>CM018101.1:60995199-62328676 GCA_008658365.1 Alca torda | reverse complement strand
GCCAGCCTCAACCATTCGGTCACACTGTGAATTTCGCAAGTTGAATTTTGTGCAGTTATGCTCACCAGTTAAACTTCATGCAGCAGCTATGTACTAGGACAAAGAACTGAAGGCAATTATTGAATATTTATCCATGTTCTTATATTTTTTTTTTTCTGCTCCAACAAAGCATGCAGCTCCCCATGATGAAATACTGAAGAGGAGGGTGCTGAGACCCAGTGCAACACAGTGGTATTCTCTGGGAAGAACTGCTGGTACATTTCATGAAAACTTGAAGAGTTAAGAGTTATGGAAGAGCTTCAGAAAGAATCAGCATTTGGCACTGATTAACAAATTATTTGTCTATTCAGTCTTTTGAACGATGGGCAGTTTTGTTGTCTCCTGTCTTTGTTCTCATTATGTCAGAAGTGAATACACTGTACAAAGTACAGCAGAAAATACGAACAGTACAAGTGTGCGGCCTCAGCAGTAGCAGCTTTCAAAAATGTGACTGCAGCTGTCTGGTAGCAAGTCAGCGATTTGGCAGCACCTCACAAACATGACTCAACAAGCTTCTCAGCTAAAAAAATAGTTATATAAACAAGGTGTGTCAAGTTATGAAGTTGTCCAGTGCTAAAGACAGATTTTTGGAGGGTTATCTCCCAATTACTATCAAGCTGGCTGATACAGAGTTAAATGTACCTCTCTAAGAGGTAATGTATTACAAATAATTACTTACACATCTTTTGCTTAACAATGAAATGTTCTCATCTTGTTAACACTGGCTTGGTAACGGATTTCCTATGTTGTTCTTTCTTTCCTCTGTTTTTCTTTTAAAATCTCCATCGCATACACAGTTGTGTATCTATTAAATGACTTTCCATTGAGATCCCCACCACCTGAGAAGTGTTAGAGCTGTCCTTACCTTGGGCATTGTTCTCCTGTTGTCCAGGTTGTCAGTGCTTATATCTGCACATCAGCCACAGTGACAGAAGCTTGTCTGTCAGCTCTTGTCACCTGCATTCAGCAAGACCGAGGTAGGCTGTAGGGGAGGGAAGGAGGGAGGTGGTCAGGTCATCAGCCTTTGTAGCCTTGTCCCACAAGTATTTCACTTGCATGCCTCCTGCATGGCAATCGGATCCCATAGCGATTGTGCTTTCCAAACACCAGGCTGTAGTCCCTGTCCCTGTGACTGGGGAGGAGGTGATCTTATCTTAAAGCTAACGAAGGCTTCAGGAACCATTTGCGCCATTTAGTTCTCTATACAGTGTGAACTGTGGACAGACTAGATTTCATTGTATTCATTGTGTCTCTGTGCAGGCATGCAGTATGCAGGGCATACTTAGGATCTGACCATTGCATGAAACATCATTAAACCACGTTACAAACCAAGCTTATTGCCGTTTGGTTATGTCAAATAATGTGCATAGCCCTTTCCTTCTGGGCCACAGGTTTGAACCCACCAAAAGGGTATAAATATAAATCTCCCTCTGAAGAACACTGCTCTAGCAGAGTTTAAATCGAAGAACAATCTAATGCTTTTAGGAAAAAACGCAAAGAAATGTTTATTTGGTATTACCGTAGCTTCATATACAATTAAATAAAAATAGGCTAAAACTTAATGAACATTGTTCCCCCTCACCCTCCTTGGATTTCTGCAGTGTTTTTAGTTTCTCAGTTACTTGGTAAAGCAATTTCTGGTGCATTATGGATTACCACTGGACAACACCTTGAGAAATGCTGCTCCAGCATTACATTAAAGAAGGCATTGAACACAGCTGCAGCTTGTGAGTGGCACAGTACCATTGTTGCATATTAAGATTGCTCTTAGTCACTCCACTTAATTCAGGACACTGAGAAAGATGTTGTGTATTTGTTTGATGTTATATTTGACAATTGCATGTTATTTTTTTCCTTTGAATTCATACAGCTTTTTAATATCAACATATTAGATTAATAGCTTATCTTTTAAAACAATATTTAAACTTACTGTAACAGAACAAAAGCTACATAGCCTGTGTCAGTATTTGTGGCGATGACAAAAATTATTTTCAGCATCTTTTTCAGATAGAAAATTAATTAAAAAAATGTTGGAAATGGGAGTTTGTGGAGCTACAGATTAGATCATGTGGCATACATGACTAACCACAACAGGGGAAGCATGTCTTCTTTCCTGCAGATGCTGTTGTTACACACCAATCTCTTTTATTGGTGCTAGAATTCACAATATCTTGAAACTAGCGTGCCTAAAATGAAGCACCGGGTACAGACATGTCAATTTAATCCCCATCATCACTGTAGAATGACTTCATTAAGTATATGGCATCCAGTCACTGCATTTGTTCTAGTGCCATAAGAAATACATTTCAGACTTGAATTCTGCATATTTCTAGCCTGAGGAATTCAGAGACAGAAGTAGGTCACAAAGCACAGTAGCTCAGGCACGTTGTAGCTGCATGCGCTTCCTGAATATCTGCTGTCCCTGACCTCAGAAAATGAATGATGAAGCAACCAAACCTTGACAGCTTTTGAACACTTTAAAGCAGTACAAAGAGAACATATAATTCCTGGTGAGGATAGGACTCATGCATGTCTGCAACAGAATTTCAAGATTACAGATAATGCCTTTGGTTAGTAGCAGGGATACTAGTCTCTGAAAGCTGTGTATAGCTTGGTGAGGTTATTCCATTTGCTGTAACAGCAGTGGAAATGGCAGGGAGTGAACACTGCACTTGGGCATCTCAAGCAGAGAATTCCCTCACTGCATACACTGTCAGCAGCAAGTCAGGTGTCGTTAGTCAGACTCTATTTTTACTGTTAAGGGTGTCTGGGAAGAAAAATAGCAAAAAAAACCCCAAACAGAACAACGCAGCAGCAAGAGCCCCGTATGTGTGAAAAAAAAAAATTCAAAGTGGTTGTGTTACAGGCTGGTACTTTTCACCTGAGATAAATGCAGATGCCCTGACTAGAAGGGGAAGCCCAAGAAAATGTAGATGGTTTGAGGCGACACAGTTCTGTGTTTTACTGGAAGTGTCATGTACAGATGTCGGTTTATTCAGACCTAGCTTACATGTTCACTTCTCTCTAATCTGATGTTACACTGCATAGTCTAAGCATGCTAGAAATGCCTATACAATGATTGGACTAGTGAAGTCATTTGGGAGGAGGTATATTTTCAGCTAGATTGGTGGAACAGCTCCATAGTGGACTGCAGATAAAACGCAGAACAAAGAAAGGGGACGTAGAGTGAAATCTTGTTTGGTTCAACAGACATCAGATGGAAGGGGGCAAGCTGAGAAGGATCTTCTCCATAATCTTTATAAGCAAGGATTCAAAAAATATATTTTTTAAATAAAATATAGGAGCTGGGGGGGGGGGGGGGGGGGAGAAACTGTTCAAAATGGAAACATATTTCACGAAATATGACTTAAGGTGGAAGTAAGAGACAGGTGTGAACAAGGTCAGTCCAACAGAGAACTTTCAACAGCATAGAGAAGAAAGAAAATAATGCTGTCCTTTACTTAGTTTCATAAAACTGGTATTTACTTACCATGAAACTTCAACATGGTGAATTAACCACACCATTCTTGTATATGCCACTTTTGAAAGACTGTATACACCGTTTTCCCCGAAGAAGTGGTTATTTTAAATCCATAGACTACCCTAGTTCTTTCAGTCTTAACAATCCAAAATCCTGTCTTCTACATGTTTTCTGGAGAGGCACTACCTCATGCCTAGCCTACAGAAATAACTTTCTTTATTAATCAGCAGAAGGATCACTTTTGTTCATCTTAGTGGTAGAGGCCTATAAACAATCTCCATAGCCTTTTTAAGCTATCTGGGTTGTTCTAAAGCCACATTAGGCTTACTTTTTTCAATTTCTAAGTACTGCACCACAAGAGCAGCTGATAATCACAAAGTAGCCTTGGAACAGTTGTCCTGACTTCTACGCTATTCAGAGCTAGAAGTCTTTCAAATTATGTCACCTAGAACCAAGCCTTGACTTATACGAATTAATTTAGACAGCACAGCAGATAATATATATAGTATTTCACAGAGATACAGGGGAGACTGTCAGGCAGCTGCTAAGACTCTATCAAATTCCTATTTAGCTGGCAACAGGAGAACTGGCAAAATGGAAATAGAAAAATAAGGATTTCTACCCATCTTCCACTCCTTCATAGCTGCACAGACTATGTCTCTTAAGTATAGACCTCAGTTTTACACCCAGTCATTCTTTGGCCTTCTGTTTTAGTCTTACAGAACAGCTGACAGCTGTGTAAAGTCACAGTTGTATACAGTCGGTTTGTAAGATCAAAAGGAACCATCAGTCACCTTGTGACACAGTTAATACAGTATTTGCACTGAATTCATAGCTTTCACTTAAGCGAGGAGATTTCTATTTGCAAGAATTCCAAATGACTTAAAACACTTGAAAGTGTCAAATAACCCATCATGGTTGTTCAACTGCTCAATTATAGTAAGAAAAAAAATTAAAAAGATGCCAACTCCCTTTCATCACACAGTGAATTAACAATAAGTAAAAAAGATTAAAAATTGGGAGTTTTCTTGACATTGATACTATGGCTTAATTTTTACATCTACCTTCCTACTCTTCCATAGCTACTTCCACTTTAAATGTATGCCATCACAGACCTTACCAATAATTCGGTAAGATGAACAAGCAAATTTCAATTCCACGTTATGGTGTATCCAAACTCCCTTTCCCCCCCTGCCCCAAACAATATGCTTCTTGTACAGAGGATTGTTAGAAGAAGGAACAGAATTAGGCATAATCTACCTTGATTTGTATTAATCACTTAAAATCTCCTTGTTTTCATGATCCCCACTGACTTTAAACTGCAGGTGATAGTAGTAATGATTTTTCTTTGTTCTGAATAAAAATGTTTAAATTACTAGCAAGGGAATTTCCTTTTCTGCATGTAAGTCAAGGCTTACGTGCATCTTTCTCTAGAACACTTCAAAAATAAGGTACCAGCTAATCAGTCCTGAAATTGGAATGCATCTACTCAACTATGAAAAAAAGCGCTACAAATACTAGAAAACAAAGGATCTTAGTAAATCAGCAACAGTGCTTTTTCTTTAGTTTAAATGCTTCTACCTATGTCGAAGCCTAAAGTGAAGGGAAGGGTGCAAAATATGCATGTATATTTAAATACATGTTTGTGTGTGTGTGTGCTGGGAATTAATCAGTCTAGGTCCCTTCGTAGTCTGTCTACAATTGGTGACTGAAGAATGCATTCATTATGGAAAAGAAGGACTTCAGAATTAACTGAGCCTCTTCTACGCTTATGAGTCATAATGAAATAAGCCTTCTTGCAACCCTCTTGTAAGTAACAGAGAGATCACGGAATTACACTGTGTTGCAACCAGATTTTGTTTTGTGCAGTTTGTTCTCAAATGAAACACGGAAGAGAACAGAGAGCTCTACTTGTGAACCACATGTCTTTGAGCTTCTTTTTTCCACTTCTTATTTATCTGAAACATGACTACCACCAAAACAAAAGTGTGTGCTTTTTTAGAGCATTTGTTCTGATATGCTGAATCATTGCTGAAGTGTCTTAACGGCCACTTCCTTTTTAAATTAAATCATATTGCTAATACAGCAAACAAACACCTGACTTTCTGTAGTAGCCAAGAAAACAATTCCACTCTCACAAGGTGCAATCAGGAGGAAATTTTATATAACACTGCAAGTAATAAATAAATTATGCATAGCAAGACTAAATTCAGAATAAGTATACTGTGAAACAAAATACATTAGTTGAAGAAAGAATTAATTACAGAGTTAGGATATAAACAGTAATGCATTTCAGGCAGAAGCAAACAACAAAACTGAAGTAAAAATATTCGTGGGCAGAGTTTGTTCAAGAGAAACAACATTTACAGGTGGGAAAATGCATCTGATCTCACTGGATGACAATTTAATTGCTTGCAGAGAACCAGCACAAGCTTTATGCATGTTAAATCCCACCAAGAAGTAGGTCATTAGAGATACTGTTCGTATGTATGGCTTCAGGTCTGGACAGAAGTGCGTTTTACTGAGTGAACAAGCTCCCGCTACATCTTCCTGATGCCTAATTGCAATTCCACAGCCACTCAAGCAAACGATGCTTTCACAAACAGCAAAATTAGAATAATTTCCTGAAATCTTGAAGTGGCAGAAATTCATAAACACATAAGGCTGTTACTACGTGGAAGTTTCATAAGAAAGGCAATTTGCGAAAATACGCTAGGGAGGCATTACCCAGTCTTAGAGTAAGTAAACAGCACATCTGGTAAACTGAAAGTTGTCATCAGAAAACCTGTGTATTAAGTCCATACTTTAATCTTGGCATCACAAATTAATTGACACCTACATTAATTAGTTGTGAACTCTTAAGCTCTTCTGCACCACATCAAATCCCCTTGCACTTCCAATATGTAAACAAACACAACACGTAACCAGTTAACTTACCATTCTGACTAAAAACTCAACCTCAACTACATAACATTCTCTATAAACACATTTTCAGATACAATCTGTTATTCTGCATATAGGAGACTATGAAGGAGGAATCATAGTTCTACATGTGATTTGAAATGGAAATAAAAGTGTGGGCATCTCTTCTGGTTAAACATAAAAGTGCAAAGAAGATGGCTGTGGAACCAGAGAGTGAATACATTTGAGTAATTTGGTATTAAGCAGGTCCTCAAAGTTGTAAGCATGTGGAGGAAGTCATGCTTCATATCAACTGACACTTCAGTTGTATTTGCAGCTTCATCCAAATCACACATCTCATCAAGAACAAAGCTGTCAGGTGGATGCAAGGCAATACAGTAGATATGTGAAATTATGTTTAGGTGGAAGTCTACAGAAAATTGTAAGCGACGCTCTTGTGGCTGTTCATACTATTTAATGAAAACTAGATGAGAAAAAGACACTTTGGGAGGCATCTAGTAACAAGGGAATAGAAAAGGTAAGAGTCCACCTAAACGTTTTCCAGATTACTGCTGCAAGTAGTACTGTCTTCATTAGGGAAGGGAGATGCTCTCTCCCTCTTCAAGACTCTTCCAGAAAGCAACTAGTTGCAAGAAATCTTTTTACTGAAAGCATTTACTGCATTGAATTTAATATGGAAAATTTAAAATTTGTCACCTAGAAGTTTACATATGGTACAACAATTTGTTCTTTGGATATTTTTTGATGAAGAAATATCTTTTCCACAAGCACAAACTGTAGACTTATGTAGTACTTATGAAGATAGTTGTCAGAATTTCCGGGATAAAGGACATAACCGAACATAATGTATTTAAATGCAAAATGTTAGGGGTCATTAGGCAGTTCAGAGTGAACAACAGTTTAGAGTAAAAAAATCCCCAACTTTAATCTGCTTTTGCTGTCTCAAAAAGGGCGAGGAACAGGTCTGAAATTTGGCATATCAGCTTAAAATTGCCTGCAATGGCTTGATCCAACTCACTGACCACCCATAAAGGAAACTATCCCAACCTCTTTCTACCAGCCCTAGCTGTTTTGGTTTTTTTTTTTCCTACTGGCTCAGGTGGCATTTGTCCAACTCTGCACAGAGCAAATTAAGCATACTAAATGCAGCACGAATCCTACTGTCCCCCATCAGTTCTGCTAGAAAAGAGGCAAGCTAGTCCACTAAAAGGTCAGAGCAGAGCCAGGATTCACAGCCAGGAGCACAAAAGGGAGAAGAAAACTTCTCTCAACAGTGTGTGCTGTTTCTTCGATTCTAGAAATAATACAGATCTTTATCCTTAAGAAGAATGAAGCCAATACACTGTTATCTTCTTGGAAATCTCAGTTTGTTTCTCCGAAATGGTCCCTTCTCTTTCCCTCCCCCTTTACCCATCACACAGCAACTAGTTTCCCAAAGCCATGAAAGATACTAGTCTATGTTGAAGAATACTGTTGCTTACTGAAGTTCATAGCATAAACTATACTCGTCTCCTGCAGCCAAATCCTGCTTGAAACAATATTCCCATCTCATCAGGAAATCCTGGTAAGGCTTTCAATTTTTAAGCTGTTATCTCTGACAGAGTCTTGAGAATTATCTTTAAGCTTTCAGGGAAAATACTCTGATAAGAGAATTGCACGTGAAAAATAGAAATAGATTAGCTCCTCTTTAAAGTTTGCAATATTTAGTCAGAAGAGTTTTCACAGAAATTGAGCAATAACCTTAACTGTGGCACAGTGCAAGAAACTGAAGTGAAAGTACATTTTAAAAAGAGAACTAATGACTATATGTGGGGAGGTCACGTTTGTGCTTTTCACATCAAGAGGACAAAGCTGTAAGTCAGTCTGAAATGAGCTTTATGAGTATATTTTCAGTATAAACTCATTTTTAAGTATAAGTTTGATATGTTCTGGACATGGTAAGCTAATTCAAGGACAACTCGAGGTCTGAGCGCAAGTCACAAAAGTTCTACCAAAAATCTGTAGAAAGGCAGTGCATCCCAGAAGAAAATAAGTAAAATAAGTCTTGGTTTCCTTAGCTCCTTTTTCTTTGTTTTGCCTTGACATAAATAATGTCCTCTTACCTCCTGTGTCAACTTCATAAAATCAAGGAATAAGACTAAATCTTTAGCAGCATAAATCAAATCTGACTATCATCATTAACGAAATCCATAGACCAAATATACCTATTACAGCCACTTTTTTTTTTTCCATTTTATATCTCTGGGATCTGTTTTTATAGTTAATCTTAGAATATAACTTTGTATCCTCATCACTAACATAAATCAAACATCATGGATGTCCTTAAATATTCTAAAAGGCTCTTAGTGGATACTAAGTATTTTAGATAAAGAATCAGAGAAATGTAGACCTGGAAGGGATTTCAAAAGATCACCTCTGCATACAGGCAATATGAAATATACTATAGTCCATCCCTATGAGATGTTCCATAAACCTCTTCTTAAAACTTCTATAATGGAAATTTAACAACTCCCATGGGAAGCATATTTTAGTGTATCGCTACCCTTATAGTTGGAAAGTTTCTCTCATCTGTCTTTGCTACAAATATAGGTTACTTAGGAGGATATTAAGAGAAACTTCCCAATTATAATGATCATGAAGTACCTCCAAGACTATCTAGAGAAGCCACTAAAATTTTCAAAGACATTCTGGTGTTTGATATGCACACAATTATTTATTGTTTCACCTCATCTTTTTCCGATTCCCTCAGTTATAAAAATGAAATCAGAATTTCTTTACTGAGATTGAGTTTACCTTTAAAATCTTGAATTGACAGGACATAAGATGTAAAGTCAGTGGGTTATGTGATATATCTTCATAGTAGTAGTTAAAAGCTCAGAACAAAAAAAAAAAAGTATCACGTAATTTGTAAGAAAAGTGGTTTTGCATTTTAAACTCAAGGACAGAGTTCTGTATTCTACTCCAACAGAAGTCCTGACTTTGAACACATCACAACCTCTGTCTCTGGTTCACCTTTAAAAGGACACTAATATTAAGAGTTTTGTGAAGATACTATATGCAAAATATTTCAAATGCTAACATGAGGAGCGCTGCTTGTTAACAGATTCACCAGATGATATAGAAACATGGCATGTCACAAACCTGACAGGAAGCAAAGAACAAAAGAGCAAATAAGGTGCCACTTCTGCCAAACAGGTATTTTTGGTATTGGCTTTTAACTGTCTAAATTGACTTCTGTCTGCTGACAGTATCTCAATTCTGTTCATAAGCAGTGCATGTTTTATGGTGAATTCAAGATAAAAATTGATTAATTTCAGTATCAGATGAAGTACAAAAGCCATAGATGTGATACACTTTGCAACTGTATTAAAGCTACCATAAAGGTAAATTGCTCTATTTCAGGGCTTCCTGAAATCAGGGCATTTTGAATCCTGAATATCAATTATTTAGAATGCTAATTTTAGAATAGTCCAGTTGAGATACAACAAAACTGATATATCGTTTCATGGTTTGTTCTATCGTGCATAGAATGGTTAATGTTCTGTTCTGTCATGTTTCTACTTTAAACCAATTCTCGTCTAAATTCAGACTATATTTATATTTTTAAAGCACAAATTTGTCTTTTCAGCATTGTACTAGCACAAACCATATTCGCATCAAAAAGGCCTGAGGCAGCAAATGTCCTGATTTGTGTATAAAATTGTTTTTCTACTATGATAACTAATTTCTTGCTGCCGTGGAATTCTTGTGATATTTTTCCCTTCATAATTTTTAAAAAATAAATTAAAAAAATGCATTAAGATTTCAAATAGAATTAAAATTTCATCTTATAGCCACTATTTCACATTCTACATTATTTCCCCCAATTAAAAAAAAAATCTTTTGTTTTACAAATATTATTTTTATAGATACAATATTGTTTCAGGCTTGCAGTCATGAAAAGAATTATACTGCTTAGATACTGGAAATACCCTGCCTTTAGCCTTGTTATGCACCTGAGATGTGTGAAACTGTCTCAATTACAAATATATTACAGAAGACCTAGGGCCTGATCCTGCAACTGTTATAAGCATCCTACAACAGCCATTTGTCAGTGATAAGGAAGAACAAATATTGGAGGTGCAAGATTCTGCTGGATCAGGCCTTAAGTGTAAGTGCATTATACAACACATTATATGGTGACATCTCAAAATAAAATACTGTATTTTTATGTAATGCAGAAGTAACACACACAATTTACATATAGTAATAATTTATTCTGAAATGTTCATTTTAGTCTCTGTTGAGACATCCCCCATGTCTCGTTAATAAAAGAGCAGCCATCTCACCTCAAATACCAGAATATACAACAAGTTACAGCATAGCAAAAAAATTCTACCTACTTTAAGATAAAATCTAATTCAGGTAAAATAATTTTGTTCAAGGTTTTACAGTTACACAGTTTTCCTTTTTTTTTTTTTTTTTTGCAGAGCACAAAGAAAGTGTAAATTGTTACACCATAACTATCTATGCACATTATGTGACCACAGAAATGTTAATCATTACTTCAGAAAATGAACCATCAGTTCCATTCATGCAGAAAAGCAGGCTGGGAAAGCTTGTTCAGCGGAAACCATATTACTGTGAATTTCACAGCCACATGATTAATTATTGGGTTAGATGGACTCACAAATACTAAAACTGAGTATACTTTTTTGCATAAATAATACCAATTCTTCCCTGATGTAGTTTAGTCAGTCTGTAATCTAGAAATGATTGATAAAGCAATATGACTGTATCATCTCTATCTGCAATGTTCCATGATTTCAATGACAAGCAATATTTAAAGGATTATAGGATGGGACGCTAATTAAATACATGTTAAACGTACTGTACAAATATATTTGCGTTAGCAATTTTATTCCAAACTGTCAATCAGGTATTCCTCCAAAATATTACCAGTGAAGACAAAGTATACTATCAAATATGGCTTCCAGAACAAGGACCCTCTAACAAGAATCTAACCTATTTACAACAAATAAAAACAACAAAAAAATCGATCCCCAATGTTTTAGTTTCATTTGAAACAGAATTTCTAAATAGCTGCTGTATATAATACATCAGTTTTATCTATTTTTTGTTGCACTTAAACAGAAGTTACCAGGTAAGAGCCAGAGTGACGTTTAGGACTCTGAGTTCCACTGGAGTCTGGATTTTCAGACTTGGAGTCACGTTTCTTCGTGGTGTTATTTACTGGTGTTGGTATTTGCGATGGCCGAGCAGAGCTATTGTCCACGCTACTCTTCCTGCGGCTTGGATTGTAGTTGAAAGGAGTCACTCGTGCTGCAACAGCACCAATGGGAGAGCTATGTTTGCTTGAGCTAGTGGAACTGAATGGTGTACGCTCACTTACAGTACTTTCATTATTTTCTGGTGCAGGAACAGGATTATTCTGCAGAGGCTTTGTTTCGGTGCCTTTCTTGTCTGGACTGTCTATCTGAAAGAAAGAGTTCAGACGGTTTTCTAAACCAATGGTACGAACAGGAACACCTCCATTCCCTGGGGTTTGTTTTTCTTGAATCTCTTTAGAATCTTTACCATTCACACCCCCTTTCTCTGAAACGCTGTCAATAACAGGGGGAGTATTTCCAGTTGGGGACCTTCCAGATCGAGGATTGTTAATTGGGCAGTCCTCTATCCTCACCCACACGTCCTCTGTCTTAGAGACAGCTGGTGCCATCTGATAGATAAGAGTTTTGGAATCGGAGCCATTTGTGGCACCCGAGGAAGAATGCTGAGGATCATTCATTATCTGAGGAATTTCGTTTTCTTTTATTTTTCTCCAAGTACCTTTTGCTGGTGCTTGGCTTTCCTTACTTTGCTTGTGTCCAGAAAGAGAACTTCCATGTTGCTTTTCATCTTCACTTTTTGCCTTTTCACTGGATTCTGAAGAAGCTGACAAAATTGAGGAGGAACTTCCAGTTCTTCGCCAAGTGCTTACACGAGGAAGTGACGACGAATGCTTACTATGCTCACGTTTCCATGTTCCTGATCTATTGATCAGCAATCTAGATGGACTCTCAGAATGAGAACGAGCTATATCATGACGTTTTGCTGGTCTCCCATCATATTCTACAGAAGGGCTCAGATTAGGGGGTAATTTTCGCCAGCCACTAGTTGGGGCTGTTGAATGAGTAGATAGAGACATATCAGGAAGAGAAGGACTTAGAACTGGGGTCTGTAGTTGAGACCTGGTGGGAGAATCCGGCCTGGAAGGAGACAGAGATTCAAATGAAGCTGACTCTTCTAATTTCCGTCTTAGAGTTGGGCTCGGAGCCTCTTTAATAAAAGTTGACTGACGAACAAGAACAGGTCTCTCGGATCTGTCAGATTCACTTCCGCTAGACTTCGCGGATGACATTCTGGATAGTTCAGTCTTTTTATTTGATCCACCACTGCTGAGAGCTTGGTTTAACCCTTTTGAAGCAGACTCACTTCGTGGAATGCTACTGGTACTCTTAGGTAAGGCAGTTTGCTTTGTAAGGTTTTGCTGGCTCATCTGCCTGCCTGGTGATGTATATGACATTCTACCTGAACTTGAAGATTTAGTTGAAGCTGTGCTAGGAGATGATGTCCTTGGCAACTGAGACAGTTTGTTGGGAGGACTTATACCATTTCTTCCAGGGGAAATTGAGTTTCGGCCAGGAGACTGCAGAGGCCTACTTAATGGCTGCTGTTGAGGTCTAGAAGGAGTGGAGTCTCGAGATCCTGATCTAGAAGGTCCTTTACTTGATCCACTCTGGTTCAACCCTGATGGTTGCCTAGTTACAGGAGCTGGCTCAGGTTTCACCGATGACTTGACTCCTCTTGGAGAACTAGTCAAACTTTGGCCTTCACTGGGACTCTTGGAGTTCGTGTTTTTGAGTGGCGGACCCTTTTTGGAAACGGGACTAGTACTTGAAGAACTGTTTCGAACTCCTGGAATATGGATCATTGTCCTACCACGTGAAATTGAAGGCACGCTTGTCTGTTGTGGTTGCTTCAACTGGCTTGAAACTTCTGAATTGGAGCGAGCTTTTCCTGTAATTATACTTTTATACACTTTCTTGCCTCCTTTGATTCCCCTGCTTTCAGATTCTACTTTTTTAGACTCCAGTGTACTCTTCTCTCCTGGTTTAAGAATTCTTGGACCTTTATTACTAGTGAAAGGCTTTTCTTCTTGGTCTGGGGTAAGATGAAATGGTGACCCTAGAGAAATACCAGATTTTAATGAAAGTATAGAATCAGAGTCTGATGAAGCTTGTCTAGACAGTGATGCAGCAGCCGCAGCTTGATGCAAGCTACTAACTATAGAATTTGCACCTTCTTGTATAGCTTTCCAATCAAAGTTCTCGGAATCAGGTGAGAAACCATGTTCTGAATCTGGCCTCTGTATCTCTCTCAAATCCAGTGTTAAATCTTCTGCCAATATACCACCTGTATTTCTGGAATTATTTTTTTCACTTTCACTCTTTATTCTTGAGGGTTTTTTCTTTTTAGGCATAGCAGAACTAATGCATTCCTGCAAAAGATCATCTTCTGAGTCAATACTAAGAGAACTCAGAGAGCTGTTTCTAGAGAAACATACAGGAGTATCTTCAACATGAAATGATTTAGGTGCGTAACCAGAAGTCTGTGGTCTGTTTGATTCCATCTGTGAATCAGGAGCCTCAGTACGTTTTTCAGGTTCCCCTTCTTTGTTGTTATTGTTCTCTTGATCAATATCACTGAGGGAACTAAGAGATGAATTGCGAGAAAAACAAACAGGTGTGTTTTCGATAGCAAAATTCTGCATTTTTTCATCTGTAGCTGCTCCTCTGTCTGGAATATCTTTAGTTGACTGAGAGAAAGTTTTAGGCTGGCTTCTGCCTGTTGGGTGTTTTTGACAAACTTGTGTCCTGCTACTTGGTTGCTGATTTGAAGACTGTTCTGGATTAGCGCAGTCTTTAGTTTCTGTTTCTTTTACTTCTTTTCCCTTTCTTAATTCTGCCTTCTCCCTTGAAAGGTCAACATCATCATCATCAAAATCTAAAGAACTTAGGGAATCATTCCGTGAAAAACAATAAGGAGTTCCCTCAATAGGTGTGTAATGGTGAGGGGAATCAAATGCAAAGCTTCCTCTTACACGCTCTTCATTATTTGGTAATTTGTCATTAAAATCTCTTGAATTATTTTTAAGATTCTGTTTCTTTGCATCTCTGTTCTCTGGATAGCTTCTTTCATTACTAATATTGCTTTTAGGCTCTGTGGGTTTTCTTATACGTGCTCTGTATTCATTATTTTGGGGAACAGGCTTTACTGGTGATGTTGGCTTCTTTTTCTCACCTTCTGGTTGGTTTTTATTAGTTGAAGATGCTTGTTGAATTTGATCCATTATCTTCTTCACTCTGAAAGGTTTGTGACTTTTTCCTTTTGGCATAGCTGAATTAATGCACTCAGCCAAAATATCACCCTCTTCTGTTTTGTCGTCATCCAGGCCTGGAGGAGTCACAGTTGCGCTTTTTGTTCTCTGAGACTCATCAGTGCTTCTACCTTCTGTAGGAATGGTGTCTCGCTTTTCAAATTCCCCGGATTCTGCTCCCGTACCCACACTGTCCACGTTGGCCAACTCGCTCGGGGGTGATTCTATTGTGAGATCACTCAGCGATGTAGCTGTTGAAAAGTTTATTGGTGTACCCTCAACACAATATACCCGTGGCATATCATCTCCCGGTGTAAAACTCACATGCTTTTGGGATTGCAATCTGCTTTGTGAAGGCAAAAGTTTGTAAACTGGCAGCTGGCTGGGCTTTCTGGCAACAGGAGGAGGTATTTTTGGAGCAGATGCTTGAGAAGGCTTTTTGGCTTTACGTGAAGACTTTGTTGGCATTGCAGAAATAATACATGCTTCCAGTATTTCAATATCATCATCATCATCAGAATCATCCAGAATGTCTTTTTCTGCTTCAGTAGGCTTGTCCGCTTTCTTCTCTTGGTTATCCTTTGTATCATCTGACTGTTCAGGTTCTGCTTCATTTCCATGTTCATTTTCATGAACCGGAGGCATTATTCTTAACTCTACATCTTTTTGGATAAACGGCTCATCAAGACTCAGAGCACTCAGGCTAGAAGAGCAAGAAAATCCATCCGGTGTACTTTCTGTGGCAAAATGTAATAGTGTATCAGCATCTGGTAATACCTGAACTCTTTGAACAGCTGCATTTACAGCTGCCTGTCTAGGACCAGGCTCTCTCTTTTCTGCACTAGGTACTTTACCTTTAGCTACGTCTCTTTTTACTTGAACTCCTTGCGCAGGAGGTGGCGTTTTACTTCGGCTTGGAGGCATTGTTTGTCCAGGGCTGTCTGGAAGGTCACTGGGACTTATAATACCACTTACCATTCCACTGCAAGGCTCACTTTGAACTGAACTAGCAATTGAACGGCTTTCAAAACTATCCAGGGAACTTACAGACGTACATCTGCTGAACATGAGTGGTGTTTCCTGCACATAATGTTCTGGTGGGCTTTTAGGAGTCTGTGCGCCACTCTTTGAGGGAGATTTGGCACCTGAAGAAAATTCAACAGCTTTATGTCTAGAGGAATCAGAAGGAGACAAACTAGAAGTCTGAAGTCTACTGGATTTTGTTCTGATGTGCTGTGATGTTGATGTGATTTCACTTACTGCACCTTCTGTGGATAGAGCCCCACTGTTTTCCTTTAGTTCTGCAATCTGTAGTGTGTTATTAGCATCTGTCACACGTGTGGATTGATCACGTCCTATTTCATCTTCAGCTGATGACAAAGATGACAAAGAGCTACACCTTGAAAAGCATATTGGGGTATCTTCCACACAGTAAGTTTGAATAGTTTCCTGATTAATAGAGGGAGTTTTACAGGAGGCAGTCTTTTGCGCATGACCACCTCTGCTCTGTGCAGAATTTGGGTGAAGCTGATTCTGTCTCTTTGAACCAGCTGAGGGGGCTGATGTGCTCCCGCTGCTTGAGGAAATATGGTCAGTTTTAGTGCTTTGCACTGAAGAAGTCTTTGGAAAAGTAAAAGATGGCTTCTGAGAAGAAGGAGGAACTTCTGTTGAGTATTTTAAACTATAATCAATAGGCTGATCAACATGATGTTCCTCTTCGTTGTACTTTATGCTATAGTTAGTTGGTCTGTCTTCCTCTTCATGTTGTTCCTCCTCAGAATAACGTTCACTATAGTTGGTTGGCTTATCATCATCATAATCATCAACCTGGCACAAGGACTGGTTTACTTTCTGATTCATTCCAAGAGTTGAGCCTACTCTGTTCTGATCTGAACCATTGGATCCTCTTGATCTAAAGGAAGAAACGCACTCTTGCTGTCCAAACGGTGACTGATATTTCATGTGTTTATCATCCCCACTTTCAGTGTACACAGGGTAGGTTGCATTTTGGCTCCTTGACTGCCTTTGTTCATTTTGTTTCAGTTCATCATCTATTATATGCTTAGGCCTTGCCCATCTTTCATTCTGAGAGGGACTTTGCCTTCCAGAATTTAACTGTTCATCTGAGTATTTAAGACTATAATTAATAGGAGTGTCTAGCTCTCCATCATTGTCATCCATATGATTTGCACTATGAATCTTATGTGCCAAGTCAGCTGGGTATTGACCATAACTGCAAAATTTACTTTCATCGTCTTCGGAGTAAGATTCAATGGAAGGTTTCATTTGGCCTCTTTTACCATAGCCGTCACTGCTGCTCACGCTATTTAAACTGTCATTTGAAGCTCTCTTGTATTCCATTTTTGCGTAAGGCACAGGACATGTCCTGTTTGAGTTCTCAGCTTTAGGAAAGTATGCATTTGAGTGAGGATGGGCAGTGGCTGATCTCCTTGGGGCACTTCTGTCTTCTGTCAAACAGTGCATTTCAGAAGTGGAACCAGAACTTCTGTCTTCTTGTGGAATATGCATGCTTGTTACTTCTTCCATAACTTTGGCAATCTGAGCTGCAGCAGTAGAAATCTGCATTCCTATTCTCTTAGAGGAGTTCCCAGTATTCTCTGCAGCTGGATGATAGGTATTTAAACCTACTGCTCGATCCCTATCCAGACTTCTGTCTTTCTCAGATCGAGAATTTTCTATGTTTCCTCTATTGGAAGAGGAGGAGCCAGGCAATACTGTAGTATTTAAATATGGCGAAAGTACAGTCATATTACCAGCATTAAAACTTTCTGATCTGCACATACCATCATCATGCCGACTGGAGTCCAGGACATACTCACTATACAGATTTTGCTTATGTCTCTGCTTATTACGGTGAGATGCTTTTGGGCTTAAATTATCAATGTTGTCAAAAGTCTCTGATAAATGCTGAGCATCTAATTCTGCTTCCAGTGCCTTCTGTTTTCTGACATGAAGAGATGGTAAGCTTGATCCTGGAGACATAATGTTGGCATCCTTGTATTTTGCTGGCCTGTTTGCCATGAGGTTCCTTAGAGCTGCAGCACTACCCATGGCTATCATTTTGTGTTTTGAGTGAATGAGATTTTTCAGCATGCTGACTGCTCCCATGTCCCACAGCGCCTCCTGATCCTTCGCATTCCGTGCAGAAAGATTCCACAGGGTCCCACATGCATTGCTGACTATTGTCAAACTGTGCGACTTCAAGTGTTGCAGCAAGGTTTGTAAGCAGCTGTTCTCTCGCAAGATTTGCCTGGTGTTGAGTAATTGAAAACAAACATCAGTAAGTGGCATTTCAAAAGAATAAAAGACAAAGCAAAACAAAAACCTATTATGCTAGAGGCAAGTTTTGCCCTTAGAAAGGATAATCATGAATTCTCCAGTGCAAATTTATCTCGTATTTCCTCTAGCTTTCATCTGAATGCTAATAAAATCCTATTACAAATATGAATAGTTAGCTTTTACTACAGTTCATCATTAACAAGCAGCAGGTATTAATCTGTTTGCATATTCCTGTTATGTAACTGAAATACTTGCCTTATAAAATGCATTACAAATTCACCATACTTAATTACTATACTTAATACATGCATTCATATTAAGTCTCAGTCACAGAAACTGTCTACTAAGTATACATGTGGAACTGCTAAAGATTTTCAGATGAAGTATACGCACCTATGGTCCTCATTCGTAGCAATTAAGCTAGAAACATTTCTTAATATCCCTCCTCCACTCTCTATGATGGCTAAAGTGTTTGTTTGGCTCCGGTACGTCAGTGTGCCGACTAGAAATGCAAGAGCACCATCAACAGCACATATATCAGCTTTATTCTCAGTACAGTGTGCTGACAAATTCCATAAGGCACTCAGAACACTTTTTAGGGTGGATTCCTAGGAAAATAATAAAATGACAGAATTAGAGAGGTTTTCAACTACTGATCACAAGCTCTCAGAAATACACATTAGCTGCAAGTGGTTATGTATTTTCCAATTTCTGCTTTCTGGGCTGGTAAGTTAAATACAGACAGCAGTGCACAGATAAATACTTTTGCTCGCTTCTCTCCTTCCTCAGATTTGGTATTGCTTGCCCCAGGGTTTTCAGAAGCATATGGCACAATACTTGTTAGCTGCCATAACAGTTAAAATGGCTTGAAGACTAGCTGGCAGGAGACTCTGGGATGGAGTATAATCCTGTCTGGATACCAAAAATCTATCTAGAAAATTACAGAAGTGGTAGTTATCTATTCACTAACTCAAAAGAGGATTTATTAAATTGCAGAATTATAAAAAAGGCTATTTCAACAGCATAGCTCATGAAACTAAAGAGCAAAAGCTGTCAACCCTCATAAATAAAATCACAGAAATACCAATAGTTTTGAGATGCCGTTGCTACATTGTGGTCTGCTGCTATGTTAACTCAAAGCAATTCTCTTCTTCAAAACCACCCCAAACATTTGACCAACTGCTTTTATCAAAAAGGACAACAATATTTGTGTTTTGTGTAAAATAAACGCAATCTCTCCAAAACTTATCTCAATCAATTATAGAGGATACCTTTTTAACTTCTAAAGCACATTCCATCAATGCTTTCACACTTCCAACTTCTCTTAGAGTCTTTTTACTGTTTACATCTGCTCGCCAGGACAAGTTCCTCAACACACTTGCAATGACCTGCAAAATGTGAAAGAAAAATAATTTATCTCTGTGTAGCTACTTCTTTAGCAGGTTATTAGACCTTCCTCCTGGATTTCTGGCATGCTATGGATTCATTTACGGCAGTCATGTTCAGCGACTGAACTAAAATTTGCTAAAATCTACTTTTTGTTGTGTTGCCTGCTAGATTGTTCTGACATTTCAGTATGAAGTTTGATCAAAGGTATTGACTTCTGTGTGTGGCCACCTAAAACGAATATTTGAAATCTGGTTCCCTGCTTTCCACACTGGTTGAAAAATTGGTCCAAAAATTCAGATTTGTGCCCTACTCTGATGTCTGCACTAGACTTATGTAATCTCAGGAGAGATACACATCATCTTTTTCTCAGCTTTTGTGCTTGTAAAATACAACCATAACACTTGCCTGTCTCTCAGATAGTATGATTACTTGGATTAATGTTTATAAAGGTCTTTGAAGTATTTTGAAAATACACTGTGTCTTTTACAATCAGAATAGTTTTCTCCAGAAGATGAGTAGCCATTCAGCCTACGTCCTTGCTTTTGGCAGCAGGCAGATGGAGACAGACTCTCAACTAGAGAGGACAGTCATTACATATTAAACTCCCTCCATTTAAGGGCTGCAGTACGCATGTATATCCGTCGTGACATATATTTGATAGAAAACTTTTACCTATGGATGTTCTCGTTGACACCGAAGTATGTGAGGTTGTTAGATTATGTGATGAATGCTCCCCAGCTCACAGCCACAAGAGAGCACGGGGAGGCAGTGGCAGATGGAAGAGCCCAGTAATACACTTCCCTGGCTGCTCCCAGTCTCACCGCAGGAGCCATCAGCCCATCAGAGGCCCATCTCAACACACCCAGAGGAGCGCAGGCACCCAAAGGCAGGTGGGAACCCGAACTAAGGACTCAGAGGAGGGGGCACCCTGGCCAGGCTTCTTCCAGGGCTCTCCCAGGAGACCCGCAGCCCCATGGCCCAGGCATGACACCCGTTCAGGGAAGTCAATGGGAGCAGCTCTCTGCACCTTTTGGACTGAGGCAGGTCAGTCCAGAAGTCCTGGCGTAGGGCTGTGAGACATTTAATGGGATCCAGGGGAAAAGCATTCTGGGAGTACAATGGGATGGGAGGACCCAAAGGTTTCCAAAGGCAGGAAAAAGGATGGATCTAGGTGATTTGGGGAGGTACAAGCATGGGAAAACATACAGATAAGGGGACAGAAAGGCACAGTTGCATCTAAACAGCTCTCTGGCTGCTCTGCTTGTATGGCCATACGCTTTGCCTGATGACCACTGTCCGATATTCTTATCAAGTGTGTCTAAGGGGGTCTACATCCCAGTGACTGAAGACACATTGCAGGTCAGAAGGCCCATGTGTCTGTGATTTCCTTTTCAGGAATACTAAATATACTTAATATCTGCCCTAATACTAAATCAGAGAGTTTACCCAATAACCTCAACTGTAATTCTAATTATTTTCTCAATTGTAACTAGCTAGCTCGTCCTCTAGTGGAGAAATTTTTTTGGGAACCGTGTTTTAAGAGATAAAGTCAATTTTACTTAAAATTCTTCTTTTATCTGATGATTCGCTTAAACTGCAAGGAAAACAAGGTCTTCCTTTCCAAAAGCTGTTCTAGTTTGTTAACAGTATATAGTAATTAAAATGGATTATAAGTTAATATTTAATAATTTTAAACAAGTTCCATACCAATGAAGAACAGTTCTGTGACCTCAACTGTCAGGATCTAAAGACTTCACTTTCAGGCTGTTTTCTTACACAGAAGGAGCCATTGGAAGAGACACTCAGGTGTCATACCAAACACTTTGCTTATATTTAGAAAGCTTCTTTGGGAGATGCTGGTATCGAGTGCAGTTATGTATGACTTGTCAAATGCAGATTCCCTTTTGAAATACAGCTTCATCTACCATTATTCCCCTATTGTTTACTTGCTGCAACTGTAGGAGGAACCACAACACTCCAGGTAATCCCAGTCCATTAGCACCATCACTAGTATACTAAATTAGAGAATCTAAGATTGCTCAAACTTATCTTTAAAACTGGACTTCCACTAACAGGTCAGTGTCATAAAAGTGAGTTTTATAGCCCATGTGTTATATGTGCTTTGGTAAAAAAAAAAAAACATGACCCACAGATAAGCATTTTTACACGAAGAAAATTGTACTGCACTCCTGTACACATGGAACAAGTACAGGTACCAACTTTGCCTCAAAGTTAAGGCAGAAAAGACAACATAACAACAACCCCCTCCCCACCCCCCACTTCCCCAAACCAGGCTGCAATGGATGAAACACACTTCAAAGAGAGAGCCTAATTGAAAAAAGAGAGGGCTGGCTGTGGACAGCATACTAGAAACTTAATGAAGATGACAGAATTCAAGTATAAAAATAACCGGTGGCGAGCCCAAATGAGTAGAAGGAAGTTAGGTATTAGGAAAGGAGAGCAGAAACACAGTATTTTAATACAATGCAATGAAATTCATGGGATGCAAAGTGATGGAAACGTCTAAGTTGAAGAAACATTTTATCTGAAAAGGACATTACCTGCTGTAAGTCTTCACTTTCCGACTTCAGCTGGGCTACAAGAGCTCTCATGCAGCCCTTCATAGAACACAGTGTAGCCTGTTAGGAATCAGAAGAAAAGAGAAAGTGAACAGAATTAAATGACAGGTTAGGTGGCTTGCTTCTGTACAATGTTTTGAATAGTTTAAGCTAATCATAGCTGAAGTTATGAAGTTATCATAGTAAAATATGTTGCTAACAACAAATATTTGGTTTACAACTACTAAAAAGTTATGCGTAACTATCAGTTTCTATTCTGGACAATTCGTAAGTGGTAAACTTGTGCTAAATTTGCTATTTTTTACAACAGGTCTAGGACTTGATCTGGAACTTTACTACCTTAGAAGCCTTCTTTACTATGCATCAGATAAAAATCACCTGTGAGCTGTCTATTAAGTCTCACAATCATATTTTTTTCTTTCAAATAAACGTAATATGAAAAATAATATGTATATTTAAAACTGACACAAACGTAACAGCATTTCTGACATTTGAAGAACAACTTTTCACAAATACAATAGGAACTGAAAAAATGCAAGGCTTACGTTGGAAATTGGTTGTGACGAAGCACAGCAAAAAATTATTCGAAAACAAAGTATGTGTTAGAACTGTTCTACTCATCAGCTGGACAGCATGTACACTGGCATCTCCGAGCAGTTTAGTTTATGCTATAAACCCAGTAACTGCAGCCCTGTAGCAGTTACTAACTGGATGATGTAAAGAGCCAATATTTTGTGAAGCAATTAATTTGCAGCAAGGATTTATGCTTTACTCTTGCCTGAAACTTTGAACAAAAAGAGACTTATATGAAGCCTGTCATTTCCATTCACTCCTGAAATGTCTTCCTCTAGAGTAGAAAGATAGAAGTCTTCTCAGTATGAAGTTATTTTAAGATCCTTAGCTTAGCAAAGTCTGGGGCAAGAAATTATTGAAAGCAAGGTCTTTGTCAGAAATTAGGGAACCTGTTTTCTCTTACAATAATTTGAAGTAGTGTCCATTATGAGCCAGATATTCTCCAAATATTTAAAAGCAAACTCCAGCCTGAAAAGGCTTGCAAAATTTCGTCAGCCAGTAATGGTATCATTAAGTAACTGACAACTTCACAAATTTCAACTCAATTAGCAGTTTTAGTTACAAAAAATCTCACTATCCATAATCATTGGTCTATAATCATTATGTGTTATACTAACTAATGCTCATAAAAAATTAAGCCAATAGATAAAATCCTTACTTTCAGTGACACATCAAAAGTGGTTTAATTTACCACGAGAGCCAACACCACACTTGCACGATACAACACTCAGTTTGTGGTGCTCTCTGTCAGGAACAGGATGGAATGACAGAGATATTCTGAACTTCTGTCTTGACTTCAAACTCACTATCCTGTCCTGGAGTTTTATCACCTCTCTTGAGAGCTACAATTCAAACATGGCTATGAACTGAAATTACTGTATGTTTAAAATTCTGCTCTTACCTTGTTTGCCACATCTCCAAAAGTCAAGTTTGTCAGAGCCATTCCTGCATACCTCCTTAAGGTAACACTATAGTGATCGTTTGTAAGTCCATACATTTCACAATCCACTTGCAATAGTTCAGCAATGGCCTGCAAACCTCCTTTAAAACAAATAAAGAAGAAAATAAATAATATCTGTACTCTAATATCACGAGTACAGTACGTATATACAAAGGAGCAAATTGCCTTTACATGTACAGAACAAATCTCAAACTTCTGAAAACCAGAAGGCTCAGAAAGGTAAATAAATTGTTAAATACTGACTTTGAGTCTTGAATCCCATGCATAGTAGCAGCTGAAAGGTATGAGAGCATGACATTGAGATTTCAGGAACAGGAGGAATTATGAGGAAGTAAGAAGCAAACTCATCTGTTAATTCCACCCAGCCAAAATCATCTTTGATGAACTCGCATGAGTTACATAGAAGGCTATTTAGTAAATCTGAAAATTACTGATTCAATTATTATCCCTGAATGTTATTTTCTGATAAAAATACACCGAATATTTTCACTGATAATGAAAAGTGGATAATTAAGGAAAACTGCATCCACAGAATTTACTGAGCGTGGAGTAAAAAATGCAGGCTGCTAAACAGGAACCAACTCAGGACAAAAGGGAAAAAAAACAAAACACCAACAAAAAACCTCCCATCCTGGAAAGTAGTCTCCATTGTAAGTCAAATAATTCTAAAATTGCAAATTTTTCCATAATAATAATACTCTTCCAAAATTCACAATGCATGTCAGAAAAGAGTAACTGACATAATAATTTATCTACTGGGAAATGGTCTGGTTAATTTAAACTGCATTCATCGCTTAGAGGGCAACAACTGACACAAATGAATAGCTGATCTGTTTGAACTAGTGGTAAAAGAAGCCATATATCCAGTGGAGTACACAAGGCGCACCAGCGTTTCCAGCAAGCTTCTCAAAGGAAGTCAGAGAAATACATTTGGTCTTACCAAGCTCATTCATTGCATGCCTGTGTTCTTCATCAAATGAAAGTTTCATCAAAACACACACCGCAGGACAGATTTGATGATCCACTGGAGCAGGCACTGATCCAGAAATAGGTAACAATTAGTATTTCCTATGTGATTTTACCTAGATCATAAGTTTTCCAAAGTGAATCTAATCTTAAAATAGATCAACTGCAGTTTTGTTGAAGGTTTGTATCTTCCCAGTAATCCACAAACAGACAATTAGTTAAGAATTTACTAACAAACGTGTGTACTAGAAATACATTTGATGCTGAATACGAAATTACGGAGAATCCTGAATGTATGTCTTACATAAGAATGTGACTCCTGGTAGAAAGAAAAAGCTCTTACTACTTTTAAAAGTTAATAATCTTAGTGAAACAAATCGATAAGGTTAAATATTCTGGTGGCATTAAATAATATGCCACCTAACGCGTTTCTTTGGGTGTTATGTCCTTATGAATGGTTAATTAAACCCTTTGTTTCATAACTGGGAAGTGTTTAAGTTCACGTTTTAGTGAGCCAGATCCTGGCTATTGCACAAATGGCATTGGTACATCTTGTTCAGAGCCCCACTCTTGCTGAACGGTTCTTGCAGTAAACCCCAACACCCATGACACAGCCCACTGATTTCTGCAGTACATCTGCCATAGACACCTACAGCCTCGGTTTACAAAATGCCCTCAATTCAGAAAAGCAGCTAAGCAATCCAGAAGGTTAAATCTTTTCTCTAACCATGCCCTGAGAAAACTGCTGTTCGCTTACATTGTCACTTCTTTTGTATTTTAATACTGAAATATTTCTTACACACAACATTATAAATAACAGTTCATATTATACTGAATAGACTGAGAGTATTTAATTTGTGCTCTCTGCCCCTCTCCTAAACAAAACATGCTGTCTCCTGAATACATCTGCATGAAGAGCAATTTGGGATTATTTATGCAGATGTGTTCCATTATCCATTAAAATGTAAAACAGAACGAGTAAATATTCAGTATTAATTTACAGATTATAAATATAAAAATTATTATCTGGAAAGCACACCAAAGTTTAGGATTTAAGTAACAAGTTTATAAATAGGGTATCATATCAATAGGGACATATACCAAATAAATAGGGTACATGTCAATATACGCTATTTCCTAACACTACCTCAGCTTAAAAAAAAATAAATATACACACACATAACACACACACATATATAAGAAAACTCACATACATTCAACATGAAGTCAATTTAAAGTTGTACTTTCTGTAAATTCAGTGTTTTCAATATGTCCTTGAAACATTTTTACACAGCTTGTGGAACCTACTTGGGTTTTTGTCTTGGTCCATGCCTTGTTCGTGTGCTTCCTGCCATTCCCAGCATGTTTCACAGTAAGCACGGATCTGCTCCAAAAGATGGAGCACGCGGATTTCCCGTCTGCCTCGCTTATCGTCAGGCTGGGAGTGAATGATGTTATGCAGCGCTGCGCTGGCTCTGGCACGGGCCTCTTTACTACCACGAGAGTTTCCTAACAAGACAGAGTCTTTATCGTTGCCATGTAAAAGCTGGATGAGGAGAGGGAGACATCCAGACTGACGCATGGCTATGCAGCTGTCTTGGGAGCTAGACATTGCTAGCAATGTTCTTGACATGTCATCTTTATCATGAGTACCAAGCATTGACAACAATGAATACACCATTTCCACCTGCAGGTCAAATGATTTTAAAAACACAGTTACATTTAAAAAACACACATAATTAAATTAAATTAAAATGAAATCTGGATGATACACATGAGCAAAACCCCCATATTTAATGGGGCAAAAAACCTGTGCTATTTAGAAATAATTAAGTACTATTACTACTTCAGCATTCATAATCTTAATAAACTTCACATAGTGGTTAAATGACTAGAAGAAGTGGGTGGTAGCTGTATGTAACTGCATTAATCTACAAGACCAATGGGAAAGACTTCTACATTTTCCATTGTACAAAAAGATTAAATAAACATATTAATGAAAGTGTTTCAGTTTGAGAAATCTAAGCTATATTTAAAATTAATTCTGTCTCAAAAAAAAAAGTTCTGTATGAATTACACTTTCATGTAAAGATGCTCTTCAGTGAAAAACTATTTGTTATTGGTATAAAATACAATTATTCTAGACAAAGGATAAGAATGATTACATGAATTTTTAGTTTACATTGTGCTAAAAAAATCTGACATCCATGTATTTTAAAGTTTTCCTTCAAAATTATTTCAAATTAACTAATTATTTTTTGTTATGATGACTGATCTGCATATGGACCAGATTATTTATAGCAAATGCAAAACTATAGAGTTAAATTAACACTTTTTCAAGTTTACAGGGATAAAAGCAGTTAAGCAAAGAAATGCTCATCTAAAATATATAAAATACTGAGCATTTGTCAAATTAATTCAAGCCATGAAAACCCATCAGTACACATTTAACTTGGAGTAACTAAATTTCTCATTACGAGATAGTAACTTTTTAGGGATTCCCTTGGCTGATATATAGATCAGTCAATATAGCGGTCAATGCACTATTTGGTTTGTCTTTCCCATTCTGTTTTCTTCAATAATAGCGTTAGATCAAGAAACACATTTGGTTCTTCCAGTGAACTTTTAGTAGGATAACTAGATGTAGAGGATTATTTTAGATGCTACCTAGAAACTCCAAACTCCTAAAGCCAAGATAAGCAGGAACATTCAAAATCAAAACACAACATAAAGAAAGTATCAAAGGGAATTGTAAAGTAGCAGAGTGTGTGTTTCTTTAGAACATACCAATTAAGGAAGAAATGAGAGTTTGGACTGTTAGACCAAGTTTTCTACGAATAACTAGATATTTGCACTGGTGACCAGAACAATGAGTGATTTTATTTGTTTTCTTCAGAGACAATTAAAATGTGACTGAAGATGAGTACAAATACCGAGTTATAAAAAAAACTGGATAGCAGTGCGTAGACTAAGCAGCAAGTCTGTTAACATCGATCTCTCTCAATACTATAGGATTGCTGAAGCAATAGAATTCTTAGAATCTGTGAAACTGTATGATCACATGCAAAATCCACTGAAATAGTCTTGGAGCCAATTTATGACAGCCTAGCATCCCAGTTTGGAGATCCTGTCTTCTTGGTCTGTGAAAAATCAAATACAGTATTAAAACAAACCACTTGGATTCTTAAAGGAGAGTGAATTTAATCTGCTCTATGCATGCCTCTTGACAGATATTTCAAGCGGCAGCTTTAATCCAGTCTGATTTGGATTTGGAAGGTAAAGGTTTTGTCAGAGAATAAAGCTGAAGAAGCCACCAAAATCCAGCCTCTAGGTTGTGGCAAATATAGTATGAGAAAAAATAATAGTAAAAAAAAATTGTCTGTCTGTCTCTCTCTGTATACACGCATTGCCCAGAGACACATCTCTTGCTGCATCTGTAAATGCATTCCTCTATTTGTAATCTTTACCACTTTCCCTTCTGATAGGACGAGGGGTGATGGCTTCAAACTGGAAGAGGGGAGATTTAGATTAGATATCAGGAAGAAATTTTTCACTATGAGGGAGGTGAGACACTGGAACAGGTTGCCCAGAGAAGTTGTGGATGCCCCATCCCTGGAAGTGTTCAAGGCCAGCCTGGATGGGGCTTTGAGCAGCCTGGTCAAGTGGGAGGTGTCCCTGCCCGTGGCGGGGGGGTTGGAACTAGATGATCTTTAAGGTCCCTTCCAACCCAAACCATTCTGTGATTCTTCTCACGCATTAACATTCAGCTTTTCCCACCTCACAGCACACTCAGTACAACCTGTTTCTTTGCTTGTACCCTTCCACACCCAGACAGACAGACTAGCTGATGTCATCTCCATTTGGTACATGCATACAGTGCAGGACCGAAATTACAACATTATAACCCTGTTTTAAGGCCCAAGGTAATTAATACTATGTCAAGCTAAAAGGCCTTGCTTCCCAGAGACAGCGCTCAGCACACCACTGATAACATCTATTAACTGCTGCCAGTTCCACAGGCAGTATAAACTCCAGTTGTTCATGAACTCAATTTTGTGCTACAGATTTGCCCTGTTCTTCCCCTCTCTTTTCATGATGCACATATACTTTGAGCACAGTGTTTTGTGAACAGACAGTTATCACCGTGAAGGGCTCACATAAGTTTCTCTCCCCCCCCCACCCCCCATGTAGTTTCTCAGCAATTGCATCTTTTGTGGAGTTGGAACTCTGGAAAAGTATTCAAAGCACTGCTCTTAAAAGCGTTAGTTTTCATCATGGATTATAAATCAACATCATAAGCTTTTTAGATATTCTAGTAGTTTCTAGCAATCATTTTTTCCTTACTGTAACAACTCTTAACTGATCATCAACAAGTAAAAAAAATTATCTCTGTCCATATATTTTAAAAGTTGAAAAAATATTCCAAAAATTTTAACTCCATAAAATTACTACGTGTGGATAGATTGTTCAGCTACTATTAGTACTATTGGCAGAAACAATGAGGTTATTGTATTAGTAAAAATGTAGCATTAGCGACCTGTGGTTTGTAATCTTCGGTTACCTTGGTACCCAGATGACTTGTCAGTCTGCGAGGAACTGAATAGTTATTACTAGAGCTCATAACACTGGCTGTCTCGTGGTCCATTCGAGCAGCAGAACCCTACAAATTTAAACAACAATTCAGTGTAAAACAAAGTCTGAGTGAAAAAACAACTGTTGCCTAATTCAGTTTCAGCACTGGATCATGAAATCGTACTGACAGTAATGAACTGCCAACTTACGTTGGTTAAGTTAGGTCCTCCCTGCCCTGACACAACTTGAGAGGTCAATGTTAAGCCGGGCTTTATTAACCACTTTTCCTAAAATTAAGTCTCAATAGGGTTGTATTTTCAACGGAATTATTTTATAATTACTGTTTTCACCAAGAAGGAGAAGTGGACTTTGCAACGAATTGAATTGTAATTTTTACAGAGAGGAAAGACCAGCTTCAACTTTTATGTCAGATTATGTAGTGCACAGGAGTAAGTACTTCTTCAGAACACAACCACGAATGCAAGCACTGACAAGTAAAAGGAGATTCATCTGGACACCTACTTGAATTTGTCCATATCAAAAGGAAATTACGAGTGGATATATATATTTCAATTTTTTAATGAAAAGCTATAATATAATGCTGACACTATTTGCTGTAATTTTCCTAGAAATTATTGTTAATAGCATGCTCCTACATGTAGTAGAAAGACTCAGTTATTAGCTGCTTTGTCCTCTTTAAATCCATTTTATGTATTTATATTTTCCCTTTTTTTAGCATCTTTTATCCACTCACTCTGTGTGCTTTTCTCTCCTGTCGTTGTTTTTCTTTCTTTTTCTCTGCTTCCTGCCTGTGAAGTTTCCCTCACTATGTCCCTCCCTTCCTGTTCACTTTGGGGAAATTAAAAACACATTTGACTAGCAAATGCTTTTAGTATCAACGCTGTTTTACACCAGTCTTTTGTTGATCCTCTACAAAAGCTAAAATCTGTTAATGAAATTATTAGTTTGAAAATGTTTTGCAAATTAAGTTATCAATGAGTATAATTTTTTTTCAATAAAAATATACAACCCACTGAAGAAAATGGTATGAAAGACACTTTGAAATAATTTCTAAGTTTTTTCTAGGTGCATCATAAAGAAAGAAGAATATTCCTCTCCAAGTATTTGCTATTCGTACAATTCAACATTTTAAATTTGAAGTTGAAAGTGATTGTAAGTAAAAGGTAGGAATAACTTCACGTACTCTTCACCTATACAGAAAAAAATTCTAGTTATACTGGTATATTTAAACACACATTATTATACTCATTTCACTCTCCCTTTTGAATCCAGAACATATCATGCATTTTCCAGAATAAGTATTATGCTAAAAGAATATAAATAGAATGATTTAAATTCACACAATTTACTCCAATATATATTTTCTATGTAAACAAGCCCTTATTTTCTCTGTTGACTATAGGCAAAATTTAAAATCTTAAAGCTTAGAATGACAATTACATTGGATTTTCTCAATTATTCACTTAAATAATCTGCAGCGCTAGGAACATGGGAACGATTCCTAGATTTTTACCCCGAGCAGTCCCTTCATGTTGTCTTGACCTCAAACTACATTCAGAGGATTACAGCTTCAGCCTAATGTACATGCCAGAACTCTCCCTCATTAAGTTCAGCGTGATTGTTTTATCCAATGAAGGTAAAAAAGACCTAAGTTTGGAGCACTACCTATTAAAATTCACCATTGTGTAGACAGAAATAGCATAATTTTTCTATCGTTTCCCCAAAACAGTAGCAACCTTGATTCAGATAACTATGTCCTTCAGAGCCATCCCGTGGCCTTACTACTCTGAGGATGCCAGGATGCCCAGGTTAAGTGTACCTGTGTTTCTTACTGGCTCCTAAAGAAAGATGTGAAAGAACTAGTGTAAGACGTATAGGCATTCATCTCAGAAAATGGGAAATGACAAGGAGATGCTAGGTGGACCCTTCTCATGTAGAACCTCCTCTTTCAAAATCTTTTATCTGCCTACTTCATCTTGTTTTCTCCTTGAATCTCACTGAATTCCTTTATAAAAACTTGCAAAACTAAGGTATGAAAAAAATTTTACTCCAGCAGCAGGATAGCAAGTGTAATGGAAAAGAGAAGACAGCTGAAAGATGGTGCAGGAAAGGACATAACTGAATCCTGTGAAATCCTGGATTCAATTGGCAATGTTTCAATTAACATTGATTATATGACTACAAAACCAATTGGAAGCAAATTATTTGGTTAAAACTTTTTTTGGACTCCATTGAATAGTGATTACTCAAAGTATATTGAGCTGGTTTATCAGAAATAAATGTTATGCCCAATCCATTAAACCTGCTCTGTCTGGACTTGCACTGAAAGTAAATAATCCCCAGATGTCTGTTTTAACACAGATTGAGCGCCCTGGCTCTATCCACCTCCAGGAGGAAGGAATATGCATGTTTTATACGTTTTTATGAGGCAAAGTTAACGATTGCACAAATCCTCAACATAAGACCTCAAATGAAGTATGAATGAATCTCCCACTTGCCTAACTCTGCCAAGACATGACAATTCCTTCTTCCTTCCTTTCCTGTAGAATATGTTGTCCAGAAAAACTCCCAATTCATATGCTGAAGATGGATGATACAGCCACAATGCATCAATTATTTAAATACATTACGCTTTCAGCCCCAAAGCAGCACTGAACTATTTTCTTCCCAAACAATAAAGCTGTCACAAGAATTAGACCCAGAGCCTCAAGCAATTGCTCAGATATGGCTGATAGAGCTTAATTCCAAATGGTGATCAAATATATTTCAAAGGCAAAATTATGGGCTGTGTTTAATGTTTAATCAAGTGAAATATTCTAGCCAAACCACAATTCTTTCTGATAAATCTTCTTGTACAAGACACTTGCAGTAGTGTTTAAATAATTCCACTTCCCTGGAGTAGTGAAAATATTTTGCATATGAATTCAAATATTAAATCTGTAGTGTAATTCTTTAAAACCCCAATTACTAGTGGGAATGTCTCAGCTACAGTTGGAAATCATGAAGGGAAAAATCATTAGCACATGGTAAATAAATCAAAGTATTTTTAGCCACTGAGAATTGATAAATATTTGTTTTAAAAGACAAGTAAAGAATTTAACGTACCCCTCAAAATATTCCACTAATGTATTTCACTAACAAAAGAAACAGCAATGAAAGATTATTCAGAAGCATTTAAATAACCCTTCAGCCCACTTCCAGATTACCTCACTGATACTACTGTTTCAAAGCTTTATCTAAAACAGTATTAAAGAAACGTTAATGATAAATCTGCCATTTGGTTCTTCTTTTTTTTTAAAATCACTGATATTTCAGTGGTAATTTCTAAAGTGAAAATTTGAACAATTTTCCATAATTAAATCATACTTCAGCTCACCTACAATAAAATACGTTTTCTGTAGTCATTCTTGTTATCTCTTTCATAGCAGTGGGCTCATTAATCATTTAAACAAAAGAAAAATGTTCCTTGCACTACTGAATATTTATACTTGATCTTATTAAAACAATTCCTCCCAATAGATTCAAGAAATTTCTCACATACAGATGGAAAGAAGAAAAACATACACCTTTTTAAAATGAGCAGGCATACCAACACCGTTAGCTATATACCAATATATAAGCATTTTACATTTCGAGTATTTAATTATACTCTCAACAAACAAAATAATCAATTTACCTGACCAGCAGTGCTAGTTGCCACGCTGATTTCTGCTGCTCCTTGACCTTCACTCTGCCTCTCTGTATCATGGGGACCTGCATCGTGCTTGCTTTGAGGTGCTCTCTGTTAATATAAGAGTTTATGAAATTACATGCCGAAATGAAGTACGCTTTACCATTCAAAGCTTTCTAAGACTGTGAACGCATCAATGCTGCGCCCTCACAAAGCCCTTCAACAGCACTTCTGTATTTCATAACCCTCTGCCTCAAAAATTAACAGCTGAGACCGAGCGTCTTCGAAAAACTGCAAGATGAAAGTGAAGCATGTCCTCTGAGGATTATAGCCCTGCAAGACAAAGGATTTGCTGTGAGACACAGAAACACCATTTTCCACCAGCTGTGTTCGCATCGCTATCAGAAATGTAACAGAACTGGAGCAAACAACTGTCTTCTCTGCACTGTCACGTGGCCCCTCCATTTACCGGAGACGACGGCTAGCACAGCTCAATCAAGCTTCGCATTCAAAGACCAATAATTTCTGCGTGAACAGAAGGATATCCGTACTGTAAGAATCCTGCTAAATTTCAAGGACAAACAGTGCAGGAATAACCACTTTGATGCAAATAAAATTTATATACCCTGATACTGATCTATCTAATATTTTATTAAAATAAATTCAGCTGATCTGGCGTTTCAGTTCCTTCAGGAGACCCAATTTTCTATACATCTACATGAAAATTACGCTGGTGTCCCTGCAACTGGCGGGGATCATGACATCAATGCGAAAATCAGACTTTTAACTACCGTTTCTTAATAAAGCAAACAGAGTAACTGAGCAGTTATGAAGCATGTGAAGTATCCAATATTATCTACTAATGTGTTTAAAATGTTTCAGATTTTCAGAAAGACATAAATAATCCTGTCCATGGAACTGTACTGAAGTCTGGAGTTGAAAAGCCACTACCTTACCCCCAAAGCACAAAGTATTAGTTTTAATGCCAAACCGCATTTTTCAGACTCAGAGCCTACTACCTTAACAGACAACACTCTTGCATCCCTCTCAATTAATTTGTTTAACTACACGTGGTATATTAAATTCAGTTTCTATGCGGCTCTGCAATGTTCTTGGGCAGTACAGCCTGTGATACCATAGTCTGCCTCATCCTGCTTTATGGAAATTTCTCTTTAACTATTAGCAGAAACATACTTCTCTTCGGTGTACATACATTGAAACTTCTTTAGTTACCTGGTGATCAAACTCATGCAGTATCACTGGCATACTAACTATTTTGTTCCTATGAAGACATTAGAGCCTCAAAGTCAGAAAATATTTAACGTTGAACAAAGCTTCAGAAACCAGCAACTGCTTAAATATGTGTGAAGTGATAATTTCAGGACAAACTTAAGAAAATTAAACCCATAGGGTTTAACTGCAAGAATAAAATATGTCAAAGAACACGGTAGTATTAGTCAAAGTAATAACATGACAAAATTGAAAACAATGATGGGTAACGTTTTTCTTAACATTATCATGGCTCAGTTATGGAAAATGAGCAACCCACAAAGCAAAACTCACAAAATCTTTTAGGAGACACAGCGTTACTATTATTTTAAATCTGATCTGTAATTTTAAAAGTCACCATCTCTGTCATTTTGTATGAAATGATACTGTTACTGATGCTCATACAATGACTAAAGAAATTTTGGTTGCCAATACAAGAGTGGGGACCCGCTCAAGATGAGGCCTTGCCATACGACATGATGTGTATTATATGCAGAATCCCCATCTCACGGTACTTTCAATCTGGAATAAAGTGTAATGATGAGTTTGACAAAATCTAGACCTAAGCCTCCAGCGTAACTTGAGGCAGAAGCTTCCAGTAATTAGATTACAGTAATTTTCAATTAAATAATGAATTACATGTAGTATTCAACATACTGAGAGGCGAAAAGCTGACCTTTTCATTAGCCAGGCTCTGACCCACTAGGTAACCTGACGGGGAATAATACTACTTTTCAAGAACACTCCTGGGTTTGGGGCAATTTTTTTGGGGTGGTGATGATGGTGTACCTATTAAATGGGTTTTGATGCATCTAGAGCACAAACAGAGAGATATTTCTTTCCCTGACAAGAAAAGCTTCTGCTCTCCTTGGCGCTAGGTGCTATTTATGGATGAGTTGGCTTCCCATTCCCCACAAAGCACCCTCAAAAATATGGCACGACGCTAAGTAGCTAACACCCAAATTAATTTATAATTATAAATTTTGAACAGTTACTAGCAGGGCTTATCTAACTTATCTAACTTTAAATGCAGCATGCAATGACAACATGTGCAGACATTACTGTCACAAGAGTCCTTGGCTGGGCTTGAACGCCAAATCTGCAAGTTCATAGCAAAGAGTTTTTACCGCTTCAGCTACGGAAGTAACTTGAAGTGAGAAGCTGTTCTCTTCATGCAGACTGGCCCAAAGGAGATAACAGTAATGCAGGCAGCAGTTATTTACTGAAAACAGATTCTTTACATAAACAGGTATTTATTATAGATGTACTAATTTATTTAATGTAAGTACCAACACATACTTATTATATACGCATATTATGTAAATATAAAAATAATAAGCATCCACACACATGTGGACGATTAAAATATGTTTGTATAGATATAGCATTACAGTAAATAAATTAATATTCATGTGATGGACTGTGGCTTAGTGGTTGTAAAGACAGCATATAACCACTGCAAGCATGCCGCCTCTTCGCATTACCTTTTAACATTGAACATGGGACCCGTGGATGGAAATATCTGAACTCCCAACCGCACCAGCAAAGGACCAGAGCACGCACGCAGCTGCAGGGTCTGCAGCCTCCACCGGAGGTACAGCAGCTGGAGAACCCCGCGTTAAACAACGCCACCATTTCCAAGCATGGCTTTTGACGAGGCGTAAGCTGGGTTCAGAGCCCTCTGCTTCTGAATTCTGTTTCTGAATTCTGGCACCACAAGGCAAAAGTCACTTTTAACGTGACACAAGTGCCTGTTACAGGTGGGCAGAGCTGCTCCCTCCATCTTGTTTGCCACTATTTTCTAAGTGCTTCAGAAGTCAACAGTTAACTATCACCTGTCAATTATTAATTTCTCTGTATTTACTAAAAGAAAAACAATAAATCTCTAGCTATTTTGTGACATTTGCAAGCATAGTAGGCCTTGATAATTTTTGCCAAGACAACGAATTACAAATAATTTTACCTAACGCTTCATCAACGTGAGTTGTCAAAGCAACCTCTTGTGTATTTACTAGGACAGAACACTCTTCTACGCATAAACAACTGTTTTTTCCCCAATATTCAACTACCCTATTATTTTCTTTGTGTTGAAAACTACAGATACGCTCCTATTTTCTAGACACCAGAAAACATTTATTTTGCCATTACCTCATGCTAAACAGAACACACATACAGGTATAAGTAAGAAGCTAAGACAAAGAACAATATAAGACACAAAAATAAGAAACCATAAGATTGAAACACTTTTGCTACAGTTGAGTCAAAGGAAAAAGAAAGTCTAGTAAGTCAAATCTTTGGGAGAACTCCTGTCCATCACACTTTAAACAGTTTAAAGCTTGCTGAGAATAATCTCTGTACGGAATAAATCCTTTACATTTTATTTGCAGCAACTTTGTCCAATGGAAATACCTCACATATTTCAAATGACAGGTAATTTGAAAGAAAGGCCTGTACCACTATAATAAATTGAAAACCCCATATTAAAACACTTGCCAAGAATTTGCTTTTTTCTCTTAAATAATTTCAGATTGTACCTGACAGCCAAAAAGATCTCTTTGGAGGAGTCTAACTCTACAGTGGATTTCAAACCTTACTATGAAAATATTGCAAAACATCTAACAAGTTTCACGAAATTTGAAGGTACCATTACTTGCAGGTGAATTACTTCAATTTTCTTCTAGCAGCGTTTACAAGACTTTAGTAATTTGCTAAACCTTAAAAACATGCTAAAACATGAGCCAAAGTTTTCTCTGCTCATTGATTTCCAAAAGCTATTTTTATGGTGTGGTACTATAGTTGGTCTTATTCTACAAGATATATATTGCACTTGGATTCCACAGTGACTGGCATCACCACAGGGGCCAACTATATCACTAGACAAGCTATGGTATTTATTACTGTTGTTACTAAATCTTTATAAACATAAGAAGCGCATTCAATTTGGGTATCACTATATCAGGCACAGTACAAAAATAAAATAAATGCCTCATGTTTATGTTTTTCAGTTATATGGACTCTGCAGTTTCACTGCTACTACCTTCCTCCTTGCCATCAGGGAACTTCAGAACTAGATGCAGCTGTTTTCCATAGGAGATGTCGATCCTTTGGAAATTACTAAAACACACTATAAGGTATAAAGTGCATAGTGACTGCCTCCTTCACCTACTACCTCCTTCAGGACTCTGTCCTAAAATGTGTACCTATACAACCAGCCACCCAGACACTTTACAGATAAGACACACCACAACAAAATTTTGATATAGTAGAACTTCCATGTATTCAGCAGCCAAATAATTTGGTGAAAGGAGCGAAGAACTGAGACAATCCACACAACTGAGATGAAGTGGAATCCCCTTGAGCACAGGCACATAAGGAAGGAGATGCAGCAGAATGCTGCCTCATGGGGAAAGCTCTGAAGCCTGTGCTGGGGAACGGGTACATTTGGGTCCCTCTCCGGCCCCTCTACACTAATGCACCCTGCATGGGGAACAAACAGGAGGAGTTAAAGTGTGTGCAGACATGGGGCTGTGACCTCGTTGGGATCGTGGAGACATGTTAGGACAGCTCATACAACAGGAAGGCTGCAACTGAGGAATACAGACATTTTAGGAAGGACAGGCTGGGAAAGCTCAGGGGAGACCCTATCACTCTCTGCAACTACCTGCAAGGAGGCTGTAGCAAGGTGGGGGTTGTTTTCTTCTCCCAAGTCACAAGTGATAGAAGGAGAGGAAAAGGCTTCAAGTTGCACACGGGGAAGTTTAGATTGAATATTAGGAAAAATTTCTTCACCGAAAGGGTTACCAAGCATTGGAATGGGCTGCTCAGAGAAGTGGTTGAGTCACTATCCCTTAAGGTATTTAAAAGACATGTAGATGTGGTGCTGAGGAACATGGTTTAGGGGGATTTGGCAGTTTATGGTTTATGGTTGAACTTGATAATCGTAAAGATCTTTTCCAACCTAAATGACTTTTTGACTCTACAGCGAGGAGGGTGTGTTGTGACCACACAGGTGATAGAAGAGTCAACAAGGAGAGGTAATGTGCTGCACCTGATACTTGCAAAGAAGGAAGAAGTGGTTAAGGACATGAAAGCAGTGACCTTGGCTGCAGTGACCATGAGATGACAGGGTTCAGGATCCTAGGAGGGAGGAGAAGAGCAAAAACCAGGACCACAGACATACATTGCAGGAGAGCAGATTTCAACCTTTTCAAGTTATCTGCTCAGAATTCCATGAGATACAGCCCTGCAGAGAAGAGAGGTCTAGCATCTGGTGATGTTCAAGGATGACCTCCTCCAAGCTCAAGAAATGTCCATTCCAACAAGTAGGAAACAAAGCAAGGGCAGCAGGAGTCTTGTATGGATAAGCAAGAAGCTCCTAGCTGAACTTGGGCATTAAAAGCAAGAGTATAAGAGGCAGAAGTGGGGTGAGGTGTCCCAGGAGCAAAGCATCGCTGTGCAGTCATGTGAAGTGCAACAGGAAAGAACTCTACAAGTACTTAAACAGCAAAACGAAGACATGGGAAAATGTGGGCCTTCTGCTGAATGGGGAAGGGGCCCTGGTGACACAGGACACAGAAAAGGCCAAGGTACTCAATGCCTCAGCTTTACCAGTAAAACCACCCTTCAGGCATCCAGGTCCCTGAGACCAGAAGGAAAGTTTGGAGGAAGAAAGACTTACCCTTGGTGGGGAGGATCAGGTTAGGGAGAGCTTAAGCAAACTGGACATACGTTAAGTGTTAACAGCCTCGTGGGTTGCATCCATGAGTGCTGAGGGAGAGGGATGAATGTCATTGTGAGGCCATTCTTGAATGGTCATGGCAGAAGGGAGGGGTTCCTTAAGACTGAAGGAGAGCAAATGTCACTATCTTCAAGAATAGCAAGAAGGAAGATCAAGGGAACTACAGGCTAGTCAGCCTCATCCCAGTCCCTGGCAACTGAAGGTGATCCTCCTGGATCAAAGAAAATCCTCCTAGAAAGCATTCCCAAACACATTAAAGACAAGAATGGGACTGGGAGCAGTCAGCAGGGTTTTACAAAGGGGAAGTCAGGCTTGACCCTTCTACAATGAGGTGACTAGCTCGCTGGGCGAGGGAAGAACAGCTGATGTTATTGACATCAACTTTAGTACGCCTGCTGACACTGTCTCCTGTAACATCACCACAGACAAGCTCACAATGATAAGCGGTCAGATAAGCGAACAGTGGTGTGGATTGAAAACTGGCAGAAGAGCTGGGTACCAGAGAGTTGTGACCAGTAGCACAAAGTACAGTTGGAGGCAAGTGACTAGTGATGTACCCCAAGCGTCAACACTGGCATCAGTACTATTCAACATCTGAATTTATGACCAGGATGCTGGGACACAGTGCACCCTCACCAAGTTTGCAGATGACAGTATACCGGGAGAAGCAGCTGATACACCACAGGGTTCAGCCGCCTTTCAGAGGGACCTGGACAGGCTGGAGAAATGGGCTGATGGGAACCTCATGCAGCTCAACAAGGGAAAGTGCACAAGGGGAATGAACCCAGGCACCAGTACATACTGGGGGCCACCCAGGTGGAAAGGAGCTTTGTGGAACAGGACCTGGAAGTCCTGGTGGACAAGCTGAACATGCTAGCAATGGACCCTTGTGGCCAAAAGTCCACCAGTATCTTGGGCTGCATTAAGAAGTGTGTTGCCAGCAGGTCGAGGTAGGTGATCCTTCCTCTCAGCTGGTGTGGCTTCATCTGGAGTACCGTGTCCCATTCCAGCCTCCCCAGTACAATAAAGAAACGGACTTACTGAGGCAAGTCCTGTGCAGGGCCACAACGGTACTTAAGGGACTGGAGCATCTCTCATACACAGAGAGCCTCACAGAGCTGGGACTACTCAGCCTGGAGAAAAGAAGGCTCAGGGAGATCTCATCAATGTGTATAAACACCTGGACTGGCTAATATGTCAAAAGATAAGGCAACTTTAATTATACACACTACTGCCTGATTCACTTATAAAACCAGATTTTCCCCAAAATCCTAGAATTATGAAACCATTATTCTTCAAAATGGAAAAAGCAGACATCCTTTAGTAATCCAAATGCTGCTCTGAGCAGCATTACCAAAATAACGTAGTTATTTTGGATGAAGACAAAACATAAAATATTCAGGCCCAACATTCAATTTATATTTAATTTACCAGTACAAGAAATGGAGCTGACCTTGTAAGTGAATTTCCACTATGAGAGCAGTTTTTGCTAATGGCAATTATGACTACGGACTTTGTAATTTACAGGAAACATTATCTTGTATTTCTTAATATGGAACCCGATACTTAAACACTAAAAATACGCCAGGATTCTACAGTGAAGTCCGACAGAAACTGTATTCACCCTTTTTAAATCTTACCTCTCTTGGAGAGATAAACAAACCGTGAAGGTGCTTATCAGAGATTCGTATTTAGAAAGGCACGTACAACTGATTTTTATAATTTTTTGCTAAAACCAAGACTCAGGCAAGTATTTCACCCTCAGCTCACTGGTAAGAGAGAAAGTAAGAGCCTATGTATATTGACTAGTTAATGAACTGTGACATCACTAGCTGATGGAAATAACCCTGCCTACCACTTCATTCAAATAATTTAGGTTTTTTTAGAAAAAGATTATACCATAATCAAAAGAAGGCAAGTAACTGCTCACTAACCTCTGCTTCAGCTGCTTGTGATTGCAGGAGCTGTCGTATACGAAGAATGTCCTTCTCTATTTGTTGAATTCTCGCCACCCTCGCCTGAAATGAATGCATTTTCATGTTTGATTTTGTTCTAAAACTCCTTTTACTTGCTGTATAGAACAACAATATGAAGAGTTCTTTGCAAATACAGCTGACTACAAAACAAAGATACTTCATTCACATCATAATTCAAATGTTCTTAATAATTGAATACAGGCATGATTGCAAACATTCAAAACATAGTGAGAAACTGGGTTTTTAATAAAACTGATACTCATTTGGACACAGTAGGTCGTCACACAGTACACATTCAGGTATAAAATAAATGCTCCAGTTAACCTGCACAATCTTCCTGTTTCTGAAACTGACATTTTGTGCAGACCTTAAGCAAATTATTTGACTTTCATCTCAAATGTTATAATTCTACTTGCCATACTGAGATTTGAGAGAGATGTATATTTGCAGAGTGTCTTGAAGGTATGAAATCCTGAATGGCTCTTCTACTATATTCGGTTACTGTAATGGTTTGGGAGTTTTGTTCATGCACAGCCTCTGAATAGTTTCTGCTCCTACAAATCTCAAAGAATTTAACAGGCTAAGTATGACGAAAACTACATACTGCTCCTTTGGTTTGTCTGGGATGTTATAGACAACTCTGAATCAGAGTCTCTTACAGCCATTTTGCTACTCATTTCCCACCGCAACCATTCTGTGGTTAGGAATGGGAATGTCAAAAAACCCAAATGTTACAGGATACACATACTCCATACAAGCTGTATCGCAAAGCACAGGATGCATTATGATTCTGTGAAACAGTGTATAAAGTTATATATCCCTGTATGAGCTTGATAATATAATAAATTGACATTATTTGACTTTAAGAGTGGGCAGAAAATAATTAGCCCAATAATATCAGGGTATGAACAGAACATCAAACTGATTAAATAGTATTTTTTTTTGCGTGGTGCACCGCTGACTAAAACAGACACGTAGTTCAAAGAAAAATCCTGGTTCTTTTACCCGATTAACACTTACAATGCTATACTAAAAAAGCAAAGGGTTTCTGCATACAGTGTACAGTGCAAGGATCAGCATTATACCAATCTTATTTAACTTGTTTTTAATCTGAGAGTGGAAATAAAAGGTGCTAATGCCGAAAGATACACACAGAATAGAAACTAGAAATTTTAGAAATGTAGCAGAAAATATAATCACAGAATAGAAAGAACTCCTGACACATGCATCAGAAAGAGCTATGGGAAAAACATCATGAACATCTGCATTTAGTAGAGATGCAAAGCTACAAACACTAAACTATAAATTTTATATGAATTAGTAAAGCGATGTATCAGAAAAACTGCCAATAAAAATTTGAAAGCTGCATACACAGAAGCTTCAGCAGAACACAAGTCAAATGAATAACTCATCCCGCCTTTGCTCCTGGACAAAAAATTCTTAAGTATTAGAAGGCTAATAAAAATATATTCCTGGAAATAACTGTGCATTAGTGATGTGATGCATGACTGACAGAACACATCTCTCATGGCAAACACACAAAAACAGAGGTACACAATCGAACGAGTACCAGGAATGGTTTTAACTTTAGAACCTATACAAGAAACATCGCTTTTTATTCTTATTTGTTCATACTATATTCCCATTCACCGTTACATTTACTCACCACCTTTAAACGTAAAATTGTTGGATAAAGTAACTTAACATTTAAAGTTACAAATTATTTGAATTTCACTGCTCCAGTAAGACTTCTCACCAAAAAAATAAAAATCCCCCATATTCACAGTGATAGAAAAACAGTAACTTTCTAGAAAGTAAAAATACGGAATATTATTTTGTTTTTAAAAGGTTACTCTTTTTTTTCCCCCCAAAACAAAGATACATAATAGACAAAATTATTAATGGGTCTACATTTACAAACAAGATCACTGTATGAATCTAACAGTGCTGAAATCTTTGCTGTTTTAGCAAACTTTTAAGGATTTTGGGATAAATTCTTAGGAGAATTATCGTTTGTTGTGAGATTTTTAGGAACTTTAAACCTTAAAACAATGAGATCCTTCTTGTTCTGGCATGAAGGAAAAAGAACTTCTATGTTAACATGGCTTCAGTCTTGGAATTGGAATTTTTATTTTTTACAGAAATTAAGTTTCTTCTACTTATTACTAAGTATATAGGCTACAACATTTGCATAGTCAAAATAAAACACAGAGAAGTATGCTTTTCTGTTTTTTCAAGTAAGAACTACCACGTGAAATCATGAACTTCAAGGGATAGTACCGGTTAGTGTAAATAATTAAACAAGCTAAAATAAATTGCTAACCATCTTCTAATGCATCTTTCCGCATAACTGTAACTGTTGGGCACGTGCTTGTATACAATCTTCATAAATGACAACATCAACAGTGAGTTGCTGTAAGCTAACTTGCTTTGGAAAGAGGATGTTAGAGGAAACAATGCCCCACCATGGCAGATGAAAGAGAGAGAAGGCCATTATTTTAAGAGAAAAGGGTGGCCAGTGCATCAATTACTTGGGCAACAGAAGGCTATCAGCTCTCTCACAGAATAATCCTTGGGACTCTTAATACAGAGATGTCTTCAATGCCAGCCTTTATACAGCTGAACCCTTCTCTCCCTTCAATCTACATTTTGCATTGTTATTGTGCGTCACTATCAGTTAGGGTGGAAGGAAAATACAGAGCAGAAAGAAAGCTGAAAAACCAGCAAGTGCACTATACTTGCCAATTATGAATGTTTCAGTTTGCACATGTAAAGATCACAGTGAAATAATCCAGAATTTGCTTTTATGTATTTGTACGCCAATGAACTTCTACACAGTTTTGGCACCTGTCCTGGGTAAAATGAAGCCAAGGGGAATTACCAGCCGAATTCATAAGAAACACATGCAAAAGTAGTTACTTCCTATTTTATAATCTTGACATAATCACAACAGACACTGTAACTTCTGTAAGTATGTAAGTGTTACACATATATAAATAGAGTAAAACAGTTATGATAAACCCATGGGCAAACATTAATTCAGAAAACCATAAAATACTTCAACATCTCCTTGGTAGCAATTTTCCCCCACAAAATTAAAAAAGAACAAGCAGGGTAGGAGCTACTTCAGGGACAACTTAATTACTTCCATAGTGATAAAACTACAGTCAAATTGTTTCCCTGAAAAAATTCATTTATTCCCTGCCTGAGCGCATTTAGAATTTCGCCAGAGGCCTACCCTACCTATTTAGCTTAATTCACCCTACTGTAGCTTAAGCGTGTTAGCAGCCAGAGAACTTTTCCAGAAGTTCTAGCGTCAATTCCATAACACTTTCTCCGGCAAGAGGGCTAACCAGGCACCCCCAGACAATCCCCAGTCCGCTCTGCCTTCACTCGGGACTGGTTGACACGAGGTGCACAGCTCAATTCTCGCAGGGCACCACCACTGCTGATAAACCTTGTTAACATAGCCGTACTGCTTCCAGATCGGATTATTATCCAGGCAGATTAAACTTGGGTCTGAGTACGCCTATATGGACAAATCCCTACACAGCCTTTATGAACATACCTGACAATCGCAGGGTATCTGTTTTGCTAAACACTTATAACTACAGGAATTTTCTGAGAAGTCCTAGTAAATAATTCACTTTAAAAAATAAAGCAGCTTTTCTAATTACAAACAAAATTAATTAGAAATGTTTCTTATGTAGCAAAATTTTGTGTTGAGTAAACCTAGTAAGAAAAATAGAGCCTAAAGAGACTATTTTTATTGAAAGGACTCTTTTTTTGTAACATTCACCATAAAAAAAAACACAGGTTATCTTACCAAGCTGGTTATTTAGCATCTCTGGAAATAAACAGTAATAAATAATTCAAGTCGTCGCTCTACTACTGTGGAGGAATAGTTTTTATAACCATCAAGCCACTGATTATTCCATTTACAGGTGCCACACAATTACATTCTCAGTTATACTTCCAAATGTGTGTAACATGATTTGCATATAGAATTGTACATGTCCTCATCATGAATGCAAAACAACTTGGTGAGAGCAAACAACTTCCAGATAGGTATGTGAATTACATTTTACTTGAATACCTTCTTTTCAAAGATTATTCCCTGATACATGGTTTCTTATTAAGCAAACTTCACAATAGTAGCTGGATTTTATTCTAAACTTAAAAGCATGAAAAAACCCAGCATGACAGACACAGAATAAAGCAGTTCCAAATACATGGTTTTTTGAAGATAAAATGGTACGGAATTATAAGCAAATAATCATTAAAAATATTTTCTTTTGAAGAAATTGTCTACTTCTGCCTACTCACAAGTCGTCTTTTAAACAGACAGAGGAGGGTACTTTTTGCTGAGTCGTTACTTCCTATGTTCTGATTCCTATTTTTGTATTTGAAAAGCTAACTAAATGCTCTAAAGTATCACTGTGTTTATGCACAGTTTAAAGATACAACTACCAGGAATTTAACAGAAATGCAGGAAAACTTTTTCCATTCCTTCTAATAAACTATAGACAAACTATACCTGTGCTCGCTTCTCCATGTCCTGACAAGTGCCTAGCTGTTCTTCCATTGCTGCTCTGATTTGCCTTGCCTCATACTCCAGCTGCCTTCTGGTCATATCTGTTTGCAAGGAGAACTGAAATTCAAGTACAGAGAAGGCGTTTTAGTAAATAACATTTATATAAACTACGTATTTCCCTGAACAAAAGCAGAACAATTACTTTTCCACACCAAACTTCATAAACAAAACAATAACAGATCCTTCAAATATGACTGCATTATTAAAAACAAGAACACATAATGTTGTTCAACCAACAGACTACCCCCAAGTTTTGTCAAATGACTAACGTAAGAGTACATTGAGACAGTATCATTCATTACAAGCCTGGAACATCTGGCTAATCATGTATGTTAGCACAGCAACAAAACTGTTATGCATGCCATCTCAATCAGTATTTTCAAAAATATTAAGAGGTATCAAACTACTGCACGTACTGATTCATACTACTGCTACCTACCCTATTTCTAACTATCCTGTCAAAAAAGCCCAAGTGCTGTATTCAGGAACAGCAACAAAGCTTACGACAAGGCATTCCAACCAACAGATTTTTCAAGGCAGAAGCAAAGCCCTGGTTTTGGAAAATCACTCAGTTTGCAAATAAATGAGTCTCCAAGAGCAGTCCTCCCAGAACACTTTACTAAGGTCAATTCAGAGAGTCAAAAAGAGACGATCACCTACAAATACGTAAAATGGTACTAAAAAGAATGGGATCTGTCATTCTGTTGTGGCTGGAGTTAAGTAGTAATGGATATAAATTACCACAAAAGGGATTTAGTGTAGATCTTAAGTAAGACATTCTAATAAGAAGAAGAGCTAAGTCAATTAATTACCTATGCAACTGGGGACACAATCTTAAAACCTACAATAGAGTGACACAGATACAGCTGACAGTGCTTTTGGGAATGGGCTGCCCTTCCTCAAGACCCTTTTCAGACCTCCTCCCCTTGCTTCTGGTGCTCTGATAAGCTCAGCCACAACTCAGATTTAATGAAGTCCTGCTGCTTCACCCCAGTCACCAAAGTGTTTCCACTGTCTGTTTCCACTTCCAGGAGTCTGACTGCTTCCTGACCAGGTATGACTCTGTAAAGATGGGCAACCAGGTCTTTCCAACACTGTGTGTGAAGGAATGCACCGCAAATATATCCAAGTTGCTGAGGTCTGACAACAGGAAAACCTGTGTTATCTGGGTTATCAGACATCTTCGTTATCCCAGATAATGGTGACTTGGCTATAAACAGTTTGGAGATGCCAAGGTAAAAGCTTGGAGGAACAAAACCTGCACAGGTTACAGCACCGCTTTGCTTACTGTTATGAATTAAGAGCTCCTGTGTAAATTCTCTCTTAGGCTAATACTGCTCTCAAAACTAAAAGAATCCACTGAATAACAGAACTGATAGAGAAAAGATCTTCAGCGGATAGAGTTAAGAAGCAGCATACTGACATGTAATTTATTTGTCATAACTTTTCAGTGCTCCTCCTTATCACTGACATTTATACTGATAGCTATGTATTTTAATGTGTAAAATTATATATGAAAAAACACATTATTTAGGCTAAGTTAGCTTTACATTGTGAATGAAAAGACGTTTTAAATTAAAGTGATAGTAGAGAATGTCGCCAAATTCATAAAATATACACAGCATCTAAACAGAGATCGTAGCACCAGATACACGACCGAGCATACTGAAGGTACTTACATTTTCAGTAAGGGGGAGACTGTCAATCCTTTTAGTCAGGTTCTGAAGCTGGGCATAATACCAGTCCTTTTCTTTCTCTTCCTTCTCAAGCTCCGCAAGCAAAAGAGATCTATTAAAAACAGAAGTGAGAAATGTCTCACTATTAAGTCCTCATTACCATATGTAGATACAGAAATACGCACTGACACCCATAAAACAGGTTAAATGAGAAACAACATCTGTTGTTTCTCTGTCCTACAGAGACACAGGATCTCGTCTGTCCTACAGCAAGTCACTAGCTTCTTGTATATCAGGTCCACACCTATAAAAGAGGAAAATACATACATTTCCTCTACAAAACCACTTTGAAATCTAAAACTAAGAGGCATTTTGTGAAAGCAAAAAATGGTTATTAGTCATGTGCTAACTTCTCTTCTGCTTCTTTTAGAAAATATGCTTTGTACAATGCATCAAACTACATTTAAGAAAAGGCCTGGATGTTACAGGAGGATATGCATTCCCGAATCACACTACTGAATTAAATTATCTCCTTCGCCTTTGCAGTGCCTCCTTACTAACTTTGTCACCCATACCAAAACTATGGGTAAAGCACACAAAAATCAAGCTATTTCTGTGAGTATTAAAAGAGTATTTTCCATCAAACGTTATAAACATTGCAGCTGTTTAAAACATTTTAAATGGGTATCATAAGCATGCTGCATACCTTAGTGGTATATGAGAAAGATACAAAGATTAATGTATTCAGACTACCAAGAAAAAAAAATCAGAAATTTTACATACTATTTTATCAATCCTTCATGAACTACATTTATACAGTTGTAAATTTTGTCAATATAGTTATATAGCATTGTTACAACAATTTTCAAAATATTTTTAAAATTTTCAGGCAAAATCTGGCTAGAAGTATACATAAAAGTTATTCTTGGGGTTCTTTGTGGTTTGTTTTTTTTTAAAAATACAAATTTATTAATTTCTTATAAATGCTTTTTGTGAGCACTCTCCTTCCTTCTGACATTTTAACATTTCTCATTAACATTAATGGAAATGCTAAAATCAACACTTCGCCAGCAGACAGAAAGCTGCATACAAGTTTTCCCAGGGTTATTTCCCATCCCTTAACCTTTGCTTCCCTCTCTCCAAACTCAGGTTGCGGTCTTTCTGAGCAAGAGCCATATTAATCTTTATAAAGCACACAAACACATTATGGATAACTACTGTAAGATGTTAAGGAACAAAAACACAGCATACAACAAAAATTCAAATTTCCCCTGACTACTTTGATAACGTATCCCAGTAATGATTTGAGATGAAGATGATCAAACTTCCACATGACAGAACTTCATACAGAAGAAAGAATTTAAAAACATGTATTTTAAAGGATCTGTTCGATCTAGTTCCTGCTTTAAAAATGTTTCAAACTAGTTTTGATGACTCGACATTCATACTCAAAGCAAGTGACCTGACCAGTGTTCAAATGGAAAATTAAAACTCACAAGGTCCCTCACTTCAAGAGGCTGAAAAGCTACACACATCTGAGAGTGATGAATGTTTTTAAACATGAACAGAATGACATAAATTTCCAGATTTGATTCAACAGTTATGTTGAAAGGGAACTGTTTTAAGAATTTCAAGACTACACAATAAATCATTTACTAGTCAGCTTTTATATCAGACAGGCTTACAATCGTATCAGGGAAAAGAAGCAACGAACAACAATTACCATACTGTTGCTGGTAACTGTAGCAGGATTACAGGAAAACAAATTCCTCAGCCACAAGGATGGCACTGGCCAAAATTTCTTAAGTCCTTTGGACAGACTGAAGGAAAAGCTAATAGATGGTGTTCAGGGAAAGTCCATAAGGAGAGTAATTTTTCCAGCCCCCCACCTGCCCACCCTCTTACAAGGTACCCCGCGTGCCCAATCTCCGTGCACACAGGCATTCTGCACGGCTTCCCTTTTTACCACCTGGGAGGCTCGTGTACCGGTTGTGTCCAGTTTGTGAAATCAAATTTGCAAAAGCATAATTAATGCAATCCTTATAAAAAGTATTTTTACCATTTGAGGATTTGCAAATGTGAAAGGACTGACTAATTCTGCCTCCGGATGTCAAAGAACTGGTAGTAGGAACCGGAGGAATTACTTTCAGCTAAGTGAACATGTGATTAAGCTCCTCTTGTAAAATGTATTGAGTTTGTGAGGCACTGTGTCACTCAATCTGTTTTGACAAGCACAACAAGGCTAGAAGCAAGAAAAGAACTTAGGAACCATCAGCGCACCACAAACAACATAATGCATAACCTGAGGGCGATTCCTTTAATTTAACAGTGTCATTTTGCACAAAGCCTGAAGGGTTGGTACAACTATAGCAGGTTGCACTTCCATTTCCTTGAAAATAAGCAGCAAGTCTCTGTAGATGCCTCTGATAAGCTGCTCCCTGCACTTAACATCACTGTCAGGTACTACACCAACCAGAAGCACAGCTCCTTCTCAGTCTTCTGGAACTTCTTGAGGTTAGGAGAGTAGTTAAGGTGGAAGAGCTGTTACCGATCACGGGAAAAAAACTGGTGGAAAAACCCAGCACAATTATTCCATCTTCTTATACTCTAAAATTGTTGACATCAGGACTTTCACAGCATCAGAGAAAATTCTCTTCTCTGTCTTACACTGTCAAGTGCAGTGAGAACGCAGCAAGGCAAATGAAGCAAGCTTTTGGAACTTGACACTATTTTTATGAGTTAACAAAAAGTTTCCAATTTGAACTGTATTTCTGAAGGGTGGGTATTTCAAAAGACTTCTCTAATGTGGTGTTTTTGAAGCTCCCAACAATATATGAAGCTGAATAAATGCAGAAAACTGGTTTCTTCTTTTGGAAATCTTTTTTGCATAATTATGTCAATGTTACTCCAAGTTAAAAGGGAGAAGGGAAACAAACTATATGCTACTCTACTTGCATTATGCAAATTACAATTATAATTAATACTTTCACTTCAGTTGGTAGATGATAAAATAAAATCTTGAAAATGAAATGCTGCTGATAGATGCTGTATAGATTTAGGTAAGTTGTACAGTCAGACAGAGGGAGATATGAGTAGGAGAAACAAGTCACAAGACAGAGAAAATGCTCAAAATCAACATTAAGAAAATAAAAACAGGAGTGGCATAAATCAGAATAAACAAGGCATACAAACATTTTCATAAAAAATTCATCATAAGATAGTAATCTCTAGTGGTAAATTACAGAATTTACAAAGGTGAGATTATTAAATTTACTAAATTGCAAAAGGCAAATCAACACAAAAAGTAGCCTGCAGCGTACTCTGAAAAGTTTTGTTGTTGATACAGTGTCTTGCCAAATACACCTGGAAACAGCCAGAGAGAAAGCAGGAGATATATAATTAATGGTGTATTCTAAATTGGCAACTTAAAAACATACACTCCCCACTTTTTTCTCTTTTCTTTTTTTTTCTCTTTTCTTTTTTTGACTTTGATATTGGAGGAGAGCTAAGCAAATGAGAAACAGGCAGACAGTTTCATCTTAATTCTAGTGAGTGAGTCAATTGATAAATCTTCTGCCCCTCAGAAGACCACGTTTAGCCAAGCTAAATAGTTTTTTCAATACAAGTTTTAACATTTTTTCTTGTTTTTTACATGTTTACACTAATAAACATCTAATGAATTAGTTTATTAAACATGCCGTGAATTTGCCAAGCTCACAGGCAGTTAATACATGATTTGGCCCTTGCCCAAACACTGCTGTGCAAGAGCAGCATATATTGTGACAGTGTGTTAAGATACTGAGTAGAAATGTCCAAAGAACTACCACCTTAGAAGCCACAAGAGTGGGAAAGGATCACAGATCATAAATCAGATGTGCTAACCACCTTGAAGAACGCCAGCTGCAATAAATCAATTCTCCTTGTTCCAACTGACCTGGAGTTCACTTGAATCATAACCGGAAATCATAACTACACTTAAAGATTTTAGTATCGCATGCGGTAAAAACCAGCACTGGAAGAATACAAATAAGCACACCATTTTCTTAAGATGGAAAATGACAAAGAAGAGATTCCCAAATTCCTTAATATTCTTATACAGCTCCTCAGGAATCTAGATATTATGCAATGGAACAAATACGATCAGCGATGCTGACGAGGAAAATGAAAAAACAGAGTGGCTGCTAGAAGAGGCTCAGTATGGACCCATGGGAAGTTAATTTCATTCTGCTGATAGGACCAAAAGAAAGGAATCTACACATAGTATCTTGGAGGAAAAGTGAACTCCCTTCAGCTCTTGACTGCACAAATTTTACTAAACACCAGGAATCGGCCTTTAGAGGAGAGGTTTCTGACAGGCTGCCCACAAACCTCTTATTAGCCACCAAACTTTTGTATTAGGACTCCAAAGCGGATTTGTTTTTTTGCTTGTTAAGATAAGGAGGCATAAAAATACTGTGTTGCTGTTTATTTGTTTTTGCAGCCTCCAGCCTGACATCTCATCCGTTAAGCAGCTGTCAATGACCAAATCTTTAGGAAACCCTGCCTTACAGATAGGCTTCTGAAAACATCTTTCAGTCAGGTTCATTTTAAGATATAAAGATGGCTTCAGTAGAAACAGCTGCACGTCTCTTACTTTGCATTTCCTTTGTAAGTGATCAATAAAGTGCTACAAATCTGTATTATGCCCTGAAAGTATGTTCTTCCTATTAAACGGATACCACTACCTTCCAAGAAAAGAAATTCCATGATTTGTCAACAAAAACCATTAGATGAGAACAACATCTTGAAGATAAGTGTAAACATTTTGGTTTAGATGGCATTTTTACTGAGAGAGCAGAATCACTACGTAAATGCCTGCTAATAGTAAGTAACTGATCAACCAGCTATGGCTGTTATAACGATTTGCAAAAAAGAGAAAGAGATTGCACCATCACATTGTTACAGTTTCAGCACTTATCAACAGAGGTGAGGAGATAGGGAGGTGCTGGGATGCTCCACCCCCTCTCTCCGAATATATTTCAGATGCTGACAATCTGCTGAGCAAAATAAACTAACCTTCAGTCAACAAAGAGTAACGATGAAAAGTATATACAAAGAAGCACTAGAAACCATATGATGTGTTTTAAGACTTTTTTGTGTGTTTGTACATCTAAATATAATGTAGATTCCTGGTTTCCTTACCTGTTTATCAAGATAAATACACCAGTGATCAAAACCATATGCATGACAGCTAAATACTATATGTATCAGCAAACATTCATGTTAAAGTCAGAAGTCAATCCATACTGGATGAATAAACAAAGAAATTTACCTCTCTTTTTCTAGCTCTTCTAAATAACCAGTGCTTTCTCTGCTTCCATTCATAAATCCTCTTCTCGGAAATGATCCCATGGGAACAGGACTGCACTCTCCTGAACGGCTTGACACAGACCCTTCCCGGCTCCCATATGAACGCACGGACACCTTTGGCCTTAACTTCACTCCAGGGAAGTTGGTACTTTCCAGGTTCAGTTCTGCATAACAAAGAGCAAACACTTTCAGAGCTGAAGTTCAGCAGCACAAACTTAAAAGATCATTTCTATCTTAGTTTCTTATTTCCTGAGCAAATCCATGATTTTTTGATGGAAACATTTCACATGGAAACCCACAGAAGAATGTAACGTGAACAAAACCAATCTTAATGGTACACTTGGAGAATAACAGTCATCTGAGCAGACAGCCAAACTGCAATCCTGACAATCAGAACAGTATCCCCACACGAGCCTGCCTGCCTGCTTCCCCAGAGGACTTAAGAAATGGGCAGGGTTTTGCATAAATCTCATATGAATTGTTCTTGTGGCCCACTTCCTAGTAGATTCTTTCTCAGAGATGCTGCAGATGCTTCGCTTTCACGTAAATGATGACAACTCTGTCCACCACAGGGCCCTTAAATGCAGACATCCTGTATGACATTTCTGGTTCAGTGGTAGCAAAAATGGATGTATAGAGGGAGTCAGTGGTCTGGGCTTGCTTTGCAGATCCCATATAATGGGATGGTGCACATTCCAGCACATGCTCCAGGGAAGGAGGCATCCATCTGCAGCACAACACATACAATTCCAACAATACGACATGGAGAGGGGCAAGGCATGCAAACAAGTTTAGAAAACTGCTGCAACTAATCCATAATTAACTTAAATCAATGTATTTTTTTCTGAAGAACTTAAATAATTGCAAGTTGTATCAAAAGCAATTAATATGAAGTGCTAGAGTAACAATAGCAAAAGCATAAAAACAGCATAGAAACATTATTTTTTGGAGAATGTGTCTTAAAATGTTTAGCAAAAATAACAGGCACTGAGACTATGCCTAATCATCAAAGTCAGCACTGGAAAGAAGATGCAGCTGAGTTAGAAAATTTTATCCCAAAGAAAAAACAACTGAGAAACAAATTAACCTACTTAAAACATAATTCTATGTTCACCTTTAAGTCGTTCCAGTAAGTCAATTTGTCCAGAAGACGCCATTGCCTCATCTTCAATACTTCCTTGTAGCTGTTTCAGCACCTCCTGTGAGAAATTGAGCTTAATTAAGAAATCCTTACAATAATAAACCACAAGGTAAATACATCTTATCCTGCCCTCAAGTGCATGTTTATGTAACAGCTACTGAGAAATTGATGGAAACCATATTTCATGTGAGCAGTCATCAAGTGTCATAACTCCAATTGCCATCAAATATATTCTACAGTATTTCCACAAGCGCTGTCATGATGTAAAGTATATCCTGGATAACTCATCCACTCTGGTAGTCTAATCTACCATCTTATTTAAAAGGTCTTCTTGAACTGCATTCAAGTTATCTCGAATTTACAGATGGGGAAGTGGAAGTAGAGAGAAATTAGTTAAATTTTTTTCCACCTGCATACCTAAACTCAGTATTGTAAAAATAAAATTTGGATACGTAATGAAAAGTTACAAAAGTTTCTTGAATACCGCACTTTATAAACCTCAAAGATATCAGAGCAGCATAATCCCCAGGATTTATTTTCTGCAAGGCCTTAGCACCACCGTAAACCCGCAAGGTGAGTCGTACTATTTTTACTACTACTACTACCAATGCTACCGCCACCACAGCTATGAGGAAGAGACTCAGGATTTCTTCATGGCGTTATATTATTTGGCTTATTACTACCACCACCACCATGCCTTCGAGAAAGATATTTAGGACTCCTTCACGCAGCTACATTTTCAAAGCCAAGAATATTGCTGTGAACTATTGATAAAATTATACAGTTGAAGGAACATACTGCTAATGCACAGAAAGATTCATAGTAAACAATGAGCGCTACGCTAAAGGGGCCTGTAAGCCCCCGGGTCCCTCATGCTCAGCGGCCCAAATTCAGGTAGAAAATTAGATGGAAGTTAGCGAATGCCTCTTCTGTATCACAATGGCGGATACATCAATAGAAAAATACATTGAAAAGACTGGCCACAAGGCAAAAAACCCCTACTGGAATTTAAAATGTAATTTTTCATACTGTGGCATAGAAAACGTTTTTAGAAGCAGCACTTGTCAGGAAATGAAAACAATTCTGAATAATGGAAGGTACTGCATGCTTTTCATACATAGAGTCTACACCCAGAACTGTACTTCTGTTCAGACCTAAAAACTAATGAATTTTAGGCAATTTAAAAGATCTCCACATCACTGTTTTACTCTTTTAAGAGCCTAGCACACCTTACTGTCAACATTAATGGTTCTTGCAATTTGTACAGAACATACCTTTTAAGTGAATTTTGCTCTATTCAAAGGAAACAAAAGTAGTAAAAGGATTTTGGGTAAAGAACTGCACAGGTTTCTGGGGAAATAATCTCCGAGCACTAGACTCAGAGCAAACGGTAGCAGCACAGTCACTGCAGCCACCCACTGTGTAATTAGATGCCCGTACTCTAGGATGAGGAATACTGGAATACAGACACACTAACCATGTTTACACTGTTTTGCGGAAATAATTCTGCAGGTGGAGTTGAGGCCAAATTTGCCTGACTGATGGAGTCAAAGTGTGTGTCCACATTTGCGTTTTAGTTTGGATCAGCGTGACGCCAGATTCCCATCTGTCCCACCAGCTGGACTTCGGTTCACATCGCAGGGTGATCTCGGAGCGTCAATGGAATTAACTCCTTTCCAATCAAACCAAGCTAGCAGCTGCACCTAAGACTGCTAATGGGCATTCACTCCACGGGATGAGGCTGGAGCTAGTGTAAACCCCAAATCCCCTGAAACATACATAGTAAGCACGCTGGGTCCTCAACGTAATTCATCTACAAATCTGCTCTTACTGCACTACCTGTTAATGCTGGCAGAGGCTTTAGGATCAAGTCTGGTGTGATAAAATCACTGCTCTCAGAAAGACATCTCCACTGTGCTTGTGCTTTTAAGTATATTCAAGGGCATCCTCATTAGCTGTACGGCCCAGCCACCTCTATACATAACACCTGCCTTGTCAGCAAAGTCAGACGAACAAGTAATCTGGTGTTTTTCAAAGAAGGACTCCCACATTTTTCAAAGAAGGACTCCTACATTATCTGACCTAAGGGCAGATAACATTTACAGACAGCAGTCTTAGCTTAAAAGCCTAAAAGGGCAAGTAGATACGTGGAGTGGTCTTGGGAGCTTTGCAGGCCTCTGAAAGACCTGTCAACTCAGATAAATTTAGAAATAACTAATGAATCCCCTTCCTCTGAGAGCAGTATCTCGGTGCAGGGGAAAAAAACCCAACCCAAACATCCAGCCCCTCCTCCTGTTCCCTTCTTAGGAGCCTCCTTCTCACCTCCCTGCGTGGCGGTTCTGCTATTCAGAAATGTTCAGGATACTTTCCAACATAATGAGTATTCCTGCTTCAAGAGCCAATGTGAACAGCTAAGTGGAAATCCTATCACCTTTTCCTGTGCTACCAAATCACACAACTGAGGTGTCCAGGCAGCTAGGGACTGCTCTTTCTGAATATTGGCAACAGTTAAACATTAGCACACCGGATCACCTTTCTCAATTTTCTCTGCTCATTAATTTAGGTTGTAACTTTTAGTTTTTAAATGATTCCTTTTTTTTTTCCCAACAGCACATGCATTTTTTTCAAGTTAGTAGGTAAAGTGCTCTTTTCTATACTTTTCTACATCTCTCATTTATAGTATCATTGGTAAGATAACAACACCATTACGAGGCTACGACATCAATTTCAAACTCAATCACAGCACACTTTGAAATCTAAGATGACGAAGCAGACAAAGGTTAGAAAGAGAGATGCAGCCCCTGGGCCAGGTACTGGTGGAAAATGAGGCAATGTGCTAAAAAGACAAATTGGGGAATTTACAATTTTACTTGAATAAAGGAACAGAGAAGTTTTCTGCAATAACTCATTTGAAGTAAAAATGGGAAGCTACCTATTACTGTGATTATGCAAATTTTTATTCATTCACTTATTATAATTCCAGGACTCAACACTAATGCTGTTTATGTGCAGTTCCCCCATTTTCCCCGCAAAATTAATACAGTGCTTTGAAATAGTAATTTTCCACAATAATTTTATATTACATTTGATATCATGCCTGCTAAATAGTGTAAAATCTTCTCCATAAATAAACCTGAGTCAATTTAACTAAAGCTAAATTAATACTCAGTTTAGTTATGCAACTTTGGATAAATACATTAGTAGTGGTGTATAGCACTATTCTAAGCAAATTCTTTATTGACTTACTGAAAAAATACACAAATGTAAGTGTGTCTAAGGAATACTGCAGAAGTTTTTTCTATTCTTTTAAAGAATGTAAGTCAAATTATTTTAATGGTCACTTAAATATAACCTAGTTTATCTTGTCCTACTGCAGAAGTACAAAAGAATGCTTTTGGAACGGAGCTGGCCCTATGACTCACCATCATTTAGAAAGGTTTCTGTCTTCAGTCTCTGGACTGTGAAGTACAGACACAATGTCAATTTATTTTTTTTTTGGACTCTATGAATATAGTCCTGACCTTACAGCTACTTTATGGATAATTAAATAACAAAGATCAGACCCATAAGCAAGCAACTGGAAAACTACTGAAAAGAAAAGCACCTAAAACAACAGTATATGCACCCAGCTAAGTGGTAAGGGTTGTAAATAAAATTCCTTAAGGGCTGGGAATTTACTCAAGCTGCTAATGAAGGAATCACAGAAGAACAATGCTAACAATGCCAAATTTCAAATCCCAATGAGTTAAGATTTAAAAGTACATTCAGTTTTTGAGAACGTTAAGTGTAAATATTAATATTCATATTTAGAAATATTTTTAAAATACAGCAGCTGTAAGAAGACATTCTGGTTCAGACATATACCTCTCCTTTGTCAGAAAAAGGAGCAGTGATGACAATTCAGACAAGTCAGATACATTTGGTCTTCTGTGAACACTACTTGCTTCCCTCACCCCTCTCCGTTTTAAATAGAATAAGCTTTATTACTTGTATGCACTTTTCTAAAAGTTTTCTGCATTCAGTGAATGCCAAAACATGTGACAATCATAATGAAAATTAAATATATGAAATCGCTGCCGGCAGTACACCAGATATACTCACAGGCCAGTTATCAGCTGGAATAGTAGGCCAACAAGATATTTTGACATCTACTGGATCCTTTAAAGGTAAGCATGAGTCTACGTTTAAAAAGACTTCCAACAACAGCTATTCTATCAATCAATTTTTAGTAAGACACTCTTCAGACCTGTTCCCCCTTTTCAGCTAATAACTATACTTGGGCCTGTGTGAAGAGACATTCCTGTCATATATGCAGACTTCACTGTGTATTTCTTTCAACGTTTGTAAACAAAACGCAGTTATCCTTCAGTTTAGGTTTTTTAGGTTATGCTTACCTTTGATACCACTGTATTTACAACATTTGAGTATAAAAACAGGTTTAACTGCACAAACATAGAAAGTGTTTACAATTTCAGACAGTAATTGAACATCCATCTTAGCGCCACATAGGGTGGGAATATGTATACTGTATGACTGAGAACTATTATTTTTAACCAAATCAGCAGTATTTTTAAATGAGAATATTTCTGACAGCATCTGTACCCATGTTTTTAACCCAATACGCTGAAAACTTAACATACAATTGCACTCAAAACTGAAAGCGATTTTTGAGGTTCAACCCAGTGTTGCACATTGTTTCAATTATTTAAAATTCATTTAAAATTAAAAAAAAGGGCAGGAAAAAAGCACATCCATTACTCAAATTCAACAACATTAGATGTCAAAACAGCAGGGGTGGATGGACACCAGAATACTATTTTCTATGCGTTTACAGATAGCACAAACTTAATTTCAAGGTCTTACACGACCCTTCATAACTTGGGTCAAGTTCATAACATATATGAACTTGACAGTGACTTAATACTATCAGACATGGTACAACACTCACAGGGGCTGAGTGAGAGCTATGGAAGAGGCCCTTTACTTCTATACATTTTGGCGAATTACACTGCTACTTAATCAAGCCTGTTGGGAGCCCCTCTAATTGCCAAAGTGCCAAGCAATCGTTCTGGTTGCTCAACCCTATAACCAGGTCCAGCAACGATGACAGCGCTGTCGACCGAGGTGAAACACTGGAGCAACTCAACTTTTAACCTTGTAGAAAGAAGAAAGCATTTGTTATGTGAAACGACGTTGTTCATTTTAATTTCAAACAATGTCATTTTCTAAAAGAAAAATATTCACTTGGTGTCACTACGCTCAAGAGCTGCCACTTGCTGTAACCACATACTGAAGTCAGTACTGAGTTTTTAGTGCAAGCCCACTGTCAGATCAACTAACATTATCTTATTTTACGCTCAGAAAGAATGCTGTCTGAAGTAATGTCAGTAACCATATACATCACCAGCTCAATTTCACCTAAATTCCAAAAAATAAAAAGTAATAAAAAAACAATATCAATTTTCCAACCAATTTGGATTCTGGTAGAATCTTTAGAATTGCAAAGATGGTGCTAAAAAATATTACTTATCATGAAATCACACCAACAACCTTAAAAAGACACAAATATAATATAATGCCACTGCTGCTTCTTTACTGATTAAATAAATTAAATGATATTTTAAATGTCTGTGTTTTGTAAGATGCCAAATGACTTTTATAACCACATTTTTAGTTCACATGAACTTAAAAAGAGTTATTCGCAAATGTCTAATTGCATTCGTTGTGCAGCCACTGAAGAGAAGTATTTCCCAGAATTCATTATTTAATTCCATTTGTAAAAATCAGTTCAGCTTATTGGAGTTTCTTCCACTCATTAGAATTTACCAAGTGACCAACGCACATGAATATCTTCAAAATTACTTTTTATTTGTAGAGGATCTATCCATTGCCCTATCCCTTGTGTATCCACTCTACTACCAGTATTCTTCCTCCCCATGTCACAATCCTGATGTGACAGTCTCCTTTACGTGCCTTAAGACTGACATCACCTCTTCTCTCCTGAAAGGCACGGGTGCGTGGGGCACCACAAAAACTTTCAGCATGTGCAAAATCCAACTGAAAGTAAGGGAATTGGCTTGAGAAGGAAGAAGCAACTTCACATTATAAAAAGAAATTTTTAAAAAAAGCGTATAATGTTTCCTATGCTAACCGTGGTTACCGTTTTCCCTTGAAAGACTTCAAAAGTTCAAGCACTTACATGTTGGGAAAGGATGTATTGAAATTAAATGGAAACCAAATATATACTGGAAAGAAAACACTGGATGAATTAACACAGTACAAGTTCTAGAAACTCAGAATTTAGTGCATATTCCACAAATGTTTATACAGGCAAGGAGTGTTACTGCTGAATCAATGCCTTTTCTCCTTACTTCTTCGCCAGACAATGCATTTGTTGAAAAACATTGAAAAATAATATTTGCATGAGTACAAACTAAAATCTTTAGGAATTTAGCCTCAAAATAGGCATTGTCAATGTAAGACTGCTAGGCAGCAAAAAGACAGGTAGTACCACGCCAACTTGCCCCTAAGAGTTAATTCTCCAGATGAACAGCCTTTGTGTGTAAGACTGTACGCAGGTCATCTCACTCTCAAACTAGACTAGCTAGCTATTATCGTGTACAGTAAGGCTGCTCATGCAGGCAGTTAAACAAAGCAAATATGAAGACTTGAGGAAAATAGTAGAGAGCTAGTATGGCTATTCAAAGAACAAGACAAGGTGCCACCACTTTCTGCCCATTTTTATCATGCCTGTTGTGTAGAATGGGATGAATATAAAGTTAAAATAGGCTTTCACCAAGCATAGGGGTATATGGATATCTGCTGTGCAAAGGCCTATACAGCCAACCATCTGGAAGGGGACCTGACTTTCAAAATGTCAGATGCTATGTTACTATTATATTTTCAAAGTTCTCCCTTATTAAACAGGTATAATATGAAATTTCTACAGCTAGCTGATTTATTACCGTGCACAACAAAGACAGTTAGCTTGTAATGAATTTTTAAAATCTGTATTATTTCAGAATACAAAACATAATCCGGGTACACTGAAAGCAAAATGTACATTATCAATGAATCAAAATATTTTGGTAGGTTGTACTGAATATAATTGGATTTTGAGCACTGTCTGACCAGGATGGCACAGCGCTATTTGAGATCTGTATCTCACAATTCTCATCAAATTCTCTCCTACTAGCTCAGCTGTCCGCAGATAGTGTTTCTGACGGTGACTGCAGTCGTGCAAATTCCATGAAGTACGTGACCCACTCATAGTGAGACCACAGCTCATTCAAGGAGACATGGTTTGGGTAATAAATCCAGCTGACAGAAGAGAATGGAGTTTTAGTTCAGTTTTAATACTGTAAAAAAACAAAACAAAACAAAAAAACCCACAACATATAATTTTCTGGAAAAAAACGGTCAGTTTTTTCCTGCAGACTGCATTTCTGTCAAGAAGTAACGTTGAAGAGAAATACCTGACTCTACAGATCATTATATACATGAAAATCTGTATTTAAAGACTTGATTTGCATAGGTAAATTAGAAACTAACACTGTTTTAGACAAGGATGTATTTCCATCCTAACTGTGAGCACTGAGCATGCTAATTTTGGAAGGTTTTTTTGTAGAACAGGTAAAATTGTACCATAGGATGTAAAAACCATCTGACAAAATCATAGTTGTGTTGTCTACCTTAAAGCTGGCTTTTCCTTAAGTTTGAATGCACAAACTCAAATAAAATGATTTTAAGTCTTTTTTTTTTGGTGGTATTTTTTTCACCTGAAGAGGAAAAAAAGTAAAAACAAACTCTATTGTGTAAATTACTACTTATTTTGTAGTTTCTTTCAACCACAAGGTTTGTTAGTGCTACGGGCGAAGAAGAGATCTGGGGGTCACATTCATTGCAACATCCCCACCACTGAAAACTGATAAAAAGAATTGACTGGAAATCTCTTTAATTTATGCTTTCGATTCATTGATTCCCTCCCATAGCTTCCTTCTCAAAAGCAGGAAACTTATTACACAAACTTCTCATTTGCTATTGCACCTTGAGCTGTTCTTCAAAACACTTCTAGTTCCTTCTGTGCTTCTGTTTATTGTCTGCTGTAATTTATGTTCCTGCTTAAAGCTCCTCTGAAGCTGGGCCACAACAAAATTCAGTGAAGTATCAAAGAAATCAAGACAAAGCCTCTACTGTGTGCCAAACAGAGCATGTATCAAAATAAGCTTAAAAAAAATGAAGTTTAGAGAAGAAAAACAAGCTCTATTAAGTCAGCAGAGCGCACAGTGCCATACAAATAACTCCTGAGAGCCAGGAGTACAAAGTATAAAAAAAACCCAACCCTTAACTTCGGCCACATCAGCCGGAACGCTGAAAAAATCAGTCAGACAAAATGAAGTTGACTCATTAGAGTTGGCTGGAAGATGCATGGAAACAATGTCAGGACAAGGGCAGATTCAACACAGGCACCACTTTCTGACGTACGCCGCTTGCATGGCAATGAGCAAACAAAGAGCATGCTGGAAGGTTCTCATCAGTTCGTTAATTAAGGAGGAAAAATTTATGTTGAACTGCTGCTAGTAGCAAGCAAAAAAAGAGTTTTCTTTCACTACCATCTGTATCCAGGTAAACAGGATTCTTCTACCCAAAGCTGTAAGCCGGGCATGTACAGGCAGAACTAGGATGATGCACAAAAAACAAGCGCCAGAACTGAAGGATATAGTAAAAAATGGTGACGTGCCGGCAGCCTCATAGCAGCATAGTACTGACATCACAGGATGATCATGATGCTTTGATGCTGCTTCATAAATTGTAAGGAAACCTTGGGATCATATTGACAAATTATTCAAATCCTCTGGACCTTTATATAATAATCTAACAACTTTGGTTTCTTGAAATAAAAACACCAAAACCCAACACCCAAAACCTATCACTTTTTAATGTGACAATGTTATCCTAGTGCCACCTCATATAGAATTTTTGAAGTTAAATTACCACATATTTTAGTCCCATTTGACATCAGTACAAATTTTCACCAGAAATACTTTCCTGAAATTAGTTGCTAAAGTGTTCTCCAGGTACATAAAAACTAATGCACTAGGGGCCATTCTACTTTTCAGGTGGCCAGAGCTTTGTAGTGGATCTGCTTAGACCTTCTCATTAACACTTTCTGTTTCGCTCCCAAGGAAGACTGAGAAGTTTTTAAACAAAACAAAAAGATTAACTATAAACCAGGATAATTAGCTAACCTTTTTATTAAAAATGTTAACCGCTTGAACAACAACAACAAAAAAGTTACTTGAAGAGACACTTCACTTGCAATTCTTTAGCAGGGCAGATGGGAACTGCAGAGTGCTACCTGGTCCAAAAAAGGGCTCTCCATCACTGGCCAGGCAGAGGTCTCCATTTCCTACTCTACCACAGGCTCTTTGGATCTCTTCTTCAGCCATGGGCTCCCAGGCTGCTGCTGTCTCCTTCCCTCCTTCATCTCACTCCAGCCCCCTCAACCTCTGAAGATCCCTCTCCCTCTCCTTCACAATGCTCGGGAGCTCTAGAAGGGGGGTCAATTGCTCCTTGTCCTCCTCCTCCCTTTTTAAGGGAGCATAACTCAGCTGAGAAAAAAAAAGAACAGAACCAAGAGCAAACACTGTCCTTCACACTAAGATAGACCCAGCACCCATCCACACCAACATTCCACCTCCAACAGCAAGAACCTAGTGAGAACACATGAACAAAACAAAATCTACTGTTCATTTCTCTTGTGTGTCCTCTCCCTAGCTTCCAGCTGGCCTTGGCTTGCAGACTTTCTGAAGACACGTCTCCAGTGGTGCTACCTCCTGATCAATTTTTTTGGCATCCAAATGCTCCCACGGCAAAGACTTACAGTGAGAAACAAACCTTGTTTTGTTCGTTTTCCACTGGCTATCTGATAATGCTATTTGACAACCCCTTAGATCTGGTATTGAGGGAAACTAATCATTCCCTATTAACTTTCTTCATGCTATTTATGATCTTTTAGAGCTCAACAACCTTTTTCCCCATTCTATCCCTCTCTCTCCAGCTGAAAGTCCCATTCTATTCAATCATGCCACTTAAGGAAGCTTTTCATATCACATTTTTTTTGCACCTAAACTAATTCCACTAGAACCTTCCTGAAGAGGTTCACCAGAACAGGACACACTACTCAACTTCTGGATGCAGCATCCTGACATAATTATAGCTCTTGTATTTCCTTATCTATGCCCTGTAATTCCCAATATCAGACTGACTTTTTGGATCCAAACTAAGCACTAACCTGACAACTTATTAAAAACAAAAAAAAAAAGGTGTTTTCAGATATTCACAGTATTTCTAAGACCTCTTTCTGTGTTGCTGCCATGCTAATTCAGAACCCCTCATTAACATATATAAACTTAAGTCTGTTTTGCATCATGACTGTTTTATGCTTCGGAGCACTGAATTTTATTTGCTGTGTATTCAATTCAGTCACTCAATACCACAAGATTCTTCTGCAGCTCTTCACATTCTGTGTTCATTTTTGCTACACTGGAAGTCATCACTCAAACTTTTTAATCTCATTCTTTTTTTCCAGATAACATGAGTATGTTGAAAAAACACAGGTCACAGCAGAAATCTCACTAGGACGCTACTGGTGAAATAAAAAACCCCAAACCCCAAATATTCATTCTGCTCTTCATTTTCTGTCTTTAAGTTGGATAGTAATTGAAGAATCTTCCTATATCAACTTAGGTTTTTCAGGAGTCTTTGATGAGGGACATTACTAAACTAATTTTAGAAATCTAAGCAGACTCATCAGTGCCGATATAGCTCACCTCCTACTCAATGATTCCTTCAAAGAACTCATATTTGTGAGCTACACTTCTCCCTAAGAAATGTTAACTCTTTGCCCACGAGTAGTCAGTTCTTCACTGTGGTTTCTGACAACACACCCATTACCAACTTAAGCTTGCAGGTATGCAGATCAGTAGTTTCTCCTAAACTTTTCTTTTTCCTTAAAAAGTGGCATCACACCTGCCACCTTCCATAACTTGCATACTGAGGCCATTTTAAGCACAGAATACAGATCTTGATCTTTGTCTGACAATCACAAGTGGCTGCCATAACCACAAGGACTTCAACATGTAACGTATCTTGCAGGGAAAATTACATACATCCACCCAAATTTGGTAAGCAAAGCAGATGTCTGTCTGGTGGAAGAGAAAAAAAAATAAAAATTACTGAACTTTCTTCAGTTTGAATTCTATAGTTTGACAACATATCATTATGTTTAACAGACAACAAATAATGGAAGATACATCAGGAAGCAAGTGGAAACGGGCCGGTGAAGAATCGCAGGGGTTAGTGGCCTGTACAGAAGGGAAGCTTTGACTAAGAAGCCATACTTGCTGCATTGCTGCAAGGAGGGAACCTGCCATAGAGGAACTTCAGGATCCAGGAACAAACAAGAAATTATCAGCTGACAAACTGATGAAGACTTTTGACAGAAGGACTATAATTTGCATGACTACAGTTTTAAGTATCGAGATCTCACAATCTCTCCAGTAAATGACACCTCTTTTTTAGGCTGTTGTCTGCTCTTTCTTTAAAGCCAAAGGGGTCATACCTCAATCTTACCAACTGCTGAAGACGAGAGGGTGGAACAGGTTTTGACAGGTCAGCCATTTCATACGCAAGTTGCTTTCAAACATTTGGGTGAATATAATTTATTTCTGACATTTCACTATATCTGTTTTATCTTCTTATTGTTGACACTTAAATTCAAGACAGGGCCACTGAGATGTTCTCACTTAGTAGGGACATATCCGTAAGATCTGTACGAGCAATTACTGTGGAAATATTGCATCACCACATTGGTTTTGGTTCATGAAGCAATTATAATAGACTATGTTATATCTGACTTGACCTCTTAGCAGAAATAACAACATACCAGATAACTCAGATCACTTGGAAATCAGATTTCCAAGGACAGTTCTGGAAATCATGCTAATACTCTGATACATAACAGGATGTACAAAGAAATATCTATCGTACTAAATTCAAGATTCAAATACAAACTTCTCAAGTTATACCGCAGTTTGCTTACTATGTGTAGCCTATTTACTACTAGCAATCCCAGATCAAATACATCTATTTTAACATAAGCATTTCTCTTCTGTGTACCGAATGCTTTGCTTTCATAGCTTAACATAATTTTTCAATTATTTTTTTATTTCTGTATGCCTTGGTGAAACATTTTACTATGTGTGATACCAACTAAAAATCTTTTCTCCAATGATAAAAGGAAAAAGGGGAATAACAAGATGAAGCTAAAAACACTCCCCCTTTGGAAAGAGATGGGAAAATCCTGTTATCTGACACAGAGTGTCCCCAGCAAAATGTATAATTTCCTGTACCTTAGAAGAAAAACTGTTGTTAGATTTCTGATGATGGGATTGCAAACACGGGAATCTCTTAAATGTATTTATCTGCTTGAGGAACCTCACTACAGATAGATACACACTACATATGTATATAGCACATGACAAAACTGATAAGCTCTATGTATCAGAGGTCTCTGTGAACATGTTAGGCTTCAAATTTTAATTTGCAAGGACGTGGCTTACCAAGATACATTGAAATAAAAATTCTCATTCCAGTTATAAAAACATGTCCTAGCAGCTTCTGTGCTTTACAATGAGGATCATTAAACACCAATGATCAGAGACAGCTGATCAGAATAAAGTAGGTTTTCAAGGTTAGATACTAAGAAGTGGCAGCTAAGCAGATTGTATGACCATAAAATGGGGTTTGGTGAGTTAAAAGAAAACATGATCACTGCTTACCTAATCAAGGAGACATCTGATAAAAGTAGTCATTCTGAAAGAGAGAACCCCTCAGTAGCCATTTTAAAGTAAAACTGTAAATTCAGGCAAGGGGGGATAAAGGATACCAATAGCATCTAAAATCTTATGTCACTACAAGTGTAAACTTCTAAAAAAAATTATGTGATTCAGCCACTGGTATACCTGATGGAAAGGACCAGCACTCTTTTTTTTTTTTCCTAACTATTACAGCTTACTTCCACACAAGGTTGACAAAGAGTTCACGTCCAAAAAGTGTAACAGAGCACCAAAACACTGCAAGCCAGTAAGTTCCTGGAACATTCTGAACATCAATCTTCTGTTTTTATAAACAAACGTATGCTAACAAAGTCCAAGCTGGAAGCAGTGTATTTTTCAGATTCCCTCTTTTAAATGAGACAAATGAGCTACTGTAACTGTTAAGTTGCTATCTTGCTAGTAAGTCTGCTATTCCTGCTAAGGATTTGTATCTTCATCCCTTTAAATAGTCATAGAAATATATTATAGGAAGTCATATTTGCAGATAAAATAAAATGCAACTTAATAATAATTACAAAACCACACTCAGTTCTAATAAGATATAATCTTCTCATATTCTCACAAATCCATCATGACAGAAACAAGACGAAAAACAGGCACCATCACATCTTCTTTAGCACACTTTTTACCTTTAATTCTGTTGAGTATCGATTAATCAACCTTGCAAAGTATGCAGAACACTGCAGTAAATCTGGAATAATGTATTCTATAGGCTTAAAATCTCTTTTGCAACCATATTTGATTATCTTAGCTTAACACTGTACAAAAATAAAAATCCTCAAAATATCTTAGCACTTGCTTTTTTATTTAGCCAAAATCCATTCCAACCCAACACAATAGCATCACAAGGTTTATTACCTAATTAGTGGAAGAAACCCACAAACAGCATCCATGTCAAAAATAAACCATTCTTTGGACCTGCACTGGACATCATAGTAACTAGCTCTCTAGGACTTTGTCTTTTAAACCTGAATTCCTCAAAACAAACAAACAAACAAACAAAATGACAACCCCAAAAAGCCAAGGAAAATTATTAAAACTAAAACCTTTATATAAGGACAACAATCTGCCAAAAAAAGCACCCTCCACAAAACAAAAACCTGTAAAAAAATCTCATGGATAAGCAGCTCATGATTTTCTGAGAAAAAGAGTTTAACCACTGCCTTGTTTCTTTACAGCATATATTTAGCTGGTTAGAATGTTTCCCAAAAAAATTTCAAGAAATCTGCATCAGTTCTACTGACAGTCTTCCTATTTTATTATTGATACGTGTGAACACAATACAGAGCACATTAAATAAGCCGGAAAATAATATCTAGAGTATAATTTTAAGTATACTATATAAAGATGAAAGAGAGAACGCTATGCCCACAGGGCATCACATATAATCAAGATGGCTTTCTTACACAAGATAAGACACATTACTCATCTACTGCAAAACCCAAGCACTCAGAGAGTGAGTGTGGAAATCAAGCATGACGTTACTCTTTTGCTACTTCTTGAGTACTTGAAGTTAATTACATATACCTATTTCCGCCAAAATTTTATATGGGGAAAAATGCTGACATGAGTTAGCTATGATAAAAAAAAAAGCCACACTTAGCAGAAAAATACTTGGCTTGTAAACAAGAAAAAGAACCAGGCAGGAGAATCTGACAAAAAGACTGCACAAAGCAGTATAGCTGACGTTGGACTGCTTTTTCTCTCTTCAGGAATTTTGCAGGCTTTGAATTCAAATAAAACTATGTTCATTTTTTTCCTAAATCTGTCCATAGTCTGTGTTCTATGTAGTTACTGTTACTATCTACATCTAGACACTGAAACAGTTTTTCTTCATTTATGGGCCAACATCATTATTTCATCGACCATCAAACAGCATGTTTGTTGATTTAGACAGAAGATTTTATCATACCGAACTGCTGTATTTCATCTGACAGTAAGCCAACAGTAACAACTGAATTTCCCAAGTTAGTCATAATACTCTGAGGGATTTCTTTTGTTTGAACAGTTAATCCCTAGGACAACACAAATTAAAAAACAAAGTGGACACTGTTTTACTAATCATTGTGGCACCCCTGTTATCACATTTATCTTTGTTTACCCATTATGTTGCTTTCTGGTCAGCAAATGAACGGCTTTTACTTTTAAATATGAAATTTAGCTTTAACCATGAAGCATTCAGACATTGTTCTTATATAGGTCAGTTTATAATAAATGCATGTGCAAGATGAGCTCATGTTAAGCTTTTAATTCCAGTATGAATACCTTACATTTCTGAAATGGAGCGATTACAAAGATGAAGCATACTTACACAACATTTTAACACTACTACTTCCAAAATAATTTCTTTAAAAATACACTGTTGTCTTTAAAATGCCCTTCCTAACTACTGCCTGTCACAGCCGACTAAAGAATGCAAGACCAGAGAGGAGACACAAGCAAACACATTAACAGTCCAAAGAATCACTGTCCCACAGACCAAAATTCATGGTGCAAGAACAATGACGTTTGCCACAGAATCCCAGCTTGTTTTCTCCACTCCTGCTCCCCTTCTCCCACTAATATTTGGGATTTTACTTGGTGGGAGGGGCTGCTAGGGCTCTGTGACACTTACACGCTCTCAAGTGTGTATATTTTCCAAAATACCTGGGAGTTTTAACTGCTTATATGGTAGCCAAAGGGCTTTCGGTCTCCCTGCTCTAGCTCTTCTAATTACTTTTCTTGTAATTATCCCTAATTATGACACTGGAACAATACAAACCATGCAATTTCTTTCAGTGGAAGAAAGCCACCTCATACTTCCTCCAAAAGCTTGCAAAACTAAAATTACCTCCTGACTAAAGAGAATCCTGCAGTGATCCCCAACAAACTTCACCCCCAGACTCCACTCAGACTCCAAGATCATTCCCATACCATCCTTCAGGTTCAAGTCAAGTCAAAACTAGGTTTCGACCTTTTCCAAACACATCTGAAACAAAGAGGGGAACGAAACAGCCTCTTGGTTCAGGTGCAGGAGCAAGCACTCCTGAGGAACACAGCCGATTCTCATTTCTTCATAGAATATGGATTAAAAAAAATATCAAATTAATCTGAACAATCTCCTCTCCACGCATGAAAAGAAACATGCTGAGCTTGATATCTGAGTTGCAGGGTTTTTTTAAGGATGAATCTCTTAGATCCAGAATGGCATTTCAGGAGAGAAAAAAAATGGAACATCTACACTGAATATGCTCATAAGCACTCTTCCATGCAGTGCAGTAGAGCCACTTTCTGTTTGGTGGTCTGCCAGGTTTGAAGTAAAGACAGAAAGCTGTTCCACATCCCAAATTAATGCCCTAGAGACCAGCTTATACAGCTGGTCTGTCTCTAGGTCAGTGGAAATTTAATTATTTGCACAAATGCTAGAAAAGAAGGGAATAAAAAGAGGGGGAAAAAAAGAAAAAAACTGTATAGGGACAAAGAAAGGAAAAAAGACATTTTCACTCTTTCAAACTATAAGGAAGATCATCTCTCCTATTCTTCCTTCCCTTATTTTAGACTGTAATGACAGGGAGGGAAGAGGAGTTACTGACAAATTTGTTACATTATCTTAAGAAAAACAGGATAAATGATAGAACTAGCTTTCAGATACATAACTGAGCAAGCACACTTTTTTTTTTCCACAGCAGCTAATGCCAAGCACTGTTTTAAATAGCTGGTATAAAGGACTATAATTTCATTTCAATTTAGGTAGCACAGCCATTTTCATTTTACACTGCAATGCAAGGATTCAATGTATCTGAAAAATTTCTGCTTCTTTCAAGTCTTGTAACCAGTGACAGTGCTTCAGAACACAAGCAAATTTTTTTCTTACAGTGAATATACAGGTCACAAGCTACATGCTGGTGGAAAAGAAAGTTCAGTTCGAAGTATTTTTAATTGCTATATTCATCAGATTACCACATTTTAAAAAAATAAAGATTAGTGATAAAGGAACAGTAGTTCTGTGATACGAAGATCAGAAAGCAAGGAGATGGGCATACAAATGTTGCTTAGTATTTAGAATACGCCTACCCTATACAGGAGTACTTACAGAGATACCACCAATTTCTGAGCCGCATTACCTAAGGTACGAAAAGCAGTCTGATTTTGCTGGCTGTTAGCAAAAAACAGCAGGATTTGTCAAGCTTAGAAAGAACACCACACTAATGCAGCTATAATGCTTGTGAAATTCTGTGTTGTTCAGTGTCATAGATCACAAGAATGCAGCTGTGTATGTACCTTCCTACTCATCAAAATCCATCTAAGTTCCAGCTGAGCCTAGCGTTTCCTCTTGGATAGGTGGCTCTGAAGGCCTACACCTAGCCAATAAACACCAGATGGACAGATCTGGGTGAAATTATTAAGTATGAATTCAGGCTTTGGGAGAGGCTGGAGAACTTTTGGTCTTATTTTAAAATTCACTTTTCCTTTGGGGCGGTTAAACATTGTAACTGTAGTAAACCCCAAAACTTTTAAACTTACCTTAAAACACTGAAAACCTCCAGTCACTCCCATGTTTTCAAAAGCTGAACAATACTTGCTTTGTCAAACTACGTCAGCTGACTGGTCTTCCTGTTGGTAAGTACAGCAGTGCTAACATGGTAGTTCTTATCATGACACACCAGAAAAAGAAGCTATGAAAAATGGACGCTGTTTCTAAAAAACTGTTTTGAAATATTTGCATTTTCAAAATTTAAAAAAAGAACAATAAAAAAATTCTTCACTAAGTAGATTTGATAGTTTTCCCTTACACAGCCTGCAAAAGGACTTCTGTGAGAATCTAAAAGCACACAAAACTTGTTAAGCAGCTACCAGTCCACGACACAAAAGGCAGTAAAAGAAACACTGATGCGCACAGGCATAGAGCTTGCAATACCTTCATATTAGATGCCTCGGTTTCCAGTTTTGTTAGGTGATTTGAGTTATCCTCTAGCTCTTGCCGAAGGTTAGAGTTCTCCATCTTTAATGCCTCAACTTGCTTTAACAACTGATCATATGAAGCTGCGGCCATCCTGGGCTACCCTCAGCCCTAAAAAAAGTAAGAGAAAACATTAAACATTTTAGAAAAAAAAAAAATTATTTAACCATAAAATTACCTCTCTGTCCTTCCCACTTACCATTCAATTTTTTAAACAATTTAAATACATTACACCAAACTATTAATGCCTAGAACTAACGTCAGTTCAAAGACGTTTTTTGGTGGGCTTCCATTTGATACACATGATTAAGCAAACGGAAGACGTTCATTGACAATTGCATTAGGTATTAGGGTAAGCCAAAATACATGAAAGAAAATGATAGCATCATAAAAAACATGCTTAATCCAGCATTTCAATTCTAACACTGAGAAACTATGCAGATAATAGACGATATTTAACCATTTTTGGACAGACAGCAAGCACTGTCAACCATATCTAAAAGACGCTGACTGCCTACTTATTTTATGAAACAAAAGATAGTCACAGATGTTCAAAATTCCTAGGAAGAGCACAAACTAAAGGAAATGTTGTATGAAAGGCAAACAGTAAATACTGAGGAATTTTAAAAGAGAAAAAAGCATCAAATGTAGTAGTAATCAAGTCTTTTGTAAAAATACCCTCCAAGGCATAAAAATTAAAAATTTCAATACAAGAAAGGTCATATCACACAGTAAAATAAAAAGATAAAAGGCTATTCTTGATATCTAGATATCCCATATTATTTTGCGTAATAACGTAACACAGTCCTCGAACGCCATCACAATTATTCATCTATTACAAAGGAGAAAGAAACAAATACTCCAATTTAAATTAAAAAATTCAACTTGTTTCCCATTTTCCAAACCAAAAATCATGAAAGCTGTTCATCTAGCAACGTGAGTTAACTAAAACACAGCTAACCATGTTTGAAGCTGTTTACAGTTGAACCTATCAATTTGCTATTCATCAGCCATTCAAGGGAATATAAGGAAGCCTAGCACTTCATATATGTACAATTTACCCTTCCAAAGTCATTGCGGGAATTTCCTAAGTACATGGCCTGTAACTCAAAGGGAAGTTAAAAAAAAAAAAACAGCCTATGGGCCAACAATCCCTTTCACCTTTACTGCAGTACTTTGGAAAAGATGAAACAATTAAAAGCTCTTATTTAGCACTTTCTGTGTATCCTCTCACTAGGCCTTTGACCTTACTGCTTGTGTAACTCCTTATGTAATCAACTTTGCTCTTCCAAATCTTAATTAAATTATCCATCCCACTAAAAAATAGTTAAAATTATTCAAAAAGGTTTTAGTTCCCCAATATAAATTTTGAAAACTGTGTTCAATCTTTCTACATTTAAACTCAACGAAACGCAAAGAATACACACGATTGAAGACAGGAACAATAACAAAAGCTGTAGTGCATTTGATATGGCTAGTTTACTTCCTTTTCAAGAAGTAAGTCTTCACGCCCTAAGCACCTGTTATCATCAAAGACAGGAGAAGGAAGAAGCCTGCCACTTACAGAATTATGATTTCCATGATGCTACCAATAAGTTGAAGACAAAAAATCCCTAGCAAATTTCTTTTTCAAAATTTGGTCATGCTTTACTGGAGACCTCATTTTTACAGATATGAAGGCAATCTGAATCAGCCGCTCTGTTCTGTGAGTTCTGTGCTTTTATCATTGGTCTGCTTCACCTAAAAGGTGGAGAGCTGTCACAGGGAGTTGTAACAAAACAAAACAAAAAAAAATAATCAAAAAGGGCAGACTGCTTCAGTTCCATTTCATGTATGGCTGGATTTTTTTTAGAAAGTAACTGTTTCCATTCTTATTAATAAAACCAACGGCTGTAGCTCACATTTCTTTTCAGAACATACACTACATGGACAATTGTACACAAGCCCAAGGAAAGGTAGATAGAAGTGAAAACATTTTTACATTAGCTGTCACAAATTAATATTGTGTTGTAATATTGGTAGAATCTGTTTCAACAAGCATACCACACATTTATTAATTTACTTCTTATTTACAGAAACTGATGTGTGCCATGTATTTGACATACATTTTGATTCTAGCTAGAATACCTTTTTATCGCATCATTTTAATTAACGATTAGTATGAAAGAACAGGTAATGATTAAAAAAGTAATAACGGTTTCCCATTTTCTGTCCACACTAAGGAATTCTCACTCACAGATTTGGAATGAAAAACAATTAGCCACATTAACAAGATGCATACACACAACGAAGAAAATGGAGAAAGCTGAACGAGGGGAGGAGCTACAGTAGAAAGACGGCAACTGTACATCTCTGATATTTTAAATGCAAAATAAACTGAAGTGTGCTTATGTTAAATGAGTAAGGATCCGTTTTCTGAAGGGGAGGTTTGGTTTGCCTTCCTTGCCTCCTGATCTAAGTTCCTAAGCTTCCCTTTGCGTATTTCATTTTCATAACATGGAAGTAGGACACCACCGCTAAGAGACAGCATTCTGCCTCAGACTAGGAGTCGCTTCCCGATTTATTCAAATGTCAAAACTTTATTCTGTGGATTTTCAGATAAAAAACCCCAACACTTGAGTTAGCTGATTACCTACATCATATCTTGGGAGCGTGGCGAGGTTTGGTCAAAGCGTGCTTGCAGTCAGTACATCCGCACTGAGAACCGGACCGAAGGCAGCCAGTCTCACATTAGCAATATGCTGCACGCCACCTAAGCATCTGCTTCTAGCAATGAATGCTGCCACCCCACCGGCTGAGGCTTCTGGACTTCTTGGGGGAGCGCAGATGCATACCTACATCCCTGGCTCTCCAAGATAATTCTCCTTTTTCCTCCCTGTGAAGGAAGGACTACTATTTAAGTCAAAGTAAAGCACTTTTTAGTAAATGTAGTAAAAAATTATAGTACTTTTTAGAAATAATGGGTCTCACCAACCCCAGCGGCACCAAGGTGTTTGACACAGTGCCACATAACCAGCCACGGCTGTAACAGAGATCAGCAGAAGAACTGTACGTGGGTAAGGAGCAGCTCAAAGACAAGATGACACTGGGCAGTGCTGCGAGACAAATTGCTGGGCTGGAGGCTGGTTGTTAGCAAAGTTTCCCCAAAAGTAGTCTGTGACAGGTATTTTTAAATGTTTATTATTGACCTTGACACAAGAAGTGGCATCAAAACTTCCTCCCATAAATTCAAGAGGCTTCACAAGGCCTGAGGAATACGTGTCATACACAAGGAATTTGACAAACTGAGAAATGGAGCAGTAGAAACAGGGTGGAATTAAATAAGCATAACAACGTAAGGTCACTCCTGTAGGAATCTCGCCACCTGGAAGCAGTGAGTGGTGAGAAGCAACTCGAGGCTCCAGGGCACCCCGGCACTGCCAACACCAGAACGGCACAAAGAAAGGAAAGACCATCCCTGGAATTATCAAGTCATTTTATAAAGACTCGGGTAAGAAAAGTGAACATACATGGATGCAGAGAAAGATACTAAGTGATCAGAGGACTAGAGGGTCTCTCATATGAGAAGAGGCTCGATGAGCAAGCTTTTGCTGCCTCAGCAACAAAGGCTGGAACAACACAGATACACTTTGTTATTAGGAAGGGGAAAACACTCAAGAGGGAGAAAAATATTTATGTTAAAACACAATACTGACACAGAACAAATGGGTATATATTGGTAATTTATCAACATAGGCTGGCAGCATCCATTAGAAGTTGTAAATTCAGCAACATCCTTGCCTAGCTCACCACACAGGAAGGAACTGGACTTAGGGCTTCAGAAATCCAATACCGTATTCCTAAACTTCAATACAGAAGAATACTGTACTTATTTTCATTATCTCCAAGATATTTGTATCTTTTTCTCCTGAAATAATAAAATGCCAAAGCATTTCACAAAGGACACCGTTATTGAACTTTAAAATGGGGCAAATGGACACAGGTAATGCATGACCACAAAGCAGCTCAGGCTTCCTGACGCTGAACACCGTGACACCTCCCAGGCACTTAGCTCATAGAGTGAAATCGCAAGGCTCCATTACACACAAGCTGTCCTATGTATATTGAGCTAACACCTTAAAAATTAAAATCTGCCTCTCTTCTGCAAATAGTTTTTTACCAATAGCCTCAAACTAGACACGTCAGATCAGAGTTCAGGTCCCAGAACTAATCCTTGGATTTATGCTCCAAATTATTTGAGTATAAAAAAATTACTTAAAAAATGTTTTAAGCACAGAGTAAGTGGCATCAATAGAAATTGACTGTATTGATGTATCCCCTTCTTGTGATTTCTCAGTGGTCAAAACACTTGCCTTGGGGAAAGAGACAAACTCTAGACCCTCTCTTGGCCAGACACGGTTCACAGCCACGTATCACCTCATGATTACTTCACAGCAGAGGTAACCAGTAACCAGTCCAAAGAAAAGCACATAAAAGTTAACACGTTCCACTAGCCTGAAGCTGTACCGCCGCACACACACACACACAAATATATTCAAGATTACGAGGGCCAGAACGGGTTGAATCAAGAATAAATGACTCTTCTTCCCACCCCCTCTGTATGAAACCACTACAGTGGGAGGAAGTGGAGGGGAAGGGAAGAGGTACAGCTCTGGCCTCCAACACCCATTTCACATTTTACCCAGCCCCAGGGAAAACGCATGACGCATGCAACAGAACCCACCTTTGTAAAGTTCACTACAGCGCTTCAGTCAAGCTCCTTTTTGCACTCTGTGTTTCCTCTTCACAGAGTGGTCACCGTTCAAAGGGAGGAACGGAGATACCCCCTTTCTTGAGATTTACTCCAAGAAATAACCCTCTTGGAATACAGAAACTTTGAAATTTAATTCCCTCATTATAAGAAGCACCCAAAAGGTAGGTCTCCTACTTCCCTGACCCATATTTCTCATCATTAAGAGGTTTCTTCTCCATCCCCTATCAAAGTAAGGTGAAATTACGACAAGAAATTTCACGCTTTACTGAATCAGCACTTTGCATGAATATACACATCAAAGAAGAATTTCAAGCTGGATATAACTCTTTTACACACTAAAATCAAAATTAATGAGAAGCCTAAATTTATGCAAACATACTGTTAAGATTTAGATATGCATTTTTCTACATTAACAAAACTATACCAGTGACAACTGCCCAGAAATCAGGAATTCAGATGCACTCTTTTTAATCTCAAATCCCAAGAGAAAGGAAAAAACTGCAATATTCTCTGAAAACTCATTTTTTTTTATTGATCAGAGCCTTTTTCTTTTAAATCAATAAGCATACATACTCAACATGCCCTAAAGAGGCCCTACTTAGGAACCCCAACAATTTGCAATATATTAATTAAATCTCCTTATGAAAATATTTCAGGCTCCTATTACTATCTTTTTTTCACCCATAAAAGCTATCATTGTTACCAGAGCATCCTATTTTTAAGAAACAACTTCTGTTGAACAAATTAGTCTTAGTCTTTTCAGAACAGAGGCTAAGAATAATCTAACATATAAAACCATATGTTTTTTCAACAATAGAGACAGAGACCTGGCACTGTCTATATGTAAAGCTAGATAACATTTTTAGATAACTACAACCTATTTGTTTCATTTTTAAAAATCTTCAATGGAATAACTATTCTGTCACCCACATTAAATGCCTGAGGGTGATTATTATTTTGGGGTTTTGTTAGCAAATAAGTTGTACGGCTACTTCAGACACAAAACTCAGTGAAAAAAAAGGCAAAACTAGTTTCTTCAATAAGGGTCAATCCAAAAAACAACGATGTCAATTAATGTGCTCATGTAATTGATTTTGGATTACAAACTTCGTTGACAGTAGTAAATCAGATGTTCAACTCTCTAATAATCAAACAGAATTTAGCATTCTACTACCACCACCAGTAAGCAGATGTGCTCCTGCACTCTGTAACTGAAGATTTTTCACAATGCAGTTTATCTTCTTAATACAACAACTTGTAATCATTGAACCTAATCTTCATTAATATTTAGATTATATTATCTAGAATTTAATTCTAGAATTGCTTATGAATATCTAGACTAGTGAGGCTGGAAAGGACCATCAACTCTGATTTCTTTCTACATGCATAAAATTTACCCAACTCTTCAGTTTTGAGCCCAATACCTTGTCCTTATTATTCTTTACCATTCTGTCAATTCATTCCCATGTGAGTAATGGCAAATTGTTTTCTCAAGGGTATATCATGCTGAATTCAGGGAGAAAAACAGTCATACCGTCATGAGATTTCTTCCAATTAGTTTAGCTTAAATACATTTAAAAACGGGGGGGGTCTGCAGCAGTAGGTCTAGGGGTTCTGACTTGGAAGGGGTCAGTGCTCAGGCAGGGCAGGCTGCCCCGGTGCCTGCCCCCAGCTGTCCTCCCTACCCATCTCCCCAAGGTTCCCACCCAGGGAGGAGGCAAGGGCTCAGCTGCTCAAGTGGCAGCTGCCTAAACCACTGCAGATTACTGCCCAACTACCAAGGTAATCTGAAATAGGTGCCTGTTTTACTACGCTGGGCCATTAACCACAATGGTGTGGCAGCTGTTAACGTGGCTATTTCCAAAAGAGGGGCAAGGCTGACAGACAGGGGACAAAAATCCATCACAGCTGCTCTAAGGTAAGCCAGCCCCACTGACTAACATCAGCCTTAAATGGACCATTTTCATATAGTTACCTCTATCAGTACACTCATGAGAATAAAGCGAGGGGGTTTTTTGGCTGTTCTTATTTTGAACGTACCAACCCATGCCAATTTACATTAATTAAATTTCTCTGTTGACTGAATCCCGCATCATACTTTCCATTATTTTGTTTGAAGCTTGTCTTCAGATTTAATGGTTTATACGTAAATATCCTTCTGCTTGTCCTTTTTCAACTCTGGCAAAATAGCAGCACTCCAAGTGCTGTGTTTCGGAACTTATCAAAAATGAGTACCGGTAGGCCAGGGACCATCTTACCCACTTCAGTTTGGGGCAAGCTTTCCAGGGTTGCTGATTTAAAAATGTTTATCCTTCATAGGCATTAATACTCTCCTTTCCTACTCACTGAAAAATACTCCATCGACCTGAGATCATAAAAGCCTGTTATACTGATTCTTTCCAGACAGAGCAGAAAAATTATATTTCTGCCTTCTGCAGCATCACACTGACCTATCCTATTTCCACCTGGTGATAAGCCTACGCTTTATTAAAATGGCTTTTGTTGCCAGCATATTTAATCCTCCTATCCCTACCGGCATTTAAGAACAAACCCCAAAACTTCTAGTCAGTAGCAGCTAGAAAGGAGGCCGTTTTGTTTGGTTTTTCCTCATCTGGGCTATGCGGGCACACAAATACAACGGAGTCTGAAAGTGCTATAAAGCTTTGGGTGTGTCTGGTTAAAGAGAATTAAGAAAATACTCATTCTATACTGAATGAGAATTGCCTGTGAGTGGAACAGCAGATCTGGTACCTTCTGTTCATGTTCTCATTTGGTCGGCATTAGGATGCTCGGCTCATCACAGAGATGCAGGAAGGAGCAGAAAACAGCCATCACAGAAAACTGTTCTTCATCAGCTTGTTTTAGCAACAAGGGCTTTGACAGCAGAAAGTGAACTGCCAATTACGTAACACTACTCCTTTTACCAAATTTGCAAAAGCAGACATTCAAAAAAATTCACAACAAATTACACCAAATGATAATCTCTAGATTAGGTACCCTCTGAATTCCTGGGTATTTCATCTGTGTAGAAAAAAAACAAGGGCCAGATGAAAAGCCATTACTGTTAACGGTTATCCTAATAAAACGTGTGAACGCATTAGTCCCTTTAAAAGGAGGCCACACAATTTTCTCTAAACGTCAGCTGCATCGAGAGGATTTTCTTCTTAGTTTTTCTATCCACTTCTGCATGAAGGTTATCCTTGTGGACAGCTGACTAAAACACTGAAGTGTTACTATACCTGAGCTTCCTAAATCCTTTTGACTGGGGTGGGGGTGGGGGGATATGGTAGAGAGGTTTTTCGGTTTTGTTCTTACATAAATGAATTCATAACTTGGCAAGAGCTTTCAATCCATTGTTATATTTTGGGATACCTCCATAAGTTCAATACTTGGCCTGTATGCACCAACCATAAGCAGAAGCATCATCTGTTGTTCCTAATCAAAACATAACTTGGCTGATGAAGGTTCAAAACCACAAGTGATCCATGTTCTCTGCATTCCTTAAAAGACCAGGAGGAGAAGGAAAGAGAAGATGATGGTCTGAAGTCTTGGCTTGCCTTCCTCATTACAGGTCACATGTGAGGGGGGTCAAGCGTGTGTGTGTGACAAACAGAAATGACCCCATGATCAGGATTTTACTAAAGAATACTAATAATCAAAAAAAACATTCCTATTAATACAAAAAAAGTGAAATCCAGAAGTCATATATTTCAGGCTATGAACAGTCAAGTTCAGCTTTTATTACACTGCCAAGAAAAAAGCCCCACTTCTTCCTTTATAATTCTGGCTTGGGAAGTTCCTTAGCTGGTTAGTCATGCTGCATTCAGAATACGACTGTGAAAATACAAAACACGATTTGCATTTAAATACTATATTGAACACAAAGCAGTCCAGACATCATTTGAATCATAACTTATATTGGACGAGGGATGATTCACAAGCCTGAACACTCATTCTTCATGATGATCATCTTTGCTATTCATGGCTAATTGTGTATGCCCTCACTGGGTATGACTTGTTCCTGTTTACTTTCATATTTCACATAATCTTTTAGGGATTCAATTCTAGAAAGTTTAAGCTATTGAACAGTCTGAAACAGGTCTTCATTTTCCTATTTTAACTGAAAACACAAATTAAACCCTGAACCCTTAACACCAAATAAATCAGCTTTAATTTAAAAAAAAAAAAGAAAAATTATTTTATAATAAAGACGTATTTCCCCATACTGGGTCATCTTCAGGGTTCACTTCAGCACTTTTATGGAACAGGAGACCATTTGTCTTGCAGCATCTGTTCACACAGGTCCTGCATGAATTTTGGGAAACCACCAGTGGAGATTTGTCCTTCACTGACAGTAACGTACGGTCACAGCGTGTCATTAGTAGTACAGCCTATTTTAAATAGGTTTTTATTACATTGATGAAGAAATAATTAATCGCATTTCATCAACATAAACATATTACCACCTGAATTAAGACACATATTGATATCTAACATAAGAATTTAGAGACCAAAGTAATCCATGTGCATTTCCAACTTATGCTGTATTATTCCATGCTGATGATATACTAATAGTGCACTATGACAACACTTATCCGAACACTTATCATAACTGAATAGTCTAGACAAATGCTTTGGCAAGTATCATGATAGCATTTGAGGGACGATATTTAGGAAAGACCACGCTCATAAATAATTTACAGTATTATATTTAAAAGTGATCTTTTATTCAAGCTGCCATTTTTAAGAATGTGACTACAGCTTCTTACAGGAACAACTCCACTTGTTACACAAAACAATACTGATTCTTTTTAAGACTTAAAAAGGTACAGGAAGAAGCATCACCATAATAATCATCATAATCACTACTGTGCTTTTGTCACCCTCCTTCCTTTCAGAAAAAAAGTGGTGAAAGCCCCTCTGCATCTATTGTATCTTTTAATATTTAAGTAACTGTAACGAACATTCAAAATGTTAGAGGAGAAACATCTAGTATCACCAGTTTACCTTTTGAAACCAATCATTCCAAATGGTAAGTCTTCAACTGATGTTTTAAAATTTAACATCATCCAAAGCCTCTCTCACTGACAGACAGGAAATCTATGATTCTAAAAATAACCGTATATACAGAAAATGTTTTGAGGACATGTTGACTAAAAAGCAGAAATTTAAGCTCAGTGAGTTAGACTTGTCTTCATCAAACCTTTTTTATACATCGTTGTATTTAACAGAACTGAGAATGGGAAAAAAAAAATCTTTGTTACTTTGAGTCTCCTGAAAAATATAGAAGAGTCTGGTTCCATCAGCCTACTTCCAGTACATATGCTTACATGTATTTTCAAAGAACTGTAATTTTGACAAAACGTTCATAGATTTATTAACTGTATTAGAAGCAACAGAAAAATTAACTAAATAATGAAAAGAGAGTAGAAAGAACAGTAAGGAGCTCTTTCAACACATCAAACAGCAGAACGCGGAGGTATTTAAAAACTGAAATTGATCTATATTGTATTATTCATGTATGCACAGTAATTTACTGGAAAGACTTCCAGGCAAACTAAGAAGCTGTATGTTTCTTGCTACGCCTTTAAAAGGCATCTTTCAGCGTATGACTATCCAAATCAAGTCAAAACCAGGCTGCACCGATGCCTTGCAGAAAACCCTACCAAATGAAAAATCCTCCTTACAGGTCATAGCCGGGGTCCTCCACGTAAGTCAACGGGAAGAATTTTAAACCTTGACCCAAGCAACGAATAGGACGAAATAATTTGGCAGCACACGTCGTCCTCCAAAAATCGCTGCACATTTTTGCAAAAGCAAGGAGCGTTCTGCTGGCAATGACCTAATTACTAGAATAAAAGCTGCGTATCTGACAAAGGGGAAGAAAGGACCCACTGCTTCATACATAATTTATTAAGATTTCCCACAGCATTCAGGTTAAGTCGCGGACCCGGGCATCTCTTTGTGATGTTAAATAAATTTGTAAGAAGTCAGCGGATCCCCGGGCGCACCGAAGGCGCTCCCGGCCCGGCTCGCCGCCGCCCGGCCTCCCTCTCTCCCTCCTCCCGTCCCCCCGCCGCTCGCCCTTCCCGGCGAGGGGACGCGCTGCGGCAGCGGCGGCACCGCCGCACCCCCCGCCACTAACAAAGCCGTGCCGGTGCCACCGGCGGGCACCTCCTCCCGCACGGCCGCCACCGGGCTCCGCCAAGGCTTTGTGCCCCTCGCCCGGCGGGGCGGGCTGGGGCTCGGTCCCGCCCGCCGGGGCTCCACGTCGCGCCCGTCCCCGCGGCCGCGGGGCTTTCCTCCCCTCCGCGCCGGCAGCCCCGTTTTTTTGATTTTTTTTTTTTTTTCTTTTTTAGCCACAAAAGCCGCTTTCTTCTCCCACACCGGCGGCGCCGCCGCCTCCCTGTCACAGCCGCAGGGAGCCGCCCCGCCTCGCCTGCCGCCCGGGTGCGGGGCGACCCCGGGGAGCCGCCGCCGCCGCCTCACTCACCCCATGGCCGCGGCCGCCGCGCCTCCATCCCGCCGCCAGCGCCCGGCCCGGCCCCGCCCGCGCCCACCGGCTGCGCCAGCGCCGCGGCCAATACTGCCCCGCCGGTCACGTGCCGCCCAGCGCAGCCAATGGGGCGGCGCGACCCGGAGGATGCGCCCGCCCCCCGCTCCTCCCCCCGCGCCTCGGGCTCCTCCGCGGGCGAACAGCTGCGACCCCCGCCCCGCCCCCGGCGGACGGGCCACCGGCACCGCCACCGGCACCGCCACCGGCACCGCCACCGGCACCGCCACCGGCACCGCCACCGGCACCGCCGCAGGGGCCGGGCGCCCTCCCGCAGCCGAGCGCGGCAGGCGGGGCCCGGGGCTGGCAAGGCGGGGAGCGGGGCACGCCGCCGCCCGGTGGCTAACGGGAGGGACGCACGGCGAGCTGCGGCGCGGCTGCCTGCGGGGCTGCCGTCCCTCGCCGCGGGACACGCCTGCGCCGGCCAAAACCTGTTACCACCTACGGCGCACCCATGACGTAAAATAGAGAATTAGGGTTTTCTGTTAAGGCAGGCAGGGTGACGTGCCAGCCGCCCGGTGGGTTTTGAACCCCCGAGAAGGCAGGCAGGACCTTCTCCTCCACGCAGAAGCAGCCCCATGCTGCTGCTCTATGCTCGAGCATCGCCACGGGCAACGGACTGAAGGCGCTCTGCAGAAATGAGCTCACCGGCAGCCGCATGGCGTCAGTCGTGACGATGACCGTGCCCTTCTCCTTCCCGTCAAACCACACTAGGACTAAACACCGTGTGAGACTCCCACCTTTTGCATTTATACAAAGCGAAATACTTTGCTTTTATACAGCAACGAAACGAAGTTCTGCATGCACTAGAATTAAAGCCAATGCAGGTCGTCTAGTTTTTAAAGAAACACACAGAGACACTGCCTATTAAAAAGGCAATGGTACGCATATCCTTTAAGGGTATCTCATATCTCAGACTTATTTGCAGTTCAGTAAAATACTGTTTTCACATGCTTTTCAGATATGAAGTTGTCACTACTACTTGGTAGTTTAATAACAGATCAAATATGTATACATTTAAGCTATACCAAATAGAACAGTAAGTACCAGTTAAGTGACAGGTTGGAAAAAAAAAATCCACAAGACATATGAATAAACAAATCAATTCATGAAACTATTTCAGAATCGCTTCCCCAAACTGACCTCTCTCCAAGGACAAGGATATAACAAAGCATTCATGAAGAAGACTTAAAACCCCACAGCAGCACACTACAGAATACATCAGACAGCAGAAAGTAAGCTGCATTTCAGCTGTTTGAGTTCACAGCCTGTATTTTCACTTAAAAAAAAAGTTATACAGGTAACAAGTAATAGGTAAAAAATAATCAAGCTATAATATAAAAGGCAGGTTTGTAGAACCAGCACAATATTAAGTCTTTTTAATCCTCTAGAAGAAGTATTCAAGAATAAATCTATGGGCAGCGCAGTCCACCTCAACAGAACACTATGTTAGAGAAGAGGTCTGAAAAAGTGCAACGGTTTCTCAGCTAGAAAAAATGAATGCCCTTCCCTGTGGCCCTTCACATAAATTATGGAATTATATGCTTATACAAGTGGACATAAGGATAGATAGCTCATTAAAAACATGTAACTTTACATGCCTGAGGAAATTTTATTCTTCCTGTAATCACTTCTTTGATTTGTATGAAACAAGCAGGCTCGTGATACCTCGTGGTTGGGACCAGAAGAAATTAAAGGCATTACAGGCCTGGGTATGCATGAGAGTAATTGCACCACAGATACTTAAATATTACTACTTTAGTTTCAGCTGTTTTCTCATGGCTCCTTTTTCCAGTCATAGAAGGCAATACTCCACACTCAGGAGAGATGTGCTTTACCAGATAACCTTTCATCAAATATCTTTCATGATTAAGGAGATGTGTAACATTAAGTCATCTGCTACCTTCAGCATAGTATCACACAAAATCCTCTTTGACTTCATCAGTATGGCTAACTATAGGGGTCACATCACTTAAGCTGTCACGGTAAACCATTTTAAATAAAAGCTAAGTGGGCCAGTACTCAAGGGTAAGTGTTTCAGGCTACCTGATTTTTTGCTACAAAGCTTCTATTAATTACAGCAATAGTTGACATCCCTCTGGTTTTTGATCCACTCAATTTCATTTCACAGAGACTGATTTCATACTCCCTCAGCTGTAACAAATTATCACATTACTCTGCGCAGGTTTAAAGTTTAGAACCTAGCAAGGCATTAGATCTAAAGCCATCTTACTTTATATCTTACTCATAAATGCCACTGTTCCTCCCCTCGCAAAAGCAAAGCAAAATGTTCCCAGTTGTTACTGTGCAGCTCTCTCCATCCTAAAATTATTTACATTAGCATAAGTGTATACTCAAGTAAGTATACAGATAGCTCAACACCTACGTTATCAGTTGGCAAGTTGTTGCAATGAGTGGTGGCTTAGATACCAATCAGGTTGGTCCAGTAATGGTTTTAAATAATGTTCAGAAGTTGCATGTGCAACACAGTCTGGAATGACTACTTCAAGTGTGCAAAAACACCACCAGAGAACCGATGCCAAGGAAAATGCCAGAGGAACTGAAATCCAAAATACTTTAAAGCTAAATTGCATACTTCTAAGTGAAAAACTAAGCTTGAGAAGTACAGTTAATTTTCTAGAATCCAAAATCGGATTATCAAAGGCTACATAATGTATTCCATTTCTTTACACACATACTGCATTTTCTGCAACTCTGAAAAACTAACTACAGTTCTCACTCTGTGAAAAGATTCTTGTTAGTCCTTGTACTGGTTAGTCCTTTCTGAGCCTAGTCATCACAAGCTGCGTGAGTAAATTCAGTGCTGAAGAGTATTCACTGCTCTATAGCCTGAAGTCCCGTACTTCTTCATGGAACAAGCAGAGCGTTAAGCGGCAGCACAAATTCTCTAATACATTCTGCCAAGATGACAGCTGAATGGGAAGCAGAAAGCTTTCCCTTCCTTGCTCACAGTAATGCCCATTCTATTATGATTTCATAAAAATGGTAGCTTATGTTTTGTGTCTGCATCACATGCACTTGCCTCTGAAGCAAAATCCAGTATTAAGTGAAATTCAGTTTAATAAAAAGCATGTTATTAGTAGTAAGATGACCTTTCTCACACTGTATCTTCCAGTGGTATACAGCCAAACAGGTGAATAGTATTTTGACACATACTCTTACTTTCTTTCAAAACTGCTTTCTATATGCAGTACTGGATTCTGCTAATAGAACTGATACCAATGGAACAGTATTTGAACAAAAAAGGTCAGGCTCTCAGGAAAAAATAAAACACAGAAAGGAATTAGACAGAAAAAAGTCTTATTCAGACTAAGCTTATTTTTGGTTACTTATTTTCTATCTGGCAGAAGGTACAAGATGGCTTTTTCATTCATTGAAAGACACCATTACCAAGACAGATCTAGCAATACCTGCTCCGTATTATACAAAAAAAACCCCTTTAAAATCTATTAAAAGAATGAAATCTCTGCATGTAAGATATCAAATCCCAGGGACACAAAATTTTAGTATTGAAAAATATCAGCTCAGTTTCAGTATTCAAAATACAATTACTTCCCTTTTTTTGGACAAGATCCCTGCAGTCTACCCAGCACAGCATTCTCAAACAGCCAAATGGGAATTTGGCTCCAGAAAAGGAACTGGCAATCTTTTCACAGAATATTTCATGCAATCCATGCACTAAGTATTTCCCAACTTCTTACTGCATTTAAAAAATCCAGTTTGAGACCAAATAAAATTGTCATAACCCTGTTTCCCCCCACTAGTAAGTACTGCTAAACAGAATGCTGAGCAGCTTAAGATACACATTTTTAAAAACAAGAAGTACATTCCCAAAAATATTTGCTCCATAAAAAAAATCAAGACTATTACAACAGCATACGCAAGAGGTTTTCTGTTTTTAGATAACTGGCTCATAAATGGGACAGTTCTCTGTGCCTTCACAACCTCACCCTCTGCAGCAGTACCCTTCTCCCTAGAAGCTTTTCACTATTTAGTGTATTTAAAGTGATTGATATTTCATTATTAGTCATTGTACGTGCAGAGTACTACCTACCTCAGAGACTATGGGCAGTAAGTGGGTTGGATAATGAGTTAAATTCTCTCTCTGTTGCCAGGCATTATGGTTGGTAATACTCGCAAAAGTGAAACGTAATGTTGCTGACTTAAGAGAACTTGTCTTCAGAACTTCACTTACTAATATAAGTTTTACACATTGACTTACATCAGGCTGCGTCTTTTAGAAAGGTGGTATAAACAGATTTTATTAACAAAATAAACTAAAACATTTAACATCTGTTTTACATAGATGCAAATTTCATCTTAACACAGGACTTGATAAAATATTTTAGCAGCTGCTATAACCAAAGATCATCTCCTGCTTTTCAACTTCATTTTAGAAGTCGATGAAGCTGAACATGCTCTCTGCTTCTCATTGCCTTGGAAATAGTGAAGTTACTTTCACGTCTCTCCCTACCACACATAGACTGTGTATTGTTCCCTCTGAGCCTTGTCCTTACCATGTGACTAGGATCAATGGTAGTTTGTATATACACACATTGGGAATACTCATAACCCGCTCCCATCAGCATTAATATCTGTGTTTTGACCATGAAAAGCTGTATTCCTACTTTGTCCCTCAGGATTCTCTCAGAAATATTGCGTATTATTTCCTCATACAGACGGCCTCCAACTACAAGCATTAGAAAGATCATCAGAAAAAGAGGTTTCCTGAGGATCAAGAAAATAAAGGACCACTTTTCTCATGCCTAAAGAACAGAAAACAGAACTCCATCACTGTTCCTAACGCATCATCCAGAACACATTGCACTCAATTCTTCTGACACCAGTCCTACAAAAATAAATAGGAAATTTCTACTGAGACTACAGAATCTGAAATCAAGTTGTTCTTTCAAGATTTTCTATTATACTAATGTACTAAAATTCCACCTTTTTTTTTTCCTTCTTCCAGACAGCTGTGGTCCAAGTTTCTGAACTTGAGAAGATTTTTCCACAAGCAATGAAATGATCTGTCTTTCATAGGGGTTGATTAACTACTGGAAAGTCACGTAACATAAGCTAAGTGAGAAAAGTAGAAAAATGCATGCTGTTTAATTATTTCATTAAAAAGTCAGAGGTACAGAAAGTAAGAAAGTATCCCCTGCTCTTTAAATCCTTTACTATCTAATGCTCTCCGTTGTTTGCAGTTCCTCAGTTTTGTCCGTAAGTACTGTGTTCTCTGCGGTATCTCTCACTCATACTTTCTTCCTTGTCACTAAGTTTTTCCATCTGCATGCAGGTTTCTTAAAGAAATGAAGATTCAAGGAGAAGGACTGCTTCCTTCTTTACATCTGTTAGACACAGTATGGAGCCATGGCCAAATCTGTAGTATTAGTCATGAATGTTCTAAAAACAGTACAATAATAATGAAGAGTTTGCATAGCAATCCATTAATCCAGTTAGCTTCACCATCCGTTTACCCATTCTTCTCTCAGCTACATAATAAAGCTCACCTGACATAACTTTGTGTCACATTACCTATGGTTTCCTCATCCTCTAATTAAGAACATCACAGTATTTTGGTATCATATCACTTTGTTTCTTCTGCTGCAGCTCTTTCAGGCTTGTTAGGTAGTTTACTGTATCTGTGTACTGTAATTACCACTTCTTACTTCAGCCATGCCTTGTCTTTTCTTTCTCTTCTAACCAGCTGCATATTATACATGTTCAGCGTTCCTTTTATTTACCTTTCTTTTCCACCTCCTCTTAATACTATGGCAAAGCATGACAGTTGCTAGGCCTCATTTCTAAGGGACTTTAGTGTACAAGTCTTTATCAGAAATATTTCTCTTCAAATATCAAGAAACTGAGTTGTTACTTAATCTGGGCCTCACCTGTAGGACATCAGGAGGCAGCAAGTCAGAGCAATGTTGGGCAGTACCTCAGGTAAAAGGCAACAGAGAAGTTCAATACATACCTACATAAGCTCTTGCTTTCCCCAACTAACTGCAGATATCTTCATCTTACCCAGTATTAACATTGTGCAATAATTTTCACAGAGATTTTTTGTTTTTAAACGAAAAAACAATCCTATCCAAAAATCTCCATTGCAACAATGTAAAAGAAAGATTAAAAAAGCTGAAAAGGCAGAAAATAGGAATGGATGGTGCTCATTCAGCCCACTAAAGAGGTGGACTTTTACAGAAATTTGGAAAGCTGATTTTAAATATGTGAGCTAGAAAACTTATTATTTGTCTGTAATTTGCAGAAAGTGAGTTCACATTGACAATATAAACTGAAGAGTTGACTTTTTCAAGTGCAGCTTAGTTTACTCAAATGATTCATGCGTGTGCCTACCCACTCATTCCAAACCTCCATCAAACTAAAGGCTTATTCAGCACTTTTGGAAACCTGTAATTGCACCTTCTAAATGCATCTTTAATTCCATTTCAGTGATTTGTTAACGGTCTTGAATGCTGAACATCTTCCACGTAAAAGCCCTTGTCTAGTGTACCTCAGGGATTCTCTGGGGAATTTTTTTTCAGAGGAAAAGCTCTTCCTAGACAACTTTGTTCAGTACTACAGATTTCTCCACTTTTCCCCAACTGGACCATGGAATAAAAAAATACGACACGTTTAGAGAAAGATCAAAAATTTTATGTTTTCCAATGTTTCTTGGAAAGTGCCAGGCTCTGTATCTGCCTGGTCTCCATCAGAGCTATCTTTTGTAATCAAAGCACTTTGTCTTTGAATACTTTGTCCTTAGCTGTCGCACAGCTCTTGGCTCTGATGTACCTTTTCACCCAGGGCTGCATATCCATCAGCGGCTCAGAGACTGATTAAGGGTCAGAACCAATAGAAGAAACTGAGCACATACCTGTAATACTTACAGTGGCCTGAGTTACAAGACAAAGCCCTAGTTTGTGTGTTCTTAATATTTAGCATCAGCCATAAGAAGACGCAGTATTCACATTTGTACATGACAAATGGATTACTGCACATGCAAATGGACGATCAGTTTCTTGTTACATTGTGGTTGACAGAGGTCACTGCTAAAAAAATGGATGCTACGCAGTTACATACACTTTATAGTGAACCCAAAAGCACCTCAGAACTCCACACCACTCTGACAAATGGAAGCTCTATCACTTCAATGGAGTATTTACCTTTTTCTACACAATCTTCTTTTCAGTCTTCCCTTTGTTTGGTTTGAACCAGATGTTCTTAATGCAAGAGTTGATTTCTTGTAAGCATTCCGACATTTTAGCAGTAATAAATCAGTTAAAATCTATTTAGCTAAAGGTCATCAACATGTTTTTTTTGTCCATGATATTGAAAAGGAGGGAAGGTCAATTTTTGTGGAATCCTGTAAGCAAAGACCTTTTACGAAAAGGTATGTTAACCATCACCATTGTCAAAGTTTGCTAAGAAAAAAAAGGTTCCAACTATAGGCAAGTTTCTTAAAGCCCACTGCATTAAGAAAGGCTGTGATAAGGTCTAGAAACACAAAGATCTTGCAAAGTTGTGTCTGTGTGTTCTCTCACCGTAATTATCATTTAAACACTTAAATTAAGGCCTGAGCCTCACAGGCTCTTAGCTAGAACATGACAACTGTATCAAATCTATCTTGAAAAACTGTCCTTTACAAGATATAGTGTTAACAAGGAATCTCAGGATATGCATACCTTCCTTAAAAATCTCAAAATATTCCACATTTCAGTACGTAACAGTAATGACTAAGGAGTTCAAAGAAGGACCACAATAAAAGGCTCAGTTTGCTACAGAAGATTTATGCTGTATGGTTTAAGGAGTACAACTTACCTGGTCTAGCAAAAAGTAGGCTGTTTTTTATTAATGTATATTGAATATATTTCCAAATTTGTCACAAGTTTAAAGAGATCCATCAGCTGGAAAGTACACAAACTGGAACTGAATTTCCTAACACGGGTGTGGTTATTCAAATCACAAATGCTCAGTAGAAACTGAGCACACGAGGTGAAACAAGATATTTCTTTAAGAAATACTGACTTTCAGTGTTCTGCAGCTTCTAATATAAGGGTCACAGTGAACAGTACTGGGATCCATTCTGAGCTTGAAATACATGAAAGTTCACAACTCGTTTAATCCTGCAAGAATTTAATTCCCCACAATGTGTGTACACTCAGAATGTGTTGCAATAATTATAATCAAGTCCACACTACTGAGATTTATCTGATTGCCTGTTAAGGTTAGGAAAGAAAGTCCTCCACCTCTTTTCTCAGTACCAATGTAGAATTGCACCATTACTTGATTTCTGTGTATGCAGAGATGAGCCGCTGTGGGAGGCAGCACTCCTCTACATCGGATTTGTGCTCCCAGGTAGCACAGCCCCTACAGACACCTGGCTAGCATGCAGTTTTCCTGCTCACAGCCATGTTAATCATCAAGCGTAATGATTCGTGTCAGATTTTTGGGCTAGCTTTTGTTCTGGAAACGTTCTTGCTCTCTTCAGCTTATTTATTCACCGTAAAAATGCTTCCTTGCTTAATTTGGGTCTCACTCCCTTAGGGAATTTGCTGTTACACAAGCCTCTAGGCACTGGTGGCATACTAAAATATTTTTCCCCCTTCTACTTTGGCACACGGTTTAGTGGGTTTACTGAAAGTTAAAAATCCACAGCCTCATTTCAAAATATGGGGGTTTTATGGTGTTAGTGGGGTGGTTGCTAGGAGTTATGTTTTCCTCTTGTGGTTTTGAATGAAGAGCATTTTAATTTTTTAATTTCAAATCTTAATTTCTGTAACACTAGTGAAGTTGAAAAAAAGACTTCTTGCTTACATTAGGGTGGGGACTATTTTTATAAAAATCTGAGGAGTCTGTAATATCTATTAGGATATTTTCTCCTAATAATAAGGTTCAGCTTACTGCTGAAAGCTTCCTGCTTACAGTAAGGAACAAAACTTCAAGTGTAAGCTGCACTTTCCAGTATTCAAGCAGCATGAATACTTTCTGAAATTGATCTACCTGCTCAGTAGAAAAGGAATGCAAAATTGAAGTATCCATTGCACCTCTAGGCAAGCTGCTTCCAGTACCAAGATCTATATACATAGCAACAGTGCTCTATGATCTACACTTTCAGGATTCACACAAAACTGGCCTTTCTTTGGGCCTTTCTTCATCTAGAAAACCAACATGCAACTTCAAAGTAACAAAGCCAGCATCTGAGACAGATACTACTAAGAATTTACCACTACCCAAGTTACCTCAGGAAAGCACTGGGAAAAAGCAACTGAAGAAAAGGTCTGACAGCTGTGCCCGAAACAAATAAAGCATCAGTGGAGTAACAGAGCAGAAAAACACACTTAAATTTGCCAAAAACTGAGAAGCCAGGAGTGTTTTAGAATTCCTTGATCTAGACAGAGTGCATATTGAGTGCCAGCTTCCCTTCCCCAGCTTGGATTCAGGGCCACCAGCTACTCAATTTACACAATCAAAATACCTAAGTTGCATGCATTAAATCTTAGAACCCTATGATACAATTGCATGATTAAAGTGTGTAACACTGTAACTCTCTTGAAACACTCAGGCTAGAGGTACGATTAAAAAAAGACTATCACTGAGAGGAAAAACATCTTACTGATTACAGATACATTTTGCATCTCAGATTCCAATCCCTACAGACACAGAAAAGGAAAATTTTAAATAATCACAATCATATTTAGAAAAGCTCTCCATTGTAAAGTGTACTAGAAGAACACTTTCCTTTTTTTTTTTCCCTCCTAACACATAACCCAAATACTTCAATCTTAAACAAAAAGATGTATTTGCAAAAATCCTGAAGGCAAGACAGCTAGAATGCCAGCCTTAACTAGCTGAGATTTAGGGAAAATCACACCAACCTTCTTCCTCAGCATGGATTTGCATCTTATTGATCCATTACTTTTTTATAACCATTTATATTTTTAATCAAGTACCGAATCCCTTAATAATTTGTATTGTTTTGATGTTAGAACTCAAACCATTCAAGTTTAAAGTTTGCCTGGCACTGAGCAATCCTGAGTAAACTCCAGCAAACATAAGACATTCTACACAAACAAAAATTCCAAAGAAAGTAGTCTTGCAGGCAAACCTAGTGCCTGCAAAGCAAGGGAAACTGAGATCCCAAGAATTTTAATCATTTCCCACAAGGGTTAATTTTGCAAACTAATTATCCCAGGTAGCAAGAGAAAGAAATCTTCACAGTACACATTACATGTTCTGACAAGGAAGAAACAATAGAAGAGATCCCATGTCAGTGGCAAAATCCCTTCTGTCACATGAACAGAAAACCAGAAACACAACTGGCAGTAACTGAAGTTTTCTTATTTAAGATTGTGGATTAATTGTTCCTCAGTCTCACTTTTTTCTTTTTCCGCTTTCCCTGAATTTTTTGCCCTATCTTGTGACCAGACTTGTCTTACCACTTGGCAATTTCGTGTGAATTCACGTCATGGCACTCATCCATCATGTGATCAAACATGTATGTGACTAAAGTAATCTGGATGAGTGACTTGACTGGAACTGTTCTTGTGTGCCCAGATGTGCACCTGCCACATGGAAGGGTACACCAACGTGTCCGTCATGTGAGTGAGCATGGCCACTCCATCAAGTCCAAGCACTTCCAAGAGAGGCTGTATAGCAGGACTGCACTGAAAGCAAGTGAGCTACAAGAGCAGAGGCTTTCTAGTCCACACTTCATTGATACTCTCCTGATGTTCTTTTATTTACTGTTTTCTTTCCCGAAGAGTAAATGCTGGCAAGTGCTACTAGTGAGCCTCATGAAAACCTTATTCCCCAGTTCAAATGTCTGCTAACATTCTACACCACAGGCTACAAGCAGCGTAATTGCTTCAGTATAGGAATCGTGTCTTTTTATGGATCTGAGGTTTGCCCAACACAAAGCAATTCTGATGCTTACAGGGATTCTAGAGACTCCTGCAATACAACTACATAGCAACTTGGGAAATGCAGAGCAGAGGTAAGAATGATGAAGAGCATTACCCATCCATTCTTACAAATGGTGCAATGAACGTAAAAGAATACGAATTGGATTAAAATAGACAACTCTCCTTCAAACAGAAAACTAGGTGGCAAACTGCCCACACGAACTATTACTTGGCTTTTTAAAGAACTCCACCACTTACAAGTCACGAGTCAGAAAATTTTTGAGCAATAAGCACTGATTGGGCAAGCAACAAATTCATACATTCCTACACTACCTATATTCAGAGCAGTCGACTTTAAAGGCAAGAGTTAATATATTGGCAGAGACCAAATGTAAAACTTAGCCACAGTAAATCCAGTACATTGAAGGCAGACATTTCCCCATTACTCTGTGAACAAGTTAGAACATTGTAAAACACCTGAGACTTCTAAAATATGAAACAGTGAATTACAACCAGGCTTTGTCGTTGCAACTAGTTACAGGTCTTCCTTGCTGCATGCATACTAGACTGTCACATGGATTCTTCAGTACCTTTACATCATTCAAGGCACTATTTCACTTGTAAAAAAAAGACCTGGACATCTTGCTCACAAGTAAAATTGAGAGAGAGATTTGGAACAGTATAAAGACAGTCATGTACAGGCAACTACTTTTTCATGCAAATAAAGCAATACACAAATCCACCAGTTTTAGAGGAAGACAAGCTCTCTTTCTCCATTCAATTAATTCTTTTCAGCTTCCAGCACTTGAAACATTTTTTGGAAAAAGCTGTATGAATCAAGTCCAGTTCTCAAGGTCTTAACAATGACATTTAGACATTTAATTAGCAAGCCATCACTTGGACGGGCATCTATACCTTTTGTCAGAGACCTAATTCCATGCCAATTCAAACATCCCATTAGTCTTATATTAACTAACAAGAAGTCTTGTAATATTCTGGCTACTTAATTGAACTGCCACGCATTAACACAACAGTGGAGTGAGTCTAACTGAATGCAAGGACATAGACTTACAGTGCACATGTTAAACTAGCAAGGATGTTCTAAGACAAAAATATAATAACCACATTCATGTATGAACTAGTACTGAAGCATACTCTGTACTTCCTGGTGGCCTGGATGCAATTACAATGACATCCAAGTGGGGAAAAAAAAAATACAATCTGATTGAATTCAGACTGTTTCATTGATTCCAAGCTCAGTCTTGATCTTAAACCTTTTTGGAGCCCATTCTGAACCATATTTAGAGACTTACACATGTGAATTAAGTACCATTATTCTGTGTTGGCATTTCTACCCTGAGCCATATTCAGTATACAGAATTTTTAAACAGTCATGAACATATATAAGAATACATATAAACAAATAAGCTATATTTGGAACCAAAGAAGAAAAATCGCATCAGCTAATGCCCTTTTTCAGCTTGTATTTCTAATTTAGATCTGTAGTTTCCACTGAAATGACAACAAAATAAAAAATGTAGAAAAATGCTAGAGCAAATGGCAGGAACTCTGTGGCTTTTTTTCCTCCTCTTGTGGAAATAGGAATTTGACAGAAGTTTGAGTTAATGCTCCACTAGACTGGGCTAAAATTAGAGTCCTATACAATGAAAGGCTTGTAGTTGAACAATTTGAATACCAGGGAACAAAATCCCAGTACAGTCATTCTGCTGAAATAGAGGGGAGGAAGAAGACTGATACCAAGAAAGACTAAAGAAATAGATATATAATGGAATTGGGAAATATTCAGAGTTGTGCTGAAATAGATATATAAGGGAATTGGGAAATATTCAGAGTTTTGCTTAATCCTGGTATTGATAACGTCTGTAAACAAAATTTTTGTTACACTGTCTTATTAAAAAGTCAATTTAGCTTTGTGTTAAAAAGCAGCAATAAGGAAGGAATATATTAGATTCTGCTAATCTCAGAATCTCATATATCTCTGTGTTTGCCTGCTGATGCCATCTTCTCAGCAGTGATAGGTGCCGACTATAATGTCAAGCTTACTGGCACTGAAGCTCTTGCTCCAAAGCTGCTGACAAGGAGGCTTTTAATGCCAAAAGTAAGTAAATTCTGAGATAATTAGCATTTTTTTATTGGTCGGTCTAGATCGTGGCGTATAGCACCAGCAGACAGCCAACAATTTTACCTAAACTTCATTCCACATCCAAGTCTTTAATGACTAATACAGAGTAATCAAGGAGACTTTACATGAGCCCTTGGATTGCAAGCTCTGTGGGAAAGAACTTAGAAAGAGTAGACATCTCGAATGTAGATCTTTCTGAGCAAATAATACAGAAGGTGCAAATAATCTCAGTGAGAAAAGGCAGGCATTTAACTCCAGAAATCCCATTATTCAAGGCATGTACAGTGTTTCCTTTGTGGAATGTCTAATTCAAATACCTAAATCGTCCCCCTGCCCCCTTCCCCCCTTCCCCCCAAAAAACCCAACCAACCAACCCACACATCAGAATTAAAAAAAAAAATAAAACCAACAAAACAAAAACCACAAAACCAACCAAAGTTCTGGGTTCAATACAACTTTGGTCTTGTATCCCTTGTACTATAGTAAAAGAACTGCAGCTACTTAGCCCTCACAACCTATGTTTTGCACATCATAAATGGGAACGTTCTACTGGAAGAACTCCTAAACATGAGGAAAAGAGACACTCCTTCCTTGGGGCAAGCATTATGGGCACTGGAAGGGCACTACAGCAGGACTGATAAAATACAAATTTCTCTTTCAGAATCAAAGCTGATTTCTCTTTGTCATGAAAATGAAGTGCCTACCTATCTATCTTAAGCTTTTACTGAACAGCAAAATGAGAAAATGGCCATCATTTTCATTGAAATAAGCAGGTTGCAACACGATACTAAAATTTCAAATCAGGCACTAGATCAGCTACAGGAAAGGTACTTTTTTACTAAATAGGCAAGAGCAGTGTGAAGGTCACCCACATTCTTAGGCCCTTAGAAGGCATTAAGCAGACTTCTGATAAGGTCTCAAAGCTTTGGGAACAAGAAGTCAGCACTGAATTGCACAAAAAAGTTCACAAATGAAGGCATGCTAAATTGCTGGTCTAATTTTAATTTTTAATGAATAGAATGTTTCTATGTTTCCATTATCATTCAAATAAAAGTGAAAGCTGTTGTTATATCCCACTATTAGAAGAAGCCTTGATCATTAAAGCATCTATTAGGATAACAAGTAGCATGACTGCTTCTTGTAGAACATGTATATCTTCTCAAATTCTTATACCACAGCCTCATGAAAAGCTTAATTCCTAGAGCTACTACATTCCAGGCCAGTAGTGTTACCATGTCTGAAAACACTTCTAAAAAAATTAGGAACTGAAAAAGTCTAATCTCTGAACTACTAAAATCCAATGCCTCTAAGTAGGTATCAACCTGGTAAATTGCTTTCCCATGACATCCTTCATATGCTCTCAAACATACCCAAAGAAAGGTACATTAATGTTAATTACACAGCAGGACTTCCTAAAATGTATGTTTAGCATCTAAGTAGTTTGTACACAAAAAATAGTATGCACCATTTATGAAAAAAGATTATCCCATTCCTTAACAAAGAATCCACAAACATGTGAAAAGTGCCACTTCAATATGTAGTGCTCTTACAATAGTATATACTACTGCTTCTTAACAGACTGTATAAGTTTGATCTTCAGGTCTGTGCTGCAAGAGTAACTAAACCTTCCCCTGCTCCTCCCCCCAAACAAAAGCACTGAAATACAGGTACAGCTATACATTCACCTCAATTTTAACTCACTCTGCAGCACATTCCTTTGTTTCTCTTAATTACAACATATAACTACTCTTTTACCATCAACACCTTCTCTTATATTCTCCTCCAAATCCACTCGCAACTGGCATGAAAAGCAACATTACTCACATCAAACTCCACAAGCTTGACATAACAATCATCTCTGAGAACAGAGATCAGCTGCAAGATAAGACATTGTAAGGAAGAACTTCACACCCACAGTGCACTAACAGCTACCTAAAACAAACAGGAGAACTATCATTGTAATGACTGAATTGTAGAGAAGAAAGAATCCTACCAACTCTCTCTCAGCAGAGAAGGCCACAAATTTATTACAAAGACTCGTTATAAAAAACTATTAGTTATAAAAACCCAAGGCAAGAAACACTCTTCGCAACAACAAAAATCTCTGCACACCATGTGTCATATTTCTTTGTTTTTATTAATACCCCTCTGCTGTACCTACCTGCCTATCTGTGACCAAAGACTTCACAGGACTTTCGTCCAAAAAAAAAAATCTTGCACAGACAATCTGACAGGTAATTTCCACTAAAGCTACAGGGATACACTTACTATTACAGTACTTTTGATTTTCACCACCGTGTTTGAACCTCATTTCTTGTACACATAACCAGACCCTCAGTCTACATCATATTTTTATTCACACTAATACCTACCTTTCCATATTCCCAAAACCCGGTTAAGAAAAATACTTCTGTATAACAAAGAAAAAACCACCCAAACCCCACAAAAATAAAAACCAAACAACCAAACAAATCACCCATCTGGAGACAAACTAAAATAAGGAGCAGGAAGCCACTTCAGCATTTACAGTGACAGCTGACATGCTTACTCAGGCATTCAAATAATTTTATTAGACAGAAGTCACCCCACTACCTAAACAGGGTGTTTGCAATCAAAACACAAACTCCAGTAGAGCCTGTAATAAAACAAGCCAGAGGGGGCTTGAGGGAAATGCTTCTAATTGACAAACTGAATTTCAATTTAAAGTATGTAAAAAAAAAAGTGGAACTCTTACTCCAAGAAATAGCAGCAAAGCACAACCAAGTCATAAAATTCAATATATGGCTCAATTAGCTTGAAGTGAAAAAACAATGAGACAAAGTAGGCATGTTTAAGTAATATAACTAAATTTCTGTATAAAATTTGTGTGTTAAATTGGAATTCTTAACACCGTTATATAAGAAAAATTATTGCTTCATTCTGAATAGATTCTTAGCTGAAGCCCTTTAAATGGAAGAACAGCAGCAATGTGGGATCTCCATAGCAAGGGCTTCAGAGAGAAGAAAAAGCTCATGTGATCCTGAGAACCTTTTTCCATTAATAAAGGGAGAGCCAACTCACACAATTTATGCTTTCATGATTTCTTTGCACTCTTGTCACACAACAATGAGAAGTCCTAGTTTCCTTCCAGTTCCCTCCACATGCCAGTTACTACAAAAAGACCAATCCACTAACAGCCAAATTCAGTTTTGTGAAACTTGGCACCTTTCAGAATGTACTGAAAGCAACCAACACTCATACTATCAACTGCTCAAATAAGAAAACTTTTTATTGGTATCTGATTTCCAGAAAAAATACACAATATTCACTCAAAGAATTTAATCTACGTGTGAAAAGCTAAGCCTTAAGTGATGCCTTGGAGCATCATGAGAGTTCTGTTACAGGATAAGAATAAAGAGTTCATATCTTCAAAAAAATCACAGCATTCAGAGGCATCATTATACTATTTCACATAAGCCTAAATTCTTTTAATTTTGAATTTTAAAGTCTACATGAGTAAGGCCTCTTCTTCCAGTAGAGGTTAATATTCTATCAATTTGTGTTAAAATGCACCCCTGAAGAACAACACTATGCTTATGAAAGACACCTCAAAATACTATTGATCCTTAAATTTCACAATGTTTTAGTGTATAATTTCCATAGAGAAATCAGACTACTTGTGCTCTAATACAACTGTACTGACTGATCAAAAGGATATTCTTGTCTACTGAATTTTATTTTTCACCTTCTGAAAATTCTCGTAAAACTAATGGCAAAATTAATTCTCTCTGATCTCAAAAAGCATTCATGTTTTTAAAATTTCTCATTTCCACTAACAATGACTAACATTAAAGCAATCATCCTCTAATAAAGACATAAAAAAATATACTCATGGAAACCAATTAATCTTTGGCCGTTAATTCAAATTAGCATATACTAGCCTCGTGACCACGACCAGCAAGCAGCATCAGAGGTACTGTTATAGTAGCATGTGGAGATAACAAAAATCAAACAAACATTATTCTTTTTAACCTTTCTGCCAACTACCTCTTTCCCATAACCTTCACTGAAATATACCATCCTCGCTGAATACAGACCTCTGGTATTTTGAGCAAATGCTTACCACCTAGTAGTTTTATCATCCAGCTACAACTGATGCAACAAACTTTCAACTAAACCTGAATGGCAGTCACCCCCACCAACCCAAGTCCTACAACAGCACAGCATGACTTGCCATTGAAATTGCCATTTCAGGTTATTTTAACATTATTTTTAAAAAGTCATGCTTGTACTCATAATCCAAGTTAATTAGTATTAAAATCCCAATAGTGTGGGGTATTAAATACCAAAACATTAGAAGCTGGGTATGAGAATCTGGAGGAATCAAAGCTAAGACTATACAGTAAAAGTGGTTTTGCTTTGCTAATACTGGTAATAAATGGATGATGGAACTAACAAGAACTTGAACAGAAAACAACTGTAAGATCCATTTAAAGATCAGTTACAACTACTGGATTCTACTTCCCAGATGAGTGGAATTTGTTTAGTACAGTCATCCTGCATTTTTAAGCTTACAATGGAGTCTTCATTGAAAGCTTATAAAATAATCTTGATATACTTTTTTTCCCTTTAACTCTCATTAAAACATGAAAAGTTAGCAGTGTATATTTTATTCACCAAGTTGGTTACCTACCTAATTTCAGCCCACTAAACCATTGCTTATCCCATCACTATTCTACAAGTTACTAAAAATCATACTGTGCAAACATGGTAACTTGATACAAAGAAAAGAAAGAGAAGCACTGCTTTCTTCTGTCCAAATTAAGTCCAGACAACTCAAAGAAGAATATATGAGGCACAACAACAACAAAAGACTCTTACACTGAGTTTCAGGTAGCGTGAAAGATCACAGAATTAATGGATTTATACTGTATAATGCTATGAAGCAACTTCTGTGGCATACTTTGAAAGTGGAAAGAAGATGCACACTATCCTAAATCAGTGTTATGCTTTTACTTGCCACTCATGGTATTTCAGGACAACTTGCTACCATAAAATATTTCCAAAAGCATATATATGATACCTGTGTGAATAATTTTGTTTACTGCTACTGAGCTGCTGGGAAAAAAAAAAAAACAACACCAAACCAAAAAAAACCCCAACCAAAGAAGAAAAGTTAACTACTGTAAGACAATACAAAGTATTTTGCTTTTACTCAAAGAAAGAATTTTCAAAGTCCAGCCAAAATAAAATTAGCCAAATCAAAAATTTTTCTTGATCATTACAGAACTAAGGAAGCTTTATTCTTAACTATGCTACGTAGTTTTAAATAAAATCATAGAGGGCTATAGCTCCCTTTCTCTAGAGATTACTTAGATCTAAGAAGATTCTAGAAATGATCTACAAGTCTTTATTGAAAGTAAATATATATATGCATACAAATATTTCTTTTTGAAAGCATTCACAAGGTACCATAAATACAAAACACAGGTGTTCACTGGGGCAAACAGCTATTAAGTTTAGCACTAACATAGATCAAAACAGAGTATCAGAAACTTTCCGCATGCAGTGGCACAGCACATTGTTCACGGTATTTGTTGTACATTCTAAAGAAACTATAGTTGTGATGTTAGTTACTCAACATTTTGTGCAAAAGATGCCTAGGTATCAAGACATGACATACTTGAGCACAGATTTCATTGCATGGAAGTAAGACACATGGTAAGACATGTTCTTATGCTCAACAGTGTTTCCTGTTGCATTGTTTAGAAATAAAAAATATTTCACCAAATATATAATCATTTGGATTTCTATAGTCTGGGTTTTGTTTTTCCATTTATACCACTAAGTCTGAATACTTTTTACCAAATAATTTTTTTTTTTTTGAAACCTAAAACATCCAAGGAGAGCAAGTACTTGGAAGGTCTTTCTCACTGGGCAGAACTAGTCTATATATAGTCTTCACCATAACTAAAGGAAAAAAAACACATCAAGGAAGTTGAAGCTGAAGCATAACAATGATCTCATGACATTCACTTTACAGCTAATATTCCTTGAGTGCTTTGGATTGGAGGAACCCATCTGGCATATGTTTTTTTTCAAACCCAGTTTAAAAATATAAGATTACAGCACCTGAATAGGAAAAAGATTCAGTTTCTCTGCATTTCAACTAGTAACCTAATCTTACTCAACTCTTGCCGTAGCCTTAACTGACCAAAATGTTAGCAGTACTGCTGAAGCAAAGCTTTCAAATCTGTGCTTCTCCACTGGTACACAGAAAAATCTCCTCTTGTTCAATTAGTAGCTGGTAAAAGCAAGCACATGAAAACAGTTTCTGCAGAATCTTATTTTTCAGAAAGTTAGAAGTTTCTATGACAGCTTTACCAAAAGGCTTGTCTTCCCAGTTGTAGAGATGACTACCATCACATTGTTTACAGTTCTTGGGGGGGTGTGGGTGGGGGATGGTGCAAGACAACAAGTCAGTTATATAGTTTAGTACACTTGCATTTTCACTTCTCCATTACTCTGCAGTTACACAATGAAGCTGATATACATTTACAGAAATCTGAACTATTTTACTTTACATTCAATCACTTCTGAAGCTATGAAAAGCCACTGAGGCTAGAACGACCACAGAAACTGAGGCGGTAAGTCACCGTCACCCGTACAGATCCACCCCTCATTACAAGAGGTCAGAGAGGACACATAACAGAAGAAACAAGCCCTGCTAATAGTGAGTTTTGAAGTTAAAGACTCATCTAACAGCTAGGGGAAGGGGAAGGTTTTCGCAGGTCAAGAACTTTAAGTATATTTTCGTAGAAGACAGCAGATAAAGACCTAGTCTTACTAAAGACCTAGTCACTGGACCTTGACCCTATTGCCTTCGTAGCCCAGTGGTATTTTAGCTATCGAGTATCTGAATGCTTCCAGGCAGACTCTGAAGAACAAAAGCACTAAATTAAGTCAAATCGTATTATACCACCACCAAAAAACAAAAAGGCGCCACACTTGGCTTTAAGTAACACCCACTAGATCGAGCTCCGTCCGCCTGGGGGGCAGTACCTGCGGGACTCGGCCCTGTCCCGCCGCGGCCGCCCCTCGCCGGGCCGCCGGGGACGAGGCGCGGCCGCACACCAGCCTTGGCTGGCCGGACGGCTGGTTCAAACCCGCCCGGGGCTGCCGATAGCGGCTGCCGCCCGAGAAGGTCGGGGCGAAGAGAAGGCCCCGCTGCAGCGGGCAGGGTCCGCCGAGGCCGGCGCTCACTCACCTGTCCGCCTTCCTCTCCCCGCCCGGCAGCGCCGCCGCGACTCCTCCTCCGCCGCCTCCCGCCGCGGAGCCGAGAGCAGGGCCTCCTCCCCGGGGCGGCGTGAACGGGCAGCCGGGGGGCGCGCATACGGCGGCAGCCGCTCCCCCTCCTCACCACCGAGGGACGGTCCCTGCCCCGTCCCCCCACCTCCTCATCCCCGCGGCGGCCTCCGGGGCAGCCCCGGCCTCCTCACCAGCTCCTGGGCGGGCCCAGCCCCCTGCCCGGCAGCCGCCTCCGTCGGGCGCACCTCAGCCGTGCCGCCGGGGCCCTCTCCCCGTCAGCCCGGCTGCCCAGCCGCCCCCCTCACTCGCTCCCCTGGACTGATCTCCCCGCCGCCATCTTGCCCGAGGGGAGAGGAGAGCGCGCAGGCGCAACCGGGAAACTCCCGGCCGCAGCCGCGGCGGCGCGCATGCGCGAGGCCGGGCGCGCCCCCGCCCCTCTGCCGGCGGCGCGCACCTGCCGCGCGGGACGGGCCCGGCCGTTACCGGTCACTCGCCGCCTGAGGCGCCACCGGCGGCCTAAGGGGCCTGGGCGGCGGCGGCAGCGGAAGCAGCAGCAACAGCAGCAGCAGGAGCTGGGGGGTCCTTTCCCGGCATGGACGCCTGAAGGTGGAAGGTGTGGGATGGGCCTTGTTGCCCTGACGGGGCGAAGTCAGAGAGCCCGAAGGGGCGGTGGGGTAGTTGCAGCGAAACAGAGGTCCCGCCTGAGGGTGGCCTGGCTGGGCTGTGGGGAGTGGTGTACCTTCAGGTGTCGGAGAGGCGGGCTAGAAACGCCACTCGCCGTGGCAGAAAGCGCCATGTGCCCACGTACAGCCGAGTATGGAAGCTGAAAGGAAACATGGAATGTGTCCCCGTTCTCTATGTCTTTATTGGGACCCTCATCCAGCCATCAGTCAGGCACTTTGCCTCCACAGAAATACATTCTTCCCTGCCCACCTGTGTGTCCCCGTGACTTCAGTGAGCTTTACCATAAATGCTTCAGCTCTGCAGTGAGAGTGGTCAGTGGTCTTTCTTCCTCAAGGTGGGCTCTGGCATGCCCTGGGCTGGCAGAGGTGTTTGGTGGCCAGCACCCAGCCATAAGGCTGAGTTGTATGCCACGACCAGTAGTTCTGCAATTTGATAGCCAGGGTCCTTCGTCACTTTTCGCTTACTGTTACCTGGTTCAGGTGACTTTCTCCGTTTCCAGGTGACAGGCTTATGCACCCGCTATTGCACTGCCTTGTTTGGACTCGTATTTCCTATAAAGTTACTTCAGTTGTTACTCCTGGCCTCCCCAGTGTGAAGCAGCTGTGGGGTTGTGCATCCCCAGCAACCCCAATGGCAGTTTAGAGCAGACATCTCTTTGAGCTTCTCTGTGCTAGCTTTGACATCCTTGCTCTCCCTCTCCAACACCTTTAGACTTTGGTCATCAAGCAGTCTCGCCAGTTTTGTAACTAACTTCTTTCTTTTGATGTATATAAAGACCTTTTTACTACCAGTTTGAGCATCCTTTGCAAGGTGCTTCTCAAATTCCTTTTTAGTCCGCTTCATTTCCTGCTTAGATTTGACCTACAGTGTTTTACAGCTTTCTGTTCTCTTCGTTTGGGCCTAGACAAGTTCTGCCCCCTCATTAGTATCAAAGGAATTGCCTTGCCAAGACCTCTCTCACTCTTCTTGGATGGATATCCTACTAGAGTCTGTCACAAGCTGCTGTCAAACTGCAGGTGTTTGTGAATGTTGAACAGATATTTAGGAAAGCCAAGTACATACAGATAAATAGCTGAGTCTGTGCATTTTGTGTTTTGATATTGTTTGTACTGCTCATTTTAGTAACAAAATTTTCCTGGGATTTGAATATAATTTTTAGTTGCAATTTCTGTCATTGCTGTGTCCTGATTATCCCCTTTTCCATTTCAAGGGCCATAAAATTGTGTTCTACAAATCATGATCATCAATAGCTAAATGCAAGCTCATATGAGTTTGACCAATATAATGAAAGCGGGTATGGTGAACTAATATTGGCTATTCCAAATGGTTTATTTTACATAATCATATGACGTATCACACTTACTATGGCTTTTTGAAAGAAAGTAGTTCTTGGTAATCTTTTTGTAAATTCAGTCACCTTTAGTTTCTCTGGCATATTGCCTAAAAGCTAGAGGAGAATCATAATAATTTAATATTCTAAGGAGTTTAGATTAAATCAAGTGATGTCCAGCTGTGTGACAGTCTACATAAAAACAATTGCACATGCCTCTGTGGTACACACAGTAACCTTCCTCTTCATAAAAAGAGAAAAACCTTCAAAATTTCTTGAATCCAATATAAGAGAGTCTGCCTTCAAATAAATTTCTGCCTGACTAGCATAGTGGCCTTCTGTAGTGGAGTAACTGCATCAGTAGACACAGGAAGAGCTATGGATGTCATCTACCTGGACTTCTGTAAGGCCTTTGATACGGTCCACCACAACATTCTTACCTCTAAATTGGAGAGGTTTGGGTATGATGGATGGACTGTTGGATGGAGAAGGAACTGTGGTCATGGCCGCATCCAAAGAGTTAGAATCCAAGTGGAACACAGTTACAAGTGCTATCCCTCAGGGGTCTGTACTGGGACTAATACTATTTAATATCTTTGTCAATGACATAATGGGAAATGGGATTGAGTGCACTGTCAGCAAGTTTGCAGATGACACCAAGCTGAGTGGTGTGGTTGATACTCTAGAGGGAAGGGAGGCCATCCAGAGGGATCTTGATAGGCTTGAGGAGTGGGTCCGTGTGAACCTTATGAAGTTCACTAAGGCCAAGCACAAGGTCCTGCAGCGGCGTCAGGGCAAGCCCCAGTATCAAGGCAGACTGGGAGATGAAGGGATTGAGAGCAGAGGAGAAAGACTTGGGGATCCTGTTTGGTGAAAAATTGGACATGAGTTGGCAATGTGTGCTTGCAGCCCAGAAAGCCAGTCACATCCTGGGCTGCATCAGAAGAAGTGTGGCCAGGAGGCTGAGGTAGGGGCTTCTCCCCCTCTACTCTTCTCTGGTGAGACCCCACCTGCGTACTGCATCCAGCTCTGGGTCCCCCAGCACAGGAAGGACATGGACCTGTTCGAACGGGTCCAGAGGAGGGCCATGAAAATGGTAGAAGGCTGGAACACCTCTGCTATAAGGACAGGCTGAGAGAGTTGGGGTTGTTCAGCCTGGAGAAGAGAAGGCTCTGGGGAGACCTTATTGTGGCCTTTCAATATAGAAAGGAAGTTTGCGTATGAGAAAGACGTAGAGAGACTTTTCACCACAGCCTGTAAAGACAAGACAAGGGGCAACAGCTTTAAACTGAAAGAGGGTAGACTTAGACTGAACATAAGGAACACTTTTTTTATGATGAGGGTGGTGAGACCTTGGAACAGGTTGCCCAGAGAAATTGTGGATGCCCCATCCCTGGAAGTGTTCAAGTTCAGGTTGGATGGGGCTTTCAGCAGCCTGTTCTAGTAAAAAATGTCCCTGCCCACGGCAGGGGAGTTCGAGTAAATGATCTTTAGAGATTCCTTCCAACACAAACCATTCTGTGATTCTATGATTCATTTGTGTGTCAGGTGGAGAGTTGTAATAATAAAAGCAACTAATTTTGAAAGCAAGTTAATCTTACAGTGCGTGTCGTTCAGGAAGACTGAAACCAGAATAGAGATATGAGGTAGCAACTCCTTGTTTTTATTTTCTTATTCAGTATTCCCTAAAGCATCTCTGATGAAGAAATCATAAGCCAAATCAAAACAAAACAGCTTTAAGAAAATGAAACAACAGCAAGAGTCATATACCATTTGCAGTCCCTTGGTTCCTTGTGGTAGTAAAGTGAATGTATGCATTTGACGATGAGCTGCACTTTTGTGCTGAAGAGCTGCTGTCAGGACTGTCTCCACAGGAAGAAAGCAGTGAGAGTATCTGCTGCAGCAGTGCGGGCCTGACAGGCTCAGAGATATGCTGAGAGCATTTCAAGCAGCAGCTGCAGCACTTTTGCAGCTGTAGCTCCTCCCTGGCCCCTGTGGCTGAACACCTGCTGCACTGCTCGCAAAGAAAGAAACTTTGTCTTATACACCATCTGCCTCTATGAAAGGGAGAGCAAGTCACTCCATCAGACTGTAGGGCTAATCTGCCTCATACAGGATAAGGAGATACATGAGAGGTGGAAAAACAATGGCTATTTATGATTCTCAAGAGAACTGGCTGTAGCTGCTCTAAATTGTGGCATAAGGAAGCGTATGCTATTAGAAATCAGTAGGAATTTGCCCTAGCGATGACCTCTTCTTTCCCTCCTGTTGCGCCTTGTGCTGCTGCAACTACCCGTTCTGGAAGCAAACATGGGATTTGCCTCTCCGCCTGCTAGGATGTTCACTGAACAAGGATGAATAGTGTACCCTGGTAGCATAAAAGCAGAGGACTAGAATATGTTTCTTAACATAGCGTTTGAAATAATCTAGTTTCTTGTCTTTTCAGCCTGCTGGCCAGTCACTCATCTGAAGATTATTACTCTTTATGGTTTAGTTTTTCAGAGCATGTTCAGGTGATGATCAGACTAGTATTACATTGCACTACGTGTTTGACATGTGTACACAAGTCAATTTGTGCCCTGAATCAGTAAACGTAAGACCATATGCCCGGAAGACCCAAAAACCTACTGGGCAACATAAAATGCAGCAGTTCTAATTCAGTAGTTTGCCAAATGAACAAGATGATCAGATGAAGATAAGTTCTGAAAAGTTACACTCTATTCTAAGGGAGATACACCCACCAAGAAAAGTTCTGTAGCTATCGGTCCATATCTTCAGATGTTTATTGTAAGATGGACCATTTTCAGAAGTGCTTTCTCAATGCTTACAGCTGGCTGTGAAAAGCTTTTCTGTTGGCCTAAGTAAATGCATGAAAAATAAATTATTTGTCAATGTCGTTAGCTGTATTACTAGGTACAGTTGTATTCTTCACACTCTGAAGAGGAAAGCATTTCTCACATTGGCAGTTGGCAGTGTTGTGGATTCAAACAGCATTTTGTAGGAGCGATTTTGCCAACATTTACCTTTCAGGACAAAGGCCAGTCCAGAGGACCTTCAGTAAGTAAAACTATGGGGAGAAGCATTTAGATAGTACTTTTACAGGTGCCTGCGATTGAGGGACTAGCCATCACTGTTCAAGGATTGCCACTCACAAAGACAAATGACCCTTAACAGGAATGACTTCCCTTATTTATGTTTGATTTGAACAATTAGTAGTTTAGTATTAAAATGTCGCTCATGAATGTACTTAGTCTTGTGCTAGACAACAGTAGGTAGAGGTAGCAATAATCAACAGAAAGAAGTGGGAAAGCGAGAAACTGTGGAAGAAGAAAAGTGGAAAAGCAGCACTTTATGCCTAAGATTCCAAAGTATAACAAAAGAAAAAAGAGATGCTTTTCAGAGAAATAGTCCTGAACTTGCATGTTCCATAACCCCAGATTCCTAAAGGTAACCTTCAGGTAACTAACAAGCTTGTTTGTTGTTTTTTTTTTAATAATTTTTTGCGTAGTTAAGTATCAGCCCATCAATTCATTAGATCAGAGAACCTGGAGCAGTGAAGCATGTTATGAATCATTGATGGGTTGTCTCGTTCACGTTAAGGTTCACACTTTTAAAGGAAAGCAAAGGAAAAAACCACTGAACACTAGTGCCAGAAAAGAAATCCCATCCCAGGGTTACAGGATTAAAAATAGAGATGTTCCCTTAAAGCCACATAATTTTTAGTTAATTTTATCCTGTTGGTCTAAAGGAAAGTGATAGTTGCATGGAATATGTCCAAGTTTTCTGTGCTGGAATTGAAGTGGGGAAGAAAAAAATAATATACGAGGATCTTGAATATTCATGAAAAATGGCTTTGAGTTTAGTCCAGAGAATGAGTCATTTTGAGTTATGCTCAAGTCCAGACATCAGAAGAGGTCTGGACTTGCACTGTCAATCTTCAGCTTTCTAAAAGAGGAGTGGGTTTTTTTTTGTGAAAGTCAGATGTCTGTATCTTTAAATAACACTGTTACCTCCCTTGAGAGATAGAAAGGGCAGAGAGATCCTAAAAAAATAATTCAGCTCATGTGTTTTACTTACTGAAATCTATTAAGCCTAGATGATTTTGAAATAGTTCTTGCTTTACAATAAGAGGAGTGAATAGGCAAGGAGACAGAGTTAGAAATTTCCTCTTGGATTACTCAAAAGACCTGAAAAGAGTCAAGAAGCTGGTACCTAACAGATGGGCAAAGGAAGCTCTTCAGGAGAGTTTTAGTTAGAAGTCTGCCATAGCTGCCAAAGGTCAGGACACAAGTCATAGAATCTTCAGAGAAATTAGCATCCAGTTGTTACATCTGAAATATTGCCCATGATCAACAGAAGAATTACACATGGTACTCCAAGCTACTATAAGCATATTAGCAAAACTTGTATTATGAGTAACGAGAGGCAGCCATCTGCATGCTACCAGTTCAGCACAGAACAAACAGTAATGGTAAACAGTTTATACAGTGAAGACACTAAAACTGAACTTATAAAGTAAAGGTGTATGAATTTGCTGCTTTCCAAAACTGGAAAAAATATACCCATGTTAAAATCTGTCTCTATTCTTTGGTGTATAGGAGTAAATTATTGCTGCAAACAGCAAGAATAATATGGATTTCAAATGAACCCTAAAACCAATAGAATTAGCATTGTTACCAAAGAAATTTTATGGATTCTTCAAATGAAGCAAATTTCTGTTGTCTTCCTCAAATTTTTCTCATGATCAGATACGACTTCGGACAGAGTTCTTTATCAAGGAAGGAACTCGCAAAAGCTTGGGCTCGGCAAACTTTTCTTCTCAATTAGTTGTTAAGTAGAATAAATGAACTAATACTGCTGGTACCTTCACTTACAGCTTTCTTGGAGGAAAAAAGTTAGAAATTGTAGAAGAGGAATAGGGCAGTACGTTTCAGTGTTCTCCAGAATGTGACATTTTATATGGAAATCTTCATATTTCGTTTCAGCATGCTTATGATCCAGTACATACTGTAATAATTATTTCTGTATTAAGCCTTAATTTCTGGGAAACTTGAGTAAATATGGCAGATAATACAGTGTGCTGCTTGTTTACGACATGGTTTTGGACACCCTATCTAAGATTAATCTCAGGCATCTGAAGTTGCATTGAAGATACCACACAGAATAATTCATCTAACTTATTTTAGACATTTAAGATAATTTACCTGCTAGAGTTACCTCTTTCTGTCCGCTGATTGTAAATGGAGTCTAGAGGGACCAATTTAGACTTAAATGTCTAGCTTTTGTATTCTTAAATGACAACGTATGAACCTTGTCTCATATACAACTACATAACAAGTTCAATACAACAATCCAAGAAATTAATGCAAAGAATGCACTTTTAGGAAGCTATGTAAGAATCAACGCACATAGATTATTTTGTGTAAAAGATATAAATTTTGAAATTTAAAATTTTGGCATTTCTGATGGTTGCTATCATTGGTCTGGTCTTAAGTCATGTGAGCTTTATCTGAGATACTGATGCTGTTTCCCTGAAAAAAAACCCTCTGCATCCTGAATTATCAGATCTAGGTCAGATATAACTCAGTTTAAACTTACGCTTCAGTATCAGTGTGATCAAATGGCTACACTCATGACCATGTCTACACTAGGCATTCTTTCTGAAAGACTGTAATCAGAGCTCACTGATAGCAACAGGATTTGCAATGCTTATGTAAACTTCAAAATAACCATAGTCTCTCAGTCCACACAGTATTCTGGAAAAATCTTTGAAAGCCGCCTACATTAAAAGCTCATGAATATGGATACATCACTAATACAACTGGCAAATTTTAATTAAAAAAATGTTTAGGGAGTCAAGATGCTTCCTTGAAAACTTGGTGAAAGCTTGATTTTGTGTAGTTTCCAAACTTCCTTCATTTACATGATTCGTTGACTGAAGTTCATAATAATCAGTAATTTAGAGGGGACAGTTATCATGGAGGAGTGTATCAGGAAGCAGAGCCTATCTAATTATCATTGATTTTATCATTGTATCACAGCATAGCTTGAAACTCTGAGAGAAACGCTGACTTGGGGGTCACGTAGCAGCTGAAGCTCCTGGCGCAGGCAGGGCACTGGGGGGGGTCAGCTGCTCCGTGGTGGCCAAGGCAGACCCCTGGACCAGCGGGGCAGGGACATCACCAGCCAGGTCCTGTCCCACCACCCACAGGCAGGGAGCAGGGTGGGCTGGGGGGCAGCCAGCTGCAGCCCCAGCCTGGAGCATCAAGTACCTCCGTGGGGATAGGGATGGGTCAAAGTCGCACTGGGACATTAACCCATAAGGGGTCAGGATCAGGCACAGTGTGGGGCACCAGCATCAGACACAACCCCATGACCAGTGGGCAGGTTCATAGTGACAAGGCAGTGGCAGGGTCAGTCCAGAAGCATCCAGGGTCAGGGTCCAGGCACAGGCAGCAGGAGATGGGGCTTGCCTGGGGATGAGCAGTAGAGCCTCAGCCGAAAGCAGCTCCCATGGGACAGGGTTCGGCCTTGTCTGGGACCTTCACCCCAGAGTCACTGGCTGGAGGGGGCGGCAGCCGTCAGCTGCATTTCCTATGTTGCTCCAGAGACCCCACCAGCAGGGAGAATGCTCTCAGGGCCCTTACAGGCATGTGTTAAGAATTGAGAAACAGTAGGAATTTAAGAAAAAATAGGGAAAAAATATAGTTTTAGATTAAGCCATGTCCAAAAAATTGTGCCAGCACCTATGTGATGAACCACACCTTAATCACAATTCTTGTGCAATAGCAGCCAGTTGTGTTTAGCAATTTTCTAAGAAGGAAAAAAAAATGATATCTTTTGCTAAACTATAGATATCAGTATTACTGAATTAATTGTTATGGGAAAGACCTCAGAAAAGGTCACATCAGTGACCACTTTTAAAATTCCTGGTATGTTACTAGAACTATACATCATCATCTTATTTTAGAAGTGAAGAGATATTTTTATACTCCAGAGACAGGATATTTTAGCTCAGCTAAGATTTCTAGTGTCCTGCTCTCATGTGTTTCATGTTTTTATGAAAGATAAACTGCAACAGTTTTAGTAATGATTCAGAAATAACTATTTCTAAGAAGCTACTCAGTTGGTTACTTGAAAAAGAAAGTTGTTCTGACATGACCATTAGGTCTAGACCATGAAGTGGAGATGGTATTTCCACATTCACAGGTGTTACTACAATATTGGTTTTTTTGAGGCACAGCTTGGTTACAGATAGTGCTGATAAATTGGTAAATTCCAGCAGCAGCACAGCTGACAGAAGCTTTCATGCAAAATGGAAGTGACAAACGCAAATCAGTTCTGAAACTGATGAAAACTGCAGTGGGATGCTGCAGGAGTATTGGAGAGAGATGTATGTTTGTTATGCATCAGAATGCTGTCATTTGCAATCATTTCTGGGTCAACGTGTACCATTTCACGGAGTGGTAGAGCTATTAGGCACAATATACAGACAACCTCAAAAAAGATTATTTGTAAAGACAAGCACTTAAATATTAAGAAATCTGAAGGTTGCCTGTGCAATCTTCATTAATTTCATTTGCATATGTATACTATGAAGCAATGCTTGCTCATAAAATCATGGTATCTTCCACAGGAATCCAGAATCAGTCAGTGAACCACATCTACTAAAAATGTAAGAATGTGATGCGGCTTAGTTATGCTCTGTGTGAACAACACGTTGTTCTGTTTGTTCTGCATGGAGATACTACTACTTTTATTTGAAGCCCCTTAGTTCATGTGTTCAGAGAGACAGTGAGGAGTTCTTCTTTATTAATCCTCTCTTACATGAAATGCCCTCTCATCTGCTGGTCATCTTTTTATTTCCCAGGATGAACTAGTTGAGCTGGTCAGTCCTAACATGGAAGGTGTACCAAGCCTTTTACACACACCTGTGTAGCTCTTTGAGTTTTACTCTATACATTATGAGACAGAGACACTACAACTGTGCTTAGCCTTCCAAATACAGGGGTACACAGTGACATTGTTTGGAAATTGAAGTGGACTGTATCAGCCAGACCTTTCTAATGCACGTGATTACTGATTCCTTCAAAGAATGCCATTGGATTCATGTGTAAAGAGAGGTCATACAATACCCATACTGATTCTTCCCCAGTTGAAAGCATTTATCCACCCTCCCATTAATTTTATTCTTTTTGATGGCTTCCACCAACTTGGCCAATAGAGCAGTCAGGTTTACTGCTCTGTAGTTCATCTTCTGCATCTCCTTTGGGAGCCTCTTAAAAGTCACTGTCGTACTGACCATTTTGCGGTCCTCTGATGCTTGGGCCCATTGAAAAGAGGTTGTGCAATCACTCACTCAGCAATATACTTCAGTTTCTTAAGAGCCCTTGGGTGAATGTCATTGTATCCTGGTGATCTGACACTGTTCCATTTGTTTTTCTTCTTAATGTTGTGTAATAACACTTGGATTTAAGGCAGGTTGTTGGACACATTACCTACACGGAAAGGTTTGCATTCCTGTCCTCCTTGTCCTCTTTTGTAATTAAAAAAGCTTGATTCTCACAGACAAGTTCAACATATGTTGATGTTTCTAGCAAGTTAGGTACAAATGAATCATGGAATGTACTGAGAAATATCTTTGTGATGAAGCAAAGGTATGGTTAAGCTGATGAAAACACCCATTGTTTAAAAAAGAATTGGTTACCTCTCTGAAAGTATTCATTGCTTTTCATATATGAACTGTATTATATAAAAAATAAGTAACGTGATAGGGAATCTTCCATCTGTAAATATAAAAATAAAGAAAAAAATGTTTGTTGTATTTCTGTTATGGTTGGAGAAAACCCATAACAATTTATTGTCGTTTAGACAATTATTCTATCACCCGATGACCCCTCCCTACCTGGAAAGGGGAATCAGGGAAAGAAAGGAAACACGAGGGTTGAAATATAAATAGATTTAATAGGAGAAGACTAAATAATTAACAATAATACTAAAGAACCAGTATTAATCCGGATACTAATATAAAGTATACGAGAATTATACTCAGCCAATTCTACCAGTAGGAAGCTGTGCACTCCCAGCAGTGGACAACAAATGTCAGACACTGCGAGCGCAACGGCTTCAGGAGGAAGGGAAGGACTCAGGGGTGTGGCACTGGGGCAAGGAGTTCTCTGGACCACTGCCATCAAGGGAGAGAGAAACTATGCAGCAAACTTTCTAATTTATATTGAATGTGATGTTCATGGTACGAAATAATCCTGTTGGCCAGCCTAGGTCAAGTGCCCAGGCCTCACTCCTCCTCATCCCCGCACCTGGCAAGGCTTGAAAACACTCAGGCCTTGAATCTCACATAGCCTAGCTGGCTATAAAGTGAATATTTTCACAAATGCAGACACTAGAGTCTTCCAAAAGTGGAGTTTCCCCCAGCATTAGAAGAGAAACTAGTCCTGTGTTGCTCAACCCAGGACAATTTCCAAGAACATTTTCACTCTAATTTTCTAAGTAATACTGATCTGAAATTTCTATTCCTGGCCATTCTTAGTTAGTTAGGCACAAAATCTGAATAATCACATTTTCAATATTTTCCTGAAGTTTTCTGTAAAGTTAGATAAAACCACCTCCTAACTGGTATGAAGCACGTGTATTTTCAGATGCAGAAAAATCTTTAAGTACGTACAAAACAAGCGAAAATGGAATGAAGTAGGACCTAACTATAATATTCAGATTGTTATTTACAAGTGAAACAGAAAGTGTGTTCACTGTGAAAGTGTCTGGTAAAATTGAGTTTTACAGCTCTCTGATTATAGCTTAAAAGTCCTATGAGAAGTAGCTCCAAAATGTAACATGTGCCTGTACCTCTGTGTGTTCAGGTTGTCTGCAAACTACAAACTACAGGGCAAGCACGGTGTCCTGTATCTTAAACGAAGATTTTGAATATGTAGAAAAAACACAAAACAAACCACAAACCAAGAGGCTGTTAACTCACAGAGGTAACATGAGCAAGAGAACTGGCTTCTCATCCTCCCTGAGTGACTGATTGCTGACACCCTTGGCATTATCTAGTTTGTAACACCACTATAAAACCAGTACAGAAGCTGAAGCCGAACTTGTCAGAAGCTTAGCTGTATATGAAAACCTTGGCAGAAGCAAATCACAGGTTGGTTAACTGAATCTTTGTTATTGATATAAATATGTAATAGGAAGATTCCAGTCTGGGTAGCAATTATCAGGATAAATTTGTGTAATTAGCAGCTGGAAGAAAAATCAAATATGGGATGTATCACCGTGCATTTTTTTTATTTTTAGAACCCTGGTTTAATTACCTCTGGCACTGTCACAGCTGCTACATGATTCTTAAATAGTTTCACTGAACAGTTTGCATCTTAATAGAGAAGTTGCCTCCTGTAGACATTCTGACTTGGATGCAATTTCATGAAATAATCTAACTGGCTGAACCATAAATACCCTATGGAAGAAAAAATGTGGTTCACTTCTTGTGCGGTTCTTTAGATGGAGAAAATAAGGAAGGACAGAATAGTAGAGGAGGTCAATTTTACCTGACTTCTTACCTGTAGCTGTGTAGCTGTTAGAGGACACCTAAATGTATAACCAGAATATATGGATTATACATTACCTATTTGAAGAGTAGGCAAGTAACTATGCCCTCAACTCTGAAATAAGTGAAACCTAATCTGGTAACTTCATTTAACAGTTATGAAAAAATCTGTGTGTAGCAATCTGGAAATTCACATCTAATGTTTTGTACTTTCAGAATCCTCAAACTTTATATCATTTCTGGAAATACTTTTCAATCAAGCTTAATATGATTATATTAGGAATTCTACCAGTTCCTGAAATGAATCTCATTATCATATATTATGCAAAATGTCTTATCACTTACAACTTCATTAAAAAGCAGTCTAAATTCCTATGTATTCTCAAGGCAGAACATTAAATTAAACCAATAAACAAAAATTAGTTATCCATAACAAATAATGATTAATAATTAGAAGTATGCCTGAGAGAAGACCTTATTTTGAGACCTTGAAAATATTTGACTGCGAACTTACTTTTTGCAAATCAGATTGATTCATAAGTTCGATATCCACACCTTTATGTTTTCATCACACTAAAGAAGAAATATTTACACCATTTTTTCTTGACTAAAAGAAGTGTGGGCTTGAAGTAGTTCCTGCATATAAAGACATTTATATTACTAGTGTCTCCACCATCTCCTTCTCTCCTCTCAGTTATTCCCTAATGTCTTTCTGATTTTCTCACATTACTTACCATGTTTACAGAAATCTGCTCTGCTCAGATGGTACTATAGGTACGGAAACACAGACACAAGAAAGAGAGGTTAACAGATTTCCTTAGTTCAACTATCAAATATTACAAGTATTGCAAGAAATTGAGGCCTTAGTCATGTAAACATTTGAGCATTTACTTAAGTTTATTTCATTGAAGGAATAATGCTGTGCAAGATTATGGGTTTATGTAAGCATTTCCATGATTGCATCCTATGGATTACAGATTGCATGGAAGAATCAATGGAATTAATTAATTTAATTCTTCTGAGATCTGAACTTGAAACTATTGCTGGCAAATATGTACAGACCTTCCTATGCAAACAAGAATTTACAAAAGCTCAAGTGCAGAGGATAAGCTGTGCAGGCATACTTGTCTCCTCATGCCATGTACCTGCCTATTCGTATGGGGGTGGAAGATGAGGAGTGAGGTGAGAGACACGGTGCAGGGCTTTTTCTGTATCGGTAGGAAAGGCTTGACAACAAATGGCTTAATAAGATAACTGTTTTAATTAGACAGAATAAGAAGAGTTAATATAGGTAGCAAGTAAATCTTATGTCCCTTCCAATGCTGGGCACCCTGCGTTTGTGCAGCATCGGATGGAGCCTGGGTGGATTTTCCCACGACACTGCGCAGAGCAGATCCTGTCTATGGAGAGAAGCTCTCCCTTGTGGTCCTGTAAGCTGTTATATATTTTCCTTACAAGAAAACAGCCCTGTTCCTAAAGGATGCTGTAATGAGAACTCCTTGCTGCACTGTTAGATGGAGGCAAGGCCAGGCAGGTGGTGCACTCGCCGGTACCCAGTGGGAGCTGCCTGTGGGATCCTCTGTCCTGGTGAGCCGGTGCCTTCATCCTGCAGCTGGGGAGTTTGTGCAGCACAGCACAGCCCTGAAGGCCACCCTCTATGTGCAGCACAGCGCAGCACAGATCTCTGCCTATTCAGGTTAACTGTTACGTGGATTGCTAGCTTCAAAATGTGGAATGCTCTCCTGGTCAGGATCAACACAGTACATAAGAGGAAAAGTCATATATTGTTTGAGAGTTCAGAGTAAGCAAATCCCCCTTCATACCAAGCAGTTCATTCATTTACACTGAGAGGTAAATTTACGTTTTTAAGGCTGCAAAGGTATGCTTCCTTTTAATGAGGGGCTGTTGTATCACACAGTACTGTGTAAGGAAAAGAAGAACAGATAGGTCGTGTAAAATAAATATGCATTTTCAAATGAAATCTTACCATCTAGCACCTTGTAAAGTCATTTGAGATCAATAAACGAACCATCCAGTAAACAAAAAAAAGATCATTTTCAAAGGGTATAATACAGGTGCCTCTGTGTATGTATTCTAGCAAGGATGTCTTCTGTTTCAGAAATGAACCACTGTTTGGAAGCAGGTAATGCTTCTCCTATCTGCTAAGAGATACGATACACACTCCGTTCTTTAGCTCCCTGTCGTTTGAATAACATAGCATTTTTCACTGCATCTTATCACAAGACCTTGTGCATTATACTATTACCTAACCTAGTATTGTATTTTCTGGCAGATTAAAGGAAAAAAAACAAACAAAAATAGAACATAACTTCATGTTCTCTCCTTGTAAAAATGAATGGGATATTGTAGCAAAGAGACATCAGTTGCCCGTGTTGACTTTGGCTCAGGCATTTGCGAAGATTTCTAACTCCATGTTGCATATATGATTACATTTCTTTTTAATTTGCTTTGTGTTAATTTTTCTATTACAGATTAACTTTTTCTCTCTCCGTATGATAACAACTTTCTCCACTTTTTACAGATCACCAACACACATCTGTGTGTTGATGCTATGCTTACATCGTAGGCTAGGTTAACACACAGACTTCTGTCTCAAATGCAGTCTTACTGTCATGTCAGCATGATTTCTGGTGAAGCTAATAATTAATGACCACAGTAAAATAGCTATCTCTGTTTCCAAACATAAAAACCTATACTTTGGAAATCACTCCTTCAGTTGCATCTCTCCACTGCTTACTCAGTGACATTGTACCTTAATTTCTGGACATTATATTTAACTTAGTAAATGTTTTAGCAATAAACAAATTAGAATATTTTTGCTTGCATTTTTGAAGTATAAACCCCAAATTCTAAAAAAGTTTCCGTACAGGAAGGCAATAACAATTTTAGTTAAGCTAATAAAAAAGATCAAGCTTAAATATAAAGACGTAAGTTTGCTTTCCACATGCAAGTAGTTTCAATTTTGGCCTGCCTGTAATCTAGAAATTACTTGGAATTAATCTTTTTTTTGTTGTCTCAAAATAATTGGTAAAATTTACAGGACAATGAGTATCATACTTTTCCTTCTTTCCTGTGGTTATTTTTTTTTTGTGCTAAATGGAAAGGACAGACTCCAACTACTCTGTTGCTATGTATTCTCTATTTCTCTTCTATAAATAGCCATTTCCAGGTGCTTCTGTGCAGGAACCAATGCTGCTAAAGAATGTGAAACGGAATAAAAATGACAGTTGTCACATTGTCACTGGTGTCTCTTAAGCTTTTAGGCTGCAAATTAGGTCATCATCAAGCGATTCACAAGCCATTTCATCCACATTCTAACCGGTAGGTATCACACTGGATTTACCTCATCAGGACGAACCCTAGTCACGGGGAGTTCAAGCTGGAAGTCATAAGAAAGTGTGGATTTTATGCACAGATGGGGGTGCTGACAGTGCTAAGCAAAACCAAGAGGACCACAGAGCCTGCAAAATAGAGACACGGAGAACTGTGTTTCTGACATATTCCAGTTACAGTATCAAGTGCTGTTTGGTTCCCGGACACCAGAGGAGTTTAGCCAATCCAACATGCAAATAATGGAGGTGGGGGGGGCGGGCGCTGGGTATATGACATTTCCTCCAAAAAGCAAGTTGCTTTCTTTCTAACAAAAGGGAGTGGTGTTTTAATTTCCCATGATCATCATGTCGGTTGCATCGATCTTCTTTTCCAGTGTATTGCACAGCCTTAGGGGACTCACTTGGTTTTGAGAGAATCACAGGCAGCGTAGCGATACATTCTGGGATGCTGCCGATTGCTGCGCCCACACAGAATGGGCACACGCGTATTGCCTGACATCTTTTCCTCAAGTACGCACCTCCTGCTCATTCTGTGTTGCCATTCAGTCCTTTTGTAATGTCTCCCCATCTCTATATATTTTACAAAGAAAATATCCCCTTATGCATTGCCCCTTACACATTCCAAACACCTCCTAACGTGCTGAATTACTCTAATAACCATGAATATGCAACTCAGCGTCACTTTCAAATTTTAGTGTTAAGAGAAAGCATTCAAACTAATATCACTGTACAATTGCCATGAGGGTGATTGATTGTATAGAAACATTTGCTGGTCACACCCTGCATGAGAAAGCAGAGGATGGAACGTGAAATTACCTGCCATAAAACCTTTATCTTGAATACCTCGTAAATAGCAATTTACCGTGCTACTGCAATCTAAGGAATTTATTTAGCCCTTTGTAGTGTCAAGCAAGGACAGTGTAGCAACCTTTGCTTATAAAGGAAATAGAAACTAAAAAGACACGTAAGTGGACTGAAGCCTTCTGCTTTAGTCAGTCCAGTCCGCTCCGGTTTTAGGTACAGCCTCCCTCTTCCAATGAAAGAGCACAAGAAAATAACTGTAAGGAATGTGTTCAGACCCTCTTGTTTTACACACCTGCTTTGTGACATTAGGTGCTCAGAGTCACCCTCTTCACTTTGACTAAAGGTGGCTGGAGAGATAAGTAGCCAAGACAGGTAGCATCAGTGTCTCAGTCCTGGCGCTTTCTTGTCCAAGGGTCCTTCAGTCTGCTTCTTCCTCAGCAACCAGCCATCTCTGTGGACTGCTGTGGAGGACTGTCGAAGGCAAAAGACCACAGCTCTGACAAATTAATGCTTCCTCCTGCACCTAAATGTTCACAAGTAGAGCAGCAGGACAGGGGCTGAACCACTCTCAGAGCCAATTTGTGATACAAACAGCTGGAGCACAATCACTAGAAGGGAGAGGCGCTTTTCCCCACTCTTTGTTCATGTTAGACTCCTAGTGAAAATCCATCCCTTGTGATTAGTCATTTCCCAAAGGAAGTGCAGGGATTTTTCGGTATATCCTCTTACTAGGGTTGATGGGGAAAACCAGAAGTTTGAATGTTATTTTCAAGGGACAAACAATAAGAGGGAGGTTAGGTAAATGAAAAGGAGGAAGGATGGATTGAGGAAAGGGAAAACACAACACAAGGAAAAGGACAAAGAAAAGTAAGGAAATGTGTACCTTAAAAACAAAGTAACCAAGGGAGCATTTCATTACCTTGTATTTTTCCATTGGTCTCTGCATTTTGGCACAGTCACTGTATTTCAATTCTGTGTCATTGGTATTCTGCAGCTTCCAAAAATATAAAAGTGAACTTAGCTATTTTACATGAGAAAAGGAAAGTAAAATAGGAGACAAATAGAGCTGCATTATGAGGGAAATCATTTTATTCAGCGAGTGAATGAAGGAAAAGAGTGACAAGAGCTTCATTGCTTTAATTTACGCCTTTTGAGCTATATCCATGCGGGAGCTTTGCCTTCAATAGAGGCAGCTTCGAGGCGGTGAAAAGGGGAATGTTACTGCCCTCAATAGTCTAGAAATCATATATCTGTTTCCTTTGATGGGGCGTTGGGATCCAGTTCTAGAAATCGTGGTAGAAATACTATCTTTTTTATATACTTCAGAATTATGGAAGTTAAACTTTATATAATGGAGACCGTTGTCATAATATTTGCTGTTCACTTGTTTAATTCAACCTCAGGCATTCCTGTACTTTCTAATCAGAGCTGAATAGTTGAGGAAAACTTGAGAAAAAAACATTCAAGTTTTCTTTACTTTTGGAGTTACTGGGGTGAAAAAAGATTTGTGTTTATTTGCAAAGTTAAAAAATTTAATACATAAATTGCTTACAGCAGTATTTTACCCACAGTTTTTATCTGGGTTAATCTGTCAGGGAGGTGACTGTCACATGGAAAAATAACAAGGTCAGGAATGAAGCCGTCTTATTTGTAGCATGAGGGCATTTGAAATGTTCTTGCTAAAACACAATTCTAAACAGAAATGGCATTTATTAATAGCCAAGAGGATTTTGGCCAATATCAAGTCGTATTTCATAGACATCTGGCGTGATCAGAGCAAAGGAAGAGCCTCAACTGAGGAACCCTGAGGTTGGTTACTTGCAGCATTGGCAGAGCATTGGTCAGAGATTCAATTCTGCATATGAGCATCCCTGTTAGAAAAATGTTCAATGTGTTGCTGCAGATGTATGAGCTAATAGCTTGAGTGGCCAGAGGGGATCGTTGTGATCATCTATTCTGCACCTCTTGTGGGGGTTATTTTTGTTTTGTGCTGAGTGAGTGTTCATCATAAAGCGCATAAAGGGTCTTGGGAGGATAAGGTAGGAGTACTCATCGCTAGGCTATGGAGAATGCATCTGCATGATATTTAGTACAAATACAAGCTCCTTCTGTCTCTTTGACCAAGCAGTCACATAATTGTGATCAGTGCAGTTGTGAGCTTAAGCTGGTAGCAGTGGTCATGCTAGAGGACCACTAGGTATCTCTAGGTGACTGAAGTGGGTTGACTGGAAATTGTGTGATGAATGTAGAATTAAACAGTACCTCATCTCCCTTGAGGGAAACCAGGGTTCCAGACAACTACGCGTGCTGCAAAGTTTCATTCTTTTCACCGATACACAGATGTGTGATTAACCTAAAAAAAGCACCAAAACCGACTCTGTAAAAACAACTATTTTAAATTTTACTTGCTTGTCTTATCTTGTTTCTTTCGCATCACTGTCTCAAGGGCTCTTATTTTTTGGGTCCAGTCTTTTAATCACTCATTCTAATCCATGGTGTGTTTTTTGCTTTGTATAAAAATGATTTTCCCCCACAGGCTAAGACTGATTGACAGCTCTCTCATCTTTAAATATTTCAAGGGCTATAGCCACTTTTGCTTTGTACAGTCACATGCTGTGCTGTAAATATGTCATATACATAATATTAATATATGTAACTGCTTTAACAGATAATTCTTTGCTCTGCCTGAGTGACTTAAGCAAAATTCATCATATTGAGTATTAAATCTGTATTAATTTTTTGGCAGTGCATTTTGGAGTTTACTGCATCTGTAGAGATATCTGTCATTAAAAAATGAAAATTCTACCTCTGTATTAACTCACTCAGTGTTTGAAGACTGACTCAGAAGGCATGAATTATGTATCATATCTTACTGCTGTGCCAGATTAGAAAAGAATGTTTTTCATCTTATTTGAGTGCTTATAACTGGAGAACTAAATGAATGCAAAATTTGACAATTTTGTTTCAAAAATGCAACTACTGATTTCCAAGACTGAAGGAAGTATATAGGGGTATTTCTCCCAGTGTATTGTCCAAACTCAAACAGTTGTGACTTACAGGACTTCCTGAGCTTTTTAACTACATGTCAGAGTTTTTCTTCCATGAATTTATCCAACTGATCTTTAAGCATTTATGATTTTGATGTCCATAATAATCTGTTTTAACAAATCCTACGGTTTACTATTTTTAGTATGAAAAATTACTTCCTACTCTTTTTCTTAAATGTTTTGAGTGGTGGTACAGTTTGATACTCCCTCAAATTACAATATTAAAATAAGATTTTGTAGGACAAAAGTGTCACAGGAATGTTAAAGGACAAATAATGTGGTGTATATTTTACTTAAGTGCTATTGGGGGAGAATTGTCAAGGAGACAGCTTTTGTCAAAGCACTGTGCAAACTTTTTAATATTGTAAGCTGCTTGGATAATAAATTTAAGACTGCTTTGAGCATATTACAGTAAGGGTATTTCCTGTGTATATGACATGTTTCATAATCATTCCTCAACCTCTGCTTTTTCTCTTCTTGAGAGAATTAATTCAAAGGATTCTTTTCAAATGACTTATCATTGTCTTGTGAGAGAAAATGTGGTCAGATGTGGGAGCCGAAAATTCATCAGTGAACCATTGCTTTAGGGTGATCTTCGTCAAGCCCCGTTGATTTCAATTACTTACACTTTTAAAACACTTTAAAATTTATATCTAAATATCCTTTAGCATGTCCATTTCTTCTTCTGAAAGACGTGTTCCTTCTGCCTTGTTATTAAACTTTATATGTATGAAAAATTAGGTCAGGGTACTTATTTTTCAAAATGAAAGGGTGAAAAGAACCATTGAATACTTCTAATTTGTCCCTACATACTTCAGCTATTCTCTTGTACTGTTCCTAGCAATGTGTCGTTGCTTTCAGTTTTGTGTGAGACTTTTCTTGATTTCCAGAGCATTGACAAGCTTCTGAAATAACCATTCTAGTCTTATAGTATACTTCCTGTTTTTCTTGCTTGTTGGAATAATTCACTACTGTTTTTAATGTTATCTCTTTTAACGGCTAGTTTGATGGACCCCTTTTTCCCCTTTAGATTTCATTCTCATAGGAACACATTCCTTGAATTTGTTGAAGACTTTTTTGAGTGTGATCTGAAAAGTAAAAAAGGTTATGTTTTTTGGGGGGGGGGTTGTTTGTTTTTTTTTTAAATAATACATGTTAAAGCCAGTGTTATATTTTTGGGGGACTGGCTTTTGGGTTTTGAATTCTCAGAATTGGCAGTACCATGGTATACTACTATCTAACAACGCAAAAATTCTTAACATGAGATACTGTTATAGTTTTCTTTCTTCACTAGTTTTGTTCTACTTGTATACATTCATTCTGCTATGAGTTTGTTGCAGTTTGAAACAAACAGTTTACTCAGCAAATTGTCCGCCACAGATCTCTGAAAGAAGTTGCTGATACAATAAAACAATAACTTGTTTTATTCTTTATCATTATATCACATATAACCACATTTATCACATACTAAAATGGTAGCACTTATTTTGCCAAGGCAGAAATCTAGAAAAGATGTTAAATGACTTGCCAAAAACTACAGAGAGAATATAGGTCACACATGTCACAATAACTGCTTGTTTCCATGTCCCCACTTACACCTAAATGTAGATATGCAAAGGAGGGAAAGCATATTGTCTACTCTGAAAACACCAATGTGAAAATCAAAAGGAGAATAAGCAGACACCAATGTTTTTCAACTTTTCTGTAATTAGTTTGACCCATGGAAGTCACACTATCAATCAGCCACAAAATTTGCTGGTAGGCTCAGTATTTGGAACCGCTACGCATGGAGCACCAGACGTTATGTGCCAGCTGTGGCTCTGTGACTCTGAAAATTGCAGCCCATAGATATTCCTTTAACTAAGGAAACAATAAAACTGTCATGACTATAGTAATAGTTTTACAGAAGAAAATGGGTGATGCCTTCATCTTATAAATCTGTATGTATTTCACCACCCATTTCATGAGGCTCTCTTAATATTCCTATAGACCCATCTCCTCCTAAATCTAGTTAACATTTACTGATTGATACTCCTTATTTACAAAACAGGTACAAATGCGTATGAAAAATCTTGCAGAGAAGTTGCTTATACGTAAGATATAGTGTGCCATCTTTTTCTAGAAACAACCATTGTCAATAGAATGTTCATATTATTATCCTTCTGAATAAGTAGACTAATAAACTACCGGTTAATGTACGGATCAAATTTATAACTGTTTGTTTTGTACCTGTGAGAGTTTTAAGGAAGACAGCCTTCATCTCTCTTTTTCTAATAGAAAAACGAAGTTGCCTATACCATTCTCTCTTTCTTCATAGTGTTAGCTGTAATGAATAGCACTTTAAATGACACTTTGCAGAGTCTGAGCGCCCTTCTTGCTGGGGCCATAAGGGGATCAGCACCTTCTGCTGCAAAACATTTGGTGCAGTCAGGAGAAATGCTTTTCTGGGGAAAGGATAGGGAGGAAGAGATACCCTGGGTGCCTGACTGCGCCTGCACACAGCCGTGGGTGGCGGCTGCAAGGCATTTGGCTCGGGTGGTTTTCCCAGTGAATTGTGAAAGCCAGGAGGAATTTTCCGCATGTCCCACCCCAAGTATTAACTTACCTCAGGAAATATAAAGTCGGGAAAGGAAAATTTGTGCTGTGTTTGGTTGTTACTAACGTGCTTGAAATGGACCCGGGGATGCGTAGAGCTGAAGCGAGCAGCCCCACGAGCGCTGCAGGGGCAGCCGCACACGGCAGCCGTCGGCAGCAACGCGGGGTCAGTTATGGTGTGGTATAGACATGGAGTGAAATGTACCGCTGCCATCAGCAACCTGTTCACAGCAAGCTGTAAAGCCAGGCAAGTTGGAAAGAGCGTATACTGGCTTTGCAGGGCACCGAATGATTTAGAGATAAATTTTCAGTCTAGAAATAGATGAGGGAAATACAATTTTGCAATGTGATCCTGTCTGGAAATCCCATACTAATAACATACTTTAGATTTATTGAGTTATGTGTGGATGACAGCCATGTGGTGAAACTGTTCTAAGATGACATGCATGTGATTATTCCAAATGAGGATGAAATGAGACTATATTCAATATAAGCAAGTAGCAGTCTTATGAAATGAATGGCCGTTCAGTAGTTAATGTAATGTACTGTAATATGGTTTCAGTAAGGTTACCCACTTTTTAAGCATAATTCTATGTATTAATATTCTTCAGAGGACAAAAATTGTTCTTCATCTTCACGTTACACTGTCATCAGCCTTTGACTTCCAAGCAGTTCTGAAGATATGAAGGAACAACAAAGTAGCTTAATGTTTTAAGTCTCATTTAACTTATGGTAATTATGACATTTATTTCCAAAATGAAGTTACTTAACATATAGGGGCAAAAGGGAAACTAAACTGTGATAATTGACTGCATTCGTATTTCTAGTGGTTATCTATACAAATAGTGTTGAGACCAAGACATAGACACAATTAAAATAGTGTACCCTCTGGGCCAAGGAGCCAGATTGATAGCTGGGATATTCGTCCTTGGAAAAATAATGCTCAGTCAAGTGTGTGCCACTCCAGGTGGGGACAGTAATGCCTGAACACCAGTCAGTCAGTCAGTCAGTCAGTCAGTCAGTCAGTCAGCCACTAGGGGAGAAGACATGTCCAAGGAAGGTTTCAGTTTGTATGCAGAGGAGCTTGGTACGGTTTTTCACCTTTGCACATACTGATATCATGAAGAGGCAGTTACAAGATATCATTCCCCTCCCATTAATGTTGGTGTGACAAAATGTATGTTTTTCAGAGCTTTCCAGCTCCCTCAAGGGAAAATATTTTTTTCTTCACTGTGAATGTAAATGAATCCTTAATGCTTTTGTAGAACTTACCTGATCCAAAAACATTTCATCCATAAAAACTCAAGCTCAAAAGGGAACTGTTTAACTATAGAAAGATTTGGCATCTCTGAAATAGCTCTCTGTACTTATGATCAGAAAACGTATAATGTTCAGATAAAATAGGCTGCATCTTAAAAGGTCTGCTCCAAGTGCCTAGTCTGTGTTTTGATGAGTTCAGAGCCTGCCGGGGTAGCTTTCTGAATTACAGGGAGATGAAAAGTTTCATCACAGGCCGCTGATTCTGCTTCTCTGCTTCCACAGAGTTCAGTGAATCGTCAGAGCTGCACGTGAGCCACCGTCCTGCAGAGCTCCCGATCACTCAGTCCGTGGTGCTTGCTGCTCAGCGAGACTCTTCTCACTGCAATGTTGCCGCATTCCCAGATTTTGCAGGGCTGGAATGCTACAGAATTAGACCGTTTCAGCGCGATTAGCTCTTTCATCACTCTCAGAGGTGACCCGTGAATTTTTGCCTAAAAATTTCTAGGTAAAGGAAACATGGATATTCTTGTTTTGGTTGGATTACAGCAAAAATGTAGCCTATTTTTATTTCATGCACAATAAGCCCATTCTAGCTTTAAAATAATATATGTAAAGGTAAGAAATTCATTATCTACATAACAATGGTGGATCGATGCCATCAGTAAATGAAGTTTGTTAGGTGTTTTGAGATTCAGAAATGAGAAATTATATTGGCACAGCTAGCACCTATAATTTTTAATTACATGTATTGAGTTTTGTTTAGTTTATTGGGAAGTTCATTTTGAGAAAAATTTATGAAAGGAATATTGCTTGTTTTTAATTAAATAAAAACCCAAAGATATAGGGGACTAAACGGTTCCAAATACTCTTGAAATCTTTTAATTTCTAACCATCAGTTTGAATCAAAGACTGCAGGGTAGGACTGACAAGCAATGCAAGTCTAACTTGGGATGGCTGATGAGATTCTCCATTCCTTCCTGCTATGCAGACAGCTCAATTTCTCAACAGCCAGATCTTGAAACATCATTGTTCTTAGCGCAAGATTTTAAAGTAGCCGTAATCACTCCCATAGTTTAGGAGATGCAGCTGTCAGGTATCTGTGCAACTGGTAGAGGATGGGCAGATGACAGTACTGCCCTTGTAAGCAATCTTAACCCAAGAAGTTACAAGTCAGCATCCAAAGTGACAGGTTTATACAATGGTTGTTCAGTAGCACAAAGAAATTAACTGAATGGCATAATATCTTTTCTTGTAAGTGGAAATCGTCACACCTGTTGTGCTAGTAGGAGCCCTAAACCAATGGAAAACTGTAGGGAGGGAAGGCAAGTTTAGAAAAAGGACCGTGCCACCTTTGTTATTGTCATGTAGGGTCTCTTGGGAAAACTAAAACACAAGCTAGGAGTTAATCAAGTGTAGGTACAGTGAATACTTCTCATACTATATTATTTAGAAAGTTTTTGGCAGACTTGGAGATGTTAGTGAATTGTAGGAAGGGCCCTTAAGCTGCAAAGATACGGTAATGAAGGAGTACGGGAGGGGAGGGCCAATCCCTGGAGCCGAGATATCTGCATTTATACTACCTGTGGCAGTGCTCAGAGTCAAGCACAGGCATCTTTGCTTCATTATTGGTGTAAATCAGGAACTTTGGTTCCCAAAGCTAACATTTATCAGAAAAAAAGAACAAAGAACCACAAGGACAGTAGAAACCACTCATTTCCTTCATTATCATGTGAACAAAGAGGAAAATGAAACAGACAAGTTTTTGTGGGCTGAGATAGATGATGTAAATTATGGAGTATCGTTTTAGACTAGATTATTGTTTTCTTGGTAGGAAATATGATAGTTCAGAAAAATGTCTGCTGTGGAAAGAACAAAATCATAACATTGTAATCTGCATTTCTTTAATGCTAGGTAGGTGGTTTAAACTTTTAAGGCCTTTTAATTTGCCGGTGAGTATAATGACAACAACTATAATAAAATCCGATACCCTTTCCAAACATGATCTGGAAGGATTGGTTTGGTATATGACTGCAGACAAAAGTATGAAAGCATGCCAGCCTCCAAACAGGCTGAGATGACACAGCAAGAAACACGCTGTGTCACCGGCATTCCCAAACTTGCCTTGGGTGGCAGATGCTCAGTGATTTTGTCTACAACATCATTTTGTTTGTATTAATTTTGCATATAAAAGCAGAGGATACGAGTTTGTCAGTGAAGTAAAGGGTTGTGTTCTCCATTGCAAAGGTAGAAACTCAGTTACACGTAAAAATGTATTTAAACCACATTATATAAAAAGTGCCTGCAATGAAGATTATGTTCTGGCTGCAGCCAGTTTAACCCAATAAGTGAAATCCAGTAGGCCAGCTAAGCAGTGTTCTACCATGTAGTGATCTATTCTCAGGACAGTCCCGCCAGGCTCAGGTGCTAACTCTACGTGTCTGCTAGATGCTCCTCGCTAAGGCTTGCTGTTTCCTCAAAGGTCAACTTTCTTTTACAACAAGGCGGAGTTAAAGCTCATTGAAGTAATTTTGTTCATGGAAATATAATGAGAAACAAAAATGTGAAGCTAGTTATTTGAGAGATTATGTATTTCACTGGATGAAAACACTTGCTAAAATGTGTTTTGGAAACTCATGACCAAGGAATTTGCCAATAGCTTTCTAGCTTATTTTTCAGTTAGCACGCTATGTCATAAAATTTAGCACCTATAAAACCACATTTTTAGCACAAAATTGGTTTAGCAATTTGCAAAGCAATACAACTTGTCTTTCTAACATTTGTCTTACAAAAACTAAAAAACTGCAAGTGGACAATCAATAACCTAATATTTTCAAAAATCTGCAGAACGTAGTAAGATCTTTCTGACTAAAATATATAGAAATAACTGATTTGTGGGGTGTACCTAACCAGACGTATGTGCCAAGGGTTACAAATTTAAATGTACACAAGATTCTCAAATTCTTTTGATAGGTGAAGAGAAAATGTTACACAACCCTCCAAATCAGGTTATACCTACCTATACTGTACTTTTATGTATCTTTCAGTATGTGAGCTGGGCAATTAAATGGAAGCAAACATTCATTTTCATTTTACCTGACTTTGTAACAGAGCGGTTAACAAAGTTAACATAAGTACTGTCATCTGCAAGTGATACTTACTACCAACGATCAAAACACTTGGATGCAGTCGTCTTTTTTATTCTCAGTTTTCCTAAAGCATTTTCATTTTTGTCTTCAAAATAACAGAGCAGGCATAGGGGTGTTTATTTTTCAACCGCACAAGTAGCAAATTACTATTGGAATCAATTTATTGTTTCCATAGCTCAAATCACCAGGGATCACATGTAAATATCTGTTATTCCTGGCCAAGTCATTGTTTCAGCTGTTTTGTCAGCTGAAGAAGGAACTGATATACTGATGTCAATGCTTAAATGTATGTTCAGTTCTGCCAAGACTAGAAAACACCACTACTTTCTCTGTGGTTTCAGTCAAGTGATACCCATGATGACTGTTAGACATTTAATGGCAGTTCCTGCAGAAAGGGAGATGAAAACAAACAATGTACTTGACTGACGTAGTTTGAGGGGTTACCTTTCATCACTGGAATTCACAGATCTGGCTTACACCTTAGTTTTATATTGGTGTAAAATTTTGCTACCAATAGGAGCAAATTTTTGGTAACAGGGAGCAGAGCTCCTATTGGTAACTGGGAGCAGACACACATTGTGTCTACAAAGAGCTGTGTTGGTGAAGATTGCTGCCCATCAGCCTCTCCTGATTTGCTAGTTCCATGTGTCAGAATCTCTGGATGAACTGCTTGCGTGTTTCCCAACCTGTCCCTGGTAAACACCACTTGGATAAACCTGCGGGCAGAGCGGAGGCAGGGAGGTGACAGGTTGCCGGGGGTAAGGCAGTGTGTGAATTCTGGGGAAAACAGTCCAGCTGCAGCCTTAAGTCTTACAACTGCTGATGGGGAAACCATTATGCCAGCACTCGTAAGCTCCTGCTGCTAAAGTCTGTGCTTCAACGCAGAAATGGCATGGAATGAATTCAGCTCAAACGGAATTCTTTCTGGAAAGATGATGCGCCTGAATTATACAGTTATTAAATCAGTACAGCTAAGTGGCACATGAATTTAAAGGATTAAATGAGCATGTAACAGTAAATTAAGAAGAGTAAGGCACAAGTTGAGTTTCAGTGTGTTGCAGGGGCTGCAAAAATGTATAAAGTAAACCCGTATAGGGGGGCTACAAAGGAAAATATAGTCCAGCAATGTAACAAAGGGGAAAGGAAATAATGGAGGAAGCATAGAAAGTCAAAGCTTTCAGCTATCACTTTTGCTTCCCTCTTCACAGAAAGGCAATTAGGGCTTATTTATGATTGCTGCCTGAACAAAACATAGTTTTAAGTAAGGGTTAAAGAACTGGCAAGAAAATGGAAGCAAGAGCCTTGAAACAATACAGATGTAAGTTATGTGTATTCCAGTCAGCACTCTGTAAACCTCAGCAATTATTTTCAAGATCTCTTCAAAGAAAAAGGAAGGGTAGGAGAAAGGCAACTGTGATACTTATCTTTAAAAAAGGAAAGTGGAAGGGACAACATGAAGAGTTACAGAGCAGTCCCACTTGATACTGATTCTTGGGAAGATATGGGCACAAATTATATGTGACCATTTCAAAGCATTTGGATAAAAAAAACAAGGAGGCACAGTTTGCATGGATTTATCAAAAACAAATCATGTCAAATAAATTGGACTTCATTCTTGGCAGAGTGACCGTTACAGTAGACAAAGTGGGAAACAGCTGTTGTATCTATTCCCTTTTATGAAAAGCTTCACTGCTGTTGCCTTTGACATTTTGTAAAGCAAACTAGTAAAACATGTTCCAGGTTAAGTTACTAGTACATCCATATACCGCTGGTTGAAAGGCTGCTCTCAGAAATTAGGTATCAATGAGCTGCTGTTAGAGAAAGAGAGAATTTCAGGCTGGGTTGGCAAGTTACTGTCCCAAATCCTTTGCTTAACAGTATTTCCATTCATAGCTGAATACATACTATACTTGCGCAATTTCCAGGTAACGCCATGGTGGGAAAGGTCGCAGTCACTCTGAGGGGCAGTATCAGAATTCAGACTTGAAACATTTTTTTGCATGGGAAAAGCGAATGCCATTTTTTCTTATTTAGTTCAAACATTCGGCTGAAGAACACCAAACCTCTCTGCCTGTAGTAGGCAATTGTTCAGAAAGTTGTGGTTTAAATAAATCAACAACTATTATTATCATTTGCATGAATCTTTATTTTATAAGCACGGGCAGAAAATTGCTTTCTGACCCCAGGACACATCTGTGCTGATCCTTTCCTTTTGAAATATAAAGCACTGGGAACATGGGTGTAGATGAAGTTTTACTATATTTCAGAGGCCCAAATGGTAATGGCATTGAAAGGCTGTCAGTTGCACGCAGATGGCTTTTTTTAGTATTTCCCATTGTTATTACCATCTACAATGCTGTAAGTGAAAGCAAGAGCAGAAAACTAAAGAAAACACGTAAGCTTAAAAGCAGACCTAAAGGACGTGGTTCATCATAAGGTCATTCTGTCGGTCTTGATGTTGATCCTTTTGCTTTTATCTCATCTTTTTTTTAAATATTTTTTTTTAATTTTATTTTGCCTCAAAACAAAACAAGCAAAATGGATCTTCCCATGTTGCATCCAGCATTCATGAACAGAAAGTATGAATAAATTACTTGATATTTTTCCACAATGATTTGTTTTCTGGGAAATCAAAAGAGCCCACAAAGTAAAGTAGGACCCCTTTTGATATGAAAGTTAACACATCAGGCACTTTTCTCCTCAGTCTTTTTAACACTCATCGAATTTACTTTAAAAAACTAAACTAAAACAGAAGTAGTAAAATAGGTTGGATTTTTTTACAAGGACAAGCTCAGCCCAAAGCTCAAAGTTTAGCCACACCATTTCAAAATAACTCCGTTTTAATATATGAATCCAATGGGATATAGAAGAAACTGTTGGGTAATGATTGAAGTGACTTAAGAAACAAGTGATTTCATTTTTTTTTTATACCTGGAGGGAATAGATGGAAGAGAATGGCAGCACAGTGGTGAGGAAAATCACCATCCTCACAAGGCGGCACCATAAGCAGCAGAGTCAGGACCTCAGTGTCTTGATTTGCTGCTGTTAAAATATCTAGGGACTTTGCAAGGGCTGATTTACCTTTCCCAACGAAAGTTTTATGGTCAGTGACGTGGTTCTTTTTCTAAGCTACTACTGCTTTTGTAGAGAAACATATTGGAGTTGTAGATAGTCCGGACATATGACAGAAAAATAAAATATCTGATATTAAGTTCTCTGTGGTTTTTTGGTGGGATTTTTTTTTTTTGTTTTGGGTTTTTGTTTGTTTGTTTGTTTTGGTTTCTTTTTTTTCTTTTTTAGCTTCTCTTCAGCTTTCTTGGTGGAAGTATTGGCATATTAACATGCCCATAAGCTTACATCTTACCTTCTCAGTGTGTTGCTTTGTTGGTGCATTTTGTTTTTACAAACCTATCCAACTTTTCCTTTCCTTTGGGCTGTATTTTTTTTATTTTAAAGATAAAATGCCTTATAACTGAGTCAGAACAAAGCACTCCAAAAAACTAAAAAGGTGACTGAACCATCCAACCTACGCTAAGCTGAAGGTCGTGAGGACACAGGTCCCAAGTATTCTGATAAGGGACATTTTGAATGTATATTTGCTACCTCTAGCCCCAAGACTCAATGATCCACTCCGTCCATGTGAGCAGAGCTGAAAATTTTAGCATCCTTGGGGAGGGATGGGTAGGAGAACTGCTGTGCAATCTAGAGAAATCAAACTAAGCCCACGTCTGCACGAGGACCCTTTTTCTCAGTGACTATCCTGGCATGTATTGCGAAGAGAAAGTGCTCCTCTCTGGAGCCCAGACACCACAGCTCCTCCTCATGTGATCAACATCGAAATAAACTCTTTTTATTTGTGTCTTTTAACGAGGTTTGTTTGGCTGGGTCAAACAAGAAACTACACAGCTTGAATTAGGCACAAAGGGAAAGTGCAATTGTATATACTGACAGAGCCGCAAAACACGGTCCCGTGTGGGACCCACATCCGTACTGAGCAGAATCACAGTCACAGAGAAACATGGGAATCTAGATCAGAGCAGGCCTCTTGAGTCAAACTTCCTTTCCAGCCCTTCCCTTCTTCACTCTCTGCCCCAAAAATGCCATTCAAAATAAAAGAGCTGTTGCCAGGCAACCTCTTGCCATATCTCAAAAGTCAATTTTTCATATAGATGCTAGTGTCTGGATGGATGTATTAGGCACAAGATACTTCTTGAGCTGTTCATGAAAAAAGAATAATCACACCTTTCCTAATTATATATGTACTAGCTAAGGATCAGGCTTATTAATTATTGACTGCCTTTCCGATCAGCTTTTTCATTAATCTTCATAGAATGTGAGTTTAAAGTGTAACAAATGAAATAAACTTTGTACTGATATGAGATCAGGTACCCATCCTGCTGAATAATTAGAAAAGGAGAACATTATATATATAATGTTCGCTATATATATATGATGTTCAGTATACTTTGTTATAGTTGAGATTCTTCACTGCAATCTTCTGTGGTCCTGCTGTTTGACTATCAACTCACCAACATTTAAACAAGCTTACAAATATTTCCTGTGAAATGCACATTTTAAACCAAATAGTGGCTTTATTTCTTTATCTTAATTTTGCATTTCAGCTCAATAATTTGTTGTAACAGAGCTCCCTACTTCCAAATGGGAAATAGGAACTAATCCATGTAATTTTATTTTAATCTTAATAATGAGGAGTGGGGGGAATAATGAATAGGGAAGTCTAATTGATCACCCAGGGAGAAGGAGACTTCACTTCATTTCCTTTTTCCTAATTAAGTAATGTAATAATGGATGAGTTAAACATGTATATAATGGAGATGGTCCTATCATCATTGCAATGTCAGTATAAAATTAATGTTTTCCTTCAGCTTAATTGCAAAGTTGTGATGAGCCCAGGAAGCATTTATTAAAACCCATATTAAATTGATCAGATTTGAAATTGCATGTTTATAAGCAGTCTTTAACTTCACATTTAGATTTCGATTTTGTAGGTGAAAACTGATCATGAATATTATGAAAAAGGGATCATTTAACCAATTCTTCAGATTAAAGGTAAAATATATGGGAAAAGTGTTCCACTGAGAACGCCACAGCATGGATATTCCATTCTATTAATGTCTCTGTTTTGGAAGCAGAAATGGGGAAAAAAGATCAGAAATATCACTGCATCGCCACAAACCACCTACTTCTGTCATTGGCCATCTATTATGCTTTTTTTACTGGTTTAGACCCTGTGTGAAGAAGTGAAATGGATATTTAACAGGACAAGAAGAAAAAGATCACAAAGCTTTGTGAATTGTAAGGAAGAACACTTCTCTTTTTCCTTAAATGAGCAGCAATGAGGCAGGAAAAATAGATAGCAACCTGTTTTGAAGAGAATTAAATTGCAAGCAGATTTTCTTTGTCACTTGCTCATTCTCTTGTGGTCTCCTAGACTCTTACTCCTGGCTATATAGTGGCACACTTCCAGCAAGGAGAGTGGAAGGTAAATTTCTCAAGCACCTATGCGGGACGGAGTAGCCTCTAGCCTGGTGACCAGCGACCGGCTTGAAATACAGCTGCATGAGATGGGATTAGCTAATATTATAGTGTATTGGCATGAAAAGAAGAACAGATTCTGCTCCTGAGTGCTACTCCTTTAACACATGCGCCTGACACTTATTAGACCTCTACAAGTTGATTTAATTCACTGACAGAAATTACCATCGGAAAAGGAGGATGTGTGTTTATTTTGTTTTTTTGGTGTTGCTGTGTCACTCAGTTAAAGCATTGTGAAGGGTCTGGCAAGCGGCAGAGCAGATCAAAGGGCGTGGATGAGACCATGTGGCAGGTGGAGAGGAAAGAAAGGGAGATGGGTGTCAGAGGAAATTTCACCTGCAGGTGGCATCAGAAGTTTTATAAAACCACAGGCAAAACCGGAGAGAGAACAGTTTTGATTTCCCTTGTGCTCTGGAGGGCCACAGAGCCAAACCTCCTGCTTTCTGCACAGCTCCTTTAGCAATTAGGCTGTTGCACAAAAAAGCAATATCCTCTGCCTCTTCTCTGCCTCTGCACACCGACGGTGTCACCTTGGCATGCAGCCAGTTTGGTCCCTATGGGGGACCCGGCTGTGGTGGCACCTACCTATGGGTCAAGACCTGGACTCCCTTAGAGAACAGGTCTCTAGATGATTAGGTGAGGCAGTGGTACTCACAGAGTTGTATTTGAGAATTTTCAATGCATATAGGTATGTTTTGGTTTGTTTTGGGGTTTTTTTGCCAAGAAAAATAAATTTAGAGAGGATACTGCAGACACCGAGCCATCTCCCAGTGATTGCAGGAGCATTATGAGTGCGTTCTTATCAAATGGATCACTATACATTTAGCCAGAAGATCATTAAGCAGTACTGTCTAGTCATAAATAAATTCTAAAGTCTAAATTACGCATTTCAGCTCATCTCAGTAATTCCTGTGGTCAATCAGATATGAAGAAAAAACTTCTTACCACTGTAATATTTATGCACTGTTGTGTTCTAGACATTGTATTTAATTGTTTAAGAAAAAGAATAGTAAAACAAATACATGCTGCATGCTAAAATAGCGATTAAATTTAGATAGAATTTGAGAGTATTTAACACCTTTAAATCCCTCTTGCCATATATTGTTAGTATCTGGAGGGACACCATGTTACAGTGTGGCCGGTAACATGATCTTAAAATGTGGAACTTAATCTCCAGCAGGTATTAAGCAACTTTAAAATAGCTTAAGCAGCTGCTTGTGTTGCACACCCATGCTGCTAGCACCAGTGGAACTGAGCAGGAAATATCTGTAATGGTTCCTTTTGTTGCCTCTGTCCCTGTTCACATCATTTTCCATCTGGTATAGAAGGCCCAGACATCTTTTAAATCCTGCATATTTGCAATCATTTTTATTCACCTTTAATCTTCACCTATATTCTGATTTGGTCTTCAGTTCTCCCAGTATCCAATGAACTGGAGCACACACGCACACACACGCACACACCACACGCACACACCACACGCACACACTTGGCATGCTTTCTAGAGGCCCATGTATTTGTCTTATCTGCAGAACCTCCAATTGTCTCAGCAGAGAAACCGGAGTGGGAACTATCTAGCCTTTAGCTGGCATTAGTAATGAATTTCTACTTCTTTCTGCAACTGTCATGGCAGTCCACTGACCCAAACTATCCATATTGTGGTCTTTATAGGTAACAGTGGTGAAGTACACACCTGGAAAGGACTGAAAAATATATAGTGAACTGCTTTAGCTCTAAAGCTCATGCCTCTGAAAATCAGGGCTAAGTCACCACATTCTGAGGATACCTTAATGTGTTTTGTTGTAGGCACTCCCAACTGCATCATCCAGCCTATTTCTCCTAAGGCTATGATTACAGCCATAACAAGGGTGGGGTACGCAGATGCCTAACGTAGGTGCAGCTACGTTTGATGAGGATCTGCACCGCATTTGTTTTGTGAAGAGGACTGTATTCACATAACCTCGATCCCACCGAAGTGGGATCTCAGTGGCCAGCTGCCCCACAAGCTGGTCAATGAAAATCAATGGAAAACAATAGCTAGAGGAGTGTCAGTAAAGTTTTGACCCACAGTATAATATTAGTAATGCAAAGATCATGGTTGTATAATATCTTGCTTCAAGTATTGTGGGGGTGGATATCTGGATCAAACCAGAAGATCTTCTAAGCATTTGGTGCAGATATATCAATCTTTGTAATAAAGCCCCCCCCCCCCCCCCCCCCCCCCCCCCCCCCCCCCCCCCCCCCCCCCCCCTTTTTTTTTTTATCCAGGTTAACCTCTGGAGTTTAGTAGTTTTCTGTGTGGTTGTTTACAAATCCACTTGTGTTGTGGTACTCTTGTTTTGTTTGATGTAAACTGTATTCTTGGCAGCTCCTCCACAGAAGTTCCACTTTGAAAAAGCAGATGTGCAAAACATGAAATGAACACATCTGTATGTGCTTAATAGTTTTCTTTAATCTTCTAAGAACTAGCCCAGAAAGATACAAGGAGGAATTAAAAAATGTTCTATACATCTGCTCACTTTTTATGTCTGTAAAACTGTCTAAACTTCCCGTTCAAAGGTTTTATTTTAAGCAATGGGATTTGGAGAAGAGAGGTTAGCAGCTGAAAGGAAAGAACAAAGTCTCTTCAAGTGGACTGGCAGTAGAAAACACAATATATTGAAATGCTCTCACAGCCAGGCATAACCTCACAGATGAGACACACACAAACATCTGCTGCTGGATTTATTGATGCCTCAGTAAAATGTAGCATGTTGCATGGGAGATACGGGATGTTATAAAACAGGAATATGATTGCCTTACAATGAGCTTAGAAACTCCAGATGCTAGTGACAGAAGCAGCAGAAACTCAGCAGAAGCAGAACGTTTTCAGGAGATGCCCTGTCTTTTCAGCTGTATCCCTGCAGCGGTGGTGACAGGCGCGGAGCCTCTACAGGAACTCTGTCAGGCTACCACAGAAGTCTTCACGATGAGAAGGAAGCATCCTTTCTCCTCCTCTAAAGGGACAGAGATATCCCGTCCTGTGCCTCTCCAGTTGGTCCCTTCTTCTCTGACGATGTACATCTGGAGTCTGTGGGCTAGGCATCTTGGCAGTGGTGTGTACCCCCACCAACACAGTATGTCCCAGGATGGAACAGTATTTCCCAGGACTGAACAAGCATCACTGCAGAGGAAGCACACTCTCTTTTTTAGCGTTGATACGAACATGACTCTCTGAGGAAGAACTGGAACTGTCAGTGTTTAGTTACACACTGTGTTAAAAATATTAGTAATTAAATACGTAGAAAATGACAAATGATGAAATGGAATACTTACGCGGGTCCTCCCTTGGTCAGCGAGATATATTGTGTATTTCCCCTTTAAGGAATGAAAATGCAGTTTCCATTTTGTGCCTGCCTTTTTCTTGTTCAAAGCGCTTTAACTTCTTCCCTCTTATCAGTCAATTTAATTCACCATCTGTTCACCCAGGACTTAGTATTTTCAGCTGAGATATCAAAAGGAAGACCACATTAATCAAACATTAGTACTTCTGAAGCAAGTAGGATCTAGAAGAAGCAGACATATAAATCATGAAACCTAATTACTTATCGCATTTTTCTCTAGTGCTGCCTGTAGGAATGCATGTGCTTCACAGGTTGCTACATTATCCTGAGGTTTAAGGACTCAGGCTGCGGAGACAGGAGAATTAAGATTTTCTTCGTGACATTAAGAGGACTCAGGTGTAACTCCTTCTTACAGCTTAATAAGCTGAAAACAGAATTAGTGCTGTGTCAGCATATTTGCAACAAATCAAAGTAAGGTTAATAAATACACACAGGGAATCGCGAAATAAGGTCAGAGAAGACATCACTAAAAGTCAAGCTGTCAAACAAGAAAATGGCTATTTGTGAAAGTGTTGAGACAATAGAGACTATTATTGTCAAAAAAGGGCATTGTAAGATAAAACAATAGGTCAGAGTAGGAAAAGAATGAGAAATCTGAAACTGCAGTTAAAAGAGAGAGATGATCGTTTCACGAGCAATTGTTTTCCACTCCAATTAACACAAGCATAATTTCTCTGACCTCCATTTTTCGCTTGTCACCAAGCGGTTTAGAAGCTTTTTCTGTAAAACATCCATCCTTAGAATTTTTATCATATAGTTTTCATTTATCAGGTTTCTATAACCAGTTCTCTAATGTTTTATCTAGTTTTCATTTAAATTCAATATATTTTCTTTTGCCTGCATATTTTCTCTTTACATAAGGTGCTCCCCCTGTTTTGGGACAGTTCCAACCTTTCCTGCTGAAGGTGCTCTTATCTCTAATATTGCAGCCAGTTGGGTATTCATCCTGCAGAACAAAAGCCACCTGTCTGAAGGACTTTGTTAAAGGATCACAAAACCAGCATTCAGGATCCTTCCTCAGACATTTTAAGAGCTCCATAACATGTCAGGATTGTGGTGTGAAAAGAGGCTATGTTGTACATAAGAGTTTTTGTTGTGTAGCAAGAAGATGTATAAAGAAAATATCATCAGCAGTCCAACCTGCCTCTATTTACACTGCAATAGGTAGAAATTTCTGAAAAATCGCAGTTTCACTTATCTTCGCACAGCTTTCAACATCTGCCAGACTTGGCCGTGTGAGAAGCTGCTTTTGCCGTTCACCACATCCTGAGTGCCCTTCATGCCCTGAATCTGATCTCTTCCTTTTGAGTTTTGCTGCTGCATCCATTAAGCTTTGTATGAATTTATGCGGCATGCTCAGCTCTCACCAGATCAGGTGCAGAGGTCAGGACAGAAAAAGGTTGTTTGCATCCAGACAATGGTGCTTCTATATTTACCCACTAAAAAACTCTAAGTACAGTCCTTGAAAACAGTGGGATTTCCTATCTGTTATCAAAAGCTTGTGACCTCTATGATCTTTCACTCTGATTTCACATGTACCTCAGCTCATTTAATTTCAGTGGACTTGCTGCAGGTTTATTTTGCTGTAGGAAAGAGAGAGGGTTTTGATGTCTGTCATCAGGACTGATCTTAGATATTCCATCCATTGTAAACACAGCTCTAGGAAACAAATCGAACAAGTCAGGCTTGGTGATAGGTTTTTACTATCTCTTGCCATTTAGGTAATAGATGCAATTTGAGAGTTTCTTTCAAACATATTGTCATTTGCATAATAAAGTTTCTAGGGTCTCATTGGAGTTCATGACTCACTGGATGTGCTGGCTGACCAAGTGTTTGCCTTTTTTCACATCCATTATCATAAAATTATAACTATTTCTCAACTCATACCTGCCAAGCAACAACCCTGCTGTATTTTTGAGAGCACATTGAAAGGTTTATCATGCACACAGGATCGTCAAGGATCCCCTGTGGCAGCGTTACTTTGGCATCACATTTAAATTTTGCACTGATTAATGCAGAAAGAAGTGTAAAAGTAGTTTCCTGGTATGGGAACCCAGGACTTCTCAACCAAAGCTGGGCTGTGTGGAAACCTCAGTCACGCAGAGGCCTCTTCTGGGCTGAGGCTCTTTGCAACATGACACAATGCAATGTGACAGATTCATCTTTATGGGAGATGTTGTTATGAAGGGAGATGTGCAATAATTTCATGTCTTCAGAAGCCCAGCGCAGGCCATTTGAAATGGCAAAAAAATGTCTTTCACTCTGACGTGGTCAGAAACAGGCTTACTCAGACCAGCAAGGAGCGGCGAATCTCACAGATCAGTTATGCATTTGACACTCATCAAGGGGTTAATTTATTAAAAAAAGGCTACTCTCACTAGTTGCTAGGTAACAGTGTAGTTCCCTGAGGCTTGTGATCAGCAAATGAATTTTTCTGATGATATACTGCTGGTAACTGTTTATCTTGCTGCTGGAGACAGCATAAAGGAGGACTTTTTCTGAAGCTCCTCATAATGGAATTAGTTTTATTTGCCTAGTTTACTCATATAATTTTATTTGACCGTAACGTAATTTGCAGTGTTAATAAAAAGCTCATTTTCATAACTTGCCCTGCATGCAAATACAGTTTTCCACCGTTACATCTTAGAATAAACACCTGCAGTTTTAAATTGTAATTGCTGTGAAAGCAGAAGCTTTCAATTTCCTGCCTCTTCTACATGTTAAATTTATATGTAAAATTGTGTCAGTGTGTTCTCCAATTAGCTTTCTGGCCAAGGGAAGTGAATAAAATAAGGAAGAAGGTTACAAGGAAAACTGGGTGGCAGAGGGAGAAAGCATAGCTGTAGTCTATGGATTTAATTTTCTTTGCAGTAGATGTTGCACTGGAGCACAGGATTGAGGTTTCATGCAAGAGTCCTTTTTCTTCGTAAGTTGTGCAGAATGGATTTCCAATAACCTCAAAGGACCACTGAGGAAGGCGCACAGGCCCATCCATCCTCGTGGACCTCGTGAGGGATGCAAGCCTAGCAGCAGAGACTGTAAAAGCAGAAAACAAAATTCTGTATCATACCACATTTTCTAACTGCATGGAATTTGGAATGTTTCATCCTGCCTGTATTCACAATGTCCTTCCTACCTTCTCATTCTCATAATGCCTATAATTGGCCATTATCTGAGTGAGAGCAAATAAAACCCAATTTTTGGACCCAGCCATAAATTTTGACATCTACTGGCCTGCTTATATTGAGACAATCTTCCTGCCCTGCGAGCTCATGCTGTGTTGTGCAATGTAGTGCAAATTAGTGAGTTCCTACTGTGTCACTAGATTAATTCTTCCTGGAAAAAAAAAAAAAACCAAAAAAAAAAACCAACTGGCATGAAATACTAAAAGTAGCTTCATTGCGAGTTGGCGCTGTGTGGATTCCTTAACATTCTGGGCATTATTGGCACAAACTAGTGCTTCATGGGGAAAAAAGCTGGTCAGTTTTGTTTGTGTGACAATTACCGCCTCTCTTGCAATAGCAATCTCATTCTCTAAGAAAAGTTGCTGTCGGCTCAAACAAAACGTTTTTCTATGAACAGACACTGTCTGTGAAACAATAGGTTACCCTATCACCGTCAGTGACAGCGAGGAGCCATTCCACAAGCACTTTGAGGCTCTGGCATTGTCGTGGGTCTCTCAGCTAATAGAAGGTTACTTCTGCCTCACACAGGGTTCGATGGCTCTTCAGCTCCCTGTTCCTGCGCCATCGGTATCCAATTACAGGATGAATCAAGGTGACATATGAGCTATGCGTTGAGGCTGCAAATAAGATTGTGCTGAGATTAGGGGTTCAATAAAAGGATAGTCTGCAACAAGGTTGTCATATGATGGGCATCAGACTGGGGTATGACAGTAATGGAGTAAATAATCTTTAAGAATTTGCATCCAATAAAGGAGAAAAATTACTAACTAGGAAGAGGGCATATTCAAATATCTTTTGTCTGTTTGGATAGAGACAAACATTTCATTCAAAGAGAAGACACTTGAATTCATTTTATCCCACAAGTGTGTATGGGAAGGAAGGGGGAAAAAAATCAAGCTGTTGAGCAGTAATAGCAGTAAAAAAGCTTTTAAATGAAACACTGTGTGAGATGAATCTTGCTGTAACTAGCAACTAGGTCATGTTGAAAGAATTATTCTACGAGCAAAAGGTTTTTCCTGATTTGAGGTTAAACCAGCAGGAAAGCTCAGTAGGTCAGTAGGATACCCTGAGGGGGAATGCTGACCATCCAAAATGTTAATGGTCAACTTGATTTCCTAGAACTGTGGAGAACAAATATCAAGGGATAGTACTTGACAAAAGCTGAAGATTAGAGGTGACCAGAAAAATGATTTCTAAGTACATTTTTAACTGGAAAATACCCATTTATTGTCAGAGTTTAATGGCAGGGCACTTCATGCCTCCACCCTTGATAAACAAGCTGGACAACTTTTAAATGGAAATAAAGGAGCATTTTTAAAAAGCTGATTAGAAACTGTAGGTTTTGGTCTGTAGGAATTTCATGGATTGAAAATTTAGTTTCATCTCAACTGAATGAAGCCCAAGCTTTTAATTTTCTATTAAGACCTCATTTTTATACAAATACTTAAAAAATACAAATGATCAGAATGCTCTGTTATATAAGCCCAACATTTTGTTCTGCATTTGACTTTTTTGTTTTACAACAATGAGCAAATTTGGGGATGGTGGTACTGTTTTCTGAGGAAAAATATGAATCATTGTAAACACACTGACTTTTGAAGTAATTTGTTGTATCTAATAAACACTACGTTTGCATAACCTGTAAAATACACTTGGACAAGTTCTTTCCATGTTTCCAGCAGGCGCTGCTCTGGCTGTTTCATCCAAAGTAGAAAAGACTGGATCATGAGGTAAAAGGCAAGGAACTGGCAGATGTTCAACATACCACCTTTTTTTATAAAATTCCTTATCATCATTTCTTATCACAACAGATTACATAAGGCACTGAGTTACTCTACCTAAAAAACTCTGACATTACCATCAAGAACTGTTGTTAAAGATGTTTATTTACATAATCTTTCTATATCACTTTTTCATTTTTCCCTAATCATGACCTCTTTATCTTCCTGTTCCTTTACCTGCCCATGTTGCTCACAATATGTTTTAATTTTTTAACATGAAAAAATTTAATATAAAAAAAAACATTAAAAAATTAAAACATATTTAAGAGACATGAGCTGAAGTTGTTAGGAGACCAGCGTATGACACGATTCATGATCTATAGCCTTTTAATATGGCTGATATCTGCATGCCAAAGATTACTGCTGTGAGCAGCATGAGAAGTAATACATTAGTAAGAAGCGTGGTGACCTTTCTGTAGAGATCTGTAACCTGGTGTAACCTGTCAGATCAACCTCAAGATACATGTGTGCTTCTTTCTAAAAATAAGTCCCCTCCAGGGTTATCCTACTTCAATCACCTAAGAGTTCTTTTCCCATGTTTCCAATGGTATTTTAATTTCAACCTTTGCCTTTGACACTTCTTCCTTTATTTTCTTACCTAATCAATGGCATATGTTTCCTAATGCTAAGAATGGCACTGTTTGCATCCAAAATTAGAATAAGGCTTGCTACCATTGCAAAAATATGAAGACAAAGGCACTGGTTGAGCTGGGGAATTTGCTAATGGATATGAAGACATTGACTACGGAAACTCTGCTTAGAGCTTGATCCTGGCTGGGTAATAGCCATATGTCTTTGGCATCTGGTGACTGCACATTGCCTGTGGGAAATTAATTGGAAATCTCAGTCCTGTTCACCCTAGACTTCAGCTTCTGGCTTTGTACACTAATAAGTGGTCGTTCTTAAAACTGGCACTGTTGTGGGGTTGACAGCTCGAGTGCACAAAGTCATAGAAGCGTAGGGATAGGCTCCTTGCTGCTCCCAAGCATCCTCCCATGCCTGAAGTCACTTATATCTTGTTGATACTGTGGCTGGTTTTGTGTCAGCTCCAGCCCTAGACCCAGCATCTTTTAGATTATCCTGCACAAAAATACAGGGACATAGTCAGAACTGAGTCAAAACAAAGACCATCCTATCTCAGACAGTGTCCACTGATGGGTAACTTCAGAAATTATATGATAGTATTGAAAGTATGTAGTATTGAAGCAAGGAGTATCTGGCAGTCAGTGATTGAAGAACTTGCTGAACTGGCAGTTGAATCCTATCTGCTGTGTTTAATACCCACCCTTGAATTTGTCTGCTGTCGATTTTTCTAATCCCACTCCTAGTCTGACTATTTGGTATTTGAGGATGATTAATTCCCCGGTTACTAGCTGTGTGTTATGTTTCTTTTGCTTGTTTTAAGCTTGCTGCCTGATAACTTCATTATGTGCCCTGCTGTGCTTGAACTATGAGAAACAGTAAGCAGCTGTCTCCTGTTCAGCTTCCCCTTGCCTTGACTTCCACTTTTCCACATTGAAGGGTCTTGGATTAACTCATAACTTGGTTACTTGGATTAACCTCATATAGAAACATAAAGCTGTTCTACACTTCAGATCATCCCTCTTGCCAAATCCTCTACCTTTTCTACTTCCACTACATGCTTTAGACCTGCATGAAATGTTCAAAATGTAGGAATGGCAGAGATTATACAGTGGTAGAATGATATTTTCCAATTTATCCTCTACTCCTTTCTTAAAATTCCCTACTTACTTATCCTTTAGCATCCTACATGCCTTTATAAGCACTACTGAACATGGTGCTGGCATTTTCATGCAATTGAAAACAATTGACTCCAAATTCTCTTTCACCTAGATGTTGTGATTTGGAGCCCATTACTGGGAATTTGTAATTCTATTTGGTTTTCCAAGGAGTTTGACACTGAATTTCACTTAACATTTTATTACCCAGTCACCCAGCTTTAGGTTAGACTATGCTGAATAGTTTAGTATTACCAGCAAATTTCCTCACCTTTATATTTAAAGTCTTTTTCAAATTCTTTTGGGGATTTATTTGACAATACAGTCACCTGTGGTCAGTCCTGGGCATCCTGCTCATAATTTGCTTTCATTATGAAGCTTTTCTACTTATAAACTGGGGTAGCAATCATAGAAAATGCAGGAAAATAATGAATCAGATCCTTTTTATGCCATTTGAATGATTTCTGCTTAAGCCACTCCCTTCCTACTTAAAACAAGGAATCCGTCTCTTTACAGTTGTTAGCTTAGTGTTTTTAGTGCATACTGAATTCACACATACAGAGACAAAAACAGCTTTGAAGATTTTCTTTATGTTTATTATCTGGAATAAAAATACCGAAGGAAGGAGCACATAAAAAGGAGATGCCTGCAGCATTTTTATAATGAATGACATTGCAGCAATGCCACCACAGCATATCACACATATTTATGGATTTGCAGCTACCTTTTCATGTTAGACAGAGGAGAATCAGCAAGCATGGGGAATTTGTTCTTCACTTCCTGAGTCAGATGCAAATGAAATGCATGCAACTCGCTCCAAATAGCCTTTTCTAAAAACTCATTTTGATGTTCTCTTATGAATGAAAAAGTATATTATTAAGACTACAATGTACTTATAACAGCACTGATATTTAAGGTACTATCTGTTTTTTTAATGGATTTTTAAAAAGTTTTAAGTGAGAAACCTCAGGCAAAATAAAGAAAGTTTGACTTGGTAAGACCCTTCACAACACTTCAAAGACGGAAACAATAATCTTTCAAATTAATTTCTTAACCAAATTTAAGAAGGTAATCTAGAACAGACTGGCTGGCAATAATTGAGCTTGATTCTATGCAACTAAAGGTAAGAAAACAGGACTGAATTAGCTTTTTTAAAGAACGTACATCCTTCTGAATGGAGTGATTCTATTAATGGAAAGAGTAAAGGGAGAGAATTCTGTAATGAAAATTGTTTTGAATTTTCAAAATCCACTGAAAGCTAATGCAACTTAACAACATTTTATGAGAGAATGGAGAAACAAAGAGGAATGTCAGTTTGAGAAAATCAAGTGCTATATTTTTAGAAAGAAACTTTTCTGAAGAAGTTGAACAGAGGTGATGGAAATTGCTTTTGCCTGTGGACTTGAAACTCACATTGCATGGATCTGACCAATAGGAAGTATTTTGCTACTTCTCTTCAGAACTTTGTCACTATTTCTGTATGACAGAGCTACTGAAGGAGGTGCCCTTTACTGTATCGTAATCTTTAAAGGTGCTGAGATCTTGTAACTCTCTGTGAATCAGCAGAGGGTTACAGATGCTGTTTGCCACGTGAGTCTTTACACCCAGTCAGTGCAAAACAACCACTCATACACCATGTCTATACATAGGATTTTCTGAAAAGGTATGGAGGTGAGTTGTTCAACTGGTCTAGAGAATGCTATAGAGTTTTTTCTTGCGCTAGCAGTGCAGCTAAGTAAAGTCACATAGTAAGATCAACTGTTCTTTACTGTAACAGGTAACAAATTGCTGTACAGGGGAACAGCCAAGTTCCAAAAGAGTATTGCGTTTGTAGGATGCTTTTTTTTTGACACCCACTTCCAATACCGCTATTTCTTTTACAGTGTAGGATCTATCTCAAGGCCATAGTTAATTAGGAACATATGAGATAGGCCCCCCACAGATGGAGATAAACAAACTTAATGCTGGCATTCTGTTCACATTCCTTACAGCTGAGGAACTGTTCTTTAACAGCGAAATTTCAAAAAGTAGCTGCATTATTTGGGACCCAAACTCCTTTTATAAATAGATGCATAGACAGAGGTATGAAGGAGGCTGGCTCTCACTAGAGTCAAACTCTAGACCTACTGTCCTCTTGAAATGGAGACACCTGTATTATATAATTTGAGCAGTTTTGAAAATGCCACTTATTATCTTTTAGAGACCGCTTTTTTCCCCCTTCTCTATGTAGAATAAGACTTGAGAAGCTGTCCACTAGGAATATCACAAAAAATTAAATGGTATACTCGCTGTGTGTTTGATAAGCTAGGCAGAGGCTGTAGCTGGATATGCTGTGTGTCAAACAGGAGTTACTGGTTAGGAAAGCATTTGTAACCCATTGTGTGCGGCTATCAAATAATTTGGTTTGGCCTTAAAACCAGAGACTACTCTGTCAATCTATTTGAGAGTGCCCTGCTAGCTCTTTATTTCTTAAAGCGCTTCCTTAAAACATCTAGAACAGTAGTTAATGCCAGTGTTGGTGAAGTAACTTGAGCTGCAGATCTCTGGTAACATGCTATTTCACTTGACAGCTCTGCGTTACTATGGTGACTACCAGTCGCACATGTTTTAGGAAAGGTTTTCTCACTGTGGCCAGCGCTGCTCTGATGTGGTCTAGAAAGCACTAGACATGGCACCAATGCAGTGGAGACACAGTCGCTGCAGAGTGGGGTTTCTGCGCTCTCCCGGGATCATCATCTTTGGAAAGCAGACCTTCGTTTCACCTTTAAACTGCATTTTATAGCAAATACTAAGAGGAACCTTGGAAACCGTACACACCAAATAAGCTGTGGAAATCAGTAGCTTGGGAGAAATTTGCCGAGATTAAGGGTGTTTTAGCAGCAATTGGGCTGGTGGCTTCAATAGCAGAGAAAGCTGGTTGGCACAGGCTGAACATCATCCCTAGAGAAAAGGGTAGACTTACAAGATAAATTTCTTACACCCCACCATGGCAAATGCTGATGACTGTGCTTATGCTGAAGCAAGTGACCCAACGAGGGGACTTGAAATGATGTGTATGCGCTGTGTCCACAGCACTGAGTCTGCAGATGATAGTGTATTTTATTCAGAGGGGGAGCATTGAAAAGTGAGTTTTCTAGAACTGTTCAAGAAGCAGCAATATTGTTGTTTTGTATTGGAAATGTGAATGGGAAAAAAACTGATTTCAAATTAAATAGCTTTGCTTTAATCCTAGTATATGCATTTGTACCTTTTGATTTGATATTTGTTAATTTGATCTGAATTTCATTCAGTTTTTTGATTTGAAACAGCATTTCAGGTGACTAACAAATTCTGAAAGGGCTGAGAAACAGGCATATATTTACTAGTTGTGACACTTGATATGGCTAACAAGATCTAGTCATTTAGATTAGAATTATTAAAAACTGCTTAAAATTTTAATTTGTAATGAAAATTGGTCAGGGGCAAAACTTTACGTGTGGCTGCTGAAAAGCTGCTTTTCTTAACCTTAGCTACTAGAGGAAGCAAAACAAGGCCTAAACAAACAACTAATAAAATTGGTCCTAAATACTGTCTTGAAGTGTACCAGTTCCAAGCTGTGATGCTAAAGAAAGAAGGAATGCCCTGTGTAAACAAAGTATAAGCTTGTTTAATTTGCAATGAATGAAGGTGGAAAGGACAGCAAGTACACTGGAGGATGGGTTTAGAAATCAAAATTATTTTGGCAAATAAAATAATTAGGATGGCATTCAGAAGGAACAAGGGCAAGGTAGGTAAGTGATATCACTAATAAAAAATGAGGGAAGTTGATGAGGCAGCAGCCCTTCAAAGAGGATATTGGAGAACACCGGACTACAAGATAAACTTCAGTTAAAAAAAAAAAAAAGTAATGCTGTTGTGAGGAAGGGGAACAGCATTCCAAGACGTGTATATGTGAGAATAGTGACGGGTGATGAATACGGCCAGTCGAGCAGCTCGCCACCGAGGCAGTCTGCCCCCGCACACACAGACGTTATGGATAGAGAGGCGAGTGGGCAGCACTAAGTCATTGGCCACAGAGTCCCGAGCCCTGGGAACTGGGAGAGAGCACAGATATTTGGGCACAACTGGAAGCATGTCCTTTAAGTTATGTCTGTAAAGCGTTCACGGTTTCCTTGCTCAGTCACTTTGCAGTTTTCCAGTTTGTCATTGGCATGTGCTATTGCCTTCATTTGCCCCAGCTGCTCCTTTATCCAGACTCAGCTGGTGTTTTCCTTTACGTATCCACCCGCAGCCACTTTCCACAGCCTTCCTTATCTCCTTCAATTCTGCTTAGGTGGCAAATACTGCTCTCACTGGCTACTGTTCAGCCGCTGGCTACTGCTGCTCACTGTTGCCCATGGCAACAACAGGATTATTTGGGGTATAAGAGACCGTTAATCTGTCTGCTCAGTGCAGCTTTGGTAAAGCTCAGCTGGAGTCTGTCCTAGGCTTGGGTATTGCCCTTAAGAAGGATGTAAGTAATCGGAGGCAGTCTGGAGAAGACATTGAAAATGATCAAACATGACCAGTAAGGAAAGATCAGAGAGTCTTGTGTTCTTTGGCCTAAGGAAGGCTGATGGGGCACACGATAATAATCTGCAGCTGAGTAAAAGGCTGCCATAAACTCAGACACTTTGCTACCTGTGCAAAGTGGGGAGGATAAGAAGTAATGAGCTTAAATCGGAGTAATAGATGTTTTAGCTATATCTTGGAGAAGTTCTAATGGGAAGTGAAGTACTGGGAGAGGAACTGACAAAAAAGATGTGAAGAGTCTTGGACAGGCACTTGCTGCAGGAATTACAAAGGAGGAGATGATCTCTCAAGGTTCCTCTCAATTGTGCTTTCTTTGATTCTGTAGCTCTACTGTTTTTGTTTCTCTCCTTATTTTACTTTATTTTAGAATAGTAACCTGTATTCTAATATCTTAAAGCTTTGGGAGATTTTTTGTTCAACAGCGCATGTGTGTTTATGAGAAGCCACAGGAAAGTTATTTTCCTATGGTCACTCTGTGGTGACACCTTTAAATAAGGGAGACACCTGCTCTCAGTGAGCCTTTCCTTCCTGGAAAGTAGGATGGCTGATACTGTAATACATTACCAGGAAAATCCATAAAAATATGTTTGTGGCTTGCAGTTAAAGCTTCATTTTAAGCAGAGAGAAGGATGTTGGCTGGCAGCCATCTGGTGAAAGAGAGGCAGGAATGACGCCTGGTGTTCTGCATTTCTTACGGAATTTCTGGGCTGAGACAGGGACCAGCAGCCTGAGTAGGGAAGATGGGTACTAAGTTGGAGAAGAGAACAGGAGCAGGGCAAAGAGCAAAAGCTGGTTTAGGAACACAGCTGGGATGAACATAGTGGAAGAAACAGAGAAGAGGATGTTAAGCCTGAGGGACAGAGAGCAGACAGATCTGTGTGTTCAAGTCCACAGCTCTGCCCAGTGCTGTACAGTTCCACCTGGGATACACATGAGCTGTGACTGACACCGATGAGCTGTCATGCACCTCTCAGTATGGATCCCAGAACAGCAGCCACCTTGGTGTGGCGATGCTCCCGGGGTGCTAAGTCCTGCATTAATGCCGGTAGACCTGGAATTAGTTCATACAGTGCTTGCGTGGGGATTTCTGTACCAGGTTGGACTGCATGTGCCCTGAATTTTACTATTCCTCTACAGCCAAAATATGTATGTGAAACTCAAAGGCAAAGCGTCTCGTTCATTCCCTGGTCATATACTTTGTCACCTTCTGCAGAGAGCAAAGCATCCTGATATTGAATCAGTTACTCAGTTAGCTCCAGTGGCAGAGGTCTGTGCAATAGACTAAGAGCTTCCAGAAGGGCTGCTGAGCTCTGTGTATCATCAGCAGGGTACCACTCATCTCACAAGTGCTTTATGAGTTTATTAGTATTTGTGAAGTGGCTGGATACTGTTGCAAGGAGACTCATAGAAAAGCTCGTAATCATTCCCTTGAATTTACAATTTGCAGAAAACCACCCTAAGGCCTATGACCTAAACTTTTGACAGTGAGTAGAAAAAATAGCAATTTATTGAATGTTGCCCTTTCTGTATGTTGACTCAGGCATGGTCTCTGCAGAGACAAGGCAGACGTAACTAAAGGCTGTCTCAGGCTGCGTATACAAGCTAACCTTAATTCCGGCATCTTCTGACATTCAAAAATTTTCAGGCTTAATAACATAGAGACAGGGCTAACTCAAGGCAGCCATCAAGGACAGCAGACTGCTGGGAGAAACAAAACTGCCTTATGTTTTCGGCCTGCACTGCAGACCAGGAAAGCCAAAGAGTGTATGTGCTGCTGCCACTGAGGGGGCAGCAGCGTGTGGCAATACCTACCCCAGGTCAAAGCTGTCTGCTCCAGCTGGAACAGCATCCCTCAGCCCATTTCCCTGGCAGCAGGGTAGCAGCAAGCCTGGCTGCCTGCTGCCCTGCCTAGCAGCTCCCTCCCGCTTCCCATGGCCGGCACATCAAAGATCTCACCAGCCTCTTGCCCCAGATCTTCTGTGGGCAGATCTTTGCTGTGGGCAAATGGGGAAACATTGCATTTCAGCTTTGATGCCCAGCTTCCCCTGATCTTCTCTGGTTCTGGCAAATAGCCAAAGCCCAGGCATGTGGCATTGACTGAGAATGGTCATGTCTGAAACGTGTCGAGGCTGAGGAGAGCAAACTCCTTCGCCTTCGCTGCACTCAAGCTGTAGAAGCACCACTACAACCGCCTGCAACTGCTTTCATGGCTCAGGGGTTATCTGTGCAGCTGCTTGCGCAGCCTTCCCACCCACCCCCGCCAATTAATCACAGGATTTGCATGTTCAGGCTTGTTTGACACCCCCCCCCCCCCCGGGTGAAAGCCTTATGGAAGAGCCAGAGTATGTGGGAATGTGGAGAGAGAGTACTTAAGACAGAAGGGAGAAATGGTAGAGCAAGGGAAACTCTCAGAGCAAAGAGATGAGGCTGAGGGAAGAGAGGTTATGCTTGGAGGCGAGCAAGGGAACAGAGAAAGAAAAATGCAGCTACTGAGTTACGAAGTAAAAATTAACCCCATAAACAGGCATATTCGGCAGCCTCCTCTGAACCAGGTAATTCATTAACTCAGCCAGAAGAATAGCTGTGGGCTTCTTTATGCTGTACAGCTTGAACGATAACATCTCTGCAACATGGATGCAGCGCACAGTGGGCCTCAGAACCTGCTCTGTGGATTATGCTTGACACACCTGGCTCTAAACAGAGCAAGATGTAGTGAGGACTGTGGGGTTTCAAGGCATTATTTTACATCACGCAAAAGGCATGAAAGCTATTTCTGTTCCCTCAGCTGGGTGCCTTTATGGACTGACCTAATAATTAAAAAAATAATAATCTGGATTAAGTGGCTGTAGACTCCTTTTACTCAGTTCGTTTTTCAATCTGTAATAAGATTCCTCATGAATGGATAGAAATAAATCAGGCAGATCCTAACAGATCCATTCCAGGTAGCTAATGTACTGTTGCACTTGAAATCTACTTGTAAGGAAACAACGAGCATTTCTGACCGAGATAAAAAAAAAAAGAAAGAAATAGGATTAGGTTTCTGTGTATTCTATGGTATTTCTTATATAAAATAGCAGAATGGCTTTTCCTTTACAAACACTGCGGTTTGCTATGTGAGTTCTACTCCAGCTAATCCATTTGAAGTGAAAATACATCACAACCCACTGCTTGTGTTCATTTTATTGAAGTAAACACAGCAGTCCAACATAATTTCATGTGCCTCTGTACTTAATGAGGAAAGGTGATATAAATGGTGTGTTGGTGTGTTACACTCTACTGTACTGAATATTCCATCTTTACATTTTCAACACATGATTTCAAAAGGTGTCTGAAGGTTTCCGTGCTGAGGAATAGTCAAGTTCAAGTTCAAAGGGGAATCCACATAACAAAAATATGCCTCTAGCATTTGTAAAATTATTAGCATAATGAATTTCCTGTTATGCTTTGCTCAAAGAATTAGCAGCACATGAAATACCAGAATGATTTACATATTTTGGCCACTATGACTCATAATGTAACAAACTTTTTGCAGTCTTTGAAATAGGTCATAAAAAAATAAATTGTGAATGTTGACTTTTGTGGCAGAGGTTACATGTACCACAGTGACGTCAGACTCATGTGGGAAACACGAAGTTACTGCCATTGCAAGAATTTGCTGGCTACCTTTGAAGTCCTTCATGTGGCAGAGGACTTTAGACCTTTGAAATATCAAAAGAGAGATTCTGGCTTCCTTACTGATTGGTTCCTTACTTACCCTGGTCCCTGTTTTATTTTTCTATGACCTCCAGAGGGTGATATGCTCCTACCGACTTAGAACACTCTGTTCTCTTCACCTCCTGACAATCTGCCTTTTCCTCCATGATCAGCCAAGACTGCTCTAAATAAACTAAAATCTGGCCTTAATGACCACTGGCATGTCTTCATTCTCCTTCAGAAACACGTGTTTATGCCCTTATTTGTGTTCAGTCTTGTTTGGGCTTCTGGGATATTGGCATTATTTTATTCATGTTCTCTGATTACTCCATTGGGCATGGTTCTAAGTATATGACATCCCTTTCCATATCACATCTTTGTCAGCCTGCCATCTTTTATCTACTGACTGTCCAGATGTCTCTGTGACTGCCAATTTTTATTATCATGATGATTACTGATTTGTTTTGGAGTAGCAAAAGTGTGAGAATTTGCACAAACCAAAGAGAAAGTCTCTCGCCTCAAGAGTGTGCAGGACAAGCAATTCATTACTTGCTCCCTGGAAAAGATAGCAAAACATACTCCACGTTCTTAGTCTTCTTTTGTATCAATATTTTTTCCTGTAAAAGGAAATTCTTGTATTTGTTAATTGACAAAAAAAAATATTTAAAGAAGGTTCACAATGGTTCTGGATAACAGACTAGTTTCTCTTTTGCTTACAGTTGGTTCCAAGATATGATTGCTCTGTGGTTCCATTACATTGACACTATTGCAACATGAGGGCTGTAGATTTTCTACAATTGATCACATACCAAATCTTCTAACTGACCTTCCTCAGGCACTATAAGAGTTGGCATAAAGACCCAGTCCTTTTTCCATGTTCTGTTGGCACAGGATGAATTGAGGATACTCTTGTGAAACAGGAATGAAAAAGAGGTGGCCCCCCCCCTCTTTTTTTTTGCCAGGATGCTGCTAGGTCTTTTTAAGAAATGTGCAAAGGTAGCATAAAACTACCTCTGAACACCTAACTCTGACCACCTCTTGCACACATATGCTCTTGAACTTTGAAACTAATAGTAGGTGTGGGTATTTACATTTGTGGGAGCCTGAAGAAGAGAAACAGAAGGAAGATGTGGGAAGAGAGAGAAAACTGAAAGTTTCAGGCATTCTTCTGCATTGTGTTGTAATTAAGACCTTAGTCCTTCTACTTTTAAACTGTGACACTTGCATTTTAAAATAAACTTTCCTTTGTGTATGGATTGATAAAGTAGTTTCAGATAGATGAAGAAGACTGGGCTCAGGATGTCTGGCGGGGTTTGTTTTTTTTGTCTAGGCTATCAGTTCTCGGTCATATCAAGAGGCGTAGGTGTAGGGCTAAGATGTGTATACGTGCTTTGTATGTGTACGTAGATAGTGGTTGGCTTCCATCTCCATAGATTTCGACATTTCTTGCCATTTTTATGACTTATTTTGTCTCATTGGAACATTTATGGGATATTTTATATAATATTTCACTTCAGGGGTCATACTGTCCTTCAAAACTCCTGCTTTCTACAGTACTGTGTAGAGAGTAATGCCCTTCAGCTAGATAACTTTGGTGATTCTCTGTTTCAAGATTCCTTTGAGACATCAGTATCATTATTTAAGAATTCGTTGAATAAAACATCATGGTCTTCTGGGCACATAATGGCCGCTCTTAATTTATTACTAACGAGGTCAAGGAAATCCCGACAAGGCTGCAGTGAAATTTATGGCTCGTGCTTTGAATGCCATCTAGTGGTGTCACGATTTATGCAGCTCCAGCCGGTACTAAAGGCTAAGTGAACAATTTCTCTTGCTACTATCCCTGCGATCCATAACCCCGAGGCAGGAATACCTGCGATGAACTGAAACAAATACACCGTCATGGATTGTTAGTATTAGTGGAAGAGGATTAAATGGCCCTGGGACCACTAGGCATAAAGCTTGGCCTGGCAAGTATTTGCGAGTCTCTGCAGGAACATTAAAGGTTACTAAATTTGCCACAATGGTTTGCGGAAATCATTACGCAGCCTATTTTCTCTTCTCCCTGTACTTTACAGTGCACATACAATACCCATCTTTTTACTGATCTGCAAAACGTTCATGGAAAATTGGAACAAATCACCAACATTTTCATGGTTTTATTTACAATGGGCAAACCTGTACGCTTGATTTGCACTGCTGCAAAAGGCAGATTGTTCTCCCCTTAATCTTTTGCGCTGGCTATTGAGTTTGGGTATCAGGACAAACCAGAGTATGGCATCTTTGGGACTGCTAGTCTTTGCTGCCTTGGTCCTCTCTCCCATAAACAAGCGAAACTCAGTCTGCAGCAGGTGAGAACAGGCCTAACCCCTCTTCAGCTGTTCCAATCTGCCCTGGCTGAGCAATTGCCCTCCTGTATAGAGTGATGGCCTCACTGTTTGGCAAAGGCTACCAAACTCGTGGGGCACAGATTCCATGCCATGCAGAGCTTTCTAACTAGCAAGTAGGACAGACATTTCTGACCTCTCTTGGAGCTCTGCTCCGACTGGTCTTCCTACCCTGATCCTTACCTCAGGTCTAAGCTTTTGTTCCTGCTCTTGTTTCTTGCCCCTATTGTCCCATTTAATGTTACTGACTGGGCTGCTCAACCTTGCTCATATCTTTGCCCAGGCATCAAAATATGCTATGCTGGATGCTGGGCTGGTGTGCTTTTGACTGTTTCTGGCCTCAGTCTGCCCTGAACGTGATGGGTTTTTTTCTACATCTGTTGTCTTGTTCACTGATGTAGTGATGTGAGCAGATTTTTCTGCTGCAGAGGAAGTGCAGAGGGTGACAAAAAATGGCATTGTTACACAGCTACTGTGACGCAGATCATCAGTTTTCCCCTAGTGCTTCTCTGAGCTTTTGTCCTTTAATATTGAATTATCCTCTTCTTCTACCTTCTATGTATATCCAAGGATGGGGATTGCCTTCTCTACTAGATATTTCCTGTGTACTTCTATGAGGCAATTTACAAGATCTTAAAATAGACTGGGAATTCTGTGTCATGTTCTAGGGCTTCTGAAAGAGAATTACAACAAAAACTAGTATGCAGCTAAACTTCAATGCAAAAGACATGATTTTACTTTGAACATTTTAACCAGCTTTACTTTGACTAGATCAAATATAAAGGATGAGGTTACAGTCCATGGATATTTGGGTTTTGGGCAAGGCTTTGTCTTCATCAGAGAAGTCTTTCAGTGACAGATTCAAATTAGAATAGAATAGAATAGAATAGAATAGGATAGAATAGAATAGAATAGAATAGAGTAGAGTAGAGTAGAGTAGAGTAGAGTAGAGTAGAGTAGAGTAGAATATTTCAGTTGGAAGGGACCTACAACAATCATCTAGTCCAACTGCCTGACCACTTCAAGGCTGACCAAAAGGTAAATCACATTAATTAGGGCATTGTCCAAATGCCTCTTAAACACTGCCAGGCCTGGGGCATTGATCACCTCTCTAGGAAGCCTGTTCCAGTACTCGACCACCCTCCTGGTAAAGGAATGCGTCCCCATTTCAAGTCTGAACCTCCCCTGATGGAGCTTTGAACCATTCCCACGCATCCTGTCACTGGATCCCAGAAAGGTCCCTCTCCACTTCCCCTCCTCAGGAAGCTGTAGAGAGCAATGAGGTCAACCCTCAGCCTCATTTTCTCCAAACTAGACAATCCCAAAGTCCTCAGCCGCTCTTCACAGGACATGCCTTCCAACACTTCTACCAGCTTTAATGTCCTCCTCTGGATGCATTCACGTATCTGAACATTCTTCTTACATTGTGGGGCCCGGAACTGCAGACAGTACTGAAGATGAGGCTGCACCAATGCTGAGTACAGTGGCATAATCCCCTCTTTTGACTGACTGGCCATGCTGTGTTTGATGCACCCCAGGATGCGGTTTGCCCTCTTGGCTGCCAGGGCACACTGGTGACTCCTGAGCCTGCTGTTGACCTGCACCCCCGGATCCCTTTCTGCAGGGCTGCTCCACAGCCACTCCTCTCCCAATTTATACTTGTGTCTGGCATTGCGCCATCCTAGGTGCAGAGTCCAGCATCTGGACTTGTTAAATTTCATCCCATTAATCATTGCCCAATGCTCCAATCTATCTAGATCCCTCTGCAAGGCCTCTTGTCCCTTGAGAGAGTCAATAGTATCTCCCCAAAAAACTAATTCTCTGAATTGCCTTGGTAGTACTTCTTTTTTCCTGAAAATAAAGATTGTTTCCTGTCTGTGATCTATCTACCAAAATCTTATCAGACCAAAATCAGAGGTTGCAGTAAGGGTGGAGAATATTACAGGTTCTAATTGATCCAAACCTTATAGCCTTGTTCAAAAATGCTACCTTATTTCAAGTATACCATACAAATCAATGTGTACCACATATTGCCATGTGTAACACACAAATGAACTGGACAGATCAGATCTATTCTAAGTATTTCAAGGTTGCTCATCTGTATTTCTGGAGCTACTGGTGAAAGTCCAGTGAAGGTCCACCAAGATGATGGAGGGACTGGAACATCTCTCCTTAGAGGAAAGGCTGAGAGAGGCTGGGACTGTTCAGCCTGGAGAAGAGAAGGCTCGGAGGGACCTGATGTGAGCAGCCATAAGGGCAGCCTGGTGGAAGGGGAAAATTACTGAAAAAAAGAAAATGCCTGCCAGTCTGGGAGCTGTGAGCCCGGAAACTAGGCCTTGGAACCAGAAATACCCTTGAAAAGCACAGCTGGCCTCTTTGAAATACAGCTGGGGTATCTAGAAACCAGAGGCATCCTGAAATACCACCAATAAGTGCAAAAACCCAAAGAAACCATAACAGCAACTTATGGTCTGAAAAGTGGAAACAGCCTAGGAAAATAAAATTGGCCTGAAAGAGCAGAAAACAGCATCATATATTGGCTGATTAAAGTGAAAAATTGAAATTAACAGCATCTATTGGCTACTTGAAGTAGTGATGTCCTGCATTCTCTTTTGCCACTGTTATATAAAAAGGGCTTATTTTTTATCCAGAATGGAGCCCCTCCATGTGAGAATTTCCTGTGCTGTGTGTACTTTTCCTTTGCTAAAGAGGTTGAATTCCTCACAAACTTTCCACAAGATCTTGGACTCTCATTGGTAGTGCCTGGCTGACTCCAGACTCTGTGACACAGATCATCTTTGAAGTGGGACTCTGCCTGTTTATCTTGTTTGTCCTTCTTTGGGCCCAGTTTTGGGGTTGGTTTGGTTTTGTGCTCCCACCTCTGGGATGGCTGGGTCCCCCTGGGGGTTCGGTTTGTCCTCCCATTCATGATGATTTCAGCCCTTCTGAAATTTGTCTAATTTACTTGATATCGTTATTATATATACATATAAGTCATCTGCCATAATTGTATCTGCTGTTATATTTTTGATAAGTTGCTTCACTAATGATAAGTTTGTAGTAACCTGTAATATTATATACCTACTTTACCGTTGATGTTATTTGTTGTTGCTATATAATTTGTTAGCTGCTATTATTAACTGCTGACATACTATTGATTGATACTATATTATTGATTGCTGATAGTAATTTGTAATATCTTGATATATATTTTTTCCCTTGTTAATCATAAGTATACTTGCTAGTGGTAGTTGTTTTTTTTTTAATTTGTGGCAACCTGTAACAAAGTAGAGAAATTTAGAGGGAAAAAGCTTCCATGTCCTTGTGTATTATGGAATCCTACAAACCCATGGTCATGATCTCTACACACCCTCAGGCTGTGTAACCCTTTAGGTTGCGGCAGGATCTTATCAATGTATATAAGGCAGGATGCAAAGAGGGTGGAGCCAGGCTCTATCCATTGGTGCCCAGTGACAGGACCAGAGGCAATGGGCACACACTGAAACGCAGGAGGTTCCCTCTGAGCATTAGGAAACACGTTTTTTTCCTGTGAGGGTGACTGAGCACTGGCACGTGTTGCCCAGGGAGGTGGTGGAGTCTCCATCCTTGGCGACAGTCAAAAGTCATGTGGACATGGTCCTGGCACATAACTCTAGGTAGCCCTGCTGGAGCAGGGGAGTTTGACCAGATGATCTCCAGAGGACTCTGCCAACCTCAGTTCTTCTGTCTTTCTGTGGTTGTGTGATATTTGACTTAATTTTGAAAAACCATTCTTTTCCCCAAGAAGATTTTTTTCCTCAGTATTGAAAGCTGAAGACAACAAACTTGTTTGTGGCAACAGAACAGAATGAGTGAAATGATATGAAAGTCACCAACTTGCTTTAGTGATTGAGCTTAGTCAGGAGCACATGCAAAACCAGAACAAATTACACGGAAACTTAATCTAGGAAAAATCATATTTTCAGTGACACAATGTGGTGTTAACAAGACAAGTAAAGGAAAAATCTCTTTCTAAATCAGATTTTTATCTTGGTAACGTCCCTTTGGTTGTGAGGGTGGGGGGAAACATTGGCTCCTTGTCAGTTGCTTTTGGCAAGTAACTCAGCTGTGACAGATCATCTCGACTTCAACCTGACATTTGGCTGCAATGGCCAATATTAATCAACTTCAAAATAATGCCGCTTTGTCTACCACAAACCAGCACCAGTAGCTGGAGCTGTCACTCGTCTGACTAGTTTTGCTTGTGTGGATTGTCAGCAAGTACTGAATAAAACTCATTGAGCTGGATGTGCATGGAAAACTGAACAGACTTGGTCTCATAATTTACGAGGTGACCCCTCCCCCCCAGCTGTCTGATAAGTCTAGACATTAAATATCAGCTTGTGTATTTATTTGGAAACTTATTCCAGCTTTCATGGAAAAGGAGGAAAATACACAATTCTTTGTTGTTTTCTTTTCTAATGGCATAAAATGTGGTGGCATACTCTTTACTTTTATTTTAGTGGCACAGTTGAGTACTATATAAGAATAAGAATAAGTCAGAAGGCTTCATTAGCCATGCAATAAGTGCTATTAGAAAGCTATTTTCATGAAATCTGCTTCCAGAATTACCAATGCAGTCTTGTCTTCTGCACCTCTGACTTTGGTGTTGTCTTTGGATTTCTTTCAAGGTGTTTAAAAGCTTTTCATAGGAAATTTTTTTACCACAAATCTTCATGAACATTTGTATGATAGGTTTTTGGTGGCACTATGTACCTGATAACCCAGTAGGGTTTGCATTGTTTCCATTTTTGTTAATTTTACGCACCCATATTTTGGTATATCTAGAACCAAAAGCATAGGAAAACACATCATCATACTCAGAAATGAGACTCTGGTTTTCATTGTGGATGTACATCTTAAACACTATGGAGTGAAAAATGGTCTGTTCTTCTGCAAAGAGGAGTGGCAGTGTATATTAGGGTATTTGTATATTAGGATTGTTCACATGTCCTACCCTCACTCTGCAGCCTAATTAATGCCACAGAAGATAAATTCCAGACACTTAGGGCACCAGCTATATAATGTAAATAAATAATACACATCTTGTGCTCTGCTGATTGTCTTTGTCCTGATGACTTCTCTGAAGGAGAAAAATTGGGTTGATCCCAAGACCCTAGATTATACACAACAAAGCAGGAACATACTATTCTGTCTTTGAGTAAGATGACAAATCAAAATGTTTGATTTCTCATTTTTATTGTACAGACACAGATTGGTTCACACACAACCTTGCTACCTCTGTTTCCAATGTTGAAGGAGACAAAATTCAAGGCTGAATTCCATATCTATAATCATGGTATCCTCAGGGAAAAATCCCACTAATGTTATCCCTGTGGACCTGTGGGACTACAAATCTAAATATTATCATAGGACACACATAGGATTTTTTTTACTACATGAAAAACAAAGTAAAACTAAAAATAATGGAAAAACAAACACTGAGAATGAATTTCAGCATACTGAGTTTTAACTATTTCTGGTTTTGAAAATATGAGATTTGAAATCTTCCTTTTTTTAAACATGGCTTAATGTATATATCCTTGTAATGCTCTGAGCCTGTTAATATGACACTTACACTCACTTCAGAAGTCACGAGTAACCATGTTCATCAGTATTTTAATCATAGGCATTTTTTATAGAGAAGATGGGGAGAAATGGCATGTCAAAAAGCAATAATCAACTTGTTTACAGGTAAGAGATTGGCATTTGAGATACAATTCCTACTCTTCCACTGAGTCAGCATAACTCCCTAGTGAAATTACTGTCTACCCTCGGTTTTCTCAGTTATAGAAAAGCATAGTGACCTTTGTCCATCTCAATTGCTCCTCTTTGTGAGGATCAATCAGTTATTTTTATGTTTTCACAGTGCTTTGATTTTTTTTGTTTTATATTTTTTGTTTTATATTCCCTTAATGATTGCTTTTAACAACGTTTGTTGTTGTTACAAGTAGATGTTAGAGTTTCCTGTCACAGAGGATCAGAAATTGATCTCCTTAAATTTAGTATTATAATGGGAAATAATGTATATTTAATGAAAAAGAAACTTGAACGCAAATTAGTGCACAGCAGATGCTGGTTCTGGAGGCAATGGTAACCAATGCTGGGTGTCAGAAGAAAATGGTCTGGTTGGAAAGTCATCCTGTGAAGAAGGCAACTGTGTTTATGGGCCATGGCTCAAGGACTTTGCCATGTAAATCAATCAGTTAATCACTCTTGTAACCGTTCACACAAGTTGCTGGAGAGGGAAGAATAGTAATAGGAGCAATGGGCACCTTGCTGCTCTTAGGATCTCTTCTGTCAGCTGATTAACAAACTGAAGAAAAAAGGGAGCCTCTTTTCCAAATGGCATACACAAAACCAAGGCCCCAGGAGGCTGCTGAGAAAGAACATCCTTTGTTTGGAAATCAGATTTGTTTCAAAATAATTTTTGTGTGACCAGTTCAGATAAAGCAATGTATGGGAGAGCGAGGGAACAGTAAGTCCCCCTCCGAGGTGGCATAGTTAGCTAAACACACTTTCACTGAATCCGCCTTACTGGGAGGGAGAAATGTAGGAATAGAAATGACCATTGTTTCTAATCCACTGTTCTGCTACTGATGGTGTCGTAACATACCCTCTGCACAGTGAATAACTACTGTCCAAACTGTAGTAGGTATTGAGCACATGCTGCCCTTCAGAGGACCAAGTAATGAGGTATCAGGAGGTATAACAAGAGTTCATGCAAGATAGCTGCAAGCATTAAAAACAGCTTTAGATGTTATGAACCAATTCCAGAGTTAAAGAACCATTGACTTCTCTGGCCCTGTGTTTAAACCCTGAAATCATTATGCTTGGACCTGATGAGTGGCTATTGTCTAATTTAAAACCAGCTTTCACAGGACAGATGGTGGTGTTAGACTGGCTTCAAGGATCATGTCTTCTGGCTATCTCTCCTCTAGACAGAGGTGGTTTTGCCAATGCATCAAGCCCTTGATGATTGTTCATTAAAGCAAGCTGTTCTGAGCAAGCTGATACTGTGGAGGGACACCCTGGAAAAAAATTGTATGGAGAAACTTTTCTAAGTGTTGTTCCCAATAAAGTGGAGATCCTGACTAACCAGTAATCAAACTCTTGACAAGGTTAATAATTTAATTATAACTGAATAACTTCTCAGTATTCTTTTACCAGGTATGTCTCTGCCTATGAAGAAATATACAAGACAATCCCACAAGTGCTGCAGAGATTGTGGCTAACTCTGTAGGTGTTTGAATAATCTCAAAACCCAGCAACTGTTCAGTTGCTCAGATTTCCTCCACGAACCTCAGGCTCACGCTCTTGCAGAGGGTAAAGTGAAAGCTCACACTGTTAATGAGGTTTTTTTGTGATTATGGCCAAAGTATTACTCTTGTATGAGGCTTGTCCAAAGGGTATCAGGCATACCTGTGTTGAATAAGCTCATGAACTGAATGCCCTGTGGTCGGAGAGCCCTGGTATGTTCAAACACTCATGCAAACTAACCTGGTGCCTGATTTGGTGTCTGTCTTGTGCATGTTTACACAGATGCAAACAATATTCTACCTTGACAGCCGTCATTTACTTGTGTGGGAGTATAAAGCTGTGTAGTCTCCCTCCTTTGAGGTTTTAAAAACTGGGCTGAATAGTGCCCTGAGGCAACCTTGTCTGGCCTCATAGCTGATTGTGCTTTCAGCAGGAGTTTGAGCTAGAAACCTTCTGAGACCCCTTCAAAGATTATCCTTTGATACCATGATCCGAAGGTTTCACTTGAACATCAGCTGAATTATCATCAGTTCTGTGGTGGGTTAACCTTGATTGAGTGTCATATGCCCACCCAGCTGCTCTTTCACTCCCTCCCTCAACTGGACAAGGGCAGAAAATAAGATGAAAAGCTTGTAGATCAAGATAAGGAGGGGGACATCTCTTACCAGTTACTCTCATGGGCAAAACAGACTTGACTTGGAGAAAAATTATTTAATTCATTGCGAATTAAAAATAGAGTAGGATGGTGAGAAACAAAGACAAAACTTAAAATGTCCCACATCCCCCGCCCCCCCCCCCCGGGCCCTTCCCATGCTCAACTGCTCTCCTTCAGTTCCAACTCTTCTACCTCCTTCTCCTCCCAAGTGGTGCAAGTGGATGAGGAATGGGGACTGGGGTCAGTCCATAACAATTCCTCTCTGCTGCTCCTTCCTCCTCATGTTTCCCCTGCTCCAGCGTGGGGTTCCTCCTGTGGTATATATGATCCTTCACAAACTGCTCCAATGTGAGTCCTTCCCATGGGCTGCAATTCTTCAAAAACCCTCTCCACAGGGTACTGTCCTTCAGGAACTGCATCCTCCAGTGTGGGTCTCCCACAGGGGTCACATGTCCTGCCAGAAAACCTGCTCCTGCTTGGTCTCCCCTCTATGGGCCACAGCTCCTGTGGAGGGGGCTTTCCATGGGCTGCAGTTTACTTCAGGACATCTCCACCTGCTGTAGCGTGGGGTCCTCCACAGGCTACAGTGTTGATATCTGCTCGTCCATGGTCTTCCATGGGCTGCAGGGGGACAACCTGCTCCACCATGGTTTTCTCCATGGACTGCAGGGGAATCTCTGCTCTGGCACTTGGAGCATCTCCTTCCTCTCCTTCTTCACTGACCTTGGTGTCTGCAAGGCTGTTTCTCAGATTTTTCTCTTCTCGCACAGCTGCTGTGAAGTGTTTTTTCTCTTTCTTAAGTATGTTACTATGGAGTCATCACCATCTTGGCTGAGGGGCTCAGCTGTGCCCTGTGGTTGGTCCATTGGAGCTGGCTGGAACTGTGGGGCAGAGGAATCCTCTTCCTACAGAAGCCACCCCTGCAGCCCCCTGCTGCCAGCACCTGGGCACCTGTACCCAGTAAAGTTCTGCTCAACAGCCTTCTAAACTTGGTTGCCCTAAGGCCAGAAGGATTACACAGGAAGGAACAAGATGAGGGTGAGCTTCTTAAATTTGTCCCTGAAATGGGTTCCTGGTCCTGAAACTTCATGCTCATACCAAGCTGAGCAGCGTCATACTTTCTTGCAAAGTTTTGAAGTAGTAGCTGAAACAATCACTTTAGAAGACCCAATTATTGTTTTGAAAAGGTCAAAATCATTTTCAGCCACCTTTCTGCCTCTCCTTACACCTTTTACAAAAAAACTTGAAGCTTTGGTAATGGTTGGTGTGCAGTCAATATTGCCTTCTTGGTTTTCTTTACACCTCTATAAAGAGAGCAGTATAAATGAAAGACTTTTACTTAGTTTTTAACAATCTATTAATTAATTTTTGACAGTACAGTCAGAAGCAAGCAGAAGTACAACATAATTAGGCTTAAATTTTAATTGGTAAGCTTAGCAACATTATAGTCTGTGCAAACGCATGCCTATAAATATGCAAGGAATGATGTAGAACTTGGCTATAAGCACCAGTTGGGTTAGCAGACTTAAAGGTATAAATAAGCAACCATTCAAAATGGTATTTCAGGTATGCTGTTCTGGCAATGAAGTAAGATGCTAGGAATCCAGACCCTATCAAAGCAGCATGAACATGATATAAAATGCATGCACAAGCAGATTAAGAATTCATTGTGATCATTCAGTGCTAGCAGCAATGGAAACATCATAAGTGAACTTGGTATTATGAATATGGAAGACTAGCAGGTAGTAAAGAATAACTTTTCTGTAAAAGTATTAGTAAGGAAGGAACGATGTAACCTCATTAATCTTCTTGTCTATGCAGAGGTCTTACATCCTTGGAACACTGCTATATCAATCTCTGGCAATCTGTGCTGTTCTGTAATGCGGTGGGTTTGAAAACATGCATACATTAGAACAGTAGTACCTTTTACATGTTGTGTTAGTTCAGGAACATTCCTGCTTTTGTGTCCTATAAAATATATGAATGTCCATGCTGTAGTCAATTTGTATAAAATATATATAATGTGCACAGAGGTGTACACTTTAACATTGAGATATTCAGGATCATCTACCAACTTCTAGTGTAGGATGCATTGTTCTCCAAGACTGTGACAAAATCCATTTTCCTTTACAAGAAAATACGTCTAGAATATGTACCTATATGTATAGAAACATATGTATTGCTTCATCAGCAATTGCTTCATTTTGTACATTCAGCTGCAGGAAAAAAAAAAAAAAAGCGCAAATGCCAAAAAGACTTTATGTGAGCAATAAGTATATGCCTTGCTGTTTAACCCACGTGGTTAGGAGAAGTTACAGTGGGACACATCATCAGCTCCCTGCCTGAAACAGCAGAAGCACATGTTTAAAAATGTTTAAAGCCATGTAGGAAAGTAAGAAGCGAGGCGAGGAGGGCAGCTTGGGACGGTGAGGAGCACAGGAGGGCTGTGGAAGCAGACGATGGGGAGGAACACCCATGGTGCTTAGACCATACTCCAGTTGCCTTCAAGGCAAAATTGGAGGATTAAGACCTGTGCAAGCAGCATTTGCACTTCAATTCCATCAAAGCTGTTTACATTTTCATGACCCGGTCTGATCCTGTCTTTCTGTGCCTGTTTGGCAGGCCCAGCTCCTACAGAAGCACCTCCTGCTTAGAGCATTTTTACCCTACTTTCATCCTCTTCCTGTTCTTCAGTTTATATGCTTTTCCTCCACTTTTCTTCCTTTTGTTTCTCTCTTCTCTGATGTGCCTCTCATTATTTCTTTTGTTTTTCTAGCTTTCACCTCTGTATTGTATACTTACTTTGCAGTTCTTATGCCAACAACAAACAGATCAGTTTGCTTTCTCCTTCTCCTCCTCTTTCACTTCCCCTTTCCTTGTATTTTCCTCTCTCCTCCCCTATACTGGAAATAGAATTTCTTTTCAGCCAGCTGACTGTTAGCATGACCAAGTAACTTGAACACAAAAGTGGGGTGGCAAGGAATTAGACTGCTAGCTATACAGAATGGTGAGGAACGGTAAGTATTGCTATACTCTTAAAGGCCATGTCAGACTTACACTATGACAACATGAAATGCAGCAGTACCAGGACTTTAAAAATGCTGTGCATCTCTTATTTACCACATCCAGTTTCTTAAATAACTTTAGAAGCTGAGAATTTTTTTTTCTGAAGGCAAGCTGAGTTCTTTAATTTCTTTGCTTTATTAAGGGATTTCCTGTCCCATGCAGTTCTCATTTACATTTTTTTTTTATGTTTTAAGAAAAGAATCAAAGACTGTCAAATGATGCACACACAAACGTGTCAGTCAGGTGTAACCACAAACAAACTCCCAGAAAAGGAGCGAACTTTCCAGGTCTTCCTGCTATTCAGACTGACTTGATAATTCCAGAAAATACGCTTTATCAGAGAGAGTTCCTGGGCTTTGGACCAAGAAATGTTCCCCACGTTCAAGGGGATGTGATAAATAGGAAATCAATTAGGCAGCTTAGTGGTCCTGTCTGATTTTCAACTGGAGCAATCCCTCTGCAGGCTCAGCATCCCTCCGATTCGGTGACTGGTGTAGAAGCTTGAGGGAATCCTTCCCATCCTCTGACTACAGAAAGGAAACTTGAAAGGAAGTCACAGCAGGCTACATGTGACACACTTCACTCTGTATTTTCACTTATCAAGTATCTGAGACTACAAGATACACGACGAGCTGGTTATTTCCTTGATCAGTTGCAGGGAGCTGCTGAAATCCCTTTGCTTATGAAATCAACACAGGTAAGTGTAGTCGCTGAAGAAAAGACTTATTTCTTCCAATTACCTGCAGCATCCCATCACCATCTCATCTCATCATAGCTCACGATAGGTGATACTCTCCAGACAATGACTGCAGTTTCAGCATTCAAGCTACAGCTAAAGAGGACTGCTTTTCCAGGAATGGCAATCCTTTGTACAAATTGTATTAGAAAATCTCTAGATTTCAGATTATCCAAAACTTGAAATCTTGCTGCATACTATATCTGACATTATTTTATTATATACTTCACAATATTAGAAATTGAGTTAACTATATAAGAACATCAGCTTTAATTTTCTAAATTACAGTTTCTAACTGTATTGAAGGTTAGCATTGAAGATCTCAACCGTGAATGTGGCTGTAATATCCAGACATCAAAAGACAAACAGAATAAAAATCTAATACCTGTAAATAAAAATTTGTATCTGACTCTTAAAATTAAGGTTCACAGTGATGAGTTTAATAAACTTTGTAACAGTAGTTAGTGGCTTTCTCTATAACAGCTTACTGCTGATGGCTTGTCTACGTGAACATGATCTTTCTTTTATGGGTGGGAGACACTCCCTGTTAAAATGTTCATCTTAATTGGCATCTGTGTCACTTTAACTATGTCCTGACTGGTTGCCTCCTTGGACTGGCTTGGGATTTCTGGCTAGGGGAATCCTCTCAGACTATGTTTGGCTTGTTTAAGTCATTGCTTAGGTGTAGCGTGTCTCTGGGTTTATTTCCATGGTGCGCAGAGATCTAACGACCCTCTGGGAAACAGAACTGAGGATCTCTTGGCAATGATGCCCCCCCGCCCCAAACTTGCATTCAGAGTGTGAGTGGGGGAGATGAAAGGAAGAGATGATAGTTACAGGCAAATGGGGTTTCTGTTGTGTTTGGACAGCGTGGGGCTCAAACACGAGCAGGCCGACTGATTACCTGAGTCCCTTGTAATTTGCCTGTTGGCATGGCCAGCCTATCTTTGGGATAAAAGATGCCTCCCTAAGTGTATTCAGAACAACTGCCTTTTAGAAGAATATCAGAGTGTATCCAGTACCTTGGAACAGGCATCATACCAGCTCCCTGGGCATGAAGGTTTTGATACACCATTGCTCGTTGTCTTACCCCCAAGATATGCTTCTGGAGCTCCTCTCATGCGGTAGGAAAGAGTGCAGTAGTTTGGAGACAATAATCTCTTTTCTGTGCTAGAGCATGGGTCTACTTGTTCCCTATTTACAAAAAAAAAGGTGACAGTTTATTCATTGGGTAGTATTCATTGAAAAAGATACACTCTTCTCCACAGGAAGCTCACCTCCTAAATGTCCACAGATCTTCACAGCCTCTATTTTTCTGCTGATTGGGGCCACAAGGTACCAATCTAAAGTGTCAGAGCATGACTTAAAGTTCCGAAGAGAATGTTGGTTTGTTTTCTTTTTTTTTCTCCTGCTAAGTTAGATTGCTACATCCTGCCACTCAATTATCTTTACTATTAAAACATATTTAAGTTCTGCCAAGGAAGCTGAGCATAAGCAAAATAAAACAGGATCATCTGGTTCTTCGTTGCATAGGGGTAACTTGTCAAAGTCTTGACAGACACTCTGTGAAACCACATCGCACACAAAATCAGGTTCAATAAACAGTAGCTAAAGACAGAAAATTTTCTTGCTTTGATAGAAGTATACAGATTTTGCAGTTTCTAATTTTAGCTCTATAGTTTACAGTAAATATCCTGAAAGCTTTTTTTGATTTTTTTTTGAGTGGAGAAAGTATATTTCATGTAATATTTTCTTTATTAAAAAATCAGAAAGTGAGAAATGCTTATGATTTCCTTAATTATTAAGTCTGTTTGCAGTGCTGCAATCTTCTAGGGGCTTGTTAAACACGCAAACAAGAAGAACAATGGATTTTTACTCACTGCTGTGTCAATTCTGAGGTCCTCAAGGTGATTATTGCTATAGAAGTATGCATAAATTTCATCAGCTGTTCAAGTGTACTTTGGGGCCTTTTAAGTTGTGGGTGTTTTTTTTTTTTCTTTTGATTATTGCTGCCTTATAGATCTGAATATTGGCCTTAATTTAACATTTCTCATATTTAAGTGGTCTTGACTGGCATTTCAGGGCTCTCTAAGTGTATTGCATACAGTGTAATGTCAAGTCACTACATTTTTGGAGGAAATACAAAACTATCAATATAGGAATAAATTTATTTTTAAAATGGTTTTTGACCGTGGCTTGTTACTGTGCAGTGGATGCATACTTGTGTGATCTGTAGTAGAAACACAGAGTTCAGAGAAATCGTTAGATGAGAGCATCCATGAATGTGTTTTAAGTATAACCTTCATTAGTGAAGCGAGAAACGTGAATTCATGCACATTTGCAACACACTCAAACCTCAGCCTCTGAATGCTGCAAAATGCTATGTGGAAATGATTCTTATTCCATTGCTTGCTTTGGTCGTCTTTTTGGGTGGAAGAGACACAAACAAGTATAGGTCTCAACAGCATGTTAAACATCTGGAGAACCTCTCTGGAAGGACTGCAGACATCTGTGGGCAGTGCTGTATGGGCAGGTGGGCACGTGCCAAACCATAGCAGTGAAGTGCCGCTGAAGGAGTTGTACTTTATCTTTCCTGTAAACAGACCAGACCCTACTGGACAATGACTGTTGAACAGTAGTACTCTTGGTAGGATTTTTTTTCTTCGACGGAAGATGCATTCAGAGCTGTACATTTAGCCCAGGGGGCATGTCCTATTGCTTTCTGTTTTCCTTTTAAACTTCTTGCATTAGACCTCAGTGCTTTCCTCTGCTCATTTTGTGAGGAGGGAGCTGAATCCGGGAGACTTGTCTTTACATGAGAAGGAAGACGAAGAGGTTGCTCTGTGGCTTGCTTTAACTTTTCACTCGCCCCACCGGAAGCCCATATGGATAAGATACAGGAATTGCATCTCTACACATCGGTAAATAACGGTGGTAAGTAAGTGATGGAGATAATGGCTAAAACAAGTCATCATGCCTCTTACTGCATGTTGAACTACTGGCAGCAAACGCTTGTGAGCAGAACTGTGTAAAAATTAGTGAGACACCAGATATGCTAACCTGTTTCCTTTGGGCAGCTAGTCTCATTGCAGATATGTCAGAATATAGATATAGGTCACTTCATATATAGTCCTTGTGGTGCTCAGTGTCTTGTTTATACGACCACACTGGAAATACTTGATTAGAGCTAAAACTTATCATTTTAATGAAGGTGTACTGAATCATAGTGGCTACAGTGGATACCTCATCAAACAGGAAATGGACAAAAAATGCCTTTATGCCCTGGTCCTGTACTTACATGCCTGAGTTAAACATGTCCGTAAGTGTTTGTGTGATGACAGCTTATGTCAGCAAGTTTTCCTTTGTGGTGCTTGACCTGGGTTTTTTCTTGTAGAGAGAAGTAAAAAGGGGCTCAGTTTCCTAATGGATTTGGAAAACAGATGACTATCTTGTGTTTCTCACAAGTTGTGAGCTGGCCTGATACTTGAAATACTGAGGCAGGGCTGGTCTTATGTAGTATGGAGCTCCAAGCAAAGCTTGGGCCCTATATTTTTGGCCTTATAACTAATAGTTGTTCTGCTTTCTGGAGCTCCTCAGGGCCCATACTGGTTCACAGTACAAATCCCATCCCGTCTTCTTCTGCTCCCCTCGTTAATTTTCTCACTTCTTCATTCCAGGACCTCCTCCCACATTTTTACCTCGAATAGTAGGTTCTGATACTGCTGCAGAATCAGTGGCTAGCTATTGGCAGTAGCTGCTTAGGAGATAAGTTCATATGTTAATAGCTCTGTGCTCCAACACTGGCATCAGCTGAAGATGAGTGTGTATTTTATATATTCCCTGTGGACCATTCAGCTAATGTGCAGTAGCGCGAAATGAATCTTCAAAACCAGAAGACGTGAAATAGTTCACCTGGGCTGCTTATAACCAAGACTGGTCTTGATTTAAACCACTCAGCTGTGGGATTGTGATGAAGCTATATGAGCCATTTTTAAATTATAATTAAAGGTTTTAAAACAGGTTTTGAGTTCACTGAGCCCTCCCTCTCACTTGATTAATCAGTGATTTATACATATATAATGACTTTAACTGACTTAGGGGGTAATTCATGTCATGATGTGCATGATATATGGATCTAAATAGACTAAGTAGAGGGAAAAAGGAACCATCTGTTCCCTAGAAAACCGTTCACTGTCAGAAGGATTCAAGAACAATGTTTGAAAAATGTGTTTAGAAAACCAGGAATAAATTTATCTAAATTTCTTGTGCTGTCTGGATGACATTCTCATTGGGTATATATTGCCCGACAAAAAAGGTTAGGATCCTGAATGTTTAAGCTTTTGCATGACTTCATGCTGTATTTTTGTGAACACATATAATGTTTTTTGGCCGGATCTTCACAGTGCTCATGGAACACTGTTTTTGCAGCTACAGGATGGATACAGACCCCACTGCCCAAGTGTAAATACTACCTGCACCAAACAAGAAAATGGAGGTGATATTTCCTGGGAGTAGGACTTTTTTATTTAGGGCAGGTGTCTGAAAGCGGAGGTATCATTCTCTGTGCCACTTACCAACCTATCTAGCGGGGTTTGTCAAGTGAGAAATATCCTTCTGCCCTCTCTTATGCCGTATGCGCAAGTTAGCTATCATAAGAAAAACATTGATGCATACTCTCAAATTTGCACATGCAAACTTTGTATGATCTTCAATAGGACGACTCATGCATGCAAACTTAAGCAAATGTGCAGGCACTTGTGGGATCAGGGCTTAACTTTCTGTCTGAGGGAGAAAAATTATACAGTATAGATGCATGCAGCAACTAAATTACAAAGGTAGACTGGTGTGTGCTACAGAAACTATAGACAGGAACTGCAAAGGCTGCTGCAAGTTATGTTCTACCTTGTCTTTTTTTTTTTTTTTTTTTTAAATTTCCTAATACTACAGGTCTGTTGCTTTTTAAATTAAATATATCTGTGGCAAGCTCATTATTTAACAGCGTGCTGGGGAAAACATTTCCTGCCAAGGCTACTTTCAAAGTCGGCCCCTCCTGGACCATTACCGGTATCTCCTGAAGCCCTTCCCCGCGGGCTTCAACAACACCGGCTCCCCGACCTGACGCCCCCGGGGAGACCCGGCGGGACACGCCGCCAACCGCCGCGGCCCAGCAGGGGTCAGTGGTGCCGCGGCGTGCGAGGCCGCCGCCGCCGCCGGGAGGGGCGGCAGCAGCCGGCGGGGGCACCCAGGGGTCCGGACCGGCACCGGGAGCATCGCCACCACCCCACCACCGGCACCGCTGAGCCCCGGGAGAGGGCAAGCGAGGGTCCGGTCCCGGCGCTCGGATGCCGGTGGGGTACCGTCAGATGCGGCGCGGTGTTGCGGGTCGGTCCGCGGGTTGCGACGGTGCCGGTGCCAGGCGGGCGGGCGCGGAGCATCCAGCCCACCGGCGGCGGCGGCTCCTCGGCCTGGCAGGTGCCGTCTATGGGCCTCCGCCTCCAAGCCGCCCCCAGTCCTCCCGCCGACGCCCGCTCGGGGGGAGCCCTGCGCGGCGGACGGCAGGAGGCGGCCGGCGGCTGCCCGTCGGCTGGGTCGGTCCCGGCGCCCGGCGGAGCTCCCCCTCACCCCCCCCATCCCTCCGCCCCTACCGGGGGAGGAGGCGAGCGGCGGCCGGCGCTCTCCCTACACGGCGGCGGGCAACCGGGGGACGCCAGCCCCGCGCCCGCCGGGCACCGCCACCCCCCCGCTCCGCTAGCAGGGTCCGCGGCCGGACGTAACGCGTTCTCCGGGCGGGGAGACCTGCCCCCCGCCGTCCCCGGCCGCGGCGGCGGAGAGGGCTCCCCCGGCGCCCGCTCCTCCACACAAAGAGGAGACGCGGAAACGTGCGCGGACGGGGCGGGGGACGGGGGACGGGGCGGGTGGGCGGCTCGGTACCTCCCCGGGGCGGCAGCGGCGGGGGAGCCGCCGTGACAGCCAGCCGCCGGCGAGGGCTGCGCCCCGGGCTCCTTCCTAAAAAGCCGCCGGTCTTTTTTTTTTTTTTTTTTTTTTTTTTTGTTTCCCTCCCCCTTTTCCCATAGGGAGCGCCCGGCACCCCTCGTCCAGCCTCTTCCGCGGGATGGCGGCGGCGGGCCGCCCCGTGGGGCTGGGCGCTGCGCCCTAGCAGCCGCCGGTCTCCAGCCGCTGCGGCGGGGCGCGGAGCCGGGCGCGGCCCAAGCCCCGGCTGCGCTTCAGCCCCTCTGCGCCGCTCGGGGCTCTTCCCGCCTGCCCGCCCCGTCCCCGAACATCGCAGCAGGCATGGGCTGTTTCTGCGCGGTCCCGGAGGAATTTTACTGCGAAGTTTTGCTCCTGGACGAGTCCAAGCTGACCCTGACCACCCAGCAGCAGGGCATCAAGGTAAGGGCGGACGGTGGGGCGGCGGGACGCGCTGCGGGAGGATCCCCCCCTACCCCTGCCTGCCCCGGGGCTGGGCTCCGCGCCCTGCGGTGCGGCTGCCCGGCGGTCTCCGCCTCCCCACCTCCTTTCGGCAGCCGTGGAGGGAGCGGCGGTAGGAAAAAAAAGGGTTTTCGGGATCCCGCGGGAGGCGAAAACAAAAAAAAAGCAACTTCGTAACTTTGTCGCGCAAGGGACAGATGAATGGGGAAGAGGCGTGCCGGTGGGGGCAGACGCGGCTTTGGAGACTTTAACTGAGACACTCATTTAAGTGAGCAGGTGCGGAGCGCTCCGGAGCTCTCGGGACACTTGGCACAAGTATTTTTCTATGCCTTCTACCACAAAAAAAACCCAAAAAACTAAAAGGAAGAGGCGGCTGTGTAGAGGGGGTGCTGCGCACCCGCGTTGAGTCACTCCACCTCCGTCCGCGGCTGCCTGCCCTGCCCGGCCCTCACCGCTGCCGCGGGGCAGAGCCCGCAGCCTCCCTCCGACCCCGGGGCTGGCGGGGCAGCAGCTCCCGAGCCGGGGGGTGCGGGTGTGTGAAGGTCCATCCGCGCCTCCAGCCCCGTGGCCGGTGGCCTGGTCGGTGGGAATAGCTCTGGGGCTGCTGCAGCAGGCTCAGGGCGGGCGAGCTCTTCAAAGTCGTCAGCTGCCAAACGCTAATGAGCCCTGACAGAGCATGTGAAAACTGAGATTTTTCTAAAGGCCCTTAACTTGGTCCTGTTTGGTTAAGCCTGATGACAGCAAATGGCATCTCTCAGGCACTCGAAGCCCTTGTTCGAAAAGCCAGAGACTTGAATTTATTATCCACGTAAGAATGTGGTTTCGGTGCTGGATCAGGAAAAAAAGAAAAAGAAAAAAAAAATCAGTTCTTCTAAAATTTATTCTTGGAAATGGCTGATCTATTTTACCTTAGAAATTCAAAGAGTAGAAATCTGTATGCCTGTACGTTTCAGCGTGAATGATTAAAGTTTGGTGAAGCAACTGGGTAAAGGAAGACCTAAAAGGGAGGGTGAGTGAGTCTAAATTTAATAATATAATTTTAACTATAACCTGTGGTGCTACCAGCTCTACATGTATGGAGAATTGTCAAGCTTTGCTGAATCAACTGCCTGCTCATAAATAGGCTCATAAATCCATGCTTAGCACAGAGGAGTAAGCAAATCACTGTGACGCTGAAATTCAGTACCTACGTACGGTATTTGAAGTCTATGTTTAGACACTTCTGAAAAACTTCACTTTACATGTGCAGATGTGGCTATGTATGTTATGCATGCACATACGCTTTTGTTGCCTGTAAATGTGCAGTCGCAGAAGAGGTATATTAAAAGAATAAGCTGCAAAGATAGTCCTACGGTTAGCTTCATGAATCCAAAGCCTGAAAGACGATGGGTTTGTGCAGAGTCTAATAAAAATTAATGTCCCATGGGAAAGGGTCTGAAGATGTAACTACTTTTTAAGAATGCGTGATTTACAGTGTTGGGAACCATCTAGCTTAAGAAGAGGGTGTGGTTTCCTGCCATTCTTAGCGCGATCTGAATGTGGTACGATGCTAAAGATTTCACCCCTTCCACCTGCTCCTTCTCTGTCTCGAATCTGACTGTGGAGGAGTCATAGAGTGAGTCGGGACAGTGTGTGGATCTGACAGAGAAGTAGTAGTTTGCTAACATTTTGGGGTAGGCGCAGAAACTGCACAGCAGTGAACTTCAGGGAAAGGAGAATGTCCTTTTTTGTAGCAGTCTGTGGGGTTTTTTTTGTTTTGTTTTTGGTTTGGGTTTTTTTTTTTAAATTAAATTAAATTTGTATAATGTGAAGCCACACCCCAGCAGTGTAACTCCATGAGCCTTTGAAACCCTACAGAGAGGAACCACATAGCTCTCCCCATGTCAATGGTTTGCACCATTGTGCTCTCCTTTGCCTTTGTACACGCACGAGTGTTTGTGCAGCTGCGTGTGAAGAGCAGCCCAAGTCCAGCTGAAGGGTAACCACTGGCTTTTGCTTGGTTAGTCTGTGGCTGGAATGGTGCCCTGATCCGCTTCACAGCTGGAGGAGGGCAGAACAGGCTCTTTCAACAGAGCCCTGGCTTATGCCCTTTTAAACTGCTGAGGGAGCGTTCGTGTTGTTTGTGTTCTGCAGGTTTCCACTGAAGTTACATGAGTATTCCTAAGTAAAACAGAACTTAAAATTTGCCATGTTCTGTCATTTGGCACTTTAACCTCGAAATATGAATGTTTTGTTTTAATTCTTTTGTTAGCGTGTACATGTCTGAAAATGCAGAGTCCTGTATTTGTTTTTACAGAATTTCGGCTTGGGCACTGAGTTACAGATTATAAATGTTCTTATGTATTTTATTTTAAAACAAAGATATCCTCAGAACTTCAGATTCTGGATGTAATCTTTCTTTTGTCTTCACACTTCTAATTGGGCTCACAGCTATACAGGAAATGTATGGCTTTGGTACTGTTTCACAAATCTTGAAGTATTACATGAGCAGAGATTTTAAGTGGTTATATAAGAAACTTCATTCCCTTCTTTTTTTGCCCAAGCAGACATATGTTTGCTAGAAATAAAAACCACAAATTAATAGCTATTTACTGTCTGTGTACTTACTTGATATTAGTGGATTTAGTCCTATTTGCTTTGAAGGGTGGAAGACTGAGCTCTGTGACTGTACGAGTCCTAGGCAACTTCCTTTCTTCATTGAATCTGAAATAAAGGCATGAGGTAGATGATTGTTTCTGAACTGATGTAGAGTTTTGAAGATGCATTGCTTGGTTTGCATGGTGGTTATTTCTGGCTTGCTATGCTTGACAGCAACTATATGCAGCCAAATATGACATTTTTGAATTACTGGTTTTATTAACACATTCTTGGGACTACGGTGGGCTTTAAATCATACTTCAAATTAAATTAATGAGCAGAGGTGGCACACGACTAAGAATCTGAGTGCAATTTAGAGATACTTTTCTCTGTGGACTTCAATGAGCTTGTTAGGGGCAGGAAAGGATTTTTTTTTTCTGGTTCCAAGTGGGGGAAGTGGAGGTGCAAAGAGGTTGAGTGACTTTTCCAAGGTCGTGCAACAGGTCAACATGAGGGCCAGGAATAAAATTCTTCTAGGCTGGTAGCAGCTGACCAGTCTGCCGTGGGCCATGCTGTCTGGAGGAATTGGTGATGATCTCTTCCTTGTAATTGGTCAAACTGACTTTTGTTTCTCATAGTTTCTGTTTTCTCACTGTGCTGTCTTGCTGTTTTCCCTTTACGTTTTTGTGTTTTAAGTTCAGAGCAGTGTTGTATGAAAATGTGGAAGCTGGCTCTCCAGCCTTCTGGTTTACAGCAGGCTGGTAATAGCTAGATAATTAGGAAAGGGCATCAAATATCTCATAATCTTATTTTTTATGTTTCCCTGTAGTACATTATCAGTGAGAGATATTTTGGAGAGTACATGTTTTGAGATGATAAAGCAATAGCAATTGTTAGTCCAAACAATTTTGGATTAACAGAGGCTATTCACCAGGTTCTGGTACAGTTTGTCTAATGAAGGTATATGGTCTTAAATTGGGGCAGCTTTTCCTCTAAAAAGGATGTTCAAGATGCCAATTAAGGAGTGGGTTTTTAACAGACCGTTGCTATGAATATGGTAAGAATCAGCTGTTAAATAAAAAAATAATCACTCTTCCAGGACTGTTATTTTGACTCACCTTCACATAGATTAAACAGTAACTTAGGCATTTTTATGGTACTGTAAAAGTACCATAAGTAGGTATAGGTTATTTGTTGATGTCACAAGACATGTCAATAGTGTTTTGACATGATACCTGACTGATGGGTTGTGGGCATTACGTATTTTGATTCTGTTAAGCATTGGAGTAATTGTCCTCGCAGACGGAGACTGGTGTGCCTTGTTGCACAAACTTTTTACTGGAGGTCAAGAAAACCTCTGTGGGCTCTTAAAAAATACTGGTATGAAGCCTATTTGTGATTAGCTGTTTCACAAAGAATTGTCAACATGTAATGAGTATGTAACAGGAATTTAACAACTCTTTTACTTATTTTTCTTGAGAACATCATTGAAGGCAAATGTTTGTATTCTTTTTCCTGAAGAAAAATATTATGAAACATCTCTATTTTATGTTTGTACCTCTTTGGTGGGAATAAAGTTCGTCAAAAAACCAATCCTACTTCTCCAGTGAGCAAGCTCTCTAATTAGTCTTGAGCCATCTGGTCATTGCACTTTTGAAGTATTCCTTGAAATTCCTCTCTGAGCACTATTTTTGTGCTAAGTCCTATTTAATATGACATGTGTGATGGGCCAACAACAAAGTTTCATTATAAGAGAAGTGATGAATAGGATAGATACACTAATTCTTCCTGGAAGACTCCATTTACAGCATATTGAGGGATTTGGGTCTTTTCAATCTGGAAAAAAGAAGACTGAGGGGGGACCTTATCAACACTTATAAATACTTAAAGGGTGGGTGTCAGGAGGATGGGGCCAGGCTCTTTTCAGTGGTGCCCGGGGACAGGACAAGAGGTAACGGGCACAAACTTGAACACAGGAAGTTCCACCTGAACATGAGGAGGAACTTCTTTACTTTGAGGGTGGCAGAGCACTGGAACAGGCTGCCCAGAGAGGTGGTGGAGTCTCTGTCTCTGGAGGCATTCCAAACCCCCCCTGGACACGTTCCTGTGCAACCTGCTCTAGGTGACCCTGCTCTGGCAGGGGGTTGGACTAGATGATATCCAGAGGTCCCTTCCAACCCTACAATTCTGTGATTCTGTGATATGTTCTGTAACATGAGTTTATTAGGTCGTAACACCTAGTAGTGATATTCCGGCCACCATACCACTCACTTGGTATGTTAAGGTGTTAATTGGCACTTCTGTGATACACAGGGCTGTCTGGCCCTCCATATGTGGCCCCTCATACAGAGGTACATCTCATGGTTTGTAAGCTACGCTTACAGGTCGAATCTCTGAATAAGGTTCTCAGTCTCCAAAGAAAGTGCGTGGTTTTTACCTGGGAAATAAGCAGACAGGTTTTTCTTCATGATGATTTACTGGGAATTTAACAAAATTAGATCAAACAATCTAAAAACAGGCTTCAACATCTCAATGTGGTTTAAAAAAATAAACAAAAAACCCCACATACACAAAAGTACCTGAAATAGTGAGTGACTGAGGTTAGGAACTGTGTTAAATGACTTCGTATGTAAAAAGCATGAGTGGGTTCATCAGACTGTAATACATTTTGTTAAGAAACTTATGGAATAATTGGAATAATTGACAATGTGATTTAGTGTGATATATAGAAATAGGTAAATGTGCCATTTCTTAGAAAGTTTTCTGGGGATTATTCTGGCATTCTTCTTTTTTTCATGCCCCAGTGAAGTTTTTTTTTTGTTTTGGTTTGGTTTTTTTTGAACCTGAGCAGTTCAAAATGTCCCAGGCTTCATGCCTTCAAAATTTAGTATATACAGAAAATGTGGGGTGCACTTTGGGATCAAGCTAATTTATCTCTGGAGACTCCACAAAGTCAATATGGGAATGGTAGGCTCCTATTTTTTTCCCTGGTGAAAATGCTTAATGAATGCACATGTCAGCAGGAAATAGAGCCCTATGAATAGAAAGATCTTACATTGTGTTCATTATTCTAATTGCGAGTTGGCATTAAAAGTCAAATTGGTAGTCATTTGCTGTGTGAATGCGGAATGTATTCTTTGTGATAGTGATGTCTGCTGGTTTACACTTCTACATTTTTAAAAAATGAAAGCATCTTTCTGTGAGAATTTTTCTTAATTATGCAGGTACGTTATTTCAGAAATCCTAAAAATCTTTTTAACGATAGATTGCAGTTGCTTTCCACCTACGGTAATTTGCTTACCACCTGCAGTAATTACTAAACTGTAATACTGAAGCTTAAACATACTAAATCGTATTCTGTCCTTTGCCCTGTTTGGTATTGATCAACAGATACTTTCAAGGCAGATTCTTCTAGATATTCAGGATGTTGTTGTGAAAAGAATAGTTAATAAAAAGTGAATTGCTTAAAAGGACACAATCTTGAAATCCAGCTTTTTGTGTTTTTTTTTTTAAACACTGAAAATGGTATTTAGAAAAAACGATACCATTCTAAGTCTTGTTGACAACCTCGTAATTTCTTTTCTTTATAAAGCTACAGTTTTCTGTTATGTGTGCATATTTTGCACAACAGCAAGGAAACTAAACAGATAATATTGTCAAGCTCCAAGTGTAAATAAGTACATGTTTTCTTCTTTAATGTCATAGTTACAATACATCTGAGGATTGTTTGTAACAGAAGCATCGATTTTTTTTTAACAAAAATATAAATTAATGGTAGTCCATAGCACTTGCATATTAGAAAGATGCTGTTCTTTCTTAAATTTCTCTTATGGATATAAAATAGTTGTCTGATTGCACACTGAGTACAAGATGGTGGATGTGGAATTGCGCACTGTTTCAGTTCTCTAGAAATGGACTGAAATAGTGCACAATTCTGGTTAAAAAAGAATTAAAGGAACAAAAGGGCTCATGAACCTTGCTATTAACTACTTCTCAAAATTACTTTCACATATTTGAAATAGATTACTAATTTCACCAGTGTCTTTACAGATGAGACCAGCACTTTTGAATACCCCAAGGAGTAACCATAAAATAAATGAACATTGAGACACTTTATTTTCCCTGGGTGCACTTAACTAAATTAATGAAACCAGCATGACAGCAAGAAGGAAATCCATTAACTTTTAAATGAAGTTACCTCTTAGTCGACCTGAGGTTTGAGCAATAATATTGTAGAAGGGGTCTGTTTTGCTGGTTTCAATGAGCAATGATTTCTTAATATAACCAGGGCAAATGTAGGCTGTGTGAGGCAGCCTTCTCATTATATGCTTTTGTATTTCTGTAACTCGGATTGAGTATTTCTTACATTAGAGTATTTAGTGCAGTTAAATACCATCTGTTGATAATTTATTCATTTCAGTTTTTTGAAGTTGTAAACTAAAATTCAACTGCAGAATTGCAGCCTTTCCCCTCAAGAAAGAAAACTGCTAAAAATTACTATGTTGTATGAGGGGAGCTCTTGAAGAGACTGAATAATTTGAAAGGTGCTTCATGAAGAGGATTTCATTAAGAAGCTATAGTTTTACGTCACTTCACACCGTAAAATATCTGTTTCCAAGATGGTATTGAACACATACGAGAAAGCAAGAAGTTATTTATTGGTCATGTTGAATGATTGCTAATACCCATATTTTTGATAGAAAGATGAGAGATTACTGATGCATTCTCATTTCTTCATTCTTCTTGTCTTTTTTTTTTTATTTAAACTCTTATTTTCCTCAAGAGGATTTCACTTGTGTAATTAGAGAGCAGCTATAATAGCTGCATTTTATTCAAAAGTGAGATCTTCGCAAATGAATAATCAATATCTGGGTAGAATTTTGCAGACTGCATTTCTAGTACGTATTTTAGATACTGCCTTTTTGATCAGGTCTTGTGCTTGCTGCATACCAATTTAATTTCATAGTTTAAAATGAAGATTGTAATTTCAGTATTGATCGTGCTTTTGTTCCTACTCTCCCTTTGCAACCTGTGTTGGGGATGGTTGAACGCTGTCAGCACTGAGGTCAAAGGGACATGCTTGGGGTCAACGTGTGCTATTATTTAGAAGTGGAAAGCCAATAGAAACATTGCAAAATGAGAGCTCTGCTCCTTTGGTTTTGCTGCAGCATTAGGAGGGGAAACCTGCCTGTTTTGCCAAGTGGGAAATGTGCTTTTTTTTGTCTCTGTTGATAGAAGGCTGTATTGCTTGGTTTGTGACCATAAATATTGTTTTTGTTTTTGTTTTTTTTTAAGCTAAAATTTCAGTATGACCGTAAGTATACCATACCTTTTTCTGCCTGTTGTCCCACTGGTCTGAGGTAGCCTGTGCTTAGTGACTCTTTTGGAGGGAGGTGCTTACCTGTAACAAAATGGGTCAGGATGGTCCACTCTCGGGTGTAAAAGGGGACACAGGTAGCAGGAATCACACAGCCAGCGTTCTTTATTTGAGGAAAGGAAAAGAAAACCAGTAACATTGGGGAGGTTAGAAACAGAGAGAAAAACAGCTGGGAATATGAGTGAGAGACGAAAATAAATGCTGTGATGACAAGGGAAGAGACCTTTTGTGAAATGTAATTCTAGTAGTACCTTTCCAGAGCTGGAAAAAGGACACCTCAGTAGTTTCTTTGAATTGATAGTACAAATCATCACTATTAAAAATAACAACTAAAATTTAAAATACCCAGGTAGAGTTTTTTTGATCTTTTTCATGGAAGACTTCAGTGAGTTGAAAAGATGTTAGCGAGTTGAATGCATCATTAACCTATAGTACCAGGGTTATTATGTTAAAGCTTGGTTAGAAGTTTTGGAGGTTTTTAAGGATTCCTTTTAAACAAACCCTTTTTTGACGTGATTTTTTTTTTTTTTTTTGTGTTGGTGTGACATGAGGGAGGCGCATACAAGTGGGAAGTCCTCCCTCCTATCAGGTATTTCTATTAGTTATATTTAATAAGGGGAATCCGTTACATTCTGTGAAATCCAACTGCTCTTTGGGCTTACGCTTAAAATACATAATAAAGTCATAATCATGGATGGTTACTAATGTGGAGGAAAAAGCACGCTATATTTTATATGGTTCATGTACTTATTTATTTGTCAATATTTACATTTTAAACTTTGCAGGGTTACAAATTGCTCTCTATAAGCCTGAAAAGAAGACACTCCGTCTTCCTCTAGTGCTTGAAGTTTTGGGTGTGTGGGTAAAATCTGTATGTGGTTGAGTGAGACAGTTTGATAATAAGCGGCTCAGCACTTTGCTATCTTTCCTGTATTCTCAGGAAAATGAGAACTGAGTGCACTGAGGGATAAATTCTTTGGCTGTGTGAGATGAAGTGCCTTTTAGTAATGGAAAAGGAGGATCTTTTATATCTCAATTGCATGAAAAGTATTTGGAAGGCAGAAAACGGCAGTTTCCCTATGTAATTAGTGGTAAAATTCGGCATGGCTACTAATGTATGTAAGCACATGGTTTAACACTTTGCAGAACTGAAGGGAGTTGAGCATCTTGCAGGGTCGAGCCAGAAGAAAGAACATCCAGATGAAAAACACTGGACCTGGTTCTTGTTTTACACATCCTATATATTTCACTGCAAGTTCTCATTTATATCTGACAGTAGGTTATTTGTAGCGTAACCAAAAATATTTTCTGTCTACAGTAATACCCACTTCTTATTTATTAAATATTGAAGATCCAGTTTATTATTATTAATATTTTAAATAAATTAGATATGGAAAAATTACAGTTCTGGTTTTGAATCATCAGTTTCATTCAGATTCTCAGTGTCACAGTGTAAAAAAATTGTGACAGACTTCTTTCCTATTTGGTAGATGAATGGTGGCTAGAAGGAAAGTAATGGGGTTTAGCTCTTTTCCTCCTCAGAATACCAGAAAAAGAGTTGTCTTTATAAGGGGCTACCCTCAGAACCACAAAGGAAAATACACTTTTTTATTTTTATGCCATGCGTGAGTACCTCAGGAAACTGGTGAAACTAGCTAGTGAGAATTAAAAAAAATGAGGAAGAACACTTATGTGAGCAATGAGGAGTGAGTTCAACACTGACTTACAACTTGAAGCACATGGTTATTTATCTGAAAAGAGGGAATCTCTAAATAGTGGTATGACATGTAATATGAAAGCAGACTTCCCACATGTTCCTACTGGGGGCATCTTAAACTGTCCTCAAAACTAGCTGGTGTTGGCCAACACCAAAGACAGAAGAATACTTCACTGGGCCATGCCTCTCCTCTAAATCTGTTTCAGTGGTGTTATCTATTTACCTATGGTATAGAAGGTTGTTGTCGTTTATGAAGTAGTATAATCTTCTCATCAAGGCTGTAGAAGGGAAAGGTAGTCAAGTGTCAGAACCAGATGGCACTGGAAAGCCATGACTGCTAGTACTTTTCCAGTTTTAGTTCATGCTGAGAAACTGTCAGATTCTTGTTTCCTGTGGTTTTCTGTGGCTGTGTTTGTACTACCTGGGAAGACAACTTGAGGGAGTGCAAGGAGCCTGTTGGACCCTGGGCTAAGTGGTGCAGCTGTCCACTTCTACGCTGTGTTCCCCCTTTGGGGGTCCTCTGAAGTCTGCTTGATGCTGAGAGATGATCTTTTGTCTGTATGGTTGGTTTGTTTATTCAATATGCCAGAATAAAAGAAAGCTGAGTCTCCGACTGTCGTAATTCTGATTGTCACAGCATGACTGTAAGGGGTGAGTGATACGTGTCGGGGTGGTTTGAAGGTGCTGGGTAATGTTGAAGGCTGGCTTGAACATCTGAAACCAAGCTGTTTATATTGGGTACCATGCAGTGCATGATCCTGACAACTGTGCCTGGATCGCCCTTCACAGGAAATGAGGACACTTTAGAAGAGGTCATGGGAGAAAGGCAGCCTAAGTTCAGTAGTGATGATCAGAAGAAAAAAAGCCCTGTGCAAATGAAAGAGAGATGCAAATTAACAGCATGGTTACGCTTGCAAAAAATCTTTTCTCATATCACGGTTTCCTCTCTGAAAGAAGGCAAGAAAGCCACAAGACCTTGTTGTGGAACCTTTTGAAGAGATGTGTGAGTGTCCTGACTTGCCCTCAGCTCTTTAGGTTTAACTTGCATTGCCTGCTTTGGGTAGGGGAGGAGGGAGTGGGCTTAAAGGTGTTTTTAAATAATGTTTTCAGGATGGAATAAAGCCCTTAAGTTCAAAAGATCAAATATTTTGCCTCTGTTTTGAAGTGGTGCCAGATTCTTCAGCCATATTCTTCCCCCTATTCTTTTTTTCTCTCAAAGTCCCTCATCAGGACCTAGGTGTTCCAAAACACATGCCCATAAGCCTTTTCTTTTTGTGTATAATGTTTAAGTTGTCTGAACACTTCAGTTCTTTTTTCAGCATGTACGTTCTTCTGGAACATAGGAAGCTCTAAAGCCATGGGATCATACTTGGAAACAAAAGCTTTTGGTGTCCCTCAAAGATACTGCATTTATTCTGGGTTATTTTGAGTAGTATTTTATTCTTCTGTGTTAAGACTTGACAAACTATAATGCCTCTGAAATCACCTCTATAAATCATCTTTCTCCAAAAATGGGGGGTATTCTGTGCTCTCCCAGTGCTACAGGTAGGTCACAGATGAGATTTACTATTAAGAAAATGCTGTAGGCATTGTGATTCCTTCAGCTGTTCCTCCAGTGTCCCTGGGCTGTTCCTGCAGAAGCCAGTTCTCTTCCTCAGGCAGAGATTTGGTAATAACATTTCTTTTTCTTGTGAAAGCAATAGTGAGTTACCAAAGCCTTTCCCTGATTTGGGAATACTTGAAATTGTGGACCCCGTTTCAGTTCCAATGAAGACAATAGATGTTTTGGTGTGCTTTGGCATCAACTTCAAGAGGAGCCAGATTGGACCCTGTTTTTCTGTGAGCAGCCTCAATTAGCAAATGATGACGCTGAAAATAAAATGTGTTAGATCTTGTATGAAGATGTTAGATGTTGTTCACATAAAAGAAACGTATAAACTTTCTACCTTTCAAATAAAAGTTAAATTCTTCTTAGTCATCCTTGGCCTTTCATCAGCATTCAGATCTTGAATCTGACTGTTCAGAGCATGAAAGCTGTATTTGTTGCTTTCATGACTAAATCTTTATTCCATGATCTTAAAGCTGTTTTTTCTCTTTTTCCACTTTCCTGAAAAAGTCTGCTATAGAAGCAGGTTTCACGAACTGTCTCCTGAAGTCAAACTGCAATGCAGACCATGTTTGTTTATGGTATCTGCTGCTTTGTGAAAAAGTGAAGAAAAGTCAGCATGGATGGTCAGAAAAAGAATAACTTTATTTTTGGTATTGTGTGCATGTCTGTACAGAAATTGGAGGGGTCTTGGTGAAATTAAGATGTTTGGGGATGGGAATCTTTGAAATGTCAAAAGGAAGGAAGTTCCTCAGTACTCCTCAGTTTTATCTTTCTTTGCAGTGATTTGTCCTGTTTGTGTTTTAGTAAGAGCTCAAAACTTTTACTGTAGCATGCAGAAACTCCAGATGAAGGCAGAAGTCATGCAGGAAAAGATGCTTTCCACTTGTCATTCTTTGTTGAGAGGGAGGTTTGATTGGGAGGGAATTAAATCACCTGCATTGAGTTCACTGAAAATGAATCAAACCCAGCTTTTTTGTTATAGATGTGGGGTTTTTTTTTCCTGTTGCATAGTCTGTATCTGAGCCCATGACATTTTCTATATTTTGATTTTTTTAACTATTTAAAAAAAATATTTTACTTTTTATCTGTGAGTATTAGATAGGTCAGCGTTGAAGCTTGTCAGTAGGGCAGCATATAGAAATACTTGTGTTGCTGCATGCCATATACATGTAGTGTGCTTATAGAATCCTCCCTCCAAGAATATTAATCGAGAACTTTTCATAAGCAAATAATGCACCGAAAGAAACTCCAAAATCAAATGGGTAGGTGAAATTTTCTTCAGTATTATTTAATCCTACCATGTGTCTTCTCTTGATGATGATTCAAAACAGCTAGGTTTTTATGTGCCTGCTCTATTGGAGTTTAAGCATGCACTTGAAAAGTCACAAAAGTACAAGCCAGTGCTTATTCCTGCATTCACCTGTCTTTCACAGTTATATAAATGTATGCTGTGCCCATCTCCATCCTCAACTTGAGGTGACTATACTCTCTGTGTGTGTTTGTATCTAATCCGCTAGTGGATTGATGTAAGTTTCTTTAAAGTGGTAGAGTTTCTTCTGCCTTTGCTTACAGTGGATTAAGGTTCGTCATCTTAATATGCATTTTTTCCTACATAAGTCTCACCACATAGAGCAGATGGACTTAGTATTATTATCTGTAAGAAGAAGGACATCTAACAGGCTGCTGCTTATTATCTAGTTTCTCAAGCTCGGCCTGATTCATATTCCTTTTCTTGCATACAGAAGGAATATGGGATAAGAGAATCACTTGAACTGTCGAGAAGTAGCATAATTGAATTTTGAACATTGATTTCTGCATGTACAGAAAACGAAGAGAAAGAATGTACTCAAGCAGTAAATTATAGGAGCCAGCAGAGTGTACAGTGCCTTTAAGAAGCAGGTGTTTGCTATGAAGTTCACCGTGCATACAAATGCGCTTGCATTTTGAAGTCAGTTAGGAACAATGACGGGGGAACAGGAAACCTGACTGGCCTGATACAGGTTTTTTTCTATTCAGTACAGGCTTGCAAAAAAAAAAAAATCATAATGCAGGGAAAAGCATGATTCTTCTTAGCTCTTTTAAGTCTGAAGCGTGAGGGGGGAACCAGAAGAATGATTTGAAAGAAATTGCAGTAGTGATTGTTTTAAGTATACACAAAGGAAGCCTTGCACTCCGTCAGGAGCACTAGCCATTTTCAATCTGGAAGAAGGGACTGAATGTTTAATTAAACAATGCCTTTCACTGTATTGGTTTATGCTCCAGCATCCGTGATGCCTGTAGATTTAGGTTATTTTTCAAGTGTACAGCTGTTCCCTCCCGCACAAAGCTGGGGCTGGAGTTTTTGCGGAGCAATGTGTTGTTTTAGTCATGGTAGCACTTGAAACATCAAAGTACCCCGCAAGCAGGCGAGGCAGAAGCAGGCCCTGCCCTACAGAGACATCTGGGTCTGGGGCTGCAGCGGCACAGGGGTGAGCACGCTGACGAGTGTGGGAGGGGAGCAGGTTAGGATGGAGGAGAAAAGAGACCAAGCCGTCAGTTTGGGGAACATTGTCTCTAGAATAGCTGATTAATCTGGGGTTGTTGCTCTGCTAGGATAAATTTGTAGAATTCTGCTGGGAGTAAACTGCGCCAGGCGTCTGCCCCAAATTATAAGTGCGTATTATGGGTAGCTCTGGACTGATGTCTACCCAGTTCTTACAGGGCTGTCACGATTTTGGTTAAAGGTGTTCTGTTTTCATTGCAAAAAAAAAAATTACATAGGTAAACCAACATGGAAAAAGTTTATACCAATACAAATAATTCTGTACTTACCTAGCTTAACCTTTCCTTAAGTGGTAAAAATAATAGTTCAGCATTGGCAGCTCGACCGCCCTTGCCTGGGGCAGGCTGGGAGGGAGCTACGCCGTGGTTCCAGGAGCAGTGTGAATTGAAGAAGGTTTCCAGGCAAGCCTGGAGATTTTAAGCATCTCTAACACAAAGCTACAAAGGTATCTCGTCTGCCAAAGGCCTAGCAGGTAATTCCACAGTAAGTGCTGATCTTATCAAAACACAGAACCCACAATCTATCAAACCCCTTTGATCAACCCATCAGCCCTGCCAGCCCATCAGACCCCCAAACCTTAAGATTTTCTCTGCATGCAGAAATTGTCTTTCTGATTAACTGGATGTGCTTTCATGGGGAAAAAAAAATTAGAATCCCTCTGTAATCTGTTTGGCTACGCATTATGATAGTGCTCATGTTATATAGGCTATTCACGTGTAAGAAAAGGAATATGTTGGAGAAGGTGAATGCACCTTGAAACATATATCTATATCTATATCTATATCTATCTATGCTAAGGAATAGAGCAGAAAAAATAGTTTGGTGAAATAACAGACTTGTTTGAACCCTAGTGAAACAGATGATTTTTGTGATTTTTTTTTTCTTAATCTACTTCATTTGGAGAGAAGGCTGGATCTGCTTAAAAGGATTTTTTATTTTGAAGAAAGGTTTGTTCTGGTTTTGGCCTCTTGCTTCAACTGGGAATTACATCCTCCAGTGGCACTTTATTAAGGCAAAATATTTCAAGTCAGTGGTTAGGCTTTTAGTCAGATCACACACGTTCTACTGAAGGAGAAAAAAAATACTACCATCCTTTGTTGGATTATCTCAAATGTTATTTAAGCAATAACGTATGAAAGCAAATGAAATTCAAATCAAAACAGAAAAAAATATGCATATGAAAAAGAAGAAATTGGAAAGATCTGATCTTGCTGAGGAAGATCCTGTTGATGTCAGTGGGGATTATCTTGTATCATGTAATCATAGCCAGGATTGGAATTGTACACAAAGGACACGGGCATGATACTTGTTTTCAAAAGTATTCAGGTGCTTGCATAAGAGCCTTTCAAAAGTCTTTTCTAAAGATCGTGCTTGGCACTCAGGTAATTCTGAAAAACTGTCTCAAGGCCTGAATTACCAGTTACAGAGTAAATATCAGTACAACAGTATCACTTACATGAAAGTGCCTTTAGGATGGGTGGTGTGTGAGAGCCAGATCCATGAGCTGGAAATGGGAAGCAGCATCTCAGCATTACGAGTTGGCATTTTCTTACTGGAAGGAACAGAAGAGAGAGGATTTTATGCTGTTAAGTTTGTATTTTTAATGAACAAACAATCCTAGATAATTAAATGTGGATTTAACAGTTTTTAAGGAACAGCTGCTGCTGACACAAAGAAATGTTTGCCTCTAAGCAATACTGTAATTCTTCACATGGGAACATATTAAAACTGTATTTCAAAAGGAAGGTTTGACTGTCACAAAGTCATTTATGTAGTGACATGGAGCTGAAATTTCTGTGATTCAGGTAGGTGTGTTATCCTATATAAAATTCAGTTCTCTAGTGGGACTGCAATATCTAAATCTTTTACTTGCATGCAGGATTTGTGGGCTCTGCTGGTTCTTACAAGTTTCTGTTTAAAGATTTGGGCACGTGGTCAAGCTGGTAAGTGGCTGTGGTAGATCTCCACATGTATGAATAGCAAATATTTGGTAATTCAGTTTAGTTTAAGTTGCAATAAGAGAATTCAGTTACATTATATTTTATTTACTATTGGCTAAGAGCCTGCGGAGGTTGTGATGTAGTGGTAGTTCAGCTTATATAGGCATCTTCAAGGGTCTCTGATTTCTCTGGAAGGCTTAAAATCTGCAGTGTTCTAGTCTAATTCTTATAGCAGATTTCACTTGGATGTTTTCGTCAATGACAAAGTCTTGGAATTTCTTTCTTGTTCTTGTTTAAAATAATTTAAACTTTCTGTTGTCACTGTTGCAGAGAGAAACTCAAAAGCATGAACCCTCTGACTCCTGAAACCAGTAAGCCTGCATATTTCTGTGAGGAAGCTCAGAATTAAAGCAAGTGTTAGGATTTTTTTTTTTCCTTGAAGATAAAGTCGTAATTTGTTAATGGCTAGGATTGCTTCTGTAGAGCCATAGGGGTAGAAGGGAATTAGACGAATATATAATCAACGTATAGTGAATATATAATCAATTTATAGTGAATTACATTACATGAGGACATGGTCACAAATACGTGGTTCGTTCTTTAAAGGCTCTTTTGGTCTGATCTGTTTTTGAAAACCTTAACTAAAGGCGCCTCCCAGGAGCCCAGCTGCAGTCCTTTGTTACTCTTCTAGTCACAAGGCTTTCCCTGACAGCCAGCCAGGGTCACTTTTGTTTTCGGTTAAGCTACTTTCACTTTTTCCTAACGTCAGTGGGTCTGTGCATAGGGCACATTTGATCCTTAACCTTTTGTAACACGCTTTTTTATACTATGTTAGGAGACTTGATGCTAGGAAATGCTGGAAGCTCTGGCTTTGGGCAGGGATAGGCACTCAGGCAGCCAAGATGAGGGAGGTTGTGCGTGTATGGGGCATTAGGTTGTCCACTACCATCTCATATTCATGTACCTAGGGAGAATATCAGGACTGGTTTGATTTAGCCTGCTCCTGCCCAATGTTTTGTTTTATGAAACTTCATCTTTGTTTCTGCAGTGCGTCCTCACCAAAATCCTGCATTGCAGTTCTGTTTTGTCTTTCTTAAATAGTTCTTCTTGTACTATTATATCTTCCTGGATGATAAGGAGATAGGACTAAATAAATCTAAACAATCTTCTTAGTCTCTCCTCCCCTTCTTTTGTTTGTTTTTTTTTTTCCTAGTCTGGTAAGTGAGACAGAGGCTTCCCAGCAAACAGATGACAGTGTGTACCGTGCACTGTCAGTGGTACAAAAGCAAAAAACTTTGAGTGCCAATTTCATCCATGGGTAGAAAACAGTGCATAAATTCCCCATTTCATTCTGTGCAGCAAATCAAGTGATGTTGTTAGCACATTTCAAACAGTGTATACTTTCATGCTCCTGTTTGGATCCTCTTATTTGAGAGGTTGAGCAGCAGTGGTCCTTAGGCTGCTGCCTGTGAGGGTTATTGTTCTGCCGTGTTTTTCTGAGAGTCTCCATTGCAGTCACGACTTAACCTTGTGACTTTGCAAAAGCTCTGGCAGCTTCTCCCTCCCCTGCTCCAAACCACAACACACTTTCCGAATGCGTATCATTATCTGTGTGCTTCATGTTGGCTGTCCCTGGAGCTATTTGCTGGCAGAATGTTGCCTCTTCCAAGGCGGCTTTAAACTGAGCCAGGCTGGGATCCAGTAGAAATCCAGGAGATGTGATATGAAACAGTCTTCTGAAGGAGATGACGAGGAGACTGAAAACTGGTAAGATCGGTCTACTGGCCAAAGCCTTGAGATGGTATGTAAACGAGCAGAGTGCAGTTCTTGCTTCTACCAGTCTAACCCCCTTGGGAGGGTCTGGCCTTCAAGACTTTGCACTTAAGAAAAGGAGAAATAGTATTTCCTTTTCTTTTTCCTTTTTCTTTCTGTTTTGACTTCAAGTTTTGGGAGTTTGTAGATGTATTTTTTACAATTGCTACCACGGGGAACCACAGCATTCTGGCATTCTCTTTGTGTCTCGTCTCTGTAAATGATGATAATGGTAATAGAGCAGAAGGGGCAAGTGATGTGAGGGGAAATAAGCACTGCGGTGTGAAAAAGCTACTTTATATTTTAATTTAGATCGATCTTATCAGATATAAGTCCTTCTACTGCATACAAGTTCTCATACAGTTCTTTGTTAGAAGATCTGAGAGGACCTTGAAGACTGGAAATGTGTTCAGGCAAAAATCTGGGGTTTTGTTTAACCTCAAAGAACAGGGGTTGACTTAAAACAAACCCACAAAACAGAAGCAGGGCAAAAAAATATGCAAACAAACCTCACCACCAGCTCTGCCAACTTCCTGACCCCTCTCCTCTTAATAAAAATGCCTGCAGCCACAGGCAGATTTATTTCTCTCTGCAGACATAATTTTTAAGTTTCTTGGCTTGGTTTTATGCATCTGATTTTTGACATCTCCATGATGCTGTTGCATCCGGTGTCCCTTGTCATTTTTAAAGGTTTGTATGAATTCACTTCCCAAAGGTGAAACTCATGATTTTAGAAAGATTTTGGAAAACTCATGGTTTCTAGAAGAGCCCTCTGCTTTCAGGAAGTTCCTCGAAGTGAACTCATGTCTTCCACAGGCAAAGCTACTTGCAATTTGGTCTCAGGGTTTGAAGGACCTGAATGTTTAATGGCTTCTTATTAGGCAGTGTCTCATCTTTCATATTTGAAAAGTTCTCCAGTGTCTTTGTGGTCATGTTGTTCTGACAGTATAACATTAGTCTGACTCTGTAAATAGTATTAACCACCTTTATTGACAACTGCTGTCCTGGCAGCAAAATTGCAGAAGCATAGGAAGGGCACTGAACCAATATTGTCCAGTGTTGCTCCAGTCTGGGTTCAGTTTTACTGAAGTTCTGTAGAGCTTAAGAATAGTAGTTTGTGTTTGTCTGTGATTTGGCTCTTGGCTTGTTGAGATGCTTGTCTTCAGGGACAGCCCATTTGAAGTTACCTACCCGATGCATCTCCTGGGGAGGAGGAGTACCTTCATTCTCAGCACTGGCATTGCAGTTTAATTTTTTGTCATCTGGCCTCTTCTTTTAGAATCCAAAAATCCTGAGTGCAGTAGAAATAGACGTGACATGGCAGAGGTAATATTCCCTTCCATTCATGCTTCTTCCCACCTAAACTTGCTAGTATGTGGCTGCAGAGGTGGGAAGGACAGGAGGTATGCTACAAAGATCTTCATAAAACTATTAACGCTTGACCAAATTAAGAGGAAAAATGTTTTTGATTAAGAGTGTATGTGTTGCTTGAACTCTGTCCTAATTACAGCTGCATATTTCTCCTCTCCTGACTTGGCCCAGCCCTATCTAAGGTAGCCTGAGGTCTACTTTAATTTACTCCAGTTGGCTGCAATTCCTGAGGAGTCGTGTGCCACGTGGCTATGGCTAGAACAGGGTTTATCCCAGCCGCTCCCGTTCCCCACCCTGAGCAGGCGCTGTGGGCAGGAGTGTGTGGGAGATGGATGTCCTGGATCGCAGCCTGCCAGGTCGCCCCAAAGTGGGGAGCCCCCACCAAGGAACTTTGCCGAGAGTTTCCACTTCAGCTGCCTGGGGCGCAGAGAAGGACCTAAAGCCTGGTGACCTCCTTCAAACACTCCCGTATGCCCACGATGAAAAGTTCACATGCCGCTATCCAAGGCCTTGTGAATTTGAAGGCAGGCATTACGACCTCTGCACTGAAGTCAGTAATACTCTTTGTCAGGGACCTTCTCTGCTTAAACCCCTTCTTTAAACAACACTGCAGTTTGTAAGCCAAAGGTGCTAATATTTTGTCTCTGAAGCCTTTGCAAAAGTGTTACTTGCACAAGCAAAATAGAAATATGCCAAAGAGAAGTTTGTTGCCTTAATTTAGAAGAGGTTACTTTATTGTTCTTCTTGCTGAAAAGAGCTTTATCATGCTGTTTCACTTAACTGATCGCATATGAATAGGAAATGCAATAAGTAATTACAGAATACAGTGTTACACAATAAAGTCAGGTCATACTTCAATTGTCCTGTAAACTGTTGGTTTTTTTTTTGTTTTTCCACTCCTCTGGATCAGAAATACTTTAATAAATGCAGTAAAATCTCCCCTTCTTCCTTCACCCCCTTATAGAAGGCCATGTTTTAGGAGTCATTATTGTATTATGTTTGTGCTGAAGTATAGGAATTGATTTTTTGTCTATGTTTTTTCTACAGTTATTGTTTCTTTAAAGAAAAAAAAAGGCACCTCCACTGACTGTGTGCTATCACCAATACTGTTTTCAGTGTTACCCTCCTGCTTTATGTATTTATTAAACTTTGTGACTTCTATCTAGGCGCAGCATTGACTTCTCCCTTTTTGATGGTAGAATTAATACAACCACACTCGTAATATATTAGGAATTGGGTTGCCATTACAAGAGTTTACAAAAATAAAGTGTGGCTCCAATCCATTGTACCAGTTCTAAAAGTGTTATTTAATACATGGGAATCTCAACTTTTCCTCTTACTCCAACTCAATGTTGCAGTAGCCTGTTGTCAGCAAGAAAAAGTTTCACTTTACAGTTCAGCAGATTAATCAGTGGTGAAAAAAATGCATTATCTGTCTGGTTTACAGAACCTGGGCTGGTTTAAGATTATAGTGAATTGCAGTATTTTAAGCTGTGTAACTGGAAATCTGAAACTTTGAGTAAATATTAATTGTGAAAATGAATTTTCTGGATTTTCGAGCATCTGGATGTGTTCTGTGCAAATTACCTGCAGAGTTTTGTAATTGGTTTGGTTTTACTGAGTTGTTATTGAAAATATTACCCTGAAATTAAATAAAAAAATACACAGTGTAAAAATGCCTTTCAGAACCTTTTCTTGCCTTTTGTGCAATAGGAGATGCAGTGAAAACATGGGGAAAAAAATCCATAATCTCAAAAAGTTTACTAATTATGGTCATTAAACAAACCCATTACATAACAGCTTTGACTGTGACTTTATTTTATACTGTAGTGTCAGCTTGCTCTGATTAAAGTTCTGGATTAATAGTATAATGTCAAAATGGAGAATTTATGCAAATGCATTTTTGGTAAAGTGAAACAATTGTTTTAATTGGTATTATATTGAAGGTCCATGCTTGACTGTGCAGTATTTGGTGAAAGAAGTGTAAAATACACATTTTCTGCGTTTATGAAAGGACTGAGCTTTCATACAAAACAGAGTATATAACATATATAAAAGTATAAAGTTATTATATACTTATATAATCTATCTACCTATCTGTCAACCTATCTACCTATCTATCTAAAACAGTAATTGAAAGGCCAGAGCTCTTTTGCAGGAGACTAGTGGCTGAAGAACAGCGTGCTGAAGAACTGCTGAACTGCTGTAGCTCACGTGCCATTCCTAAAAGTGTGGAAAAGGTTTTTGAACCCCTTGTAAAGGAACAGAGGGTGCTCGGTATTTTTGTGTGTTAGTTGACGATGGGATGAAAGTTACAGATGTGTTGTCCATGTAACGTGCGATATTAGTCGTCTTTGATGACTAGGATGTTGTAAATTGGAGGAATTGGAATATGTAACTTACTTAGATGTGGCACTCAGAGCTGTGACAACCAAGTGGGTTACCAAAAAAACCCCCACCCTCCACAACTTCTGGCTTTGTTCACCACTACTCTATTGTGTGCATGACGGCATGTTTGTGAATAGCTCTTTGCGTTTTTTTTCTTTGTATATTTAGTGAGCTAGGTTAGATGCACAATTGTTTTGTCAATGGAAATTTTTCCACTGATTTCAGAAGGCTGAGGGTCAGACTGTTGCCACTTTCTCTATTGTTGAAAGAGGCCTTTGATAACCTTGACAGGGGCCTGTAAAAAATCGGTGTGTGTGTCTGTGTGTGCAATTTTCTCAAAAGAAATTTAAAAAATTCTGTATTATGTAAATGTTATTCTAGCAGAACTAGAATTGGTGGAAAAAGCTTCAAAACATTAGTATTCACTGGGATCTTTTAATTTTAGATGCAATTGTGCATACATACATACCATAACGATTTCTTCATGTGTTAATCATCTTGTCAAGAGATAAATTTAACATGTAAACCCAGTATTTACATAAAACCCCCCATGGTTTAATACAGAATCATAGAATAGTTGGGTTGGAAGGGACCTTTAAAGGTCATCTAGTCCAACCCCCCTGCAATGAGCAGGGACATCTCCAGCTAGATCAGACTGCTCAGAGCCTCATCAAGCCTGGCCTTGAATGTCTCCAGGGACGGGGCCTCCACCACCTCTCTGGGCAACCTGTTCCAGTGTCTCACCACCCTTGTTGTAAAGAGCTTCATCCTAATCTCTAATCTAAACCTACCCTGCTCTAGTTTAAAACCATTGCCCCTCGTCCTATCGCTCCATGCCCTTGCAAACAGCCCCTCCGCAGCTTTCTTGTAGGCCCCCTTCAGGTACTGGAAGGCTGCTATAAGGTCTCCCCAGAGCCTTCTCTTCTCCAGGCTGAACAACCCCAACTTCCTCAGCCTGTCCTCACAGGAGAGGTGTTCCAGCCCTCTGATCATCTTCGTGGACCTCCTCTGGACCCGTTCCAACAGGTCCATGTCCTTCTTATGCTGAGGACTCCAGAGCTGGACACAGTACTCCAGGTGGGGTCTCACCAGAGCAGAGTAGAGAGGGAGAATCACCTTTCTCAATCTGCTGGCCACGCTTCTTTTGATACAGCCCAGGATGCAATTGGCCTTCTGGGCTGCAAGCACGCATTGCCAGCTCATGTTGAGCTTCTCATCCACCAGCACCCCCGAGTCCTTCTCCTCAGGGCTGCTCTCAATGCCTTCATCTCCCAACCTGTATTGATACTGGGGATTTCCCTGACCCAGGTTCACCTCAAGAGAACAACCTTGTGAGGTTCACATGGGCCCACTTATTGAATATACAGTGTTATATATGTAATATATTATGTTATGTGACTTGATGAACTCACATTTTTAGCCATTTAAATCCCAAAAGTGTGTATTGTTTCACATTTTCCGGTATCTTTTTCAGAGAACGTAACGCCAGGATTTTCAGGTTTGGTTTTCAAGTGTAGGGCATATTTGGTATCTTTGTAGATTTCCATTGACTGTGCATTAGGCTGGTAAGCTATGGAGTTTGTAAATGTACCAGAACAGATCTTTTGTATGGTTTGTGTTATTTGTATATATTTTATCTAGGATTTTTTTTTATCAGTTTCTTCTCCACTGTTTTTCCTTTGCAGCCTTTCTTTTCCAGTTCAGCTACTGGCTGTTTTAAAATGTCATTAATCAGTTTGTTCTCATTGCTTGCATTGGATACTAGAGGTGATTCTGTCTGTGTAGTGTTAACACTGATGCATTTCCAGGTATTTCTGCCTATATCATGGGTAAACACGGTATCAGGGAAATCAGGTCAATGGAGACAGAATTGCTTGCTCCAGTGGCAAAACCTTCGCAATAGCAGGGAGCATGAAATCTCCCTGGAAGCAAAGAGCTTGTTTGTTTTTGGTTTTCTGAATGATGTTTACAATGCATCACCTGAGTAGGCCAGGTGTGTTTTTGTGCTTTGTTTGTGTGCAGTGGTGTGTCCTGACTAGAAGCAGGTCCAGAATGGGAAGCCTTTGGATATGAACTAATATTCCAAAAATTTCTGTCGGTATAACGTTTAGAAGTGGTTTTATAGCTGTTGCCTAGATTTTAAATAGTTTGGGGGCTTGTGAAGAAAAATAGCAGTATTACAGTTCCTGGTTCATGACAGGTTTTGTGGAGCATCACTGTGGAATTAATCTGTCTTGACACGACTGCAGGGTGCCAGTCTTGGCTTGATAAAGTCAGGCATGCTTCTGATATTGTCACAAACGAACATGGTCTTGGCCAGTTTTAAAAGTGGATAAACAACAAGTCTCGATAGCACATCTAGGTTTGTTTCAGAGAATGTTGTAGGTTATGCATGTGGTTACAAACACGTTAGTTAACTTTCTGGCACGGCAATTAAAATTTTTCCTTCATACCTACTTGGGCAAAAAGGGACTGCCAAAAAGCCTCTGTTTCTAGATCACTTCTCACAAATTACTCTGTCCTGTATTCTGTTTGTGAAATACTAAACCAGTTTATCCTTTCACCTGCGTAACAGCAGCAAGCCGTGGAGAAGGCAGGAACTGGAGAAGGCATGGGATTTTTGTCTCATAGATGGTGAATAGTGTGATGGGAATATAAAGCCAATCCAGGCTGAGTGCTGTATACTTCACCTGAATGGGAGTGTTCTGTAATTAGACTTACACGTTAACACCCAAGGGGAAGTAAAAATTATGCTTTTAAAACCAGTTGCGGATAAACTGCACAATAAATTGTTGCCTGACAGGCTCCTTTCTGTGCTTTTCCTTGTGCAGTGCAGTTTGGTTGCTGCTTGGTTCTTGTTTCATCCCTGCTCTCTTCTTACTTTTTTTAAACTCTGTTTTTGTTAGGTGTTGTATGGGTTTTTTTTCTTCCCGTCTCCTTGGCTGCTGGCATGCTCTCGTTACTTACGGTCTTTCTTTCAGTGTTGTGCATGATTGGGTGGTGGTTCTGCAGAGCCAACAATTTCACAACTGGAATCTCACAGCAGCGTGAGAGCAGGAGGATGGGGCAAAGCTCATATGCTGCTTCCTGAAGGCAGGCGTTTGTGCTGCCGCCTCCGTTAGGCCGGAGAAGGCAGAGCTGAACAAGGTGCTTGTTATTTCACACATGGCATGGTGTTTGCAGTGGGAAGAAGGAAGGAGCCGTGCTCTCTCTCCCTTTGCCTCTTTCTGCTCTTTTGCTCTGCCTTAATTTCCCTGCATGTGAGTGTTTCTCATTGGGTTGGAAAGGACCTTTAGAGGTCATCTAGTCTGATCTCCCCTGCAATGAGCAGGGACATCTCCAACTAGATCAGGTTGCTCAAAGCCCCATCCAGCCTGACCTTGAATGTTTCCAGGGATGAGGCAGGTCCAGGGACGCCCATCCTTCCGGTTGCTACCTATGTTCTTTCAGGTTTGTCTCAGAAATAAGAAAGAATTACTTTAAGAAAACAGACTGCAGGGTTGAAATCTTTACTTGGTTGCCCAACTGTGTTGAAAGCAGACCTCTGCTGCGTGCTGTGTTGTGTTGCCTATCAGTACATGAAGCCTCGTGCATGACTGCTTTCAGTACAGCTTGAGATCTTTTTGGTCTCAGGCACCTGGCTTTCAAGCAAGAGGCGAATTTTGTGAGGTGATTTTCTCATTCAGTCAGGCAGACAGATCCCGCAAAAAGGGAACTCTTTCGTTTTAGTTTTTTTACAATGCACCTGTGTCCATTATTCACGTAAAAAAAAGAGTCATCGGCATAACGGGGCTGGTTGAAAACAGCTAATACTGGGTGCATTCCTGCCATTCCCAGGGCTTCCCAGCTGTGTGGGCTGCGTAGCCATTGCCTGCGTCTGCAGAGTGACACAGGGAGGGTGGGTTTGTGGCGTAGTCACGGTAAGAATTGTTCTCAAGGAGCTTAAAGCTGATGGCAACTAACAAAGCCACCCCTTTTAGTAAATCCAATTAGCATTTGTACAATAGTTTCCATCATTTTTTTTTAAAGCAAAACACATTCTCCTCCTGGTTGCTCAGTTCTTTTTGAGAAGGGCAACTGAAGGTTGTTGGTTTTTTTTTTAAGTATTTTTTATGTATTTTTGGTGTAGATTAAACCAGTCATGGCAAGTTAAGCTGTGTGTGTGTCTTGCATATGTATGTCAAAGTGTGACACTTTAAAAGCTCAGAGTACTTTACGTCCGATTTATGAAGATAACTGCGAACGTGGAGTTTGTGGGGGTCTGGTATTACATAGACAGATAAATGTGAGTAAAATACAGACACAAAAACCTGAGAGAGAAGGTGAAGTCTGAAAAGATTTGCTTCTGTTTATGTCATCTAAATAATTTAGTACTTTTTTACATTTTTCAAAAAAGCAGCATCCTTAAGAAGAAAAGTAGGGTTTTTTTTTATGGTAGTTTGTGTCAAATTGAAGCGAACCCCCCCCATCACTGTCAAGAAAAAGGATTTTGTTTCTGCTTTAACTGCTATTTTCAATGCAGCTTCAAATTTGGAGCGATCGTTATATAAAACTACCCATCCTTTAGCTCATTTTTGCTGGCTTATATAGTTCCATAAACCTGCAGAGCCAGATCTGACAGAACAGCCTGTCTGGTGAGAGAATCCCAGGAAAGCTAAGTGCTTAAAAATTGGCATTCATCTTCTTTCAGACAAAATGCATTAGAATATTCCTTTATACCTGAAATGAAATTATTGTTTTCTTGAGCTGCTGTCATGTTTGTTCTATTATTTTACCTTTCATATAATGAAACCCAGAGCCTTAGGATATCTACTGACATAGCAATTGTAGTGGAATATAAAGTCATTTTTCCAGCCCTTTCACATTGTTCCTGCTCATTTGGGAGCACCTTTTATCCAGCAGCATTTGAAATGCAGTACTGCTTGCCTGCTATAAACAAAATGACTTTTCTGTGAATAAATCCTAAAGACTAGTGAAGGGATGTAGTCTGTTGGAAACAGAAAATGACATCTGCTCTTGAAGTGGCAGAAGGGGATGAAGTGACTCTGGTGTAACTGCTGAGTAATCATCCATATTCTTTGTATGATATTATGTAATATAGCTATGACATTAAGCACATATATGGGTGCTATATGTTTCACGTAAAATTTAGCTTAACCTTCCTCGGGAGGAGACACACAGAAATTTCTGCTGCTGCCTGATGCAGTGAGAAAATCTGAGCACCACCAAAGCCAGTGATCTGATCTTGGGGAAATAGAGTTTTTCCAGCCAGTAGTGTCTTTTCACCCCTTCTGGACAGAAAAAATGAATTAACTCCTCCACCACAGTAGTCTTTAGTTTCAGGATTGCACCCCTCCCACCCTCATGGTACATAATTTGTTCATTTGCTTTCATGGTAATGTGCCTCTGCATCCCTAGCATTGCTATTGAGGAGGATTATGGAGACTTTGACTGGCAATGGGCACTTCTGCTCCTGCCAGGAAGGGGGCATTAGGAACGAGTAGTGATGCAGTATGTTTGTGGTCATGTGAGTGAAATGGGACTTAAGCTAGTAGAAGCGGAACTGTTGACGTCTGCTTTGGCTAATGATGTGTTTGACAGAGCATGTTTATATCCATATTTTTTCCCTTTCCCTGTATCCTTTTCCAGTTCTACCCCAGTTCAATACCCATGTCTTCCCCTACCCTGAGCAATAAGGCTTCAGGTAAACATTTTTAAGCTGAGCGTAGCGGGGGGGTAGCGGTCACGGTTTGCAGCACAGCACGGGGTAGGAGCGGAGGGTTGAGGAGGGTCTGCTGCCTTCTGCTGTCAGCGGCGAAGAGGTGGGAGAGGATGCAGGGATGTAGGCAGGGGCAAAAGGGGAGTGGTAAGCGAAGAAATAAGCGAAGGGAAATAACATACCTCGTGCATGGTAAAAGCCATTTATCTTGGTATGTGTGGAGCACGGTACCTGCTGATAGAAAACGTGCCCTGGGAAATGCCCTCACACAAAGAATGTTCTGCAGCTCGGTGTGGTTGATGTCCACTAGCAGAACAAGAAGTCAGGAGGTTTATTGTTACTGGTGCTGGCAACTGGTTAGGTGGGTAAATGCAACTGGCAATGCTCTGAGGAAACTGGGAAGATGAATGCATGAATCAAGTGTCCAGGCTTTGGAATATATGCGCTTCTGGTGTATTTGTAGAGTCAGACACACGTCCTTCGCTGGAGCTGCGATCAGTAACCACAGTAAGGACATCCTTCCTTGTAGGGTGACATCCTGTTAGCAGTCCTGACTCAGAAACCATTCTGTCTTCATTAGTTGGTGATAATTGAAATGTATGCTTTACTGCCTCTCCAGTAATTTGTGCTCAGTTTTTAAAAAGGCAGTGATGAGAATGTAAAGTTTCAAGTTAAGAATTACCCTTTCACCTATTAGGTTGTTCGACATGTTTATTATTGTCACAGTTATTTTTTTCAATATATTTAATGTAAATTTCTGTAGATACTTTTCATCCATTTGACCTTACTCTATCTTCTGTTGTTAGAAAGCCATCTGTCAGATATTTTACTTGTATTGATACTGGGAGGCACAGACCTAGTCACCCCTTTAATCTCTTTCTGATAGACTGAGTGTTTCAATTTTCTGTCACCCTTTCCCAAATTACAAGCTTTCCAGAGTTTCTGTTTGTGTTTTTTTTTTTTTTTTTTTTTTTTTTAAAGCCCAGTCTGAACCATTTTTAATTTATTGAAGTACAGACGCAAAGAACTAGCTATGTTTCTTCAATTATATGAAAGTGTTTCCACCTTCCTACCTGGATACTTTTCTGTTCATAGGGCTGTTGTGTTCTCCCCTGCCCCTGCTTGATAACTGTGGTCTCACGTTCACTTGCTTATTCATGGTGATGCCCAAGTCCCGTTCAGAGCTGCAGCTTTTCAGGACACAAACCTCACTTCATAAAATTGACCTAATTTTCTTTTTATACATGATGTTGCCCTTTGCAGTTGCTAGAATGCATGCTTTCAGAAGAGCCTGTCCTACCAGGTGACTCAGGTTGTTTTCACAAATAAGTGGCTTGCCTCATTATTTGTCACTTTAGTAGTTTTTGGGATGTCTACAAATTTTACTAGGGTGGGTTTATATTATCTTCCAACTCGTGGATAAACTATTGCAAAACCCCACCTCAAACTGGAAGACAGTTCTCTACTAAAAACTATATTTTGGGATCTATAATTTGCCCCATTTTTATTTCATTTACTTACTAGTATTTTTTGATAGTGTTACTTTTCAACATTAGCTAGGGTGGATGAACTTCTAACTGCTAGAGCTCACCAGTACAGTGTTGCAGTTGTAACAGGCCCCTAATTTTGAGTGTGTGTGTGCGTGAAAAACAGATCCCTATCATAATGCCCATTTATTTTATACAAAGGAAATTGCTGGTTTTTATTTTTTTTCCCCGACTGTGTTTAATTATGTTGGGGAAGGAAATGTGACATATGAAATTTCTGGTGCTAGGGCTGGAATGGTATGAAACCTCTAAACAAAGCCTTCCCCCCTCCCATCCTCCAGAATCACATCATTATTGAACCATATAATAAGACTCCCGAAGGCTTCTTCTGTTATCTGTCTACACAACTGTATTTGGTTTACATGGCAAGGTCTTTGTAGCAGGGGTCTGCAGGGGTGGAGGAGGGGACAAGTGGAAAGGAAGGAGATGCAAAGAGGAGCTCTTGTGGTCAGTTCACAATCCCTATTCCCCATCCCTCTGCACTGCTTGGGGAGGGTAGGACATAGAGGAGTTGGAAATGAAGTTCAGCCTGGGAAGAAGTTGGGGAAGGTGTTTTAAGTTTTGTCTTTGTTTCTCACCATCCTACTTTTATTTTAAGTTAGCAATACATTAAACCACTTTTCCCCAAGTTGAGTCTGTTTTGCCGACGACAGTAACTGATGAGCAGTCTCTCTGTCCTTGTCTCAACCCATGAGCTTTTAATCTTATTTTCTGCCTCTGTCCCGTTGAGGAGGGGGAGTGAGAGAGCAGCTGGGTGGGCACCTGGCAGCCACTCAAGTCAACCCACCATAACAAAATTTTTCACAAAAAATATTAGCAGTCTTGTTTCCTTGAATTAGAACAACAATATATTATTGTAAAGGGTTGTGATAATGCTGCTCATATTAGTGAATAACAGTATTGGATAAATGGAAATATATAAAAAAAAAAATTAAGTCATACATGTGCTTGCAATAGTCATGGTGCTCTCATGCGTCTCATTAGTCATGCAGGTGCCTGCTCTCTCTCCCCAGTTGTAGCATTGAGTTGACACATTTTGTTTTATTCTACCACCGTATGGGGTATGAGGAAAAAATGCCAAAATTTATTATTCATGGAAGATCTTTGTAATTTTTTTCTTACTGGAAGCTCCAGTCAGTGCATTTTGGAACAGCATATGAGAAATTAATGCTGATAATGACTTACTGATATTTTTTTTTGGAAAACGACCAACATAAAAAGTTTTAAAGCGCTGAAGAGTGGAGGGTGGTGAATTAATGTAGGGAGAAAACTCAGTACTTTGTAAGGTGTATTTGTATTTATCTTATAACATCTTGAATGTTGACATATCTGCTCTACTAAGGGGGACTTGCTTTTCAAGTTTTTGCTTTCTTCTTCTCTAATTCTGTACCCCACATAGGCTTACTTCATCACTGTAACTTTACTTAAATTAACAGGCACATATGCATCATGGTGGGCTGTAAAGAGTATGTCCTCTGTCTGCTTCATGAGTCTGTCCATAGAAGAGTGTTGGGTTTTTTCCAGTTATTTAATGTCACAGTAGTTGTGGGAACACAGAAGTCACCCGTTCAGCCGTGTACCATTTTTTGTCTTCTGTTGAAACTTCTTTCTAGCACAATCACGTTTTTCAGTGGGCTTAAAAGTAAAGTACATATGTTGAGATCAGTTCTGCCACCAAAGAGTTACTAATAATTTATAGTGGAAAAGACTGCTTTTATTATTGCTGTATGGATAGGCAATAGCAGGCATGAAGACATCTTCAGGTCTTTCCACGAGGTTTGTGATACATGTGAAACTCACTTGTTTCATGCTCCACAGAGCAGTATATTTTCTTTTTGTTTCTTCTTTAACTAATACCATGAATATCGTATCTCAGAGTGGAGATTGTATTTTCAAATGCCCTCCTAGAGGCTGAGTTAGCAGAGTGAGACCTAGTATTGTGGCTTTGGTTTCATACACAGTCAAGATTTTGTTTCTGTTTAAAGTATTGTGCTGGTTAAAGGCCAGCAAATTAGGAATGAAATTTGATTGGAGTTCATGTAATGTTTATCTTTTTCAGAAAGTAGCTGAAAGTTTCTAATTGAAAAACACGTTAAATGGGTCCTGGAACCTCCTGTTGTGTCTTTTTATTTCAAAGACATAAAATGGCCTAGGAGTGATTCATCTGTCCTTCTGGATGGATGATGCAACCACTGGCTCAAGTCAAACTTGCCAAATTTCACATGCTAATTGTGAGAATTGCTCTTTCCCTGCTTGTAACAAACTCCTCTGCTGGGATGCTGGAATCCCACATGTTAACAGCTCTACAACTTCCCATGCCAGAGGCAACTGGCAGGCACTGGTGCCTGGCCATGGCCTTCTCAAGCTTGCAACAGGTTTGCTGCAAGTTCTGCGGCCTCAAGATAGCTCTGTGGCCTGCCATTAATCTTATGATCTGGATGGAGGACATGGAGGACTCCTGCATCCGGAGATGCCGCTGAGATGTGTCTGTCCTATAAACCTCGTGGGTTGGCGTTCAAAGAATTCGGGAGGTCTGAACGAGACAATAGCATCTGAGTAGCTAAGCGTGTTATCATAGGGATGAATGAGCCAACAATGTTAATAGTCCTTGTGAATGCCAGTTTTCCATAGTCTTAAACTAGGCCATTCGAAACATTTGCAAATAAGTTCTCCTGTTTAAAATGTGTTCCTTTTGTGGAACCTGCCGTGGAAAATGGCGTGATTTCAGCTAACAGACGACCTTCTTATCCATAGCATAATTTGTGGATTGAGACCTGATGCAGTTCTCCTGTTTTATAGAGGAATTGGACCAAGGCCTAACGCAACAGCTTTAAATCAAGATTTGCTGGCATATCTGTGTGGGGTCCAATTATCTCAGTATTGCTCTCCAAAACAGTGCCTGGGGCTGCAGTACCACAGATTTGGGCTGAAATTTTGACTTAATTTATTTTCCTTCTAACAGCCTTATAAAGATAAGAAAATGAAGGACCAGTAAGATAAATATATTTCCTTGTGCATTATTAACATAAATGTCTTACATCCTAATTGATTGCACCTATTTAAACCAGTGTACAGGTGTAAACTGATGCAGGCATCAGTTAGCTAGCTGCCTATATAGCAGAGGATATGAAATAGTATTTCACCCTGGGAGATCAGCTTGATGTTCTGGACCATGAAATTACATGAGCTTGGAATGTTTTTGCACATTTTTCTTTATAAAATAGTAAATGAAGAAGTATTGGAGATGTTCCCTGAAACGTATATAAGTATAACGTTTGAAGGGGTATGGTGGCTTGAAAGAATCTTTCTGTTTAAATGTTAAACTTACACAGTTGTGATGGTATCAAGCACATTATTAGCTGAGTCAGGACTTGAAAATTACCTTGCTTGCTACAACTAAGAAGCATGTCCTGCCTTTAGAACAATCAGCTTTTAACAGATTTGGGCTTAAAAAATTTAGAAGTAATTAAATTACTCTCAAGTGTTGTTTTGGAGATGACTTTTGAAGTGTGTGGATACTATATGGTCTGCCTGAGTTTTGCAGGCAGATAGCACTTGTTTCTCCCTTAGGAAAAAAAAACGGAAAAGAAAAAATTCAGATGAAGATACTTGGAATTTGGTATTCAATTTAGTATTTTTCAGGTAGTGTCCTTCTCACTTCCATACATAAATGAGGGATGAAGAATAATCTAAGCTTTAAGAAGAATAGTTGGTGTATCCACGAATTTGGCTGTGAAATGCTTGAGCTATAAAGCTATAGTAAGAAAACTGTCATGTCTTTGAACTAAAGTTACACATAAGAGAGATTTCTTTATCAACATAGAAAATTTGGCTCCGGTGACATAGATGGCAGAAACTACACCATTAACAGCTACAGTTCAGTGCTAAGTTCTGACATACCTGCATGGCTCTTTTTTAATTTTTACCCGTTCATGAGCAGTAATTACTGAAGAGTGAAAGATTGATTTCCAGTTTCTGTTGGGACTGGTTTGCTTTCCTCGTCAAGTTAGTAAGTGTAAGCAAATTCAGTGTTGCATTGCCTTTCCCAGAGGAAAGGCAAAGCATTGTTCTGTTACAATAGAGGTGATTACAGCTAGCCCTGTTTAAGCTGTCCAAACAGTTTTCTCTTTTCAACAGTAAGAGTTCATAGTATGCAAGTATAGCTAAATTGGTTGCATAAAAACATGAAAGACAGAAGTAAATGTAAGAATTGCAAAGTCAGTCATCTATGTTATAATTAATGCTAAGCTATCAGATCATACTGTGCTTGAAATGGCTTCTATGTGGGTCACTGGGATGCTTGTGCCATTGTTTCAAAGTGGACCTGTTAGCAGCACGGTAATTTATTGAAAGTAGGCTGCCTGAACTAAGAGGCTTCTGTTAATAATTATTTAAAGGAACTCATGACAAGTATTGCTGGCCTGGAGTTTTCTAACTATTCTTTTAGAAACTCCTCAGAGGTAACATTTCTGGAAATAGTGCTAAAGGTAAACAGAGGTATGACTGACTTTATGTTTAACCAATCTTTTGGTGTGTTTGCTTTTAAAGTTAAGCAGACTTGCTGGTTAACACTAGAATATTTCACTGTAGTTAAGAGTTATAGTTAATATCTAAGAGCTTTGGATAATTTTTTTGAACTCCTGCTTTCCTTTTATATAAACCTAAGCAACGTAAAAATGAACATAAAATATTTTGAGGGGGTAGTCTTTATGAGTGTGTGCACTGTGAATTAATCATACGTTATCACATTTCAATAAAAATATTTTTCAGTTTTGTATTTATACCTTCAAAATACGTTTTCAAAGTTAAACAGAATAGTATTTGGCTAAACAATTTTTTATTGTCTGGGAACAATAAGTGTACTGCTTTTAAACTTTTAAAAAAAATTACTGATAACACTGGTTGACTACATGTCTGTACAGACTCTTAGGAGTCCGGTTTCCAATGTTTTTTTTTCCCATGGCTTATAGTGATATCAGTTATACACGTTTCTTTTAGTATTTTCTGAATGAGGAATAGGTTTCTTACTACAACCCTTAAAGCCAGGGACAGGGGCGTCCTTACCCCAAACCACTATTTCCATGAATTCCTGTTCAAGTCTAATGTCAGCCAAAAGCAAGTAAAGTGATGCAGCATTACTCTCTTTTGTAGGTTGTGTAGCGTATAGCTGTTAAGTTATGTGATAGGATCATTAAGTTGGAAGGAACCTCTGAAGGTCATGCTGCCTTCCAAGATAAAGCAGATTGCTCAGGACCTTTCTCAGATGAGTTTTGGCTGTCTCTAATGGCAGAGGCTCCATAACCTGTGGGCAACCTGTTCCTGCCAGTAAGGAATTTCCCTTACTGCATCTTGTGATCATTTCTTCTTCTTACTGTGCGTCTTTGATGAGAGTCTGGCTCTGTGTTTCTTACTGCAACTACATCCTCCCTTGACTTCTTCTCTGCAATGTAGACAAACAAGTTCTTGACATTTGTTGTATGTTCACATGCTGCAGCCCCCTAGCCACCTTTATGGCCCTCTGCAGTACTTCCCAGTTTATCTTTGTACAGGACTTGGGTGGACTTACTGTAATTTCCTGTTGTCTCTAACCTACCAGGGAGCTTTGTTTAATTTATAACTGTAAGACTGCAAACATTCCGTGCTTTTACATTAACACTAGTGCAGCATAAAATAAAGTCCGAGTTGAGTGGAAAACCCAGAAGGGTTGCCACTGGTGTGGTAATCTGTGTGGCTGGGGTACCAGGACACTTTACAGCGCTCTGCCCTTCAGCCGAATATCAAAAAAGTGGTGAACTGCACCTTCACTGGAGCTGCACTGGACCATATTGTAAACCACTAACTTGGGGTGTTCACGACAAGTGCTAGTGGTGCTGCATTTGATTAATAGACCTTTATCCTCTGTACCCCGTTTATTTTTGCTTAGTGATGTTCCAGCTGTAACAGAAATGTACGGTTTTGGTTGTCAAAAGCATATCCTTGCAAGTTTGTCTAGTTAAATTTGATCTCATTTCTATTGATCCTGTAGTTTTCTTTCTTTAAGGTGTGTCTGTCCTCTTCCTTTGTGCTTCTTAATTTTAGACTGGCATTTGTATTAACTGCAGAAATAGAAAAAGTAATGAGTGATGTATGTTCCACCTTCAGCCTTAAGAGGAACTTGTTTTGATAATGTTCCTTTAAAAAATGAAAAATCTGCTGCCAATTTTCTTTAGCCAGCCTGTCTGTTTTACAGTTCCTCTACTATGCTATACTTTATCCAATTTAATTTAAGAACGTCTCATGTGGTACCAAACCAGATATTTTACTGAAGCTCAGACTGGTGTGACGTACTGCGTTTTCTATTCTTGAAAATCATTTCTTAGCAGTGAAGGGTGGTTCCTTAGTATATCAGAAGAGCCTACAACCAGCAAAAATGTGTCTTACTGCATTCTCTTTACCTGTGCGTCTTCAATCATTGTTTTCTTCAAAATTATTCTAAGTTTTGTATGGTAGAAAGGCCAGACTCACAACTCATTTTTGTGGAAGAGGAGGCTTAATTGGTATGATATCACTTAGGCAGCCAGTACAAAGCGAGGAATAAACATGAATATTCTCATGCCTGCCCATATGTAATATGAAAAAAACCTGTCTTTTATCCCTGTCTAGATTATGATGATAATAAATTACCAAGACTTTTGATGTGTAATTTCTGATCCTAATGAGCCTAGATCTCCCCCAGAATGGTAGAGGTGTGAATATGCCAGATCGGCTGCAGCCAATCTTAGCTATTTCAGGTCTGTCTTATGAAGGCAGGCAAAAATAAGTATTATATCTACAAAATGACTCGGAGGGAAATACTTCCCCTTCTTCATACTTCTAGTGGCAATCTACTCTGCCTGTTATTTTTAATGAGGTATCTGTTTCTCAAGTAAATTACCGGAAGAATTTGGCAGCAAAATAGCCTTTTCCATAAAACAGAAATTTTAGACTTTCCAGTCTAATTACATTAGGCCTTAAATTAATGCTTAATTTGGTAAATGTTATCTGTTTAAACGCTTCTGTGAAGTACAGTTTTTTTTTGAGTAGTATCTTATTTGTGCAGTGTATGGAGCATTAGGCCACAGTGAGTTGAATGTCTGCTGTCAGAACGGCTATGTCACCACTCGGCTTGTCAAACAGTGAAATATTTTGAAGGCTAGTTATGCCACTTGTTTTTGACAGTGGAGTTATATATCTTTTCTCCTTCATGACAGATCCGAGAGCAAACACTGTATAGAAGAACACAGTGAGGCTTCCAGTACTCTGCTGTTTGGTATAGTGACAATGTTTTTGACTTTTCAACAGCTGTGCATTTAAACTATTCAAACATTTCCTTTAGATTTGTCACCGGGAACAGCACAGCAAACTGCTTTGTAACAGTTGTTTGAACATTGGGTGTTTTCAGGGGTTGTGAATTGATTGCCCTGTGGACCTAACTGAAGCTATTCTGATCTGTATCAGCTGAAGATACTGGAAAGTCTTGACTCCTCAAGGACTCGTTGCACTACTAATATTAAACAGATGGGGATTTTTCTTTTGCCATTTTTCAGTTAATCTGTGGCGATGCATTTATGGTCCTTAAGGAATGAACTTGAAAATGGGTTTTATGACCAGGAGTATATATATATTTTTTTTATTATTATTTTTTTTCCCTTCTAATCTGAAAGAAGCTGTTGCATAATGAATGTAAGGTTCATTGCTGTATATTTGAAGTGGAGACTTCCTTAGTACAGTTTGGGTAATTAACATTTTAGCTATTTGGATCTTGGTATTGTGTGATGGTATTATGTCTAGGAAGAAAAGGCTGAATTCTCTTCTGACATAGCTCAACTCTGTTGACTTAAGTGGATTTATGCCAAAAAATAAGAAGGGACCAGTGAATACACAAATAAATATTTTGGGGAGTAGCATTTTGTTTCTTATTACAGAAAGGATGAATGATCATGCTTGTAAATGTGGAGGTGAGCAATGGAGAAAAATTTGATTCTTACTGAGGTACCGCGGGAAGAAGTCCAGAGAAGGCTTTCCTAGGAGATCAGGAGGAGCTTTAATAATTATACTAAAAATACATGTGGACAAAAGGAAGTCAATACAAATGTGTAAACATCTCAGTCTTTGAATATTAACATACTCTTGCTGTCTTTAATATGAGGTGTACTTCAGTTTCTGTAAGAACATGCAATGTTTTTGTTCTTGCTAATTGTTGTTTTTCTAAAAGCAAGGTTTAATCCTGTAATGACAGATTAAAGCAGAGCGATATAGAGGGCATATGTTAAAGCATTACCTGAGGTATATAGCGATGAGAAACTGCCCCTCTCATCTCAAAACAGTGTGGTTAATCAATCATTTGGCCTGACTGATAATTGTTGCCCTACCTAAGCTGAAAGCTCTGATGTTGTTCGAGTTATTGCAGCTCTGAACAGGACAACAGATGAGTTCCCTTCGTTTAGCAAGACAGGAGAGTCAAATGTTATTTCTGCTTCAAAAATGTGAAGTTGTCAAAACCAGCAGCTCTGAATTGAACAAAATGTGTTTCTTTGTTTCTGAGTACAGCAGCCTGGATGGACTGTTCTCAGTGTAGCTGTGCGAGTGGAGGTGGTGCTTCCTCTTATTTTACTTGCTTTCCATTGTCTGCACTTCATTATCATACTGTGTTGCCTCCGTGCTAAAACGTGACATCTCCAAATCCATCAATTCCCTTTCTGGAGGAAATGTCAACAGCTTATTTCAGGCTTTGATAATGTCTTCAAAGCATGGTGTCAGTGCCGCCTTTCTTCACAGTGTTCCCAGGAGGAGTTTTTGCTCTTGTGGTAGGGAGTGACAGCGAGGTAATAGCCGAGTTTATAAAAGCCTACAGACAACTCTAAAGTGTGTAGATGTGAACAGTTTGAATGTAAAAATGTGAGAATTTCTTCGTTCTGGGAGAATGAGTGTGGGCAAACCTTCAGTGTCCAACTTGTGTAGTTTCCATGTTTTGTTAGTTAACCTGGGTGATCTTTGATTATCCTTCTGTCAATGAGTTTTTTGTTTTTTTGTTTTTTTTTTTAAATTTAGATTAGAATATGGGGAAGATACTGGGATAGTGTTGTCCACTCATCCGTGAAAGAGAGCAATCACTGCCTTTTGTGGGATGTTGCATGGCAGCAGGTCCAGGCTTGGCCTTACAAGTGTCCAAGCCACTGACATTAGGTAATGAACTCCTTCTTAATAACTGGATGAATGACATGTAAATCACTGGCATAGTGTTGTATTCCTCCCAGAATGAAGCTAGATGTAAGTCTTGTTTTTTAGCAGCATAACTGTGTCTAGGATTTGGCCTACGTGCTGTTAAAATCTCATGTGTTTTGCATAACTGGATATACCAAGTGACTTGGAGGCCCATGCTGTGGCTGGGGTAACTGATCAGTACCGCAGTGTAATGCGTACGGTTTGGGGGACTTACTCATTTTAGTGCTGATTACATACCTATAGCTTAAAATTCCCAGCAGGTTTCTGACAGAGACATCAGCAGCCTATGGTAAGTCAAAATCCATTAGATTTGTACAGTTTAACCGAGAGGTCTGTGCTAGCCTGGTTTATTTTCAGTGAAACCAGATGAGTTACGCTCCCAAGAGCAGCTCGGCAGAGTAGGAGCAGCTGCGTAGGCTGGCATCCATCATCTCTTCAGCACAGGGAAGGGGATGTGTGACACCTTCAGCATCTGGGTGAGCAGTGTCTAGATTTGTGACAACTGGCAAGCTGAGTGAGATTGTCCTTGAGGACGTTTGTTTTGTGGGCATTTGTATTGTGCAAAATTGCAAGACAGAGTTCACACGGCAGCTGAGTGAGTGAATGAGTGCCTTGGTCCTTTTTTGTGGATGAGGCATTGTGGTATGTCACGGTGGCCTGAGAGCAGATCCTGGAAAAAACAGTGGTGGGATGAATCTTTATTGTTAAGAAATAAAATGTTTAGTTTAGACTTCTATGGTGGAAATTTTTTTCTGATACCCACCTGGGAGGTTTTGACTCATGTAGGACTGCACCTTTCCGTGGGAAGACAGTCTGCTCGCGGTCTTACTGTCTGTCCTGCTTTTATTAGCTACATGGGATGAATTTTCAGATCTTAACTCTGGCTGAAAAGCATCAGTATTTTTAAACAAATACAGTTATTTAGAAATAATTTTAGGTATACATTGTAACCATGAACACTGAGAGAGAAATATATTCTAAAATTTGTTGTGTTGTCTCATGTAATAGTCCTGATGTGGTTATTGTCAGCAGAGAAGTTTTGTGAGCAAGAAAAAAGTTACACAAAAATTAAAAATCTGTATTTTACAAGGAAGGGTGCTTAGTAATATTTCATTCTGGAATATGAGTGTCCCCAACTTTGTAATAACACTTCAAGAAGCACTACCTTGGCGTATCTCATTTACTAGCCCATTGCCAAAGTGATGAGTTGAGGTCCACGTGAAGTGGCACGCCTTAAAAACTTAGAGAAATGGTACCTTTTAACTAAAATGCAAGGGGGGACCTAGGGGCTATTACTTTATTTGGTCCCGCTGAATATGCTGCTAGTTTTACTCTTAAGTAAACATATTATTTTATCCTCAACCAGTCAGATCAAAACTGAAGGATTTGAGCCTCCTGTCTTCAAACAAAAGGGGTTCTTTTTGCCTTTGGATTTCCATGTGAATAGGATCACGTCCAAATCACACAGTAAGCTGTATTTAATGTAAACAAAAGTAATGCTGCCAAAAGTCTTGTATTCAACACAGATCAGAGTTGAATCATTTTGTCTTAAAAAAATGGATATAACCACGTACGTTTCAAGCAAGCTAAAATGAAAGTAGTGATTTTCTATTTGAAATTTAACAGTCTAGTCTGCAGAACATGTTGTGATTTGCCTGCAGTGAAGGAAGTTCAGTAGGCATCTCCAGTACTTTAAATTATTTCACTTTAAAGCATGATCATCTGAGGTTTATCTAGCTCTCTGTGGCAGGGTATAAGTGCAACAGAACTGAAGATACTCTGATGTAGACTTCTGGCAATACACTAGTGGCTTACCTGCAAGTTTGTGTTTTAAACAGAAAAGTTTTTACAATCAATCTTCAGTTTTATAGTTTATTTTGCTTTGATTACAATCGTCAGTTTTCACTCTGTTAGATTATTGGGCGGGAGCTGGGAGCTGTTTACTGCTTGGGTCCAAACAAAGGTTATTAAGCTCATGACTCCAGTAGGTCCGCTGTGAGCAATTGTTGGCCTTATATGGAGTTTAGGCTTGAAGGCTTGAAATCTTATTTTAACATTAATCTAAAATCGTCTGCCTCAAAAGTCAGTAATAAAATTCGTATTGATTTAAACAGGATCAGGTTTTCACTCTTAACTGTTGTAATTCCCTCTGAGTCAAAAAGCTGAACGAGTTATTTTCACATCACCACTCGATTCTAAGCAGACTTTTTGTCTTCTGGTATTAATCGACATTTTTTTCTAATGTGAAATATGTTTGCGATTTCATGTCTGTATTCAGAAAGCTGTTTTAAAAACTATTTTCCTTCTTGCCTGAGATGTGTGATCAGACTCATGGAGCGCAGCAGATAGCCACCCCCATTAGCAAAGCACAGCATGCCTGAAGCATTTTCTTAATTAACCTCTTGAGTCTGATACTGAAAATGCTGCAAGGATGCATTTTTCATTAGAGTCGCAATATTTAGACTATGAGCATTGAGAGGTTACCTGCTCACATCTCTGTGAACACTTTTGTTTATGGACAGATATATTTGTTAGTTTTGGGCTAAATGTAGAGAAAGAAGGGTCTAGTTTTGCAAAATTCTATGTGCCGTATTTGTGTATAGATCTTCATGCTATGGTTATCCCTAATCTGCCTATCAGCTGGGAGCGAAAAAATTAATCCAATATTGCACATGTATATAATTTCTTTATATTCTCCTTCATGGAGATGTATTTCAGAAGTGCTGATTAAGTAAGGGTTTTGTCTTATTTCTGTTTCTTCTGTATGTGGAGTATTTTCATTAGCACAGGTAGGCAGCCACCAATATATGTCAATATATATCATATATCTATATATCATACATATCATATTATACCCTGTATAAGATGTTTAGTTTCTTGTAGGTTCCCTATCAAAGAACAAAAATGTTTTGTAGGAACAGATTTCAAAGCCAAGGTATAGTAGTTCTTTGGTTTGTATCTTCATGTTAAAAATTCCCTTACCCAACAACCTTGTTATGTTAGGCATTTATTAAAAATAAAGAGGTTATGGTAATTTTATTTTTATTGATGAGTTTACAAGTTAATCATGACAGGTCATACATGCAGTTTTAGAAAAATAATTCTGGATGATCTTTAAAGATATATACACTGCATAAGAAATCTTATTTTCTATGCATAATCAAAACTGGCATACCTGAAACTTTTACAGGTCAATAAAAAAATTTTTCAGAAGGCTGTCTATAGTGTTATATGCTATAAACTTTCAAAAAAGATTTAGTATTGATGGGGAAGTAGCTATTGAATGTTGACTGGCTGAACAGTTACCTACTGTTCCTTGTACGTGAACATGCAAAATTATGTTCTTAAGTATACCAATTTTCTCATAGCATGTAAAGGCACTTCAAAATGTACTAATTATTGTAGGGAACAAATGAAGACTAAGCAGTGATAAAGTAGTGTCCTTGTCTGAATCACTGGGATTAACATTTAAGTTACCACTTCAAAGGTTTAATTACTGAAAGGGGGAAGGAATGGAGGTCACATGGAAAAAAAGAACTGGCTAAAATGTGCCACAGTTTCCCTTACAATCACATGGAATATTTTGTGCATTACTTTTTCAGAGGAAGAAAGCTGGGTTATCACTACAGCTCAATGCCCAAGAACTAGTTCAGAATAATATGGACTTTTAAATAAAATCTCAGAGGAAATAGCTATAAATTCAGCCTGAAAAGCTTGTGGGACCTTCCTGAACGGAAGGTGCTAGGGAGAGGGTTGTTACCACCACTGAAGTTGTTTGGTCTCTTTGTAGGTTTGCTAGTCATCAAGTTTTGAACTCTTTCATGAGTTATGTTATTTCACAAAGTTTTGTTCAAAGCAGTTGAGTTATTTCCAAGAGTGAAGCAAGAAAAAAGTTTGTCTGTCAAAGAAAAAGAAACCCAGACTACTTTTGTCTGAGGAACCCTTGAAGCAAAGACTCGATAATTGCTATCAGTGTGGTCACCATGCCAGAGATGTGTTGTTCCCTGTTCTTTTAAAGATATGCCCACAATAAGCCCGTTTGTGATGCTGAAATATATCTCTCAGGAGAGATTTCCTCAAACTTTGTCAGTTAAATCCTGTAAGGATGCTGTCTGTTACTGTCCCTATCAGGTCCCGGTTGCTACCACATCATTGGTGTAACTGATGTTTCTGGTGCTTGAGTTTGGGCAGCAGAACTGAAGCCAAATTCCTGCATCTGGAGCTGTCAGATGTGTTTCTGCGTTACCTGTCCCACAATACAACACAATGGAGAAATTTCCTGACTTCATTCCCGTGGGGACAAGGGCCAAACTGGCGGGAGGGTGTGAAGAAGTAGGTTGGAGAAGGATGAAAGCAGAGGAAGGATGAAGGGCCTGTGATTCAGGGCAGAGGGAGTTCAAGGAATATGCGTGAACCAGTGGGGATGAGGGGTTGAGGGAAGCAGCAATGTATGTAGTAAGGCAGTATGAGTGCGGAGGGTGCTATCTGGAAAGAGGTAGTAGGAAAGAACAAGGAACTGGGAAGTGGTTAGAGAAAAAAGGGAAAAAAACCCACCCTGACATGGTAGGTGGGTCTGATTTAGGAGGTCAGGACTGTCAGACAGGGATAAGGAATGATGCCAAGGGCAAGACGATAGTCCTATGTGAGTTGAGGGGGGAAACGATGGTAACGCTGACGCAGTACATACATACAAGAGGCTGAATTAGTTTGCAGGTTGCTTTAATGCTTTAAATTTGCATTTTGTGTGGTGTTATTTGAACTTAGCACTTGCCTTGCAGGTTTGTTTATGTGCAGGGATATCATTCTTCAAAAAAAAAAGCCCAAAAAACCAAAAAAAACCCCAACCCTGTCTCAGATTCTGGTTTATCTGAAGATGCGGGGATGAAATCTGCAGCAATTCTGGAACTGACTGGCAGCTGAATGAGTCAGGGCCTGACTGACAGCTCAATGAGGCACCCTTGCTGCGAGCGTGGGGGCGAGGGGGCAGGCAGCGCTAGTCGGAGGGCAAAGAGCAGCAAGGAGCTGTGACAGATATGTCCTTCTCACCCCCCTCTGCTGCCGCGGGTCTGTTAGAGTCCTCCTTTTCCCATGGAGGAGGTTTTTTTGTTTTGTTTTGATTTGGTTTTTTTTCAGTCAAGGTTGTTAAAGTTGAATGCAGCCCAGTGCCAGCAGAATAGTAATGTGAGCCCGTGCAGTGTGTGGCACTGGATATCAGCTCTTCGGGACAGCCAGAAACACTAGAAGGGGCAGGAGAGAAAGCAGGTGTATAGAGTTCCCCATTACCAGCCATTACAGCCTGCTAATGGATAAGTTATTCCTGTCCTGGTGCAAACATGTTGACCGGGGTTTGGTTGTTTTTTTTTGTTTTGTTTTGTTCTTTTGTGTGTGTGTGTGGTTTGCTAATGAGCAGATCTAGCACATTTAGAACAAAAATACTCCCAGTGTAGCTCTCATGAGGAATGTCTATTTAAAAAAAAAAAAAAAAAAAAGGAAGGCTTTTTTAAACATTTCAATCCTTAATTTTTTCACATAAAATTCCAGATGGTTATTATGAGAAACTTTAATGAGAATTTAAGTTTCCAGTAGAATCAAATTGGTTTTATGGGAAGCACTGTGGCAATCGAATTATCAAAGCTGTGCAGAAAATGTATGTACATTTTCTAGGATAACAAATGTATCCTTTTGCATTCAGTGAACATTGCAGGAATAAGTAATTTTCTAGTGTCAGTCAAAATAACAAACTCCATCAAACTGGAAATAAAGCTCTTAAATAATTAAAATTACACATTGTGGTCAAGCTTTTGGGGGATGTGGCAAATCGTCATTACACGGACTGTAAAAGGACAGTATGTGTTTCAATGAAAATATGCTTAAACACAAGCGAATCTTAAACAGAAAATAAGCACTTACATATGAACTACAAGTTTATATACAAAAAGGTTGTTGATTGGTTGCAGCGTAGACTCAATTGAATACATTACCAAAATATCCAGTTTGCAATTGACAGGTGGAAAGAAATAGCTTGACTAGCCTGTAGGAGGGCAGCAAATGAAAAATACCATGTTGTTTTCTTGGCAGGCAGGGGCTCTGCGCATCCTGATTAGGGATGCTCCAGCAATAGACCACAGGCACCTGGCGAGGCAGAAGACAAGTACATGCGAATTTATAATGCACGCACTTCTCATGCACTCTCACAGATCTATTTTAAATAATTCCCCATGAATATGGAAGGCGACGCATCCCTTTGGACCCACCAAAGGCTGCCAAGCTGCAAGACGGGAGCAGGCCCTTTCCTCTCGGTGGCTGTGAGCGGCTCCGTGGTCGAGCAGGGCTCTCATGGGTGCACGGTGGAAGGCGAGAGCTCCCGTCCCAGCCCTGGGCTAAGCCCAACTCCCCAGCTGCTCTGCTTCACCCCCCTGCACCGTGCCGCAGCCCCCCGCCGGCGAACTCCACCAGCAGCAAAAGCAGCGGGGCTCTGCGATTCCTCCCCAAAGGACAGTGTGGAAACCCACTCTTGCTCCAAACCCAGGCAACACCTGAAGCCCTGTAAGTGCAGAGGCGGTGGGCTTTGGACGTTTCCACAGAGCAAAGCTCGGAGCATCCCCACTCTTTTCCTTCTGAGTCACCCCACCTCCTGAGGAGAGCTCTGCTTCACACCCAGCCTGAGCAGCCTCCAGAAGCTCACACATGGAAAGCTCAGCTCTGCATCATCGGGGTGTGCATCTCGCTGAGCGAAAGATGCAAAAGAGCCAAAGATATGTGTGATGTGAAAGGCTCATTTAATGGAGAGAGAGGCTCTTTTTTTTCCCCTTATATTTCCCACTCTCTTCTTTCCCTGTGTCACCTATGTCAGAGCGAGAAAGAAAAGGAGCCTCTGTCCTTTCAAGAAATGAATTCTCTCTTTGTCTGTTCCATAATTTTGCATCTGAGAAAGATTCTGCTGTTTCTCTGGTAATTTTTCCTCTTCGGTCTCTTGACTGAATGATAATGAGACAGTTTGGTTAACGGAATCAAATCATAAACAAACTAAGTCTGATATTAACACCTTTGCTTTTGAAGAAGGAAAATATAAGAAATTTTTCAATAAGGTTTTTTGAACTGAGCTCGATAGAGGGCTCTAAGATGTGAATTGACTTGAAGACACAGATTTAAACTTCTGAATTATTCTATTGTAGCCCTTACTCTTCAACAAGGGGAGTGGGAAAAAGAGGTTAAAGAAGAAATGGAAAATTTATTTGGGAATTAACCATCATAAGTTTCTGACTCCGTGATCAGAGGTTTGAAAAGAGCTTAGACCAGAGCTTAGAGAAAGAAAGTGGAGGCTAGAGGGGAAACAAACAAACAAAAGTGGGATGACACAGCTGAAAGCCAGAGAGGAGCAGAAATAAGAATCAGAGGAGGAGGCCATCTACACTTACGAGTCATATTGAAGGAAAATATGGTCAAGGGGTTAACAGTGTCACCAGGGCCAGGAGCAAGGGTTGAGCAGGACACCAGGTTTGGGCTTTGCTTGAGGAGAGGGAGTGTGAGAAGGTGGTTTGCTGTTTGGTCAGTCTTATGGTGCTGCGTACAAACAAGCTTTTGCAGGTGTGCTCAGCTCTGACAGTACAGCTATTCATTCTGAATGAAAGAAATGGCAAAATAAAGGATTAACAAGATGTATACTAATCTTTTCTCCTTTCTATTCTTCTTGCTCCTAAAAAAATCCCCAAACGATCCAAGATAAAACACCCCCACCATTCTACTAATAGTTTGAGCTAATTTCTTATAACAAGGCTGTAACCGTATTACTGTATTACTGCTCTGCTTAACAGCTGAAGTAGCAGTAAAATCCTGAAACACTTTGACAGAATGAGTGTCTCCTCTTTAATTTTTAACATTTTCTGAAAGCCTTTTAGTATTTAGCTTTTTACTGATACTCTCCCGCTAGTCTTGCACTTAAAGCACTTAACCAAAGCACATGACATACTTAAAGTATAAGTTCTCGTGCTTTAAAACTGCTGTGCATAATGAGCTTTATATGCTTCATAAAAATGCACGCTAATTTAAAAGAAGTGTTTAGACCAATGACTATGGGACAAGTTAGGAATGTTAGAAGGCTTTTGGTACTGCACATAGGCAGAAATCACAAAGTCTATCAAAGATGTGGAACAGAACCAAACATAACAGAACTAGATGATTAAAATGAAAGGATGATACCTTTGTATTTCTTCTGCATTTTTTATTTTGTATGTACATTGAGAGAAGCAACCTTAGAAATATTGCTCCAGTAAAACATAAGAAATAAAAGAAACAGGGCAAAATAAATAAGGGAAAACAACAGAAAAGGTAAAAAATGGAAATCTCAAATGCTTCAGAACAGGTGTATTTCAATACAAGAGAAAATAAGCAACATCAAAAATACATTTTTAAAATCGGACCAAATTTGTATGAGAAAGGTTTCAAGGAAGGCTTCAATGAACGGAAAAAGGTTTTGCAGAAACCATGTCAAGAACATGAACTAGAAGACATGGGATGCTGCCTTTATTTGGAATGAATGTGCCAAAAGTAAGTCCATCCTCTTTACTCTGCCAGGAGAAAACTCTGCTGAGGCACTTCTGGAGGCTGCTCAGGCTGGGTGTGAAGCAGAGCTCTCCTCGGCAGGTGGGGCGAGATCAGAAGAGAGAGAGTGGGGATGCTCCGAGCTTTGCTCTGTGGAAACGTCCAAAGCCCACCGCCTCTGCGCTTGCAGGGCTTCAGGTGTTGCCTGGGTTTGGAGCAAGAGTGGGTTTCCGCACTGTCCTTTGGGGAGGAATTGCAGAGCCCCTCTGCTTTTGCTGCTGGTGGGGTTTGCCGGCGGGGGGCTGCGGCACGGTGCAGGGGGGTGAAGCAGAGCAGCTGGGGAGTTGGGCTTAGCCCAGGGCTGGGACGGGAGCTCTCGCCTTCCACCGTGCGCCCATGAGAGCCCTGCTCGACCACGGAGCCGCTCACAGCCACCGAGAGGAAAGGGCCTGCTCCCGTCTTGCAGCTTGGCAGCCTTTGGTGGGTCCAAAGGGATGCGTCGCCTTCCATATTCATGGGGAATTATTTAAAATAGATCTGTGAGAGTGCATGAGAAGTGTGTGCATTATAAATTCGCATGTACTTGTCTTCTGCCTCGCCAGGTGCCTGTGGTCTATTGCTGGAGCATCCCTAATCACACAGAGCCCCTGCCTGCCAAGAAGATACACCAGGTCACGCAGCTTTGTGTGAAGAGCATTTTTTGAAAAGCAGAAAATTAATAATAACCAACATCTTAACCATTGTGGATGCTCCATCCCTGGAAGTGTTCAAGGCCAGGCTTGATGAGGCTTTGAGCAACCTCGTCTAGTGGGAGGTGTCACTGCCCATGGCAGGGGGGTTGGAACTAGGTGATCTGTAAGGTCCCTTCTAACCTGAACCATTCTATGATTCTATGCTGTATTTTTGAATTTCATTATTGTTTTAATGGTTTCTTTCTTTGTCATAGGAAATATTCAAAGTACATGCGAATGATGGAAATGATCACTGATATTCAGTTTTTAAGAAGAGCTCTTGAGAAGAGCCGTGGGCAGGGACACCTTCCACTAGGCCATGTAGCTCAAAGTCCCATCCAGCCTCGCCTTGAACACTTCCAGGGATGGGGCAGCCACAGCTTCCCTGGGCAACCTGTTCCAGTGCCTCACCGCCCTCACAGTAAAGAATTTCTTCCTAATGTCTAATCTAAATCTACCCTCTTTCCGTTTAGAACCATTACTCCTCATCCTATAGGATAAAGAGTCCCTCCCCAGCTTGTAGGCCCCCTTCAGCTACTGGCAGACTGCTATAAGGTCTCCCCAGAGCCTTCTCTTCTCAGGCTGAACAACCCCAACTCTCTCAGCCTGTCCTCATAGGAGAGGTGCTCCAGCCCTCTGATCTTTGTGTCCCTCCTCTGGACTCATGTAACAAACTGGATAATATTAATATTACGGGATAGATCAGTGAACAGATTTTTCGATTGATGTGGTATGGCCGGAATTCCTCTACACAGCCCTAGCTGCTGTCATTTCAGAAAATGTTGTTCACGGCTGACGAGAGATCAATTTTAAAGCATTAGTAAGTATTTAATTATATTTCCAAAATTTAGTTATATTTCCATTACTTATTTGCTTGCTTTAATTGCCCTTTAATCCTTCATTGGATTTTGATTCCCGCATTTCTTACAATGTGTGTGCGTGTGCAAATCACATTACTATACCAAGTAAATATAGTTGCTTATATCTTTGCCTAAAAAAAGGAGCCCACTGAGTTGAAGTAGTTTCCCATAAGCTAAATGTTTTGTTAAATATTTCTTTTTAGCTTTTTTTCTTGTATGTATCTTTCCCCAGAGTCAAGGAGATCAGTTTCCATCTGTCATTGACAAAGCCTCAAAGTGCACTCTAGCCAGTAGTCACAAGGAGAGGGCTTTGACTAGCTGGAGACCCTGCTCCTAGGAGTCTTCCTCTCTTTTAAGGAGTTGACCCCTAAGTGGATTTTTAAAGGTATGTGTAAAGTCGGGAGAGATACACTGGTTGCAAAACCAGACAAATAAGATGTGCGTTTGGACATTTTTCTAGAACAGCATTTTCTAACTGTAATGCATTAGATTGGCCATTAGTAAAAACAAAATGAGTCTGCAGGCATCTTAACACACAGCACTTAAAAGTCAGTGCCATAGGTTACATCCAACGGACAGATCGGGTGCTGCCTTAAGTTCTTGGGGAGGACTGTGCATGTATCCATAAATTTGTGAGTTCTCAGAAAAAACCCTCTGAAAAAAAAGTTGTCACGTCTGCTGTCAGTGAAAGAAAAGGAGACAGGGAGGGATGCATTAATACAGTTTGGATGGCACATTTGTATGTTGTATACTTAGAGCAGACGGTGGTATTGTATTTGCATGTGTTAAACCCTCAGTTTCTGAAAGTATTTACTTGTGTTATTAGTTATTTACTAATGTAAATTCTTGTGTGTTTAGACATGCCTTCTGCAAATTAAGGTCAAGCTGTTTTATCTAGGTGAATATTTGTAAATATTTAGCATTGTTAATTTAAAGGTTTTTCCCTGCTTGAACACGCGGTGTGCAAATTGAGGCCTGGCTGGTTGACTGCCTTGGGGAAAAGGGGTGCTTGCTCTGTGTGGGTAAAGAGCACCAAGAACTTTGATTTTAGAGTGTTGTGCCTTTATAGATGCTTTTATAGATGGAAGGTGATGGAAAACTGCAGTGGTTGTCTGGTCTTTTCTGAGCTTGAGGTAAAGGGGAAAAATGGACAAAGAACAGCGAGAAGGTGCTGTTTGGAGGCACCTTTTTCTGTTACATATCTGCCAGGAATGGGATGAACTGGTGGCTCTGCTCACCCTCAGTTGCGTGACTGTACACTGCCTTTGTGCGTAATCTTCCTCTCTCCTCAGTAGCCTTTACTTAGGGCAAAATTCTGCAGTTTGGTCTCTGAAAATGCTGTGTAAAGTTTACTGTCTGGAGCATGTCTGCGTCAGCATGCTGATGCTGTCTGTCTGGTCGGTGCTCACACACATCTCAAGAGTTGTGCTCATCCTCTGCCCTGCCCTTTCCCACCGGCGGGGAAGGTGCTGGTGCCCACCCTCCGTCGCCAGCATGAGCGGAGCACCTTGTGCAGGGATGGCGTGAGCACACAGGTCGCCCATCAAATGCGCTTCCCACTCGGCGGGCTCGTTAGCAGCCCTGGACTTGACAGGGAAATGTGGGGGTGTTTGTTACGCAGGTGTTTCTGAATGTCTTGGCGTGATTGTATGTCATCCCCTACAGCATCCTCCTTGATTTTCCATACTCTAATATAAACTCCCTTGTTCAGCATTAGAAACCTTCCACTCTTGTTCTGTATTGTTATCTCTTGCCAGTATATAAGCAGAATAACTAATTCAGCATCAGGTGTGACTTTCCAAAGGTCGTGGTGGGGGAAAGCATCTCAAAAGGCAACCAGAGTTTTAAGCCCTTTTTTTGAGCGAAGGCTCATGAATTCATCTGCATCTTCCTTAGCATTTATGAGGCTGTAAGAGGTGGAGTCTGTGGATTTAATTACTTTCAGGAGGAAGGTTTCATGATGGATGCTTGAACAAAAAGAAACAATGTGCTTTTTATTTTGTTTTTAAGAAAAAGAGGCTTCACTACCTGCATCACGTTTCTTTCAAGAGACAGACTAACATCCTACTGAGGCAGACATTGCTGCATGTCTTGCTTTGTCTTTAAATTCAGTTAACATTGATTATGGATATGATTTGGCCTGCACTGCTGTGTACAATACAAACGAGAAAATTAAAAAATATCCAACTAGAAAAACCTTACTGGAGCTAAAAAGCAATGAGCAGCGTGGAAGATAAGAATGCCTTGTGACTAAATATACAGTAATGTATGTCAGAATATAGTCCTGCATGTACCAATTTTAAAAGAACAATTTCTTTTTGATTAAAAAAATACAATTAAATCAGATCTCTCCTGAATGTTCTGGCTGTCATTTTCTTCAGCCAGTAGAAACCTGCCTTTCTGGTTTATGAAGCCACGGTGCTAACATGTAAAGCAAGATGTTATGACTCATTCGAACAATTCTTTGTTCTCTCTTGAAAGCCTTGCTGATGATATTTTCAAATATACTTGGGTTTACCCCTAAGAATGCAAGCCTCTAGCAAGTCTGAGCTTAATGCAAGGCAGATTATGTAATTTTTGCAATGCCATGTGATGTGACTGTAATCCTGTTAACATCTTTTGTTAACATTTTTGATAGTTTCAGTTTGCGGGTTTGCTGAGTTTTGCCATAATTTTATCAGGTGAAATAAGATGCCTTTTCTTAGTTTGCAAAACTTTCTTCAGATGCAGTAAAAATGTATTTCAGGGCTGAGAAGTAGATACTTAGGGTTTCATCAGCAAAACTTTTTCTTAACTCCACCTGAAGAGGCAATTTACTTGCATGAAACCCTGAAATCACGTGGTTTAAAATGAGAGCTTTAATGGAAAATGAGGCTGCAGTGGTTTCAGCAAGGGTCAGTGTTTTACCTGAAGGGTGCTCCTCGGAGCTGGGAAAATCCGGCGTTAGGAAAGGTGAGGTTAGAGGGTCGTGAGGATACCTGCTGGCTCCGCTCTCATCCTGGCAGTGCCCTTGCAAAGCGCTGCCTTGTGTACATGCAGGCATTGCTCGGGGATGTGACAGGGATTGGTGAGAAGGAATACGGAGACTACTGCACACAGTCTTGTTTTGGCTGAGGAGAGCCAAAGTCTTGCGCATCTTGCTGCTGTAGAGGTGTAGAAACCCCAGCCATTGTAAGTTGGGTGGTTTTGCTCAGCCTTTCCCCGCAGGTGGACCTGCAACGATGGAAGTGTTAACTAAGATGTGTGAAGAGAAGAAATTAACGGGCATTTGTGTTTTCTCTCAGCCTAGCAGTGTAAATAAAAAGCAGTTAAAAAGCTTTTTACGCATTGTTACCATTTGTCTCTGAAAGAAAAGAAGGGAGTCTTTAATTTCAGCCAGACCATGTGTGAAACGTGTGTGTTTCTTAGAGATAACACACTAGCTTTAGCCTCCACAGGAGGAAAGCTGACCCAAAGACCGTTTATGTAGAGCACGTTGCAATCCGTAGCTGACTGAAGAAGATGACTTCCAGCCAAGAAGGAGAGCTGAATCCTAAACTGGCGCAGAGTTATGTCCTATAAGTCTTAAGTCCTATAAGACTTAAGCTTCTTTGTTATGTTATTATCTTTGATTACTCCCAGGAGCGTGTAATATTATGGTAAGATGCCTGAATGGAAAACTGACAGCTCCATCTTTGCCGCTGGATTACTGTTTCTTATTTCTGCTAATAAAACTAACTGATGCTATGAATAACGTTACTGGTCAGACAAAGAGTGGAAAGCTCATTGAAAGCAAACAGATTTGAGCTTCGCTGATCCCAGCAGCTCAGCCGTGCCTTCAGTGGGCACCACTCCGTGTCCCCTGTAAGCCATGGTGCAGGCAGCCCTTTTTATGCCTTCTGCAATGGTTTACTAGCCATGTTTTGGTTAGCTGTGTCAAAACCCTGTGTCTCTGAGCAGCTGATGGTGGAGCCCCTTCTGTCTATAACATTCTTACAACGTTTAGTACCCAGTTGGAAGTGTCACCATCATTTATCCATGTGGCTCGTTTGGAGTCAGGGCTGCTCCTTTATTTTGAGCTTTTCCTGTATCTGTTTGTAGAGATGCCTGTCCAGTCCTAGGTTCCCAAGACATTGCTTTACTGTTTAAGTGCTAATGGAAACAGTTCTAATGGTGAAGGTAATTTGCCCTATATGAGCTATGATGAAATGACTATGTGCTTTTTAGTGGGACATCTCTCCTGCTTCTTTGAATAACAACTGATTTAAAGATGAAATGAGGCAGGACAATTACTGCTTCAGTGTTGAACCCCTGCTGTGTAATAATTTAACCTGTATTTTTAAATATTTTTTTAAAGGTGTGGGGTTTTTTGTTTCGTTTCTGTCTTTTTGCTGTAGCACTCCTGATGGTGACTCCATACCTAAGAGGGGCTGATTCTTGTCTCGCATCGTTCTTACAACCCAAGCTCAGATTCTTGTCCAGGAATCTGAGGATAAAATCACTGTATTGCTCTGCTTTATCCAAAATGCTAAAATGAGATTTAGTGCATTTCTGCCTACCTTAATCATGTTTTCCCCCAAATTGTTATCTTTTTGGTGGCTGATCATTAAGTCTCACTGAACATGCCGAGGGAAGGTGTCATTTCAGTTCCTTAGTGCCAGCAACCTGTATGATGACTTTAGACTGTTACACACTTGAGAATCTTTCAAGAACATCTGGTTTAAGTATAGGTTTTTTATAGTAAATCTGGTGAGTGGCATGGATACATAATTCCCAGCCTACCAGAGATGTTCACCTTGTCATGGCTTGCTTAGAGTGGCCGTCTGAAATTGTCGTATTGGCCCTGCCCATGTGACTAGGTACAAACCCTGACCAAATGCACCTGCTGAAAAAAAACACAGATGCATCTTCACTGTCGTTATGTGATTGATACTTCACCAGCAAAGCGAACTTCAGTGATTTTTTTAGTCAACGTTATTTGCCATTTTAATTTTGAAATTATTGGTTCGTAGGCTAAAAAGTGAATTAGCACAAACAACGTCCCACAGCTTCCTCCTCCTGTTTCTTTTCTCTCCAGTGATTTTACTACAGCCTGGCAGTTTATACAATATGAAGCAGTTAACCAAATCCTAATTATGAGTTATGTCCATATTTTCTTGTGGAATTTAGGACCGTAGTAGTCAAAGGCTCTAATTGATTCTGAGGGGAGATCATTCTGTGTAATTATTCTCAGTCTTCCTGGTCTGTTTGTTGTTGGCTGCCAGGCGAACCGACAAATGAGAGGCATTCAGGTGGAAGTGAGCTTTTTGTAATGCATTCTCAGCAGTACAACGTTGTTTGCTGTATTGTCCCAGCATTGTTTGCAAATACTGGCGTAGACGCTTAATGAAGTAGCATTCAAGAAAACAACAGGGTTATTTCAATTCAGGGCGTTGTATGGTTCCCACTTCTACTATCAAAAATATTTTAAAAGAAAACAAATAAAACCTAACCTTCTTTACAAAGAGTAGTAACAGAGCAGCTAATGATGTGTAATTTAGATCTTAAGGGCAAAGTTTTACCTCCTGATCTTTATTGTCAGAGTTTGAGTGACAGGCCCATGCTGAACAGAAGAGTATGATTTTTGAATTATCATAAATCATGGGGATTAGAATTTTGATCAGAGAACAGAAATTTTCTAGAAGAATGCTAGGTTCACGAGCATCGTGCTTATGCAAGTACACTTGAGCAGGTTTTTTTTTGTTTGTTCTGTATTTTGTAACTGTTGACCTGCCAGCTACTTAATGGTATTTACAGAATGATTGAATAAACATGTATGAGGACAAAATATTTTCTTCTGTCCAGCTGAATTTTTTGTTAAAGTCACTGGGAACTGCCTCTTTTTTTTTTTTTTTTTTAAACAAAGCTAACTGAATGCATGAATGCCACTGCACATAGCTGACAAAGGCAGAGCATCTTTGTGAATAGGCTCTGTAAATTCTTTCCCACAGAAGTCAACGAAAGGGTCGGTTGTCCTGGGCTACGTATTTCGTCACTTAAACCTAGTGGAGATAGATTACTTCGGACTGCGCTACTGTGACCGAAGTCATCAAACGGTGAGTAAAAGACATGGCAGATTGGATTTTACATATGTAAAATTTACCCTGTTTGTGCCATTTGCCTGTAGAGCATTAGGCGGTCATACTTCCACTAACTTTCACTATTTCCTGGCTCAGGTTTCCAGTAATAATTTATTTGTGTTCCTTTGCATTAAAGTCTTGGAACAGCCATTAATGTCGTAGGTAAGAACAGAATCAAATGCAAAACGTTGTTGAAAACTAAATGAAGAAAGTGTGAATAGTACAAAATTATAGTATGAAAGTAGAATTAATATTTTTCCCTTTTAATACCGTGCCCTGAGGCCAGTGGTTGGTGTACTATGCTGTCTGCTTCCCTTGGCTCTGTGGTGTCTGGAAGTGGTGTCCCTGAGCGTGTCACAGACTGCCTCACTTGGACCACTTGCTGAATGCCTGTTTCAGAGCCTATGGTGTGGTTGGCGTAGTGGCTGCCCGTTCACCCCAGGAGTCAGGGTGTTGGCAAAGACGTTTTTGCTCTGCCTAAGCCATCTCTGTGTCCTTGAGCCCATGCTCTCTTGAGACTTCTTGGCAGGGACTCACCAGATCTCTGAGAGCTTTTTCCATCAGGAGATTACAGACCTAAATAGGCATGAAAATCAAAACTAAGGCTGAGATGTTTCAGCCAAAGCAGGCAGTGGCTGGGGGCAGCACCGTCTGTAGTACCGTCCCCTGCTCCCCCCCCCCCGCCCCGCCCCAAAATGGCCTGTGCAGGGTTACTGCAGGCAGAGGTGAGGAGCAGGCGATGCTCAGCAGGTGGTCTTCCTATTACCTGAATTTTATAAAGGGAATAATGCCTGGACTGTGGTTAAATTAAGTCAAGCAGTTAGCTTTTCAAGTCACTGTTACGTACTGAGAGTGTACTGCACAAGACCCTGGCCTCAAGAGATGCTATGTGTCATCTAAAAATAATAGTAAGTTATTGAATTAGCTAAATATTTGCCAGTTTCTTCTGTTTAGCCAAATTTGAACATGTAGAGGCTGAAGTCAGAACAGTATTAGCAGAAGATCACTGATGCTGCTGAGAGCTACAGACTGCTGTACTCAGTACATCTTTAATTCTGTGCCATAGTCTAGACATTTATGAGTTCAGTTGCTTGATAAGCTTCTAATCAAGTTTCATTCCATGGAGATTAAAGTCAGATTCAGCTGTGAACTAAAGGTAGACTGTTAAAAATAGTATTTTTGATTTCCTGAGGAAATTGAGGTGTGAATATATTTTTTTTCTCTCAAAAGTGTTTCCCTTTTTCCTGTAAAGGCAAATAAAATAGAAATGGCTGTTACTGAGAACATTTCCAGAGGCATACACACCATGTATTTAATGATGTATATGGCATTATGAAAATAAGAGAAGATTACATCTGTTCTGTGAAGGGCTTAACACATAAAGGCACATATTAGGAAGCATCCTGCTAACAGACTAGATGGTTTGATGGTATGATACCAGTGCACTTTGTATTATGGCAGCGTGCATGAGCTGTATGTAGGCCATAACCCCATTAACTCAGCTTCTCCAAACAAAAATACAGCCTTTTTGCCTTTTTCCCTTGCATGACGCTCTAGTGGTGTAAATGTAACGTTGGCCTTTATCTTTATTCTCTGGCCAGCCCAAGGTCAGGAAGCCACTGTGCTTCTCAATTTTCTCCCATGGGATTAGGAAGGCGTTCATCCCACTTTACCATGTTTGCCTGCTGTTTGCACCCACACTGGTCGTGCCGTGGGGATAGTTTGCACTGTCACGGACATGGCGCTCCAGCCTCTCTCTGCATGGAGCTCTACTGGCCCATGTTTGTTGCCTGGCTTCTCTGCTGGTGGGTAAGCATTCCTGTCCCCTGCATGTCTCCCCCCCGCCGCCTGCGGGTTTTCTTTGCAGGGAAATCCCAGGTGTGTGGGAGAGCGGTGCACGAAATCAGCTCTGTCCGGACATGCCGCTGGGAAGCAGCCAGGAGGTACAACCAGGAGGGACCACATCAACGGTGGGCCACGTTGAGGAGTGCACCTGCCCTACCGTGTAGGTGCTGCCACAGTGACCGAACCCAGCGTTTCTGCTGCAGGCTTTGCACCTGGGCTGTGTCATAGCAAAATACTATGAAAATGCCTGTTGCTGTTGTTGGTCCGCGCATTGCGTAATTAAAAGTTCGTTGTTTTATCGGGAAAGCTCATGGATGAGTAAACCTGTGCTACTGTGTTCAGTTTTATGTGTTTTTATGGAAATTGCTGCTAGCTTGCTATTTTTAGTGAAATCTTGCAAGTTCTTAAGAATGGCCAGTATAAGGGGAAAGCTGCCATGCAACAAACAACACGTAGTGCTTTAGCTGTAAACATACACCCAGTTATGCGCTGAATATGGCCAAAACTCTCTGGGCTGTTGTGGGAATTAGCCCTGTAATGGCTGGCAAGAAGCCTAGATTTGAATTTTGGATTGGATATGTTTTGGATTGGCCACAGTAGATTTCCTAAGGGAAGGGGAAAAAGGTTACCTTGCTAATTAGTTTTGAAACCATGCTCCTGAGTTAGTCTCAGAAGGAAAAATGTGTTTGGAGGTTTGTCTGCCTATTAATACATTGCTTGTGGTGGGGGATTTCTGCTGTTCCTCTGTCAGTTTTTTTGTCATACTATATATTTAACTGAATAATGAATAAAGCAGGGTGGACAAAACTATGTATTTTGGAGAACATAACCCAGTCATGAAAGAAATATTTTTTATTAAGGGTTTGAAAGAACCTGTTTAGTTATTTTCCCCATTACTTTTGCATGCCTCAGCAATTCCAGGTGGTCTTTTAAGTGCTGTGTTGGTGTGCTACCTCTTATGTGGGTGGTATAGTAGTTATTTTAGTAGTACCAGTAGGGCTCTAATCAGTGAACAGAGTTTCACTGTGCTATGCAGCACACGAATGCATAACATTAAAATGGTCTCTTCGTGAACAGCTGACAAACTAATTAGCAAGTGAGAGAGAATAGCTGGATGCAGCAAACAGATTGACAGAACTGGATGACGCTGGGAAGACCATCAACAGTAGGATAAAGTATAAATTGGATGATGCTGTCTCTAGGGTAGTAATTGGGTCATATTACATAAATTTCTCTTGATTGACATTCCAGGTTCCCCTGAATTCTCCATGTTAGAAGAACAGTATTTAATCTGCAAAATCAAGTTCTGGAAGGTTAGGGATTGCCAGAACACTTTCTCCATGGAGTGTATAGGCTTTATCTATCTTGTTCTCTGAACAAGGTAGGACTCCTTAGGAAAACAAAAGTACCAAAAAAAAACCCAAAAGTACTTACAAAATAAGTTTTTAAAATACAAAATTTAATAATTAATTAATTATCTTGTAATAGAAAACTATGCCAGAGTAAACAGATGAGTTGAACTAACGCTATAGGTTGTCAGCGGTGTTTCCTAGCCTCTGAGTGCATTTGGTTCACAAACTACGTGGTGCTTTTTAACGTAGTACATGGGTACCTTTTTTGGTGCAAATACTTTAACAGGAAGACCAGTTTTCTTTGAGTGCCACTGAATCTCTGGCTGTGCCTCTTCATTAGCCCTTCACCTGAGCCTTTTGCGTCGCTGCACAGACTGCTGACACTCAGGTTAGGCTAAGCCGAGACCAGATGCCGTCTTTATGCTTCTCGGTGTGGATGGTCAGCTGGGTCCTGATTGACAGGGCATTTTGGTCTTCCGCCTCATCAGCCAGAAATGCAGGACGTTGTGCCCCATCTGGTATTTCCAGGTGAGACATGATCCCCAGAATGTGTGTTGCAGAATCTGAAGGTGGCTTAGGAAAATCTGTCCTGCCTTTTACTCTCTCATCGCTTTAGTATTGGGGAAAAAAAAAACCAGCAGCGCAGCAACGTACCTCTCCTTTAGTGGAGGAGGGGCCAAAGGCTGGGCAGGTTGGTGTTAAGAGGACCACGCAGGTCCCCTGCCCCTCTCACGCAGGGTTCCCACTGTGCTGCAGCTCCCCGGGCGCTCCCCACATTGTCTCTTTGCTGCTGCCTTTGTGGCATCTCCCATGTGCTGTAGGAGAGTCGCGCTAATTACTGTTCTGGCAGGAGGCCAGTATTTTCTTGAGGCACACAAAAGAGAGAATGGAAATGGCAATTTTAACACGTAATATCTCAGGAAAAGCTGAGCAGAATTTGATGAGGGGAAGGGTGCTCTCGAAGCCCAAAGGCATTGCCTTGTCAAATCACAAAAGGGTGCTGAAAAGAGTCATGCTATTAGAGCTTCTCTTACAAAAAAGATTTTGAAACTCCCTTATTGCAGAAAGCTAGCAGAAAGCTAGACGACCAAAAGCATTTTAAAGGTCTGTTGATAAGAAATTTTTTTTTTTTTTTTACACTTTACAGGTGCAATTTTTTTTGCACTTTACAATCTCACATTGGTCAGGTTGCCCCCTCCCCGGCCCTAACCAAACTCTTGCGCTAAACCTGCTGAAGCTGAAGCTGCAGAAGGCATGTCTGCATTGTCCAACAGGCTGTGATGCAAATATCCTTCTTTTCTTATCTGATATAATGCTCATCTGAGCTGTTACGTTCACAAAGTACAGCATACTGATATTCTCTCTGGAGTCCAAGGGGGGAAATACAGAAAGCCGTATCACCATGTTAATTCAGCATCGCAGCCAAGATAATTTCTCCAGCCCTGGTTAGTTCAGGTGCAGTGCTGCGCGAAGATGCGTGTGCTCCTCCAAGGTATGGACCTAAGGTGAGATGAGCAGCACTCTGTCTCCCTACCGTGCATCCACTGTCTAGTGTAGATGTGTTTGTTCTCCCCTGCTGTGAGGAAGCTCTGCTTTGAGCCTACAGACCTGCGAGCACAGCAGGTGGGAGGGAGCCCACAGCCATACGTTTCGCAGCCGCGTAGCCCAGGTCTCAGTTCCTTGTGGGGCTGAACTTACTGCTGTGGGTCTCTGAGCTGCAGTGGTCCATCAGGTGGGCTGTGGCAAAGCTGGGCTCAGAAGCCTGTGCCGTGAATTGCGTACCCCTGTGCATACCCATTCTGTGCAAACTCATGTATCCGAAAGGTGTTTCTTGATCCATCCAGCGTGATTAAGAGAGTAACTGCGGCATGCTCAGATTGCCAGGTTATTAACCAAATCGGATAGGATAACAGATTGAACAGGCTGTATGTAGCTTAACTGTAGAAAGAAGGGCGTGACTTCAACAAAAGGTTTGTTTGCAATCAAAAATTTCTGTTCTGTAGGGAGTTACTGTCACATAACGTGGTGTATATTTTGATCTCAAGGTCTTAGAAAAATAGGCGAACTGTACTTAGTTTGTATTTCGTTTTTGTATGGATTTTTGGTTTTGTTTAGATTTGACATTTGTGATACACTGAATTATCTAGAAAGAAAACTGCTTGTTGTGCTTGTTGAAATAGATGGCATAGCCAGTGAAAAGAAAATGGAGACTGATAATATTGATCAGAAGCTAGAAATTTTAGAAGGTTGTTAATAGATGGAAACAACCTAGAGAAAACTGATGATCAGGGAAGTTAAAGGTGGTAAGAGTAAACTTTTAGAGTATATCAGGAAGAACAGGAAACACTAAATATGCTAAATATAATCAATATAACTTAAGGTTCTAATAAAGAAAAGACAGAAGTATTACATACGTTTGTATTTTGTATGTAGGAATTGCCTGATGAGTTATACATTTCTTACGTAGTAAGGATGTCTTGAGCTTAGCAGATTTAGATTCTTTGCACTGAACATTTGCAGAAATAAACTGCCAAAAAACCTGCAATTGTTAGTGTTGTCTAAGATTGTGGAAAAATCTTGATAATTTCAGATTATAACTGAAAAATACTGGGTTTTCTCTTGGAAGTTGTGGTTTTCCCTGTTGTAAATGTGAACAAAAACTGGCATGTGTGGCATGATTGGTATAGCTGTGTAAGAATCTAATCACATTCTCAATCAAGACAGCCCAGAGTTTAGTTTGACGTTGATAGATTTTTCTCCACCAGACACTTCATTGATTGATACCACAGCAAACATTTTAACCTAGTTAATATTTTGTTTCAAACAGGTTCATGGAATTTGACCCAGGTTTAACCCTATGCAGATTCAAGGAATGAAGATTCCAGATTTGTGGAAAAATGTTTGCAGTCATTTAAAAGGGCTGAATATGAAATACTGCGTGGCGCTTGGATGCATACTTCTTACACATCTGGCTCGTATGGGAGCCAGATTTATAGAAGTACAAGCGACAGTAGAGCCTGTCTATTCTTAGATATGCTGCACTTTAAAACATCTTTTTTAATAATTTCTACCTAAAAATTAAAAAGGAAATATTTCCTTTAATAACATCGTATATTTATAATAAGTCTTAGTAAATAAAAAATACTAAATTTAAAACTATATGGTCTTTTTAAATAACAATTAGTAAACTAGTAGCCATCACTTTGGTAGTTGGATAGTTGCACTGATTAGGACTATTTAGAAATCATTATTGCCCCCCCCCCCCGCCATGTCTTCTGTAAGTATTAAATTCCCTGTTTCAGAGTCACAAAGATTATCACCTGCAGTTGGATGGGTGTGTGCTGGGCCCTTCACCTTTGCAGTAGTGGCGAGCTGTTGGCAAGTCAGATAACCCTTGCTGGCTCTGCAGGGGAGATACAGGTGGGAAATCAGTGAGGAGTGGCAACTGGCTGCTGAACAGATAAAAAGAGCACGGCTGTGTGTTGGAGCTACTTTGGCAGTTGCCAATGCAGGGTTCGCTGTCAGCACCTTGCTGTGCAAGCGTATTGGATTAATAAGACGCTCTGCTTTTTTTTTTTTGTTCCATTTCTCTCGGCACTTTAATGTGTGAACTCAAAACTGTAGCTATACACAGCACTATTTATATGTATATGCAGACATTTAACATGCGCCTAATACACATTATTATGCATGTGTGTGTATGTATGCTTAGAGGGCTCTGTTGGAGGGGTTCTTGGTTTTGTAAATGTTCTCATCGTCATTGTCTGACACTGGCTTGAAAAATGCCTTTTCATTATCCATGGAATTTCATTCATGTTTGGCTTATAAATAAAATGTTAGAAATCTCCCTCTCCTCCCCCCCACCCCTTGCATTCTTCAGGAAAATTTTGGCAGCCTTTGAGATAATAAATAGCTACACAGTGATTTTAAGGTTTGTGGCACTGCCACAGGGCTAAATACTTGCTGGAGAAATGAGAAGGCAGAATTGATTCTTGCCTCTTCCCCACCTCTCTCTGTTCCAGCAGTAAACCGGCCTGAGCTGAATTGCTTAATGTCCCCTACACGGCGCGGGATCTGGATGCCCGTGGTACCCTCAGAAGAGCATAGTTCCTCCTGCCAGCCGATGATGCTTTTCATGAGCAGGAGCAGCAGCAATCTGTCTCACCGGGGTGAGGGCTCAGAGTGGAGTTCCTCCTGCTGGCTCCATTTGTGGGGAAGGAAAGGAAATGTTTAGCGATGCGAAGAACCCAGTTTGTTCCTTCTCCTCTCTTCAGATTCCCTCAGAATCTGAACTTGCAGTTTTCTCTCTGAATTTTGCTCCCCTCCCCCAAGCTTAGAAATTGCCTTCAGAAGACCTTGCAAAGAATATAATTTGACTTGCAAGTCAAGTGCAGCCTAGTGACAATTAAGACTTCTAATGCAACTCTTTTTTGATTGTATCATCTATGAGTGCCTTTAATGACCTGGCCCAGTTCTGGTTTGTCTCATGTCAGCCCCTGAATCACATGGATATAAGATGCGGTGGAATTCAGGTTTCTTGCAAACTTGAATGATGACCCATTACTATAAATTTTTATTTTTTTCTTATGAATAATCAATCGACCTCATATAAAGCTAAACTGCAAAGAGGACTATAAGACGATGTATCTTGAAGCCAGACGATTTCAGTTCACTTCAAGAGAACTTAATGAAGGAGTTACTCTGTGATAGATTTTGATACGATTTTGAAACTCTTGCAGTGTAACACAAAGCTGTCAATGATAAGCAAGGTAGCTTGAAATGTGTTGTTCATACTGTGACACCAGTTTTGGGGAGAGGTCAGACCACATTCTGACTGCATTGTGTAGCCAGAATTTGCACTGCAGAGTCATTTTGCTTTTTTTTTTCTGCTTGTTGACTCTAAAATCTCTTTATCAGCCTTTATCAGCTAGCTCAGATTATGCTGGTATGGAGTTCTAGTAGGATGTTTGAACAAGTGTGACAAGTTTTTTCCTTACCACCTTCTGTTGAGATTAAGGTTTATATTTGGATAGTTTTTGGATGTATTCAATACGAGTATGCAGTGAATATTTTTTTTCCTTCAAAATTTAGGAAATTTTCTTAACAATCATACCTGGATTTGGAATAGCACTGGCCAACAACAAGGCATACAGCTATTGCAGGTGGATCAGCAGCTAATGGCAGTAGTTTGTTTTCATGCTTTGTCAAAATAACGAGAGTTGTTTACAACCACTTATGAAATCAGTTGCTTAACATTTTCCCCTTAGATGCTTTGTAGTGTTTTTTCTTCCCGTCTTTATACTGTTCCTTCTGATGGTGAAATTTTCTAATCCAGAGAATTACTCTGAATAGAGACAGGGAATTTTTTGATTGTTTTATTCTTATTCTCTATAGGGTTAGTTCAGGGGTGCAGGTAAGGAGTTTCTTTATTCATTGGTCTGTGTAGTTCCTTGGTTATAAAAGGTGTGAGTACTAAGGGAGTAGATTCAATCTGCCTCAATTTGCTCTTTATAGCAACTGTGTTCTGCAGGCTTTTTGTTTCCAGTGTTTTAAGAAGGGGTGCCAATCTCAGTTGGCCCAAAAAGTTTGTGTATGAGGGAAGAGGACTGAAATAAAGGAAGACAAGAATGGTCTTGGCAGCTGCCTCTGCGCCTTCTTCCAAAACTGAATCATAGATATGTCAAGTAAGTTGCTGGAGGGATTGCAAGATCAGGATGCTGGTGACCTGTGTTGCCATGATGAGGAGTACACAGCTGGTCTGTGGTCAGCAGTAACATCAGAATAACTTTTACTGGAAGTTTGATAAAGGCGGGGCAGAGTAATCAGTGAGAGATTATACTGCAGATTGTTGATCAAACTATATGGGAACCCATATAACAGCTCGTCCCCCTACGGTGTACTAAGCATACCTTCGTCATCTCTGACACATTTGTCCAACTAGTCCTGTAAACCATCCGGTGGAAGAGTTTGTGCCCTGTCCGTTTCCAGTCATCCACCCCCCCTGGTACTAGAAACTATCTGAAAATTGAAACTAATTTTAATTTGCTTCTAATGAGGCCGACTTCTTCATACTTAGTGGACATGAAGAAAAATTGGTCACTGTGTTCTTACAGCAATTTCACGGGTGTTGGAAGAGTGCTGTTATTATGCCTATTTCCCCCTACAGTCTTTTGTTTTTCAGAAAATAAGTGAAGCGCCTTCATTCTTTCCTTTTAGGTCATGTCTTAAATGCTTTGTTGTTCCTGTTATTTAGAGTTATCCTGCTTAGGTTAATCTCCCACGAGGAGAAAAGCAAGGTTGCACGCCCATATACTAGCTATAGCAGATCAGGTGGATGCCAGCAGGTTCTTAGTATGGCACTTCTGTAGAGCCAGCTTGTCATGGGCCTGAAGAGAGGTGGCTTTTACCAAACAGATTTGCTTTTAGGAAGACCCCGTACCCGCAGAGAAGATACTTAACGTTAGACTTGTATAGACAGTGTTTCTCTGATCAGAAGCTGGAAAAACTTTGTCATTAGGAAACTGAAGTGTGTTGGTCTGCTAATAAATATCAATATATGAATCAATATAGAATTGCAATTGTTCTGTATTAATTTTCCATGTTAAGTGACTAATTTCCATTATTATCTGTCTCACAGTACTGGCTGGATCCTGCAAAGACCCTTGCTGAACATAAAGAGTTGATAAACAGTATGTATTTAATTTAAACTTAAACAACATATCTGAAGATGAAGTAACAGAGGCAGTGTTCCACATACACAGCCTGTACAATGTTTATAATATAGTCACAGCAGATTGATAACTCTTCAACAAGTTTATTACTGCAGTTCATAGCTGTATCGAAATTTCTCACATAGATTGAACATACCATCATTTCCCAATAATTTATGTGATTATTGTGCAAAGATTTCTCTGCTTACATTTTATTTTAGAATAATAAATGATGCTGTTCTTAACTTGGATAACTGATTTTATACTAGCTGTGATACATCTATCATACTGTACCACACCATAACCAACTTAGATTGTTTTTGCTTCTGAAAGTAAAAGTAGTGCCTCTTACTGGTAATATGAGTGTGTGCTGTTACTGTCACTTTTCAGATATCACAGATGCAAGATCTGTTATTTTTATTATACTTAAAGACATGAAAAGATCATTTTACTTAAGAACTTGGAAACCTTCTATAAAAAGATGTAGAAGTGGAGCACGCATGGAATAAATGTAGCTATAAGAATTTTGGTACTGATTTAACTGAATCTTTCAGGAGAATAACATTTTTAAAAGGTAAATAGAAAAGCTTTTCTGAATATCTCCTAATTGAAGTGGTGCATAATTAAAGTTGCTCCATAAGATATTTGAAAGTGTGGAAGGGATTAGTACTCAGTATTATTACTTACAACTGGGAATCACATTTCATGCACAATTGCATTTTTCAAAAAGTTTCAGTGTAAAAAGCATCTGAACGTCAAAATCAAAGAGTAAAAAAAAAACTAACTTGGAGAAATAGTAAGTTATGATGAAATCTAAAGTTAAATCTTCAAAATAAGCAAAAACTCCAAGTAGACACACAAGCCATGAATAAATAAACACAAGACTAGAAAAATAGAAAAAAAAAAAAGGATTTTTGTTTTCTCATGTGTAATGAGCGTAGATTTACAGATTTGCTATGTGGATGTAAGATTTTTTCTGCAACTTTCAAGTTTCAAAAACCAGTTCATAACAACTAACTTTTGCACCAAATATTTCCTTCCCCTCAGCTGGACCACCATACACTCTGTATTTTGGCATTAAATTCTATGCAGAGGATCCCTGTAAACTTAAAGAAGAAATAACAAGGTACAGTATTTAACAGGAGTGTAGTTTGTTGATTTCAAGAACGTAATCTATTCTAGCCAGGTGCATATTGTTGTGGTGTGGCAGGGTTGGGTTGTTTTTTTTTTTTTTTTTTGCTTGAACATCTGAACATTTTTGCTTGGACGTGTATGTGTAAGAAGAGAATTGTGACTAGCTTTACAGTGGTCACTATGGACAACTATATGGAAGCCTAAGATGAAAAGATGCTCTCTGGTGCATCAGTAACCCAAAGGGACTTGAGGTGCAGTTGTGTTTGGTTTTGTTTTTTTTTTTAAGGAATGCATTGTCACATCTGCATTTATATTGAGCTGTAATCAAGTTTGGAGTTTACTTGGATATCAAATATAAATACAGGGAATTTTCTTTTTTATTTGCCATAGCTTAGATTCCAAAACTGTTTTTCAAGCAGATTTCTTTTGGTCTTTCTGAAAATATGTGGAGGAAATTGAAGAGTTGCATGCTTTTGATTCTTTTAACCTTGGCCTCTACAAAATATGAGTGTGCACACCGTGACACATGCACACCCATGCGCATGGACACATACATACACATGCTTGCCTGAACTCTCACGCACAGGGTTTTCTGTTTGCTGCACTTATGAAAGGTCTCAGACAATTAGCTTTAGGTTCAAAAGGAAATTTGAGAATTTGGATAGGTAGGCGGACAAAATTAGTGTGCTGGCTTGCATTAATAAATGCCAAAATATTTCTTTTGATGTCCTAGGAATATGACACATGAGAATTCATTAGAATGCACACAGGGTTTTTAATTTTCCTTAATCAAAGGTGGCAGTTGTTGCAGCACAGGCAGAATATTTTTCTTGTACCAGAGTGAGAAAATTCTTTTGTTTCCACACTGGCACAGCAGGAATGGAAGTCTCCAATATAATAAGATTGAGGCTGGCCTGGTAAAAATAAACACCACGACTTTGCAGGTGAAAGAGCGTAAGCTGGCCACAACGTGATGGCCTCTCCACTGTGAAAGTTTGATGCAGTTTTCCTGTACTTTTCCAGAAGCACTTTCATCCTTGCTCGCAGGGGAAGACAGATGGCCCTGGGAAGGGAGCTTTGGCCACCAAACCTGTTGTGGTTGCTACCCGGAAGGCAGGGTGGATTTCTGTCTGGGTAATGACAAGGGCTAAATTTTCAAAAAGGGTTTCTCTTTGCCTTATGATAAGGTCAGTCTGTGATTTGCAGTGCTAATTAGGGGTGCAAATCTAGTCGAGAAGCATTTTAATGTAATTAGTAAGCCTCTGTTCATGTCTGCACAGTGTTTGGTCATGCAGAATTTGCACCTTAAAAGATACAGAGGGAGGGCATAGGAAAGCTATATGCTTATATTGATGGTCTTCAACAAAACACATTGAGTAGTAAAATGCCCTCAACATTTCTGAGCATTTATTCCTGTGGGCTATTAAACTTTGGAAGGAAGGTATACCTTTTCAGAAAAAAAAAATAAAACTTCCTTCTGCTTAGGAGGGATTAATGGCCCTATTTTTCTTTATAATAATAATTTTCTACTGAAGTGTGTTATTCCAGTGATGTTTTAACCGTGTTGTGCTAACTGATGTGTTTCTTTGGAGCATGTGTTTGTTATTTTAATGGATATGAGAGCAGAGTCTGTTGTTATTAGATGTTGATGATCTGTGGCATTACATGATTACTATTTGCAAATAATGAAAACCTTTCAAATTTGTAATTGCTTCACAGCAGAATCTATCTGGCTTGTAGGCAGAAGCTCACACTGCGGTGATTCATATTAACATTTGCTGGATGTGTTTGCTAGAGCAAACCAGTGCTTAGGCACTATTATATTTGCATGACAAACTTCACAACGCACTAGATGAGAGTACTTCAGCTACAAGTTTGGACAAAAGGCCTGTTTTTCCCAGGAGCTTAGTGGCTTCAGTGGGAACTGAGATTGTTCACTTTATAGGAGTCACTTAAGCACTTAACAGTTGGCTCTGACTGTTTTTTGCAGGGAGGTGGTGTTTTTTGCAGTTTCCTATCCTGCTTTATTTTGAGACTACACTATGAGAACCAGAAATACAGATACCTGCTACACAGAGAAGACATTTGTAGCATCATCTGGTATGAAGCTCTGCACTGTAGAGATGCAGAATTGCTAACAGAAAGACAGGAGCATATCAGATAATGCGTTTCATGTTAAAAAGAAGATGCTGTGTGGTCCACACTAGATGTAAAATCATCTTTGTCGTTACCGTCATTCATACAGAGAAGATTTGTCTAGGTAGGACTGGCAAGCATAAGCTAGAAGCAGTGCAGAGGTACTGCTTAGAGTGAAGAAACACTGAGTGTACGTGCTTTGTGTTTCCTAATGCCATTCACAGAAAATTGTGCAGTGCCATGGTCCTTTAAGGCGGAGAATATTAGCCATTTTTTTTTAAGGATGGACATTCCTACTGTATTATCTGTCACAGCACAAATTCTGGGGGATCACTAACCAGAAAGACACTGGTATCCTTATTCAGAGGCTCATCTGGGCTGATAAAGTCTAGTAAATTTGATTGGGTCTTAAATGATTTGTGGATCAGGTATCACGTAACCTGCAGTTTGCAAATTTCCCTGAAATCAGCATAGATGCACTTTAAGCTTACAGACCATTCCGAAGTGCTTTCATAAGTAACTTGTACTAACACAGAATAAATTACTTGCAGTGTAGCTGTATGGCTCTATGCAGATAAAGTTGAATTAGTGAATAATGAAAAAGCTATATGCTTATATGGATGACCATTTTGTTCTTTAAAAAGTTACCTTCTCAGTATTGTTACCTTTTGTATGAACTTGGTGCAAGAATTCATTTAGGATGATGTGAAGCAGTGCAGAAATCTGGTGCAATAAAACACGACAAAACCCAAAGAGCATTGAAAAAATTTCCTATAAATGAATATGGGGAGCTGCAAAATCAAGCAGATCCTTTATATGATGGCTTGTTTTCTTGTCTTTACTTTTCCATCTGTTTTTGCATATTGTTTCACTCTAAGTAGTCTCAGTTCATGCTTCATCTACTGTAGAAGCAGGTTATGACTTTGAAAATAACATTTTTACACCTGCTGTCTCTGTTCCATGGAGAGTACCCTATGCTATGACAGATACAGTTAGCTGCTGATGGTATGCCCATCCATTTTTTTCATGGGAATATGGACTCCATCAAATCTTCTTGCTGCTCGCAAGCTCATACTCTGGTGTGTGGAGAGGAAACCTTTCAGTCAAGAAGTATCTAATCTCCAGTTCTCTGTTATGTTGATCCACTGATCAAGTTAAACTTCAGCACTTTGATAGGTTTCTTGTTCGATTTTTCTCATTCCTAGCCCTCTTCTGCACTTCCTAGAACAGGCGCTCTATGGAAGTCACAGAAAGAAATTACATTTTTCGGAGGAAAATTAATTGTATCTGCGCAATATAAGCAGATGGGAAAACTGCAGAGTGCTCCCCTACTAGATTAATCTTAGTTGTTACTTCAAGGTCAATACGGGAAAAGTAATTCAGAGAGGAGTACAGTTTCTGACTCAAAAATTTATGGTACGTAGTATGCCTTCAGTAAACTGGGAGATGGTGAAACGTTACTTGGTGCATAAGGCTCAATAATCGGTTTGTTTTCTCTCTGTGTTTTAGGTATCAGTTTTTCTTGCAGGTCAAGCAAGATGTTTTACAGGGCCGCTTGCCTTGTCCAATCAACACTGCAGCACAGCTCGGAGCGTATGTAATTCAGTGTAAGTTTTTCTGTCCAACTGTGAGCTTATTTCTTTTAATCCTACATTATGATTAATCTTAAGTGGTGACTGAAGATTTCACTAACACTTTTATGCGTTCATTTCAAAACAGAACAAAACTAATATGACTGATTTCAGCTAAAGAACTGTAAATAGATGGCCATTCTCAACAGATAATATAGAAGCAATATAGAAGTTAATGTAAAGAGGAAACTGAAAAGTCAGTGTGAAGAGTCTGCCAAACAGTCTTTGCATTGCCGATGAAAATGTTATCATGTACTTAAGACTTTATGAATTATTCTGGATTGCATATAGAGTATGACAAAACCTTCATCAGGCAGTTTACAGATTTGATGGGCTATTGGCAGCCTCCAGCCAACAAAGCCTGTCAAATAAAAGATTCTTTCAAAAATTACATTATGTCAGTATGAATGCGCCTATGCTTGAAGGGAGGATGTGTTTTGACCTGAAGTGAAGAATTTTAATTCTATCTGTCATTTATCTGCATTCACCCATCAGTAGTTAGCTTTTCAGAAGTGGATGCTATATCCTGCATACTTAATAGAACTAGCAATCAATTATAAAAGGACTGTCTGTCTACCGGTTAGTTATTCCTTTAATATTACAGCTCAAGCTCTGTACTCAAACACAAATGGTAACCAAAAATCATATGATGAGCCATGCTGGGACCTGTATCTGTAATTCACTCTATGTTAAATTTAGGTTTCCCATGAGTGATACGTTTTAAGCAAAGATAATTTGTACTATTGGTGTTCCAAGTGTGACTCATCAACACTTAATACAACGTAAAAAATAGTCCTCCTTTCATTTCCATTTTAGAATAACAAGGCGGAATAACTTGTGTGTGAAACGGGAGTGGGTATTATAGAGAATTTCACAGTGTGTTAGATGTGTTTCTGAACAGCTAAAATTTCAGGCAGTTTTTATTGTTGTACAATTACTTCTAACTTCATTTTGCTGTCTAAGAAATGTGACACGTCATACTCTGTAAAGCTTTGCAATGCGCATTTCACTTTACTGGCATATGTCACTCCCTGAAAAAATACTACAAGTGTGCAGCAGGAAAGTATGTAATGGTGGTAACATCTTAATCATATTAGGAGTAATGAGTATAAAGAATAAATGCTTGTCCTTTAGTCATTTTGCAAGGTGCTTAAAGTATGGGGAGCTGTTGTTTTGGTATAAAATCCTGTGGTTCTGATCTCAGATATTCTATTGGGAGACAATGAGGAAACTCAACATGAGAGAGGAGAGTTAAGGCATGGCAAAGATTACATGCAGTGGGTTAAAGTTAGTCCTGACACCAGCGAGCATACGTGCCCGTTGACTCTATAAAAAGCTTTGTCCTTATTATTTAGGGCCCGCAGTTGTTCAAAGTATATAAAGACACCCGAGAAATGTCCGTGTCAGATACTGAAAATATGAATCCAAAGCATCAGGACCGAGGTCAACCATGCCTTTTTTCTTTTCCAAACTGAGATTAAGTGTGTTTGTGGGAATTCATTAATAGCTGAGAAGCACTGCCTCTGTAATGGTATCAGTGGTGTCTTTCCCTGTGGAGCTAGTAGCTGCCAAGATCTGGAGGAGGAGGAGGGTCCATGTGTTCTCCCAGAGTCCTCTACCCGTGTCCTGCTCCAGCCATGGCCCTGCTTTCACCATTAAGGTTGTACCTGGATGGTATCTTTGGTCTCCGGGCACATGAGTCATTTTCCTCCTTTCATGATCAAAGACTGCAGATTTCTATAGTGGTGATGGTGGAAAAATCAGTACCCGTGGCACAGTTTGCAGAATATACCAGTTTTCCTGTTGGGAGTGCTGGAGTTGTTGCTGTTGTAGTCATTCCTGTTCTTCTTCCTGCTATGGGCAAGGACTACATCATTTTTATGGAGATTTTCTAAAGAAACTTCTCAACATCTCTGCTGAGCAGATCACTGTCTTGTTCTAGAAACATCATTAAATTCTGGAAAGAGACATGAGTTATTAGATGAGTCTTTTTCATCTTGGCTCTTGAAGCCTCCTTTTGGCTATGTTTTTGTCTTAGTGGGCATTGGATAGAAACCTTCTGTGAAGGTTTTCTTAGAGAAGTCCAGTCTACGCAGATTTCACTCAGGGTTATTAAAAACTTGAAATACTAACTTTCACAGAATTTCTCAGATAGGTGCAATTACAGTTAAGACCAGTAGAAGTGAGTTCTGACCAAGGTGCATATTTATTTTACATGCAACTAATGCATGCAAATTCAAGGTTGTTTCAAAGAAAATTATGTCGGCTATTCATTAGGTTCTTTTCCTTAAGAAAATTCTTTTAAAAATTATTTTGGTTTTGAAAGTGAATTTAGTGTTCAGGAAATATATCAATATTTTATTGAAAAGGGAAGTCTTGTGTTTCCTCACAAAAAATGACACTTACCCTTAGAAGGGCATACCTCTAGGTGTCCCAGAGTATTTGTCTCCATTTGCATTCCCACACTGATGTTTATGTTAGGATTCCCAGGAATAATACAGATCAATTCTGTCTGTAATGTTACAGCTTATTGTGGGGGCACAGGCATTCCAAAAACTAGACTTTCCTTCTGCTCTTGTTTTACATATGTTGCCAAATAATACGTGTTATCAAATGTCAACTTTGCTGGCTTGGACAGAATTATACCTAGTCCTGTAGAAGTGGTAGATTTCCTGTCAAAACCTCTAGCTCTTTGAACCTTCCATTTCTCTTTTAAAATGATTGAAGACATTTTTTCTTAGTTTTATGTGTGCTAATATGAGCAGTTCTGTACTGCGCTTGGGTTTTTTAACTGTCTGCGTGGTAAATTGACAGTCGGTTGGAAGGAGGTGACTTGGCAACAAACAGGTGCATTATATAACTTATTTTTTGCTTAACGTAAAGTGTTGAAAATAGGTGACCTTTCTTTTCTTCTTGTGCCCTCTAGCTGAGCTGGGGGACTATGACCCGTATAAGCACACTGCGGGATACGTCTCGGAGTACCGCTTTGTTCCCGACCAGAAGGAAGAGCTGGAGGAAGCCATAGAGCGGATACACAAAACTCTGATGTAAGAACTCAGTACTGTTGGGAACTTGGCAGGTCACATCAGATTCGGAGATGCTTGGTAGGTGGGGAGAGGAACGGCTTGTGGTGCGGAGTGGAGGTCTCTGGATCCGAGGAAAGAGTGCAGAGTATCCAGTTATGTCCCTCAGAAACAGAAAACATTTTCTATTAATTGGAGTTGTTCTTTTAGGAACTGAGAAGGACAGTAAGTGGAAATATGATGTCTGTTAGGCCTAGCTACAAGTGTTTCAGAACTAACATTTTTAATAGTGCTCCTGTTTCCTCTCAGTTTTGTAGTGGAAAAGAATGAAATAAAAATCTGTGAGTTCAGTTCCCTGTTCCAGGACAGATTTCTGGCATAATTTTGGACAAATTGCGTATTATGCCCATCCCTCACTCTGCCATCTGTAAAATGGGGATAATAACATTTCTTTTCTTCCTACTGCCCTATGCGTTGAAATGAACTGTTAGGACAAAACTACTTTTAATCTAATAATGTACAGCACTTGGTACAATGAAGCCTCTATTTTCTTGCCAGATCCTTAGCTGGGGTAATGAAGGAGTGCTTGTTGCAACCTGCATGAATCTTTGTGGGAGCAGCTCACATTGCAGGAGGTACCAGGAAAGCAGTTTGTATGCCCATGTTTTAAGTGATAATCTCGGTTGCAACATCTGCGTGAATTAAAGAGACAGTTTGCTTTTACAAGCATAAGGTCCTTTCATTTTATTAACCAACATGTCTTATATGAAACATGTTGGCAGTGGTCAATATAATGGCTTCCACTGTGAGGAAGAACACATGATTTGTAAGAAAAAAAGCAGCATCTAGAAACAGAGTCATCAGGCAGCACTGAATAGCACAGGGCATTCAGAGAGCTGGTTTCTGGACAAAAACCAAAGAAATTCCAAAATTTTGCATATGACCTTAAAGCAGTGGGAACACGGGGTATCTGGTGGGCCTCGAGATAATTTTGGTTTAAACTGAACAAGGCACTACAGAAGTTCACAGGCATTGAAGCAGTAGTTGGTAACATTTCTTATGTATGAGAAGGAACTGAGAAAGGAGGAATAGACTAGAGTTATGGTGCTTGGCAGGGGCAACTGTTGGAGAGTTTGCAGGAGGAAAATATTAGGCACACTGCAGACAAGACAAAGGAGAACTGTAGAGATCTGGAACATGTATGTTGACAGACCTGTCAGATTCCTGCAATCCCAACTTAACCTTTGCACAAGTTGGAAAAGACAGAGATTCATTTTTATAATAGGAGCCTGCAGAACTCTAATTCTCCATCTTCTCGTTCTACCAGCATTGACATGCTGGATAATCTCTGCCTGATGGTGGATCCCAAGATAGTGCTTTTGGAGTCGGTTGATTTTCTGTCCAGCTGCCATTTGTGTGTGCAATGCTTTCCTGTGCTTACTTGTCAATGGAGTGGGAAGCAAAACTGTAATAAGGACAACCAGGAGATGGACTGGAGTGCCCAACAGATAAGCAAAGCAAGATAAGAACTAGTAACCTCTGGCCCCATTGGTGCTGTCGGTGCTTGAGAGAGGAACAACAGCAGCAACATACAGAGGAAAAACATAGCAATCTCATAGGGAAGTTGGAGGAAAGAACATACTTTCCAGTGACGGAGGCAGAGCCAGAAAGTGATCCTGTGTGAATATAGCTTGAACACTAGATGCATTTGCAGCAGCTGTGTAAGTAGTCTTCTTAAAGAAGAGGTTTAAATCTACATTGTCTCTAGGCGTACATACAATATAAAAAAATCCCCAGCAATTCAGAGCTACTTTTTGTCACACTTACTGATTTTTAGCAATGGTCTTCTATGTATGAAATACTTTCAGTGAGATTAGTTTTAGGCTGAAGTACTCTTGCCATATGAGTAACGGGGCCGAACCACCAGCCACTGTGTGAAAGCACTGGAAGTCAGAGAGATTTGGCTTCCCAACCTGCTGTTCCAAATATTAGACCACATTGCCTTCAAAAATGCAAAAGGTGAAATTGGTTTTGAAAATGAAGCATGTGCCAGCAGTTCAACCGTACATAAAGCCAAAATAAACATTTACTTGCTTATCTCCAAGTTCGTGTTCCTGGTGAGTATAAAGAAGCTTGTTCTAACAAATCCAAGTTAGGTGCAATTGTGATATAACGATTTATTAAGATGAGAGCAGTAAGAAACATTTTATGAGTATGTTCATCATACCCTTTGTCAAAGTAATGTAGAGATAATCAGAGCTAGCCATCTTTTATGTAGATCTAGATTTCTTGATTCTCTTGCTATAATGAAGCTACAGTTTGGATAAAGGTTAAGTAATTTCTTGCCTGTAGTTTTGCATGTTAGTATTATTTGTGACTTGTTTAATGAGAATAGATATTAAGTCAGAGACACAGCTGTTCTCTTTGAAAAGTTCTGTAATTGGAGTCTGTGCCAGTTGCCACATTGACCTGAGTTTTCTCTTTCAGGGAAGACAGTCTGTTGCTCAATAATTATTTCTGTGTGGTTGCCTGACTGCTCTGTAGTAATTGATACATTACAGAGAACCTTACTACAGGTCCTTTTGTGAAGTAAAAAAGTAGGGTTTTTTTCTGTTCTAGAGATTGTAAACCGAGGCACAGAGAGTTTGTCTGGTTCAACATCACAGAGGCTGTGTTTGAGAAATGAAACTTGAGATGAATTGCTATGTACCAGGCCACCGATACTAAGCAATCTTCGTTCCTCTCTCAAGTTGCTGTAGTCGTTAGTGTAGTAAATCAGATAGAGACCCGTTTGCCTCAAAAAGTTTATAACCTTGAAGATGCAATTCAGAAGCCGGGGAACAGTGGTTGCAAAGAGGAGTAATAACTGTCTTAATACTGTCTCTAGTATTTTTGTACGCGTACTGATCTAGAGGTCTGATACTCTTTTGCTGCTTGGCTGCAGTTAGGTATCAGGGATTTAGAAGCATCAGAAAAGAGTGTGGGACGGAAGTGTACTCGTTGCTAGTTCAGCCTGACCATCGTCATCACCACTGCCAGCATTGACTTTACACAGCTGATAGCGGTCTCTTTAGTTAAGAAGTTGGAAGCTAGGATGGCTAAGGGCATATCCCAAATTATCTCACCTACCAGAGACATTTTATGGACAGGTTTGTGATATGGTTTGGAAGAAATTCTTCATCCTTTCCGGGGCCCAGCATGGAAGTGCGGGGTTTTTTTTGCAAGACAGTCCAGTAGCTTTCAGCGCAGTATTAAAAAGGAGTGAAGATGAAAATGCAGCTTCAGTTATTTCAGTCTTGCAACGGAGTGTCTTGCTCTTGTATCAATGGCAGTTATTAAAGGGAGAACAAATTAAATTCTGAGGATAAGTCTGTTGAAGGCTTAGAATTTATTTAGCACTTTCGTTCTTTTTCAAAAGAAATCCTTCATCAGTGATGTAAAATATGTTCCTAGTGGCCAGCTTTTTCCCCCACCAGTTTTCCCCTATTGTTTCCTACCAGCATGCAGGTGATGGTAGTTTTTAACTGATGAATTCACATTTGCAGATAGGAAGGGAAGCCTAATCTTGGAAACTGATAATCTCTTGAGACAGTCTCCAAACTTTTCACAGTAGCAGACTGGGGTATTACAGTTGGTGTGACTTCCTGTAGGCAGGGTTTTACGAAGAAAGGAATATTTTATCTGAAGTCATGAACGCTGCTTTCAGAAATCCTTTGTAGTTTCAGCTGAGGGAGAGATAGTACCCCAGTCAGGCTGCTTTATTAATAATAGAGTAATTGAAAAAAAAGTTATTTTGTGTATTTAAACCTAAAAATTGAATGTCTGAAGTATGTTTGTGGCAGCAGGGAAAAGATTAGCCACTGTTATAGACATACATTGTATATATCATAGAATCATAGAATGGTTCAGGTTGGAAGGGACCTTAAAGATCATCTCGTTCCAACCCCCCTGCCATGGGCAGGGACACCTCCCACTAGACCAGGTTGCTCAAAGCCCCATCTAACCTGATCTTGAACACCTGCAGGGATGGGGCGTCCACAGCTTCCCTGGGCAACCTGTTCCAGTGGCTGTACATGATAGCATGTATCTGTGGTAGGATCTTACAGCAGGGAGTTTGGTAGAAGTTTGTGCCTACTGTCCAGTCTCACTTGGAGCGAGCAGAAGTACAGTGCTGAAAGGACAATGGCAGCCTACACAAATGTTAGGAATGGTTGCATACCCGTCCAGCAAAAGTGCAAAGTTCTTACACAGAATTTACTTTACAGGGGTCAAGTTCCTGCCGAGGCAGAAGTGAACTATTTGGGGGTGGCCAAATCCCTGGAAATGTATGGAGTGGATCTCCATCCTGTTTATGTAAGTATTGTTTAAATATTTTAAACTCGGAAACAAAGAAAAAAAAATTTCTTGTACTGATGTGGGGGAGAGTATTTATATAGTTTAGTTGCCACAGAGTAACTTGAAAGGAAACACTGTACTTAAGAAGTGCAAAGGAAGGCATATTTACAGACTGAGGGGATTCAGTCATTCATACATACGGAAGCCTAATGGTTTTCAGATGAAAGGCTGTGATTGTGTTACACCTATAAAAGACAATCAGTTATACTCTGGGAAAAGCAATTCAGATAAATAAGAAGTAATTAGTGTGAGTGTCAGGAGAGATGAGAGAGGGTTATAACCTTTGTGTTTGACACAAGAATTTGCACGTTATTCTTGTTTAAATAATGGCAAGTGTGTCCTGAAACCTTTTCAATACCGTTGCAAAAACTAGGGTGGGGTAACAGCACCATGTCTGGCTTTTTAAAATATTCATCGTGAAGGTTTTGCTAAAGATCAAGAGTGTGTTTCCAGCTTTTCCTGTGCTGTATGGTGCAGCACTGCAAGTTACCTGCATTGCCTCAGCAAAACGCTCCACTTCTTTTGTAAAACAGTGTGTATGTTGGGACTGGGTCCAAGTCATCACCTGGAGGCTATGTGCTCCTGGTGGAAACATCATTCTATCTTGTTTGAATAATTGCGCTTGTGGCAGGTTTTTTTTTTTGGAATAAAAGAAAATCAGAAGTTCAAACGGGGAGTTGTAATGTAGATAGTTCACTGAGTTAGGTGTCAGTACTTTGTAAAATTACTTGAAAGAAAATAAAGAAATCAAGATACTACCAGAAGATTAAGTATGTATTTCCTGCTGAAAATTGTGTAGCCCGCAATATGAAGTATTTTTTAATGCACCCTGTGGCTTAATTGTAATCATATCCCATGCTCTGTGCCCCTCCCTCCCATAGAAAGCTGTGGGAGTTACTGGAACAAGATTCAACATGATCCAACAAAATTGTGTTAAATTAGCAGAGCCTGGACTTTTTTTTTCCTCTTAGCTTGCTTTTGCTGTGCAATGACATCCCTGTCTGGGTAATGAGGGGTGAGTTGTAATATGCCCAAGTCTAACCCCTGAATATCATAATTTCTGTTAACATTACAACAGCCGCAGAAGCCCTTATTTGAGACTGAAGCTGCACACATGAAGAGATGTAGTTTTTTCCCTCGCTTGGTCATATTAAAAGTAAAGTTTTCTTTAGCAGTTAGTTCACTGAGGAGCACAGGCAGAGATTGTGCTTGAGCTTTCTCACATCAGGACACTTTCTGCAGTCAGTCCAACTGATTTTGGTTACAGTCCATAAATTGGGGAGGCTGGGGCCTTCTGCCACTCGGCAACAGGGTTTTCACCCTGTTCTCTCCCAACGTGGTTTGTGATTCAGATACGGACCTCAGGAACGCTTTCCTTTGGAGGAGACGATGCATGCGTCTGTTCCTTGCATGTCACTACCCATTCTGAACAAGAAAATGCTCTGAATCTCTCAAAGGAGGTACTTCACTTGGTAGCAGTGTGCAGGTGATACTATTTTAGGAGGGAGAGAGCAGCTGTGAGGTTATATTATAATAGAATAAGTCAGAAAATCACTGTGTACCTTCAGCTGAAAGTTAGGATGCCTGTTGCGTTCATGTCTGAATAGATAGTTTAGTTTCTGAGTTTTGGCTGTTTGACAAATAGCCAAAAGTAATTCCTTTAAAAAAAAAAAGAAGTTATTTTTGTTTTTCACTATGGCATGTGGAATCTCCCATTCTTTCCCTCATTGCCTTTCTGTCTTGCCTCTTTGTCTACAAGTTTTCATATAGGAGTTTGCGTCAGTAGATCAAATACTATTTTCCCATTTACAGGGAAAAACAGTATGTTCAAGTCAGCCAGCAGGCTGACTTCCTCACTGCTACAGTGATACCACTCACAACTGTATGAATGACATACGCTTTTATTTTCTAGGGTGAAAACAAATCTGAATATTTTTTAGGATTAACACCCATAGGCGTTGTTGTCTACAAGAATAAGAAACAAGTAGGAAAATATTTCTGGTACGTATAATTTAAATGTGCAGCCTGTGCTTAAACAATAACAGTTTTGTTGTATGGAAATGTCTTGATTTGTGGTATCCTGGCATCCTGAGGTGCATCAGGAAGAGTGTGGCCAGCAGGTGGAGGGAGGTCATCCTCCCGCTCTACTCTGCCTTGGTGAGGCCACACCTGGAGTACTGTGTCCAGTTCTGGGCTCCCCCGTTCAAAAAGGACAGGGAACTGCTGGAGAGGGTGCAGCAAAGGGCTACAAAGATGATTAGGGGACTGGAACACCTCTCTTATGAAGAAAGGCTGAGGGATTTGGGTCTCTTCAGTCTGGAAAAAAGATGGCTGAGGGGGGATCTTATCAACACCTATAAATACTTCAAGGGTGGGTGTCAGGAAGATGGGGCCAGGCTCTTTTCAGTGGTGCCCAGCAACAGGACAAGAGGTAATGGGCACAAACTTGAGCACAGGAAGTTCCACCTAAACATGAGGAGGAACTTCTTTACCCTGAGGGTGGCAGAGCACTGGAACAGGCTGCCCAGAGAGGTGGTGGAGTCTCTGTCTCTGGAGACATTCCAAAGCCCCCTGGACGCATTCCTGTGCAGCCTGCTCTAGGTGACCCTGCTCTGGCAGAGGGGTTGGACTAGCTGATCTCCAGAGGTCCCTTTGAACCCTATGATTCTATCTATTTGAAAGGTTAATTGTTACCAATAAAAAAAAATATACTTGGAATTCCTAATCTTTTTCAAGATTATACAGATTTTTATTTCTTTGGTAATCCAAATATTGAAAAAAATAGTTCAACTTTATCATACTCATGCTGAAATGTTTAAATACTGCAAATTTTCTGTTGATACCTAGTGCATACCTGAAAAAAATTTCTACATGTGAATTCCTTTTTGTCTTTGTATGTAAATATATACAACTTTATATTTTATTATGCATGAAAATAAAGTCTTATGAAGTTTTGTCTGTCTTTTTTTTCCAATATTACAGGCCTAGAATTACAAAAGTTCACTTCAAGGAAACACAGTTTGAACTTAGAGTCCTGGGAAAAGATGTAAGTTTTTATTTAAGCCTGAAAAAAATAATAATGTAATCTCAGGTCTCATGAAGTGGGGAATTTGTCGTGTCTGTCAAAGCCTGATTTATTTTATTGAAATTTACTGCAAGAAACCATCAAAGTGAAATTAATTTTATTGATAGTTACTGCTAGAAAATTACCTTATCCTCAAGTGTAGTGTGGTCCTGATGGTGCTTGCAGTTTTATTAAAGAAAGAGGAGGAAGAAAGATTTTCTGTCCACATTTTGCACTCAAGGGGAGAGAACTTCAACAGAACAGTACTGAGGTAGGAATTTTATAACAAACCTTTATCATTTTACATTGTGCTCTGTAAATTAGAGCAGGCTACTTCTGCAATACCTTGTTTATGGTGTTACATAGTGCTTTCAAACTCGGCTAAATCTACAGGGATCTAGTATTAACCAAAATGTGGATGGAGGAAAACACACAAAGCTTTTAGACACAAGTAATTTTGTAGCTTGGAAACAGAAGCAGCCACATAATACAGCTCAAAACCCGTTTGACAGAGTTTCACTTCATTTAGTTAAACCATTAGACCGTTTGAGAGAAAAACATGTTGGTTCCAGCGGAGCAAGGATAGCAGGTTGATAGCAAGAGAAGAGGTTTTAGGGTACATTCAGTGGAAAAGAGAGAAAGATATTTATCACCGAGGAAGCATGTGGGGCAGGGGGAGGAGGAGAGTGTTGAGGATGTAGGGGAAATTATGAAGTGTAATAACACAAATAGTTGCAGTCAGTCTGTGATTTTTGGTATCTGGTTGAATTACAAGTTTAGTTTGCTGAGTTATTTTTTGAAAATACTTTGTAGGCCTCTTTGGAATATCAGGACTGAGAGTTTATAGTTTTGAAGAAGTATTAGCCTGTTGGCAGTATTCCCCTTTACTGATTATCAACGTATCTTCATTTACCTATGTAGTGCTTGTTAGTCTCGTCCATGAGTTGTTTGAAGGCTGGGGAAAGGTTGGGAAAACTTTTCTCCGTGTTTCATGTGAAGGGTGAGTGCCTGTTCATGTATAAACAAGTCCGAGTTTGATTTAGAGTGAATTGCACTGACGTGATGCTGTAGTTTCTGTTCGATGCCACATATGTGTAGTTTTTGTCTGAACCATGTGGAATTGCAAAGGTTTAACATGCTGAGCAGAAAAACTGGAAGCTTTGGAAAATGTGCTTAAGTTGAGACTGTGAATGTTGATGGCTGGTGAACACTTACTATTGTGATCATAAGGCAAACACTTTGACAGCACTTGGTAATTTCAAGTCTCGACAGGTACTTTTAGGAAATTGTTCAAGAAAACAGTAAGTACAAGGGCGTGTACCATCATTAAAATCCTCCTTTGCAACTAATACTCATTTGAAGTGCTTCTACAGTGCTTCATATCCTATCAAGATTAGGAAAGGCCAAAATGGCACAGAAAAATCTTCCTCTCCCTTTTTTTTAAACATTCTGGTGGCGTTACTTTGAAAAAAATTATGGATTGGAGTAAGTAACCAGTAGCTTTTGTCTCTGGATTAAAGCTGTCATAACACTTTTGCTGTTCTGCACCCAGAGGAGGAAAAGCTCATCGGTGTATTTATACGACTGTGTGTTTCAGTAGTCCTCAAAAACTTAATGCACAAATTTCTTTTATTCCTCCGTTTTTTTTTTGGAATAAATGCTATCACTTTGCCCTTCCGTGTGGGACATGAGTTTGTAGTATATGATAGGAGAGTAAACATGCCATTTTTACTTCATCCTGCCTCCTGGGATATCACTTTATGGCCCAGGGAATTAATACTTCCCTTGTTTCAGACGTGGTATACCAAGTCTGGAATGTGTTATGTGTTTCCAGTTAGTTGGAGAGAATGCCAGAAAAGATTCAGGAAGAGAAGAAATAATGGACCCTTTCCCGTGTCTTAGATGGAGTTTTACGGCATATAGCGAAGGAGTTACAATCATGTAATGAGAAGAGCAGATTATTTCTGAGTATATTGAGTGCTCTGTGTGAATCACACTTTCCATGTTGTAGTGAAAACTCTGTGCAGGCTGGATTTTGGTTCATCTTTCCATGCACTAGCCACCTTTATTCACACCGATGTGTACCCTTCACGGGTACCCGTGCTCATCAAGAGGAAGCTTTTAGTACCCATGAAGTGTTGCTCTTCCCCTGCATGGGGTTACTTGTGGTAACTTCTTTGTTCTTCCTTTCGATAAATTTGTCTGAGATTTTTTCAAACATACCAAAAGAATCTGAATGTGTACTTCCCACTAACGTGGTGGAGGTGGACACCTTAATGTCCTTGACAGATGGCAGATGTGGCAGTCTTCATGTACGGGTCCACATCCTTAGGCTACCAAAAAAATATACTGTGGGGTGCCTGTGTCAGCCATACTTACGGCTGCTGAGTTTGTTGTTTACATGGTTTCACTCTTCATAAACTTGATTTACTGAGCAGAAGATATTTAGGCTTACTGTCTTATAAGAAAGGTGCTTCACCTTTTCCATTTTGTAGTGTAATCTCTTGTACTTCTTCATCTCTCTTCCATGAGAACATTTCCTGTGTAACTTATATCTTTCCTGCATACATTTTGCTATTGTGTGCAAGCATGACCATTGGTATTTTGTTTTTATCTTTCATTGCTTTGCTTGTATTATGTTTTCTCCCTAAGGCTTGTCCCTTCATAAACAGAATGCTGCCCTTAATATTTGGCTGTCCATGACTCATCCTGACATGTGAGACTAATGGCCTGGACCAGCTAACAGAAACTCTTTTTCAGTGATGTTAATCATTGAATCAGTATTTCGTTGTCCCCTGAGTGGACCCATGCTGTGGATTCTGAGCTAGAAACGTATGAGGCTTTCCATGAAACCTCTGCGTATCAGCATGAAATTGGGAATCCTTCCCTGGCAGGGACTGCACAGGAGGATTCCCTGAACGTGGCAAACAATCACAAAGATTTTCTGAAGATGAGAAATGTGTATTTTCCTCCAGTTTCCTTTAAGAAAATGGAGAGATCCATCTGATGCCTGTGCACAGTTGCTGGTAGCGTAGATGTCTGTTGAGCAACCTTGCTGGAAGCAATCCAGCAATACAGGTGGCTGCCAGAGCGCCCCACACCGATGCTGCGAAGCGGAGCCTATCACAATGGATGCACTATGTGAAAGTGGGTGATTGAGGGGGTGCACAGCACACTCCCCGTGCTTTCCCCGTGTGAGGAGCACGGCTTGCTTCCTCGGTTTCTCTCTCAACTAAGGACATGAAACGAAACAGAGAAAAGCATGCTTTGATAGATTGTGTAGGCTGGGAGCGTAAACGTAATAATACGCAGGAGAGAAATGTGGAGCTTTTTTGCCTGTAGGTACCAAGTACTTCTGTGTTGTTCCCCGCAACCCTGTACTGTTTTCTGTAACACTGCCTTTTACTTTGGTTGCACTGTGTCTGAACATGCAAGTGAATGATTTCACTCCTTCGCAGAGTTTATGCAAAGCTTCTGTGCTTGTTACTTTTCATGTTTCTCTTTCACCAAACCAGAAAGTGTTGAATGTGCAAAACACTTGCTTTAATTATTTTTTGTTCTAAGAGAAGGTTATTTTGGAAGTCGGAAATTTTTGTTTCGAGGGATTTTGAAATTTGGGTTGTTCCAAGTCAAAACAACCCCCAACTGTGCAATTAAAAATGATTTACACAATTTCAAGCCATGCCATCCTCTGCAGTCTTGCTTAGTCAGATGGAGAGGCACAGCTCAGCTGAATTTATAAAGTGAAGTTGGTAACGGCTGTTTTCAGGAGCAATACCAACCACTGACATATGCTAGAGGAACTTCAGGGCAATTCCGAAGCACATAACGCTCCCCATTTGGGTGACTGAAACTTGTCTCAATACGACATTTTTGTGTTCTTTCAAATAGTCTCAGAAAACCCTGGAAATACGCTTTATTTTTTAAATCTGCTTTTTAAAAGTGTCAGAAATCTGAAAAATAATTACATTAATGAGGTGGATCAGCTATACCCTTTCTTGCCTTGTCACATGCTGTGTTCCATCTTAAGTTACAAGTTCTGGGTGGGAACTAAATTTGATGTATTCCTCTGGCGGTTTCTTCGGAAGGTTGAACAGGGTTTGAAGAGATGTTCCTCCTTTTCTAAAGTCCAATTTAGCTTAGATTTCAATTCCAGACAAAAATAGTATTTTGATCTTTATTACAGTTTAAGAATTACAAATTACTTTGTACAATTTTGCATTTGCCCACTTAAGCCAGAGTGGTAGTGGAGGGTGGAGGTGAGCAAGCATAGCGGCGTTAATACATCACATAGAATGGTTTTGGTTTGTTTTGGTTGGTTGGGGTTGCCTTTTCTTAACCACCTTCTGAGCCATTACAAAAGGATTGTAAGATTGGTTCAAGGCTTGATAGCAAAATCTTCAGTAATTAACATTTTTGAAGGAGAACTAAGATTAAAATACCTGCATAAATTTATATGCATTGCCACTAACGTGTTACTGTCAGCTTTTTTTTTTGTAAGTTCTTCTTTAGTCTTTTTTTAAATTGGTATAATACAAGGCTGAGATAAGTTTGTTTCAGTCTTGACATGCTTTATACAAACTGGCACGGCATTGTTAATTTGAATTCCTGACTTGTTTAATGTTCTTAAAGATTGACCTTGTGTAACCATTGTCCATTACATAAGCTATGATTGGTATGCATTGTGTAAATATATAAAGACAGAATATTTCCTATTGGAGTTAACAATTGATGGTATCCAGGTATGTGCCTAACCTGGCAAAGAATAATGTTGGGAAGCAGTAGCTTCAGAGCTAGTGTTAATATTTCTGTTACCTGTATATGCACATGTATTATGTGTACATGCTGTGTGCTCTGTAATGGGGCAGGATCCCTCCTTATGCTATATTAATATTCAGTGCGACTACAAACAGTGGTGTGTGTGCTGCCAGGGTTCCTACTGTGGTTTTGGGTTTTTCTTCTTCATTTTCTGAGCCTGGATTGGTGGTAACCAATGTATGTCTTGTCATAAGTTACAGCAGCTAAAGCCTGCTCTGAGTCATGGGTTTTCAGAAGGTTTTTGATCTGTGGATGGGCACAGTGCTCCATGGAACGGGTGTAGTGGCCCTCTGATCTTTGGAGTAATCCATGAACTTCACAAACAAGGATCTTCTGGCCCCCAGAGGGAAGAATTGTCATTTTAAGTGTGTGTCTTCTCTTCGGGAGGGACTCGAGCTTGCCCTGCCTGGGCACTGAGCTCACTGGGCAAAAAGCAGCTCTGAGCCTGAAAGGTGTGTGATCACCCTGGCGTGGCCCAGCAAGCAGGAGGTGTTTGCAAAGGGTAGTGTGGGCTCTCCTGAACCTGTGTGTCAGCTCTGGCAGTTCCAGAGGCGTTTTGTGGTTAGGTGGAGCAGTGACCCCTCTGACTTCTCTCCTTTGAAGGCATTAGTAACCTTCTTTCAGTCAAGTTTGAGGGGGGGGAAGGGGTATGGTGGGGCGGTGTACCAATTACTAACCATTTCGTGGAGATCTCCAAGGCCCTGCCAGATCAGTCTTCTGGCTGATTTCTGAAGCAGCATAAAACAGATAAGGGCTGTGGCTACATGTTTGAGTGCCTGTCTGTTTATAAGCTCGTAGTATGGTCAAGCTATCTTCATGCCCTGTGCTAGTCCATCTCACCTCCCATGGGTAAAAATGGTGGTGAGGCTATGGCAATATGAGCTTTAGTGTGTTTTAGAGACTGCAGGACAAGCTTCTAAAGCATTTAAAAGGAGAGGAATATTTTATGTTTGTCTGCACATTTTTTTGGTGTCTTGCCTTTTTCAGGGTTATCAGAAGGTATTTGAAGAACTCAACAACTGGGTACTGCTGGAAAGGGTATGCCGGTCCTTTTGTAGCCTCTGGACGTGTGGTCCTGCCCCCTCCCTTGCTGGAGCAAGTCACAGATGTGATCAAAAACCGCTGTACAAAAATAAATGTTTTTTTGCTTGTTTGGTGAGCACAACTGGCTTCCTGAAAGAACAGACAAACACCAAAGCTGTCTCAAAGGAGAGGGGAGATGTTCAGAGTGTGCAGATGACCAGGACTGCTCTGGAAGCAGTGAGCCATCACCTTTAGTACACTGGGCACTCTGAAAGCAACAGGATGAGTAGCAGGGAGTAGCCTATGAGGCACCAAACAACACTGAATGAGTTTGGAATTGTCATTTCCTCTGAATCCTTAGTGAAGGTACAATAGACCTTTATTTCTTTTTGGTACAGATATATGAGAATATTAAGAAAAAAACCCAGCTAACGCTCACTAGCTGTAGGAAATTACAATAGTTCATTGCAAGTGTACAGTTGTACATAATCGTACAGTTATGCTTCCAATAAAAGGCAGCATAAAAATGTTGCCTTTTATTGGAAACAAAAGTTCATGATGTTAACAGTTAAGGCCATCCTTGCTTTAACTATACAAATCCATTTATTCTGTTAGGGGAGAAAGATTAAACCTGGAAGGTATTACTGCCTTCAGTAATTTTATTTTTATATATGCATTTATAAATTGTGAGAGTAATCACAGTACTCTTGTAAGCCTTAAAAATTCTTAAAAAGTAGATGTCCTAAACCTAGATATGCTGCATGCTGTGTCATATTGGACTTAGTTGCAGCAAGTTACTGAATCCTTTGCAGAAAAGGTGAAAAATGAATTATGAATTGTCTCGACTGTGTTGGTGAAAGGCCTTGGAGATGAATATTTTAGGCTTGCTTTCTCTCTCTTAAGCAAAATTTAGCTGTGCTATTTAACTTATTACAAGCATCCATTCTGAGTCAATTGTTTTCAGACGTGCTCTTCCTTCAAATTGAAATAAAGCCTCAGTGTGGTCAGTCCCCTGATTTTTAGGCAGTTGTTTCATTTTCCAGATCTGAATTCCATAACCTATTGATAAATTTGATCTATAGAACTGTGCTGTTTTTTCCCCCCAAGTGACTTTGATTGCTGCATACTAAGTATAGATGTTTCAGCATGTAGTTAATCATCAAAATTTTTTTCTCATCTGAGATGAGCTTTCTTCTACCTTAGAAAAGTGTGCCTTCAAATGATGGAATCTGTAATGTTTGCTGGTCAGATTGCTATACTGTCCCTCTTTTAGTCACTTACTGATTTTCACGTGTCATGTGCCATTTGTTCTGTATGTGTGAAAATGCTAAAACTTTAACTTAAAAAGGAAGAAAAAATGGGCAAATAGAACCTTTTCCCTGATGGGAATCTTTCCCTGAAATCTCTGAGTTCCAGTGGCATTCGAACTGGGCTAATAATAAGATATGGCAGAAATACCTTATTTGAAAAAGACTCTCTAAAAAAAAAAAGCCAACAACAAAACAGCCCTGGCTTCTCTCTCCCCCTCCTTTCCCCCAACCCACAAACTCTGTCCTCTGAGATCATGTAATTAAATATATTTAAGGATTCTTTGCCTAAAAGTGAAATTTAGGAGTGGACAAAGAAGGAGCAAGATCCTGTGTATTAAAAGCGAGTCACTGAGTTCTTTCCTAACAGAAGTGAAATTGACTCATCATATTGCATAAAGTTTGCAATACCACAGGCCTGATCTGATATTATTCTTTAAAAGTGCACTGGTGACTATAGTTGGGTGGGTTTGTAAATTAAACCATAAAATCTGAAGCTACATTTCTGTTACGTGTAAAATAGGCACATGAAAAGTACCCCTCGACACGTCTTAAACTTTATAAAAGTGAAAATGCAGTATGATCTTTCAGTGGGTGGGGTCTTGTTTCTGGTTGCCAGGGAAGCAAGAGCAATATGGCTACTCTTGAAAATTCTAGTATAAATAGGTTTTTCTTCTTGACAATCTTCAAGATTCTCCAGGAAGCTTTTTTTTTTTTTCCTTTCCCCCCAGGAACTTAGATTTTTTTTTTCTGTTTTAGAAGAGCTTCAGTTTTTAAGTTTCTGGTTTTACTTTTTATAAGTTAAACTTCTTTTTGCTCCAAGTTAAACCCCTTGTGAATCCTGCAGAGAGGTGAAGATCCCTATCAAGCCTACAATTAAAATTGTATTTTAAGGAACTGTAAGAATATATTTATGTGACTAATCTACTGCATAATCATTTTATGCTATCCACAGCAATCTCAGATAAATCCTAGTTTTCAGCATTCTGAGTGGCTGTATGTCTTACTGTACTCCTGTTTCTTGCTGTGATACCCTAGAGAGGAGAATGGATGACTTTTATCCCTTGAATATTCCATGGGGCTGTTCCAGCCAGCCATTAAACTAACTAAAATAATCTATGGGAGAAAATAAGCTCATGTCTCTAATTAGTTGTTGTGGGGTTTTTTTGGTTTTGTCTTTTTTTTTTTTGTTTGTTCGGTTTGGTTTAGGGTTTTTTTGTGTCAGTTTTTTGTCAATTAGTGCAACTGCAGGTGCAGAGTTCTGTCATTTTTGCTGCTATTTGTTTCAAGGTGGAGGAAAGGCTGCTTGAGCAGGCAATTTGTGATTTTTTGTGAGGCTGCCTGACAGCCGTTAATAGAGATATAATTGGTTTTTGTTGAAGGTGAAAGTTTTGAATTCTAGAGAACATACTGAATTGATCCACAGTTTGCAAGGTGCTTGCAGGTCACCATACCTCATTAAATGAAGACTGGGAGAAACTTGCCAGAACTCTTTACCTGCGTATGCATGGCACTGCAGAAGTGTAACTAGGGCAAAGGCATCCATTTCCTAAAATCAGCTGCCGAAAGTGGTATGAATCATACCCCCTGTGTAATTCATGTGTTAGGGAAATGGTTTTAGAACTGTTTTGTTACAGATGGTGTCGTACCATGCTGAGGATTCACACTGAAGTCAGTGGGGTCTACTCAGTCTTTGCGCAAATCACAGATATAAAACTGAGCGCTTAAGTTTACTGAAGGACAGATACATGGCAGTGTATTTTATCTGAACATATTTGAATGTTTACCTTGTTGGAAGCAAGCAGTGTGATGTGTCTGTTGCTTCTTCTTGTCTGTTGGAAATATTTTGTCGTTTGTATATGTCTGACTTCTCTTTCATCTCTCACTGCCTTTTTCCCTTGTGTACTATATTGACTGCCAATTTCCAGTGAATAGGGTTTTTAGGTATTCTTTGTGTTGTTTTCCTTAAGAGATTTTAAGGTGGATTCAGTAATCTCCTTTCTGTTCTGTTTTTCTGTGTTTAAGGAGTTGATTCTTTAAATAATTACTTTCAGGCAATGATAAACCAAAAAGGAAAACTCTTTTAAATGAAGAATTCTACTGAATTACAGAACCTGCTTGTTTTCCTGCTTTTATTCAGACTTAAGTCTTCTTACAGGCATCAATATGAGACAGTCGGTTCTTGTGTTTAGTAAATCAAGATTGACTTCACTGGCAGAATCCCTCATAACAGTATTGATTTGTTTTGTTTTGTTTTCAGTGCAATGAAACTTCCTTCTTTTTTGAAGCACGTAACAAGATCACATGCAAACATCTCTGGAAATGCTGTGTAGAACATCATACTTTTTTCAGGTGAGTGATGCAGAAGTCATCATTTCATTATCAAAGGGAGGGATACTACATTAAGAACTTTGTTACACCTACAGAGTGGTGTAATGCAGCCTTGCTGCCTGGAAACACATTTTTCCTCTTCATTATAGAATGCTCTTAAAAGCTGATGCGTTGCCTTTTCTTACAATGATGTGAAACAATATGTTTAAAATTGGGTAGTTTGGTGATTTCTTTTGTCTGAGAATTCTCTTTGAAACAGTATCTCAGGTTGCATAAAGTAGGCTTTAACAGAAGCATCCACAAGGATTTAAGCTGCCACATACATTTTTATGTATTTAACCATCAAGTTTTCTGTAGCAGCATTGACTTGAGCGAGGCCTTTGGATTTCAGACATTGCTATTTCCTACAATGCACAGAAATTTTGTCTTTTGATAGAAAGGCTCATTGAATTTCTGTAACGTTTTGCATACTTATTGAAGTGTATAAAATGTTTCCAATATTACACATCTCAAAACACTTCATTTTACTGTTGCAAAAACCCTAACAGAAATGTGCAAGGGTGTCTACCTAGGAACGGGTCGATGGGAGGTTTGGGATTGGCTTTAGCAATGCTGTAAATCAGTAAGCTCAGAATCCCTCCTGTGGTCTCATTACCATGGCGTGATGTTTTTGCCTGCTCCTGTGAAACATTAAGCGAAAGGCTGCTGTTGCTGGCAGTTTACAGTAGACCCGGAAATAAAGACGTTTATAATCAAAAGAGGAGGCATAAACATGTGGCTCTCTGTAGCTCTCAATGCCATAAGGGTCTGCCTGGAGGTAGGGATGAAGAGGAACTAGCAGAAAACTATTTTTTGTGGAACCTAAAGTTTGTATTTCTCTTGTCTTTTCTTGGGAAGGGGGCTGTAAAACTTACTCTGTTGTTTTATTTTTCAAACTGTACAGAGTGCCAGAGAATGAATCAAACTCTCTGTCAAGAAAATTTAGCAAGTTTGGATCCATTGGTTATAAACATCGGTACAGGTGAATTCATTTAACTGTTTAAACATAAATTAATTCCTTCTTCATTCTTTCTTTTCTCCTCATTTCTTTCAATGAAAGAAAAACCCCACCCAGACTATGACTCGGAGCAGTTCTGCTGACAAAGCATGAATCAGGGCCATTTTAAGAGGCTCCCTTTGGGAATCTGGCAGTTTGGGGACAAATGTGATTTACTTCTTATTCTCCGGATCCACAGATTTGGCAAAGGCCTGCTGTAGCCCGTAGTGAAACTGACAGCAGCCATGGCAATGCTTTAAGTTAAAGTCTCCTTACAAGTCCTGAAATTATGTTCACGTCCTAAGGGTTTTTTCCTGTCAACTGGGGAATACCAAAACGAGGAGGCATGTTGGCTGCTGCCTTTCTTCTGGGAATTAGCAAAGGGTTGGTGCAAAGAAGTGTATAAAGTCCATAACTTCTTTACAGCTGCAGTTGAGCTATGATGAGGGCTCTGTATCCGAATGGTTATGTCTAATCCTGTAGCAGTATTGCTGGTGCTGTTGATTTCAGAACAAAAGTGAGGGTAGGTCTGAAGGGAGATGGGTGTATCTTTTCTAACTGGAATAGCTGGCAAAATTGGATAAGCATTCAAGGTTGCAAGCTTTGAAAGATGCAGTAAGCTTCACACTAAGGGTGTATAGGGAGCCTTGAGTCTCAGTTTTAGCCTGAGTTAACCAAGCAGACTGTGTGACATAAAGGGCTGTTAATCTCATTTAAGATCCTCTGGCTGCTGTGCTACAAACGACTAGCAGAACATAGCATGTAGTTAAAATTGTAAGATGTCAGAAACTCAATAGATTTTATTGAGTTTTATTGAAACTTTGTGTTCTTTAAGTCTGTTGAAATGGCAAAGATTTTGTTTATTACGTAAGGCGCTTGATTTGGCAATTGGCGGCCATGGTGTTAAATCTAGTTCTGTCACGTTGCCTGAGCAATTATGAGCCGAATAATTTATGGCCTGATTTTTAGAATTGCTTTAGAGTTGCGTATTCAGTGAACCTGAAAGGGAAGGTGGAAAGCAGCAAATCAAAACCACAACTGAAAGCCAGGCCCCTTTCTCTTTCTATTTTCATTTTCCCTGTTGGTCAAGTGGGGATAAAAATAGTTTTTCATCTTTTGTAGCTATTTTGAAGTGGCTGGGTAAAAAGGGCCTGTTTGCTATAATGGCAATTTCTAGAGTCTTTTTCCACGGCCTGCAAATATACCAGGTTTGTTTAGGTTTATTTTTGGCTTGTCTGTCTGTCTCTCCTTCCGGTCTGTATTTCCACCATCACTCAAGAAATACATGGATCATAATGGGTAAGGCTGACAATCATTAGTTAGCCAGTTCTTTGCCACTGCTTCTTAGGAAGACTTTTCTAAAAACAATAAAACCATAACCCCCATTTTCTCTAGCAGCTCCTGTTTTGGAGTTAGTATCTGTGGTAGATACTAATAGCAGTGTGTAATAGTAGCTCTATTACACTTGTCGTCAGTCAATCAGAATTCACAGTTAGCTCTCTGTTACCCTTGGATGTAAGATCTTGCTTGTAAGAAGGGCGTTACTGATGGAGAAATGACTATGCCAATGTTGAGCCTGAGTTCATGTGGCTGAATCTCGCCTGTCCTCAGCCAGGATGACTGGTGTGTTTCTGTCCCATCTTCTTCAGCATATTTCATAATAATCCAGGTTATTTGGGTTATCACATTATCTGGAATGATCCAGCTTCTTCTTACTGTAGCTAATAGGGGAATGATTGTACTGCTGTTGGGGTTTTCGGTTGGATCCTGACCCATATAACTCCATCTGTGAAACTGGATAGGAGTACAGTGGGTTCTGCCAGAGTACTGCGGGTGAGAGTTTCCTCTGTTGCACCATGCCAGCAGATTGCAGCAGGACACTGGTGCTGGGGAGGAGAAATACTTGTACTTACCAGGACCTCTAATCAATTTAAAAAAACATACCAAGAAGCAGTTAACGATGTTTGAGTTATTCCTGCTGGTGGGGCATTTAAGTTCGTCTTCCTTTTTTTAATAAGTTTCAAGGGTTATTTGTGATATGGATTGCCATGTTGGGATGATAGTCATTACTGACAGCTATATTTATAATGTTAGTTTTGTCTAGAACACATTACAGTATATATTTCTCTTTCACTAGTATGAAGTGTTCCCTTGTTTTGCTGCAGGGATTCTTGAGGACTCTCCCTGACCTGTGTGGGTGTTCTAGTAAATGTGGGTTGTGACATCATCTGGTTGCACTATATTGATTCTACGGTGTTAATGATAAATAGTGATAGTCAGTTGGTGTTTCACATGTTAACTCTCGTATTGGAATTCAGAGCAGCATTTTCATGTGCTTCGAGAATGTTCTTTTGCTTATCCATCAGCTTTGATTGTCTTCGCTCTTTGTCTTTGGTTGTAGCACTGAAAGCAGTGACAGTGTTATGTATCTGTATACATCATTATCAGAAACCATAATCTCACCGTTTGACTGTGTGTAAGGGGACCATACTATTATATTTTGATGCTTTTCTTTTTTTTTTTAAATCTTCTAGGCACTTCTCATTAGGTGGCAAACAGTTTTCAGGAAAGTAATTTCCTTGTCTTAAGATCAGATACTTTGCTTAATACATGGAGGTGTTAGTATGAGTGGAAGGTCTTATCCCCAGGTGTTTTGTTAGAACTGCTTCTGGAATTTGCAAGTCTGGCATGGCTGCCAAACTTAAAAGTTGAATAGAAGTGTTTTTTGGCAAACTTGGGAGCAAAACCACCATTAAACTGAATATCAAAAACCAGCATTACTGTAATGTAATGTGAGAATTTGGGGTATTTTTGTCCTTCGATTCTTTTACAAATTTTGAGGAGAAAAAAATTCTGCAGTGCTGACTACTGCTGAAAATACAATCATCCTAGTGGAGTCTATCTGCTTAAGAAAATCTGCATATGTAATGCCTTTATAGTTGCTTCACACTTGCTAGTGTGATACCAGTTTACTTAGAAATCATCGAACTGCAGGTGTTTAAGCAACTGGGAGTTAACACTAACAATTACTTCTCTTGTGTAGTAAGTTTCCAGAAGCAAATGGGGGTTTTGGGGAGGAACATAAGACCTGTTTTACATTTTTGTTATGAACACTCTATTCTACTTAGATGGAGAGGAATATTAAAATGAGCATAAAAGAGTTTAAATTAAATAACTTATTTACATTTTGCAGTGAAGAAGAGCGTTATTGTAAACAGGAATCAGGACTTCTACTCAATTTATTATCATTTGGGCCTGTGCTAGTGGGAGTACTTTATTACAGTTTGCTTTGCATGGGGTTTTCCATGCCCTTTAGGTTGTCATTCCACATGGCAGGGAAGTAGTCCCTTACTGACTAGAGTTGAACAATGTTAACTATGTGTTTTCCTGAGATAAAAACTTACTGAAATAATTGAGGAACTACTCAAATTATTTAAGAAAGTCTTATGTTAGAATATTCGAGGTTACAAAAGGTCACACTATCTTAGCCTCTTCCTAATAAACCAGCATTTTGTTTTAGCTGCTTAGCTCTTCCTGAAAAAACCCAATACAGAAGAGATTGGCACAATCTGTTAATGATTCTTTGAATATCTCATTCAAAAAAAAAAAAAGGTCAGGGTAGTGCTACTCTTCAGGAGAACCAGAGCTGGGATGGGAAGTGAATAGCTAACAAAATATGCTGCCCAAACACCATGCATTTTTTTCAATCTAAAGGTCTTCTGTTTCTTTGATCATTTTTCCAAGTGTTTTCCCATTATTTTGTTGTGTTTTCAAGTGGCAGGACATCTTTGCAAATGACCAGAGACCCTTCTGTGCAGCTCCCGCGGCCAGACCAGTGCATTGAAAGAAGTCGCAGCAAGACTTACCCCAAAAGAACACAGCAACAGACCGGTAAGTCCTTCTCTGCTGGGCCTGTGGAGAGATGTCTTCTTTGGTCTTTGGTTCATTTCGTTTCCCAGAGGTGACTCCGAACTGCTGGAGTGTTCTCAAGCATCTCCCAGAACGGATTCTCTCTTTTGCCTTGTCAGTATTTACACCTAACTTTAACTGGATCTAAAAACTCCAGCTTTGTGGGTAAAAGTAAAAGAGATGGTGTGGATCCAAGATGATAAAACCTCATGTTGTAGGTCTAATGTGAAGTATGAAAGGGAAGTTTGAAAACAGGCAGTGAGAACGTGTTTTTTTCAGGAGTCCCGTCTCTCACTAAAGAATTTTATACCCGTGCGTCTTGTGGGGTACCTGTCTTGTACATCCTCTTCCCGGTTCAAGGACAGTATCCCTTTATTTGGATATTAAGTGGAACAGAAGTTAGTGCCCTGCTCTCTGCAATTTTAACATGCTTCGGATGTGTGAGCTGGAAATTTGTTCTGCATGCTGAAGATGTTGGGGAAGCTGGAAGTTTTTACAGGTGTGAAAAGAAACGTGTAAGATTAAACCCGGATCACAGGAGTCATGCCCAGAATAATGGACGTTTCCTGAAATTTAGTAATAGAGGCAAAAAGCTTTTCTAATGTCAAGCTCCAGTTCTACACGGGATTACGCATGTGTGCTTAGCTTCATCTACGACAGCAGTCACACAGATTTCGGTTGAACTTGTACATGGAGTTACATATATGTGTGTGTGTTAGCAGTTTTGTGTGTGTGTGTGTGTTAGCAGTTTGAGAAGAAACTTATCTGGGCTTTAAAAAGTAAGCAGGATTTCTCTTTATCATGGCTTAGAACGGCATTATAGACTTTTGAGAGTCCCCGTTTTTGAAAAGAGAGCAGGTACGTACGTCACATGTTTATTCTGGATGCTGTCTTTTCACTCAGAAACAAAGCCGGTGTGTTCTGCCTTTTAGCTGCAGTGGGTCTTGAAATGTAGTGTAATTAAAAGTGTTGCCCTTGGACAATATAAGCAATTTACAGCAGTTGGGTTTTTTTACAATTTAATTTTATTTAGTTAAGTGTAAGAAGAGAAGGATTGCTTTGCTTTCTGATTATGATATCGTTTTCATAGAATCATAGAACCATAGGGTTGGAAGGGACCTCTGGAGATCAGCTAGTCCAACCCCTCTGCCAGAGCAGGGTCACCTAGAGCAGGTTGCACAGGAACGCATCCAGGGGGCTTTGGAATGTCTCCAGAGACAGAGACTCCACCACCTCTCTGGGCAGCCTGTTCCAGTGCTCTGCCACCCTCAAAGTAAAGAAGTTCCTCCTCATGTTTAGGTGGAACTTCCTGTGCTCAAGTTTGTGCCCATTACCTCTTGTCCTGTTGCTGGGCACCACTGAAAAGAGCCTGGCCCCATCCTCCTGACACCCACCCTTGAAGTATTTATAGGTGTTGAAAAGATCCCCCCTCAGTTGTCTTTTTTCCAGACTGAAGAGACCCAAATCCCTCAGCCTTTCCTCATAAGAGAGGTGTTCCAGTCCCCTAATCATCTTTGTAGCCTTTTGCTGCACCCTCTCCAGCAGTTCCCTGTCCCTCTTGAACCGGGGAGCCCAGAACTGGACACAGTACTCCAGGTGCGGCCTCACCAAGGCAGAGTAGAGGGGAGGATGACCTCCCTCCACCTGCTGGCCACACTCTTCTTGATGCACCCCAGGATGCCATTGGCCTTCTTGGCCACAAGGGCACATTGCTGGCTCGTGGTCATCCTGTTGTCCACCAGGACTCCCAGGTCCTTTCCACCAAGCTGCTCTCCAGCAGCTCAGCCCCCAACCTGTACTGCTGCATGGGGTTATTCCTCCCCATGTGCAGCACCCTACACTTGCCCTTGTTGAATTTCATAAGGTTTCTCTCTGCCCAGATCTCCAACCTGTCCAGGTCTCTCTGTTTGGCAGCAAAGCCTTCCGGTGTGTCAGCCACCCTCCCAGCTTTGTGTCATCAGCAAACTTGCTGAGGGTGCACTCTATCCCCTCATCCAGGTCATTGATGACTATATTGAAGAGGACTGGACCCAGTACTGACCCCTGGGGAACACCACTTGTCACTGGCCTCCAACTAGACTCTGTGCCCCTAATCACAACCCTCTGAGCTCTATCTTTCAACCAGTTACCTATCCACCTTACTGTCCTTTCATCCAGCCCACTCTTCCTAAACTTCCCTATGAGGATGCTGTGGGAGACAGTGTCGAACGCCTTGCTTAAGTCAAGATAGACCACATCTACCGCCCTCCCCTCATCTATCCATCCAGTCATGCCATCGTAGAAGGCTATCAGGTTAGTCAGACACGATTTCCCCTTGGTGAATCCATGTTGAGTACTTCTGATAGCTTTCTTTTCCTCCACATGCCTTGAGATGACACCCAGAATGAGCTGTTCCATCATCTTTCCAGGGATGGAGGTGAGGCTGACCGGCCTGTAGTTCCCCGGCTCCTCCTTCTTGCCTTTTTTTGAAGACTGGAGTGACATTGGCTTTCCTCCAGTCCGCAGGCACCTCGCCTGTTCTCCAGGACTTTTCAAAGATGATGGAGAGTGGCCCAGCAACGACTTCTGCCAGCTCCCTCAGCACTCTTGGGTGCATCCCATCAGGGCCCATGGACTTGTGAATATCTAATTGATCCCTCACTCGATCCTCCTCAACCCAAGGGAAGTCTTCTTCTTTCCCTGTTACTTTATTCAATGCCTGGGACTCTTGAGGGCTGGGCCAAGCAGAAAAGACCGAAGCAAAGAAGGCATTCAGTAACTCCACCTTCTCCACATCCTCCATCACCATGACTCCTGTCTCATTCAACAGCGGGCCCACAACTTCTCTGGTCTTCCTTTTGCTTCCAATATACTTGTAGAAGCTCTTTTTGTTGTGCTTGATGTCCCTAGCCAGGTCTAATTCCAAGGCAACCTTGGCTTTCCTTGTTTCATCCTTGCACGCTCTGGTGGCATTCTTGTAATCCTCCCAAGGGGTCAGTCCCTTCTTCCACTTATTATAAACGTCCTTCTTCCACTTGAGCTTTTTCTGAAGCTCCCTGCTCAACCATGCAGGTCTCCTGCGTCCCTTGGCCGATTTCTTTCTCTTAGGGATGTACCGATCCTGAGCTTGGAGGAAGTGGTCTTTGAATTTCAACCAGCTTTCTTGAGCCCCTTTGCCTTCCAGAGCCCTAGCCCACGGGATCTCTCCAAGCAGTTTCTCGGAGAGGTCAAAGTTAGCCCTCCTGAAATCCAAGGTTGTAATTTTACTTCTTGTTGTTTTGTGGATAGTACCCATGATCCTGAACTCAATCATTTCATGATCACTACAACCTAGGGTGCCCCTAACCTTAATGCCCTCCACCAGTCCCTCTGTGTTTGTCAGTACCAGGTCTAGAAGTGCTCCTCTCCTTGTTGGCTCCTGTACCACCTGTGTCAAAAAGTTGTCATCAATGCACTGGAGGAGCCTCCTGGACTGTCCATGCCTGGCTGTGTCTGCATGCCTGGCAGACACAAGAAAAGCCATGCCTGGCTTTTCTTGTGTCTGCAGCTGTCAGTGGGTGCCTAAGAGGACAAGAAGCTGTTCACTCTTGAACCTAGTGACTTAGACTTCTGTTCAGCTGGGCTGTGCCGTTCTTAGGGTGGTAGTTCAAGATGATCAGTGTTTCCCAGCTCATTAGTCCCCAGTTCAGTTGGGCAGAAAATTGTGTGGCTATTTGGAGGTAAACTTGTCAGCTGAAACTCAGCCCTGAGTTGGAATTAATGTTTGCCTTGGTGCAGGCAGTGAAAGTCAGTCTACATCGCTGTAAGGGTGTCTGTGTTGTACTTGTTGATTTTTGTTTTGTTCTTTTTGACTGGAATTGTGAGGAAAACTGAAACCTTCCCGTGGCCTGTTGTGCTAATGTAATGTGATGCGCAATTCTCTGGACGTGTGTTTGCTGTTCGGTGGATTTAAATACTTTAATTTTCTTTAAAATAAAAAGGCTGCTTTTGCATCATCTTACTCATATATATTTGTGTAATCTGTATCACCCATCTGGGTTGTTTTGCTTTTAATTCAGCTTAATTGATTAACCATGTGTTGCAAGCGTGTAGTCATTTTCCACTGATGTAGGTGTATTACCTCAAATGATTTTTAAATTAAATGAATTTTTTTCCTTTCCCACTGAAAATATGGGCTAAAGGAAGAGAGCTAGGTTATTCAAATTCCGTCTTTCCCTATAAACGAGCATATTGTTTACTCATCATTTTTTCATTTAGGTATTCACAATGATAAGCATCTAGTAGTCTTTCTCCATTTAAATGGGCTTTCAGATGTGGAAAGCAGACTACTTCTCCATGTGTCAGACACCATGTGACAGTCTGTTGCATGTCACCAGGATAAATCCACCCCTTTTCACCTAAACTGGTTCTTGGACATAGCAAAGTCCATTTCACACAATAAATCAAGTCTGTTTGATATATTTTAAGCATCACATGTTTAAAAATACTAACCCAATGTAGATTTTACTTTTACAGAATACTTTTTATCTCAGAATTGGGCCTGGTGGTGTAACAGTTTTATGAGTTACTTAAAACTTTCCTTGACTGAAATGTTTGACAGAATAATATGACATTTATTCTTAAACTAAATATTCCGTTTACATAATGAAATTATGCTGATGTTTGTCATTGATGGCTAGTCCTTTGTTCTTGATTTGGTGCTTCTAGTATGGTGCAATAAGATTAAATATGCCTTCTTCAACATTTTAAAGCGGATGATTTTAGTTTGCATGTATTACATATTTCTTCAGGTGTTTTCTGCCAAGTGTCACTTAAATTAGGATCCAGCTGGACACGGCTTATAATTTAGCTTTTTGGAATGAAAATCAGAGTTCTGTTTGTTCTCCCAAAACCCAATAACAATTTACAAATAGTTCTTAGGCAGTAACTTCCTTCCTCCTTCTCAGAGTTCAGCATCTTCAGCATTTTCCCTAAATTGCAAAGTTAAGTGCATGAAAAGCTTCCTTTCTGCAGCCAGTTCAATTAGCTGTTCTGGTTTTGTTTGTTTGCCCTTTTTTTTTTTTTTTTTTTTTTTTTTTTTTTTTTTTTTTTAAATCCATTGGTGCCAGTAATGGGACCAGCCACAGCAGTGGTTTGGAGGCAATTAGGTGAACCAGTAGCTACAAATGCATGGCTGTAGCAAGTGCAGTCTGCATTGCCTCCACTGTAGAGGTGTGTGTGAAGTGCTGAAGCCTCTAACCTCTGGCATCTCATTAAACTGTTTTCCCTTATTTCTCCTTTTTGTATACATGTTCTGGTGTTACAAGCAGTTACATAGTATGTGGTTTTTATATGTTTTTTTCTGTCACCTGAAGGTAGAGGTTAGCTCTCTTTTGCAGAGCCAAGTGACTAATAATGTTTCTTTGTCTCACTGGTCCATTGAAGTATTCTAAAGTCATTAGGACTGCAGCTACTTGGTGAACTCTGGGTTAAGAGTCGAAGTGCCAAGACAATAATAGAAAATATTTACTTTTATGTTTCCAGTAAAAATATTTGTGCTTTAAGAGAGGGATTGGAGGAGGGGGTACTGTGAACAGAGAGAAACTAGCTTTCTTGGATAAAAGCCACTGCCATTGATTTCCGTGATAGGATAGACAGTGGGGACAGTTTGCCTTTAGCATGGCAGATTATTTTCCTAGAATACAGATTACAGTGGTTTAAAATGCAGTAACCTCCCCTTTGTCACTTCCTTAATACGTTTTATATCTCACTTGTTCTAGGGTTAGTGGAAAAATCAGACCAGGAAACTTCAATGGGTATGCAATCAATGTTTTAATATTAGTGCAATATTTTTCTTTGTGTGTATGTTTAGGTTGGCATTCAAGTTGGTGTTCAGTTGGAGAAGTGGTTTTTTTTTTATTTTGTTCTGTAAAGTCTTATATGTGAGATACGCATAGCTCGTTTCGTTTCCTTGTTCTTCCCCTTTTCATTTCAGCCGAGAGAGAGTTACAGTTGCATTTTGTTCTGGTTGCGAATCACAAACTTAAACATGGAACAGGATCCCTCATTATTCTCTCTTACACTCTTAGGGCAAGGCTGATAATGTTCAGCTTTCCCAACAGTGCATAGTGTGAAAGCCTTCATTATTCTTTTGGCTGAATGCTGCACGCGTAAAGGTCCTTGGGAGTGTCCTCTCTGGACAAACATTGATGTGACCAGACCTGTTGCCATGTGTCTGGATTTATTCAGTGGTGGGAAACACATCGCTTAGGGTTTGTTGTTGTTTGGTGGCTGAGGGCTTGATTTGTCCCTGCCTTGCGCGCTGGGTGGTTGTAGCAACCAGCGTAAAGTAAGTGCTGCCATTCTGATTTAAAAGCCAGGTGGAGAATCGGGAGTGGCTATTAAAATTACAGTACTGTCTGTTTTATAATAGCCCCTAAGCAATCACAGGCAGTCACAGTCCTTGCCCTGACAAACTTCCGTGTTACCACAGATGCCTGTCATTTCCCTGCTTCTCCAGCCTCAGTCGTGGCAACTAGTTCAAAGTCACAAATCTTTTCTCAGAAAGTTGTGAGATTTGGTTTGAAAGTTAAATTTTAGAAAATGAATCTTGTGGTAATTTTATCTGTTTACTTATTTATTTGCTTTTAGATTTACACTTTAAAGTTTATTTTAAATGCCAGGTTTTGTAAAAGGATGGATGTGACCGCTTCTGCATTTCATGCATGTGGTGCAAGATGCACAAACCCTTAAGGCTGCAGGTTTGAAAACTAGTTTGGAAAATAAACATTATCACAGAGTAGGCTATGCTAGTGTAGACATATGGAGGTCCATTCATTTTTGTAGACTCTTAGTAACACACAGTGCAAAGCATGGGCTCTTACTGCATGTTTTCCTTTTGATCACACTATCTTCTGCTGTCATTAATAGATTTAAATGCAAACACTACTTCCAGATAACGTCAGTGAAATGGCTTTAGTTGATAAGAAACAGGCATAACAGGCTAATTAGCTTGCTAGGCTCCTGAGGTTTTCGATGTTTGAATTTTTAAAAATGTAATTGTCTATTTATTTAAATTGAATGCAGAAATCAGCATCAAGATGGCTGTAAAAGGGAATCAAAGTGTGTGCATTCACCATATTAGAAAAGTTCCGTGCAGTGAATGCTGACTAACTTATTTGACAAAAGGTAAATAACGAGGAAAACCTGCTAGAAGTGAGATGTTCAAGATCTCTGGCTATCTAAGGTATTTTTGAGACGCCTATTACCTTGGCATGCAAGAATCAGTGGTATAGGTAAGTTATTGCAATGGGCTTAGTGTTTGGACACATTTTCTGGAGTTTATTCTTTTATATTAGGGATACTGTATCATGCTGAGGTGTATGTTGGTAGAACATACTGTACTGTAGTTAGTAAATTATACACGAGGTGGAGCATACTTAAAGACAATTATTACAATTTCTGTAAGTGTGGACAGAAAGCTCCTAATTAAGCTAGCTATTTGTACACAAGAATTGTGCAGCAAGAGATATTTTTTAAAAAAAGCAAAGCAAAAGTCCTTGTGGGCGGCAGTGGAGTCAAATGTACTTAATAAGAGGTCTTGTCTCAGTAGAAACCTATTTTGTATTTCTGGGTGGATTCTGCATCTGCGTGATAGTCACTGCTATGTTGTCTTTTCTTTCGTTTTCCCTCAACTAAGTACTTGTTAAAATAGTAGAGTGGTAACCAGGGAACTCAACAGGGTGAAGGAGCTGTGTCTTTTTTAAGGATTTACTAGTACTGGCCGTTCCAGAAGCTGAGGTGTCCCATGTAGGGTCTGCACAACCAGCCTTTGTGCAGGGCGCTGGAGGAGATGCAAAGGCATCGTAGACTTTCTGCACTTGGGTGGACTGACTCTGCATCGCATAACCCCCGATCTCCTGACACCCAGAGAGGATGGTGTGTCAGCAGAATTCTAAGGAAGGCTATTGCCAAACATAGCAAAGGATCAGTTCTGGCTATTACTTTTGTAGCACTTACCCTTGTACTGAAAGTGTTCCCTTTGAAAAAGTTGTATCTTTGCTTATTTCAGTACATTATTATAGTGGGTTGTTTTATCTTGTGTATTTGATGGCCTAGGAAAGGCAAACTAAATGTATCTGCATGCAAAAAAATACAGGCAGAAACCCTGAGATATCCTTGACCTGCTCCATTTTCATTTCACTACCAGTACCTTTTCTAAAGGTGGCAAATTTCTGCTTCCTGTTTCTATGTGATGCCACCTTTATTTATTTGAGATTTTTGACTGCAGACATCCTTGTCTTTTTAAAGGTTAAGAGGGAGAATTTTTGTAGTAGTTTTTTATGGCATTAATGAAGATTAGTGATTCTTCTTCTGATCGTTTTCTCATTCACATTAATTCAAGAAAGTTTTTCATTCAGTAATTCTATCTTCTTACCAAACAGTTCATAGTGGCAGTGTAGCTATTGCTTCGTTCTTGAAAACAGAAAATAACTATATGGGCAGACACGCAGTGCTTCAGAGAGTCTAGAGAGTTGCTTTTTTCTTACTGTATAAAATAGAGGATTTGTTCAGAATTCCAAAACTTTGTTTTCCTTTCTGTCTGTGAATCTGTGGCCGTTCTGGATTGCCTTCTTCAGAATATTCTAAATTCTTCCTACTGCTTATGTTCGCATAAACAACAAAAAGGGCCTTGAAGGGAGTGGATTCTGACAAGACGGGACGCAGGCTGCTCCCCTTCCCTGCCAGGCATTAGTCTGAAAAACTGAGTAGGGAAAGGAGTAAACTACACCATTAGAAGTGGTGAGGTCAAACATGGAAAGGGCTTGGCTGAGTTGCGTAAGGAAAGGTGACTAATTCCACTTGAGACCCTCTGCACAGCGTATGAACCACCTGCGGAAGACTAGCAGTTATAACCTGTAGGAGAGGCAACTGATGGCCAGACAAGATTTGGATATCTCAAGTATTTGTGTTGAAGTAGAGGGGAGTCCAGAGACTTTGTATGTCAGAGGGGTGGTATGGAAAGTTGATGGAGATCGTGGAGAGGTTCTTTCTGTGAGATTATGAAGAAGGCTTATAATGCAAAATCATGCCATAGATTAATTTAAAACATTACATTTTAGTTTTAGCCAAACAAAAAGGCTTTGATTTTGTACCACTGTATTAACAACACTCTGACGCTGTTGCTTGCATCCGGAAGACATAGTATTTCCTTGTTAGCAGTCTTATAGGCTTCAGTCAATCTGTTTTATTATCTTCAATGAACATGCTCAGAATCCTGTCCAGAGCTGATGTAGATCATCAGTGGTGCTGCTTTGTTGTTTTATTTAACATCTGTTTCTGGAGGTAGTAACAGTTTTGTAAGAAATGACTGAAATTGCCAGTTAGATGGAAAGAGAATGTATGAACTGGAGAAAAATTACAGATTAATATTAATAGCACAGCATGGAAACTAAAATTACAGCACTGGTAGGAACAAACCTGTGTTGATGATTAATATATTTACATACCAAACTGAACAGAACAGTTCTTTTTTTTGTTCATGATACTGAGTTGTGTACATCTGTAGAGCACAATCTTATCACACCACTTTGACGTTAACCCAGTATGAAATATCCAGATTCTCGTGGCCTTCAGTGCTCTCATGAATACACAAATATTTCTTTGAAGCATGTTCTATGGGTGGCTCAAAAAGAGAGGAAACTGCATGTTGCTCCTGCTTCTTCAGGTTCCCTTCCATGGCTCAGCTGGGGACTTAATTGCCAACAGTGCAAAAAGTGCAGGATCAAAATGGAGAGTATTGGGCACAAAATTGGAAACTAGGTAGATAACTTTCAAGTATTGGCCAAAAGCTTATGACTCATTGAAAGTGATCTTTAGGTGTCTCTGTCAGAGTATTACCCTTTATTGTCTCTCTCTGTTTATATTATTAGTTTTCTGATCCGTTGATTTACAGTTATTATTTTCCTGGTCATAACTTGGGATGTATTTGTGTTGTGTTGCAGTATGTTGCTACATCAATTTTAAATGGTTTCTTAGCGCAAACATATTCATCTTGCTTTACCATCTAATCTAATGGTGTTTTAGAGGCCATAGTTACTACATTGGAGATTTCCAAGCTTTTTCGCAGCCTGTATTCTCGTCACACCTTTCTTCTTGTTGGTGACTGAGCAGGGAATTCCCTTCTGGTGGCAGAACAACAGCTTCAAACTCCTCTGTTTCATGTGGTAGAGTAATGAATGCCCCCCACATTGAACTTTCTTGTGATGTGATATAACTATAAATAAGGATGTGACACAGCAGTGTGATGTCTTGTGTATCATTTAATCTCTCATGCTGTGCTGTGTTCAGTAGGTGATTATGCTGAAGAGGTGTGCAAGCATATATGCTACAGGACTATTTTGTTTGTGGTTTCGTTTTTTTTAGGATCTAAGAACATGAGCCAGATTACAACAAATGGGGAAAAGGAAGGAACTACCAAAATTATTGCACCTTCCCCTGTGAAAAGGTAAGTAGACCAGCAGTTCCCTCCCAGTTTTTAAAAGGTTGTGTATTTTTTTGCGTAGAGGAACACATTAAGTAATCACTAGCAACAGTTTAAGTGTAGGACCATCTGATCTTCTGCTGGCAAAGGTCAGAGTGTGTTGCCCAGTAATTAATTTTAACAAACCCTGATCTTCTGATGAACCTGGAACAGGGGCTCCACGTGACACAGAGCTTGGAAACCCATGAACTGGGGCAAGTTAACGGGAAGGCAAACAGTCTCAGTTTTAAATAGGAAAAAAGCAGGTAATGACTCAAGGGGCAGTGGCCAGGGTAGTCCTGTGAAGTCCTGCATGTCTCTCTCCTGGGAGCTGTGGGCTGGCTGGCAGGGCCTCAGGCTATGGCTTTTCTGCCTCTGCACAGGGCAAGCTCTGGTTGGGATGTGTGGGCAGGGAAGAGCTGGGCATGGCCTCTCTTCCAGCAGTGCTGTTAATCTTGCAGTCCACTACCCATTACACAGGTAAATCCAGAACAAAGCTCCTGAGTATTCCTGCCTGATCCTTAGGAGCAGTGAATTGCGAGGTCTTCTCTGGACTTATGTGGTCTGCTGCTTTTAATTATCAGTGCTGAAGTGCACATCTCTGGTTATTAGATGTATTTGAGAGAAAGAGGTGAGGCTCAGTTTCAGAAAGGGATTTATATCCCCATCCTTAATTATAGATGGAATTTTGGGTACCTGAATAAAAAAAGAGTGGTCTGACAAAACAGTGAGTCAAAAGCTCGGCACCTAACTTTTTTTCTTAGTTGCCTTAATGTCTGTCTTGGCATGCCCAGTAACCTTGACAGGTTTTTTTTTTGAGCTGAGCAACTCTTGTCTCTCTGTTGAAGCTGTGGGCTTCACATACTAGGTATCTGAACTGACCTCTGAAGAAGGGTCTAAAATATTTACTGCAAATACTTGGTGGATAGTGTTTCCTGTTGCCAAATAGTTGCCCCAAAAAAGAAGAGCTGAATTTAATTGCTTCCTCAGTTTGAGGGAAATTGAATCCCATATTCTAGCCCTTAGAAGATAATACTGATCATGGGTATTTTTATTTGAAAGAAAGTTTATGATTTTGCCACTTAGTCATGGTGAAGCTAGGCCATTGAGTAGAAAACAATACAAAGTTATATAAATACCTGCAGGGAGGGTGCAAAGAGGACGGAGCCAGGCTCTTTTCAGTGGTGCCCACTGACAGGACCAAATGCAGGATGAAACACAGGAGGTTCCCTCTGAACATCCAGAAACACTTTTTCCCTGTGAAGGTGACCAAACACTGGCAAAGGTGCAGGGAGGTGGTGGAGTCTCCATCCTTGGAGATAACAGCTGTCTGGGAATGGTCCTGGGCAACTGGTTATAGGTGGCCCTGCTTGAGCAGGGGGGTTGGACCAGATGACCTCCACCGGTCCCTTCCAGTCCCAACCATTCTGTCATTCTGTGATTTTTTAGGAGAGCGAAAGGTAAAAAGCAAAGGTGTACCCTTATTCTGTAGTGCAGAGATGATCGTATTGGGAAGAGTTAGGAGCCCTTCACTACAGCTTGTGCTCCTAATGCTGTGTATAAATTTTTAGCAGTGAACTGCTAAAAGGAAATGGACAGGCAGGTTGTAGAGCAAGAGCCAAAATAGAGGGCTCTCAGTATGGCAGCTTCAAGGTTTCTGAGTTTAGTTTCTTACCTTGACAGTTTAAAAGCAATTCACAGTCAGATTCTCACTGAGTCACAGTTTTAAACAGTGTTAGTCACTCCCGGCAAAAAAGTGATGAAAGTTGTTTTTATTGCATGCTTTCTATTTAGAAATTGATTTGTTTTTCTCTGTGTCTCTCTCTGCACATGTAAAACACCTTTCAGGTCTGCTAGTCTCAGTATGCATGACAGGCGGCACACGTACTTTGTGAAGTGTTTATAGTTTGGTATTTTACTCCATCCTATGTAATTTTCACATTAATTACCAATCATGCTTGCAAAGCATCTTTCAGCAGCTCTTACAAGCTGAGTTTTCATAGTTTAACATCTCATTCACTGTTGAGATGCATAGTTGGTGGCTTCTGCATAAGTGATATAAATTCATGGTAAACCGTAAAACCCCAAACAACAGTAATCTCATGTGAAATTGAGATCCTAACCTTTTCAAATACTTTGAAAGAACTCAGTCCCTTTTGCAACTGCATTCCCGGAGATAATACTAGTACCTGAAGAGCTAACATGCTCTAGCTCTCTAGCTGTAAACTGTGTGTCTGCTCTGAATGAATAATGACTTAGGAATGTAATGCAGTGAATTCCCCTCCCAGGATCATTTCTCTGTCTCTCTTTTTTTTTTTTTTTTAAAGATTTGAGAACACTATTCAAATTTCTTTAAGCCCAACTTGAACCTCAGTATTGTTCAGTAGTTTATGCTGGGCAAAACCGGTTGCTTTTAGCAATACAGAACTGAAACATATTTACTGGAGTTACTTGCTTAGTCTCTACTAAGTACATATTTTTAAGCCTGGGAATAGATTGTACGCACGTATGAGTCAAGAGTTAATGGGTGCAGTATTAAGAAAATGATTTACCTGATACAGTGTAATTTAATTTCTTTTCCTGCTGACATACTGTAGCTTTGCATTTTGTTCACTATGTGAGAATTAAATGATTAACTCAGTGACCTGTAGTACCCAAAGGCTGAGGTTAAAAGTGGATTAGTGAGTTAAGTAGCCACAATTCCTTCGTAAAGCTGAGTCTGTCACCTCCTACTCTGGGCAAAGAACTCTGGCTTATGTCCTCCTCCCCGTAAGCATCTGTAAAGTTTTTTTTTTTCTTCTTTTTTTTTTCCCCGCTTAAGTTGCACTTTGGGAAGATACGTTGTATTAATGCTTGTAGTGGGTTTCTGTCAGTAGTACTTCCTCAAGAGCTTAGTGGAAATCCATGCGACTGTCTGGTTCTGTATCAGGTGAACTGCTTGTTCTTGTAGAGAGCGAGCTCTGGAGATGATGATGCAGGAGAAGCATGACTAACCTTTGTCAAGAAGATGGGTGCAAAAAATCGTGCTTCAGCTGGAAGCCACCATCCAGCACTTGGAGTGGCAGTGAGCAGGCTATCTAGGAGCATTAATGGGTTGGATGTTATAAAACTTGACACTGTGAGAATGGTAGGAATAAAGGAAGAATTGGAGCATCCTGTTTTTCTCCCTGTCTCCCATAGGTATGATGGGAGACTGGTTACAAGCACTAATATATCTCTTGAGCCAGGTGACTATCTTGACTGTGCTGGTACTTTACCTTGCAGCAGTCAGTGAAGACAGCTCTTTCATGTTGTCAGATGTATGCGCAGTGTGTAGCAAAATGAAAACATTAGGAGTTTCTGGGGAAGGAACAGAAGAATATGCTACTCTGTGAACCCATGGTCTGTCATGCTTTGAATAATTATCAGCCCTGCCTTTGTTGCTCCTATCTTGAAGAAGGTACTGTAGACCTGGAGAAATGGTAGAGAAATATGACAAGGATGATCAGAAGCATGTGGTGACTCCTATACTGGGAGAGATTAAATAGTCTGTGACTCTTTCACTTGGAAAAGAGATGAGGCAGTTGTTAAAAATGTATTAAAAAAATAATTATGGGGTGGAGTTTGTGATTAGGGAACCACCATTCACAGGGCTTTTTTTCTTTCTATAAGCACAGAACTAGTGAGGAACACAGGATGGAAGTTTTGAACTGGATGGAAGTTTTGAAACGAAATAATGGTTTGTGCCGTAGTTAAATACCAGAACATATGCTACCAGGCACTATTTATGCCAAATATTAAAAAATGTTCAAGAGGTAAATCCATGTAAGTAAATCCATGGAAGAAAGTTCCATCAGCAGCTATGTAAAATAAAAAGCAGATAAAGCCTCTAGTTCAATAGTCTGTTAACTGCATATTGTGGAAGACTGTGAGACCATATTGTATGTTTGCCCTATTGTTAGACATTTTGCCTAAGCATCTGTTACTGTTTATTCTAAGACAAGATTGATCTTTTTTTCTGACTCAGCGCAGCCATAACTATGAACTTGTGGAGCTGATTTTTCAGGTTGTTTTTTTTTTTTTTCCTTCTAGTCTCTCTTTCTAGAAGAGATTCTTCAACATAGCAACTGTTTGCCCTCTTTCACATAGCAGGCAAATAGCTATATGCCAGGATAGGTCTCTGTAATGACTGTATGCCTTTAAGATTATTTTTTAAGAGATCAGGGCAAGAGAATATGTGATCTGTACGCTATGGGTTTTAAAAGAAAATATGTATATATCTGTACTTTTATTTAGCTTTAAAAAGATGAAAAATGAAAACAGTCCAGAAACCCAAAGAAGTAAAACAAGCGCACCGTGGGAGGAAAATGGCCCACAGAGGTAAGGCAAGGCATGATGTCTTAGGTATTGTGCAATGGTAAATATCATGCCATGGCAGCAGATTGAAGGATATTGATATAATATATTAATGTATTAACAGGGTCACAAAAAATCTGTGTTGCATATAAGAAGACAGGTCCTGTCATGGATATATAATCAGTGAAAATTTAGGAAAGTAGGTGTAGGAGGAAGCGGTCAGTGGATGAGAATCACCAGTGGCTTTACACAGAGATCTGTTCACGGACCTCTGCTATTGAGTATGATGTTTGTCAAAGACCTGGAAAAGGTGTGATATAAGGTTTGGTGGTGGCACAGAATTGTTTAGGATGGTGAGAGTGAAAATTGTCCGTGCAGAGCGGCAAAGACCCCCTAAAGTACGAATGACGAGCCACTCGATGGTGGATGATGTTGAGTCAGTAAGTGTACAGAGAGGCACATGGGGCAAAAAAATAACCCTAGATCTCTGAGTAAAATGAGGTACTGTGGAATTATGATGGATAACTACAGGAAAACATCAGCTATGTGGCATTCAGAAAAACAATTAGCAATTATTAGGAAAGCAAGAGAACAGCATTATGCCATTACATACATTTGTGGATCGCATATTTGCTCCATGAATTGTGAGTGCTGTTCTGATGTCCTTATCTCAGGAAGAGGAAGAGGCTGTGAGAGGGGCAGCAAGGGTAATCAAAGGTGTGAATGGCTGTACAGGAAATCTGTACAAGGAGCAACGGAATAGGCCAGGCAGGACACTTTCTTCAGTCTGGGAAAGAGATTATTTCAGGGTATGTGGTCTAGAAAATCATGAGTAGTACAGAGAAAGAAGAAAGAGATCAGGATTGTATTTTTCCAGCGTAAGGACTTGGGATCTTCAGATGACGGTATTGCAGGTGGTTTAAAAGCATTGAGAAAGACAGTGAGTAGTGACTTGACATGAGTAGGAGACCTGTGGTCCTTTACAAGGGGTGCTGGAAGTTAGTGGATTCCTGGGAGAAGCTGGGTGAGTCATGGAAGAGAAATCCCCAAGGGTGTCTGAAGACAGAGGTATAGCAGCTGGCTCAGTAAGCTACCTGGAAATAGTGGGGGACTGAGAGAGCACTGGGGGGCTGTCGTACTTATTCAGCTTCTTGCTTCCTGGAGGTGGTTGCTTATGGCCGCTGTTGGAAACAGGCCACTGAACCAGATGGCACACTAAGTGTAATCCAGAATCATCTCCAGTTATGAGATGATTCAGATCTATACATGGTGTGTCTTTTGGGGCACCATGTTGATTTACACTGTGTGCTCCTGCTGTAAACATCAAGAGTTTTCAGAGTAAGGACACAGCAATGTGCAAATACTCTCTTGCTAAGGTAGACCTTTATTTGTGATTTTTAAAAAAAAAGTGGTGTCAGCTTGTCACATTATGTCTCCAGTGTTAAAATAGCTCTCAGGGTAGCAGGAAGTCAGATCCCCCAGCAGCCAAAGAATGGTAGGATTGAGTTTTTGCAAGTCCATCTATTCTAAAGGACTATGCAATTTTAGACAGAGAAGCAGACTGTATGCTGCACAGAGGCTTTTTCACAGCTTCTAATAATGATTCTCATTGAGATGAACTGTGGCAATTTTTCAGCTATGCCAACCAGTGCTGTAATCAGCAATCTGCAGAAGCAGGTGAAGAACAGTGTATTCAATTTGAAGGCCAGAGGGTTTTAGGAAAGCAGAAAGAAATATCTTAACTGGAATTTGGTGAGAATATCATATTTACCACATAGTTGTTGTGGAAAGGGCTAAGTAATATTAGATAAAGATGTGTGGCTGAGTTTAGCATCCTTCCTCCAGAAAGTTGCGGACCATCAGTAGACCACCTTGGAGCGACAGGTACTCCATCGCAGGCTCTGTTACGCTGCTGGAAGAGGTCCTTACACTGTAGGAAGGTATCACAGGATAATCCATACTAGCATTTGATAGTCTACATCTAATTTGGTAACAACCCAACCCAGTGGGTCCCACCCAGGCTTAAGAACATAACCTAAAGCTTGAAACACCTCCACACCATTGGCAGAGGTTTGTGTCGGTGAACAGTAGAGAGCTGGAGCTAAAATTGTTTCACGGTCTCGAGCATTAGCTCTGTGATGAAGACATATGTTGTGACAGGAGCACTGTTTTCATACTTATATCCATGGAAAACATAAAGAATAGAGGCGCATTTGAATGCCTAGCTCTGGGTTGGATAACTCATACTAAAGCACAGAAAATGCATAATGCTAAAAGAATATGTATATACTTGGTTCTACATTTTGTGAGCTTAGAGCTGTTGGCTTGGCAATGAAGAGGTCTCTCTCCTACATTTTCAAGGTTCTGTGTAAAATATTTGCTGCTGCAAAGCAGTACCATCGGTGTTTACATAGCGCACACACACACATACATGTATAGTTGAATATGTGTATATGTGTGTGTGTGAGCCTTCTCATTTTTGTAGGCTGGATCTCAGTTTTCTGGCCTAACTCTCCTGGAAGTTTTAAAGCCAACTGTTTGCTCTTCCTTTTTAACCCTAGCGGGCTGTATAATTCTCCCAGTGACCGCAATAAATCACCAAAGTTTCCTTACTCTCGGCGACGGAACCCATCAGGTGGCAGTGAGAATGAGTCTGGACAGCCAGTGCGGAGGAGGTAAGAGCCCTGGGGTTAATTACTGTTAGCTTCTCACAGTAAAAAGCTTGAGGTCCTGCATGTTCCATGTTCAGCAAAGGCTCTTGGAGGTACAGCTGGGTCCTGGGAAAAGGGCTACTCTAGGGACCAGTTGTTAGCCCAAAGAAAAATACCTGAGCAAGAATACCAGATCTGCTTTTGGAAAGGAAGCTTTGGTCAGGCTTTTTGCTTGTGTGCTGTTCCGAGTACTAGGAAAACAATGTTAAAAATATGAGAAAATGTTAAATATATCAGAAATTGCATATTGGCACGTACAAGATCCTTTCAATTGCTGCAGCTGTTTTTCCCTTGTGAAGGAAAAGATTGATGGATGTTATTTGCTCGACAATGAGCTTCTAATACAGAGCAGTGTTTTGTTTTAAGAACATTGCTTTGCTTTAAGTGCAACAAAGATTAAACAAATGAGCCATAAAGCTGTCTTCAGCAGTCCCATGTGTGAATTACTTTACATTAAAGAGGATGCCAGCAAAAATACAATTATGAGATACTTAATGTGTTTCTAAGGGGTACATGTTGAACTGAGTGACTTAGAGAAGTAAAATTAAATGGATGGAGATTCTGTGCTGAGTGTCCTCGAGTATGTCTAAAATGCAAATTACAGGACAGTTCTGAAGTGATACAGTTTTGAGAGACTACATATTACCTGGGATGATTTGTCCTGCTGAGAAGCTGCTTTCATCGCTGACGTACCCCGGTGCTGTGATCTACTGTGAAGCACAGACAAGCATAGCTACCATGCCATATTCATCACAGTCTTCTAGGACTACCTTACAAGCCAGCACTTGGAGTTACTTCTCTTTCTGACACCTCTGAAGTGCTTACCTGTTTGGCTTTCAAAGCTAGCGTTTGCAGAAGAATCTCTGAAGAGGCAGCTGTATCTCTGAGGAAACGTAGTTAGGTGCAGAGCTTTTATGTCTGTCAGGTTTCTGAGCAGCTCCAGACCTTTTTATCTGCTGTTAGCTGTCTGGAACAGGAGTGGAGAAACTCACCCATGGTGTATGCTTAGTGACCTCATGCCTGAGTTAAAGTAAATGAGCGTAGCTCACTCTAAGTCAATACAGTTATGTTGATTTACTTTGTTGGATAGAGCCCTTGTAAGTGTTAATGGCAATGTGTTTCCTGAACGGGTTTTCTGATTCATTGCTAGCTTAGTTGTCAGAAGGACTTGTTGGGCTCTGTAAAAACAAAGGAATGGAGATGTGCAATGCAAAGCTGTCTTGTACCAAGAAAAGAACCGTGTTTGCGCACTATGCAGTGAGAAATTTTTTGAGATGCAAAGTGTTTATCATCCGGGATTTGCATTTGGCTGATCTACTCGGTGGACAGGTGGTCATACCAATAGCAAGTTTCCTCCTGGGCCACCACACCAACAAAATGTTTTTAGAAGCCTTATCTCATATGTGAGACTGTCAAGACTGACAATAGTAGGTAGATTCTAACCTAATTATGTCTTCCTGAATCTTGGTTTTATTCATGCACCTTCCTTTTTCAACTGTTTAATAACAATAGCCGTATTGTTTATGTACTCTTTACTGGAATTAAGAGGAAAACATCAGGCTTTGCTGTGCTGGAAACAGCAGGAAACTCTAAAAGCCTGCATACCATGCTAAACCTTGCAAGTCAAGGGTTTGCAATGACAACTTGAATGGGCTCATGCCTTCGCAGCTTACTGTAGAGGTGTCCTGAAAAATTTAAAACAAGCATGTGCCCTTTTTTCTCTGCCTTAAATCATACTGAAAAAAATACCTTTGTAAAGTTTTTTGGGGTTGGGGGTTTTTTTAATGGGTGTTTTTTTTGTTTTGATTTTTTTTTTTATTTAATATGGGAGGTTTTGTGTATTTGTGTTAAGTGACCCCATGGTGTTTCATTAAAACTTCCTCAATGTCACAGGAAAAATCAAAACAGTGGAGAAGATTCAGATTTAAAGCAAAGGAGAAGGTAAATATATAATTACAGCAGCCATGAAATTATAGTGAAGGTACTAATCATATTTTAGTTCCATGCATCCTCTTCCTTCCTTCTCGCCCATGTTCCTAAACGTTTAAAAGGCTTGTTGTGTTTCTTTCCTTTCTTATTTTTGCTAAAGCCCGCTGTAGCATAACCTCGTCATGGCACAGATTCCTACAAGCTGCCTTGTGCATTGTCACTACACCATGCTAGCAGCAGTTTGTGGAAGCTGGCTAAAGGCTTGTCTGCAACTTGCAAAATCCAAAAGCTAAAACTTCTGGAATTGACTTTCATCTGCAGATTTTGGGTTGAGTTCTCCAGCCTTCCAGTCCACTTTTAGTTAATCTGTTTTGAAACCAAGCGTATAATCATTTGAGATAAGTTGTACTGCAAAAGGTAAGTGCAGAGACATATGCAGCTTCTTAAGGTCTTCTCACTGTCTTGCACTTTTTTGCTGAATTTTTTCTTAAGCTTCTTTTTTTTCCCCTGTGCAGTCTTGACTAGTTGCCACATTTCCAAATAAAATGCTGGTGTGAATTTGGGTGTGCCCTTCAACAGCTTCAGCTTTTGGCAGATTTTTGCATCTGGAATTCTCTAGTGCCACATCTGCCTGCCATGACTCTGTGCTGTGCTTCTCCTCACTGCTGTCCTCCTGCCCTGGCTGCTGGAAAAAGCAGACAGTGCAGCACATTTCGATGTCAGAGTCTCCTGAAGCTCGCGAAGGAGAGGAGGCACTCCCAGGATCTGATTCACTGCCGCAGCACAGGAAAGGAGCTCTGGCAAAGATACAAACATCTCGGGGACAATCGCAGGAAGTCAGGGAAAGTGCTCACGTACTTTGCACCTAATACAACAGAACAGATTATTTTTTTTTTGAAGGATGTTACCATTACAAGCTGCCAGTGATAGTCCTGTGGTAGATTTCCAGCACATAAAACTCAGAGGATTTAGTTAGGCATCTCAGTGCTCAGGAGGGACCTCTACCCGAAGGTTGTGCCTGCTGTATTACATTACAAATGGACAGGTTTCTTATTGTATATTGGAACAGACCTTCTCCACTGGAGAAGAGTTGGCTGCTCTCCTCTCCTTTTAATCAGTAAAGGACTGAACCAAAATATGAGCCTTTTCTGTCAACTGTTTCTCTGACATACCAAGTCCTGCAACCCGTGCCCCCTGCAACGCCCCCCCAGCCCCCCTTCTGGACTGTATTTGTTCTGTGTCTGTTGCCAAACTGACTATGCCTTCTTTCTTGCTCCTTACGTCAGACCATATAGATATGCAAAAAATCAAATATATTGCATGACAAGAAAACGTGAGCAGAAATGATGAAAGGTGCTTTGCAATTGTCAGAGATCAGGATGATCCCATGTGTACCTGCACCTGACTTAGGAAACCACCTTTTTTCCCATTTTTTGGTATTTTATTCATTTCAGTAAAAGCTTAATATTCAGTGAAAGATAATATTCTGACAGCCAGCATGAGCAGCTGCCACTCAGCTGACAGCTCAGCAGCCCTTCTGTCCCCCAGCAAATGCTTTCCTGACAGGGAACACAAGGTAATTTGATGTGCAGTATCCAAAAGGTGGATCAGATTTCCATTCCTGAAAAGCTAGAGAAAGGCTTATCTTAAATTTGAGCAAACAGGATGTTTTATCTTGCACTTCCCCTGCCACGGTGTGATTTTTTGCTGCCTTGTTAACTTATGGGATAAATTGCTTAGGTCAGAGTGATGAGAAATGTAGAATAACAGAGTTGCTCCATGACATGTTAAGTCTGAATGTTCCTTGGATGACCTAGTAATGTTGAGATTCAAGATTAGTGGAATATTCATTAAACATCTGATAAGATTTGGGGGGAGGAAGGTATGCTTTTGGTAAGGTCTGTTGCAGTTCTAGGGCATTTATTGCTCTGAATGTGCATGAGCCACACATGCTTGGACACCGCCTTTGAGTCTTCCTTTGGGGTTACATTTTTCTGTAATAATATGCATCTTTCTTATCCCCACTTTCAGCTTCACACCGAAATGTGTATTTTTACCTGGGAAACTGCCTATCCTGAGCCTCTCAATGGCTTTAAATTATGAGCCGTGAAATTTGGGGATGGGGAGAGGTTTCAGCTTCTCCTCTGGGGAAATTTCACTTTTCCAAGTCTGTTCCCTGCAGAAGTGATTTTCCCAGGCTTTGGCTGACTTGTTATTTTAAAACATTTCGGTTTGAATGGGAGCTATTTGGGTTATTGATTTCCTAGTGTGGTAGAGGGGGGAGACCAGACTCTGAGGCATTTAATGACACAGCAATTTGATAAAACCAGCCGTAATTCACTGGGATTATGGAGACATTCATGAGACCATCAGCTCTGTCAGAAGGACATCTGCATCTGTTAACAGTGTCCTGCTTTCTGAGCCGGAGGGTGGTGTGGTGTGTCCTTGGCCAGATATGACACACAGGGGAGGTCCACGCTGCAGCTATTCTGTTCCCTAGGAAGTCTCTTTTCTTCTCTCATCCTGTTTGGGCTCTTCTCCCTAAACTGTTAAAACGTGCTGTGAGCAGGTGCTTGTCAGTAGCCTCCAACCTTGTCATGAAATGTTTCCCCTTACCTGTTGCCTATGCCTAATAACCTACCTTCGTTCCTCAACTTGTTTGAGGTATAGTGTAACAAATCTGTTCTCTGAGGAAAGTGACTCATTGAAGAGCAAATAAAAAGCCAGGAGGCACAGGAAAGGGTGCATGTCTGCCAGCAGCATCAGGAGTATCACCTATTTCATGCCCAGAGACCTCAGAAGAAAATTTCTATTTTCCATTGCAGGAAAACCATTCTAACTCCGGATATCATAAGTCCTTCTAGGGCAGATCATGTTAATATTGATAAACTTTCCCCATTAATTAGTTGGGCTGTCAAAGCCACAGAGAAACATGTCTTTCTTTTCACACATTCAGAGACCATCATTACACTGAAGAATGGTCCAAACCAAGTTTTGATGAGAGTGCTGTTTTTTAGGACCTAGCCCAGCTATACAGTAAGTGAGCTCTGGTTTCTAGGACAGGACCAGAGCCCTGACAGCTGGTCTGTCTGCTCCAAAATGTTCATCAGTGGCAATCAAGGATTTAAGTGTCTCAGGTAGTAGTGGCCAAGCAGTTCTCTCTACCGAGAGGTTGGTGTATGGCCATTTTCTTCTTGAAGTTCAGCATCAGCACGTTCCACCAGTCCTTTTCAGAGCCCTAAATGTCACTTTACCACTTGAAGCTTTGCAATCAGAGAACATACTAAAGTAATTGCTTTATTATTTTTCCCCCCCCTCACATGATGTACCATTTTTGTAGCTGTGCATCGGATCATCCCAAAACTGTGTTGATACATACACCTGCCAATCTGTGCCCTTCAGCCTTTCTGTATTTATAAAGATCAGCAGAATCACAGTGTTAGTGGTGTTTATTCTTTACTGCCTGACACCTGAAAAATAGTATGACCTTACTAGAAACCATACAGAAGTTGGGGTGAATAGAAAAAGACAGATCTGGTGAGCATTTTGTTTTGCCGGCAAAACCAGAATTACTTTGACGTTTCCATTGGGTGTTCCGCAATATGCAGTGAGAAAAGGGCCAGAATGCGTACAGTTCGAAGACGAAACATTTCACACCTCAAAGAAACACTTCATGGATGCATATACACAAAGAATGCTGAGAGATAAAATAAAACAAACAAACAAATAAACAAACATGCAGTGCCATGATTCAGAAGGAAAATAGCACTCACCTGACACGGCACTCTGGGTGCACTGCCTTCGAAGCAGTTATTCCCAATCAATTAATGAGAAACAGATAATACGACTTTCAGGTGTAGACAAGCCCTCTGGAGTCTTTTAATTCTCATTTTCCTAGTAATGTCTTTGCAGTGTTTTTCATGGCTTGTTTGGAACCGCAGTACTTCTGAGAAGATGTTAGTAGATAAATTCATCTTAAGATGTTTTTCTCCTCTCCAGATCACGGTCTCGCTGTAACACCAGCAGTGGCAGTGAATCAGAAAATTCCAACAGAGAGCATCGGAAGAAGAGAAACAGGTGAACATCATATATTTCAGATGTAGAGACAAGAAACACAAACAAGTAGAGAATGGACTTTTCTGAGGTAGACCTAATAAGAAGGAATCTAACATGTTTTATATGTATACAGTCCTCCTGAGGCAGCTTAGGGTCCTTTTTTCCATAAGAAGAGAGGTAGCTGCCAAAACAAATGTATATTACAGGTGGATGCTATGAATGCATACCCTCCTGTTGCTTGGGAAGAGCTCATTAATGAGCTACAAAATCAACTATGGGGCACATTTACAAAAGACTTGCAATATTAATGCTAATAAAGTGGATGATGATGATGACAAGATATTCACATCATATACTTCAATACCTCAAAAATTTCAAGTGAGGAATTTTATCAGATAATAAACTTTTGAGGAGAATACTCAAAAGATATTTTAATGGATCTGAAACTCAGTGTTGTTTTTACATGCAGGTATTTAATTGTATAAATATTTTTATTTTCTAAAATGTGAAGTGTGGGCCTAAACCCAAAATGTGTACAGTGCCAGCTTTTAATAGGACAACAGCAGTTTATATTGCATGATGCTAGCAAGTTTTGGTTTTTTACATTCTATTTTTCTTGTCACTGATAAGAAAAAGTGGGCATAACAACTGATTTATTGTAGCAAAAAAATCCATTAAAACTGCAACTTTCATGTTGCATTTGAGATAACAGCATCTGAGAGTTATTTATGAAAATATATTTTTAAAAAGTACATAGAATTTCTTCATATTGCATAAACAGAGCATAAGAGTACTGTCACTGGACAAAAGAGGAGTTGTTTGAGGTGAATTTTCTAAGAAGCTGTGTGCACAAGCTGCCAGTGATAAATGATTTTCAGATATTTTGAATCTCTTAGAAATTATTATTTGCTGGATAATGCTGCAGAGGTATGCTGTGTAACACTATTTTAGGCATGATTTGCAACAGTTAGAGAGATGCTAAAAAATCATTGTGACATTCAAATGGGCTGGTAAAAAGCATAATTGAGCCATAAGATTTCCTTGGAGTTTACTTGAACCAGAGCACAGTCTTGTGAGATACTCGGCTAACAATAACCTAGTGTGCATGGAAGATTTGTTTTCCAGGTGAGGTCTGAAGTTTGAATGAAATGCTGAGTATAGTTTCAGTGATCAGTAGGTAAATGGTATTTGGTATCCCTTTTTCTCAGAGCACTCTTGCCAGGCTTTTTCTCCTGTGAAACTTCTTGTTCAGGGAGCTCCACGAGCAAGTGAAGGAAATTAGAGACTGACTACAGGAATGTTTTTAAGAGCTTCTTGCAATATAAAGATTGGATTGTAGGAAGGATTAAGTACTGCTTATCATTTTCTGAAGAATAAAAGGGCCTTTACCCTACCCTTCCTCACCTCATTGAAAAGTGCTTAAAATTAAAGAGAAAAAACCTCAATGTGCGGATTGTTTCTACGTTTTTCACACTTTCAGAAATGTACGATACTTCAGAAGTGTTAATGTTGCAGCATCTCTTACTGTTAGGTGGTCACTTGAAATCAGACCAGATCAAAAGTCGTTATCCATGTGAAAGTAAACACAGCACTAAATGAGCTGTAGCTCTGAGACTTGTTCCTTGTCATCAGGTGCAGGAAAACCAACACTCGTAATGAATTTCTGCATTTTGTCAGCAGCTACAGCAGGAATATAATAAGCTGAAAGGGCACAGGCGCTTAATAGCTTTCCTGATAGCAGAGGTGAGCCAGCCCTAACAGGGTTAACTGGGAGAATATAGTGAGGCTTGCAACTGCTGTTACTCAAGCTTTACCTGTTGCATAGATTAATACTACTATATTTCCTAGTATGACAATCAGATCCCTGGCACAAGCAGACACAAAGTTGTATTGTTTTATTGGAGTAAAATCACTGAATACTGACATTACCTGAAAGAATCTGCTTCTGATCATAGAAGAATAGAATAACTTGTTCATGTGAGATCACTGTGAACGATTTATCAGATGAAAACAAATTATCAAAGAAAACCAGAAATGCAGGTGAGAACTTCTGAAGGTAAAACACTGGAAAAATGGTAGGGAGAAACTCTTTACTTGATCTCAGTCAGTCTTTGAGGTTTCACTCCATCATGTGAATGTTTAATCCACATGTTCATAGAAATTGAGGAAGAACCTATGATGACCATATTTCAGTCATAGAAGAAATGTATTTGCTTAAGCAGGACCACATAGAGCCAGTTGCCCAGGACCATTCACAGCCACCTTTTGAGTATCTCCAAGGATGGAGAGTCTAACAACCTCCTTAGGCAACCTGTGCTCAGTCACCCTCGCAGGGAAAAATAGTTTCTGGATGTTCAGAGGGAACCTCCTGTGTTTCAGTGTGTGCCCATTGCCTGTGGTCCTGTCACTGGGCACCAATGGAAAGAGCCTGGCTCTGTCCAGTTTGGACCCTCTGTTCAGGTATTTATATACATGGATGAGATCCCTCTGAGCCTTCTCTTCTCCAGGCTGAACAGTCCCAGCTCTCTCAGTCTTTCCTCTTAGGAGAGATGCTCCAGTCCCTTCATCATTTTGGTGACCTTTTGCTGAACTCTCTCCAGTATGTCCATGTCTCTCTTGTACTGGGGAGCCCAGCACTGGACGCAGTTCTCCAGGCGTAGCCTCACTAGTGCTGAGTAGAGGGGAAGGATCATCTCCCCTGACCTACTGGCAATACTTTGCCTAATGCAGCCCAGGACACCATTGGCCTTCTTTGCAGCATGGTTATGTTGCTGACTCATGTTCAAGTTGCCGTCCACTGGGATGCCCAGGTGCTTTTCAGCCAGTTTTCAATGCACCTCACTGTCTGCTTATCCAGTCCATACTTCAACAGCTTTTCTATAAGGATTTTGTGGGAAACAGCATTGAAAGCCTTCCTGAAGTCCAGGTAGATAGTATGCACTGATGTCCCCGCATCTACCAGGCCAGTCATTCATTGTAGATGTTTCTCAAGTTGATAAAGCATGACTTCCCCTAGATGAATCCGTGCTGACTACTCTTGGTTACTTTCTTTTCCTTCATGTGCCTGGAAATGATTTCCAGGATTAGCAGCTCTGTCACCTTTCTGGAGATCAAGGTGAGGCTGACCAGCCTGTAATTAATTCCCCAGGTGCTCCTTCTTGCTCTTCCTGAAAACGAGTGATATTTGCTTTCCTCCAGTCTTTGGGCAATTCTGGCAATTGCCATGATCATTGAGAGTGGCCTTGCAATGACAGCAATGAGCTCACTCAGCACTCATGGTTGTATCACATCGGGGCCCATGGACTTACATATGCCCAGTTTGCTTAAGTCTTCGTGACCTGATCCTCTTCGACCAAGGGTACGTCTTCCTTGCTCCAGCATTTTACCCTGGCCTCTGAGACCTGGGATTCCTGAAGACCAGTCTTACTAGTGAAGACTGAGGTGAAGTAGGCATTCAGTACCTCAGCCTTTTCCATCTCCTGTGTCACCAGGTCCCCTGCCTCACTCAGCAGTGGACCCTACCGTTCCTTTTGTCACCTGTCTACTTAGAGAAGCCTTTCTTGTTGCCTTTGACATCCTTGGACAGATTCAATTTCATTTGGGTTTTGGCTTTTTTCATCTCATCCCTGCATGCTTGGGTGATGTCTCTATATTTCTCCCATGTTACACATCCCTGCTTCCACCTTCTGCATGCTTCCTTTTTGTGCTTGAGATTTTCCAGGAGCTCCTTGTTCAACAGTGCAGGCCTCCTGGCTTTTTTGCCTGACTTCCTGCTCACTGGGGTGGACCTCTCTTGAGCTCAGAGGAGGTGATCCTTGAATATTAATCAGCTTTCTTGGGCCCCTTTTCCCTCCAGGGCCATATCCCACTGGACTTTTTCAAGGAGGTCTTTGAAAAGGCCAGTCTTCTCTCCTGAAGTCTGGGTTGTGATCTTGTTTTTTGCCCTCCTCTCTGGGTCCCAAAGTCCACCATTTCATGTCACTGCATCCAAGACTTCCTTCAGCCTTCACATCCCCAACAAGCCCCTCATTGTTGTATGTTGTGCCTAAATGATAACTATCTGCTCAGGTATTTTGAATGAGATTTCAGGAATCAAGTCTTCAGAGTTGTTTGTTTCAAGAGAATTCATCATTACGTAAACGTAGCTTGGTATCATATCACCTGAAATGAGGAAGAAGACATCTCTAAGTCAACAGATGAATGATGATAGTCTTATGACTTTCCATTTACCATCAAGTCTCCCTGCAAACAATGCCCAGTTTGTCACTGTGATAGCTGTTAATACGAACTGGATTTATTTCACAGGCCAGTAACAAGGATTTTTTTTCCTATAAGACATAAATCAACTTGTTCCCTCGTGGAAGCAAAAAGTGAAGATGAAAGGAAGGTTGTAATGGACTTGGAGTACAAGGGCAGCAGTTTTTTTGTCAAAAGTATCTTTAAATAGAAACTTAAGTTTTGAGTTAAATTTCTTTCCACTGTTTTTGGTTTTGTTGTTATTGCTGTTGTTATCTCTGTTGTCAAAGAGCTAAAGATTTTGCCCCAAAATTGTTATGATTTGATCATTGCATCTAAGTAAAGTATTTTAGGTAGAGATTGTGTTATGTTGGTCATCCTTTACGGTGTTAAATGTGAGCATAGTACCTTTCTTTGCAGCTGCAAAATGAACACTTTATTGCTTCATACCTCCATCTAGTAGAGTTGCGCTGTGGTACAACAGTACTTTGAGCGTACTGACACTGCTTGTTTTAACAGCCGCCACACTACTTTATATATTTAGATTTTTCTGTATTTTGCTCAAATTAAAGAGATAAATAACAATCATGAACACTGCTGTATTTTACAACAAGTAGAAGAAAGGAGTCAGGGTAGAATACGAAGTACTTGGAGATAAATGAATGCATTGCTCAGGACTGTGCTTGCCACACAGCAGTAGATATATAAAAATGTCAATATTGTTATTAACAATGACAAGCAAATAATAATCGAGTTTAGTAGAAGGGCATATAAGGAAGAAAGCATAAGCAGTAGTGGATGGCTGAGCATGTGACCAAATGAGAGTAGGAATGTGTGGGGAAAAAAAAAGTAAGGCGTAGATGGAAAATAAATGAATTGGGTAAGTACATAAGAAGGTGAATAAGACATCTTTCAGTGAGATACATAGCAAAAGTCATTGTAGGGGAGAGAGAGGAATGAAATACGGAAAAAAATGGGAAACGAAATATTTTTGTCACATCAGTTCTTTCAAATAAAAAAAGGTGAACATATGTATAAGACTGAATTTATTCAGGTGGGAAAAGAAATGCTGAAGTAGAACGGGATTGCGGTGTGGGCATGTGATGAAAACTGAAGGATATATAGAGGAATAGAATCAATACTAGCAAGGCTGATTTCAAAAGTATGAAATGATACACAATTCCCAACTCAGACTTCTGTTTTCTCTTGGCTGCAGTTAGGACATCATGCTCTTTTAATAAATGGTATTGAAACTTTCCGGTGGCCTTTTACAAGGCACAAAAGCTGTAGTATCCTGAGTTTCAGACACTAAGCTTTAGTTCCAGTTTTTTTCTTCAGGTTGTGTAAAAATAATGCAAGGGAAATACACTGCAGTATAACAGAATGGAGAAAACTTCAGGGAAATAAAATCTCATCTTACAGTGGTCCCAAATTTGGCAGAAGACTTGCTTCCTTTTCCATGTTCCTATCGAAGAGCAGTCCTGTGATGTAGTGTTGTTCTTCATCAATCTTCGGTAGCTGCAGGGGGAAATGTCTCCGGGTAGCCCTGTCTGGCATCTGTGTGCTGAAGTCACTCTTGGAAATGACTGAACCCAAGTGTCCAAAGTGCAGTAGAGTCCTACTGGTGTCAAAGTATACACATCATCTAAGATTCTGACCACACCAAAGGAAAACAGGGACTCCTGTAGGTATGCTGTTTGTCAAAAGAGTCATTGAATCACATTTTAAGAAGGAACCTAAGGAATACATAAAACCTCTGCATGATGGGACCAGTGTGGTCTAACCAGAGGCATATCTGCTGATGCACTTATCCCAGCATCGACAAACTAGGATTTCTTTGCTGTGACCATCTGATAGTAATGCTACTGAGGAATGACAGTGCTTAGTTTGGATTTTTTCTTTCTCTTTTGTTGCTACATTCTGTTTAAAAAATGGTCTTTAAGAGATGCTGAACAATGTTTGAATTTTTGTTGGAAACCGTATATTATTGGCAGCTATTAGGTTCTCCAAAGTCTTGAAATCTTTCCTTCTTTTATTTTGTCCTTCTTTACCTTTAAAACAGGGGGACTTTGATTTGTGTAGAAGACTTCTCTGTTGTCACTGCAGTTTTACTCCCTGTTAGGCCAGAGGGTTTCCATTAGTAGAATGGACTGGAGCAGAAATGATGTGTTTACTCCCTTAATGAGAGGTCATTTGTGGTCATTGTGGAAGCGTGGTTTCAAACACGAGGTGCAGGGTCTCATGTGCTCTGTGCCAGACTACGGAACTCGTGCTCTGCTGCCTTGTGTGGGTTTCCTGAGAAGAATGAGTGGCTCTCGGTTATTTTTCGGCAAGCATCTGAATGCCTCCTTCAGAGCACAGCTATTTATTTGACCTGTTAGGAATTGTTTTTTGCGAGAGGTGGAGCCACATACTGGCAAGAGGACAGACCCACCACCCATGGCAGCGGCGCTGGTCTGGCAGCCACGTGTCATCATTTTCTGCAAGTGACCGCTGTATGTGCGAGGCAGTTGATGGTGTTTATACCATGTGGGGTGATTGCTGTCTCCACAAATTGGATTATACAGGATGAAAATCACAATTCATTACTTGTTGCTCTGTGAGTCCTACTAAATCCTTAGATAGAAGTTTATGTTAATCCCTGTCACCAGATTATAGATTTAAAAAGGCTTGCTTAGAAATCAAAACCTGATGTTGCCGTCTTCTGCAGATGCTCAGTGCCGTTTGGTGGAGTTGTGCCTGTTTACAGTAGCTGGGGATTCAGCTAAAAATTCTTTATGCATGTAAGAGAAGATCCGATTAAAGGAAAAGCAGCAGCCTGCATAGCCAGTTTAGCCTGATACAGTTCAAAACTCAAGGAGAAAGGTACATATGTAGTGAAGAGCAAGAACAGCAGCATGCTTTGCATTTCCTAGGGGTCACGTCTCCATTGTAATCCCTTTATCTCTGTTGGTTTGTTTGTTTGTTTTACCTGTCAGTCTACCGGTTTTTTGTTAAGCTCCTCTGGATTCCTCAGTATGCCAGTCATACTGTCCTATCAGACAACCCACTCTTGGAGTGGTATTTTCCAGGGTTTTTCTAAATCCCTGCTGAATTTTAAATTCCCTGCTGTGACCGAAGCACGTCCATTTGTTCCACCTTAGGGTTTCATCACACCACTCATATCTGCAACCTCAAAACTGCGAAGCATCTGTAGAAATTTGAATGGCCAAACACTGGCATGCCGCTTGGCCTTGCTGGTTGTGTCACTGTAGAGTTACTTCAGCAAAAAGAAGAAGAAATAAAAGCTTATCATGTTGTTCAGAAGCACATGAGCAGAGGTGGGGGCTGAAGCCACAGGGGACAGTCCAGGCAGGGTGCAATGGTGGGATTACGTATGTCTGGGGCAGCCAGGAAGGTCTGTATGCACCCTGGGCTTTGCTGCAGGTCAGAGTGAAGGGACCACTTCCCCGTGAGTGGGAACTCGCCAAGGGCATACCTGGGGGATTTTCCCTGGATCCTCGGAAGGTTTGCATGCTGCAAGAAAGCGTTTGGAAAAGTTGTAGGCGTAGAGCCTTGTATCATGATGTGGGGCTTACAGTTGCTGCAGATGAGGTGGGCCGGAATATGTAAACAGGAAAAACATTCTAGGTGTTTGTCTTGGGCTGGGAAGATGAATTCAGGTTATGGGCCTGTTCTTAAAGGCCTGGGTCATTTCGTTTTTGCATTATCCTGTTTCTAAATAACAAACCAGTGAGTTTTCTTTGATGCGGGTTCTTACATTTTAACGTAGTTTGGGAACATTAGTTAAAATTTAGCAAGATGAAAAGTTGAAGTATTGCATTGCAGGAGCTGGATTTTTGTGGGGAAAATGTAACCCATTGCTTCTCAGAGCATCCTGCACCAGAGACCTTAGACTAAGCTCCTGCTACCTCTTTTGCAGATTACGGCAAGAGAATGACATGGTTGACTCGGCTCCTCAGTGGGAAGCTGTGCTACGGCGACAAAAGGAGAAAAACCAGGCGGATCCAAACTACCGTCGATCCAGGCACAGATCTCGATCGTATGTAACCCTTGCCTTCTTTGACATGAAAATTAAGGCTGCTGTAGCATGTTGGAAAGCAGGAGGAATATCTCCAGTGTTGTGGTGGCCCTCAGCTGCTGAGGAACAGAGACTTTCACATGGCACATTCTCACATTAGCAGATTTGTCTTTGTGGTCAAACTTCCTTCCTATAGTGGTTTGAATTTCAGGGCTTTGTACCAGAGCTGATTAGGAGCTCTCTTCATCACCTTGGATGGAGGCCTGGATGGTTTTGTGGCTCGCTGAACATCAGTTCTGTAATGAGAACAGCCATTCCCTAGCAATTCTGAGCAGCAAGTCTGTGAAAACATTCAGATTTTGTGTGATAGGTGCAGACATTTTTGTGAAATGCATGCACACTTGTTTAATCATTCAATGTCTGCGGTGTTGCTCCAGATGAGACCAGCTACTGATGCCTCCATGTCAAATTACCACTGGCAAGCAGCAGTCAGTGATTTATTGCATCCTGATGTCAGGATGGAGCCGTGCTGCCAGGCAGCGCCGTTCCTGCTGACAGCTGGTTTTGACACGGTGAAGTTGTCGGCCTCTAAAACTGATTTTCTCAAACTTAATGAAAATGCTGGTTTCTTTTAATTTATATTTTTCTTCTAATGGCGTGGTTTTGGGGTATAGACACACTTGTTTTGTATCTTGTTTGTATCCAGCCTAATCTACCATCCAAGCAACCATCCAGAGCAGCGCCAGCATCATTGTGCCAGGCAGGGCAGGGAAGGGAAGGGAGGGGCAAGGCAGGGCCGGCGGGGTTGAGGATTGCCAGGAGGAGCACAGGGAGAGAAGGCAAGACCTTTGAAACTGTATCCTCACCCTCCCCGCCTGGATAACATGGGTGAATTGCCAGCCCTGATGCTGATGGTGTAATGTGTTGCCTGTGTAACTTACATAGGTACTTCCCATCAACATCTTTTCTTAAATTTACCTTTCATGTTAAGACTTACCAAGAGAAATTGTATAGCACCTTAAATGATCATTTCATTCATGCCGATTGAAACCGTAATCTGCACTGAAGTTTCCAATATTAAAATCTGCTGGAGTTCTGTTTTCAGTTGTTCACGTTGCTAGAACTCGTTTCTGTCTCCAGTTTCATAGTGTACAGTTTTCATTCTTTTATGAGAAATAGAATTTGCCATTAAAATTCCAAATGTTGGAATTTCTACTTTAACAGGCTTTGTACGGACTTGTTCACTTTCAGCTGCACAAAAGTCAAATGTTACTAGGTGTAATTAAACAATGATATATTACTAAAAATCAGGAATATTAAAGCTCACTTGTATGGAATCCACAAAATATAGCTAATTAAATTTGATTTACATTTTTTTACTATATACAGAAACTGCTGTAAACTAGGAAATGTACTCAGTTAATAATAGTTAGATTAAATTTATAGCCAACTTTTCTTTTTTCCCACAGGCCAACTAAATTTCATTGCTTGGACAGCACGGGCTCCCTCTTGTGGCTAATTTAACTTATGAAATGGGTTTTATTTTCCAGCACAGTGACATTCTATTTTATTTATACTACTACTAGCAAAAACTGTAAATGTGTAACACCTTACTGAACAAGGAAGGGTCCTAGGTGAAGCAAAGAAATGAGGAAATCCTAAAGATTTTGGATGGCTTCGCATTTCTTTTCCGTATTGTGTTAGTGATGAATATATTCCTTCTTTTTGTCTCACTCTTCAGTTTAAAAAAAAACCAAAACAACAAAATAAGCCCAAACTTCCCAAGTATGGCAGAGATCCTTAATATGCACAAGTAGGAACTAAATAAAGTATAACAGGAATTCCTTTCAAAGTGCTTTTAAAAAAGTTTAGTAAAAGGCGTTTTACCTGCTAAACTGCAGTAGGTTATAGGAGCAGTTATTTAATTTAGTTTGGCTCAGCTGTTTGCTTACATGACTGGATGCAGGTCAGAGGGAAGGGAAACATATGATTCCCTAGGGTGTAGGGTATGGTTGGTTTTGTTTTTAAATCTGGTCATATGGTCATTTCAATTTGCACATTTAACAATCGGTACAAACCCTTCATTTCAGTAGTACGCATAAGTCTTCCTCATTAAGTTCCTTACTGTAGTCAGCTTAACTAGACGTTCACTTTGGAAGCGTAAAGTAATAGCTGAAATGTTTGTTACTGTGCCTGGCACAGTGCATTTCATTTGTTTGATAATGAGTAATATTAATCATGGGTGGTGGTGAGGTGGTGTCTCCTTGGTCTTAGGAATAAAAATATTTGACAAGAATTTGACCTTTCTTTCTCCTAAAGGAATCAGCAAATAGAGCGAGCTCCAATTCTAGTTCTACAGGGTTTATTTTCAAGAGTTCATGTAAAACATCTGTGTAGCCAAAGGGCTTTTTTTAATTAAGAAGGTTGGCCATTAAAATTCCATGGCTATTTAAATTTACCATTTGTGACTTAAACTGAAATATTAATAAGGGTGCAGATGCAGACACAAAAAATAATGTAGACCTTATTAATGTGTAGAGTTGTTCAAGCCTGTGAAAACGAAATAAAAATAAACAAAAAGCCTCCTGGAGACTCATCACTTAGTGGGAATTCCCCTTAGGTTTCTTGTGCATTAGAGAATCTGATTAGCGTATACATTGTCCAGAAGCTATTGATTCAGATACTGCAATAGGACAATCTGAGTGTATATTATGTGTCAAAACTGTGAGTTCTTAACCAATTCACAGTAAAAAGATGAAAATGAAGTGAAAGAGGGATTGTGATCTGGCTTTAAAGATTTAATAGAAGGATTGCTTTGTTGTGGGCTGTTAAGAACTATACAAACATGAATTTCCCATGCAGTATATGCCATAACTACATTTCACCTTAAGCAAGACCTTTCTTTTTGTAAGCTTTTCTTCATTTTGCCTTCAAAGGAAGTAAGAACAGACCTTTGTAAGGAAAATGCTTTTATTAAGATACTTTATCTGTATCATATTTCTGGATATTCTTTTGTAGGGAGTTTAACTAGAATAAAGGCTGTGAGGTTATCCTGGTATGTATGGTAACACTTCTTAAACAGATGGAAATAAATAATGTCAAGATGGGAATTCATAAAAGCAGTTTGCTCTGGGGAATTATTGTGTTTAGCCCTTTTCTTCTTTCTTTTTCTTTTTTTTTTTTCCCCCCTCCATGGGATGCCATATTGCTAAACTTGTATTTTACAAGAGTGGCTTCCTTATTAGTGTAGTTGCAGGGTGGAAGGAGGGAGAATGGCAGAGCTGACAGAATTACATGCCTGGAGTTGGCTGCAGAAAGCAGGAGGCACAGTTCCTAGAAAATGGAGAAACGAAGATGACTTCTTATTTAACCACTCTCATTCCACGCTGCCCCACAAATTAATGTTTCTTACTGTAGGTGAGGCTTCCCATGATGTTTGGTGATATGTGAGACTTAAGGCCACATCCTGAACCCTTGTATTTCCATGAATAAGTAAAAGCCATGAGCTGATCAGATGGGTCAGTGGTGTGCACAATACCCTGCTTTGTGGGGATCCTGGGTTTGGGAGCGACCTTGAGGCTTTGCTTCCTCAGGCAAACTAGGGCTTGTAAGCATTACAAAGCCTCCCTGGAGAAGCTGGCATTTTTCAGGGAGCTTTCGCATTCCCTGCTGCCTGATTATTCAGCCTCAGAAGAGGATGCCCATCTTCCCAGCCCCGGGGTGAATGCAGGGTTTGCAGCTGCTAGTTTGTGAGCAAGGGGTTGCGTGGAAGGAGAAATCAATTCAAAACGGGGGGGCGTGAAAAAGGCTGTTAAATGCCACTGCATACCAAGGTACTGCATCAGGGAGTTAAAAACAGCATAGACAGATGCAAGGAGGAGAGACGGAGAATTAAAAACAAGAAGGGAGAAGGAGAGATAGGAGAAGTGAAAAAATAGTGCATTATAATAAACACAAACATAAAGCAACTACGAACAGTAATGAAAATTGGATTGCAAGCTATTCATGGCCGTAACTGTTGCCGTCATGAGGACCTGAGCAGTCAGATCGGACAACAAAGCGCTCCGTCAAGGACAGGAATCATCTGGGATGGCTGCGTTGCGCTGCCTGGAAAGCCATCACCAACTTGGACCCTGAGAAGATTATGGATTAGTTCATATTAGTCCCACTAGGGAGCCACAAACCTAAGGTTGTTTCTCACCCTTCTGTCTATCTCTGGTATTTATAAAGCAGTGAACTAATATCTCCCAGTACTTCTGCACCAGTAAAATCTAAAAAAAACCAACCCCAAAACATTACCATCCTTAAATAATGTGCCTTTACACTAATTGTAAAACGTTTACTGCAATATAGAACATTATTGGTAGGCGGAAGTCTGGAAATGAGCCAAACACAGTAATGGTGAAATAAGAAAACCATGAAACTGTTAGTGCTAGAGACCAGTTTGGAATTTTTTCTGCTACAGCTCTGTCACTGGGAGAGAGGATTTAATAGATGCTAAAACACAGAACTCTGCTGTCCTCCTTGATCTTCATTTAAATGTGGATTATATCACTCCAAAAGCATCTTTGAATATGATAGGCTCTTTGTTTAAGGAAAAAAAAAGCAAGCTGTGTGATCTGATGATGTAAGACTTAATCTTTAGAAACTGTGTCTTCAGAGGGAGCATTTATGCACGCTGAATCACTCTAGAAGTTGCATCTCTCACATTTCAGATGGTGTGGAACAGTCTAGCTGTCGACATTGAGTTTATATAGAATCATAGAATGGTTTGGCTTGGAAGGGACCTTAAAGATCATCTAGTCCAAACCCCTGCCATGGGCAGGGACACCTCGCACTAGACCAGGCTGCTCAAAGCCCCATCCAAATGAAAAGTTACCTGATGTCTCCTTGCAAATGAAGTCCCGGCCACTGTGTAAAATCCTTATTTAATCTATTACGCTGCACGGGTTTAAGTGAATTCTAGGTGCAACTTCAGCAATAGCAGTGGTTTTGCACTAACCTTGCAATAAAACAGGATAAGAAAAATAAAAAAAAAAAAGGATCCAGTTTGGAGACAGCGTCTTCTGTGAGGCATGCCATTCAGGCTCCCTTTACTTCATCTCTATGTCTGCAACAGGGAAATTACAGTTTTGGCTTCGTACTTTCTCTGTGAATGAAATACTTGCTAAAATATTTGTGCGCATGAGTATGTGTCGTTGCTGATTTGGTTTGTTTGTTGGGTTTTTTTTGTCCTGGACATCACAAAGGTGAATGAAGTGAGCAGAAACCCTTCTTGGAAATTACCACAAAGCAAGAGGCTGTACTGTGATTGCAGCTGAGCGACGGGTCCTCTTCACTCCTCACTGGGAATGGCCAGGGATTACTGGTGTGCCAGCCTGGTGTGGCCTGTCCCTCCTTCTGCCCACAAAGGGCTCTGTGGGCCCACATTTCTGAGGGCCTTTTACAAAAGTGTTATTCAAAAACACGTTGTTCCTCAGGTGGGTAAGGGGTGGCAGTAGCCAGGCACTGATTTGGCTTGGGAAGTTGTGTTTATATTTTGCGCATACTCTTGCTGAAGGCTAGTGGAACAGGAATTGTGATTGAGAGCCTGGCGTTCAAAAAAATAACTTTTCAGTTGAAATAAAACAGTGAAGTTTAATGCATTTTCCGAGATAACAAACCTTAAAATTGAAGTCAGTGGTGGATTACATTTACCGTGATTTCTGTGCAGGGTCTGTGCCGTTAAAAGTTATTTGAATAGCAACACATCAGATGGTTTTCACGGTTCTGCCTTTGTTGTCTTTGTTGGTATTTATAGGAGAAGCCCAGATGTACAAGCTAAAGAAGAACTGTGGAAACATATTCAGTAAGTACGGTCCTTGTAGGGTCTGAGTGACTGCTTGGTTTGCCTCTAATGTAGTTATTCACAATCCCGGCACTGTGGCTATACGGCATTATGTTCTGATTTAGTTATGTGCCACAGTAAACTATGCGGATGTTAATAAGCTTCTATGTCTAGGAGATACTGCAGATCGCTGAATGCACTGAATACAGACAAGCATTGTATGTAGATGAATTATTAAAGAAGAATACAGCATTTTAGAGATTTATTCCTCAGTGGCTTCCAAAATGTCTGTAATACTGACACTTTTAGGATAATGCCCCATACTCTATAGAGCTCTCCGTCGGGAAGATAGTCAGCTATTCCAAAGCATATTCAATGTTTGGTATACACAATGTTCAAATATATTGTAAGGCAACAAGATCAGATTTGCAGGGAGGTGAGAGGAAGGTGGAACAGGATGTGACACGCAGTTGAAGCAATCAAGGTGGTTAGACACATTTCTTAATAGGTTTCCTATTTTGATGTCAAGATAGCCTCAGGGCTGACAACAGCTTGTTTCAGTAAATCTTTTCAGCCTAATATAATAAAAATAAGAATGGTTTTGCAGTTGGTAGCTACTGTTACATTTTTTACTTTGCCTAATCCTTTCTAGGAAGGAGCTTGTGGATCCATCTGGCCTGTCTGAGGAGCAATTGAAAGAAATTCCATACACTAAAATAGAGTGAGTTTATGTCGGGATTTATTTTGTGAATATAAAAGCTTACTTTTCTTATTTTACTGTGAACTCTTTCATACTGAAATAGAAGTGGGTGTACACATAATCTCTAAACTTCTGTCTACTCCAAATGCTCATCTAGGATGGGTTGGATGAGGCTAGTTAATAATTTTAAAACCTAATGTTTTCTCTTTACAAAATATGAAAAAATCATCTTCGTCTCTCCCTGCCTCTCCCACACACTTAGGAAACTCCTGGATGTCTGCATGTCTCCCTGTGCCATCCATCAACCTGTTTTATGTTATACACTACAAAATCAGGGAGAACTGAATTCAAACAAGAAAATCCATTTATTTCCTAAACTTCTGCTGCCTTTAAAATTTTTATTCCAGTCATTTAAGGCACTGTTTGACCTGTTCGACCTCTTCCCTTGCTTGTCATGGGCAGCTGCCAGGGCATAGCTATTTCCTTAAGAACCGACATCTATTTCGCTGTGATAATTGCCCATTTGGGATGCCATGTGTCAGTGCAAGCAGCTGCATGTGGCAGAAATGGGATCCTGGTTTGCATTATAATGTGCTTCCACAGCACCACTAAACAGAAAAGCTGATGGTAAAGCTCTATATATTAATGCGTTCTTTATTAAATAGTTTAATTCTCAAATATGGGCACGCCAGTTTGTGACCTTTGCACTTCTAAAGCATTGAATTCCAAGTACAGACTCGTAAGAAAAGCATCAGCCTTTTAAATTCAGCCAGTGCAGTAAATTCAGACAGAAGCTCTCTGTTGTACTTTAATAAGAAATGTGAGGATCTCTCAGTCTGCAACTGAGTTTATGTTTTTGTGACAGGGATCTGGTTTACTAACCTACTGTCGTGAATTCTGTCTCTCTCTTAGGACTCAAGGTGACCCAATCCGCATTAGGCATTCACATTCCCCTCGGAGCTACCGTCAGTATCGGCGGTCCCAGTGTTCTGATGGTGAAAGATCTGTCCTGTCTGAAGTGAAGTATGTGAACATGGTTATTAGCAATGGACTGGTTTAGCATGGCCTAAAAGTTGTTCAAAGATCCTGGTTGGATTAGAATTGGCATAAATGTGGTTGGTTGCTGGCAACGGATTCAGGCAACCCTCTAAATAGTAGATCTTCAGAGCTAAATGACTCAAGTACAAAAGCATTTCTGGTTCATTCTGGGCCGCAGAGCCTTACTTGATCCACTTGGAAGGGGGAAAAACTGAAAAAGCCAAAATAAATCTCTGTTGCTCTTCAGTGGCAGGTCATGAAGTTGCCTAAGGGGTGAGAACTCAAGAGTTTCTTTCCCGATACCTTCATCCTTAATAGAGTTAAGACATCATGTGTATTAACTCTGCAATTTGTTTCATGGGAACTCCAGTAGAACCCTCTTCAGCAATGGGCGGATCAGTCTTTCCTAGAAGACTGATTTGTAAAGGGCCACTTACGAATGGAAAAGTGACAGCCCCATTCTCAGTTTTATTAAGGCCTTAAATATCAAAAGCGGTCCCCGCTTGGAGGCTCCTCCCCGGCTTATCACCCGCTTGGGAGGCTAGTTTTAGCTGGATGGCCCCTGAGGAGGTGCAGCACATCCATGATTTCAGGTGAGACTCATCTCACATGAAGTTAGGCTGCCTCTGTACGCCCAGAGGAGAGAGGGCCCTTGAGAAGGAATGGGATGACCTGAAGGTGCCCACTGACCACTGAGGATCAGTGTGATAGCTTTCAGATGTCTAGTCAGGTGATAAGCCTTTCGGATTTTGCTTTTCAGATCTATGTAGCTGTCTGTGTTAACTTCGTTATTCTGTCTTTGCATAGCTATAGTTTACTTCATTATAGCAATATCCATTTTGTAATATTGTAATTCCAGTGCGAAAACTGATCTGGTGCCTCCACTGCCTGTTACACGATCTTCAGATGCGAAAGGTCCCAGCATCCAGTTGACTCAACAGGTCAGTAGTTGTGCATCCTTTGCAATTTTCCTTTTTTGGAGGGAGAAGGGGGAGTCTTGCTTACAGCGAGGGGGAAGCTGGTATACTTCAGGCTAAGCACACGTGATTTGTAGAAATAGGTAACTTGTGTGATTGAGTCCTGTTCAAAATTCACATTGTCTTATTTCCACTCTTATCCAGTACAACGTGGCTTAAATTCATGCCCTGGAAGGAATTAATGTTACAGTGTTCAGTGTCCACAAACACCTCTCTTTTCCTTTTGCCCCAGACGCCTTCACAACAGTGGCCATTAATTCCTTGTGGGCACTTGCTTGCAGTGTTTTGCTAAACATCAAATAATTAGTTGTGGCGTTTCCTGAATAGAGAGTATGAATCCAAATAGCACAGAGAGGCAGCAGCTGGCAGGGAAGAGAGGAGGCAAGAAGGGGAAAAAGTTCTGTTTGATCAAATAAATGTAGAGACTTTAATATTCCTGGTGTATGTGCGTATATATATATGTATGTGTATAAAAATCGCTATATCCTTAGCCTAAGGCTGTCATAGCAGCAGTTATCAATCAAAATACAGTATTTAAATTCTGCTATACTTTTTCAACAATGTGTTCTAATTTGTTCCTTTCAGAGACAGAACGGATCTAAAGACAGCCTAATAGAAGAAACATCTCAGCTATCCACTAACAATATTGATGGAAAACCCACCACTAAGATCATAAAAACTGTACAGGTGTCACGCTTCAAGGTGGAGACTTGACTGCCATAACTGACGATGGTGAATGGATTTTATTCTTTGGAAATGGGGAATTTGTGTGTGTGTGCGTGCAAGGGAAGGAACTGAAGTCGACATGGTAGCAATTTCTTCAGGACACTCGGAAGCACAGCCTCCTTGTTGGGAAGGCCAAGCAATGCACTAGAACCACCGTTCTAGTGGTGTGACTGATCGAGGAGAAGCTGCCTGATTAGACAACCAAAAAGAAAAGTCTTAGTAGACCTGAATGATCAGCAGTTACATTTCCAAAAAATGAACAAAAAAAAAAAATTGCTGCAAGAAAAAAGGCTTTATGGTCTGCTCTGTAACTGAATAGCCTTTTTCCAAAAAATGACTGTTAACTGACATGATCAGGACCAGATGCTTCAAGAGAAGCAAAATAGTCATATTTTTGGCCAATTGTGCAATACAGTGTGATATGGGGAGAATTATCTTCACAATTTTATATGGGGATCAACTTATGTCCTGAGACATAAGGACTGATAGCTCTTACAAGATTTATTTTAGCCTAACACAACAACAGATGCTCGTGTTGTTAATACAAATGTTGACTCAACCTGTTTCAGCTCAGAAATAATGGATTCTGTAACACCCTGTAGCAGAGAGTTCCAGAGGTGATGCAGACTTACTTTCCCTTGGCAGTTTTAAGTGTTCTCTCAATTTTGAATGCCCTTTTATGTAGAGGGACTATTTAATTGAACATTCCATACCACAGAAATACATCTGTCACCTTATAGTAAACCACACTGGAAAAAAGAAAAATGGAGAATGTGTACTGACCCACCATATTTAGACTGCTTAGCAAGGCACTTAAGTACTGGTTAAATGAAACTTGTAGAGTAGGATTTAAGACAGCTAGCAAATAGCTTTTTTTTTTTTTTTAAACTAGATTAGCAAAGTCTGCCTTAATCTCTTTCCATATGAGATAATCAATGCTAGTACCTTCCAATACTTTTCTCTGAGCCATTTCTACTACGATAAAATGACAAAGGCAGTATTTCAGGTATGATAATTGCAATTTTTTTCTATTGTCACAGTAGGAATAGTAAGTTTTAATGATGCTGCACATTCATTGGGTTATCTTGTAGTATGTATCTGAAGTGATACCTATCTCTTCTGTCACCTATCTGTCACCTGATACCTATCACTTTGTACAAATAGCTGAAAGTCATTGATCTGCCTCCCATTTGTCCACAGTCGGCACGCAGATGAGCCTTCTGGCATTGCTAACTTATTAAGAAGCTTAGCAAAATCTTGGTGTTGTGAAAGTAACTTTTGCTAAGCGTAATCCCCAAACTAAATGTTGAATTTGACAAACAGCATTGGAAATGGCTGTAGTAGCTCATGTGCCTTTTCACATCAGTCCTCCTTAAAATCAACCTGCACCGCCTCAGTGATTTGCAGTGTTCCTTTTCCTTCCTGGGGGTTGGACTAGATGACCTTTAGAGGTCCCTTCCAGCCCAAACTATTCTGTGATTCTACGCCCGGCAACACTATACCAGGGGACTGCAGCCCTGTCAGGAAGGCAATGCTGTTTGAGAACTGGAGTGATCATAAGGCATCTAAGTTATGCTTTACAAGAGGCACGGGATTACTGATACACATTTTAACTAACAAAACTGAGAAGTGAAACCTTGTATGATGTGTTTTATTTTCCACTTCGTTTTTTGATTCTTTATTGTTTCACGATCTGAGGTGGTCAGGTGGATGCTACTAGCCAGGGTGATAGCCATACAGTTTGTGTGTTCCTATCATAGGAATTGGTCTGCAGTTGTGAGATCCTGCATCATGCCAGGGAAGGCAGATTCTCTTCATAAATATTTTTCTTCGATCACTTATTTGGGACAGTTCTGCTTCTTCAGTCTCAGTAAACAAGTCTATGGGAAGGAAAAAGCCTAGAGCCTCTCTGTGATAAGAATTCCATTTTGATGGAGGTTCTTCAGCATTTTCTGATTTTACTATAGATTTCATTCTAGGACATTGTTGGGCTTGGCTTAAAGTACTTGCTCAAACTGTTTTGGAAGTCTGTTAAATAGTTTCATTGTCATTGCTCCAATTTAAAGTGATATTTTAAGATCTATTTATGACTTTGTGTAGTATTCTCACAAGCACCAGTTAAAAAAAAACAAAAAAAATCAAAACAAAACCCCCCCATCATTGTGGCAAAGATTAAGGTGATATAGATTAATCTAGAGCATCACAATCTTTTGGAAGACTACTGAAATACGACAAACCACACAAGAACTGGTTACAGTGTCTGCAGTGAAAGCCACTCCTTATTTCTTCAAGGTGTTCCAAGCTGGAGCATTACGCACTTGCTTGTAGTTTGTTGCTTTCTAAATCATTACCATTATTCTGCATTCCTTACTCAGGCACAGGCAAGTAGAACATATCTACTTACTTTAGGAGGATTTGTATTATTATTTGAGAATTATCTGTACATAGTGTCCGTATCTTGCCAATCCTCAAATATTGATCAAGGAGAAAATTACTTGCAAGGTTTATATCCAACCTCTTGTTTTTCTGTATGTGGTCATCTGCCTGTGGGCTTTTGTCTATTATTGCTTGATACCATCAGCCAAGTGTGTGGAATTGTACTTACCCCACTACATCAGAAAACAGGCTTCTGTGTAGACTAATAGTGAAAGGTTTCAATTCTCAAGTCACAGGAGCATTGTTTAGTAAGCAAGCCAACTTTTTTGCTTTTAAATGAGAAATTTACAGAGTCCTAGATTTGAGTTAGTGGACTTCTCTCCAATGAGACTATGTAGGAAGCGGGTTTCAGCAAGTCAAATGCTCATTCTGAGGCACTACAATAGTTTTGTATCTACAGAAGAAAGACTAAGCTTAACGCGTGTATTATGTGTTCAGTGTCAGTGCCAGAACAAGGCAAAACTTGGACAAGGATATGTCACTGTCAGCTACTAATACAAAAAAAAGAAACTTTTTCCATGCCTGTGAGCCTCCTTTCCCTTCAAGCTTCTTTCCCTCAGTCATTTGAGGAAAGGCAGCTTTTCTTGTGATCTTGTTACTTCTGCGAGAGAGAGACCTACACGTGATCAATCACTGAAAGCACTTACTGTGTGGCAGCTATGCTCTGTAGCCCTAAGCCAGCCCTGTAACATCTGTAAGCGGCTGGTTTCTTACATCTCTGAGCTACACCTTGCCCTTTCCCACGTTGCTACCATTCCCTGGCTTGCTTAGGGCTTGCACTGCCTAGAGGCAGTTATGTTTTCAGGCCTGCAGTGTGGATGTCAGCCTCAAATACTTGTACCTCATGATGAGTCAGGCAAAAGACAGATGTATAACCATCTCAGGCAAAGTTTACCCTGGGACTGGATGCCATACAGACCTGTCCTCACTGGACAAAGGAGTGGTATTTGAGACATTCCCATCCTAATTCTGCTTCTAGTCTGCTGAGGTGATCTCAGGCCAACAATTTCAACTTCGTGCCTCTGCATTTACCTCTTTGGAGACTTCTCTAAGTGCTAGGAATAGGTAAGTTATGGAACTCTCTCACTTACTAATTAGCAACACCTACAATGTAGATATACCTCTTTGCAAAACATGTATTTTATACAATAAAGAGGGCTTGCTCACCACACCACAAAAGCATTTTGTATATCCCATATTGGTCCTCTTGCTTGTTAGCTGGTTTCTTTCATTAGGAGCTAGCCTTGACCTGCTGTTTTCTACACTGCACTCCTTCCCAATATCCCTAACCTTGTAACTCGTTATTCTAATTGAGCTCATTATATTGAAGATGTTGGTTGGGAAAAAAGAAAATCACTATACTTTAAGTTGCCAAATCAGTCATCTTTATACAGGTCAATATTGAACTGAATGGATAGCACGTTTTCTTTTGTGAAAGCCTGTTTAATTCAAAGCTAGAAAGATATTTGAAAACAACATAAACATATCAATGTGATGCGTATGTTCTGTGTACATTAAGTATTCATGAAGCAACTGTGTGCTTTATTTTAAATTGAGTTTGATGATAGATGGCTGTGTCAATACTTGTGTCCAGGTTATTTAAAAGTCAAGTAAAACTTGAATTTTTAGGGCATTCCGTGGTTGCCTGTGTGTCTTATTTACATTACACAAAGGAGCAAAGCCTTCAGAAACAGAGATTCATTTGACACCACCATCTGGTAAAAACAGGTGTAGTACCAATTAAAAACCACTTGAGGATACAGCTTCTCCAGATTAAGTATTTTTCCTGGTAGCAGAAAGTTGTCAGCGTAAGCTTTATACACCAGTCCATAGCCATACTAGTTTCCTTTCTTACGTAAAAATCACCAGAAAACAACAGCAGACTACATGAGCTGTCAAACCAAACACACAGATGCAGAGCCAGTGTGGCAGATGCTCTTTCCTTCATGTGCCTGTTGTAGTTTCTCTCCTGTATTTGTCTCCTTGACATGAGTTGTGGTGAGCTGACTTTGGCTGGACACCAGGTGCCCACTAAGCTGCTCTGTCCCTCCTCTCCTTAGCAGGATGGGGGGGGGGGCGGGGCAGAGAAAAGAGTAAGATGGAAAAAACCTCATGGGTCAAGATAAAGGCAGTTTAATAAAGCAAAAGCAAAGTCCAAGTGTGGAAGCAAAGGAAAATAAAAGATTCATTCTCTCCTTCCCATCAGCGGGGGTGATGTCCAGCCATTTCCTGGGGAGTACGGCTTCATTATGCATAGCAGTTGCTCTGGAAGACAAACATCGTAATAGCGAATGCCACCCTGCCCACCCTTCTTTCTCTTACTTTTTATTGCTGAGCAGATGTCATATGGTATGGTATATCCCTTTGGGCAGTTTGGGTCAGCTGTCCTGCCTGCGTGCCCTCTCAAGATCTTGCCCACCCCCAGCCTACTGGGGAGAGGGGAATGTTGGAGAGACAGCCTTGATGCAGTAGCCAGAACAATGGTGTGTTATCAACACCTTTCTAGCCACCAATACACAGCACTATGACAACTGCTATGGGGAAAGTTAACTCCATCTCACCCAAACTCAATAGTGCGTTAAGAAAACCACTGGCCTCCCAAGCTGGTCACAATTTAAAGATACACCTTACTCACAGTAATGTTAAGATCTCAAAAATAGCTAGGACTATGCAGTTATTTCCTCAATGAAGATATCAGAATGTACTTGACGTTCTTAATAAAATACTGTTTAATTTACTACAACTAAGCCCCTTTGCTGGGCAAAAGAGGCAACAGATTTACATTCAGTAATTCCCCCGCTGATAGACTGTTTAACACAGCTGGCCTTACTCAACTCAGATGCAGTGTGCAGAATAGTTGGAAGAGGAATTCAGAACACACCAGCTTTCCTTCTGTGCACACCTCTAAAGGGTTCTGATTTGCAGCTTTAAATCCTGAGACCCCTCTTCCACAGAGCACTGGAGGTAAGAGAAAGGAGGGCTGGTGCAACACTAATGTATGCACAGATCTTTGTTCTCTTGCTCCCCTAGACCACCTCAGAATCTGTCCTCCTTTCTACTTTTAAATACTATCAGCTTCAACAGTCTGTCAGACAGAGGAAAGTAAAAAAAACAAAGGAGTCAAAACCAAAGGAGTCTTGAGGTTTTTTTTCCCCAAGGCTACAGTCCAGTTAGCCACTGAAAAACTGAAAGGCAGTCTGAATGCTTAACACCATACTCAGTATTTACCAGCATTACTAATTTAGTAACCAATGTCTAATATTCTTCCCTCTACCTCACTTTTTCTTTGTTCCACCACACTATGAAAACAGGTATTAGACACTGAAGCTTAAGATTCTACAGTTTTTCTCGTTGAAAGAGAATTAACATTTTAGAGAGCCATCATTAAAACCTGGCATTAGATCTTGCTCTCAAGAGTTAAAAAAAAAAAAAAGTCTTGAAATCTACTCCTGCCAGTCTTGCACTTTAAGAACAAAGACCCATGAGCAAAACTCCTGAACAGATGGTATCTTCAGGGAATGTAATCCCTAAAAGAAACCCTAAGCTTTCAAGTGCATCCAATAATTGTATGTTGGATCACTAAAAATTAATTACTCTTGTCTAAACCTCCTTGCCTCTTGACAAACTAAAAACTAACTATGCTTAGACTTTGCATTCGTAATTTGCTTACGTTCACTACTGAAAAAAATGAGATGTTGCAAGATACATAATTTCAGCATTTGCTCTTCTGATAAAATTTATGAGAAGCCTTCCTGAAAAAATAAGCAGGAATTCTAGTTGTTATACCTAGAGTATTTCACTGTACTTCAAGTTTAGTTGCAGTACCATATTATACAACTGATTAAGGTAATAAAAAACTAAACTTGCAGTTTTCCATGTTGGAGAAATACCTTTCCTCTTATTTTTAAAGCCAGGTTTGCTGAATTTTAATTTCTACTTTTCCTCACCACAATACAGTCTCAGCTAACCCAGTCTCTCGAGTACTACAGAAGACCATGGTTTCAGTGATTGTTTCCCCTCTACTTAATAGCTCCTAGGTTTTATTTAGTCCAAAAGGGTGAACTGGTATCCCAAACACAATGTCAAGGAAGTCAGAACTGTCAAACAGAAGGAACTGCTATTACAGCTTGGGAAGGACAGAAATTATGAGAACAGAAATATAAATCTTTATTTTTTTGGCTACATAAATATTACCAGACACTGCCCCAATACAGTTAAAAGCACCTTGTATTACTACATGCACTCTTAACATTCCATCTTTTTAACAGGTTTTTGTTTCTCATGGAGTAGCCTTGCATAGACTGCCACTGGTCTCAGGCTGGTTCTAACAATTCTTCCTAGGGGAAAAAAAAATAAACACAATGTGAGACTGGACACATTTAGCATGCAACTGTTTTCAGTAACATCCTCTGGATCCCTGAGACTAGTCCAATGGATCAGCTTCCCCTCATCCCTCTGGAAAAAATTCAAAAGCTAAAATCTGCAAATCTAATTTTTAAAGAATCTACATGCAAGAGATCTTTGCCCATCTAAGCAAGATTTCAGATCCTAACTACAAGTTGGTGGCTGTACTAACACTTTCTAGCTAGTAGGAATCAATAGAAAGTTTTGTAGTAGTAACTTCTGCACACATATTATATGCATTATAATTATACATAATGGGCATTATATGACAGTTTAAGAAAACAGTAAGCCAGTAATAGAAAGATGAAATTTGTTAATTTTATGTTGAAAAACAAGTAGCAGCCCTGTTATTAGACACATTACTCAGAGTGGATTAAACATATGTTTATCTTCCCAGTGTCTGAGAGATTCATATAAAAAGAGTCCCCATCTTATTCTTCAGCCTTGCAAAAAAACCCAGTGCTGGTGGTGTGAAAGGTCTGGGATGGATTTCACTGCTTCATTTTGTATTGACAGCGCTGGTAAAGCATTAAGCGTGTCTGTGTTTTTCACATTGCTCAAGTAGATTTTCACATTCAATGCATGAAACTGTGATTCTAGTATTTTCAAGGGCATTGTCACAAACTTGGAACGAATTTTATCACCTCACTGATTATTTCTGTCCCGTTCTTTCACACAAGGAAACCAACAGTGATGTAGTGGATCTTACATCACTCAATTTCACTTTCGTATGAACATGTACATGTTCATGCAATATACTGAACTGTCAGTTTGATTTTTCCCCGGAAGTTATTTGAGTCCTTTCTCAGCAAGAAACAGCATACATTCTTTAGGTAACTCCAGATCAACCAGCCTGGTAGCTCCTGGGAAATCGCTTTCTGAATATCTGTCTTCAGCATGGACAACTATTGGATCACAAACTTCCTTCAGAACTTGACTCAGCTCAGTTTGCACAACTTGGTTTAAGAGCTTGTCATGTTTTTTTTGTCAGCGGCTGCCAAATAATCAGTCTGCTTTCCCAGAGCTGCAATCACATTTTGAAAGCTGCTACTGCAAACACCACACAATTGTACGATCTGTATTTCTCTGCCCTAGTAGTTTGTACAGTATTATCAACATCTAGCACAGTGAAAGAATAAAAAAGTGTGCAACAGAATTGTTGATCATTCAAAAGCTTCAATAATCCAAAAGACTCATTAATGGGTGCCAAATGCAACCCCAATTCTTCTGGAAACTTCTCCCTAACTTTTACCTCTTCCAAGTATTCTTGAACAATGTTTATAGTTCTTCCCCTGCTTCAGTGTGCAGCACTGTGTCTCAGCACTCTCCCCTTCACTATGCTCAAGATGTGTGAGCTGGACATCTTTTATTGTCTTTCTACTCCATTCAATCTACCCTTCATCACTGCTGTACTTTCCTATGTTTGAGCAACTAGTCTGTTTACAGTCAGCTGCTGCTGCTAAAAAAACCTTCAGCATTTTTTTCTTTCACTGAGCACTGCACAAAGTATTCAACAGGAACACCACTCTCTCTAGCACGTGGTGTAATATTGTGACCCTTTCTAATTTGTAAGACAATCAGTCATTTCTTCAATTTGACTTGAAACTTAAGTTTGTACTCTGAATTTCACCTTCCATTTAGTCTCTGCAGAATTAGAGTAGGCTGTCTAATAGTTTACTCAGTATGGCTTACACCCTCTGAAATGCAGGGGGTTATCATAGTGATTTCTCAGTACTGGATCGTTCTTACATCACATTTACAATATTGACCAAGAAGTTCCTGGCTTCAAAGGCTGGGATTACTTGTCATTACTACATACCCTTGGCTATGTACGTTACACGAACCACAGTTTCAGCACTGAAGAAATCTTTCCTAATACAAGCAATTTTTACTAATGCCTTGTTTCTAACATTGAATTTCATGCTGTCTTGCACTACTCAACTTTCCAATAGTGTTGGCTTTTCCAAGACTTTACAGTGAAACAGCACTTTGCGTATAAGATTCAGAACTTTCATGTTTCACCAGTCTTTGAACATTTTCAGCCCTTGTACGCTGAACTGCTGCACAGTATCACCCCCAAGAACAAAACAGAAAAGCACAGACTCCTCCTGGACACACTGGCAGCCAGCTTTTAATAAGCCAGTCACATCAAACTTTTTAGTTTAGGGTTTCCACTTTGCTTTTGGAGATGAGAACAGAGTCATAAGGCTGATCTCACTCTCAATGTTTCAATTCAAATTTCTGCTCTGAAGTCATTCTGTTGAACTTCTTTTTCAACAGAATGTCTGCTTCATTATAGGAAAATGCTGAAGGACACTGCTGCACAAGAAATTACTGTCACTCACCTCATGAAGGAAGTTGCAGGGCACCTGGGCAATCAGCATTTTGTGTAACTCTTTCCTACATGCCCTTCGCACGCTCAGAGGCTTTCACACAGAGGGCTATGTCTGTGAGCTTCTGAACTTCCAGCAAAACACACTACAACTCTGTAAGAAGCATTCATAGCATTAAGCATTCCAGTTGGAACAGATCCCACAATCCCCTAAGAGCCACCGCTGCTAGCGGTATTAAAGTATACTTTACACTTTCAAAAGTACACCAAGGAAAGACTGCTCTATGTATAGCAGAAGAGTAGAATACATATTATCCAATACCAAATAGTCCTACAGAGGGATTCTTTTTAAACCTTTCTGACACCAGACATAAATAACAAAAGGCAAATGCAAAGGCAAAACACATTTTTCCCCCATTAAAGAAGATGTTCTGTAGCTGACTATTCTGAAGCTGTAGATATCTTTTTGCAATAGAAAAAACAGGCCACTGCAGGAGTCTGTAATGTTATGTACTAATTACGTGCAGCACAGAAGTTAAGAAGTTATCATGACAGACAGGATGGCTAAAAAAATGCTAAAAGTGGCCATTATCATTTTAGTTTTTCCTCTTTTCATAACTGTCAGACTCTTCATTTAAAAACATTGAAGCATAAAATCTACTATGTAACTGCTCAACCATACAATTCGTATATTTTTTTTTGTCCTTGCAAAAACAGGGAGGAGAAAGGTAAATAACCAGCTCCTTAAACAGTTTGAGCAAGAATTCCTGTTTGCCTTTTTTGACACCACATTCATTCTGGACAGCAATGAATGGGCAACACAAAGGCAAAAATTTAAGTATTAGAACTGATCATCTCTGAAAAATTAAATTAACAGCATATGAAAAAGTTAAATTCATCAGTAGGCAAATACTTAAAAATTCACAAGTAATTAATGTTTTATACAGAGTAAGGATTTCATAAAAAAAGCCAAGCACACCATACTCTTGGGACATCTTGTGGTCATGCTGGTGCTTGCTTAGGCCATCGACAGACTTCCATTGCTTTCATCTGAAAGAAAAAGGAGAACTTCACTCAGAAGAGTGACCGAGATACATGAACAGTACAAGTCTAACATGAAATACTTGAAATAATTGCCCGATTTCAAACAACAGAAAGTAGACTCTACGTGTCCTTCCCCCTAGAAAAAAAAAAGCCCCAATCATCCCTATCAGCACTCTTTAAGATTAAGGGCTACTCAATTACAAGAGTTCTAGTGTCCTGCTACAGCAAAAAGGAGTTATGCGGAAACCCATCAACATCTCAGACAGCCATGCACAGATGTCTCTGTACAACAGCTGCACTCAACTTTCCCACATTACTGAAAAAGTATTCCTCTAAAACGGGTGGCATGGTGCATTTAAGACATGGTGGCTGCATGGCAAAAGCCTGCCCAAAGGAGTTCAACATAAATCAACGAAGTAACGGAACTAGAAAACTCACTCTTCCAAAAGGTGAGCTTTTGGAGAGTTCTCCCAAGGCGCTGTGAGCAGCCTACATATAAGCCTTCAAAAACTAGAAGCTCCAGGGGATGAAAGGCCACCTATCATAGAATCAACTAGGCTGGAAGAGATCTTTAGGACCATTGAATCCAACCATCAACCTAACGCTACCAGAACCACCACTAAACCATGTGCCTAAAATAACCTCCAGGGATGGCAATTCCACCACTTCCCTGGGCAGCCTGCTCCAATGCTTGGTAACCCTTTCGGTGAAACTCTTTTTCCTAATATCCAATCACAACCTCCCCTGGTGTAAGGTGAGGCCATTTCCTCTTGTCCTGTTGCTTATTACTTGGGAGAAGAGACAAACCCCCACCTCGCTACAGCCTCCTTTCAGATAATTGTAGAAGAGTAATAAAGTCTCCCCTCGGCCTCCTTTTCTCCAGATTAAACAATCCCAGTTCCCTCAGCTGCCCTAGAGACTTGTTCTCTAGACCCTTCACGAGCTTCACTGCCCTCCTCTAGACTCGCTCCAGAAATTTGATGTCTTTCTGGTAGCGAGGGGCCCAAAACGGAACACAGTACTCGAGACGGGGCCTCACCAGTGCCAAGTACTGGGGAATAACCACTTCCCTAGTCCCGCTCACCACGCTATTCCTGATACAGGCCATTAATTCACTCAATGCTTTGTTTCATGGAGATAAGATAACGAGCAGGGAATGAAAAGTCGTCCGTGTGCTAAAGCTGTTCCCCTCACGAAGCGGCACTCCATCCCCGGCCAACCCCTCCCACCCCCGTGCCCGCCGCACCTCCCGCGGCGGGGCAGGGCAGCGCCAGGCTCTCGGGGACGCCGCTTCAAGAAACGCAACCCCTTCCCGTTACCGGCTCAGCCCTCCCGGTACCTGTGCCCGCCTGCGGCCTGGCCAGCGAGCACCCTGGCCCGGACGGCAGCCGCTAGCAGAGACCGCTCGGCCCGTTAAGGCGCCTCGGTACCGGTACCGGCCCCCGACGGTCCTCACCGCGAGCGCGTGCCGCCCCGCACACCAACGGCCAGCACGCGCGCCGAGAGAGAGACCAGCGGCCCCTGCTGCTCCCAGCGTGCCTCGAGAGGGGCGAACCAACGCTCCCGCGAGAGGGGGAGGTGGATGGAGAAAGACACACACACACACACGCCAGCTCTTCCCTCAGCGCAGAGGCCGCTTACCGGGTCTTCCACACACGCGACACTATAGCCCTCAGCAGGCGGAATCCCGAGCAGGCGAACCCGCCGTGGTGCAGGGGGGTGAGGTCCCGGCCAGCACCGCCCCTTCCCCCCTGCACGAACAGGGCGGTGGAGGCTCCCAGGGGAACGCCCCCCCCCCACCCCGCGGCCCCGACCTCGAGCCATTGCGCATGCGCAGCGTTGCCGCGCGGGCACTGAGGGCGGGCGGCGGCCCGGTGAGGGCCGCGTCCCCGTCGGCCAGGCCGGCTGGGCCGTGAGGGCGGAGCCGCCGCCGTAGGCGGTGGTTGCTCACTACCCTGGGGCGGGGGCGGGCGCGCTTCGGTGCTGAAGTGACTGCAGGGGGGAAATTAATTGTTCTCCTGTGGCGAGGGGGCTGCCGTGCGTGCGGCGTATTTATGCCAGCGAGCTGGGCGCGCCGTGGGGCTTTCATCAGTACGGCTTGTCCGAGGTGAGCCCCTACTGGCACAATTAACAGTGCCACAGAAAGCATCTCTTGTGCCTGATGCTGTCCCGCCATTAAGCTTCCCTGCTCCAGCACTCTGTGGATGACTCACATGGTGGGCGATGATCCTTCTGCTCACAGGCCGCATTCTGTTTCCCTTCTCAGCACACCAGCACTGCATTTTTGCAGTAGCTCTCATGCGGAACGTGGTGAGGTTCACAGTGAAGCGACTGCACATAGACACCATGATTTTGTGTATTGCTCATTTGCGATCATGTCGGTAGTGCCCTGCTGTTTGCTCCCCAGCTCGAGGAGCATGTGCAAAGTAACCAGCCTCAATCGAGGGAGGCAAGGTGTGCAATAGACCTGGACATTTAGCAGTTGAATGCTGGCAGAGGCTTGGTTCTAAGTGCACAATTTCCAGATCTGCTGACCCTGTAAGTAGAGGCTGTACATACCATGTTTGAAGGACTGAGAAGGAGGAATAGAGCCGTTACATACACCAGGAGGATAAACTGGGACTGTATGTGGAGAAAAAGTAGAATGAGGCTAGTACCAGCTGTAAGAAACCTGAGACCTGTCCAGCTGTTGTATCTGCCTTTCTCGCTGTACTTACAGCTATTGCGGCCTGCTTGCTGCTTCGAGTACCTCCTTACCTGGAAACAGCAGAGGGAGTAGTTACATCCGGTGTACAGAATGCAAAGTTGCAAAGTCACTTCTGCAGGACAGACAGGACATCTTAGCTAAATTATAGGAGGTCATAAAAGGGCTGCCAAATGACCAAATGGCATGATTCCTTGCAGCATTGATAGTGGGGAAAAAAATAAGAAAAAGCTGAGGAGCAAGCAAATGTCACCACTCACAGTTTCTGGACAAGTGCGCAGACTTGCAGGAGTGCAGGTTTCTTCCTTTGGTAATTTAAGCCTAGTTTGCTTTATAGGAATTAATTTTTATGTCATTATGCTGAGGCATGTCTCTGAAACAGGGTATATTAGTGCTCTGTTTCAGTTTATAGCAAAACCAACCAATATTGTGTACATTAATTTTAAGCAGATTTACCTTCAGTAGCTTTGGCTTGTCATCCAAAATTCTGTTTTCTACTTAAAGAAGATTGTCTCAAGCATTGCCTCAAGCCTAACTTATGCATGCATAAAGGTCAGCACTTTGTGTAAAGTCATACTTAAAATACAGAAGCAGTTGGTCTTGCAGAGGATACTGATCAGATTGTTGCTGACAGGCTGATAAATCAGTGGAGATCTGTTACTCTGTTGCTGATACAGTCAAGTGTTGATTTGCAGCTCATGGACAGCTGTCTGGACAGAAGTTTAAGAAGTCAAATGTAACTAGTCCAGATTTTGATTACATAAGTCAACAGTGTAGTGAAGAAAAAACCTTTCATGCTTGTGACTTTTGTTATTTTTTCCTAGGGATACAGGAGAGCTCAAATAGGTACATGAGAAAACATTCTATCCATAAAACACTAAATGATTTATATGAAAAACTTGGTCATTTCAGGTGTCCCCAGAAGTTGTTACTGAATCACAGAATCACAGAATGGTTTGGACTGGAAGGGTCCTTCTAGTCCAAACCCCCTGCTGTGGGCAGGGACATCTTTCACTAGATGAGGTTGCTCAAAGCCCCATCCTATCTAACCTTGAACACTTCCAGGGATGGGGCATCCACAGCTTCTCTGGGCAACCCATTCCAGGGTCTCACCACCCTCACTGTAAAGAATTTCTTCCTTATGTCCAATCTATCTAAATCTCCCCTCTTTTAGTTTAAAACCATTACGCCTTGTCCTGTTACTATGGGCCCTGGTAAAAAGCCCCTCTGTGTCTTTCTTATAAGCTCCCTTTAAGTACTGAAAAGTCACAATAAGGTCTCCCCAGAGCCTTCTCCAGGCTGAGCAACCCCAACTCCCTCAGCCTTTTTTCAGAGGAGAGGTGTTCCAGCTCTCTGATCATTTTCATGGCCCTTCCCTGGAGCTGCTGTAACAGGTCCATGTCTTTCCTGTGCTGGGATCTCACAAGAGCAGAGCAAAGGGCAGAACCACCTCCCTCGACCTGCTAGCCACCCTTCTTTTGATGCAGCCCAGCATACAATTGGCTTTCTGGGCTGTGAGCAGACATTGTCATCTCATGTCCAGCTTTTCATCCACCCATACCCCCAAATCCTTCTTGGGGCTTGCTCTCAATCCCTTCATCCTCCAGTCTGTATTGATACCGGGGGTTGCCTGGACCCAGGTGCAGGACTCTGCACTTGGCCGTGTTGAACTTCATGAGGTTCACATGGGCCCACCGCTCAAGCTTGTCAAGGTCCCTCTGAATGGCGTCCCTTCCCTCAAGCCTATCAGCTTGATGTCATCCGCAAACTTGCTGAAGCAATCAGATAGCGTAAGAAAACAGTGACCAAAGTGATTTTGATGGGATAGACATAGGTTAGAGACATTGATCACAAATTCTGTGGTTCTTCTTATTGAACAATTTGCAAGACAGTAAAAGTAATCAGTGGAACAATTTACAAAGGACAGGAAGTGATTCTGCATTGCTGATTTTTTTTTTTAAATCTGGTTGATTTAGTCCAATCAGGGATAGGATTTTCTGAAAGTGGCAATATAATTCAAAAAGGAATGATTTCATGTCAGGCACTTCCGTAGCCTCTATTCTAGATGACCACAGTGAATCTGAATTGCTAATTTCTGAATCCACGAACATTTTATTTGTTATAAGTGTCCTTGTGAAACCAGGACATGCTAAATTGAGGGCATAATTAACAGTAATCCTTAGCTATCTAATGGATAAAAATATCCTCTTGAGGTAGAAACAGATACCTTGCTGCCATTTTAAAGTATCTAGGGGCTTAAACAGAAGGTGCCGGTGAATTATGCTTTGGCAGGTTAAGACATTGCTGTCCCAGCAGTCTGCCTTGTTGGTCTGCCGATTACCGTCCATGTTGTATGGTTAGCAGAAGTGAATTAGCTGCTCTGATACAAAGGCCTCTTGTAGGTTTCATGGCCTCTTATGTGGAATCTGAGCTAAACCACTGACCTGCTGCATGCAGTGGCTGAGGTATTTCAGTCTGTCAACTCAGCCGCAGGGCATAAGGGGAGAACTTGATCCTGCAGTGATTAAGACAGAAAAGCTTACCTACCTAGTGAAAGACTTGAGATGCTTAGCCTTTTTGACTTTTAAGTTAATAGTGAGATATTATTTTCTGTTTGGTTTCCTAAAGGTGTGATGAACGATTTAATCACTGAGATGATTCTGCTTTGTCAGTTGGTGATATTTTTTAAGCTGGTTTCAGCCCAATTTGTCAAAGAGCTAGAGAAATATCAAGTTCTTGAAGGTTTTGTGAAAAATCATCATCTGGCTAGCCAAAAGACCTGCTAGGTGTTGCATGCACTACTTGTCTTTCAGCCAAATGGAGGCTTTCTCCTCCATTTGGGGGAGGATGGGAGGGAGTGGTGATAATGTCTGCACTCTCTGATGTATACCTCTCCACAATTTTGTTTTAAATCCATAAAGCCAGCTTGTGAGTGGCACTGCAGTCTTCCAGTGGTGAGGTGACTGTGTCTCTAAGCAGGTGTGGACAGGAGCTGTGTTTCCCAGCTCCACTGAGCTGCTTAGAACCCAGCACTGAAGTGAGTCTTACCAGCTACCTAAACTGAGGTTTTCCCTTTCTGTTTAAATGTTGTTGAGCTCTTCCTGAGCATGCACAAAAGGCCTCTTGTTACCACTGAAGTATCTTATCAGACCTGAGAATATTTCTGACAACTTAGCACTGAAAGAGCCTATTTAGGCTTTTGATGGCATTGACTTCAGTTCTAGAAAGTACTGAACAGCAACAATGATCTCTTCATTCACTCTTATTTCCTATTTTTAATGTATAATACAACAGCTGGCAACTGGCATCCTCAGATGATGGCTCCGCCCCCCCCCCCCCCCCCCCCCCCCCCCCCCGCCCCCCTTCCCGGAAATGTCATGTCAAATTACATTAGTTTGTTATAAAGTTACCACTACATGCAAGGGAGAGTGAAGTTAATAATCTGACCCAATTCAATATTCAGTCTCACACTGCAAGGACAGTGGAGTAGAAACAGTTCTAGCTCCTCATCCCTTTCAGTAGTCATTGATTTCCTGAGACACTAATGAGCAGTCAAAATCTGAATCTGTAATAAACGTCTTGTTTAGTTCTACTCTGTCTGGGTGTGTCCTTTAGTTTTCCTCAGTGAATTCCAACACTACCCTGTAAGGGTATAATTCCCTGTTGTGCTTTCTTCAGCAAGAAAACCAGTTCCTGCCCTTCCTGGCCTGTGGCCTCTTGTTCCTGTTACCAGCATCAATTAACTGCTCCATGAGTTTTGTCAGCGCCAGCATTTGTGACAGCATGCCACAAAACAGGTCACTGAAACTATCAGGACTCCTAAAGACAAGTGATTTGGCTTTGGGCATAATTAAAATGTGCAACAGAAGAAAATCAAATAAACAAAAATAGTTAAATATCACCCTAATAGAATGAAGAAAGGTTAGAGTTTAACATATGCGCTTAGTTTGAAATGTGTGTGCATAGAAACCTTGCAGATCCACCTGTTCTTTTCTTCCTTTTCCTCATATAGAATAAGGGGCTGCTGCATACACAATATTTTAGTGATGTTATAGGAAATTCTAACACAAGATGATAAAGAAAGTATCTCAAGGGACCATTGTGAAGCTGAAAATCTCTAAACTGATTTGTGACCAGTGAGTCATTAGTATGACATTGCACCTGCCCTGTTGTCTTGAGTGATTTGGAGCACACCTGGCTTCCTGCATGCCCTCGCTGAATTCCCACCAAAGTTGTGTGTGATTTCCCTGGCTTTTTGTCTACTCCATTTCTCTACGATTTTTTTTCCTGCAATCCACCAGAGGTCAGTGTAATCCCTAGAATGCCGAGGAGTGGAGCCAGGACAATAATACCAAGTTCCTGCTAATTGCTAGAATCATAGCAATTACTTGAGTGCAGCAATGATCTGTCTAGCAGGGTACCTTGTCTTTTGTAAGTACCAGTTGAATTAGGGGACGGGTATGAAGGTGGCAATAGGTCAATGCGAAGTCACTAGTAGGTGGTGAAACTGTTAGAGGTTGACTAAACTCCAGAAGCAAGAAGCTTGCTATATCTTTCAAAGGGTGTTAATATCAATTAGCAACATTCCACATATTCTGGAGACCCAAAGAAATGGCCAAGATTTGCTAAGTTGTTGTCTCAGTGGATATTTGTGTTAAGTCAAATCATAGCGTATTTGCAGTTTGAATGAGAAAACAGTTTGGATTTGCAGTTTTTCACCTTTTATTCAGTCCCATGTTCTTGTATTGTGAGGCAGGATAAACAAGTTCCCAGGATTTGTGCCTTCATTATTTTACATGGTATTATCAGTTTTACCAGTTTTCCATTGAAGAGAAGCACTCCTGTCTTTCAGGCTCTCTTTTTCATCATTCTTATTATGTTTTCCTTAGCTTGTTAGGAAATAATCCCACCTATTTTGAGGTAGAATGCCTAGTTATGGCATACAAAATTCTGGCTGAGTCTGCACTACTAGTGTCTACAGAAACACCGTGTTACGTTTATTATTGTCCCATCTCCCATTCATTAATGGACTTCATTGTTTCCTTTCCTTTTCCTAACAGCACCTGTTCATTGAATAAAGGCCTTCCCTGGGCTACAGTGACATGTCAGTTTCCTTCAGAGCTGATAATATTACTTGGAAACATTTTAGGACTCCTAGCTGTATTTTCTCCAATGTACTTTACTTTTTATCTATTGTTACTGGATTTGTTTGCCATTCTATTTGCCTATTTAGCTGTCTTGTGCAGGCTTTTTTGAAGTTCCTCTCAGCTTCTATTGTTAGCCTGAATAACTAACCACATTTAGTTATAAAATCCAGTAAAATACTGGTGCTTTAAGTATTCTGTTAAATGTGTGATACTTTTTTCTTTCAGGAATTTTTGTAGCTACTCTGTATAACAGGTCTTCATCTTGTGGATTGCATTTGGAGCTCGTTTCCTCAAGCTGAAGGGTTTTTCCTTCCTATTCTCTGACTTCTTTCACTATGAACAAGGCAATAGACTAGGTTATTCTGAGCAAGTGTCTTTTCCCCCCTGTGATGTGAATCCACTGATTGAATCATTCTTTTGTAGTACTTACAGGACTGAAAGTTTGGTAGAAATAAGTACAAGAAGTACCTAACCTGGGCTCAGGCAAATCAGTTAGTAAACCAGATTTCCAGACACACTGAGCATCCTAAAAGAGGACTTATTTACTAATGTGTGAGTCTGGGTGCCAGATCACAGACTGCTCCCTTAATTATACTTTGAGGCTAACATGTTTCCACAGGTAGATATAAATAATTCTTATACTTATGGAAAAAGCCACAGAAAGTCAGTTTGGGAATTGCTTGGTGCAGAGATCTCCACAGCAGCATATGTCTGTTTACTCTTGAGTTAAGAAGGAAACTTGAAACTGGTGCAGGAAAATGACGCGTTAGTCTCTGGCGTGGAGTGTCCACAATTCTGCTCAGCAGCCTGGTGTGAACTGCTCAGCTGCTCAGTGGAGCTGGTAGATGAACCAGCCCCAGCTTCTGATTGTGAGAATGTGGCCTTTGTGAAGCCAAAAGATTGTTAATTTTTGTGTAGGAGGACTGATTCATTTTAGAGCAAAATGTTTTGTGTGTATATCAGCACTCTCTTGCTCTTGTACATGTTATTTACACTACACTTGTTTTGGAAAAGTTAACTCTAATTCCTGATATGTTCACACATTCTAGAAATAGCTTTTATTTTCAAAACATTAGTTAACATAAACATACATCCACTCATTTTTACCAGCATTGTTATGACTTTGAACTGTTTATTTGTTGAAAAACTCAGTCAAGGTGGGCAGTGAGTACACATAATAATTACTTGTTTCTCTAAATTACCACTGTGGAGTAGTGGTAGCGCTGGTAGCTTTTTAGGGTGATTTGTGAGAGTCATTTTCTTCTTCCCACAGAAGTTCAGTCTTACTACGTCACTTTGCATGCTAGCCAGGAGTAGAGCGTTCAGTTCATTTGGCACTAGTCACATCTGAAGTATGGCTTCAAGCTTTTGCTTGACTCCTTTTCTCTGTTTTCTTGGAATAAGGTTCTTCTTCTTGCCCTGTGGAAATGGGCAGGACAACAGTGAGAAAAGTTAGAATATCTTAACTTTTATTCAGGGTGTGTTCTGTTTGCAGAGTCCCTTGGACAGATCCAGGACTAGGTACTTGTTTCTTCCCTGTTCTTCACTTTCTAGTGAAGAGAGGTGGAAGAGATCCCAGGTTTGTTGCACAGAAAAGGGCTTGTTTATTCTTGTCCATCTAATCAGGAGAGGGCATCTGGGTTCTCCAATTACCAGTAGGTTTTCATGGCAAATGTGTTGCATAATTGTGGCTTCTCCGGCTTTGTCAGAATGGAGCCCATAGTTGTGTTGCAGAGTGATGCATCAGTGTTGTGTCTTTTGCTTCTGTATAGCTTTAAGAGGCTGCACAATTCCCTCTGTGCTCACTGCGCTGACAGCATTTCTCAACCTGAGAAGAGTCCTGGTATATCATTACTGTAAGAGCTGCTGACTGGATGTAAATGATTTATCCTGTAAGTCACTGTGTCTCTGGATCACTGGAAAGCAGGGGAAATGTAAGCATAGAGATGTGCATGACAGACACACAATGTTTCTGGTGAGAGAAGTATTTAAAAATGGCCATCTCAAAAAGTTTAACAAATGACACTTTAAGTCTTGCATCTTGCCTTTTCTGTAGTGTTCTGACATTTCCATTTCTGGTCCTCACATATCCCTGCTAGAAGTTCCTCATCCTGATGTCCTTAGGAATTGACTAATTTGGACAAATAAGAAAAGAAGTGGTGCCCTTTTAAATCCAGAAAATTTTGACACATACCTATGTTTGCCTGATGGCCAATTTTTCTAGTCAGTGAGCAGTGTTGTTTTCCTTAATGGCAGCAGTGAGCCCTACTTCCCCCCCTGCCCCACGACCCCCTGACCAGAAAAAGCAGTTATGCATATAGTACAGGTCTCTTCTGCTTATATGGTAGATCTGATGCTTTCTAGAAGTCTGGAATGTGACAATTCCTGAGGTATCCTTCAAAAGGAGGCAACTAGCTGCAGTCTGCAGCTGCCATATCAATTCATGCATCTTGTGACCTGTTTCCACCGAGCTCTCAGGAAAGAGGGCAGCTGGAAGGAAACTACAGGCCGGGGAGATTGCCTTGGCTTGCTTCAAATGGCGCACAGGACTGGAAATCAGTTTAATCCATGCATTTTTATTCCTTTTTCTCCCTCTCCTTCTTCTGCCATGCTCTTCTATAATATTCTTTGATGACCATTGCTCTTTTGGATATTTCAGTCTTTTAATATATTCTTTCTGAGTAGGATGTAAAATCCCAGGAGATTTTTCCTTTTAAATGGCAGCACCGTGTGATTCAGAGAATGAAATATTCAGTTCTGAAACCATGCAGTAGTTGAAAAATAATGTTTTCTGCTGGTGGTAAGAAGCAGCATTAACATTATTTTACACTAATGCTGCTCATTAACCCTCACCATTGTAGTTTCACTGGAAAAATGTGTTGGCCTGACATAGGCTAAGATAATCAGAGCTTTTCTTTCATTCTGTGATTGCACATCCTGTTTAATTAGGAAATTGCAGACTAGAAGATCCTTTCAGGCTGCAATAAGAAAAAATGTCAGTATTAATCTACAATATTTGTCCCATTCACTAAGAGCAATTATAAACTATGAATTATAAATGATAAATTATACACTGTAGTATTCATCTGTACTGCAACACAAAGAGGTTTTCAATTCTTGTCCTGTGTATATGAAAACCTCCATAGCTTTATTCACCAGGAAAAATGGGATACGAGTTTTCACTTGTCCTCAAGAGCTATTGGCTTTAACTCAGACTAGAACAGCACTGGTCACTGGTGTCCATTCTATAGAAGATGTTTGTGTTCAGGGACCATTGAGGACATACTCAGCTGCAATGCAGGTGTGCACATTGATTGCATACCGGGCTAAGCCAACTGAGTGGCTAGATCCCTCAAATACCTGTGCCCACTTGCAGATATGCCTTCTCACTGCAGGAAATACAATGCCAAAACTCTGGAAGGGGTAGCGTAAGACTTCTGTTGTAGCTTTCTATTGACCATTATATGTAGTACTTGCTCAAAATACTGCTTTTTTTCCCCCGGTGCTCATTCTGAAATACTTAACTCTTCCTTTGTGGAGCAGAGAGGGATAGGCTTCAAAACCAGGGTCTATGTGGTATCATTGTAGTACACTCAACAGTGGAGCCTATATTCCTCTGTGGATCTGACCACTGGTTAGCCAAGTCCTGTTTCTGCACTGGGATGCACTTAAGACCTGCACATATGACTCGATATGGGTGTGAAGCTGGAAGCCTTTCAGAGCACACCGATATCCATACGAAAACAGTTTTCAAACATAGGTGTCACTATTTCACTGTGTTCATTGGCCTGTTTATCACCACTGCTGGCTTTGCTTACCAATGTGTACTTGCTGTTTCACTCAGACTTCTCAATGGAGGACTCTGTTGTTACCTACCCAGGTTCAAATTTGTCATATAAATGTTTGGAATAAATGCAGATTTCCAAACTTGACATGTAATTCCCTAGCGGTTGTGTACTAACCATCTGAACTAGTGAAAATCTAGAATATATGCAGCTGCTCCAGAAGCTTGCCTCTGAACTGGCAACCAGAGATGGCATTTTGAGGTAGTATTTTGCCCAATATTACATTTACTTCAAATTTAAAAACTCTGCACTGTCCCAGGAAGTGACTACAGGAAAGGGTTTTGTTTCTCAGCAAGTCTGCTCTCTGGATTCAGGGAGGATAGGATAAACAAGCATTAACCAACTTTTCCTCATATTAACCTTAGAGTCAACTCATCTAAAAGGAACACCCTGAATCCTCTTTTTGTACATTCTTCATGGAGTTGCTTACTGAAGGCCAAATTGTGTAAGTCCTTTGAAAACAATGGATTTCCCTGTTCCTGCACAAAGGCAAAATCTGTTTTGCTGAGTGTTTGTTATCACGATTGTATGCAAACACAAATTAACTCAGCTTGCCTTTCAAATCCCATACTAAATTTGGGCTGGTCAGAAATGATTTCATTTTAATGTGGACATACTGATATGAAGGTTCCAGGAGAATAATAAGTACAGAATGCCCAAAGCACCTGCCTAAGAGACACCAGATAAAAAAAAAAAAAATTTACATTATTTTTTTAATATGGAGTTAGAGGAGACAAATTGGAATATATCCATTACAATTGATACACTTTAGAGATGAATGCTTTTATGAGCAACAGATACTAGTTGTGCTTCTGTGTGACATGTTTGGACACCGCATGTTGCCTTAGTGTACTTCTCAGGTTTCCACTGCTATGTACAGTCTGTCATCCTGGCGGTTGTGAACTCACGGTCTTCTTTTCTCCTACCACTGAAGTTTGGCACAAGTGTCACTAGGTGTTGTGTGAAAGAAGCATATGGTATTGCTGTGACTGAGGAGGGATTCCTTGTGGAAGTCTGAGTACTGGAAGTATTACGTCAGCTGGAAGCTTTTTTTTTTCTTTAATTGTTATTTTTGCTTTATTGAAACTGACACGTCAGTCTGCAAGCAGGCACCTTGCCATTCCAGCAGATGGGCAGGAACATAAGTAGCCAAGAGAATAGATCTTTATACGTCTCAAATGTGTGATGGTCTGATTCCCAGAAAGAGCTGTGACTGTGGTTCTTCATAGGGAACTTCCTTGGCATATGGCTATAAGTGAGATAGTGTATTACCACTCAACTACTTCCAAAAACCAAGCTATCAAAAGTAGTGTGCAGTAAAGTTGCTCGGGTTTTTGCTCTAATGAACAGGAGGCAGAATGTCTGGAGTTATCAAAAACCCTTCGGTTTTGTGTGTTTATGTGAAGGAAAGACTACCATGAAAAGCCTAAGATGGGTAGTGTGCCATGACTGAATTGCCGCTGAGTAGCTTAAAAGAATGATAGATTTACTTTATCGTCACTGCTTTTTCTTTTTTGTTTAATATTTAAAGCTAGTAGTACATCTAAGGACCAGCAAGTCTTGACAGCTCTATGCAGTGTGCTAATATGTGGAAAATGATAGTTGATAGTCCCACACCCCATGGAGTGTTTACAAACCAGAAGCAGGCAATAGATAACTGGTGCTAGAGCAACCAAGCAGCTGGAACACAGGCACAGTTAACACAGAGACTGTCTATCACAAACATGTATAATAATATGTTTTCTTTAAACATGGTAAGTATTAGAGATTTTGCATATCAAATAATTTTTTTAGAACTTTTCCCATGCTGGAAATTCTTTAAGCCTCACAGCTGTTCCGCTCAAGGGAAGCAGAGTGTAAAAAAGCCTACAGTATATACCTTTGCTTAAGTGAAAGATCTAGTAAATACTTCAGTTTTTGTCCCGAAAAGTTTTTCAGAAGGAAGAACACATTATAGGTTCCTTTTTTATTATTATTATTATTTTTACAAGTATTTTTTTGTGATCAGACTTTCTGGCTGCCAGGCCTTCCTATAGTTATAAACCCTTTTGGACATCAACTGATTTCAAGGGGGAGAAAAAAATTCTTAGAATAAAGAATACTCCTAATGATCTAATGAAAACTAGTGGCTTTGTAGAAGCCAAAGCCCTCACTGAGAAAAAAGGACAGACACCTCAACTGTTAGATGTTCTGTTCGGCGGCCCATTAGGCAGCCAACAGTCACACATGCAGTTGCATATTAGCAGCTGCATGTCATATTTCTTGCCTTGTGAGGGTGTTGTCTAAGGGTGCAGAGAAAAAAGGACACAACCCCATAGGAAGCCCCTTGTTAGTTCTGCTACCCACAGAACACCTGGTAATACACTTTTAGATGATGAGAAAATCAATATTTTCAAACCAGAAACTGATCCAACGCGAAATATAAAGTAAGATCTTTGTTCAAGACTGCTGATGTATTGTGCTGGCCAGATCTACATGGGGAACATTAGAGAATATTAGAACAATTAATAATATTCAGTCAGAACAAACCAGAGCGTCCTCTAGTTTTGTAGGGGGATAGGAGGTTGGGTCTAAGTCTTGACTACTTTCCCTGCACGTGTAGAGGGACCTTCACTTATGCAGACACCTGCAAGGTTAAATTGGGCCATAAATTGGCAGTAACAATAACGTAGCCTTAGCAGTGTGCAGCATTGGTGAAGGTAGATGCACAAGTGTTTATTTGTGGGGGCAGATTGTACAGAACCCTACGCTGCTGCAATTGCAGTTACCTGTGTAAAGCCTGCTTGGATCATCTCCAGGAAAATCTCTGACATAGAGTAGATATGTCATTGCCCACTGCACACAGCCCCGAAGGTGAGTATTAGATCAGATCAGATCATGCATTTGCTCCTGAAATGGGGGAATCAGAGAGTGTGTGCAGGAGCCCCAGTAATTGATAAGCATTGGTGCTGAAGCCTAGCCAGATGTGGTCTAGCACAGCCTGATGCTCATTCTGGATGTTTCTCCAAATCCTAAATTGCTCATGGACACTTTTTTCTATTTTTCGAGCTAATGTCCTTTTTTGTTCTTTACAGATAAACCAAGAAATATGCAGGGTTCAAATGGAAATCACTTGTTAATTCTAGGCTGATTTTTGAGATATGTCTCCCCATTATCTTTCCATTCTCAGTAGTACTCAGATGAGCCAAATAAGAATGCAGCCCTGCTGTCCTAGATGTGAACAAAATCCTTTAAAATGCCATTTCCAACCTCAAGAACTTGTTGTCTGAAGGTCTGATCTTGAAGAGCTAGTGAAAACAGTTTCATTAGACTACCTGCATGCCTGCAGGGTAACGGTGCTATTAGTTGTGTGCTTAAGGTTAAGTGCACCTAAATGTAAGATCTGGGCCTAAGAAAGTTATTTGAAAATAAAGAGAAGAGGGATGCAATTAAATCTGAATGTTAAAGGTAATCTCAAAACATGTCCACATACTTTTACATTCTTTATATTGTTATCATATAGTTGCTTAAAAATTGAAAGTAAAAGATACCACTTATCTTAGGTATGAGAAGCATTTAGATAAAAGACAAGTTAGTTTCTGAGGGAAAAATAAAATACTGATATGTGGATTTTTTTATTTTAGGTAAAGAGTACATTAGCTACTAAAGAAGCAATATAATGCACTTGACTGCTAGAGTGATTGCATAATGCACTACATAAGTAAGCTGCTTTCTGACCATCTCTAGAAAAATGCACTTGATAAATTGTACCAAAACATTGTTTTGTTAGGGCTTGGGTGTCTTCCCTTTTTTTTTTTTCGGGGAGGGGGATGGATGGACAGACACACGACTATATATGGTCTGTATCTGAGCTAGTATAGAACCCATAAGTTAGAGCATTGTAGAGGGACAGCTGTATTTTAGGCCTGTAAGAGGCCTAATTCATCAGATGATGAAAAAACTGTAAGAGAAAGCACTGCTTCTAGTCAAGGGATACTCACAAACCTGTGTCACTTTGCCCCTGGAATAACTCCACTGAACTCAAATGCAAAGCGGCAGATTTACACAAACATAAGTGAGCTCAGAAACTAGGCATTTGTCTATTATCATTATCTGATCTTAGAAAGATAAACAGTTACTTTAAAAAGAGGCCACAGCAGGTCAGGATTGCAGAAAGCTTAATTTATTCAACTCAAAAAACAAGTACTGGCCACTTAAAAAGCCATGTGATTAAGATGACTCACTCTTGGCAGCAACATACTACACTAGAAAGGAAAATCATCTTGATTCCAGTGCTATAATACTAAGCAGAAGCTCACATATATCATCAAGAAGGTGAGGAGGACTTAGGCGCATAGGTTAAAGTGAATTGAAAATGTGGCCATACCTTATGATTTGGGAGACGTTCAGCGAAGTTTGTTATGTTGTGTCATAAACTAAATTGTGTTTTTGCATGACAAAATCATGTGTCTTTGCATGTGCTTTTTCATGGAAAGTCATTGCATCATAGTGTGTTGTCATTTAAGTGAAGAACTACACAACTTTATAAATGGAAACTTGTTGTAAGAAGAAAGACACACTCCATGACCTTCATTTTACAGGACAAGGACCTTCTTGGTCATGTATGCAAACAGGGGATGGAGGTGCTGAAGATCATATGGAGGGCTTGATATGAGTTTGGGGAGGTTAAGAGTGTGTAGGAGTGATGAAGTTTCTTCCATAAGTGGTGGAATCCTTAGTAATTATGATTCTACCCTTTTTTTGGTTTTGTTTTTGTCTCTGCAAAATACCAAAATCTTTGAATATATATTTAAAGTAGCTTGTGAAGTGTTTAGTTTTGTTTGTTTAATATAACACTTGTGTCTAGAGGGGAAGAAATTCATATTAAGGATGTGCAGAGCTGGGTTGTTGTGGTTTCAGTTGGGATAGAGTTAACTCCCTTACTGGCAGCATCTTACTTTCTTACTAGCAGCTGGCTATGTTTTGGATTTAGGATGAGAACAGAGTTGATAACACACTAATGTTTTTCATTGTTGCTAAGCAGTCAAGGCCTTTTCTGCTCCTCACACTGCCCCGTCAGAGAGTAGGCTGGGAGGGAACAAAAAGCTGGGAGGGGACACAGCTGGAACAGCTGACCCCAGCTGACCACAGGGATATTACATGCCATATGTCGGTATGTGGCATGTAATATCCACATGTACATGGATATGTGGATGTATGGTATGTTGTGCTCGGTATATAACATGGGGGAAGAAGAAGGAAGTGGGACACATTTGGAGTGGTGGTGTTTGTCTTCCCAAATAACTGTTAGGCGTAATGGAGCCCTGCTTTCCTGGAGATGGCTGAACACCTGCCTGCCAATGGGAAGTAATGAATGAATTCCTTGTGTGCAAGGCTTTTGCTTTACTTTTTAAACTGTCTTTATCTCAACGCATGAGTTTTTCCTCACTTTTACTCTACAGTTGTCTCCCGCAAGTGGGGAAGTGAGCAAGTGCCTGCATGGTCCTAGTTGCTGGCAGGGGTTAAACCACTGCAGGAGTCTTGTCACTCTCATGCTGAAGATAGCCCATATTTAGATGGAATTTCCAAGCAGCCATGATGCCAAGTGAATATATAATTGGCTATAATTTGCAGCCATGTTAAGTCAGCCATTTCTGACCAGTTTAAATGCTGTATGTTCTTTTGAGGGTATAAGAAATCTCTCTCTGATTCCACTACTGCAGAACCAATCTTTATTTTTCTGAATTTTGAGCTTTATGCTGTGAGTTCCTGAACACTGTCAGAGTTACCTCCCTCTGAGTCAGAGAGAGTTGCAGTACCTCAGCCGGAGAGGACACGCTCTGCACAGACTGAGCCCTTCTCGTCCCTAGCCAGCTAAAAAGAGTTACCTTGCAAAGACCAGGACCCCGTGGCTCACGCAGGTTGTGCAGCTTATGCAGCTCAGCACATAAAGCTATGCAAGTGTGTAGCATGAAGCCCTCCATCATCTGCTGTGCTGGTGGTCAGTGGTGTGCAGTGTGTGAAGAGCATCCCTGTGTGTCCTCAGTGTCCCTGGGAGACTGGAAGCAGAGGGAGAGGGGAGAGAGTAGATTTTTCCTCCTGGCAGAAGTAAGACTTTCTAGTACTTGTGGTCTTGTAGAGAACCACAGTTCGACATGATGATGCAAGGCCCTCGAATCTCTTCAGCAATCAGAATTGTACTTCACGTGGCTGCCATGAGAACATAAACTCTTTGTCTCCGTAGAGTTTTGCTAACCCCCTTTTGCAGAAATATATGCAGACAGAAATTCATTCTGGAGTAAATATACGTAATACTTTCTGATGCCTTCTGTGAATTAACTTTCAAATAAAGGCACTCATTATGTGTTGTGCTGAAAATATTTGCTGCTTCATTACCACAATTCAGTATGGTTCACTGAACTGTTTGCACAAAATGGAGCTAATGGAGCACTTACGACTTTCTACTGAAGTTTAGCCATTTTTGTGCTTTGCTGTACAGATAACCTACAGTAACTGTACAGATAACTGAAATCAAGCCTTTGGTTATAGAAAGATAGTCACCCTGTGTTTATCTCATTATGGTCTTAATAGAAAAGGTCACTGGTAGAAAGTAGGTTTAACTCCAAAAGATGGCACATACAGGTTGTTGGAATATTCTCTGGATTTTATAATATATTTGTAAACACACCCTTGTATTTTTTATAAAGATGTGTAATGTTACAAAATATAAATTGGCCATTACACTGTGCGAAAGAGAGTATCATTCTTTATTTTGGACCTGTCTTGTTTTGTATGGTGCTGCAACACTGAGATATTTCCCAGGTAAAACCTCAGTAGAGAGACTTACCCATGCTGCATTCCATCTGGCCTAGCTATAAATTTGTATGAATGTGGGATTATTCATCTGATAAATAGGCCAGACCCCTACAATTTATCTGATTACTTTGATCAAGGTAATGTGCAGTTCCTATTAATTTATCACCTACAAGATCTATTCCAACTTTTGAAACCTGTAAACACAACAGATGATTGGGGGGAAAAAAGAGCATAACAAAGAAATGTTTCCTTTTCTTTTTCAAAATATATAGATATGTAGGTTTTTTCTCTAAAATAATCTCCATTCATGAGCCATTATTAATATAATTTAATCCAGTATTTGTTCTAGTTTTGCAATTTTATGGAGAAATATGCTTTAAAACCGTAATGTTTAGTATGTTTGAAAATTGTAATGTTTTAAAAGACTTAAAACCTCAAATCCATGGTTTTTTTTAGAAAAGCTAGTTTACGTAATTTATTGATGGCTTTATGATTCTTCTGTAGTACAATAATTTGGATACATAATACCTAAGAAAAAATTGCTGTAAGCAGAGAAAAGTATTGCAGATCCTATGTAATATTTTCATATTTTAGTGCTCATGAATTCTATTTTTATACATATGGTGTGTATAGTGTATAGAAGTGAGATGACATGGTATAGATAATATGAGGAATTGCATAACACCTCATTCAGTGGTTTTATTAATATTTAGTAGTATTCCTAATGCTTTTTTTTTTGGCAGAAATTACTGATGATATAACTACGTATGTGATAGAAGAACAATGGAGCTTGCCTTTAAAATAGCCTTTAAAATACTAGAGTTAGCTATTTGGGACTCAGCTGTGCTCCATGTTTTCTTCCTATTGTTTTCTTGGGTTGAGATCAATCAACACAGTTCTGAATTGGAATATTACCTACCTCTAAATTGTTACTTTGACTCATGTTAGTAAATCAGTCCTTCTAAACACCACCTGAGAAAGCCTGTGTACAAAGTATTGGTGAAAGAGTTTATGGGGTATGAATGTGATGTGACAAATCTACTTCTTTATTTACAGAATATGATTCTTAACATCTCCAGGAAAACAACAAAAGATATCAACAGAAGCTGGTTAAGAGTGCCTAAAAATGTGTTCTTTCACAAGTAAATGAAAGGCATTGGTCAAATGAATGCCTCAGGCAAACACTCTGAAACACTTGAAATCAGCATTTCTCTGCAGCAGAATGAAGCAGTGCTTGGTGACAATCTTTTGTGAGTAAATATTCATTAGCACAAGGCGACAGAAAACAGATGCCCTGTGCAGATACAGAAAGATAAGTAATAATGCCATGCACAGACTTTTGTCACAGGAAAATGTTACTGACAAGGAGAGGGCAGAAAAATGCACGTGATGTGTGTTTTCAGTGACTCAGTGGGATGAGAAGTCTCAGTACAGTCAGTGGGAGATGGGGAGTGATGCTCCATGGCATTGAACAGAGTACCTTCCTGGGTAGAGCTGCCAGTGTTTTCCACCTTGCCTATTCTCTTAAAAGCATTCTGGGAGATGTGCCTTTTATTCTCAGCCTTAATCTCTTGAGAATAGGCTTGGTTTTCATAGCTAGAAATAATGCATGATTCTTCAGGTTGAAAACCACTGACCATGGCCAGTCTTTTCAAATGTGGCCAGTAAACATAGATGAATGGCTCTGTTCCTGGGGGTTAACATAGCTGATGCCTGCATGTGCACAGTGCTTAACAACTCTAAAACTCCCTCCTGGTGTTATCTCATGCTGAGCTTCTAAACTTGGAGGCAACCAGAATGAATACCTGAAGCTGAAATGTTGGCTGAGAGTACATTTTATGGACAGATAGAAGAAGTGAATACGTTTGCCCTGACTGCACTTAAAGTTGCCTGGAAGTGGGCCAGCTTTGGCCTGCAGATCATATAGCTTCATTCCATGGCTCTGAGCCCAAGTTAATAAGCTGTACTGAGCAAGCTCATGTGTCTCTGCACCTGTCTCCAGAGCTACTTTAGGAGAAAGAAAAGATGTGTCCTTTGGGGAAAGCTGAACATTTCCTTTGTGATAATCGCAAATGCTTTCTTTTAAATCTACCCTATTAATTCTAGGAGGTTTTCAAATTTATGAACTCACGTAGAGAACTGAGCTTGTATAAGAAGAATTTACCCTGAAAACAAAGTCCAGCTCATTTAGTTATATTGCAAGGCTCCTAGCCTCATGCTGTATCAACTTCATTTCTTTTAATCCTATCATCCTTAAAAGTTTGGGTACTTTTGGATACAAAGGTACTAAAGGCCCCCAGATCATACGTTTATTTAAAATATTTTCTGTTTGATGATATCAGAGTGAGTGTAAGGACAAACAAGCTACTTTTACCATAAGCTTTGTGCTTTTCATTTAACACTCGGGTCACATAATGAGCGTGGAATAGCCTTATACTTTATACTGTTGGTCATTCATATGCTGATACTTTGAGGTTAACAGGAGTTTTAGTTTCTCTGCAGTTTTCAAGATTAGACCAACTATATATGGAAATATTTCAGTCGCAAGCAAAACTTGTTCAGATTTGAAATAAATTTGACTAGCCTCATTTATAGCAATTAAATATTTTGTAAACATAGGCTTGATTTGGAATGATAAACCTCAACTAATCCAAAATTTTGCTTTTTCAGTGTTTGCCACTATTGCCAGCAGTCAGGAGTTTAAATTGAAATAATTACTATCACATCCCAATTGTGGTGTCTTTTGTAGTGCACACTGATGTACTCTGTAAAACAAACGTCTTAAGCGTGTATTTCCTATTCTCTTTAGTAAGGATCTTACTTTATAAACTCAAATACTAAGGAGAGTACATCTGAATCATACTTCGGTACTACCTGCTACTCACGAGCAAAAAAAAGTTGTCATGGAAACTTGAACTGGGAGATGCAAGACAATAATTCGATTCAAATCAGTTATTCAATGAATATGTTCTCTTTCTATTAATTAATTGTTAAGAATTTCTGGTTTCCTTGTATTTGGCTGTTATTTGAAATAAGTTGCTAAGCAATTTCTATTAATATAATTTCTGAGTACTTCTTTGCACGTATTTAATATATGACATTGAAAAGGCTTATTAGTTTTGATTGAAAAGAGTGGTCACATGACATGGTGTGTTGCTTTTTTTCCCTGTACATCAGGTATGTTTCTCTTCCCTTAAGAAATTTCCTTCCTCCTTTTTTTTCAAGTTTTTGATGTGAATCCTTTTAAGTTTTGGATATTGACTTAACAGGCCCTGTTGTGGGGGACAGGGACATTCCTCTCTCCACAATCATTTATTATAATATTTGTTGAATATAAGAAGAGAAAAGGAATTAAATTTGTTACTTGAGCATAGTTTAATTAGATTTCTTGGAGGATTTTTTTCCCCAAGCTGATTAATTAGGAAGCAATTTATTTGACAATGTATGACCTTAGTGTTTCAAAGAGGATCTATTCAGTGAAATGCATTTCTGTCATGAGTGGAATACTGAAAATTTGGGAAGAGTCATTAAGTTAGGATTTGTTTTTTTTCTATAGTCTATTTAGGAATTGTAAGCAATTTTTACAGCATATTTTGTTGATCAGTTTCTTGTCAGGTGGGTGCAAAAGTTGTTCTGCTAGATGAGTAAGTGTCTGTTTTTATAAAGGCTGAAACTGAAATACAGCCAGGTATCTTTCCATGAATTAATCAAAAGTGGACAATTCAGGCTGCTTGACTTTGTATTCTAGTTTCTCTTTCATATCCATCTTCTTCATCATGACTGTAGTCTTTTGCTTAATATTATATTTAAAAACTGAAGTTTTTTTCTAATGGTTAGTGAGCATTAAATATATTGGACTGACAGCCATGGAAGCTAATTCCTCTGTGAATTCACAGTTTTAATCTGGGCTGCTCCAAGTGTATTTTTTGTAATTGAACTGTTCTCATCGGCAGGTTACATTTCAGACTGCAAAGTGCCTGTTTCTGCTCCATAAGGCCCTGCAGATGCTTCTGTGTACGGACTTTTTATGTAACTTTGTACTCTTTTTACCCCCAGTTTTTCCTCCTTTTTCTTCCCCCATATCTGCTGTTCTAAGTTCCCCTTTATGTAGGAGGTGTCTACGTGAATTTTTAAAATGTTTTTCCACCAGGGTTGTTCCCAGCAACTGGTGTTAAGCATAGTGTAATGTAGTTCCGCTCTGAAGAAGCGTGGCTGGCACAGTAGCTGGGTGGCTTTTTGGCCACCAGTTGCTTGACTGCCCTGCCAGCATTTTCAAACTCCTGGGAGATAGGTTGGCTTTAGTAGTTTCCATTCCCGTCTAAGGTATCCTGGAAAAAGGACTCAGGTCCAATAGAAAGATTTTGCCAGTATATTGTTCATGTGTTTAGCTGAACCAACAGTTTTTCCTAACAGAGCTGCGATTTATATACAAATTTACAAACATATACCAGCAAAATCCTTTTTAAAAAAAAAAAAAAATTCTTGGTGAAATCTGTCTTCTACTTTTTTTGACCCTATGACACTGACCAACATTTCTAGACATGTGGCTGCAGTGTGCTAGCAGCACCGGACTTGAAGAGTTAAACTTCAAGAGATGGTAATGGAGATGATTGGTAAACAAAACTAGTAAATCATAGAGACTGTCTTTGCTCTCCCTTATGCGCCTTTCAGTGATGCAGGCTTTATCTGCATAGGTGAACAGCTGTTTGTTCACTTTTTTCTGCCTCAAGGTTGAGACAATTAATTCTGTAGTTTCAGTGACATCAACATGAATAGGATTTGCCTTCTTATCCAAAAATCTTGTCCATCCTTCATTTTGTGGTTGTGCTTTCTCACAACAGTGAGATCAGTTTTGGCTTCAGAATCATATATGTAATTGCTTATTGATTCTCTCTAATCTTTTGGCAGGTGACCTGAGAAACTATTAGTCAAATCCCTACATTACTGCAAGCTTTATCAAAATCACTGCTTGTGCTTAGATAGACTTTGAAAAAATATTGCATGAAAAAGATCTCATTCAGACAGCATTTTAGATCCTTCCTGAAAACTGTCATAGCAAGCAAAATAAATCATCTTCCTTTTTTTATACCTTATGTTTGACAGACCTTGCTTAGCAGACACGTAGTTTATGCTTAGGAAGAGATAGCGTAAAGCAAGTTAAAGAAAATTATCTTATCTAAGACCATCCCTTATTTAGAAGACTAGTAACGACATAACTATGTAATATATATATATTTAAATACAGCGTACATAAAACATTCTGGGAAGCTCTGTTTAGTAAGAAGAATCCAGTGCACATGTCAGAGAGGAAATGACGACTTAGTTTGCCACTGCTTCTCATTTGCTTGTAGCACTTATCTGTGCAAAAAAAAGAATAACTTAAGGATATACCTTGAGATAAATACTTCAAGTTTGTGTGCACAGGATTACTTAACATGTCACTAACTCTTCTTACAAAGAAAAGAAATTAGCATACTGACCAATATGTACAATTACCTGAGCAGAGCAGAAGAAACGTTCTTTACAGGCTGGGAGAGTTGGGGTTGTTCAGCCTGGAGAAGAGAAGGCTCCGGGGAGACGTTATAGCGGCCTTCCAGTACCTGAAGGGGGCCTACAGGAAAGCTGGGGAGGGACTGTTTGCAAGGGCATAGAGCGATAGGACGAGGGGCAATGGTTTTAAACTGGAGCAGGGTAGGTTTAGATTAGACATCAGGAAGAAGTTCTTTACAATGAGGGTGGTGAGACACTGGCACAGGTTGCCCAGAGAGGTGGTGGAGGCCCTGTCCCTGGAGACATTCAAGGCCAGGCTGGATGAGGCTCTGAGCAACCTGATCTAGTTGGAGATGTCCCTGCTTGCTGCAGGGGGGTTGGACTAGATGACCTTTAAAGGTCCCTTCCAACCCAACACATTCTACGATTCTATGATTGTATGATTCTATGATTCTTTCAATTGCTTTCAAATTGATAGCAAAAATCAGTCTCCAATTCCTAGCAGTTGTTCAGACTAAGTAAACATTTTAGAGTAACAGTAGTGACAAGAACATTGTCATCAAACCAGTTTAAAGTCCAATACTTAGTTTAGTTTCTAACCCCAGACTATTTTGGAACTGTACTAAACATCGCCTTCTGCATACTGTGTTAGTGCCTTATACTTGAAGTTAGAAGAGCTTTTGAAATAACAAGACTTCCGTGTTATGTGGTTTAAGGGTTTATGATCTTAGATTTGGACATCTAGATTTATTCCGCTCATCAAGACACTCTCTGAAGAGATATTAAATGCTTGTTTAAAAATTCCTTAAAGAAGAAGTGATATCATAGATTTTATTTCAACTGGACTTTGCACAAATATTATTTTTTGGCCTGTTTGGATCCTGAGTGCCTATAGAGACAAATAGTAAGTCCTAGCAGCACTGTGAATAAGATGGGCACTGTATATGAAAGATGAGCTTCATTAGCAAGAAAGCAACCACCAGTGGTTACTCCCTTCTGTTTATGCACTTGTGAGGCGACATCTGGAGTACTGTATCTAATTTTGGGACGCCAGTACAGGAAAGATGCTGCCAAGCTCAAGAGAGGTCAGCAGAAGGTCACTAAGGTGCCTGGAGCATATAACATATTCCATGACTGAGGGAGACGGGTTTTCTTGGCTTAATTTTCAGAAGACTAAGGGGGAATCTTATTGCAGTCTTCAGCTGCAAAATGAGGGCTGTTGAGAAGATGACACCGTACTCCTTGCCGGGGTGTATGCTTGAAGGACAAAAGACAACAGTCCCAAGTTGGATCAAAAGAGATTCTAACTGGATTTCTAAGGGAAAAACCTGTCCACTGTGGGAGCGATTAAACACTGGCACAGGTGCCCCAAGGAGATGCCAAAAGGTGCCAAAAGAAGTGTGGCCAGCGGGTCAAGGGAGGCAATTCCCTCCCTCTGCTTTGCTCTGGTGAGACCCCACCTGAAGTACTGCATCCAGCTCTGGAGCCCCCAACATAAGAAAGACACGGACTTGTTGGAGCGAGTCCAAAGGAGGGCCACAAAGATGATTAGAGGGCTGGAGCACCTCTCCTATGAGGATAGGCTGAGAGAGTCAAGGTTGTGTAGTCTAGAGAAGAGAAGGCTCCAGGAAGACCTTACAGCAGCCTTCCTAAAGGGAAGGGGAAGGACCCTTTATCAGGGAGTATAGCAATAGGACGAGGAGTAAGGGTTTTAAACTGAAAGAAGGTAGATTTAGACTAGATATTAGGAAGAAATTCTTTACAGTGAGGATGGTGAGGCCCTGGCACAGGTGTCCCAGAGAAGTTGTGGATGCCCCATCCCTGTAAGTGTTCAAGGCCAGGGGCTTTGAGCAACCTGATCTGGAAGGCATCCCTGGTCATGGCAGGGCGAGGTGGACTAGATGATCTCTAAGGTCCCTTCCAACTCTGAGCATTCTATGAAGAAGATGTGCAATGTTCATCCCTGGAGATTCTGTGTCCTGGGCTGGGCCCTGGGCAACTTAATCCAACTCGGAGGCTAGGCCTGCTTTGAGTAAAATTTGGACCAGATGACATGCAGGGACAATTTAAAGTGATTCGACTTGACTAAAGAGTAGATGTGAACAAGATGAGGAGACAGACAGATTCCTGGTGAAGTTTCCCCAAGCACTACTCACTTTCTATGGGCTTTGTACTTTTAAAATACTTTCATTGCATTTATTAAGTGGTAAAAATAAAGTGATGTTAGTGGTATTTTGGATGAAGCTTAATTCCAGCTGCAATTGATCTTTTAGAAGAAAAGCTTTACATTTTGAGATTTTAAGACTTTTTTTTAAAGTAGATGATAGGATATATTGAAGTAGAACTTTAACTACGTTGGTGTGACATTCTCATGGTCCTGTCATTTATTGCATCTGTTTCTTGCACTTCAGACCATCTATTGTAATTATACAACATCTGAGTCTTGGAACATTAGTGATAAACAATTAAACTTCTTATTAGCTAGCTAGGTCTAAAAATAGACTTTATTCTCTATCTTTATCAGTCAACAACACCTGTGATGAAACTTAAGTTCCATTTCCCCCTTTGAATGCACAAACCATAAAATTACCCAAAAGAATAAGATACAGGAAGTCTATCATGAAAAATAAAAACTGGAAAGTGTAAGACTAGTGTGCTCCATGCACCATCCATAGTAATTATATCCTTGGCTATCCCCTTCCGTAAGAAAGGAAGATTCTCTTTAGCACAAGGTTTTGCTTATACTTATTTTGGAGAAAAGCTCCCTTCTCTTCTGTAAGCATCCCACTTCAGTGAGCTCTGAACATGTGGCAAACCCACTGTGGGTGAAAAAAAGAATGATGGATAGAGAGGAATCAAAGGATCATTTTGAGAATGAGAATTATATTTAGTTTTAAACAAAGATGTTTGGTTTGATACAGGTCATATATGAGTCAGTAACGGACAGTTTAGAAAGCTAAGATAACTTTCAAATTTTTTTCTGTAAAGCTCTCAATTATGCTTGATTTATTTTTCTTTGAATCTGGACCCTGGGTTTATTTACAAAACAGACTCATGGGCAGTTGTATTGAAAAGAGAAAGCTTTTGGTCTTCTGGGTGGGCTATAAAATGTGGTCTTGCTTGCTTTTTTTTTTTTTTTTTTTTGTACGAAAAGCTTCCAGCTGTCTCCAAGTAATGATTACATGTTGGTTGTAGTAAGAGAGAGGGAAAAGGCAGATAACTGGAGCAAAAGTATAGTTGGGGTCAAGTTATGGAATACCCCCCAAACTCCTGAGAGAGAAAAGAGAGAGAATGGAAAAAAAGTAAAAAAGCTGACTGAAAATGTTCCATGGACAACTCTGCTATTTCTTTTTTCCACCTGTTTCCAGATCTAGACCCTACAATTACTTAACAATTAAATAATTTAGAAATTATTTAAATAACAAATTATGTAAAGCTTAATTAACCAGAATACACCCATCAGAAACAGGAACAAATGTAGAACAGCAGGGAATAGATCTACCCACACAAATCCTCATTCTTCCCGAAAAACATAATACAGATAATTGCCTTCCTTGTGGTCCAAGTACCTAGAAAACATTTGGGGCTTTTTAGGATACTCCAATGAGGAAGAGAGAGCATGCAAAGAGCTGGGTTAGTTTGTGCTGGTTTGTTTATTTGCAATGACACAGCAAATTTGGATTTTTGAGTAGAGGAGGAATCCAATCATTTCCTCCACAAAGCCTTTTAGTTTGGAACCAAGCCTGTCTTTGTACCTCTTCCTGGGCCCCAAGCAAATAAATTTTTTTTTTTTTGTTCCTATTAGCATCACACTCCTTTTCTGCCTGAACTTCTGTATTGGGTCTGGCTGAGGAGTTAATTTTCCCGATAGCAGGCCTCATAGTGCTGTGTTTTGTACTGGTAGCTAGAAAGGTGTTGATAACACACCAGCGTTATGGCTGTCTCCCCAGCATTCCCCCCCTCACCAGTAGGCTGGGGGTGGGCAAGGTCTTGGGAGGGGACACAGCTAGGACAGCTGACCCAAACTGCCCAAAGGGATATTCCGTACCATATGATCTGCTCTGCAATAAAAGCTAAGAGAAAGAAGGAGGGTGGGCGGGGGCAGGAGGGGAGGTATTTGTTATTACAATGTTTGTCTTATGGAGCAACTGCTATGCCCTACTTCCTACGAGGTGGCTGGACATTGGGAACTGATGGGAAGTAGAGAATGAATCTTTTGTTTTCCTTTGCTTCCATGCATGGCCTTTACTTTTACTTTATTAAACTGCCTTTATCTTGACCCATGAGGTTTTTTCCATCTTATCCTTTTCTCCCCCCTGCCTTCCCCCCATCTTGCTGAGGAACAGAGTGATAGAGTGGCTTAGTGGGCACTTGGTGTCCAGCCAAAGTCAACCCCCACCACAACTTCCCAGCATCCATTCATGCTTTGAATAAAAACATATCAAATGCCTTTTACCTATAGCAACAGGATTCCTTTGCCTTTGTTTTCAGCAGAAAAATGTACTTCATGTTTGCTATGTCTGTCTTCGGTGAAGGGAAATGGTTGAACCTCCCAGGGTCAAGAAGATTTAATTCAGTGTCAAACAATACCCATTGCAGTTTTAGTTGAAAGATGAAGATGTCCTGGAGCTTAGACTCTAGAAGAAACCATTTGTCATCATTCTTTCCTTTTATTTTTCAGGGCTCCAGCTGGAGCAGAACCTTTGGTAGAAGCAGTAACAGTATCCCATGAGAAAAGAGTCATTTTTCCAAATAGGCAGTTCTCACACTATTCAGGTCAGAGATTATGCTATTAAATGTCATCTAGAATGCAACAGATGAGTAATTAAAGTCAAAGAATGCCAGTCCCATGCACTCTCAGGAAGTGATAGTGATTAAAAAGCAAATCCATTGTCATTTTTTTTCAAATTTTGAAGAGGAGACATCATTAAGACCACACTGGTGCACAATAAGGTAAGTAAAAGTAAGATGTGGATAACAACAGAGAGGTCTAAACTCAAAATCTTTGTTATAGGCCCAGGACCAGACATTGATGGGAAGGAGCTACTTTGGCCACTGAAGTAATAAGATTATCTTAACCAACCTGCAATCTAGCACAGGCCTTTTAAACAAGATAAAGAAACATAAAAATAATTTGTTAATGTGTGATAAGGTATTTTTTATTATTAAGTGGAAGTAGAGGTCAAATGAACAGTTGAATTTTTTGGACATAGTTTTTTACAGGGGGCTGAAGCAGTGGGTTTATGTCCCAGTGCCGAAGGCGTACTGCCCCCTGCTGTTTACCACTCCCCTCCTGGAGACCACCTCCTTTATGGCAAAGAACATCTGGATGATGACTAGTGAAGCCACTGGGGCCACTGATGTTTCCAGCCCATACAGCGGCAATGTAAAACTTGGTTCAGATTCAACTAGTATTCCAATTCGTGAACAGCAATGATCTGGGAGCTCTTTCACCTAGAGTTCAGGTGTCACTGTTGCATGTTGGTGACCTCCAGGAGAGTAGGGCATACAACTGGAAACCAAAACTGCTGCAGCCACCTAACAGCATTGTCCTCTCTTCAAGAGTCAACACCAGAAACTTGTGCCCAAACTTATAATTTTGTGGGCTGAAAGAAATGGTATCAGATTTGGAGACAGTGCAGAACTCCTGTTGAAGCAGCTGCATTTGGTCTTAAAATCCTTACCCACATCGGATGGAGGATGGCTGAGCAGATAGAGGAGGATGAAGCAGGGCTGCAGCAACACTGAGTTTAGCTGTCAAAAAGTCATGCAAATTCTATCAAACATTTGGGAAGATGAAATAGATGCCTGCCAAGACATAACCTGTCAAGAAGCCTAGGGCATGGAGAACTCAAGTGATTTGTTTTTACAAACCTGCATAGTCACTAGGCAGGTTTCTGTGATTTGCCCCAAAGCTGGAAATAAATGACTTTTTCATTTCCTTCACCCATATGGCAACCTTCTATATCATGAGAAATGTTCTTTGAGAATGCTGCACTGATGGAACCAGGATTAAAAATGTGTTTTAAATCAAAGGGACGGGAGAGCAAAAAGAGTGAAATGCAGACTGTAAGGAAAGCAGACAGCATCTGTTATGGTCTAGTTCAAACTTGTAGGTGCTTCACCTCTGTTCACAGTTTTAACAAAGGCCTTCAGGACTAATACCAACCCAAAGGCTGACATATTTTTATTGTCTTAATAATCTTTCTAAGTGATGGCTGAGACCCTCAGCATATATAAACAAAAATGTTTACACTGTGTTCATGCCTGCGGGCGTAAGCACAGGTATCTAATTGCTATTTTGGCACAGCTTTGGTAACTGTGAGTGAAAATTGGCTAAAACCACCGCTGTTTTGTTGATGTTGTGTTTGGGGTTTTTTGTTTTGTTTTGGGGTTTTTCTGTTGGGTTTTTGTTGTTGCTGGTTTTTTAGTTGCTTGCTGTTTCAACCATCAGATTTCAGTTTATGTACAGTAATAATCCCACAGCAAATCCATGCTATAGGTTTGTGTTCAGTGTACTGGAAACAGAAGACAGGAGCATACATATTGGAAAGATGTGCTGAATTATATGTACATTTCTTCCAGATATTTCAAGGGCATATCTACATGTTTGCCAGCAAACCAGATGCTGCAATGCTCTAAGATGGGTTAAACAGTAGGAATAAGATGGGTTAAACAGTAGGAATATGTCTATCTGAGCTCTTATTCAAGTTCCCTATCGGTCTTAGCTGGGCTAGATTCAGTGGCTTCCACCAGAAGTCCTTTAAGAGACTGTGCTGTACCCCAGCTGCTGGCTCCCTCATATTCACATCAGGTCAAGTCAATGGTCTGGCCGTGAACTGCTGCTGCTGAAGGGGGACACACTGCCTTTTTTGCCACTGCTGCTTGGTAGGCGATAGATAAGCTGTCAGCGATCGCTCTTTAATCTGTGACATATGTCATCTAGCTTTGACAATAACCATGAGTCAGAGCATCCAGCAGGGCACAGGCACAGCACAGTGTCAGCGTGTTCCGAGGGCTTCCAGAGAGGACCTGCCTCGCGGCTTGCCAAGTCACAGTCGTGGGCAAAGGAAGTCCTGGACTGTCAACACTGAACTGTGCAGATAAGTCATACACCCTTTATATATATATAGCACATGTTTGTCCTTTTATTTCTGGAGTTAGATCTGATGCATAAGGAAATCAATATGCTTAGCTGACCTCAGAGCACAAGAGCATGGCGTTTTTAGACTGATTGATGTCTTGCACATAAATAGTGAACGAAGAAGGCCAGATAAATGACTGCATGCACAAAAGTCCCCCAGGAAAAGCAAAGCACTCAGGCAACCCAGGCCTGATAATTTATCTGTTGCAGCATTTTTGTTAGTAGCGCAGCTCTGTGTCTGTCTGCTAGAAGTTCGTTGTCATCAACGACTTTATCCATATCATCATTATTACCAACATTATAAAAACCCCTTGAGGCCCGTGCTTGAGGCTCCGCAGTCCTCAGCACTCCAGCGGTGCCGCTCTACAGCCACGAGCCCTGTCCTGAAGAGTGGTCTGGGCTGTGGGGAGCAATTCTTCCCCTGTCTGGCTTTGACAGCACAGGAGAACCAAGGAGATTCACGTGTCTGTGTGTGCGAGAGGAGAAGACGTGCACTGGTCACAGCCAGTCTGCTATGCTTTTTACTCCTCTTTGTTTGCCGCCTGTGTTTTAACTTGTTTTATATGTGCAACTGAGTTCTCAAGCAGGATTGAAGTCTCATGCCTGAAATGATTTGTTATACATTCATACTGAAATTTCACATCTACATACTGATGTTGTTGTAAACAGCATTTTTTGTATCTTACAGAAATGTGTGAACTTACTTGCTTTATTGGCACTTGTTTTCCTTACAATAAAATCCATCTGCACTTGGAGCAAAGAGATAAGGCTTGGCTGGACACAGAAGTATTCCTCTTTGTAAATTCTTATTCTCTTTCCAGGAATTAAGAGTTGCTATTTGCCCTTGCCTATTATCTGCTCTCCATGGCCTGGATAAGTTGTTGGAATGTAAGAATTCACTGAACGCTAACTTTGTACCTCTGCTTTGCTCAGTTTAAGACTGTTTCTATGGCAGCAGGAAATGAATTTTTTGAAGAATAGTATTTGGCTCTGGAGGTTTTCTCATAGATTTAATATTGTTATCTTCAACAAGAGGAAAACAAATAGAGTCAACTGCTTTGTTGAACCTTTCTGTACCATAAGCCTGTTCATATATGTATATTTACTGTCTAATTGGATATGCAGTTATCCACCAGATAACTGGGGTCAGACAGGTCAAGCAATGCATCGTGATGTTCACAAGCGAAGCATCATCTTTTGCTATATACCAGACATATCAGGATGCATACCAATATATAGCTAATCATATATACATGTATGAAAAAATGCAGAAATTAACTCTTCCCCAGATATTTCAGTGGAGGGGAAGTCCCACACGATCTCTGATAAGCCATACTGAGCAGCAGCTGACACTGGAGCATATATGTTACAGTGAATTTCTTTGTCACTGCAGTCCACCCTGCCCTGGAGGAGGCAACGTTGATCAGAGAGCAGAAAATAGACCCATGGTCTGTCTCTTAAGTACCGCTCCGCAGTGAACAAGACAGGATTTTCTGTCCATGGTTTATATGGGTATTTGAGTAGCTGAAGTACTCACAGCGCTATCTATAATTCAGTGATAAAAAACTGTAACACTGTTCACATGAATGGCTGCTGTTCAAATACCAGGGCTGCCTCAGACTGGACCAATGATATCAACAAATATTTTTATCCTCATCTGACCGATTCTGAAACTGAAGGAGGGAGTGAACGGCTCACCTCAAATCACACAGCAAGTTAGAAACTGCCCGTGAGTGTTTAATACATATATTAAATACATAAGTTAAATTATGCAGGATATTATATAATATGTATTAAACACTCACGGGCAGTTTCTAACTTGCTGTGTGATTCACAGCTGTGTGAATCCCTCCTACAGTTTCTGAATATATAAATAATAAACCCATTGGTGTTTATATTTTAATATTTTGTCCTTCTGTTATTTTTTTTCTCACTCTACCCTCTTGCTGTTCCTTCCTGGTTGACAGTAGACACGCACCTGGTAGCTGCCATGTTCTGAGAGGTGCTTTCTTTAGCTCTGTCAGCTAATCTGTTGTGGGCACTCAGAATCCAGCAGTCTGCTAGGAGCATTTCTGAAGATCTTCTCTATGTTTTCCTTGAAACTGCCAGTAACCTTAGATTTGATCTATGAATTGGGTAAAACTTTTTAATCTGCAATTTAATCAAAAGCCTGTGGTCCCTGAAGAATTTGTGTGGCTAATATTTCATTTTAGGATACATAACAATATAACAAGAAAGCCATGAAAACCAAACAGCTGGTAAAACGATCTGGTGCTCGTTCTTCCTGCAAGAATTATACCATAAATGTAAGTAGATCAGAGGATATTTAATTATTTAGATTTAGATGTCAGGTGGGACGTATCCAAAGTGAAATATGAATGCAAGAATAAGTTGCTTGCTTCTCTGAAAACGAAGGCTGTGGAGTCAGGCATATACATCTACTTACTGTGTGGAGTAACGTTTACTTACAGAGTAAGTAATATTATGGATAAATAATAGGGATATATATTACAGAGTAATATTTACTTCAAACTCATTTATAGACTTCTTCCCTCCCAGCGATATGGAAGCAGTTTGGTGGTCAGTGGGATCTGCTGGATGTCCTTCCCTACTTCAAGTATTAGGTATTGTACGTGAGGCATGCAGTCCTGTGTGTAATGTACTCCATCTGTTACAAGACTGAAAGGAACATTTGGTGCACACGCCTGCCAAATGAACTGCTGTGAGCTGCCAAGTGTAACATGTTAAAAGGGGGAGAAGGTTGAATTTCCCTGTTCGCCGATGCCTGAGAATGTGGCAATTGGAAAATAATTTCTAGTGTGGCATACAGTGGAAGAATACAAAATTATTTATGTTCCCCTCTCCCTGGTGTTTCCAGCCATTTCCCCACCTTCCACCCGTGCCCACAGTTGTTCCTCTCAGCAGTGAGCGGAGGTTTACTGCCACCGGGCATTACTCAGTCTCTCCCTGAGGTGCACAATCAGGCATCCTGTTTTTCCCTTGGAATCTCCTTGCCTTCTATTTCAAAAATATCACTTCTCCACTAGAAGTCACGGCTACCAGCAGAGCTGGGTTTTTTTTAAGCCTAGGAACCAGACCGATGAGAAGATTCTGGGAGCGTGATGCATCCACCTTGTGTTTCGTTAAAGCAATGGAGACAAAGCAGTTGCCAAGTGGGAACTCAAGACCCCCGTTAAGGTGGGAAGCGTGCCCGCAGTCACAGACGGATGTGCCTATCTGCTTTGACTCCATTTCCTTCTCCTCAGTGCAAGGGTGGCTTGAGGTAGAGTGGAGGACACGGCACTCGGGCCGCTGGTCCATTGCCAAGATGTGTTCGTCCTGCTCAGCTTAGAGCCCTGTTCTTGCTGCTCTTCAGATTTGCTCTCAGTCTGCAGTCACTGGAGGACTGGGGGTAGGACAGAAGGATTTGGGGAGATGGCTTGGCCTCAACTTGCTCCTGTGGCAGAAAAAAGAAAAGCCGTTTGCAGGGCATAAAGATGCCCCCTTTGTCCCCCCTCTCCCCAGCAATCAGGAGAGGGCAGTGGAAGTCTTGGCTTCTGAACTGCGCAGGCTGGGCACTGCCTGCGTCAGCACTGTGCGGGACTGACAACATAAGCTCAAATTAAACACAGACCGACCCAAAAGCCCCCTGTTGCCATGGTTTGTGGAAAAGACACCTAAAACTTGAGTGAAAACCTGCATCTGTTCTGTTGCGGGGACATGCACCTAATGAGTGCAGGGACAGACCATTTGGAAATCCGAGTATCTGATATTTGGAACACTTTGCTATTTGATTCCCTGGGGATTGTATGTGTGAACAGAGGACATATGGTGATGGATATAGATGCGAAAGGACAAAACACACTGATGTCAGCAAAACAGAAACAAGAAGAAGTGTGTGGGTGTACAATGAAATCTGCAACAGCCAGATCACCTCTCTTTCCTGCTCTCCCCTCGTCTTCCATGAATAAAAGATAAGCCTGTCAAGGCTACCGTCTAGACTGTGTATTGAAGAAATTTCTGCAGAAACAATGGGAGTGTAAAACAGATTGCATTGAAACTTGAAGGTTTTAACAGGTTTTAAATTCTGGTTTGCCTTTTGGGAATGTTTGCTTTTGGGACATTCTGCTTGAATAGGTAGTTCTTGGTTGTGTTGAAGGGGTTGAGGTTTCCCTTTGCCTGTGCAAACAAAGCCAAAAGCTCTGATTTAGACAGAGCTATTGTGTGCCTTAATTTAATTGAACAAACACAGTCAGCTATAATGAAAACAAAGTATTTCTGTGCTGTACTGCAGGCGGGTGTTGCACTTCTCAGGGATGGATTACGAGGTTGACAGGATCTAACCTAGCACTGTTTGGTATTGTCTTTCTCTTTACTGCTTCTCATGGAGATTCATGCTGGAAAAAAATTTAAAATATATATAACGAAAACCAGAGAAAGTAATGATGCATAAAATATAATAACAGAACAGAATTGCATCTGACCCAGAACTCTTTCTAAATGGTCAGTGAGGTCACTTGTGAGTAATGGTGGCAAAGCATAGGGAATGACATAGCTTAATAGACCAGAAATTTTTGTAGGTGGCCCAGTACAGATTAAATTTTAGGTACCTGTTCTGTCCCTCACTACTCAGTTTTCTGCTTGGCTGGTGGCTCATAGTTTCCCCTGGGTCCTGTCTCCTGACTGCTTCAGGATGGAAGGCACACGGTGGGAAATGCACACGGCTGCAGCATTACGGCAGTTCCCTGCTGCTTGGAAAGCTGGGCAGCAGCCACTGAAGCCGGGTATAATTAATATAACCAGCAGCGATGCTGATCTGTCTTGGGCAAAGAACTAGTATGGCTGCAGGGTTAGGTGGCCTCCCTCTAACTCAAGTCTTGTGACATACAGAGAGCATGAGTAAACCCAAGGATCCAGAGATGACAGTAGCTGCTTGACAATGTACATATAGTTATTTTCAGTATCTAGCGATGAGTCCAACTTTTATGCCCTAGCCAAGAAATTTAAGCCTATGGTGTTATTAGCTCCTGTTCTTATCACAGGTCTGTGCATTTGTGGGAGAAGCAGGATGACACAGCAGGGTGTCTTGTATAAAGACCCAATAGCAAAAATGGCAGATAAAGCAAAGGAGGAATTTTACCAGCTTATAAAACAGGGTGTTATTCATATAAGTACAGACAGTGGCTGAAGGCATGGTTAGTTTTGTAAAAGCAGACAAAGTAATAACTTGCCTAAACCCGACGTTTTAGTGAAAGCCAGAAAATGCAAACCCACAGGAACAGTGTGAGAATTTGTCTACACTTCAGATTGTACAAGTATTTTCAGCTCAAGCACAAGCTATTACCTCACTTACACCGTAGTCTCAACTCTTAAAAGGTTTACTGAGGACTCGCAGGGGATTCAGTGAGAGCTAACCCTCTGGATAGGCTCCTGGACCTGGATGCTAAACTTTGCACATCGAAATAACTGCAATTGCCTCAGTAACCATGTGGCATGAGACAGATCTTTCAGGATATGCTGCCTTGGGACAAGAATGATTAATACTGCAGTAGGCAGTGGTGCAATATTCTGCAGCACATAAAAAAAAAAAACAAAAACAAAACCCAAAACCAAATCCACAACCCCCAAAAAACACTAGAAAACTAGAAAGTGAAGTGGATTTCACTTCAAGCTGAAAGAAATTAGTTATGTTTGAGATTACCTATGTAGTCAGTGACAGATAGTTGAACAAGGTGGAAGGAAAGAGGAGACAACTGTGCAAATGGAAAGGCTTCCTCAGTTGCAACTCCTTGAAAACCGAAGCTGCACACACACGCCTTTGCAGCCGACCGGTACAAACAAACAGATCTCTCGTCTCTCTCGTGGAGTGTACGTGCAGAGGTGCAGAGAGGTGTACGTTTCTGGAGTTTAGAAGGCACTGAGGAGGATGGAAAGAGAAAAGCCTTGGGCAATTAAGAATTAGGTGCCCCAGAAGCACTTCTAGACATTCTGAGATTAATAAACAACCCACGACCGTGGCCCCTGCAAGACAGTTGTGTGAAGGATGGTTAAAGCACTGAGTAGCCTCAGAAGAGTTAATTCCAGAAAGGAAAAAGAGAGACGAGGGAAGGAAAGCTAGAGGCAGAATGTGGTTGCAAACACTTTCACGAGCACCTCTGTGTAGAAATCACCGGAGGTGGCGGCAGATCTTGAACTACTGGGAGCCTCCAGCTGAGTGTGAGGAAGGTCAGCGCTGGCTGTTCAGTATCACCTGCTTCCTGCAGCCCACTCCCTTTCCCCCCGGAGGATGAGCTCACAGCAGCTACTCTTCCACTTGGCCGTGTGCCACGCGCTGAAGTGGGTTTGGAATGTGATCTGTATTAGCAACAAACTCGTGCTATACTGAGGCAGTTCTTAGTGTATTGGTTTTGCTGTAATGCTCCTCACACAATGATGACTTAATTGCGATACAGTCATTCAGGCTAACCTATGGGGGCATTATCTCACGCTTTTCTGTGGGCAGACTTTACCCAGCCTGTTTGGCAACTGCCTCAGCAACAGGCCGTGGTAGGATTCTTCTTCTGTTTGTTTATAAACAGCATATTCCTGCCTGATAGTGTAACATTACACATGGTTCTCAAAAGGTCACGCTAGCCTTTTTGACCTGTAGTTTCTGTAATTCTACCTGCTTCCATCTCAAGCAAGACCGAAGCATGCACATCTCCCTTGCAGCTAATACAGCAGACATACTTCAGTATGCCCAAAACCTGTAATTATTTCCTTCCCCGGTGGTAAATACCTTTTCTCTTTCAAAATGGTGTTGCAGGTACTGCAGATAAAACGAAGACTGAAAGAACAACCAAGACGCAACGACGAGGAAGAAAAATGCAAAATGAATTCACTCATTGTTCCTTCAGGAAAATTCTTTGCACATTATAGAAAGCTGAAGGTACGATCGTCCTGGGGCCAGGGTGTGGTCTGTTCTCATACTTCAGTGGCCTGCAAACACTTCCCGCAGACTTTTCCGCACTTTTCAGAAAACACTTTCTCCCTTTCCCGCACTTGGGCTGCAAGTAGAGATTGTAGAGGCTTTCAAGGCAACAGATACACATAAAAAGAATAATTTTAAGAGCAGCAATCTTTCCAAACCCCACCAATTTGAGCTGAGCAGTAATCGCTGCTGGCTACATTTTTAAGGGGGACTGAGACAGATCCCATCCGTTGTATAGGTACGCAAATGTGCCTGCAGATGTTTACTCTCCACTTGGAAAGCTGTTGGCAAGAGTGGGACTGTTGAAAGTAGGCTGTGAGATGCACTTTGTGCACACATTGCTGCTGCCAACTTAGTGGAGTACATGCTGAGTGGTGCTCAAAATGCCTTCTGATCAATATTACAGTGGTAATGCAGGGGCACATTTGGGTACGACTTAAAGAGTGTATGCAATAATCTTTCATACAGCCAGTGAGAACAAATGAGTAATGCAGGTGTAGATTAGAGACTTTGTTGAAGCAATAACCTGTGACAATCTAGGTTGCATCAGCAAAACCACAAATGGCAGGGTAGAAACCTCTGATTTTATATTGGCTGCGGTGGTAAATAATAGAAGAAATCTTCCTGTATTCTCTCCACAACATTAATTTCCATCCTAGATTAAATTTTGTCCTCTGCTATTCTGATTGTCTAAATGATGATCCTCAAGCAAGGTCATCTTACACAGCAATGGATTTACTACCTGCGATAAGGTTCAAGGACGGCCAGTGTATGTCATAACATCAGATGCTCTACTCCCAGCACAATGGGGAACTGCAAATCAGAAAAAGGTAGACCAGGGGAAGATGTATTGTCGTTTGCTGTGGCCCAGTAAAGGGGTAAGGAAACCACAACTTTTAGGAAATCCTGTCAAAGGAAAGTTCCAGGTACTTCGTTAAGTTTCTAGAGCATTTTTTCGAATATGTTGCTTCCCTTCGTACCAAATAAAATGTCTTTGGTGAGAAGTGTCACGGTTTAACCACAGCTGGCAACTAGGGTGACGCAGGCACCTGCTCATTTCTTCCCACCCCCTTCCCGCCAGTGGGATGGGGAGAAGAATAGGAAAAATAGGGAAAACTCATGGGTTGAGGTAAAGACAGCTTAATAAGTAAAGCAGAAGCCACGCACGCAAGCAAAGCAAAACAAGGAATTCATTCACTGCTTCCCATCAGCAGGCGGGTGTTCGGCCATCTCCAGGAAAGCAGGGCTCCACCACGCCTAATGGTTACTTGGGAAGACAAACACCATCACTCCAAACTTCCCCCCCCTTCCTTCTTCTTCTTTTTCTTCCAGCTTGATATGCTGAGCACAATGTAATATGGTATGGCATATACCTTTGGTCAGCTGGGGTCAGCTGTCCCAGCTGTGTCCCCTCCCAACTTTTTGTTCCCTCCCGGCCTACTCTCTGACAGGGCAGTGTGAGGAGCAGAAAAGGCCTTGACTGCTTAGCAACAATGAAAAACATTAGTGTGTTATCAACTCTGTTCTCATCCTAAATCCAAAACATAGCACTGTACCAGTGCTAGTAAGAAATTTAGCTATCCCAGCCTAAAGCAGGACAAGAAGATACTCTTTGTCCTAGATCAGTTAACACATAACGGGGAAAAAATAAGATATGTTTTCTATAATTCATGAAGAGCTAGTCAGAAATGTTCCTGAAGTTTTGTTTCATTTGTCTCAAGTCCTCAGGAGATGTGCAGGAAGTATATTGCCATCAGGGGGACTTAAACTTCTGTGAGTTTTTTTGTAGTTTAACTAAAAGAGGGGCTTCCACCAGTTTTATGGATTTGAATGTTGCCTTTTTGACAGCGAGGATAAATTTTCAGAAACCAGTTTATCTTTCAATACCTCAGCTTAAGTCACTGTAATGGGCCCAGGATGTTGCTTTGAGCTTCAGGAATATGCAAGACACTTTCTCAATGAATGTGATAAGAATGAGTATTGGATCACAGAAGATCTTGTGTATGGCCACCAACTAACACGTGCACCAGATGCCTTCCTCCCTGCATTTTCTTTTTTAATTTATTAATTTCTTCCTGTTTTGGATTCTCCAGCTCTGTTTTTGTATTCTCCCTATCATCCTGCTTTTTTCATTTCTCAAACTTGCTACTGGAGAAGGCAGTTATAACGAGAGAAAAAGTAGAAGGGGACTACTCACAGTTAAGCTTGTATTTTAATTTCTAATCAGCATTAGATAAACTAGCAATATACTTGCAGACTGCAGTGGAACTGAATCTTATTGCTAGTATTTATTCTTTGTCATTTAGAAGTACATCTAAGTCTCAAGCAACACTGAAACCTAAATATACAAGACAGTAAATAAAACCAGAGCATTTCAGGAACAAGCCTCAGGACTTTACAATCAAATTAAATCTTCTCACACCAAAAGTATTCAACTGGAAGTAAAAAGAGCAGGGGAGGAAATGGGGGAAAAGTCTTAATAGAAGGAACATTTTAAAAACTGAGGAATGCACAGCACAAGGTTTTTGACTTAGAAGAGCCAGATTTTAGGAGGTCATGACTTGTATATGACATATGGGAGCATGAAGGGACAGCAAGAAGTGATATGAAGAGGAAAAGAAAAACCTGATGCTCCAGCTACTGTTTGTTAGGAATGTCAATGGGCATAGTGAAGGGGAAAAGTCAGCATGAAAATTTGGTTGTATAAATTGCAGGGATCATGGGCCAAGGCAGGCATCTAGACACTGTAGGTCACTTCTGAAAATGGGTGAAATGTTACACGGAGCAGGAGGGAGACAAGCAGGAATAGAGAAGTGAGGCTTGAGTGGGAAATCATGGAAGAGGAAAGATGATAATGAGGTAGGAAAAAGCGCCACAGTTGAGCAAGACAAATGGCAAGGAGGAAGCAAGAAAAGCTTGCTTAGAATAGATAGAGAGAACAGGAGAGATGGTGGAAATACAATGCTGTGAGAAAGAGAACATGGGATTAGAACAGGCATGAGGCGAGGAGGAGGAAAGAAAAAGATAGAAGACAAAAGTGGAAGCCATTAGGAGAAAGAAGGAGGATGCAAAGTGGCACAAGTATGGTGTGACAGTGGAGAAGTGACGCCAAGCAAGCACTGAATCACTGGGGGAAGAATCAATATAGCACAGGGGAGTAATCACAGAAAACAGGTGGTAAACAGTCTGCCTGTAGGAAGCCTGGGCACTTAGCTCATGAGTGAGTCACTGAGGCGCAGAGCATCGGGCTTGTGACCAAGACAGAGCAGAGGGGACAGCCAGACTGCCTCGTCTGTGGTTGTCCCTGTGAGTCTGACAGGTGTCAGCCAAAAAGTTGGGTATTGGCAAGTTTCTATGAACAAAATGAGTGTGGCTGTGTGAAAATACTTTTGAGGATGTGGGCTAAACTAATCGGATTTTGATGTTAGGAATGAGTGACATGTGGACCAGAATCCTGGCCTGTCTGATGCTCTGGGGAAAATCAAGGAGGGACATGGGAGAACTGTCTTTTCAGCTGTTTCTGAGTCCCTAGTGTTGGAAGCTGCTAGTGTGCAAGGTTGGTAGGCTGGTAGCAGGGGCTGATTGAGGACTCTTCTGCTACCCCAAATCACTACAAGACAGCGGTCTTCAGCTGTGCTCTTTTGTTCCCCTTTGCCAGGTTCCTCTGTTGGAAACGAAGAAGTGGGTACCACTTTGATTCTCTGAGGAGTGACAGTCTTTCTCTTTGTGCTTAGGGCAGCTTTCTTAGTATTTCTCATGAGTAGAGATCCCACATTTCTGATCTCAAAAATGGTTTAGCTTTTGGTAGCAATGTGGCATGAGCAACTGGTTCAAAAGAAGATTTAACCGAGGCAGTGGTTATTTAGACATAACCCCAACTTTAAATTAGCCTGCCAACTAGTTGCACTTACTTATCAGCACCAAACATCAAATTAAGAATTCATTTACCTTCATCAGGATATTTATGGAAACTTGATTAGAAAGGGTGGCGGCAAAATGCAAATATTAATTTTGAAATCTCATAACATGGACCTAATATCCTTGTGAATTATTCAGTGGGATACTGCAGTATTGGTAGATGATATTTAAATTATTAACAGCATAGCTTTCCATTTCATAGGCAAGACAGTTTTTACGGGAACGTTCCCATTTAATGTGATCAGACTGATTGCATTTGTTAAGAATTCCAATCAATACACTACAGTACAGTGCGTACTGCTAACAACAACAAAAGGTAATATACAGAGGTGTTATTCCACAATTTATACAGCATGTTCTATTTCCTAGGTTTACATTTTCTTAAGAAATAAAACAGTACTTGTGCCACAATTTTAGTGTGATTTTATTTTGTTTCAGTTAGTTAGTGGTTGTTGCCTGAAGTGTATTACTTACACAGTACCATAAATGTGCATGGTGCTTTACAGATAAGCGTGCCGGATCCTATGCTGAAGGATGTGTCATTCAACCAAAACAGATAGGCGTAATGTTTTGCATTTCAAAATCCACATATCTGTCTGCCTGCCTCTGTTTAGTTACTTGATCTGCCATACACATTTTTAATGCTTGTATGACTGTAATATCTGGCCAGCCTACAAATTGATGAAATTCTACATTTCTTTATAATTTTAGACCCAAAATAGATCAGGCCCTGTAACTGTAGTGATGATCAGTGTTGGACAACACGCCAGCTTGATTACAGCATGCAGAGATGGATACTTCATCCTGCTTTTCACTGCAAACGCCAGTTCCAGCAGAAGATGTCCTGCTCACCTTCCAGGCACTTCTCCCAGGAGTCTGACTCGGAAGCAGAGTCACTATTTGCCACCAGGATGGGCTGCAAAGTTATGTCATCCGCTGGGTAACTTTCTTATGATACAAACCCTAAATGCCAAACAGCTGACTGGTGTGAAGCAGGGGCAGGTATCGTAATGTGCTCCATCAGGCACCGTTGGGGTGCCCCGCTTGCACGGCACCAGCAAGAGGCTTCACGCGGTTCCCCATTGCTGACCGCTGAACAATACCCCATCTGCCCCTACGCACGCTGTGAGATGACTCCACTGGGTTGAAATTACAGCTTCAAATGCAGCTGAAGTCACCAGTGACAGAAAGGGTCCCCAGAATCTGACTCCTGCTGGGTAATCTGAAGAAAGCTGAGTTACAGCCCCTTCCCAGTGAGAAGTGTTTCGTGCTGTAAGATCCACCCTTAGTGCTTTGTCGGCTGCCTGCTTGGAAATGATAGATCAAAAGCTAAGGTCCTGAAAATGCTTCCTGATCCAAACATTCCCACTGAAGTAATTCCTGTGATGTTTTCCTAGTCAGGCATGTGTTGGCGCAGAGCCTGAGAGGTTAGGGATGGTCCTTCCGGCTTAAGGGAAAAGTAACATTTGAGAGAGGAAGGCTGAGCAACGTCTGGGGCTTTTGCCCTTCTGGGTCTGAGCAATGGCTTTCAGCCACTAACATTAACAGTTGATAGTAACAAACTCATTTGAAAACCCTGATTTGGGCCCATTCACTGTGCCTTTAACAAAATCAAACCCATTGTGCCAAGTGGGATGGTGCATAAATAAATAAATAACTCATAGCAGCTGCGAAGCCAGTGTTTGCCAGAACTGTATATAGCAGTTCCCAGAGACCACTGGGAAGTTGTAGAGGAAAAACAGTTTTAAAATAACATTTTTTAAGTACAATTTTAAAGCCAACTAGTAATTTAGAATGTAGCTGCATCTGTGGATTTGTTTAAGTAGAATAAATCTGGAATAAATGGAATATCGACATCAAGCAAATATTTAAAAGGATTGATCAGAAATATACTCTTCCTCCACACTGTCCATCTCCTAAGCACTACAGATTTGGGGAAGTGATTCAGACATCATTGTGCACCTTGAAGTTCGATACAAATTCATTTCCACCCCACTCCTGATTTATAACCTGAAGGACTGTGAGTCAAAGGATCATGAGCCTTGCTAAAGCAAGAAAAAATGTTGACTCCTGACTATTGTGTGCCTGATCTTTTGAAGAATGTGAAAAGTATGTAACGCTAAGTGCATTCAATTCTTATTGCAACAACCAGTTTTGGACATTTTTATTTTTTTTTAATGCTGGTTGCTTAGCAGTTCTCATTGTGACACCAATAACTGGACTCCCAGGGATGTTGTGCTTGATATACATGGCTTTTCTGAAAATCTGGCCTCAATTATGGGAGCTAAGAAGTTTTGAAAATCTGTCCCTTATTTTAATTCTTAAACTTGGCTCATAATTGAGCATGAAATTATAAGAGGGTTACAGATGGCCTTAATAATACTATAAGAAACTGAAGAACTCTTCCTCTGTCCTCCCAGTCAAGCCTCATGCACATGGAAGAACCTCCAGCTGGAACTGTAAGCTTTGGAAAGGTTTCCTAGGAGGTCACATTGCACAGTTCAGATGTGGATTGACTTTTACTTTTGAGTGCTGGAACAGCAGATATACTGCCTTGTTCTCTGCCCGCAAGGGCACTTTGCACACAAATAATTGGTTTGAATCAACGTTGGACAGGCTCTTGGACATTTCTTTTGCGCTGCTACATCAGAAATATCCATATAAACAATTTCCAGTTGTGGATGTGCCTACTCCTGTATGCTAGTTTAAATTGAGTTTAATAGCCTTTTTCCAATCAATGCATACATTTATTTGTTGCAGGAAAGAACAGTAATACTCTGTTGAAAAAGGTGATCTGACTTCTTTTGAATTGGGGGATGATCAGCTTCAAGATTCTGGTGAAACCTTCACTGAAACAGGGCTTAGAAGCTGAAAGCTCCAACTTTAATGGGTGGCATGAAAGCAAAACTTGGGGTGGGTACTGATGGCTATTGGAAATACAGAACTGGATAGATAAAACTAGTAAATTGTCCAGTTTTCATCCAGTGGAAACTGGTGAAAGAGAAATTGATTTTAAATTGTATTGAACTTCAAATAAAATAGCAGACATAGTTATAAAAAGAAGATAATTTGATTTTTCCGAAAGTGACTGGTGAGTCTGAGTTGTGGATTCAAACTTTGTGTGTCCAACCTTGGATACTGTTGACGAGATTTTCTCAGAGATTGAGGTCTTTTTAAGACATCTAAAATTGATGCACTAAAAATGTAGTCAAATTTGAAAATCTGTACTACTTCATTTTGAGGAGCAGTACACAAGATGCTCATGAAATGACAAAAAATTAAAATAATATGGACAACATTAATTAAAGAGAAAAATAATTCTAAATTAAATTAATAATTTAGCTATATGAAATTTACAGTCTACAGGATGCATAGCCACTGAAATGTAAATGTGGTATAGAATGCTTCTGAAGCTAAGAAAGAAAATCCTGTTGCAAAGAGACATATCTTGTACTATAAGAAATCAGTGACTAAGTAGGGGACCTCAGGTGGGTACATAAAGATATAAAAGTTCATGGAAAGGACTAACAGGTAAATGATCTCATGTTTCCTGCTTTTGTTGGGAGCATACAAATTAAGTGAAGACAAAAAATATTTTGAGTCATTGGATCAAATTACCCCATGAGTTATAATTATGTATTTCCTAATTATAATTATACAGCTCCTCAGATTAGCTGATGTGAAGGAGAACAGAACTGACCTGCAGTTTCTGATTTAACACTCCTGTTTTTAGTATGAGTGAAGGCTCAGGGTCTGAATTAATTGTTATATTAATCATGAGATAAGCTATAGATGTGCTTTTCATTCGCACTTGTAGAACATTAGTTATTCAGTACATTCTGTTATGTGTACTAGTCATTCGTTAGTGACTAATTACATTGATGATTCCTATGATATTTGAAATGCTGATGTCTTTGTTCATTGTTGCCATGAAATGTGGATAACTTCACGTACAGGCTGTACGATGGTATTGTATGCTATATGATGTAAACTTGTATTATCTTGTAAACTTGTCTAGGGTGGCTTCAAGACTAAGTTAGTAAGGTCACACTGTAAGTATGTCACTTCAGCCAGCAATATACACCAGATCATAATTTATTTTGTATATGCCACATACTTAACTGAGACCCAATTTAAAATTTTTGAAGATTTTAAAAAATAATAGTTTCATTTATTTTTTGCATCAGTCAGGCAGCATTATTATCATTAGCAAAAGATCATTCTAAGCAGAAGTAAATTGTAATTTATGGCAGTAAAATACCTATAAAATTATTTTTTAAAATTCTCTACATAACAACATTTCGGTCTTTACGAGCCTCAAAGCAGGTGTTGAGTGTTTTGCTGCATACATGTGATTCTTTTTTTCTGATGCTCTTTATTCCACTGTGTTTGAGATATTTGTCTGTAAAGCTATCCTTGATTATCAGTGAACATTCCTGATATCACTCTTTAATTCACTAATTTGTATGTGTAATTTGTACATGGGGTCAGGGGAAGACTACACTCCTCCATGAAAAGCTGTGATGGCTGATGGAAATTTGAGAGACGGGAACAAAGATTCAGTTGGTGAAAAGTTGCCATAAGCAGTGTAACAGGTGAGAAAACCGAAGGCTAAGTTTTGGAGAACCAGATCTGTGATTTCGTTCAGAGTTCAGTTGTGAAAGACAGGACTTCTGGCCAGTCCTCAAGGCATCAGTGCACTTTTTGCCCCTTCTGTCACCAACTGAAATATTTTTGTGTGTTGTAAAAGAGTGTTGTGAACCACTCATTTTAGGAGCTGCATATCCTAATCTTGGCAAGTGGCATCAAAATATGCCAGTAGACAGTGAGTATGCTGTTGTCAGACACACACACCATTGCTAGCTTTCTCTTGGCTGACCATAGTTTTGAACACAGTCATAATCATTGCTCTTGTGCTTGGTGTGGAGCCTGATGCTGTTGGGGTGTGTTGGGCGTGATTTGAGCATGATGGCTAAACTCATCACCTTGGGACTGAGGCAGGGAGCATCCATGGGCCTTGATGGGCCCCAGTGGAGGAGGCCAGGCACTGAATTCAGCAGTGATATTTCTGAGTCACGTCTGCACAGACAGTGAGCTGAACCAGGAGCACCCCTTAAACTGTATGCCCCAAATCTTAGGTGTCTTCAAGATTTACTTAGGAGATTTGTTAGGCAGAGGTCATGAGGCTTGCATGTTTTCCCTGAAGCTCTGGTTGTGTCTTACTTCAGAGATCTAAATCATTTTATGGGTCTAAGTCACAAGCTTGGATCTGTAACATGACGGCTGTGAGGAGGCTGCTGCATCTTTATGGGATCAAGGGTCTGGGATGACAGCCGTTGTCAAATTCGTGGCTTTAAACTACTAGGTGACTTGTCAGTGTCTGATGGGAAGGGTTAAATATCAGCTTCATGCCAGCTCCCTGTAGACCCTATTCTGTGGTCTGGGCAGATGAATTTCACCCACAGTGAGTGGGAATTTACAAGGACTGAGGTACTGAGCAGTGGCATTACTCATTTTCAAATATGAGCTAAGACCAATATCTCTCCTGTGTTAAACAAGTGAAGAAGGCTATTTCTAGTGCATCTGAGGATGAATCAAATGCCATGAGTACAAATCAAATAAATAATAACAAAAAAGGCAAAAATTTTATACATTTAAAACAAGGAATAAGGAGAAATTAGTCAGAGATTTCTGATCCACTCCATATTCTACTGTTTTTTTTTTGTTGTTGTTGTTTAGGAGGTGACGTTTAATCACAAGTTTACACAAATGGAAACATGGCATTCATGAATCATGGATCTTAATGTAGTATTAGGAATGAAAACCTGATGTTTCTTGTCACCTATCTTCAGGTAAGAAAACAGACTAGCCAAGGAGGTGGTTCAACTTGTCTTTGAACAAGTGTTAAGGGAACCTATTTAAGCAAAAATGGTAAAAGATATACATGGAGAAACACAGATCATAGAACATTACTGCTTTGGAACTGCTGTGTAACACCAAAGACCCAGCCAGTGGGCTGCAGATCGGGCTATAGCATGTGCCTTGTTTTAGAAAAAACATGTAATGCAATGACATGGGAAAACCAGAAAAAACTCATATGCAAATCCTCCAGAATCTGCACAAGACAGGGCCCTTCTGGGCTGGTCAAAAAGAAAGGGACTCCTTTATCCGCTGTTTCAGATGCCCATGGCAGTGTAGCGTATTCTGTCTGTGGTCATGCCTGTAGCCAGCCAGTAGCTCCCTTTCGTCTTTACGGCGGCGGTTGCCTCACTTGTGGATTCATCTGCCAGACCCACTCTTTTTCCAGACCATTGCTCTGAACTAGTTTGTGCTTTGGATCAAAGGAGACAAAGTGGAAAGAAACAGGCGAAACTTTCTACATCTTGCTCTTTCTTGCTCAGTAGAACTGCAGTCACATGGATCTTGAATTCTATGGCTTTATCTATGTCATGCTTTGAGAGCAGTGTAAGAAAAAAATGTGAACACCGCCATTAGGATGGACTTCTCTTCCACACACTGCTGCACTGGCTGCCTCCATGGGGAGCCTTCCTCCTATAAGATGCGTATTAAGATGTCCAGTAGCTCACTAAGGTGTTGGACATGCCTGAGCACATGGTATGCTTCATAAAGTGGCCCCTGGCTGCACCTGGGGCTGTACTTTCTGTCTGTATGAACTGTGCGTTCGGTCTTGAACCTTGCTTTGGGGCATCCTTCACAAATTCAAGACAGATGTATCCTTTGTGCCTGTAGGTGGAAGGGAAGGAGCTTTGCCACAGAGAAGTGCAGGTCTGCTTTTTGCTGTATTTTATATAAATGAATAAATATAGCGATTTCATTTGAAACTAGCACATTCTTCATGAAGGATACTTAAAATCCTGTAGAGGTTTTTTCTGTCCTGTAAGTAATATAGTGGAAGAAAATGGAATTTAATATGAAAAGCCCATGTGATCACAATTGCTTAAGATGATCTACAGCTCTTTTGTGGTATGGAAATATATTATTTATACTTCCTTTTTGCTTTTCTCCTTTTTTATTATAGTGTTCTTAACTGACTCTGTCTTGGCCCAGGATCAGTGTTTCTAATACATCCAGAATTACATATTTGTGGAACTTAAGTACTAAAGATGTACAATTTGTTCTTTACAATTTGGCTCCTCTTGTAATCTTCACTTATAAACCCGGATAAGTAAAAGAACACATGCCTGGCTGAAATGCACAGCCCTTGCAGTTCTGCCTAATTGCTTCCTCATTGCAGTCCTCTTTCAACCCTTTCCCCTCCAGTTTTGGTTCAAGACTGTGAAGACATTTCTGCCTGTCCCCATGTCTGGCAGATGATTGAAGGCAATTGCTAGATAAACTTGGTCACCATTCAGGGGCTCCCTATAAGACAGTAGCTACCCAGCTTTCTGCATGATACCAAGCCAAAAACTTGGCCAGAATAAATCTTATTCCGGTTAAGCCTAATCTTTTATATGGAACATTTTTGATAAGTCAGCAGAAAAAAAATGATTTTTGCATTTTAAATAACATGCTCAAAGTACTCTGACCAAGAACCCAGAGACTAATTTGTTTTAAGTCAAATGACAGGCTTCTGCAAGTAGGCTAGCATGCTTACCAGAGGAGGAAAATGCTGCAGAAGCAGTTACAGACACTGCCAGCAGTGGGGTATGCCAGCAGTGGGGCTATTTTTGTATGCAGATATATGGCAAGTATCAAACTCTTCCAAGAGATGTGACTCAGTGTCGTGGTTTAACCCCAGCTGGCCACTAGGACCACGCGGACATTCATTCATTATCCCTCCCACCTGCCCCAGCAGGGTAGGGAGAAGAGGGAGGAAAAGGAAAAAAAAAAAAAACCTTGTGGGTTGCTATAAAGACAGTTCAACAAAATAGTAACGGAAAAAAAAAAATAACGGTAGAAGAATATACAAAATAAGTGATGCACCCGTCCCATCCCAAGCAGCAATCGTGGATTCCTGCCTCCCCCCAGCCAACCTGCATTTATACACTGAGCATGTCTATGGTATGGAATACTGCTTTGCTTGTCCGGTCTATGATCCCTCAGCTTCTATGGAAAGCTGAAAAAGTCCTTGACTTAATGTAAGTATTATTTAGCAATAGCTAAAACAATATGTGTTATCAACCTTATTCTCATACTAAATCCAAACCACTGCAGCTACTAGGAAGAAAATTAACTCTGTCCCAGCTGAAACCGGAACACTCAGCCTTATTAACTGTTAGAGAACATGGCTGATTGGTTTCTTGTAGTTTTGTTTTACTAATTTTTACTCCAAAGCTTACAAACCTGAACAAGCAACGTGTTCAGGTTGTTTATATGTTAGTGTTTCCTATGCAGTAAATCATATACATCCTACTTGCATTTGAAGGAGAATGAAACAGATATGCTTATTCTATAATACCTCCTTCAAGAGGTCATGCCTTGGCCATGCCAAAAGAATTTTGCTTGGATGACCGCTTCAGAAATGCATACAGATTATCCAATTTTATTTGAAATGTGGTTTTTAAAACATAAAAGTCTAGAAGATTTTACAAGAGAATGTTAACTTTTAACCTGTGTTTGCATAAGGAGTGCTTTACCAGAATGAAAAGACATAGGTGTTGTGTATTACCACTAGGGCTATAAAGGCAAAGATTTTTCAATTTATACATATAGCAAAGCCACTGTGGCCTCCCACTCACCTGTTCCTAGGGGAAACAAGCTATTATTTAGAAAAAATGTTGGTTTCCTGTAAGGTCTTTTGTCAGTATAACTGTGCTGGGTAGGGCTTCATACTGTTCATACCTTCTTACTCTTCCCAAGCAAATTCCTTGTAGTGTAAACCTAGATAAGTACTGGACTTTTACTTGCAATATCCGCACTTGGAGGTCATTTGCTCATGAAATAGCCCCCTGGGACGTACTTCCTGCTACTTTCCTAGCAAATAAAAGGTTTGATCCTTGTGCATGACCTTTTGGTTCAAATTGCCTTCTGAAGTGCTCTATTCAAGCTGATTCATCTTCTTAGTAATCTAGTTAATTCCAAATTTTCTAGAAGATTCCTGCCACAGATTAGATCATATTGTGAAGAGGAGCTGCCTACAGTATTTCATGAATATGATATGATTCATCATTTGTTTGCTATTGCATTGGTTGCTATACAATTGCCTGCTGGAATGAACCCTTGGCTAACCATTTCCAGTAGTCTATCTCATCACTGATGTGAAATTTCACCTATGTGCTAGGTTCTGTACCATGGCGTGATACAGGGAAGGAGAAATCCAGGTTGGGAGCTGAAACAAAGGTCTTTGGCAAACCTCTGAACTATGTAAAAGTGAGAGGTGGAGATTTCTGCAGAGCACATCATACTCAAAGCTCTGCTAAATGATATATCTAAGGCAAGCTAGCTCTTTTTATACTAGCAAACAGGCCCAAGTCATTGGCCCAAGTGCTGGACTGCAGTTCCCTGTGCTGCCTAACTGTCAGGAGACTCCTTGACACAACTTTTCCTTTGGTAAAAGTTGCCTTTCCTTGACAACTTCTGGGAGCAGTCCAGGAGCTGTTTCAAGTGCACAGTGTGGCTGGGGCCAGCCTTTTTAAAGGGCAGAAGGAGAACAAAGGGAGACAAAGACCTCTGCACCAATTTATTTGCTGTATAGAGGTAGTCAGTACTAGATTTGTGTAGGGAAGATAGAAGACCTTTTATTGCCTAAAGGACTCTGGTTGCTGGTAATGTTTCATCTCTCCTGTGGAGATCAGACAGTGCTTCACCTGAGGAAGGTGTTTGCATTCCCTGCTGTTCCTCACTTGCAGACTCAAGGCACATGGTCAGCGTGGCTCTGCCAGCAGAGTAGGGTAGAGTACACCTGCCCTAAGCGGCACTTCGACCTAGCACTTTTTATTCAGTGAATGATGTCTTGGATATACGTGCTGGTAGCACAAGCCAGTCAGCTTGCTGAGTAACCATGACTTGGGCCTGGCCAAGCCAGTTTTGGGGAAAGGCAGATAAAAGCCTCCGCCAGTGGTAGACAGTGTAGTGCGCTTTGGACCTGATGAAGTTTATCTACAGTTTCATGAGCTTTCCTTCCTGGTTGGTAAAATTTTGGTAAGGATAGATGTTAAAATCAAAGCGATATAGATAATTGAGTTTGAACCTTTGTGTAGAAATGCTGACTTCGTAAAAAATACCTGTTTAGGCAGGTCCTCTGGAGATCATCTAGTCCAACCTCACACCCAAGTTGGATCAGGTGGCTCAGGGTCTGGCCCAGCTGAGGACAAGAGACTTCCAGGATGGAGATTCTATATCTTCTTGGAGCACCTGTGCTGGTGCTTAACCACTCCCACAGTGAACACTTTCTCCATATATCCAGTTGGAATTTCTTTTCCTGCAAGCTGTGACAATTGTCTCTCATGTCCTCACGGTGCATCTGAGATAAGCCTGTCTTCATATTTTCTATAATCCCCTTTGCTTTAATGATGAAAATTCTCTGTACATGACTACACCAATACAGTGTCATTGTTCCTGGGATGCAGGTTATCAGTTACGCAGCTCCAGTGGCATATTTGCCCACTGTGGCTGCCATTTTTTCTACATCTTTTGCAATTGAATGGATGGCAAAATCAGAGCTCAACAGAATGCAACTGAGCTCATGCTGTCTCCAGCTTATACAGCCTGATCTTAAGTCACTCTAATGACATGTCACGAATATTTCTATAAGACAAATACACTTTCATTGCTCCAGTAGTGAGGTCACCTATTTGAAGTTACTAATTATTATTTTAAGCTGGTACTGCACTGTAGAAAAGTTACTAGTTCAGCACCCATTTATTATGTGCCTTTGTCCTCTTTCCAGTCCCATTGTGCATGCTGATGGGTCTCAGTAAGGTCTCACACATATGTCTGGACAGAAATGGGGCAGGTCTGAGAACTAACTGCTTTGTTCAGCATTTTTCTTGCAAAACCTAGTGGAAGCCAATACAGTGTGTCTGCAAGGCTGCTTATTACATATTATGTTTTGTGGTTTCCCCAGTGGAAAATACACGGCTGGAAAGGAGAAATTGGACAGGCTGCAGAATGTCTTGTGTCGAACGTCTAGAATGCAGAGAATTTGGGAGTCTGGTTTCCTCACGTAGCTCAGTATTCACTCTTCAAAAGAAAAGCATCAGAAAGGAGAGGCTGTTTGTCATGTCCTGGGGCTATTTTCTCCTTTATCCACTATTTACTGTGCGAGATTATGACACAGCCTTATGTTATCGTACAGGTCATTTTAGCCTTCTCACTGGGAGAAAGATGGAAGGGGAGGGGAGAAACGGGAGGGAGAAAAAGGGAATGAATGCTTCTACCAAGAGAAATTACTAGTTTGTTGGCAACTCTGCTGACTTTCCGCTAGATTTTATTGAGAGCAAGGCAAAGGACGGCATAGTTTCATCTTGTTTGATGGCATGGGATTTGTTAGCAATGCAACCATCCTACGGAAAACTTCAGTGATGATGTAAATAGTGACGCTGAGAAGAAATTTTGACTGTGCACGACGTACTCCACTATTTTGCACATTGTAGTGCCTGATGGTACTCCTAGCAGACTTCAGTGATCTCCAGCACCTGCTGCTTTTATTGGGTTAGGAGACTATATCCCACCATTGCAGCCTTTTCTAATATTCTAGGAGTTTTCAGTACTTTTTCATGAGAAAGGACTTGCTGTAGAGTCTGAATGTAATAATGAAAACTTCCAGGTAAAAATACTCTATTTTGTAAATAAAGTATTAAAAAAAGTAATGATTGTGAAATGCAGCTCAGAAAAGATGCCATTTTCATTCATTGATATGTATTGTTGTACATGGAGGTCACAAAGGATTGAAGGGAGAAGCACTGCAATAGTTAATATTCCAATTAAATTACATTTATGATTCTGATAATGTTTGAAAGTTGAAATTAATTTGGACTTGGCTTACTCTCTATGACTTCTTCTAAAAATCTTTAATTCTTTACCCCAGGAAACTCAAATTGTCTAAGAGCATGACTGACATTTATAAACAGCAAATAATACGATTTTAAAATGCAGTCTCCAAGGAAAAGCACATACTTGGATTAGAAGAATATTATAATTCTTTCCCAGTGGTTCTGTGCTTTGGCAAGGTATCTCCTTGGATGTTGGTAACCAGTAACTGCAGATGGGCTGGAACAGCTGAAGAAGGAACATCTGAAGTGATTTTTACACGTAGATGTAAGTCACTCTTCTGTTTTAAATTAGTCAGATCTAAAACATCATGGTAGCAGATGTCCATATCTGAGGCTAAACATTTCAGAATGGAAAACTGTGTGTGTGTTTCTCTTTCTGCATATAAAATACTTACAACACACAAACATACCTTGTCATTCTGAGAAATGTTTTCACCTACAGTGAATTGCTAGTTTATTTATAGGAAAGTTGATAGTATTAACAGTGTTAATAATCCTTTCATGCCTGAGTGGAGTAAATACTAAGGCCCTGTGAATATGTCAGATAGTCAAAAGAATAATTCTTTATCTTTTATTTTTGCTATCCATACTCTTTACTTTTTAAATTTAGGGGGATATAAAAGAACATGACTTATCCTTTGGACAAAATCTCTTCATTTGTGCATGAAAACCTAGGTTTCCCAAAATGTGGGCCATGCTATCAGGAGCAGGCGAAGTGAAAGCTGGAAGATAGATATATATCTATAAATAATTATCATTATAACTTCAGGTCTATTGCAGAGATTATATTTTCCCAAAGAGCTTTCAAAGGATCAAAACATATTGATTGTCAGATTATTTGAGAAGATGACTCCTATTTCAAAAGCACACAATACATTTCTTTTATAAATGAGTTGTCTTTCTTCATTTATCATCAGCATTGAAAACAATCCCTTTCTCCCTCTGCCAAATCTAACATATTTTGTGTAGGATCAGATAAAAATACTCTGAGTTTCCAAAAAACATTTCTACTCCCCTCAGGTAAGGTAAGTTTAGAGTGGATATTTTAATGCTAGTGCCTGGTACTGGCATTCAGTAGTGATTAAAAATGGTAAGTGATTAAACTTATCACAAGATGAAGTTTCTCATTTGCCAATTTAGAAATTAATCAGAAAAATTAATCAGACCCGTGTTCTTAATTTTCTCAATCTATTCTGGAAATAGAGAACAAATCTTGTGTTTTCTAAAGATGGAAAAAGAACCTGGGAAACATAACAGAAGCATACATGGATCCCTTGGGGTTTTGGCAAATTAAATATTTTAAATATGGCAGTTTTATTATTTACTTAAAAAAACCCAAAATTTATCATACTTGAGAAAAAATGACTGTCTTAAAACCGAGGCTTGGGGGACTTAACTTCAGACAGAGGCTTGAAAAACAGATGTAGACTCACAGACCTTTGTCTTACTTGCACTCAGGGCAGCATTCATCATCGAGAACTGCCTAAGTGGAATAGGCTATTTTTGAGGAGTCCCCATATCTAATGTTAAATTTCTGTTCTCATTTCAACCCAGATGTTTAGCTGGTGGGTGGAATCCTGAGGGTTGTAGGTAGCAAGAGAGATGCCTTCAGTAAGTTACACACTTTGAGACTTTTTCTAAATTTTCTTTTAATTAGGGTGTTCAAGTTCTGTGTCTCTGAATATAGGAGAAACAGAAGGAAGTCAGAAAAATTTCTTCTGTGAAGTAGTATTCATTCTTAAGGTTTTGTGGTTTTTTTTTTTTTTTTACTCTCTCTGAATACCTTTTTGTGCTTTTTTTTTTGGACATTTTGTCCACCTTTGTGTCTCTTCTGGGACTTGAAGAACCACAGTGGAGACTGAATCCCCCTATCTCTTTCCCATTCCTATCCAGTCGTGTATGTCTTTGAATCATCCCAGCAGGAGCCTGACAGTATCATGCATCCCATTGCCTTCTCTTCCACTCCTGTGATGGTCCCTTTCAGAAAAATGCTCACATTTTTGATCCTCTACCATTCTCTGAATCTGCTCTGTGGACAGCCCATTGATTTCTCTTAAGGAGTCATGTAAACTTGCTTCTTCTGCTGCTGTTCTTACGAAATTCCTCCCCTGCATGTTCTTCCTTCAGTTTGCATATCATTCTGTATTTGGCCCTCTTTCTCATGATTTTCTGTCTGTCATCCTTATGGCACCTTCTGTTTCATTCCTTGCCTATTTTCATAATTTCTTCTCCACCCTCTTTTGGGAAAGAGCTGCTTTATAGTTCTCATTTTCTGTTTCCCCTTAGGGCAGCCAATCTCCTCCTCAGTGTTATCTTTCCTCTGGTAGCTTTCTTCCTCTCTTTCTTCTGTCCTTACCTTCTTCCAGAGGTAATCCATTTAAGCCAGGGATTCTTCTGCTCCTTTTCTCTAGCAGGTACCTCTCAGTCTTGGGTTACCTACCCATCTTCTGCTCCATCATGATGATAAATCTATTTTGAACTCTGTTATTCTCTCCAGTTGCATTTAAGTCTTGGGTCGCACAATTTGTTACGTTAGTCAAGCCAAACTGCTCACATAACGGTTTGTGCCAGATACCCCTCTGTACCCTCTTGTTTTTGTCATGCCAGCCCTCAGGTCATCTCCACTTCTCTCTCTCTCTGTGTTTTGCCACTGCCAGCTTCTTTCTTTTTACTGGCCTTAAAAAAGAAAAGAGAAAATCCCCCAACCTTTCTTTTATGGTCTTTGTTTTACTAGTTACATTTCATAAAATGGAGAGTGAATGTCGTCATTACAAAAGTTATGCTTCTTTCCTCACGCATAACAAAAGTGGCTGAATTCCTGCTTTAAATGCAAAATTCGGCTCTATATTAACTGTGGAAACTCAAGCTGTATAATTAGTTGGCAACTTCTGCGAAATTAAAAGCAAATTGTATGCAAATGTTAGTTACTAGCATCTGATACAATATTATACTGTAGGGGAACAAAAGGAGAGGGATGGATTCAGGAAGATCCTCAGCTAGCTGGTACTGATTAATGCAACTCAATTTCTAGGGAAATTTTCCTCTACTCAGGACATTGCCCGTAGAATCAGAAAGACTTTTCGAGAACCAGCAGTTTTGGTCATCAGCAATATCTGAATGTTTTCAAATGAGAACACCTGTATCCATTAAATCAATGAGACTTAGAAGAGTATGAACTCGGTAGTCTACAATTTTCAAGAAGTTCCCCCTTCTGCCATTTAAGCACCAAATAAATTTTAGATTTTGGGGAGGCACATCCATGATCAGCACGCACCCGCCAGTCATAGCTCCCAGTTGAAAGACACTGCTTAATCCCTGCTGAATCTGAATGGCAGAGGTTGCGTATCAGGCCAGACAGAAACTGGTGTTCCAGGAACGATGCTTTCACCCCAAGCTTATGTATCTATGTCTGGTTTGGCCAAAGTCAAAGGTCCAGAATTTCACATGGATCCTGTTATTTGAAAGTAACCTCAAAATGGTATTTTCAAGACTCAGTCCTCATAATGCGGGTTCTAATTTTAAACCAGATAATCTAAAATGATCACCCTTAGAAGGCAACTGAAGTATCTGTTTTTTCCTGTTAAGTATTAGAGTTCACCTGCCTGATTAATTTCAAATAACCATTTCTGTAAATGCTTAATAAAAGCACCACTTGCAGCAGATCCATTTGTTAAACCTCATTCTCCCCACCAACCAACACAAATTTTTGCACTCCTTTTATTGAACCTCATGCAGTTTATTACTTTGAAAATTCTCTCGTTTCAATTCTATTGCAGTGAGACATGCGGCCCTCTGTAGGAAGTATAGCATTTGCACTTTTATGACTGAACGTGAAAATTCTTATCACCCTCTGTTTTGCCTTACTTTTGCCTTTTTTCTTACTGAACAATCTGCTTTAACTGCTGCAGGAAGCTTTCTGTACCGACTTTGTGTTTGACCTTTCTCATAGTGCAGGTTACTCATGCCAATTAGGAGTGCTTCTAAGGCCCGCGCTTTGTGTGGCCGTTTAAACTGTAAATTAATTCTGCTTCTTGAATCATCGTTAAAGCGCCTTACAAAGATTCCTCCACTGATGAGAGAGGAGGTGTACGCTTGCTAGTGAGTAAGCAGCATGATAAGGCCTCTGAGCCAGCAGCACCGATCATGGGAAGAAGATGCGGTGCTGCAGGATGAGGTGCTGACCTGGCTGACTAGCCATAATTTTCAGAACAGGTTTCCAGCAGATCATGTGCCTGCTCCTTCCTTTCCTTTCCTAGCATTTTCCATCCCATGTGAAGAAATTCAGGCATTTTCTGGATTGCCACACAAGGAGTTTCACATTTATTTTCTTCTCTTCCATGAGCTTCTTGCCTTGGAATATAGTTTTGAGGGGAATTCAGAGGAGAGAGGGCTGCTGTGGAGCAAGGTGCTAATTGTCATGAGCACTGATGACAGAACCAGGTCTTTCAGTGAGGTTTCTATTTTGTTCAACCACAGAGTCTTAAACTCCATAGCAGAGTAATATGGAAATTCTCTCGAATTCATGGATGTTACAGATGGAAAAGTCATATTCGGTCATCTGGTTCATCTTTCTGTGAGCACAGGGTTATTCAGCAGGACATATGTTTCTAATATTTTGTCTAACCTATTTTTATAGGCTAGGTGATGAGTCATGGGGCTTACACCATCCCCAAAGGAACAATATTCTGCGGCTAATCAAATTTCAATGCTGGGAAGATTTTTTCCCTGCTATAGATTTTCCATTTCTTAATTTTATTTCATTACACTTGCTTATCTCTTCTAAACACTTCCTCTCAGCTTTTGTATTTAGGCTCTTCAGCTGTATCTTTGCTCCTATCAGATCATGGTACTTTAAACAGGGCAAGCTGTTGAAGCCTATCTTTATTTTTGCCTGGCACGTTGCCTTATAAAATCCGGTGTTCATTAATGTATCACTTAATCTTTTTTTTATATTCAGACATAAACACTTTGGAAAGTTCAGTCATATCTGAGAACTGTATGAGGCAAAAATACTCATGTTCCCCTCCATGTTAATATAAGCAATACAGTCATTCAGTGGAAGCTCTGCACGCCCATGCTTTGAAGCAGGGCTGGGAAATTTGGCAGGAAGGGTGGGTGCTTACAAGAAAAATGTGCCTTTTGCCATCACTGCAAAATGTATTTTAGAGAAATTATGAACCTAAAATAGAAGTCAGTTCTCAGGAGCACAGTGGAGACTCGTCAGAGTTTGGCTGTTGGCTTTGCAGCTTGGAAGACACTCTGTCCAGCCAGGGCTGCTGTGCAGCGAGAGGAGCAACCAGACGAGAAAGACGGGGAGAAAGAGAGGTCTGAGCTGGGAAGGAGACAAGAGCCAGTCAACAAAAACAGTATAGGCTAGGCATAGGAAGGAGTACAAAACTCCATGTTACGTAGTCCCCTCCAGAACCTGGCATATGATAACCATTCTGTATGCTATGGAGATGGGCACCTGTATTTTGGAGTCCTAGTTTTACAGACCTAGATTTTAGCTTCAGACTTTATTTGCCTTTCTCTCACCTCTCTCTCACCTCCTGTACCATGTTCTGCCAAACATCTTTCTACCCCAAGGTTTCCCCCTTCTCGTTCCCTATCTGTCTCTGTAATCTGTACATCTATGTTACCTCCGCCCCAGCCTGTATTCCTCTTCCCTTTCACAGCAATAAATTGTGTATGTCAACAAATTTAGAGCTGTATTCTTTTATAAGGTACCATGAAAGGTCCAGAATGACTGTTTTGTATGTAGTGATAGTACTATTATTTCAGTAACTATCAGCATAGCACCAAGATTCTCTCAACAAAAAATATTGTCTAACACTTTTCATTTCAATGGCCATTTCAGTATGACATTTAATAGTAGTTCTTGTTTTATAAAATCAAGATTTATCAAAAGATATAAACAAATAGTTCTCCTGACTTAGGTGAGATGAAGCGAAAATGAACATTGCTACTACGCTTTAAAGGAAAATACAATTTGCTGTAGTAGTGCCCTATTTGTAAAGAAGGTAAGCAAGTTGGTGTTTTGTCTCCAGGGATTTTCCTTCAGTAGAGGCTAAAAGGCTGCTAGGTATCAAGGGTAAAGTTGTGAATTACAGTACTGGAGTATCTTTCACTGCCTAGAACATTACAATGTTCGAGTCATAAAGCAATAAAATGTTGTATTTATCAGTCTCCCTGCTGTCAGTTTTAGAGCACATTTTAAGATCATGACTTGAGAACTGAGGTCACTGTAAATTCAGCTGTTGTGTTATAAAGAAACCTTTTATTGTTGAACTGTGGATGTTTATGCTGCTGCAGTAGGAATGGCTTGTAGGGAAATGCACTTCATGTTTATAGATTTCTTAACGGTTTATCATCTAGTTCCTAGTGTTTGATTTCTTTTGCAATACTTATATTCTTTGATACCTTTGGAAGCAGTCATTCCAAGGAACAAATATTGCTACATCACCACTGAAAGAAAAGAAAAACCTGTTGCTACTGGTTACCCAGTTCCCAAATCCAAGCCATTATGTTTCCTTGGGTATGACTTATTTTTGTTTTCTGAACATAATCCTGGATTTGGAGCCTTTTTAATGAATGAATAGAAGACCTCTCCTTTGCAGCAAGTATTGTATTTAACCAGCTGTGTTTCAGGATTTAATGTGCCAGGATTTATTATGACCTATCCCTAAGCTAGCTGGGATTGTATGAAATACAAAGTTCACATTTAAAAAAAGCTGTTCATGTTGATCTGACGTTAAGGAGTAACTTGAATCCTTTAAAATATCAGAGATCATTCTGTTTAAGATGTATTCATTAGTAAGAAAATATTAAGAAAGATATTATCACCAAAATGACAGTTTCTTTTCAGTGTCTATTTCAAAACAGCAACTCTTTTAAAGTAAACTCTCAAAACCATATTTGTCAAAAACCTTACTATACTGTCAGCTATCTTTGGGAGTTACTTTTGCTATTGCAATAGGTTACTTAGCTACCATTAAATTAGCGTTGAAGAAGTAAATAAATAAAAAAAGGTATGAATTAATTTTATGACATATGTGAGAACTACATAAATTTGTTCTTGCTGAAACTAGAACCAGATAAACTCTTTTCATAGAATCATAGAACGTGTTGGGTTGGAGGGGACCTTTAAAGGTCACCTAGTCCAAAATCCCTGCACCAAGCAGGGACATCTTCAACTAGATCAGGTTGCTCAGAGCCTCCTCAAGCCTGGCCTTGAATGTCTCCAGGGATGGGGCCTCCACCACCTCTCTGGGCAACCTGTGCCAGTGTCTCACCACCTTCATTGTAAAGACCTTCTCCCTAACGTCTAACCTAAACCTGCCCTGCTCTAGTTTAAAACCATTGCCCCTTGTATTTACCCTGTATTTCACCTGTATTTACCCTTGACTGTGTTGAAATACTGCAGTTGTCATCTCTATCACATGCACACCAAAACACATTGTACACTTTCATTTACTGAAGTAATCTAATATTCAAGTGTATGTATAAATAAAAGATAGACTTCTGCTTGGAGCCAGAATTTAGACTGTCAGTTCCTTCCTCCTCATGCAGCCCAGCAATGTCTGTAGCACAGGAGTGCCAGCCCTTCTTGCTTTGAGTCAGTACCGTGGGAAGGGCGCTGAAAGCTCTGTCCTGGGGAATAAACCGGGCAGAGTGCATGAGTGAATTACTCATTCCTGTGGGCACAAAGACTCCCATGAAAGACTACAGCTTCTTGAAGCAAACTTTCCTTGGTGCTCCTCCTGTGCACTCCCCCTTACACAAAGTAATGACATGAAAGCCACCATCTAATCCTAATTACACAGGCTGAGTCACTGCAACCACACAGTCCTACCCACGGCTTTCATATCTTCCCTCCCAGTTCTCCCTGCCTGCCACTTGCTTGAAGTACATGACAAGCACCTTTGGGCAAAGACTGCCTGCTGCTCTGCATTATTTCATTATCTAGTGCAATGTGGTTCCTTCTTGATTTGGGGTGCAGCGTCAGCACTGGGGTGCTACTGGTAAACTAAAGAGAGAGCATTGATTATAAATGAAGGAGTTTCCATGTAAGAAGTCTAGCAAAAGAATATGCCACTGACAACATGACTGCATTAGATTGCAGGGTATGTGGCCTGACACTGGTCAAATTATAATCTACTGTAATGGAAAACATGATTTGGCTAACAAACTGATGAGGGATTAATATACATTGGCATACTTCTCTCATGATTTCTATATAGCTTTATATTTTGTGAATATTTTGCTTCTAAAAAATTAAGACTGTCCAGAACAAACTCCTTTTGTCACTACATCTTTCTTCTTGAACAGGAAGAAGAAACCATCAGGAAAAGTACTTGTTTCATCTGAGGGTTAAGCAGGGATTGCATCATGCCTTGTCAGTCCTGGTGATGTCCCATTGCCATGGACAGGCAACTGAACCTTGAGCTGGCTGTAATGCAAAGGACCAAGTTTCCAAATCTGGATTTCCAGAGTGCAGTCTAAGAGAAGAGGGCTTGTTTAGATGTCACCTGTCTGGGGGGATAAGAAAGTCAGCCTAGAAGCCAAGACTGGGGAAAAGGAAGCAAAAGACCCTGGAAGATCATTTAAAAATGTTCAAAGGAGAGGCAAGAGAGGTCAGGCAGGATCTGTTCAGACTCAGGAAGCTTGAAAGCTGCTAGGGTCCCAAGTCTTGGGACCAGAAAAGCTATTTGATAGATATTTTTGGTGGGAAGGGCAGATGGAACAGTAACCAAACTATTCAGTTCAATTTTTTCATCAGAACTTATAATGAATCTTTAATGATGATTCTTCAGTCCAAAAATCCTGCAAAAGACAAGCTGACTGTAGGCCAGCTAGGGAAAAATGTGGGCACTCAAGTCCAAAACTGCACTTCTATAAGTCCTCCTCTGTTGGTCTCTAACTGCTATAGCTACTGCAGTCTGCCACCTTGGAGTTCTCCCAACAAAACAGCTGTTTGGATTTTTGAATGAACCAGTCTGCCTAAGCCTCCTGAGATCCTGCTCCCAAGGATGCCTGAGGACACGCTTCTCCTGCACAGATGAGTGCCCACAAACGATTGCCTTAGATGGAGACAGCAACATACAGGAGAGCCGCCCTGTTGTAGTTTCTAAACACAGCTGCCCAGAAATTCTATGTGAACAGAGACAAAAATGGACACTTCTTGACTGAGGTCTCATTCACTGATGAGAAATTGTTTGGAAATGCCTAAAAGTTGAGTGACTGCATAAGAACATTCATTTTGAGCCTGATATCTCTAACAGCAAAGAACGAACAGATTGTGAAGGCATTTGGTGTCATGAGTACTGTGCCTCTGGACCCAGGAGGAACTGCATCCCAGCAGACTCTTCGGCTTTCTGTTAAAATTGCTAAATTATTGGCACAATGCTAATCAGCTTCTTTTGGTGATATGAACAAATGTGGCATTTAACACATCAGTTAATATGTAATCAAGATATGGATAAACCAAACCACCTAGTAACTGACTAATATGCAAACAAGTAGTATTTTTGAAGTCTCTGTTACCTCAGGTTTCCTGCCATATTCCCCAGCTGCTACTTAAAAAAATTTGCTTGTGTTATTACCAAACTGCATATTTTAAAAAGTCATCATGCAAAAGCTGGCTGATTAAAAGCAAGTTACTCATCAAACTCATTACAGCTTTCATGAGTATCTGTCTCATAGCTGCCGGAAGAGTTATTTTGCTAGAGTGGCATTTTCATTAAATCTTCTATTTTAGTTTCTGTTTATCAAGCCTCATTTCTCCAAGTTGTCTTACAAATGTATCCAACATTCTTTTGATTTTGCCAACCAATTTCCTTGAGTGAGGAGGTCTGGCCTTAAAACTGTGCTTAAGACCATCAACTTGTCCCGTTAAAACTCAGATTTAATTTCTTAGTTCTTGCTGCACAGGGGTGCATTCTTTCTGATCAATGAAACCTCTCTTTTGTACCTGCTCAAACTATCCATTAATTCCTCAAGCAAAACTCAGTTCAATCCATTCTTGCTTGTATTTATATCTTCCAGTGTCTTCAGAGCAAGCTGCATTTGATGCTTCCTTAGTTGGGTTGTCACTGTTTTTTTCAGCTCATAAATTACAGAACTGTTAAGATAATTCCACAAACTTGTTTTGGATCTGTTGAACTCAGCCTTCTCCTTGACTATAGTTCTGAAGCAGTGCCAGTGATTTTACAGCAATGATACATTTAAGCTCCCAGTTCTGTTTTCAGCTTCTTTTCCTCATCATCTTCAGACAAATTCTCATGGGTTTCCTGCTTCTGCAGTGGGGGAAAGGCATTGTCATTTTTGGCTATGAGTGTTATTAACAATGTTCTAAACTGTCTTTTTTGTTTGTTTCTTTGCTTCTGTAGCAACATTTTGAATTAAAAAAAAAAAAAAGGTAAAAAAGTGCTTTGGTGTAAGAATGCTCTTTGTTTCCAGGGAACTCCAGCTAAGTGGCTTGAAAAAGTGCCAAAGTTCACTTACTCACCTGACAAGAAATATGAATTAGTTTGTTTTTTCTATTACAAGTGCTTAGCCGACACACTTAGACTAGATGGGTTCTTGGCCATGTCTTAGAGGCAACATCAGAATTTCAGAAGACACCGGTTTTATCTCATGAGAAGAGCTTCACCACCAGTGTGGGCAACACTTGCGTTGAGGACTGTATTCTTTCATTTGCATTCACATTGTATTTCTGAGGACTTCTGGCATAAACTGTGCTATTGCAGTTTAGAAGTAGTTATATTTATGTGACTGCCATCTAGGGCATCAGTGGTGACAGGACGATGAGAGTTTGCAGCTGTTGAGTGTAGATAAACTTGTAGTTTGGTGTCAGCTAGAGGGGAATGCACCTCTTAGTGCTGAAAATCTGATAGCTCTGAGCCAGAAAGCTGTAGCAGTGGCATAAGCACAAAGGGAAAATAAAAAGAATAGAAAGAATGCCTGGGAAGATCTGTATGCTGAAACTGCTTTTTCTGGAAAGACTGAAACTTTTAAGCAAGACAGTGAAGGCAAACACATCTATGGTTGGTCTATGAAAGACAAGAACGGCTTGCTTTCAGTTGCCTTCTTATAATAGGCCTCTCTTTAACCAGCCACAGTTGATATAAGCAGTAAGTTCATGCACAGAAAAAGGTTTTTCCACATTTTCAAGAAGTTTCATCATTCTGCTTCTGTCAGAGGAGGATAAAAGGGGTGCTATGGTAACATCAAAGCAAAGAGCAAAGCTTGGCATGTGACAGGAAGCCAGAGCGATTCATTCTCCCTAAATGCATTGCTATTTCATTTTTTTCCTTTTTCTACCACTTATCTATGATTATGGAAAAGCCTTTCATGGTTCTGGGAGAAAGAAAATTGCAGTGTTGGTTTGTGAAGACAACGTTCAGAACTTCCATGCTTATTCTTTGGGATGAAATACAGCACATATAGATCTCTGTGTCCTCCCTGCCATGTGAATTGTGGAAGGTTCAATCTAGTTCGGGGACTTCAGAAAGGTTTTGAAACCTCAAGTGCAACTGACGCTTTTCTTTTCCTGAGAATTCACCATCAATGAAGTGCGTGAACAGAAAATTGCCTTGCTACAGCTCCAGAACACATTCTTCTTAGTATCAGTAACATGAGGTATTTTTAGATTTTTATAGCATCTATAAAATTAAACTCGTATCAACTGAAATTGTCAGCCTTGTGTTTTGAATAAAAATGCGATAATCTTTCCAGAGAAGAATGGCACAACGGTGTCAAAACTTTATTAAACATTGAGATATGTAGTCTGTTCATTATCAATGTTATCAAGATTGGACACCCTATAAGTGATCACAATAAATTAAAGTATTAGTTACCATTTAGCTTGTTACGAAAGTCTTTGAGCAACAGATAAGAGGCTTATCAGCAAACAAGTCTAATCTGTATTTTAGCATAGCGCTGGGACAAGCCATCTGAAGAGAGCTGCGGCTATAAATTCAGTAACATGGTTCCACCTTCCTTTTAAACTTTTCTAAACAAGAAGTTTTTCTGTGAACCTAAACCCATCTCAAGCATCTGTGAGGGATTGTTTTCAACTGCAAAATAACACTGTGTATCTCTGGTAAAATCAGCTAACTGTGAGTCCAGAAGTAAAACAATCATCTTTCAAGAAGCAGGCCTAGACACAACAAAAGCCCTGATAACAACTGGGGAAATATTTTCACTCCCAAATACTTTCAAGATTATTAGGAAAAGTAGTCAGCGTCTAATCTCCCTGTAGGAACTAGAAATCCATTGTTTTGAAGGGAAGTCACCTTTTAGCTTAAAACAACACTATGGATACAAGCAATGCAATGACATTTTGAGTTTTGAAAGCAAGCTAAGAAGAAGCTAAGAAAAGCCATCTGCCCCTATCACATAGCTGCTTACATCTGGGACCCCTGGCAGCCAGAGCTCAAATGAGATGAAGGCCAAACTTGTTCCTCAGTCCTTCTCTATTTCCAGCAGACTGTGGGACACAGTGAAAGTGCTAGAATAGCACAGGTCTTTGCACTCAAGTCGGGGCAAGAGAAAATAGGCATGCAAATGTGCTATTTCCTTTCAACTCTGAATGCTGAGTCTTCAGCCACGCAGTTTTCTCTATCACAGAGATCATGGTCACTACAGATTTGCTGGGACACCTACTGTGGCAAGGTAAGAAAGTAGTAATACAAATAATATATAGATCTAGCAAGGATAAAATATAGTCTCTCCATTCAATTCAGTCCAAAGGCAGTGATGCCAGGAATGTCAAAAGTGCCTTTGAGTTTCTGGCACCAATAATTTCTCACATTATTTGTCATACCTACCTTCTGATGACTTAACAAAATAATACAAAATTAAAACAATGTCCAACTTCTATTCATTTGGTCACAGACCTGGCTCCGGTTACCACAAGATACACTTATCGTTTCTAGGGAACTGGTTATGGCTTCTCATTAACCCTGGCTGTTATCCCAAACCATGATATATTGGAATTATATTCCATTGAACACAATGCAACAAAATCAAAACTGGTGAAAGAGAAAAGACAGTTGGCCATTATATCCAGTAATAAAGTTATGGACATTGATAAAGCTCCAGCAAGTATGAAACGCAACAGTCTGTTTCTTTGCAGCAAAAATCACTGTGATTCATTTATGCCAGCATTTTATTTCCTGTTTGCTATTTTCTATTCACTTCCTTTTGAAAATAATGGATGTGTAGGGTAGTGTTTCCAGTTGTTTCATGGAATTAGTAATCAGAAATAGCCCTTGACAGAGATATTTTGCAACAACTGCAGTATGCTCAATCAATAAAATAGGGGTAGTCTTAAAAGTGATGAAGGCAGAACTTCCATAGCAGCTGAATATGTACTAGGTTACTCATTTTTGAAACAAAAATGGCTCCAATTTTCTCATACAAATAAATGTAAAAGTATCTATTTAACCGTCCACTAAAATGATTTTTCAGATTCAAAACCTCAGTTCAGACAAACATAGACAATATGGTAAGCACAAGAGTGAAATAATCAAGCTAGTCCTTACTCATTCTGGGAAAAAACAGGAGACACTGAGAAAGAGACTCTTATGGTCATTTATATTTTTAATACTTTGGAGGTCTACAAACAGGTATCTAATGAAATACATTAGATCATCTGGATGATAAAAACAACTATTGTTATTTGGCAGAAGACAGAAAAAATAGATACACTTAAAGAGCTATTCTGCTCTGGAAATCGGTAATAGGGGGCCCTTCACCGTCAATCTGTTCTTATGTAATGCAAGAAATAAATACACGATTAGTCATTCAAGTGAACTAAACCCATTCAGAACAGGTATGCCAGAGAATGCAGATATTTCAGTTAGACTCAATTAGATAGAAATTTGGAGAATTTCCGAGCCATTTCTGCAAAAACTTTTTAAGGCTTCTTTCTGATGCTTTCCTTTTTCTTTTGCTTGGATCTGTGTGTGTGTGAGTGTGTGTGTGTGCAGCCAACCTGTGTCTATATAAAATGTAATAATTACTGCCCATAAAGGGAACAAAGAATCCCAGATTCAAACTCAGGGCTCCTTTTCTTCGCTGAAACAAGGTTACCAAGCATCAGACTAATTTCATCATATCTCAGTTCGCTCTTTCTTGCCGTTATGCTGTTTTTATGCCATTACTAAGATTGATCTCTTCAATCGAAGCATGCAACTCATGAAACATTTTTAGTCAATAGAGCTCCAGTGTGAAGAAAATGTGGATGCTTTTCTCTAGCTTGATCTTTCCAAATGGCTCCCCAAATGCAGGTAACCCGCTGCTCAGAAGGAAATGATACTCAATGTCCCAGAACAGTAAAATAAACAAAACTCTTCTTCTGTCTGACAAACGTATCCCAAAATCTCTCCCATTCACAACTTCCTCATCATCTTTTTACAGTGGCACTGGGACCGTTTTATCTGGAATGAATTTTGTCTGTGACTTGGAACTGCTTCTGGATCTAAATCTATCCAGATCAGTCCAACAAGCTGCTGTGCCTATGGGTATGCTGTGTTTAGATGGGAAGTGCTGTTTCAGAGCCAGCTATAGGCATATACAAAAAAGGAGATAATTTGCATGGGGAAGCTGAACGCCCAGGGCCCTGCTGCGTTGTCTGTGCTGGGGCTCTGGAAGGGCTGGCCACCCACTGCTGGTGTGCAGGAGCGATGCTGTAGTCCCTGTGATGACCACCAAGCCACGGCAACCCCTCTCCCACTCCCAACCCGTGCCCTGGAAAGAGCCCTGCTCTGCCCCCACAGTCAGTTGGCAAAATTCATTTTTACCTACACTGCCGAGAAGTCTTATGATGGCTTTACCTTAATTTAACCCAGAATTTGCATACAGGAGCACAGGAGATTTAGGAGGATCTATCTGCTCTCTTTAACTAAGCTGAGTGGGAATGAAGTAGTGTGAAACTAATTACCTTTAGCTGTATTTAGGTGGCATCACTTTCACCTGCAGAAACCCTTGGGGTCTCTGAGCTACAGGAAAAAAAGCACAAGAAGTACATTTAGATATTAAATAATAGCTCTCAAGTAACTTTGTAAGCAAAAAAAAGTGAGACTGAAAAAGGAAAGGAAAGAAGGTAAAATGATTATAGAAAGCACTGCTTGGAATAGTAGTATTCCAGAAAGAGACTATTTTTCCTTGCTAGCTCTTGAGATTTTTACCATTAATCTCACAATACTTTGTATTTTCCTTACAGTTCCAGTTGATTATATTTGTATGTGTGATTAACTTTGTTAAAATGGAGACTAAAAGCAGTGTCCTGTGTTTTAAGGCATTCTTTAGTAATCAGCTTCTGCAGACATCTCTGAAGATAAAAATAAATCCTGATCTTTTAACACATTTATCATTCTGGTTCAAGGTTTTCAGAGCCTAGGACAAGTTTTCTTCCTTTAACAGCAAAAGTCACATAAATTTATTTGTTATGGACTGTGTAACATCAGGATTTTGCCTTGCAGTCAAAGCATCACAGCAGCTGTAAGATGAAGTGATGAGCCCTTTTTTATAAAAAAACTTATTGGCAGAATGCTGTGGTGTTAAGTAGAGGCTAAAAAGGAATTACAGCATGTCTTGTTACGATGATATCAAAGACAGCAAACCCCAGTGGATAGTTCATCTAAAGGGCACCCTTTAGTGCAGTGTTTGTAAAGCAGGGGGGTCTCTGTCTTTGTGCTGCCTTCTGTTTTTCAGCAAGGTGTCATTTTTTGCCATAGTACCGCCTGGACAACATGAGACACAGCTTAAGAGATTAAGTTAATTTGTTTACTACTTTATGCACTGTTTATCAGTGCCTTGCTTTTAAATATTCATGCATCAGTAAGCAATATGCGAGCATGATTTTCAGAAATGAACACTGCAATGCGTACACTTCACATGTGACTCAGTTCAGAGCCATGTTTCCTCTTCACATTAGCAGGTACTGAATAAGTGAAAAGAAAACTCTATTCTCTTATTGAACCAGATGTTGTTATAACTCTCTATAGCTTCATGAATAAGCATTCTGGATTTCACTAAAAAGGTTCTAATTATTCCATCTGCACTTACACTTATATAATCTTCATTTGTAATTAAAATCTATTTTTGTCCTAATTGTGGACTTGATTTTCTTAACTGGCGATATCAACGCAAATGCCATTTTATGCACTCATAGCCACATGTTGTTAGAACTATAGATGCATACATGACTAAGCACTCATAACCACAAATCAGCAGAAGTTAATTTTGCTATGTTATTTTTTCTTCTTATAACTTCAAGACAACCTTATGCAAATCTCTCTGTGAATCCATTTTCTGTCTTCTGATAGTATATTTGCAATTGCTAGCTCTCAAGACTCATCAGACACTACTGGACACATGTTTTGATGTAAATTCAAGAAAAAAATAATTCACGGTGGGGAAAAAAGTATGCCTCCTGTATTGAGCTATGTTTTCTGCGCTCCTTCAAAAATGTAGAATATAATTTTGAAAACAACTGTCCAAAATGTAAATTAACCAGTTCACGAGCCTTACCCAAAAGTTTAATCATTTCAGTTCATCCACCGCTTGACAAGATTATGTTTAGGATGGCTAACACCTGAACACAGAATGGGCCACTTAGCCAGTGCATTTAAATTTCCTTGGTGACAGTGTTGAATACAAGGGGCTTAATGTTATTAAGTACCTTGATGAACTGGGTCAAGTGTCTGATGAGAATGCTAGTAATTACTGTGTTGTAGATCTGGGACAAAAGTTATTTGTAAAGAACGTACGCCTGTCAAAATTTCCTACTGTCATGCATAGCTGCACAGCTATAACTGATTCTTCAACTTGCCCTTGGGTCCGTGGCAAAGTTTGTCACACATTTATTCTTCACCCTTTTGGTGAAGAAATTTTCCTTAATATCCAATTTAGACCTCCCTTAGTGCTATTTGGGGCCCTTTCATCTTGTTCTATTGCTTATTACTTGGGAGAAGAGACTGACTCCCACCTCGCTACAGCCTCCTTTCAGGTAGTTGTGGAGAGCAACAAGGTCTCCCCTCAGCCTCCTTTTCTTCAGACTAAACAAACCCAGCTCCCTCAGCCGCTCCTCATAAGACTTGTTCTCCAGACCCCTCACCAGCTTCATTGCCCTTCTCTGGACTTGCTCCAGCACCTCAATGTCTTTCCTGTAGTGAGGGCCCCAAAACTGAACACAGTATTCAAAGTGGGACTCCAGTGCTGAGTACAGGGGGACAATCACTTCCCTAGTCCTGCTGGGCGCACTATTTCTGCTACAAGCCAGGATGCTGTTGGTCGCCTTGGTCACCCTGATGCACCTGGTGGTCCACAGCAGCTGAGAAAGACCATTCTCTTGAGCCATTTTTCATCTCAACCGTGTTACTGATGCTCGTCACTGTTGAGTTAACCTCACAACCGACCGCCTGGTAGACCTCCATCACTGCTACCACTAGCACTCCAACTGCAAAGTGACAAGCTAGGAGCACGTACTTATTTGGGTTGCCCGGCTTTGGAAAGCAGTATCAAACTGTGTCTGGAGGATTGTTACTTCTCAAATTTGCTCATTTTGGCACAGAAGGACCAGAGTGAGCTTGTCACATGTAAATTTTTCAGCTACTGTTTGTAGATTCAGGTCTTTAAAGAGCATGATTTTCTCCCCTCTCTGCCTCCAAAGATCCAGTTATATTGGTTATATTAATCTATGTCATTCTGAAATGAGGATGTGGCTGTGCTGTACGCCTTGGGGACCAGCCTTACCAGCCATACCACAGCATGCAGCTGCCTTGGCATGTCGGCAGCCACTGTGTGTGAGTGGGCAGAGGGTGGCCAGGTCATGTGTGGGAGTGCAGACCAGGTCCCCCCTGCACTATAGTCATACGTTCACACAAAGCTGATAGGTTGCCCTTTTAAAGAAAAGGCTGACTGACGTAATCAATGACTAATGCAACCGGCTTTGGATTCCAAACTGAGATGAGCTGGGCGGCAGCTATAAAACAGTAAGTCATCCATGCCTCTTGTGTCAGAGTTTAAGATGAAAAAAACACCTTCCCACAAAGTTTTCTTGACTGATATTGATCATTGGAGGCATCTTGAGGTCATTGATGAAGAGACTAATAGTTTCCCACTTGATTCAAAACAATGTCCTTTTGCTCAGGCTGCAGGAACATCCATGATCTGTTAGTGCAAAATAGCTCCGACCTGATAAAGGTGTCAGCCTACAGCTCCTGCAAGGAGTGACTGAATGTGCCAGTGTTATGACTGTTGTGCCAGAAGGCACATAAAGGAGTAATCCTGAAAGTTTTGCTACTCATGGAAGCTGTAATGTGAGCATCTTTCCCAAGCTATGCTGCTGAAACTTTTTCTTCTGTTGCAATGCTGTGTGCTGGTCTGTGTTTTTTGGTACCTCTTTACCTCAGAGGACGACCCATGACTCATCTCTGGAAGATCTATTTTTAGAGAAAAACTGAAAGAGATCTAGCGGTAAACTTTTCACAAAAGTTTTCATTTCAAGTAGCCCAGTTCTGCACAGCCAAGGAAAAAAGAAAACATCTAAAAGATGTATGGTATAAGCCACTGTCTTATCCCTACTTACAGAGGCTTCCAGAGAAAACAAAAGTAAACAGAGGATATCTAATTAATAAATAAAACAAATATGTTTGAAAAGCGCCTGCAGCTAGTCTAGCACATTACTGCAGATGCAGACATTAAGAAACCTCTTTAAAAACACTAATGCAGTCCTACCTTCAAACTGAACACCAGAAAAATGAAAGAAAAACTTTAGAGGTCTCAGGAAAACAGTGATTAGCTTCTAGTTTCTTTGGGTTTTTCAGAGATCTGCATCCTTCGGTATTCTGATACACTGTCTTTACTTCCTAAAAATTCTTCTTGTTTTTCAAACTGAAGACATTTTTTGAAAACACTGCAATATTCAGTAAAAAATACTATTGAGTGTTTACAACATTGCATTTGGAACAAGTACTTTTGAGAAAACAGGAAAAAAAGAAAGAAACAAACAAGACCAAACCTAGGTACTAATTTTCTGAGGGATCTTTGTCCTGAGGCTGTGCTGTGTCTGTACCGAGATACAAAGCTGACTGCCCAGAAACCAGAAGTACAACTTGAAATTTTTGGAAACACACGGAATTTTTCAGCTTCTCTTTCAAAAGTGTGCTCTGCTTCTCATGTAATTAAAACATTTCAGAGGGGGGAAATAAACAGACTTGAGAATAGAGTGAAAATCTCACTGGGAAAAAAAGGATCATTTTATCACTCTTTCTTCAACAGTGCTCTGTAGTCCTTTCATCAAGTTCTTTGTAATATCAGCCAACATTCTGATATTATTTTTAGACTGGACTTACAAAAGCTACACAGTCTAAGGCCAGAAAAAATGTAGCAAATGCGATTCAGTCTCCCATTCCTTCACCGTTGCTGTGAGCGGGGATGCACACACCTGGGTTCACATTTTTCTCTTCTGTGAATGCGTCCTCACAGCCACATTGCCGGTGGCAGCCAGCAGTGCAGTGCTAGGGGTGAGAATTGAATTAGATAACCTCTTGAGGTGTCTTCTAGTCCTATTTTTCAGGATTTGTATGATTTTAAGGCTCTGCACCACCTTGCCTCCTAGGATGGTGGCCAGGACTAAGTAAGCTCATTCCTTGTCCTGTTTCAAGCAGGCAGTGATGAAGAGCACCCTCCCTGTCCTATCTAGGTTGCAGACGGATCAGAGCACCACCCCAGACTGCTTGGGCTAAGTCCCCTGCTACAGCTTGGATGAGTCTTGCTTCTGGCAAAACAGAAGGTTTGTTTGGCTAAGTCACAGGATACAGATAATGGCTTGTGCGACAGAGTCTTCTTGGCAAATCATTCCATCCAAGTGGGTCAGGAATTCAAACTGCTGCAGTGTGTCCAGAAAAAAGCAAGCCTGGGCTGTCTTCTGAGGTGGGGCCAGGCAATCAGTGAGTCCCTTTCTGTCCATGAGCTCCTACCTCTTTGTTTATCTCAAGGACATGGTTTAAACTTCAAACTACTTGTCAAGCCTCATTGCCTGTTTTTATTTAAGCTCATGTATTTTTTCTTTCCAGCATAAATGTTATGCATTAAGCCTGAATTACTATGTTTTCCTGGGAGATGTTTAGGCTCCTTCTGCCAGCAGAAGTAGCCATCCATTTGTTTTCCATGGTTTCCTGTTCTACGAACTTTCAGTTGAATCTTCTTCATCCAGCTCTGTCATACCCTCTTGAATTTAAGTCTTAGCAGAGGCTGCTAACAACCGAATGGTATAATTAAGCTGCAGATTATTAGAGGACAAATAGAAGTCAAACATGCATTTTTACATTTTGTCTGCCCCACCGAGCTAGCAAAAATGATGCTTAGAGTAATAAACCAATTAAATGATTATCACAAGGCAGCTACTTTATCTTATTTCAAGTTTAAGCACATTTGTTCATGTTAAACATATCTCTGGGTGACGCTTTTTTGTCCAAATAGCCCACAAAGCCCAAAATGGGCTTCAATAACGCCAAGAGGGAAGGATCATTGCAGAATCTCTTTTGTCCCCTTCAATCTTTGGCTAAGAGCTGAAGCTACCTTCCCTTGTAAAGGCGAAATAATCAGCTTCGCCCACAGCAGGCCTAAGTGTTGGAGCTGTGGGGGGGCAGAATATGGAATGACTGATGAGGTGACATCTCCAGCCCTCTGCATTAAAGTGCAGGGTCACCTTGTGGCTGGTATTTTTGTCTATAGGAGGGATGGGAGTCTGTAGCCTCTCTGCAGGAGTTGCCCATGATATCTGGTCAATTGGATAAAGGTAGTTTAGTGGCTCCTCTCTTGGGAAACTCCTCCTGTGTAACTGTGTGAATATTATTGGGAGGTAGGGTTCACACCAGCATGCCGGTTGTCCAGTACAGATGACTTCTGTTTTCCTTCTCCAGCATTAAGAGACACATTAGGAGGCCTAGAAGAACTTAGAAGTTCTACTCAGACAGAGTATAAACTTCAACTCATCCTAAAATGTATACCTTAACCTCCCCATTGCAACCAGCTCTTCATTTGTTAGTATCTACATGTCCAGGACCAGGGTGTACTGAAGGTACAGGTAACTTCCAATCAGGCGTATTTTACTGACAGTAAAGGCAGATGTGTGCACTTCTGGTTCTGAGCCCATCACCCATCACAGGCAGTCACTGGTGAAGGTTAGGTCTTTACTGTCTCTTACCTAAATAATGCATGGCCACATGTTTGGGTCTTTTTTTTTGGGGGGGGGGGGGGGGGGGGGCAATCTATTTGCATGGCCGTAGCATGCTTTAGAATAAGACCACACGTATGTTATTATGGTATACATGTTTTCCTTTTACTTATCTTGTATGTTTGAAGTAAACAGTGTCATCTTACTCCCATCACCCCAGAGCACCTGAGGAGCTTTATGAAGCTGAGTCAAATCCCTTCATGCTGCTATCCAGCAGGATCCAATTTTGCAGCATATCAGCAGAAAAACACCAACTGTGCCTGTTCAGCTGCCCTGCTCAGTGTGTTGAGGAGGCAGAGCCAAGGTTTTACCCTGACCTTACACAACTGCTTTTGTGGGGAAAACAAGTGATAAGCATACAGTGCGCATTTCTTTTCAGATCCCTTAACCCAGCCTGTAGTAATTCAGGGCTTTAAATGTGATTCTGGCTTCTCTTGGCAAAAAGTCCAGTTGTATCTAATTACTTAATTATACATATTGGCTGGCTAGTGCTTAGGTGCATAAGATTGGTGGGGCAATAACACTGCTAATGGCTAGGCTGCAGTAAAATATTAATTTTATTGGGAAGACCTGAAGTGAGGGGGCTGCGACATGACCTGACAGAGACATGAAATGGTAAAATGACAGTTTTACTGATGGGAACTAAATGAGTGGTGTTACAGTAATTCCTTTTCATTATGAGCCATAAACCAGATTTTAAATGGGTGACCATAACTCAGTTCATTCAACATGCTCAGGCTTGAATGTCCAACATTTCCAATGTTGCACATGGCGTAACCTCAAACTAAGGGACGTATTTCTAGCAGCAGTAGACTTGAATTTCTTTGGTACGTGTAAGATTACCTTTTTTAGCTCGGTTTCAGTGTTTCTATTGTCAACAGTACATTCATCAGCCTTGCCATGGACTAAATCAATTTGGGTCTAAAATAAATGGTGTCCCTCATATTGTTTGAGACAAGCTGGCCTAGTGAATCCTAACAGCGAGGAAAGAAAGTAATTTTCTTCTGTGTGATAATTCACCGACAACATGTTCCACACTGGCAGGGGAAGATCAATGGTAAGAGTGGCCAGTCAAAAAACCATCATTCTTTCTCAGAAATTGACTTTCCACAAAAAAGTTAAGCTGAAAGATTTTACTGTTGGCAAGATATTTTCTGCTGAAATATTTTGGTTTTAAAACTCAAATACAAAAAGCCAAAAAAGCAAATCCAGTTTTCAACACACAAAACCTGAGCAAAATTTTTAGTTTTCTATGGTTTCATGGGAATAAAAGAACTCCAGGAAATGCTGACTAAATTAAAACATTTGCACAACCCATTCTCTCATCTCTCCCTCTGCTCCCATCATTTGATGGATGCTATTGACTAGCTCTGCTTTTGAGGAGCTTTTTGAGCAAAGAGAAGGGCAAAAGAGGAAGGAATATAAGCATTCCTTCCAGACACATAGTAGTTATATACTGTGATTTGTAAACCTTCTTTCATATTAATATTATGTAAAACTTTAGCTCTTGTTTTCTCCAGTTGCACAGAAAAAGCAAAATAAGGCACCAGGGACTTGGAACAAAGGTATTCCTAGGGCACATGCTTTCTTTCAGTAGGACACTAAAGCCTGTCTGTGGGAGATACATGTCTTCTCCACAAAATGTAAAAATCTGAACGTCGTATAGATGTTGGATTTTGGAGTGAAGATACTAATAAAGGTAAAAGAGCTTTAACACTTACATTTTTCAGGAACTTTACTGGGATGCCGCCTCTTTTAGAGATCACTCTCTGGGAAAAATCTACCATGCATACAACTGTACAATCTGCCAAGAGCGGATTACCTCTCCTTACCTATCTTAAGAGTGTCTCTAAATATTAATTTCATATTTAGATTGATAGGTTTTTTCCCCACCACCAGGAACGTAAATCCCAATCAAAGATGTGCTTCCCAACCTGCTACAGGGGGGAGAAATTTAGACTGTCCAGATGGTGCCTCCATCAGGCAGGAAAAGCAACACTGTGTGCCCCCTGCACCAGCTGTCTCCCGGCGAAGCCATAGAGGGAGGACAGCCAATGTTTCAGCCACGGTGAAACCTCCCCAATGAGGGTGCTGTTGAGCCTGGAATATAGTTCAGACAGACGATTAACAAGTACCCAGGAAAGGCTTGTTTGCCAAGGGGAAGAATGGAGTAGCAATTGCCCCCAAAACCTCTTTCAGTATGTCCTACTGGATACCTTGCTTTAATATTGCTGCCCAGACAGTTCCTTGGAGAGGCAAGAAAGTGCCAAAATGAGCTTTTTTTTTGGTCAGCAACAATTACAGAATGAAAACTGCTCAGGTTGAAGGATGCCTCAATATCAGGACACTAACCAGCTAATAAACTAACTTGTCTAGTAACCATTGCTCAGTGTATTCAGGCAAAAGTGCCTATTGTAAATAGTCTGGATGGTCACCTCACACCCACCACGCGTGGCTTGCTCATAGGCGCTACAGCACACTCATCTTCAAAAATGAGAGATTCACCATAGCAACAGAGAGGTTCTACCAGGATTTGCCATGACCAAAGGGTCTCCTGACTACTTCTGTTCTTTATGGTTGATATTCCCCCTTCTTGATTGCCAATATGAGCAGGGGAGATAACACATTGAAGTCCAGGGTTCATGTTAGCCAAGAGATAGACAAGATGAAATAAAGCAAGAGCTGAAGGTATAGGAGGCATGGTGCTTTAACTAAGATTTATTTTCTTCATAAAGGTTATTATAACAGCAATACAGTTGGTCTTGATCCACAAGTACAGCCTGTGGGCTGTTAGAGAGCAGTGCTGGAGCTTCTGATGTGAAGTTTTTTTCAGGATTAGCTGCTTGAAAATGGGATATTGGGTGAGAGTGCTGCAGATACAGGAATGGGGGAAGAAAATGGGTAAGGTGAAGTCAAAGGAATGAAAAACCTTGCGTTAGGTCTTGGCCCCAAGCTGCACCAGGACAGCTGAAGCTGCTTCTTCCTTAACACTTACCAAAGGCACTTTACAACACAGATATGCTGATATTTATGTATCTTTCTGCATAAGTAGTAGCGAGGCAGCATTTTGGAAGATACACGCTGTTTTGCTTAAAATTAGGAAGTGGTGATCAGAGGCTTGAGATTAGGTGTTTGATTCTTTTGAGAATTTATCTCAAGGTGTTTACTCTGGGGCCAGGGGGTGGAGTGGGAAGGAAAGTACATACAAATTAGGTGTTAGACAATCGGTGCAGTGAACTGTGAGCCTACATCTAGACTCAACACTTCTGAAGTTTTTACTCTAGGTCTGCCATTAGTACAATTTGTTAATTTCATGTGAACCTACTTAGCTAGACTAAATACAGATTCCTTGACTGACTTTTTTTTTTTTTTTTTTAAATAACTGTGTAGAACGGTTGATTTAGGACAAAATCAACCTTGGTTGTAAATCACCAGATTTTTCAGTAGTGTGAATCATATTTAATTTCAGGAAATAAATTAAGTCAAGGTAGTCACTGTCAGATGTTTTGATAAGAGTTTCCATGCTGAATGACTGGAAACAATTAAAGCCAATTGCTTCATTTTAATGGCTATCCTTTGTTAAGCCTCACATAAATCTGAAGTAGTACTGGATGGGGATTGCTCTTTCATTCTGTTTGATTAGGCATGACCTTAGGAAGAGCAAAATATATTTTTAAGGCAGTTCTAAATTCTGATTATGGCTGGTTTGGCTGACACTGATGAGCAACATTCAAACAGCATGGTTCTGCATGGTATGATATTAGCATGAGAACATTAGGCAAGATCCTATTAGAATGCAAGTATGTTTTTAAAAGATACAATATTGAATCTCTTATGTATGTATAAATGCATCCACTTTACATCATCAGCTACAACTGCAGGTGCCATGGTAATTTGTCCATTTATATCTGCTTTACGCAGCTTCAAGCCATAACAGGTTTTTCAAGGCAATGTGGTGGGACATTTTTTGAGGCTTCCCTGGAAAGGACAGAAAACTTCCATTAAGGGTCATGGCTGTGCCTCAGATGTGTTCTTGACTGGATGGCTCTTCCCAATATGCAGAGGTTCTCCTCAGGTTACTGTATCTTTGAAAGATGTTCGGACAGAAAATACAAACAAGATTTCCATCACATTTTATAAACAGAGCTTGTTATGAAATTCTGTTCTTATAGAGGATAGGGCACTAAACAAAATGAAAGAAACATTTCAAATGTTTATTAGCAAGTTGAGAAATTGGATCTAAAGCAATCCCAGATACCTATGACAATTACCTACCTTTATTCTGTGCTGAAGTCAGAAGAGCTGTCTGTATACTCAGTGAGAAGCCATATCCATTTCTCCAAAGAGATTTGCTTACATCTCTCCATTGACTGTGTACCAGGGGCTGATCTCAGTAGCTGGAGATGAGCATGCTCCTGATTTAAAAAAAGCATTAGAGGTAAAACACATCTGTGCCAAATGAGGCATGGTAACAGTCATCCTAGAAACTCATGCTATAAAGAATGCTTTTTGTTACTAGATTCATAATTTGATCTCATTAAAATTATGGACATCATTGATACTACATGAAAATGACAGGAAGCGCGATCAGTTAGCCTTGAAGACATTGCTTGTTTCGGAACAGGCTGTACTCAGCGTTCTCCTTTGAGTAATTGGACATTACTTTCTTGTTCAGTCTTTTGTCAGGCTCTAGATGACTAACCCTGCTCCACAGCCAGGCACTGTATCAGAAAAACCCTCCACCCTTTATTTCACATTGTTGCTCAGTTGGTTCATGTCCAAAGAACTGCAATTGGGTGACTCTGGAGTCAAGTGAGGAAAGCTGGTAATGATTCATGTAGATGATAAAATTTGATTTCCCCAGTCTGGAGAGAGACTCAACTGGACTCAGATCCATTAGATGAGTCAAAGGGAGCAGAATCCAAAATGCTATTTCTTAACTGAATTTATTGTTTATGGAAAAAAAGTGCACCTTAAGCTCTAGAGACTATGTAAGGATTGCAAACTCCCTTGTATGAGATGAACTGATTTCTGTCTTTCTGTCTGCAGTATTTCTGTCTGCACTATTCTCAGTGGAATATGTAGACAATGGATGTAAACATTAGAGTAATACAAAATTTGTTCACCCATTCTGTGACTGAATTGGTCACTGACATAAAAGACCTTCCCCTGACCTTTTCCATGGTTCCATTACAATGTGCTCAAGAAAAGTTGGCTGGGCTCTTGCCAAGACTTTGTTTGAAATTATGCTCTCAGTGTACCAGGCTTGTCTCACTCTGGTCTTGTGGACGAAGGCATTCCTCAGTCAGGATTCTTCTGAATGTGCCTGGTTCTTCAGCTTTTTATTCTGCATCTGTGTAGCTCAAGGTGCAGTGCGTTGTAGCAACCAAGCAGAGCTTAGCATGAATCATGGTAGCAAGGCTCTGGTCCAAGAGGAAATGACACAGTTTTTTTGGCTTAAAGATGGAAGGAGGCATTTCATTACAACTGTTGCTATTGATGTGTTCATGTGCAGTAGCTAGCCTAACATATGCATGCTCCCTATTGGCACATAAACTCGATAAAAGGCAAGTTCAATTTCCTGGATAGCTCTCTGACATTTCTTCTCTTCATGCCAGCACCAGTTCTGGCCTGTTTGAGTCAAGCTCAAGGCAGCTGCTTGATATGTACATGCAATCAGTCTAGTACTGGGGAGAGGATTCTGACTGGGTCTGCTGTGAAGAAGTTGTTATTATTACCGATGCTATCCCAGTCTAATGCTGAATTCCTGCTAGAGTGCACCACGTTATGAAGTGCCCAGTGGATGATGCATTGATGTAACTTAAGGGAGGGAAGTGAGTCCTTCAGTCTGAGTAAACACGTATCACAAATAATTTACGTTTTTTTTCAGTGCAAGACAGACCTCACTCTTTTCTTCACTGCAAATGTGGAATTGCTAAATTATATATTGAGCTGTCCCCCACAGAGACTGTCGGATATGGACAGTTCCGGGAACTGAACATAACGGTTGGAAAGAAAAATGATGTGCTGGAACTTTACCCAGGATAGCAGTTAAAAGGGTGCTTGTTGTGATTTTTTAGGTTTACAGAATTTGATTCCATGTACATGAAATCACAATTTGTTATAATATGTCATAGTGTGATGGGGTTTTGTCTTGTAATTGTTACCTGCCATAAATATTCTAATGCAAACATTCTGAATAGTTTAGAAACACTGCTGACTTTAGGCAGAAACAAGAGTTATTCTTATCCTTGGGAAAAAAGACAGTATTAGTATGATCCACTGTCATAAACTGTGGTTACCGCTGCATTTCAAGAGCCACTTCTAGCAAATTCAAGCCAACCAAGAACTCTGTGAGGAAAAGACATAGTTAATACTACAGCTGCCCTCTGATTTGATGCACTTGTTCCCATTTACTTCCTTCCTCCACAGAATGATTCCTGGATGGCATATCAAAGGTGCGCTGGTTTTGGCTGGGATAGAGCAAATTTTCTTCATAGTAGCTTGCATGGGGCTGTGCTTTCGATTTGTGCTGCAGACAGTGTTGATAACACAGGGATGTTTTAGTTACTGCTGAGCAGTGCTTACACAGGTACCTCTCAGCTTACACAGAGTCGAGGACTTTTCTGCTCCTCACACCACCCCATCAGTGAGTAGGCTGGGGGTGCACAAAAAGTTGGGAGGGGACTCAGCTGGGACAGCTGACCCCAACTGACCAAAGGGATATTCCATACCATATGACATTGTGCTCAGTATATAAAGCTGGGGGAAGAAGAAGGAAGAGAGGGGAAAGAGGGTAGATTTAGGCTAGATATTAGGAAGAAATTCTTTCCTGTGAGGGTGGTGAGGCACTGGAACAGGTTGCCCAGAGAAGCTGTGGCTGCCCCATGCCGGGAAGTGTTCAAGGCCAGGCTGGATGGGGCTTTGAGCAACCTGGTCTAGTGGGAGGTGTCCCTGCCCATTGCAGGGGGGTTGGAACTAGATGATCTTTAGAGGTCCCTTCCAACCCGAACCATTGTATGATCCTATGATTCTATGACATTTGGGGTTTGCCAAGTGATGTTTCATGGAGCCCTGCTTTCCTGGAGATGGCTGAACACCTGCCTGCTGATGGGAAGCAGTGAATGAATTCCTTGTTTTGCTTTGCTTGCATGCCTCGCTTTTACTTTACCTATTAAACTGTCTTTTTATCTCAACCCATGAGTTTTCTGACTTTTACTCTTCAGATTCCCTCCCTCATCCCACGGGGGGATGGGTGGGTGGGGGAGTGAGTGAGCAGCTGTGTGGGGCTTAGTTGACAGCTGGGGTTAAGCCACCTCAGGAAAAAAAATAAGGAAGAAGATTTGGGTGACATTGCCTTTTGTCACTCATATCACAGATAGAGACACAGAGAAGTGAGGCTTAAGAGCTGTAGGATGCAGATGGGAAGGAAATGCTGCGTAAACTACTTTTCTTTTGGCAACATAAAACAGTGGAGTCAACGCAGACCCCTTGTGGAGTAGTTTCTGGACCATCTCACTGCTGTTTCATTTGTTGACACTTCTCAGTACCGGGACATTGTGGTGGAGAATGATAATTTTTCTCTGCAGGAAGGAGCTCTCAGCTTTCACAGAGCTCACAGAGGACAAAAATAAGCAAATATAAGTACTAGCCATTTTATATTTGTGGAATTATTTGATAACAAGTCTCTAACGAAGCTTTTGACAACACAGGAAGTCAATCTCCAGAGCTATCTGCCAGCACCTTTGACCCTCTCCATCATGCTGCAGCTAAAGTACAGCACTTAATCTACTGTATGAATGATTGCCGCCCCTGAGGAACTGCAGTCACCCTCACCTCGCTGTCCCTCTTTTGTGGATCACCAATGGCTCCCAATCAATGCTAGAAAATAATCCAGGAATGAAAAATGCTCTGAACAGCTTAACATCCCATTCAGAGACCCAGCAGGCAGCTACTGTCAGGGTACATTAGGGATGGCCCAGTCCTAGCTCCATGTAAAGGCAAAAATTGCAGTGATTTTGATGGAATGCTAAGAAAGTCAACTTAACAAGAGAGTCTGTCCTGACTGAGGAACAACAGAGGGAAGGGAGAGGGTATACATTGGATTGGGACTATGGATTGCTTGTGGACTAGTGTTAGCTGGAAGGAAAAGGGATGAAAAAGAGAGCAGAAAAGAAATGATGCAGGGGGAAGGAGAGACTCGGTAGATTAGAGAAAGGATGCAGACCCTAGGCTGGCCAGGGACTTTGTCAAAGAAAGGTAGTGGAAGACTGAAAAAAAAGAAGGTGGAGAGAATAGATAGCTTCTGACAAGTGAGTAACAACTCAGAAAGCAGAAGAATCCCAACAAACCCTTAAAAAGAAAACTGAAAGTATACCATAGGGAACGGTTAGTCATAGTGGTTTTCTACTTATAGTTGTAACAGTTTACATTCAAGCACAACATTAACTTTCCATTATGCAAACTTTGCCAAATCTGAGTCTTTCCTACCAAGCTTCGTGTAGAGAAAATATTCCCAGAACCCTGCTTTATACCATACATTCCTTAAACTAAGTCCTTATGTAAAAAGTCCAGTTGCTTTCCAGTTGAGCAGCATCAGCAAAGCTGTCACATAGTATGTTTCAGCTCTGTTTTGCAAAGACTGGCGATAGGAATAGAAGCACTATTTATCTATGACTGTTTTTGGACAGATGCTATTCCTTTGTATGGCCTTCTGTGAGGTACCTGTGGTTTTATGTCGCTCTTGGAAACAGCACCAGGGGCAGCATTCCCCTGCAGCCCCTGAGGGAGAACCTGGGTCTGTGTGTACGACCAGGCACCATACACATCGACTTAAACGATCCTTCAAAATGGGTCTGTGAAACTGAGCGAGGTGACACCCTCGGATGTAAAGTCTGGGTCCACAAGGGAGTACATTCAGGATCCAGTATTCCTGCCCAGGGAAGTCAGGGGTCCTACAGGCATATCACTCAAAAAGCATAGATATGCACCAGCAGTTCTTTAAGGAAAAGGAATTTTTACAGCAATTTCATTTCACATTTGGTCACCACTGACCTAAGTGAGAGGGAAACCTCAGTTGTTTCGGAGTTGTGCAGCAAAAATCACTGACCTCTTTTCAAGTTTCCCATATTTCCCAAATACCCAGGGTAGGCCCACAGGTGCAACAGCCCATCTGAGAATGCTTGGTATCATAATGGCCAAATTAATTCTTGAAGAAGCTCCAGCATTTTCTGAAGAGCTATACCAAAAGTGAATATATTTTATGCGTTAAAAAGCAAGAAAAAAAAAATCAAACCCAGCTTCCTTGTTTATGGGTGATATTTTTAATCTATGCTCACCTCTTTATCATCTTCACTATTACCCTTGTCAATATCCGGAAATCTATTTTGGCTCTTAAACTGCAATCTCCAGTCTAAATGTATATTTGCATTTCATACTGCTTTGTTTCTTTAGGTCTTCATATTACTGCCAATGTCCTAACTTTGTTCATCCTTAGCCTATTACCATCAGATGGGTAGCCCCTTGAATTATTAACCCTTGTGCTACTGAAATTAAAATGGCTTCGAAATGGTTTTCAAACGCCTGTGAATAAAGGAACAATGAAACAAAGATTGCTCGCTAGCTCTTTTCCAAAACCTTCTGTGATAAGAATTAACCCAGAGCAACTCTATCAGTTGAATAATAATAACTTCATGAAAATGGGGGTTAAATGAAGAAGCTGACAGGCCATGAACTGCAGTCTGACTGAAACTGTCTGTAATTTTATATATTTTCCCAGTGCGTTGGGAGCCTTGTTCTCTTTTCTCCTTAACCCAAAATGACAGGTCTGTTATACATATGTATGCTAAGTGCCTTAATGGGTTTGGACAGACACTCGCTGGTTTCTGTGATGCAGTCATTAGGTGGTTCTTGGAAGCAGGTGCTATTTATGGGTTGAGCTCTGTTTCTCCGTCTCTCCCCTGGTAACCTTTTCATCTCTGCTAATGATTAACAATGATGGGGTTTGAATGGCACCAGAGCAGCGGCCTCAGCCGCACCGCTGGGGAGATTTGTTTCAAACTTGCTTGGCTCTCCCTTAGGGCTTTGAAAAGAAGGGAGGGCTGTATGTTTATATAGGCATTAAGTAAACATTTACTTTCAGTTGATCTTCCACCCTCCTCACTTACAGTTTTTTTTTTTCTGCAGGTTAATCTCTGTGCCACCTGTCTCTCTTTGTACTCTCATGCGTCTCCTGTGTCTCCCCTCGGTACGAAGGGGCCAGTGGCTGAAGCCGGAGATCTGGAGAGTCCAAAAAAGTTCTGTTCCCACCCATTGCTGTTAGCCATTTTCTTTGCAGCTCAGCTCATGGTATTTCTAAATGACCAAGAGCAGAGACTACTGGATAATCCCAACCTAGCGTGCAATTGATCCCTGTAGTACTACATGTAGTACTACTACACCTGTAGTATTTCCTAACACCTCTGGTTAAGGACTGGGAGAGGATGTCCAGCTGTGTGCCACCTCCTGAAGTGATGCTTGGCCTGGCAAAGCACCAGTGCAGGGAGGAGCTGAGAAGCACCTGCTTTAGCGTACCCCAAACCCATGCCCACACCGGCGCCTTCCAAACAAAGGGTAGGAAGAGTGCCTGGTGGTGCAGGAGGTGTGGCTGCAGGTCTGTATGGGACAGGTGTTGATGTGAGGGCACCATATGTTACCTCGCTGCCTGGCAAATGAGATGCCTTGCAGCAGTCCTCCTGCACCTGACGTGCGCAAGCAGATGGCCTGACTCTATTGCTAGGCACTGTTGCCAGCTTTTGTCCTTTCCTGGTGGTCAAGGCTGGAGCAAGGGCATGGTTTGATCCACAGCACTGGTTTATCACTGCATGTCACTGAAGGCCTTCCACTTCTATGTCCGTTGACTTTTACTGCTTTTGCATATGTTTTAAGTTGCTTTCCTCAGAAGCAGCTAAGTCAGAAATTAATTTCGCCCGTCCTTTTAAATAATATTGTCCCCAGCACCAAGAAGTTGATTTACACATATTAACTTTCTCTGATATTTAAAATAGACACATTTGCTACTCAGTCTTGTTATTTAACATTTCTGGAGTGAAAATAGGTAGAAGTGGAAACAGGCAGGAATGAAAACATGTATGTTTACAATATGCCTACGAAAAGAATTTACTTTACTGGTAATACAGATATGATGTAAATTACTAAAGTAATGATTAGGGCATACATATGTCAAATGAGTAATCAAGGTATATGGAAAATGTGGGATATAATAATCAGAGAGATAATAGAATGAAACCTTCTTCCAACTACCTTAATTGGAAAGACAATTATTTAGTTTTCATTTTTTCATCAAGAACAATGAAGTGGCCGAAAAACATCACGTAACAGAGATGCAAAGTCCCAGTGGTAGTAGAGGGAAGCCTTGTAGAATCTGTGGGTTGCACAGTGAAGTTATCGTGTCACATATTTTAATTTGGTGCATTTTTAAGAGTCTTTGGAAGAACTCATATTGATCATCAAGCCAACAGGATTCCAGTAAAATTTCAAATGAGGAGTGATACAGTTTGGAGGGGCAGTTTATAAAGAACAGTACAGAAACTTGACCCCTTGCAGCAAGACATAAGGAAAGTACATGTTTAAAGCACTGTATGACATCCCAGCAGGAAGATCAGATGATTTTGTTAGTATGTCCTCCAGTATAACAACCCCATACAGCTGCTCTTATTGCTACTGTATTAGCGTGAATACTTTTAACAGGAGGCTGACATACCCCATCATTCCCCTCCCCATCCACCGTTGGTCTGAGCATTTATACCAGGAACTTTACTGTAATGGCAGCCAGGAAATGGAAAGGACTTGGAGAAACATGTACTGTTTGCCAGTTTTGTCTCATAGCCATTTCTCAGCAGCACTATTGATGAGAAGAGGCTTTAGAAGGAGAATATTAAAGAGAGAGCAGAATTAAGAGCTAGGGACACAGGACATTACAAATAAAGTATTTTAACACCTTTTCCCCCCTCAGCTACGGATGTAAAACAATCTATTTTTGCTGTTAAAGCGTCTTTCAAAACATGCCAGACTCAACAGGGAGAGTTCAGAGTGAGAAGAATATATTCAGACCTGGGGGGGGGGATGAATTAATTTTTTTCTAAAGCCCCCAAGAGAGAATGTGAAAAATGATATCTTCTGAGTGCTTGTTGAGACAAGAAAACCGGAGGCATACCACATTAAAATAAGGGTGAATACTGTCACCTATATCCAAAACCTGTTGCTTTAGAAAAAGCACACTGGTGTGTGCAGCAGTCTTTTTACATGCTCTGCATCTTTCTGCAGGCTGCCTAATTTTTCTGTGGAGTAGCCAGTAATAATTTGGAAATGTAACATCCTCCCTACAAAGTTCATTCTTGGCAAAGACAGGATAAGAAAATTTGGCCTTCTGTTATTTTTATGGGCTTTAGATTGAAAAAAAGGGGGATCACGGCTGAGTTCTCACTGCTTTCTGCTACATGTAATGAAAAGTGCTGTTATTTATATAGGTATATGTATCTTGGGTCAGGGCCCAGTTATACCATATGCTATTGAAAACAACACCCCTAACATTTATGAGGACTTGAATATGAGGGGTGAGAGACCGCTTGAACTAAGGACGATGTCCACTGGGAAAAACTTGCTGAATTTTTGGTTTGGCTAGAATGAGACAGTTCTAGGCTAAAGGAGTAAAATAATGATTTGTCTACAGCCCAGATGATTCTTGGGGTTGCACTTGCAAGCAGAACGACTGAGAAATACAGTAGTAAAGGAGAATGAATGGGGCCTGCAACAGTGCCCCATGAGTAATGTGAAAGATCAGGCAAGGGGACCAGACTGCAAGAATGTCAGAGACTCATGAAGAGAAACAGGAAAGGAAAGAGCCATAAAAGTCAACAGAAACAAGGTTTCAAGAAGAAGAACAACAACATAGTTGACTTTTCACAAAGATTTCTGAGAACTGGATGGGACTAAGCTCAAGTAGGGAAACCTTGGAGGTGATGCATGTCTTGTTTCATCTTAGATATCCACGTTGTGTGTGTCTGCCAAGTCAATGGAGACCAGAAATTCATTCATCTGATCCTAAAGCACACACCTGTCTTTGGTCAGCCTGATTGCTTGCTACAGTCTACTGACTGAATTGACCAAGACTTCATCGACTGGCATGGGTACATAGACAGCTAGATCACAGGTAGATGTCTACATCAATGGCATTTATAAATAGGGGCATGAATCCCACTCAGTTACCTCTTATGTATGTGCTATGTATGTAAGAGGGTCCTGTTATAAAAGCAACTACTGGAGGAATTTTGACAACTCATTGTCACGTACACTGCAAAGAGAGAGAATAGGCAATATATTCAAGATTTGTGGGAACGATCAAATGGGAATTTGCTTGCACTAGAGTACGCTTACTGTCCATGACCCTAATAAAGCATGTGGAGCTATAAATTCTGATCCTTCCCATCCTGCCATTTGTTGAGTTTCTCTTGCATGTTCTCTAACACATCACTTTTGCTGAGTGAAGATGGGAAGAACCGAGAATGATGGTTATATGCATATACACATGTTCACATGTATATTGTATGCGCAGTTGTATACAAATTGGCAGCTTGATTTTCTAGGATGCTGAATGAGAATTTTCAAATGTCCAATTCATTTGAAAATCAAGCCACTCATTCAGGTTGCTAAGTGTAATTTTAGGCCTTCTATTTTGAAATATTCACACTTCTTTTTAGATGCCACTGAAAGAGAATGGTGTGACTATGTTTTAACTGACACATAGCAGCTCTACTGCTGTCCTCAATAGCACTAGATCAGTGCAGAAATTAGTCTTCAAAATGCACAGAAAAGGTAAGTTGATTTCATGGTCATGATTCAAATGCAGGGTTTCAGGTATCAGAGAGGTCACTCTCCTCAGGGTTTTACATTATGCCCATTGCAATGATATTAGATCATACAAGTAGTATCTGCTTGTTCATGTCTTAAGCAAGAATTGGACTTCATGCAGTTAACTGAATTGGAATCTGACCAAGACACCTCTTATATGGGTGAAATGTGAACCAAGTTCTCTCAGAGCACTTTAGCTGATTTTTCTACATCCAAAAGTCTTAGAAATACTTTCTTTCAGCATATACTACTTCTGGTACTCACGAGGGCCTGTGAAGGTTAATCTCAGCCAATTTATTTTTGTCTGGTTCTGCCCTGAGCAAATGGTGGCATTAGACATAACAATAACACACAGTGCTGTGCCTCTGACCGAGGGTAAACACAATCTGTGTAATTCGTTTGTGAGGAATAATAATGGGAATTTACCCAGTACCAGTAGAATCCAGGTCAGGACACTTTCAAGGTCCTGCACTGCTCCAAGACAGTACAGCTGATACTTGTCTTGTGCACACAGTGTTGATAAGGAAGACCAGTAATTTGAAGTTGCATGATAATACACTTATTTATCTTGTAGTATTTCATTGCAGGAGTAGACCCACAGAAAAGCTTCCTGTCAGAGAGCAAGTAAGAACATTAGAGTCCTGCCTTTGGTTGTCAAATTTTAAAAAACGTCTTAGCCTGTGGACTACATGTGTCAACAGTTTCAGAACTTAAAAGGAAATAATTTGTTAGCAATGGTTTTCAGCTTTCTGATCCAGAAACTTTTAAGGGATGCCTCTAAGGGATCCATAAAAGGCAGTTAAGGAAAGCAAAGCTACTGTCAATAGTGTTCTCTTTTTAGGAGAATCACAAATGGAAAAAAGGTCCTCAGTTACCAAAAAAAGCATTTGTATTTGTATCCTTACCTAGCACAAAAATCATGGAAAATAACAATGCACAAATTAGGGGTGTTCGGAGGGCAAACACAAATTTGACCAGTGTACTGTATATACTGTAAATATTTGGTGACTAGTGAATTCCTAGGCTAAAACAAATGCTCATGTACCAACCTGTAAAAATGTATAACCTCTGTGGCTCTTTCCACCTTGTCTGGTTCAATGAGAATAGGTAGCACTATCTATGCTAGATGAAGGACCATCACGAGTCCTTCAGTGCCAGACTCACAGGGTTAAATGCAGAAGACCGTATTCAGTCCCTCCTCAGGCAAAATTCCATTTGCTTAGCAGGAGTTTGTCTGGATGAAGAGTTTGGGATTTGACAAGCAATGTTTATGAGTTAAACAGGAAAACTAGCTGAAGTAGCAATCTTTGCAGCCCTTCCTAATGGACTAATAGATTTTTTCAAGCTGGAAGATTTTCTATAATCCCTCCAAGCCCTTAATTTCAGGTTTACAATTATGGCTTCCAATAAACGATGGAAGTTTCTTTCAATTTACCACCTCAACCAGGTGCCTTAATGAGCTCTGCAGGAGAGCTCACACAAGTTACAACAGGAGCTGGAGGAACAACCGCCTGCTTTAGGCACAGAACAGCTGCTTACAGATGGTTTGTGATGAAGAACCACTCCCAAAGCCTCTCCCCAGCTAGAGGAGATTCTGCATGTCAGGGGCAAGGTTATGCTAGGTAGAGCATTCCCCTTTTTTTTTCATGTCTCACTCAATATTCCCTGCCTGCCTCCTCAGTAAGGGGGGGGCGCATAGACACTTCATCTGTTAAATCTGTTGGTGGGGCTGAGACACATGAATATGCGATCCATACTGAAAAACTGGTTTAGAAATGATGGACTGAGTAGGAGATTTTTCTCTTGCTTAGTTTTATACTGCCTAATACAAGGGGTGGAAGACAGTTTTGTTCCTAGAATATACCTTTGTGTTTTCATGAATATTTTTTTTAATACAGGGTTTAAGGATATTTTAATCTAGTAAACAATTATGTACAGTTTTAATTCCCATTTGAGAAACCTTTTTTCTTCCTTTTGCAGAAAAATCATGGTGTGATATTTTTAATATCCAACCTGCAAAGTGATGAGTATCTTCCCCTCTCTGTGGCTACTGGGATAGATAGTGTCTTGCTAGTCTGAAGATGTAATTTTTTTTTTTAGTTAAATAGTTCCTTTTCTTTGATATGTGTATTGAAAAACTGAACCATGGACTGATATGTTGTCTTGTGATATAGATATTTTACATTTGGAAGCAGATACCAACTATATAGACAAGAATCCTTAATGCACTTCACTTCTGTACCAAAAAACTACTGTAGGATAAAAAGTCACTTTTTATTTGCAGCAAGTTACAATCCAGTGCAAGACACATTACTGCCCATGTGGCAATAGGAAGAGTGATGTAGGCATGTATCATTTCCAACATCTGTTTGGCATGGAGCTTGGTGCTTCTCTTTGTCTTGATGAAGGGACTGTGTGACCTTATCTGACTTTTTTTCACTATGTCAGATAGCCAATAAAAGATGCTCTCTCTCCTGATAAGCTTGGCTTTTTATAATAGATACACACAATGGAAGAGTTAAGATAGCATGTAAACTTGTCTTGATGAGTCCTTTATTTTATGGACAATAGAATGAGGCTTCATAAAAGCAAAAGCTTTATACCCTGCAGCTTAATTTCTGCTTCAATCAATGGTGTTATAGCAGAAGCTGATATAAATTTTACAAAGTGAAGAAAAACAGAGCATAACCAAGAGTTGTTTCAATTGCATGTTTCAGCTGTGGGCATTAATGAAGTTATGGCCACAACAAAATCCACAGGCAGGCAGGGAGGCCAATACACTGGTTCATCATGTTAAGGATCCCCTCACTGCTTGGAACTGCCTCCTTGGGGGATTCACGTCCATACGCAAGACAGAAAGCATAATTTCCAGACATATCGTAGGTTTTCCTTGTTGCAAGATACTTTCAAGGCTACCTGCAGTATCTTCTCTGGTGAAAAGGAGTGGAATAGGACTAAACATTATTACTGCTTATTCTGCTGATAATAATTCTGTGAGGAACTGAGAGGAGCAAAATATTTACAGAACTGCTTTACTCTGACTCCTTGGCATCACAGAGCATTAGCTTTAGGGTGAAAAGTCACAAAAATGCGTGGAACTAGGGAGTGCTCCGTTAGGCCACTGTGCCGCTTTTACACGTACCCTCCTTTTTCTTCATACTCTTATCTGGATCTCCTGGGACAAACTGAAGGGACCTTTGCCTGGACTGTAGGGCAACTTTACTAAGGGAGTCCTCCTTACAGCTCTACACTTAGAGTTCATGTTTTCTGTCTGAAGGGTTCCTGAGAAATTTCTAGCTTTGATCCTATTTGAACCGTTAACTTTTACTGAGATATTATCTTTATCTGACACTTTGCATCTCTCAAGCATGTGTGGGGAATCAGTATGCTAGAGTACAGTGATAGCACTAGATATTAATTTGGGAATGTGAAGATTATCTCAGATGTGAAAGCACAGAAACATGACGCCTGCACATTCTGTACATCTGCTTTACTCCCAGTGAACAGCTGCACTGATTCACATGGCAGCCTTTGAGTTGCTGGACTTTTAGAAAGTGCTTTTTCTTCACGTTCTCCTCAAATCCACTTTCTTTGTAAGTTTCCCAACTTTGATCCTGAGCTTCACATAACAAATCTGAGAGGGGAAAAAAAAAAAAAAGCAAAACAAAAAACCCGCATGGGTATCACTGGAAATGACTGTGATTCATTATTTGCAGCTGCTGTGTTCTTGGACATCTGCGTTTGGGCAGGACTCAACACAGGACTTTCTAACAGCATCTGAATTCCCTGAATGCAATTATTCTCCCTGTAAAACTGAAACAAAATTGTTCCCTAAGGCTGTATCCTGTCACACCTAGGATTCCCCTAGGAACCCCGGACTCCCCTTGGACCATGCAAGTCTGGTTGACACTAAACAAAGATTTGGCAGTAACTGAGAGTCTTGTTGACAGTATCAGTAGTAATATAATGAGAACTGAACACCTGGGAATGATTTTGCTAAATCAAAGCTGAAGTCTATTGATGTGGAAGCTGCTGACTTGTGTTTCTGCCTGGGGAATGAGAGATACACCGCCCCTTCTGAGGGGATAGCTAGAAGACAGTATGTTTCATATTCACTACATTTACCTATTTAAAAATATTTAGGCTAGCTAGGCCCCAGTTCTGCTAATTTTAAACCAAGCTGAGACCATCATGTTCCAGTCACTTCTTTTGCTTGACCAACACGCACATTTTGATTACCTAGGCTGTATCTGAACCACCAGGAGAGCTAACAGGTTCTGACCTCTGTTTGCCAACCAACCAAGACACAAAGTCCCCTCCACAAATAACTTCATTAGATCAAGCTTTTGATAAAAAGTTGTATTCAAAATGCATGCCTTCTGATAAGTCTAGCTTTCTGACCTGGCCTGAGAGAGTGAATACTGGTTTTTGTTTAGCAAAACCAGTGGTAAGCATTTGTACCTTCACCATTTCTCACTAATCTCGTCCTCCTGAAAGCTGCATTGTTTCTTAAGATCCAAAGGGAAAAAAAAACCATTTGTTATGGAATCAAAAGCTGATGTTAAATATAACTGTTTCACAGAAGTTCAGACATCGATTCTTCCTTGGGATGTAATTTAATGGATGGAAAGAAGGAAAGAAATATCAGAATTTAAGCAAGAACGTCAGCAATTGTGTGTCACCATATGATGGAAGGTTGGCAAAAATATACTCCAGATGGGTTCTTCTTCCCTTGACTATATTTCCAGTAATAATTAAATGATCCAGAACTCCTTTATGGAAGATCTTATTGCCAGCTGCTTTTACACAGGGTTATAAAATTAGCTTCAAGAGGAGAATGTGAGGGACTTTCCTATGGGTGTGTGGAGTTGCTCATAAATTTTTTATTGAGATGCATGATCAAAGAAGTGTGACATACAAAGTAATGAATGAATGATTGAATCTCACTGAAGGTGACTAAGAAAGACTTGGTAGTTCTGCAGTGCCTCAAAATTTAAAGCCTAATGGGGCATTCTCCAGCAAGGATTCATGATAGCCACGCTGGATTCAAGGCTCTGTTGCCTAAGCTGACATTCTGCTCTGGCAGCAATCCCACTGCAATCTAAAATGCTTAGCAGAGAAATTGTTTTCCACTGAACACTGGATCAGGCAGTACCATGTTAGTATTGCAGATAAGAGCATGAACTGGCAATACATTTTACAGACCACTGCTCCCTTTCTCCTTAGGTACTTTTTATGAACTGTGAGAAAAAAAAAAACCAAACAACAACAACCTACCAACCTCAGTACAATAGTTCAAGCAAATAATTCGCATTGCAGTCCTTAGTCTGGCTACTTATACAGGGTACTATATGGTACCATGTACAGTAAGATGTATAAGTAGGTATTGGACAACAGCTCTGGGACAATGGTCTTCAAAAGTTAGATAACCTCTTGTGATCTCCTGCTATTTCAGGACAGTCATGTATAATAACGAAATAAGGTGAGGAGCAAGGGGCCCGGTGGCAGGGAACAGCTCTGCTAACTTCTTATTCGCAGCAAGTGTTGGTAAAACACAATGAGACAAACCTCCGGCGCAACTGCTGCATACAGAATAGTAAATGATGTATTTTTTTCTTCTTCTGGAAGGCAAATTCAGTGGCAAAACTATGTTATTTGACCCTCATTCAAAGAAATAGTCTCCATACCACAGAGAGGATTTGAACAGACTGGTGTGACATAACTCTTGATTGTGCTACATTATGAGCCTCACACTCAGGTCCTACATAAGGGCCTAGCCTAGGTCTAACCAGATGAAAAGCATTTTCCTCTGTGTCATATTGTTTGGTTTTAGGGCTTTTCATTGCCATCTGTCACTAGAATGTAATTTTCCAGTTAAAACCCACTGCCCAAAATTTGCCGGTGTTTTCACAGTATTGGATGTCAGCAAAATGTCCCTGAAGACGCCTAGAAGTCTTCTGACTGGGTGGAAGTCATCTTTGTATATTTTCTTAGACACCAAATTATTTCATTAAAGATGGGGACTCTCTACCTGGATACATTTCTCTGTTGGAAAAAGTCCCAGCAGGCCCAGAGGTCATAGATCCAGTATGATTTTTCCCTCCTGAACCAGAAGGGGAAGGAAGGTGAGGGGAGCAGACAAAGTGAGATTTATTTCCCAGTGCAGCAACTGGCAGCCACCTCCTGTTGCCTAACCCACATTTGGGCCCTCGACTAGAAAGAGATTGAAGGCGCTGCTATTGACTCCCTGTCAGCCACCCCACTCTGCCAAAGGACACCAGGATCTAGACGCCACAGTCTGATCCCCTGTCTGCTAGACGTCAGAGGGCAGACTTCCAACGAGTGAATTAACACTCATCCAAGGTTTCAGGTGAGCAAAACTGCTCCAATAGCAATTTTGGCTGCGTGAAGCCCTGCAATTGCTCTTTTGAAAAAGGCATGCAGGACCTCATCTATAGGCACAGTTGCCTCAGGCTGGCAAATCTGTCTGTGGAGTTTGAGGACTAGCATTTCTTGCTGGGGAAGAGAAAGAGACTGCTGCTTCCAGGGCAGAGACGGAGGTCTCCATCTCAGCTGCCAACATGGCTACTTGCTTATGGTAGCCTAGCTCTTTGACCCTTTGCATGACTTGAGTTATGAATCGAGTTGTTTCTTTTGCATGAGCAAATAAGGTGCAAACACGTGTCAGCTTGCATTGTTGTGTTGTATTCATTTCGTCCATTGTTTCAGTGAAATTTGACATATACCCTTAAAGGAAATCAAATGCACAGAAGCCTTTTGCAGCAGAGGGACAATGGGCTGGGAGAGCGAGATGCTGCCTGCCCAGCCTTGCATGGACACCCTCCTTTCCCAGCTTGTCTGTTCTCCCCCACTCCCTACACTCACATATACAGGATTCACCATGTGATTAACTGCAACCTTCATACCAGTGGTTTTCACTAATACACAAAAGTATGCAATCAGGCATGAATCCTGACAAAATGCTGTTATTAGGAGTGCAGGGTGGTGGTATGCCATGGAACAGCATTTCTCTTAATAGCGTTTCTCCCCCTCTGCTCCTCTCCTGTGAGACCCTACCTGGAGTATTGCATTCAGGTCTGGGGTACCCAGTACAAGAAGGACATGGACCCATTCAAGTGAGGCCAGAGAAGGCCACAAAGATGATGAAGGGCTGCACCACCACTGCTATGAAGACAGGCTGAGACAGTTGGGGGTTGTTCACCTGGGGAAGAGAAGGCTCTGGGAAGTTATTATTGTGTGCTTTGAATACTTAAAGGGGGCTTATAAGGAAGGTGGAAAGAAATGTTTTGCCAGGGCCTGTAGTGACAGAACAAGGAGTGATGGTTTTAAACTGAAAGAAGGTAGACTTAGATTAGATATTAGGAAGAAATTCTTTACAGTGAGGGTGTGAGATGCTGGAACAGGTTGCCCAGAGAAGTTGTGGATGCCCCATCCCTGGAAGTCTTCAGGGCCAGGCTGGATAGGGCTTTGAGCAGCCTTGTCTACTGAAGGATGTCCCTGCCCATGGAAGGGGGGGTTGGAACTAGATGACCTTTAGAGGTCCCTTCCAACCCAAACCATTATGTAATTTGGTGACAAGAGCATGTGGATCAAGCTAATGGATAAACCACTCTCTTGCCCTCAGGGCAGCTTAATAAGGAAAAGTGCATTTTAATTCTTAGAAGTCTCTCTGCATCATATTTGGGCAAGGCACTCACTTTGCACTATTTTTTTTCATGCAAATCTGAAGGTGGTTTCATTCTGTTGGTGTTAGTCCTTATGGAAACACTGAGATCCTGTTGGTTGCATCTCTGGCTGGTTCTGCTAATACAGCAGAGAAAGGAGGTCTCTGTTATCTTAATTTCTTCCCATTACAATGGTTTTAGATGTTCTTGAAATGATAAGTCTATCTGAATTTTGATAGACAGTGTTCTGTAGTAGTTGTTAAGGAGGTTCAGATTTATTTTGACAAAGATACTCTACTCCCTTCATGGACAGAAAGGCTAAATAGTAAGATATTTCCATACTAGAAGTAAAGCCAGTTTGGGGTTAATTACTTGATGGTCTGCAATAACTCTACTGATTAAATCTTACTCCTCAGGAACATATTTTCATCATTTCTGTTTTTAAGGATACTTGATTTTCCCTCAAGGAAAATTAGCTCAGTGAACCAGGGCGTCTTTCTCAGGGAATGTCTTCAATTTCTGAGTGAACACTGAAAATAAAATGCTACACTATAACAGCACTGACCCAGGAGAAACTGGGAATGCTTATGATTCCATTTCTGAAAGCAAGTCAGATCCAGCAGCCATCACTCAATATTTTAGTCCATCTATACTCAGGGTTGAGTGTTTCTTCCCTTTGGCATTTTCCCCTTCTTTCCATAAATACTATGCTGAAAGGCCAAACTGCTACTAATGCTGCAGAGACAAATCCTCACAGTTAGAGAGACACACATATCATACCAGATTTCAAATACCAATTTAAGGAAAAAAAAAGATTTTCTGGTAGAAAGTCCAGTATGGCATAACCAAATTCCACATTTTAGCTGTAACCTTCATGCTCCTAAGAGTGAGATAAATTATCAGATTCTGTGTTGCGATATGATTTTGTCTCCCAATCTGATAGCAAATAAAAAGTACTGTACATCAAAGTACATTGTATAATAAGGCTGCCACTGAATTGGAATGAGGGCAAGCTGCCATGCTTTATTAATGTTGCTGCTGAAACTAAAATAGAAGTATAAAAGCCAGATTCTACCCTGTGCGCTCCGTCTACCCTGGCAAGCAACACGCCAGCAGGGTCGTTCAGCCTATGGGTTTTGCTTCTGGAAGAATATTTAAACTTCGGCACCTTCTATTCCTGAGGAGATTGCAGTATAAGCACGAGGAGATAGCAGGATGGGAAGGCCTATTTTAGCTTTCCCACAGACAACGCTGTTCCTGGAGGTCGAAGCCTGCAGATGACTTATGTGGCCGTTTTCTTCTGTATGTGTGTTTCATGTATTTTATTTAACACAATTAAGCAGGAATCAGAATTTGACGTGCAGGTAAGAACGCCATGCATTCCATTTCTGGTGTGCAATGTCTACTGCGCTGTAGCACAGCCTGGAAGTGTGTTTGTCACAGCCCTTGGCAGCCCTCAGACCTGGTATAGACAGCTATAGCCGCTGTGTTGCTTCCTATGTGTAAGATAAAGTTTGCCATGCAAATCCATAACATATTACAGTGACAGCTGTAGCTAAATAATGAGCAAAACCTGGTTTCTGCTTCCAATTACATTTGCACAGCACTTTCTCTCTTTCCCAGGGTTTGTCAGGCTACAGCTGCAAGAAGAACCTGACCCCAAGATCTCCACTGTGGAAGATCTGCAGTGCTCTACGTTAGAGCAGAAATAGATAATATTTCTGTTACTTCCTAGTTATAATTAGGAAGCATCTATACTAGGAAGCATCTATACTAAGAGGCATCTATACCAAATACTGTTTTACTACTTCAGCTGGCAAATGCATGGCATTTTATGTTTTTACAGTTTGCGTGACCGACTTTCCAACCGAGAATTGTTTTTTCAAGTTAAGCGCTACAGAGGCATTGATGAGCAACTCTAAAAAGTTTACAAAAATAAGACGTCAGTCTCCAAAAACTGCTTTAAATGCTTTGTGCATATGCTCAAGGTTATCAGTAAAAACATACAGATGGGCCAAATCCTTGTCCCACTGAAATAAACTCCCATTATGCTGTTAAAAAGTGGTGTTGCCCGTGACTTTTATCAGGACAACTTTATCAATATTTACTTGATAAAAATACACACCAGAGAAATTTTCAAGGCATCCAGAACTCCTTTCTTTCTTCCATTAGGCCACTTAGCCTAGCTGCCGTTTTAGTGATTCTTTCTAGATAGCGTTTAGCAAGATGAAAGCAGTAGTAAGTGCACCAAGAAGAATAAAAATAGCAAATGTACAACAGTATACCAGAAAAGCTACAAAGCCAAATCAGATGCTAGCTTGAAAATTCTTTGCAAATGTTACAAAACTTAAGTGAGGACCATGAAATGGAAAAATAGGAAACTGCAAAAATAGAAATCATTGCCTTTTTATAGACAGAAAAGTTAAAGCAGGCTGCTTCCTCTTTTGTTTTGGATTTGTTGGTGGGGTTTTTGGTTTTTGGGTTTTTTTTTTTTTTTTTTGTAATGTTGCCTGATAAGTTGTAAAGTTTTGAGAACATTGACTTTTTTGGCAATTACAACAGTGAATTGAGGAAAAAAGTTCTGTTTTGCTGTAGAACTTTGAAATGTGTTTGATTTCCATGATTTTTAAGAAGAAATCATTAACGAGGGTTTGTTTTTCCTGTTATAATCTGTAAATTATTTGTCTGCTTGTATCTTTTCAGCAAGTGTAATGTCCTTTTTAAAGAGTGCAGTGATTGCAATTACACTTACCTTACTATGCAATCAAATGTATAGTACAGTGGTGGCTGTGTTGTGACTCATGAAGAACAGGAGCTATTTAAATTCACATTTTACATTATACGAAACGAAAAGAAATTTATTAATTGCTATTAAATCTAAACACTATCTAACACTCCTTTATCAGTCCAGTTCAGCACCACGAGCCCCTCATATTCTAAAGCAAATGCTTAAATCTAGTATGAATCCAGTATGAATCCAGTACTTGCCGAGTATAGAGGCATTAGTACCAGAACGTAGGCACCACCACTGACAGGCAGCTCTCCTGCATGTCTGGCAGCCCCACCAGAGGAGTAGCTGACAGTAGGCCAAAAGTCACCTTTGGACATCTGGACATCATTTCTGGCTAGAAAAATAACAAACTTTCTGGAGCATCTGCATGCATAATAGACGTCATTCTTCTGGTATTTGAACTATGCCTCTTCATCTTCTTTTTTTGCCAAAGAGTGGGAAGTATCCTGGTAGTTCAGTTTGCCTCAGAAAAAGAAGTGCTGCTGAGCACTAAACAATGAGGCTTCATTCACACAAAAATCATATTCCATTAGTGAGTTGCATCCTTTATTAAACACAGATGGTAATTTTCCTAAGGGCAATACTAACACTGAGATTAAATCCTTACTCATATACAATGCCTTCTACATTACATTAATTATTGGCATTCACTGGCAGTCTGGCTTCCTGACGGGGAATATTAAGCTCTTACGAGTAATGCTTCAGCTTAGGCACTTGACATCTCGGGAAGCTATTTTGTTCTCCCAAGAGTGTTTAAACAAAGGAAACTCAAGAAGGTTTAAGCAGAAGGTATCGTGCCAGTTCTCTGTAGTAGCTGCTGGGACTAAGTTGATAGGACCCTGCACACAGATGCCTAGCAACAGTACCCCCGTATATGCTACTGCTCTCATTAAGCTTGTCATCGGCTTAATTGCAACCCCTAAGCAAAATAACATTGGGTCCCAGAGAATTCAAGCATTTTCAAACAGCTACAGGTAATTAATTTGGCTGCATTAGAGTGACTTATACCAGGTGGACAGTCTTATTTTAAGGCTTTGGTAGAGCATTAAGTAGATAAGACATTTTGCTAACACCAAGCCATTAGATTTATTAGTATTGTAAGATAAACAGATGGTCAATGCCCACCCCACAGTGACACCTAGGCTGGCACAGTGCTGTTGCGATGTAAAAATAACAGGGATCTTTCAGGTAGGAAAGGTCAATATAATGTAATTATACACATCAGTAAAAATCATGCCATGTTGCCCACTGTAGCGTAGTGACTTCAAGTGAAAAGAACTTGTTTTTCAAGATAGCAGATTTAGCAAGAGAGACTGTAGCGATACTTTTGAATTCAAAACCAAGTTTCAATGGTTTTGAAACTTACCATTTCCTTGTATTTATGGAAAGAATGAACATGTTACAAGAATATCCCTTTTTGGAATGATAAAATGCTTCAACACGAATGATGCTGAGCCAAGCACGTGGAAGGTTATAGCATAACTCTGCAGATGTTAGGGTGGGATGCTGGCATACAGCATATGAACACATGATACGATCTTGTGAGCGTGAGTTTGGGATAGCTGCAAAAGGGGCAAATGGGTATGATGCGGTGTACCTAGGCAGCTAACTGGACACATGATCACCTAACGCTGTTGGTGTTAAAAACTGGCGCTTTCAGTCTTTGCTCTCAACCTACCCAATGTCCTACAGAAAGTGCAGGCTGCATCTCCTTGTCCTGTACAGACAGCGTGGCAAGTAAGAAGGACTCAGTGGTGGGAGCCAGTGGCTAGTGTTTCCACCAGGAGAGAATTTTCTCATGGATTCGATAACAGTCTGTCTAGACAAGGTGGCATTGGGAACACGCAGAGTATGTATCTCTACCAACCCTACTTAACTGTCTTCTCTTCAAAGGGAGATGCTCGCATTTTGAACAGTTCTGGCAACCAGTCAGCCCCATAACACACAAGCAGTGGGTTGGCATCACAGGTAGCTGCAACACTCATCTCTGTATTTTCCTGTGATGAGCGTCTTTGACAGCAGGTATCGCACCTGAACTGATTCTCGACACTTCTGTATTTCTCCGTCGCCTCCTGCCAGCTGGATGGTTGATGCCTGCCATGTATGCCACAAAAATTTTTCCCTTAGTAAAAAAAAAAAAAAAGAAAACCTAAGTATCAGAGATCGCACTTTTTATCCGTTGGTATACTTATTAATTGTGGCTGCAATACAGTTTATACGTTGGCCTGGTTTGATTGCTACCTTTAACTTACAATAAGGGCACAATTAGGGGTTAAATATTAAAAATATCCCTAGTTAACAGAAAATGATTACAAATCCATGTGTTTAGTCCCACAGGCACCTCTGCCTGGAAACTGTGCTTCACTTCACAGAGTATGTCCAAGAGTGATACTAAGTGTTATATACAGCTCCTGGTGCCATACACCTCTCATGTTTTTTTTATTCATCATAGGAATGCATGCATGAATTTATCTATCATATGTGAGCAACAAAATTCTATCTTGTCTGCCTAGGAGCATGAGGGTCATTGGCTAAGAAATTTTTATTGCTCTTCTCACTGTTCTTGCCCCCTGATATGTTTGCTTAGTTTAGATTGGAAATAAGTCTTACACAGGATTTTCTTGTGCCATGAACAGTGGGAACAGGAGAGGTGGAAGGATGCCTGCTTAGATGTTGGTTGAGGGAAGGCTTAGGTTGGTCAATGTCTGGATGTCAGCTGGACCTGCTCTACTCTGTGTTTACTTACTGAAGAAAGGATAGTTCCAAAAAAATACACACTGACAGTTCAGCATCCCCAAACATGCTGTAGCATGCTGTTTGAGACATTTTCTGTGAGGGGGGAGACCAGAAAATCAAGTCTGTGTCTCCCATATCCTAACGCACCATCAGGCTGTGCCCTCTTTCACTGTGAACTGAATGCTGAAAATATGGGCTTCTTTTATTGCATGGCAAGTACTTGCTGAGATGGGCACGTATTCGTAGAAGACCCAGGGTGACTGAAGTGCCATATTTTGGCACTTCAGCACCCAGCTGAAGTTGCGCGGCTCTCTGTCTGCACAGGCTCAGTCGCTCCACTGCCTGCGAGGACACTGTCCCCTTCCACAGGGGCGTCCCGTGACAGGGAGGCGGGCAGTGCTGCGGTGCTTCATTCTGTTTTCCCCAAGATCCAACCAGCAGATCTGAATCAGGACTGAGACCTCCCTCAGGCCCTTGCTAGGGACTGACCTGGATGAATCCCAGACACATCGTGCTCCTCCCCAGGAATTGTGAGATGGACTTCTGCCCCGGAGAGATACCACTGCTCCTGGAGGAGCCCACAGACAGTGGTGTCCCTTACACAGGTCAATTAGAAATCGGTTTAGCATTATTTCATGTGCATCTATAAATCTATGTGTCCTGAGTGAGGAACACATTTTACCACTGCATCCCAGGAAAGGCCTTGCAGAATTAAAAAGTCTCATGTACAGTGTGGTGGCTTCTGGAATGCTTTTGCTCTTCTTTTACTCATTCCTTTTCTGTTGCCTCTCTTCTTTCTACCGCACCTTCTGCACACCTGGCTGTTAAAACCAGACACATGTAAGTGCAGATATGTTTAATGCTGTCTAGACAAGCACCCTATTAAGCTGGGCTGGGGCAGCAGTTGCCATAGTGATGAACAAATAAAGTCTTGTAGCTGAAAACCAGGTAGTGGGAGATTCATACTTTATTCACAATATAGTGGCGATGTCAGAGTGAATTTACAGTATGAGAAATGGCGACTCTGTGTTAACTATTAGCAGAAGAGCCATAAATAGAAAGTAATGCAGCTGGTTAAGGACTAGACCTTGCTATTTCACAACGAAGGTGAAAAATCTGACTTCTGAAATAACAGCCTCAAAACTGCTCCTGAATGCAAAGAGGACGACTAAGTTTGCAGTATTTCCATTTCTGTTTGGTATAAAGCATAACCTTGTATCATATGCTGCTTTTACTTTAACATTTGAAGTTTATGATGAAGTTTTAACTTAACAGGTGCTAGTTTTTCACTGTTAGAGGGGCCCAGAAAGCCCTTTCCAGTTTTCACACCATTTTCGACTGCAACAGCAGTGCCGAGGAATTGCTGGGGCAGGCTCCAAGAGAAACCACGAGATTTCTCTCACTGCAACAAAGATTCAAGTGAAAAATCTTTCCCCTTTTCGCTCTATTGCATAACACGAAGACAAAAACACCTCTCATTGCTCATGGAAGAAGTTAAGCTACGGCGGTCCGTTTGCGGGCTGCCAAGGGGCAGGGAAAGCAGCCTCCAAGAAGCAGCACATCCCGCCGTCTCCCCCTCCCCAGCCGCCCCCGCCGCGGTGGTACCAGGGACACGCCACCGCTGCAGTCCCTCCGTGGCTCACACCCCCCACCTCGCTCCACGGCTGGTGGCACAGGGTCCACCATAATCCCTTCATAGTTGTAAGGGAAGCCAAGCACGATGTGCACATGGCACATTTCCTACGCAAATTGTTTTTATTTCCATCTGAAATTCCTGAAATATGCTTCATTGAAGAGAAAAATATTACAACATAATTGTGCTTGGAGGTAATAAAGCGAGGAAGCGGCATTTCAGATGATATTATGGCATGCTTATGAGTTCCTTTTCTCTTTATCCCTTTCCCTAATTTTTATGTCAGACTGTTAGACATAACTAAGATGTATATTTTAATGCATATGTTAATGTACGCAAGCCTGTAAGACATGGAGAAAATATTTTCCTAATAGCACAAGTTGAAACAAATACTAAATCACCACATTTAGTCTCAGTCCCAAATTTTTCATCTATTGGGTGGAACTTTTCTCCGTTTCAGAGACGGGCAGATATGGGCTCACAGATTTCAGGAGCAAAAATACACATAGAAGCCCAGATGTCTTAAACTCATCTAACTGAGGTGTATGCTTGACCTCAGTGCTGCCTGTTTACTTCAAAGGGAGGTGAATAAGCTGAAAATTTCTGGAAATTTCACTTCAAAAGGGGAATCATAGGGGTTATAAGTCTCCTGAAAATTCCAGGAAAATTCCAGACTGACAGTTACATAGATTGGCCTAGACCATTCAGTCATGATCACATTTGCAAATACTTTCGAACTAGAGGATTGAAAATTAGCATAAGTAGTGAAGATGCTCATTAGTACATATGGATAAAATACCAATGTCTTCCCAACCACAGATCTAGTTTTATTAATGTTTGGATGCTAAATGGTATGAAATGCCTACTATTGGAGATTACTGTTCCCACCCATTTCTCATGTTAACTTTTGACTGGGGTCAAAAGTTTGCTATTATTGATGTACATTTAAGAAGGCTTGTAGGTAGAGTGAGATGTGTGGAAACTACTATGGCTTATCGTAGCAAAGGCAGGGTTTGTTTTCCCAGTATACCCTAAAACAGGTCCCTAAGGTGTACAACTTATATCACTGAAAAAACCTTTTGGGACAGGATAACTGCATCTGTAAAATCTTTCTGTGGCCACGGCACAGCTGATGAGGTATGTATGCTTTCCTGGCTCCTTCCCAATGTAGTTACGTGGCTAAAAAAACTTGCTGGTGTGGCCTGCACCTTGGGACTGGGTACGTACAGAGGGAACTGAGACTTGTCACTCCTGCTCAGATACACTGCTACAGGGTTAGGCAAACTCGGAATTTAAGGACATTTTCCTCAGGAGTATGTTAAATATTGGCAGTGTTCCTACTGAACTATAAACACCCTGGTTAGTAATTTCGTAATGTACGTGGGCATTTTGCTGTTACTGAGGATGCATCCATCTACTCTGCAAGAACGAGCTTATTGAACACTGCAATATCTACCACTATTATTTCCAATAAATGTCCCTGTTCAAGGATTAGCTCCATTGTTATGAATAGTAAACACTGGGGGGAGGACAAGAGGGGGACATACAACACACCCTTCCAGATTATGTATTTAGAGTATATATCAAAAACTTATTTTCAAAACCCTTGAGACTCTATGATTTTTCAAAGCTGTTCACAAGCTGATTTTGTGCAAAATGAGAAACAACGTCTATGTAAAGGCCTCGGTTTTGACCTGTGCTTAGAATTTTCCAGACTCATAATACAAATTGCTAGTCCCTATGCATGTCCCTGATTTCGACATGTTACTAAATTCACACAACTTTTGGCACAGTAGTATTTTAGGTACACTTGGTTGGTGAATATATTTATATGAATATTCCTCAGTATATTAGCATTTACCAAAGTACTTCTGGTTTGTCAGTGTCTTTGACTTACCTTCACTAGAATTTATAGTATTTTAAATAATCCTTCTTTGGCTTCTAAGATTCATATTCTAATTTATTGCAGCTTAAACTTTCTAAATTGATTTGAATCTTTCGTCAACAGAAGTGGAAATAGAAGCAATACATTTTGATTAGCTTCTCATAATACAACTACAGAAGTTTCTACATAATTTCTACAAAGGTCCTACAAAGTCTTTTTTAAAAAACACTACTGATAAAGGAATCATTTTCCCCAACCTATGCTATTTTCAGGTAGGTTTTGCATCTGCTTGGATAACCTATTTTGGAGATCAGTTTATTTTGCTCGCAGTTCTGCAAGAGAAAAGAAGAGCTCTGTCAGGTATGTAAAATGTAAGGATTGCTGAAAGTCTCATCCCAAGTTATTGAAGTCAACAAGAATCTGGTCAGTTTAAATGAGTTTCAGACTGGGTCCAAGGTGAAACGTAAATGATTCACTAACTGAAGAGGTCCGCTGTTTTACTGAGTACCTTTATGTGTACACTTGAGGAAAGAGCCGTAGTTACTGTGTATTCCTACAGTACCAGCTGGTTTATCCCAGCACCAATAGTACTGCCAGAAACGGTATGCAATAAACTCTTAAGACAAGTTTTTCTGGATTGTTTCATTTAGCACTGATCGGTTCTCAGAGGAGAGGAAAAGAAACAGGAATTTACTTCAGGGAAATACAAGTATAATATACACTTCCAAATATATAGGTGGCTTCATGTAAATCAATGATTATGGTTGAGACCTTGTATGCTTCCTAAAAACTCATGTGCCTTGTTTTACATAGAATGCTTTAGATATCTTTTCATTGACTTTTCTGGAAAGAGGCTACTCAGTGTGTGATTTTTGTCCTTTACTCCAGTGCATAGCTGGAAATGTATTCAACCTTCTGTTCATCACCGCCTCTTGCCATTTGAGTCCAACCCTGTCCCTCTTTTTTTTTTGCATTCTGGAAAGGACAAATGAGAAAGAGAGTAGTGGAGAGATGGATACATTGTGAAAACTTCTCTTTCAGTTCCAGAAGCAAGGCAGGCCATGTAATAGCAGATGCCTCAGAAATAATACCCACCAGCTGTGCCATCCTTCCCACTTTCTACAGGATGCTTTCCCACTCTTTTATGATTTTCTGTCCCACTCTTTAATAACTCTGTCAGCTGATGATCAGAAATAGAGAAAAAAATCAGTGTTCCAGTTTCCGGAAAAGTTTAAGACAAGGAATGAAGAGACAAATTGGGAGAACAAGGAGCAGAGGAAAATGGCAGAGAAATGAACCTCCAGGCTTGTTGAGTCTAGCCTTTCTCTGTGACAGGTGTCACAACATATAATCTCTTTCAGAAATGTATCAAATTTTGTATTAACTGTTAGTGATGCCCTTTACTCCCACCACTTCTGTGGAAGAGGTTGTTCCAGAAACTCGCGTTCATTCCTGGCACATCTCTGGCTGCATCTTCTCCAGCTTGCTGTTTGCCACCCCAGAGAGTGCCCCAACCAGACCACCTGCGAGCAGCACTCCTCCACTGGGGTGAAAATGGTGTCCTTCGACTCAAATGGCCTCCTGTCTCCTGCTCTCTGTCTCTGCAACTTTAATCTCCAGTCTTGGCTCATTCTGAAGGTCAGCGGTGCCATTAGTATCTACTCACTCTTTGGAGTCACAACAGTCAGCTTTTCCAAAAACGTATTTAATCTGTAGAAGCAACTCTGAAAATCGTCTTTCTCTTCCACCTGCTTAAAGATGGCTCATGCTATCTGTTGTGGTTAACAACGGTTCTAGCATGATTCAAATTTTTATTTTTTATCTAGAGAAGCTCCAAAAAGATCAGTTATCTCTTCTGCCGTTAAAACTATTGTCTGTCTCATCTGCTGTGTGATGGGTTTGTTGTTGAACTCCACAACCTTGGAACAATACAAATAACTGAAAGTCCTCAAGTCGACTAAAAATGCTTCAGAAGCTTGCAGGTAACATAGCCTTCAGATAACAGGAGTTACTATGAGCTCAGTAGTAAAATTTATGGCACATGCTGTAATATCGCTTGCAAAAATATTTTTTCATTTATCAGTTGATAGAAGTGTGAGTTCTCCTGCTGCTGCCACAATGGAATTATGATTCTGACACTGTTGGTTTCCTTTGCCCATTGTAAAATGTGTATGATGTGTTAGGGCTGAGTAAACAATCAAATAAGAAGATGCAGCCAGCTCCTTCCCAGTGCTGCATGGGAAGAGGATGAGAGACAAGGGGCACGAGTTGAAATGAGTGGCCCAGGCTGGATTTAAGAAAAAACTTCTTCCCCCATGAGGACAGTGAAGCAGTGGCAGAGCTTGCCCATCTGTCCTTGGAGGGTTTCAAGCCCTGACCGGAGAAGGCCCTGTCTGACCTCAGACACTGACCCTGCTTTGAGCAGAAGGATGGACTAGAGACCTCCTGAAGTCCCTTCCAGCCTGAATTATTTTGCAATTGTATGATCTGAAATAAAAATAAACACAGAGTTCACACCAATTTCACAGCTATGAGAGAATCCACCAGCAAACAGATCCCCTCTCCCTGCCAGGCTGGTAAGATTTAATTAGAGGTGCCTCACACCATGCCCTGATGGACACATTATGAAGGTACCAACCAGATATGAAGTAAAGCAGCTTGCACAGCGTGATCATTCTGCTATGAACATACACACAGTCTGCTTGTGGATATTCCTCTTCTAGGAGAAAAGAGCAAACACATCTCGGTCATCATCCTACAGGCAAGAAACACATAGGTAAGGAAAAGTTTCTGAAGGAATCAAATCTTGAAGAAATTTAGATATCGCAGAAATTCAGACTTGTGAATTATAACATGGAAGAGGAAATACAGGCCACTGTATCTAAGAAGTAGAGAAACGCAGAAGTCCACTCCAGGCAAGAGGTGAGCTGCTGCGGTAAACACTATTTGAAGCCTTCAGTTCTTTTCAAAACCTAATTAACAGCAAAATACATCGCAGTCCAATGAGACAGAGCTGCAGAAGTGCACTAAGGTGACCATTTCTGGATAATGCAGTCTCTTGGCTCATAAACAGAGTGAAGTATTTAAAGTCACCATGGTTACCTTCAAATTCAAGCTATAGTTATTATTCCAGTAAAATCCTGGGTCTGCAAACCACTCTGAGATAAGAATAATGAGCCCTTCATTAGTTGGGCAGATACCCATCACTCTGCCTATCAGGTTGCATGACTTCCATTTTATATGGGGTGAATTTGAGCTGAGCAGCTTGCAGCTGAGCACCTGTCACTCTCAGGCAGCTGGAGAGAGAGACCTCGAGTTGTTTTGCTGAAGATGAGACTAAGAACTTGATTGAAAGCCCCATTGAGTTCAGCTGATGCTAAAGCAAGCTGCCAGATAAGAGTGTTGCCATAATGAAAGTACTGTAGGCAAAATCACCCAGTACTTTTTCCCCAGCCATATATTTATATTCAGATTAAATGGGGAATGTGACGAGTTCATCTGTGACAGATCAGTCTGTACTTAATCAGTATGAACTGTGGTGTATTTTGGAAAAAACATGTTCTTGTGAGGTGTTGCCTTATACGGTTACAACCTGTAAGGAGAAATATCAGATGGAAAAGCTAAGAGTTCAGTTAGTTTGTTTAAAAATAAAAATATTAAGATATGCTTTACTATTTCTTTTTTCATACTTTGTTTTCTTAGATGTAGAATGTTTCAAATCAAAATGGATGGGTTTTTTTTTTTTTTTCAAATACCATTTTGCTGAGCAACTTTGAAAAATATTACCCAGAACTTCATAGCAGTCCTGGAAAGAACTTGACTCTCAGTAAAAAAAGTAACTATACTGTTACTATTTTCAAGCTGACCTTAGAAAAATTGCTACTCACTTTTAACTTGGGATCTAAAGTAATTAAATGATAATTTTAAGGTTGTGAACAGTCTGAAGTCTGAATATTCCTTATAAATCTATGACTTAACACTATTTTTCTTGGTCATTGTAAAGAAGTTTAAGAGAGAAACCATGGTTGTTAAACACACAAAATGAGAGTTTAATCTATATAATCTATCTTTAAATTGCTGTTGTGTGGGAGTACGAAGTCTGACCTTCACCATTAGCCATTTCCAGGGCAATAGACTGTGATGATGTAAATTCAGGATTATGACTTCACCACAGGATCAAGCAGCAGAATCTGAACAGTGATGGAAAGCACTTATTTAAAAAACAAATATTACAGTAAAAGTGAAAGGAAAACATACAACAGTATGTATTCTCTGTTTAAAGTTTGGGAACAATGCCTTTATTGGGATAATACAACATTTCATGATACATAATGGAGTAAGAGAAGAGGGCAGTGAGACAGTCAGGATCCATTATAAAAGACAAGACAAAAGCAAGAGGCACATGGTTACACGTCCCTCTGTACTGCTGATGGAGTGTCGCAGCACTCACCTGAAGCAACTTTCTCAATTTGTCTGCATTGCTTTTAGTCCACCATCTTCTTACTGTGTCAGGAAATGAGAATGCCAGTTGCTCCTGATTGCAAGGACTGAGTGAAATAATATCAATTATGAACGAAACTGATCCACCAAGTCTTTCACACACAGTGGTTAACCTTGTGTCAGATGATATTCTGGCTCAATTAAAGAAGACTAATCTACTGAAGACCTCCATAACATATGGTTAAATACTAGACTTTGCTGCTTGGTTGATTTTTTCTTCCTTATCTCTCTTCACAATCCTGGCCTTTCAAATTTCCTCTTTTTCCCCAGGAGCACAAAATTTCCTTTAAAATGTGGCACTTTGGCCTTAGATACAAACATGACCAAATGCAGATGAACAGTTAATTTCTTATTGGTGAAGCAAAAAGAGACTTGTACATTCTTATCAAACTGTACTGATTTGCAGACCTGTACCAAATCAAAAGAGCCAGACGTCATGTGGATACATGGAGTCAGTATCTACACCATTTCTCAGGTGAGATAGATAGAAAAGTATCCAATGAAATTAACTTTAATCATATAAAAGGTATTAAAACACTTCCTGATATTCAGTAGCAGCTCTTCAATATCATCTTTGTATCCTGTCTGAGTGCAATATATCACAGAATCGCAGAAGGGATATCTCCAAGGATGGAGACCCCACAAACTCCTTGGGTAACCTGTGCAGGTCTTGGTCCCCCTCCCAGTCAAAAACAGTTTCCTGATGTTCAGGAGGAACCTCCTGTGTTTCACTGTGCGCCCATTGCCTGTGGTCCTGTCACTGGGCAGCAATGGAAAGAGCCTGGCTCTGTCCTTTGCACCCTCTCTGCAGGTATTTATACACATTGATGAGATTCCCACCGAGTCTTCTCTTCTCCAGGCTGAACAGTCCCAACTCTCTCAGCCTTTCCTCGTGTGAGAGATGCTCCAGTCCCTTCATCATCTTGGTGGCCCTTTGCTGGACTCTCTCCAGTATGTCCATGTCTCTCTTGTACTGGGGAGCTCGGAACTGAACACAGCACTGCAGGTGTGGCCTCACCAGTGCTGAGTAGGGAAGGATCACCTCCTCTCACCTGCTGGCAACACTCCTTCTAATGCAGCCCAGGCCACTCTTGGCCTTTGCTGAAAGGGCACGTTGCTGCCTTATGTTCAGCTTGAACCCAAATCTTTTTCTTCTAAGCTGCTGGACAGCCCTGTATTGATGCCTGGGGTTGTTCCTCCCCCCAGGTGCACTTCCGCTTGTTGAACCACATGAGGTTCCTGACAGCTCATTTCTGCAGCCTGTCCAGGTCCCTCTGGATGGCAGAACCACCCTCTGGTGTACCAGCCCCTCCTCCCTGCTGATGACAGTTTGGTGTCATCAGCAAACTGGCTGAGGGTGCACTCTGCCCCATCATCCAGATCACTAATGAAAATGTTAAACAGTACAACATTACAGAACAATGTAATATGATGTGATACTATAACTGTGTGACTGAATGTAACGCTTCAAACCTCAGCTTTGCCTGTTCACTTGAGCAGTCACCAGCCATTCTTTATCCCAGGAAAGGCATGGAGCCAAAATTCTTCAGATTCAATTCTATTGTGTCATGTTTTATCAGAAGATCAGCTTGATCAATTTTAAATACTTTTCAGAGTATTTCAGCAGTGAGCTCAGTTACCACATGCTTTCTTTGAAGAAAATAATGAAAGCGCACTGTTAGAAAACACAAAGCAAAACATGGTACTCTAAGGGACAGGGTCATTTCACAGTTATGTCACTGACATTAGCAGAGCATGAGAACAGTGCCAGAACTGCACCCTCAAAATAAACTGCATTACCGAATGAAGAGCATGACTTTTTTTTAGAAATAAACATGTAAACATTTTTTTCAATATGATATTAACAACTTAGTCTTCATATTGTTTCTGTTACTTCTGCATTGAAGTGTCAATGAAGAGCACATCAGATAAAAATCTTTCTCTTTTTTGACAGCTGGAGGTCAGATTTTAAAACAGAAGGGGAACAAACAAAAATCAGCAAATAACAAAAAGATATGACAGGGCTCTCACTAAGTAGCTATCTCAGTATTAAGTTACAAAGTGGATTCTTCAAGATTATATATGGCATTCCAACATCCCTAAAATCAATAAATGGTTGGGCATGGAATCAGTTAGTGCTCTAGGGACAAAAGAAAAATGATACAAAGATTGGTTTAAAGGAGAGAAATATAATAGCAGCAGGAAGAACTGTTATGATCAACCATCTGAGCCTCTTATATTACACAGGTTATAGGGCTTGACGTAATTAGTGCCACATTTACATTCATACGTAGACTCCTGGACTAAAGCAACATGCACATCGCTGGGTTTGGTTAGCCGCTCTGCCGAAGGGGAGAGTGGCCTTACCAGTCGCAGGAGGAAAGGTAAGCAGTGCTTCTTCCTCTACTCCTCCAGGCTTCCTTGCATTTCATCTCATCAATGTGACAGGACAGCCTAGTGGGAAGCTGCCTTCTCTTTCCTTCAGCACTTGCTGTGTCCTGGCAGGCACGGTGAATTTGGCAATCCCACCACCACCACCTTGGTCAGCTGTACGGCAAGTTCTTTCATTTTCAATAGGTGTTGTAACAGTAGCTGGTGAGCTTGTCTGTGTAACCTAGGTCTGTCAGTAGCTGAGTCCTCAGAGGTGAGGTCTCTTACACCAACCCACACTAATATTTAAAAATAATACCCTCCAGCTGCTTGGATGCCAGCACCTTCCTTGAGACTCTCCTGACTAAGGTTTAGACAGAGCAGTGACTGTCATCAAAGTGCCTTAATCCTGTGCCTCTTTGTTAGCTAGAGACATAACACTGGGGAATGATGAGGTGCAGCACCAATGACTCTGCTCTGCTGATGCTTTCCCTGCATCATGTACCACTCCTTGCAAACTTTAATAGCAGCTCTTCTAGTTCTAGATACGAAATCTCTGATCTATGTTAAGCAGTTAATCCACATCCTGAGTGAATCTCTGCTGTGTTAAGCAGAAGAAAGGCCAACAGCCACATTGCCTTTCAGAACATACCCATTTATTTGTGCACAATTGCATTTTGATTGCTAGCAGTTAGCTGGGGTTGCATCCAGGCCATGGGGATTTTGAATTTCTCTCACTCTTTAATCAAAACATTGTGAGTGCCAAGTCAAACGCCAAACAGAAGTCATTGCATCAACTTTATTTGCTTTATCAGCCAAACTGTAGTCTCAGTCAAACAACTGTATCAAGCTCCCATATGTAAGATAACAGTTTACTTTTCTGGCAGTGTAAACAGACCTTGAAGTGAGTCTTAGTCACGTTTGCTTTAGAAATGCATAAAGTGCCCAGATGTTAATTAGAATCAGGATCTTAAACCCTTCATCAGGCACAACTGGGTCAAGATATGCACCAGTTTTCAAAGACAGAAAAAAACATAGTTTTTAATGAAGTGAAGAAAAATGGTACCTGTTCATTGCCTTTACAAATCAAGTCATTTTGTTAGTGTATAACTTCAGACCCTCCCATTGTTCTGTCCACTGGTTACTGCACTTGAGAAAACTGCTTTTCAGTCTAATCAGCTGTTCTCATGTTGGCCTCTTAGCAGAGACGCTTGTCCTGCTCTGCACAGTCCTTCAAGGAGAAGCTGGTGGCAGCCATGCCCATCGCCTCTGGCAGTTCTCCACTGCTTCATGTCCCTGTGTGCTGCCTCTGCCCCCATCGACGGCAGCACAGCAATCAAGAAAGAGCCTTTGGACACCACAGGAAAATCTAAGATGAAAAACTTCCACTGTTAATTGCCAGCTTGCGTCTCTATGGCTCTGCCTTTGTTTTTCAAAATACAAATTATGATTAAAACTAGACATTTACAAAACCACAGAACTGAAGGGAAGCACAGCTTCATGAATTCCACAGCTAGACTGAAAATTCTGCAGTAAACCTCTTAGTGGAGATGAGTAATTATTTTTCATGACAAGCCCAATGTTGACTACACCACCTTTTAAAAAACTCCCTTGTTCTTGTTTCTCATGTGCAGCCTCTGCCCCAAGATGCATTTCCCCAAGAAAGTTTGGAAATTAATTTAACAAGATGTTTTTGAGATTTAAGACTGTGAAAGGCAATATGTTTTTCATTTGGGAGAAAGTCTAATATTTTTAAAGTTCTTTTTTTAAAGGGCTTATAGTTTTCAAATGTGTTTCTTATTAGTTCATAAAAATAACACTCAGAATAACTTCAAAATTCTGGAACACTTCACTACTGCTGTTTAAGAGGGTTCTGCTCTGAGAGTAGACATCTTTGCAAATGATGCAAACTGCATAATGTGATCATAGAGTGTTCACAAAGACAGAATACTTGTCAGACATGCTACGTATGAATGACTGAGTGGGGCCAAAGGAGGAAATTTAACATCGTTAACATCCAACATTTAACATTGAATCTTTCCTACTGCTTGTCAAATATTATTCCACAGTTCTGAGGCCATTCTTTTGCATTTCCATCCTAAACTTTCTCATAAAGGTGTTTTGTTGTTGTTTGTTTGGTGTTTTTTTAAGGTGGAAATTCCCTTCAGCTGTGTAAATTTTTTTGATAGTGGTAAATAATAACCTTTGAGCACTCATCAGACTTTAGATTTGCTTCTAGAATAGTTCCATGTAACGGCAGAGTACACATGCTGAGTTAAAAAAAGACAACACCAAAAGGACGATCATGAACAAAGCTCTTTTTGAGTAGTGCCAGATACAAACCAAGATAACTTCCACCAAAAGCCACTTGAAATGCATTATTGACTTATTAATAGCAAGTACCCTTTGCCATCTGCAGAGGTGACTACACTCTGGCTTGTAACGTGCAGCTGCCCCCAGTCCTCCATCTCCAGTACATCACTTAAATACCTCAGTTGCAGATGTTCAAGAGGAGGAAGAGCCAGTTTTAAGAGGAACTAACCACGATTAGCATTGATAAAAATATTAGGCAGTTAAAAATAAGCCAGCAGATTGAAGGAAGCAGCATATTGTATTTTTATGGCTATGTTATAAGTTAAGAATGAAAGAGTGATCGCAGTTTTTTGGTCTCGGATCAAAAGTTTATTTAACCCAGCACTGTCTCTGACAGTGGCAAAGCAGGCGTGTAGGGAAGACACCATACGAACAAGAAAAGCATGTCTGATATTCTACACGCAATATTTGGCAGATGCCAGATGGGGTTATTACTCTCCAGGGCCAGAATTGGATTTTCATCAAGCAGGGTAAAATATGGCATAACTGAACTCATCTGTATATTGACGAAGGATTTTGTCATTACGATTTTTTTTTATTTGTTTGTTAAAAATGCATGATTTCTTTTTTATCACATGCTGGGATTGCTGAATTCCAGGTTTCATCGAAATGGCAAAACAGAAAGACTGAGTTCTGTGACACACACACAAGGGTCTTCAAGGAAGCAGCTGTGTTCACCAATTTAAAAGGGATCTTTTAACTTTTTTTTCTAACTTTAAACTTTTACTGCCTGGTTCTTTGGTATTTATGAGAAATACCAGGAAAAAGAGAGAATTATTAGATGAAGGATAATGGACTGAAGCTGACTGTCTTCAAAATGAAAGGGAGATGTGTTGCTGGTGAACAGTCGTGACTCTTTCCTGCAGAGTAAAACAATATGTCTTTAAGTAAAGTTCCAGATATACCCTCCAGGCATTTGAAAGAGAAAGAAAGTAAATGATGATACAGTTTGTGATAGAAAGCATAGTGCAATGCTTTGAAAAAAATGAAAAACGGAGAATTGTGAGGCAATCAAATTCTGACCATCTCCTTCTGTAGTAAGAAAGTTATAACTCATTATGGTTAAAGAAAAAATTTAATTTTTGGTTTTAAGCCTGTGAAGCTAGCCAAAAAAATGTCATTAATTCTATACCCCTAAGTTCCACAGCTTCACATTTTGTTGATACAAGTCTTGAAACACTCTAAAGGAAACGTTATGGCCTATAATACAGCATTAAGGGGTCCCTAAGCTGCCACTATTTTACTTATTCCCTAGGTACAGTTGGGTACATTGGCTGATCTTTTTCCCTTTATATATTCCCCAGACACAAATATGTATGTTTCTGTCTGACCAAAACTGTGTCTGACCCTTTTACAATTACTTTTACAGACCCTGTTTTCCAGGTCTGGGTGCAGAAATTTCAGGGATATTTAATTGTTTTCTAATATAATCACAATGCTGTTGCTGTAATACAGTGTGCCCAGATCGTCGAAACTGTCAGCATGATTGGCAGTGGTGAACCTGAGTGTTCTTGTACTTAATCTAGAATGAAATTTCCTCGATTGAATGTATTTACTTTCATTGTAGTGAGAAAAAACAATGAAAATCCAGACATTTGAAAATAAGCTGACAGAATTGATTCAAATCAAACTCCGATCTCTCAATCCTGCTTTTCAAGAATTGGTGAACTAGCAGCAGTTGATCCTCTGTTCTTGCATTCCAGTCTAATTAAATTTAATCTTAAACTCAACTTTATAGATAAGCTTAAATTGGGCTTAAACTCAAGAAGTGTTGACTAAGGTAATCTTGCAGATTCTCGCTAAATTGCTGAGAATAATTGAATGCATGGCCCATAATAGAAAAACTGTAGCTTGCATTTTTAATTAAATGAATACTCATGAATTTAAATTAAGCATACTGCGATCATTTAATTGACTTGAGTAGCAAGGCTCATCTCTTGAACCATTACTTGGAACAGCATTTAACACATTGTCTTCTGTGCAACCACCAGTGTGAATAAATGCTACTTCAGAAGTGAGAGTTAGAGTTAGGCTTCAACTCATGTCTCTTCAACAATGCAAGGATGGTAACATTGCAAGTATATCTATCAGAACAACATTCAGAGAGTGTTACGAAAGGTCTCATGTTGGTTTGAGCAAAGTACACATATGTACTGTTCAAACTGCTACCTGCTTTGGATGCGACTTCGTTGGCTACTTAACAACAACATACCCTGTGAGCTGCATTTTAACTTTTCTTATGAAGTTTGATAATGTCTAAGACTTTCTGCGCTGTCTCGCCTGTCTGCTCTCGATCTTTCTCTCCAGAGAGGACATGCTAATTCTTCATCCCAGTTGGCAGAACTAGCACTTCCCAGTCACTCTTGGTCAGCATTAGAGGTTTTGCCACTGTTTTCCACACTAAAGCACCTGAGTTTGCAATGAGCCAAACTCAAGCTGTAAATTCTTTTCCAAGTTTCTGAATCTTTCTGTCTTGTTCAAGTAATTTATCATAATTTCCTTACTATAAAATGAGGCATTGAAGTACCGCGCTCCACAGAACTTCAGTTAGTGGTGTTTCTGTAACATTCAGACACTACAATGGCAATGTCATACAACAAAGCAAGGTATGTGTTTGAGAGTGACCACACATAAGGGTCTTCTTTTGAACTCAGGAGATTCCATGTTCCCTACATGCAGATATTGCTTTGAATATTTTGGCAATCCAGCTGTACAACTGAAGGACTTACTGATTTTATAAGAAAACACAAGGTCAAGGTCAAGCCAAGTTCTAAATATTTATTCATGCAATTCTTGGTTAGTATGCAAAGTTTCTTCAAAATTTAATCCACTGGTCATGAATATGTCTTTTGATTTACCAGTGTTTACTGTTTTGGTACAAATATTTGTATGAATGGAGCTGATAACAAATAAATCAAAATGTCCCAGAATTAAAATGCTTGTGCTCTGAAAAGGTAAATTAGATCAACCAACAGGTTCTAGGTTTTGTTACAATTCACTAATTCAGGTAATTGTCCATTTCTGCATTTTGTAACCATTTCATCCATTTGCATTTCTGTATATTTTTCTTCCCTTCTATAGCAGCTCTCTTTACTGTTGCTTTTGGAGCTCTGCTCACTTCACTGTGTCTCAGGGGTGAAATTTGGTCCATTTTTACATTTTTTTCTCTCTGTAACAACCATTATCAAATCGTACTGCTTTTTCTTCTACAACATTCTCAAATTAATTCTCTGTCTGGTCTAAGGGAAAAAACACTTTATTCCAGTCCACAGCAAAATCCCTGAGAATTTTAGTGGATCTAGAATTTCCCTTTAACTTTGATAGGCTTAACCTCAGCAGGGTACTTAACCGTACACATGTAGGTAGCTTCATTGAACGCAAGGGGACTAATCTAACTGTACAGGCCTGCCATGATTTTCCTTCCCTTAGTACATTTCTGAAGTATTTTGCATATGTTACATCTTCCTGTGAAGTGTTCAGCGTCAGTTATTATTGCAGAGGAACTTCAACAGGTGAGCCAATGATCCATTCTGGAAGTGTGAGGAACTTCAGTTTGTTAGAAGTGAAGGTGTTCACACAGCAGCTGATGTGTAGTTATTCCATCAAAGCTGTCCTCTGTTGGAGCACCAGTAAAAATCCTTAACATTTGGTTTATTTAATGATAAACTAATCTTACCTGGAAATCTTCCAGAAAACTTGGTTTCATCAGTTATTTATGCATAGCTCATTTTGTTTGGTAATAAAAATAAATGAAAACAAAAATCTCACAGATTTGGAGATAAGCAGGAAAAAGAAACCCTCTGAATCCAGCCCCCAGAAAACTAAAATGGAAATAGAGACACAGTTTATGTCTTTTTAAAAAGTCAGTTAATGGATAGTCTTCCCCTCTAACTTCAATCTAGTTACCACAGAAACAACATACATAATTTCTGATAGCTAGTTTATAATCTACAGTGCCCCCTTTATGACTATGGAAGTCTGTTGAAGTTTTTTTCTGTAGCAAGCAATTATGCACTTTCTTCCTTGAATTAATTTATTGATGAATAAGAACTTAAGAGCAGGAATAGCACAAGAGGCAGAAAAAATCTGGAAGAAATGAAAGCTGTCATTATATGCTGCATCTTTATGCCTACATGGTGAGTTTCTTTTTAGTGTTATGTGGTGCTTTTAGGATATATCCATGGAAGTGCTACAGTGGTGCAGATACCATTAATGGAAGCTGCATATTCACAAAAACTGCAAACAAGTATAACTGAATTTGGGGTTTTGGATAGTTTTACAATGGGTTGCATGCATGACCTGGCTCCAGTTGCCAAACGCCTAGCTTCAACCAGCATCCCACATGCTCTCCTCCCACCTTCTTATTTCAGGAGCTCCAGGCAATCCATAACCAATTCATTATGAGAGCCGGCAGCTCTCTACCTCTGTCAGGCTTGAATCCAACCCATTTCCAGACCAGAGTCTTTCTAGTTTCACATGTTGTGCACAATGTTGGAATTGGATGGCTGAAGGATGGAGGTGAGAAGATGAGTGGGAACTGTGGCCCATAGTGTAGGATACAGCTTCTCTGCTCCCTGTCAGAACTGGGAAGGACAACTTGAGAGTGATTATCTGGTGACTATTTCATGCCTATTCGTTGCAAGCTATGGCGTTTCCCATAGCTTGCTGGTTTATCAAGAGTAAATCTAACTTCTGCTGCTTTTACCTTCCCGTCAGACATAAGGGCCTGTTCTGCTCTGTCTGCTTTGCAAGTAAACCATTTTAGGCTATTTGTATAATCATAATGCTTTGTAGGTCAGGGCTTTATCAATCTTAGGGTTTATAAGTCAGGCCAAAGAAAGAAATAAAGGGAAAAAGAATCAAAGAAAATAGTCACAGATGAAAGGCAGCAAAGGAACAAACTTTTCCTCCCCATCTACAATTGACTGCAGAAGAAAATCAGACTGGTTTAGGTAACCACAGGGTATAAAAATCAGGCTTGGGGTTAAACCTATTTTCCTTAAGACAGCAGGACAATTTACCTGAATGCCACATATGTAATAACGAAGCCTTATATGAGCGATTAGAAACAAAAGAGGGAAGGCTGGCACTGGACTCACAGTCAGGCTGAAGGTCCCAGCTGCAGGAGCAAAAAGATTTCCACTTCCTCGCAACATAGCATTTTAGAAAGGGCAATATTTTTTCCTAATAGGCTGGTCACCTATTGGTGCTTCTCAGCACCCTAATGCTCTTTACCTCTTTTAACAAAGACCTGATCAAAACCTGTATTTCTTTTAATGTATTTCTTGACTAATAATTTCAGTAGTGTTTTTCTTCTCCCATGCAGGCTTTTGGCCTCTTATTCCTAGTTTCCATCAGAACTGCTAATGGAAGCTGGCTAAGGGAAAGGAAATTTAAGACACTGCAGCTGAACTAAACAGTGCAGACTTTGAGCAGATCCTAGCAACTTAGCTTGTCACAGGCAACAAACAGGTAGGACTTCCCAGATAGAGTGAAGTACAAACAGCACGGCAAACCAGGCTGCTTACCTGGGCTAAGAAACCAAGTCACTGGGAAAAAAATGAAGGCTTTAAGGGCTCAGATGGATGTTTACACCCATCCACAACCATTCCGGGAGGAACTTCAGGCTCTGGGTAGTTTCTCACTACCCATATAGGGTGTGGGGAGCGAAGTGGTATATATGGAGAAAGGACTACAGCAGCTGGGCACACAGGGTTTTGAGGTGGCAGGGGAGGGAGAAAGACCCCACAGCTTTAGCTGGGAGCTCATCTCTCTCCTCCCCACATCCAACGTGCTTTGTACCAGCTTTAGCATGTTCAGTGCACTTCAGCATTTGTGACTCGTATCCCCGGCTCCCAACCCCTGGTAATGCGGTCAGCATAACTAAAGCCATTTTATAAGGCAAGCAGTCATTCTCTGTGACCAGGTGGTCACATACTCATTCCCTTCTCCTCATTATCAGGCTCTGAAGGTCCTGTACACCAAGTCGACAAACCAGATTTCTTCTTCACCTCCCTACTGGCCTCAAGGTTCCCGGAATTATTCCTTCCTTACTGGCCTTGAAGGTCCCAGGCAGACGGCCAACCCGGTGGTGGTGATGACCCTATCACAGAACAGGGCAGCGTAACAGCACCCACCACATGGTCTATAAAATCAACAAGTTATGAGTCCTAAGTGGGGAACTTGGACTGGAGCTGCTGCTGGACAGTGAGACCCGGGACCCTCCCGTGGCCAGGGATGCCTCCATCGTCATCTGCTTCCTCTGTGGATCGAGTGACTGACTTGTATTCTTTCATATGATTTTCAAGTCTAGATTATGATTCTTATACTGATACAGCAAACCATGTATTAAGATCTGGCTTGATCTGCAAAGGGTTCAAGTGATGAGAAGTCATGTTAGGATCTAGGCGATAAGAAATTATAAGTTATTTTGTATTATAAATTCTGTATTATGCTACTTATAGATTGTACTATATTGATTCTGCTTGTAGAAATCTTGTGCCATTCTAATAATCAATTCTATGCTATACTAATCATAATATCCTGCTAAGAATATAAAGCTTTAATTGTAACCATGATTTAGTGCCATCATCATTCTGCCAAGGATTCCTAAAAGAACCCATCTGTCCCCTTAGTGTTAGGTGACAGCATTCTTAGGGGCTTCCCACCTCCCGCACAGTTATGTCTTTGGTATCTAGTTTCATTCCCCAGTGCCAAACCTCTACAGGTGGTGAATCTCTGACACTTCAGCAGCTAGGACACATACTCCCCAGGTCAGAAGATGCACTTTAAGCCAATAGGAACCCATTGCTTTTACCTGAGTGTGTGCCGTGAAGGGCTGCTACCTGCACTGGACCAGTATTTGTTATTCAGCACAATACTACTACTATCTCAAGAAAAAGTTTAAATGTACAACCTCTAACTTGCTTCAGTCCTCACAGTTGGTAGGTGACAACCTGTGGAGGAGGCAGGCACGAGAATTGACATGAGCAGTAGTAACTATGTATTTCTGAGGCTAATGATCTGATCCTAATGCACTGAAGTCAGAATTAGTTATAGCTTACCAGGGGTTTAAATATCAGGGGCTTTCACATTTCTCCCTTGCAGCTGCTGAATTCTCCTTAAGCTGACAGGCTTGCAAAGCATTCCCAGAGATGTAGTAGCTGGCCAGGAAGGTGCAGACACATGCTAGCAAGCTGATTCCACTCAACAAATGGAAATCCTATGTGGACCACATCAAAATGCAGTTTTATGGGGAGTTAAATAAAAGTGGACTTGAAAAACAAGGTTAGCTGCTCAAAACCTGGGCCTAACAGAAAAGGTCTAATCTTCTATTAGCCTGCAGCATGTATGATTTCATACCATTTTAATCACCCTTGCCTCGGACATTTTAACCTTGAGGAAGGTACCTACACACGCTGCAGGGTAATCTGCTTCTTACCACTTGGTTCTCTATTTTTTGGCCATATGTCACTGTACGGCATTTTAGGGAGAGACAGCGTGCAGCAGCGTACCGTCTACCGCCGCTCTTCATTAACGCCCCGTCTCTACGCTGCTCCGTTTCCCCCTGGTGCCTTTGTAGCCCCAGCCTTTTGTTTGCGCGACGCAGCACTTCAATAGGCTGTTCCCAACCCTCCTCCCATGCCCCTGCGCCCGCAACCGGGGCCGCTTACGATAACGTATGAACTGACATGGCTCCTGCAGACCTCCTGGGACCCCTCCCTGACCGACCCGGCACAAATCGCCCGCGCCATGCTGCTGGGCTGCGCCTCTCCCCGTCCCTCAGGTACACGTGGGGCAGGCAGGCTACCCTTGCAGCGCTGGCGTGTGCCCGCACTGCGGGACGAGCCCCTGCTCCCTCCACGCAGTGTCACCGCCTCACGTTCCCCCCGCCCCCGGCGGTGCCTGAGCCGGCCCTGCCGCGGGGCCCGGCTGCACCTGCGGGGCCGCGGCCAGCGCCCGCTCTCCCCTCACACCCTCCCGGGGCCGCCCCGCGCTCTCTCCCGCCTTTCGCCGCGGTCCTCAGCTACCACAGCACCGCGCCTCCCCGGCTGGCGCGGCGGACGGCCGACCTCCCCGCAGGTAGCCGGGGGTAGAAGCGGCGAGCCCCGAGCGGCCCCCTCCGCGCCTGGCCCGGCCGCCGGGGTCCGGTCCCCGCCCGCCTGTGTCACGCCGCGGCGCCCCCTCCTCCCCGCCCACCATTTTCTTCCCCCTCCCAGACAGGCGCAGGCGAGGCGAAGCGGCGGGCGGCTGCCTCCCGTCTCCCTCCCCTTCTCCTCAGATGCCCTTTGCTGCCGCTGCAGGGTTATTACTACAGTATGTGGCTGCTGCCTCCCCCCACCGCCCCCCCGCCCCGCTGGCCGCCCGCCGCCGCTGTGCAGCGCCTTGGCCCCGCTCCGCGCCTGGCCGCCGCCCGGCCCCGCGCCGCGCCGCTGCCAGGGGGGCGCGGGGACACCAACGGCCGCGCGCCAACGGCTAACGGTTAACGGCTTAACGGCTCCCCCCCTCAGCGCCTCAGGGGGAGCCGCCATGGGCCCCGGCACGGCCCGGCGGAGCGCGGCCGGCCGGCGGCGGGGCGGTCGGTGCCCTGGCTCCCAGACAGCTCCGGAACGGGGGGGAACGCGGGGCTGCGGATTATTGCAGACTAAGCAGTCTGGCGCTGCAGCAGCGGGCGCGGGGGGTGGGGGGGGGAAGGCGGGCTGGAGCGGGCGGGCAGGCGGGGGGAGTGTGTATGTGTAAGGAGAGGAAGGGGGGGAGATGGTGGGGGGGTGGGGGAGAGCTGGCAGTCAGCCAGCTGCCATCAGAATTAGCTCATTGTTCAATATAACCAGCGCTGGCAACCAAAATCCAGCCTGAGAGAGAGAGAGACTTTCCCCCAGCCACCCCCACCCCTTTTTCTTTTTTCTCCAAGGCTGCACTTTGGAAGAGGTGCAGTCATTCTTCCCCACACCCCCTACCCTCTCTCCACTCCCCCAACTATAAATTCCCTTCTGTAGCATGCTGCCCTTTTTTAATCCACATTTGTGTTTCAGATCATGTAGAAAGGACAGAAAGTGAGCAGGGAGCGGGGGCTTTTGTCTGTAAGTATATGCAATTCCAATCCACAGAATTTTATTTTTTTTTTAATTAATCCTCTCTCTTTCTCTCTCTCTCTCTCTCCCCCTCTCTCTCTCTCTCTGTCTCTCCCTCTCCCCTTCTCTCTCTCTTTGTTTCTTTTCATTTCCTTTTGTCCTTAGCTGGACTTTGCTGCAGCTTGCCTTTCCCCCTCTCGGTGCACATTTCCAAACAGCCTTTCTTAAAGAAGATGAGAAAACGTGCAGTATATGTATTTAACTCTTTGTCTTTATGCTTTAAGGCTGGATTTCTAGGCTGGGGATTTTTCTGCACACATGCAAGGGGAGATGAGAAGTGTTTTTCTAAAACTGCTTCCCTTTTCTCGCTTTTGCACTCCACAAACACCAAAATGCATTTCTGAACCTAATGCACTTAGCTTTTTTAGCATGCATGCAGGGCTCTAGGATTGGTTTTTCATCTCTTTTCTTCTCTCTTGTAAAACGAATCTCCCTCTTCTCCGCCCTGACACTGGATTCCTCTCAGGCTGCTGGGGTTTATTTTTAGAAACCAGTCATTCTTGCAACAGCCTTCTGCATTTTTGCATGTGCAGCAGTTAAATTTTGGGTGGTTCTTTTCAGAAAAAAACCCACAAAACCAACCGTATTTTGGTGAACATGTAGTGATGTGCTTTCTTTCAAACGTTTCTGTGTACATTTATAGATATATGAGTTTGCAGTTTTAAATCCAATATGTATGTGTGTGTTTCTGTGTAAACATATGACTCATACCTAATTGCAGTTCATACATGCACACTATAGGTAAGAAATATATAATCAGTAGAAGAGAACTTTGATTTTTATCAGTGTATGAAAACTGATAAAAGAGGCATGCTACAAATTCAGTCAATTAAGAGAGTGGTAATTTAAGGTACCATTTAAATGGGGTAGGACCTACTCTTTTTTTTTTTTTTTCCCTCTCCCTATTTAAAATAGGGGGGTGTGTGGAACAGAGAGAGAGAGAGAAAACTGGAGGTTATGTAATGCAGTGCCATTTCCAAAAATACCTATTCTCTGGGCCATTATATAGTGAAAGCCTGACACTGTTATACTTGTTTCTTGATTGCAAAAAAACACACTTTGTAGCATGCTTGGGAACAATGGTCCACCTTTACAGTAAGCATAGGATGACGGTTTCGTGTCCTCTTGACTGATTTTTTTGGCGTGCTAACCATTAAGTATAGTGCTCTTCAGAGATGTACCAAGTGCTAAGAATAGCATAGGGTTCTGCAAATCCAGGTGCCAGGGATTCCTTTGTCCTATATTTAAGCCTACGGACCACTGAAGTGCAGAGATGCATGATATATAAGTGCACATGTGGTTAGAATAATTTGCATGAGTTTAATCTTAACCACTGAAGCTTACAGTTGGCTCACCCACTGTTATGCTGGCAAAAAATACCTATTAAATATTGCAACAGTTGGAATTACTTTTTTTTTATTTTTTATTTTTTGAAATTGCTTTCAGATTGTTCTCCTTGTGCTACTTGAGAGAAACTGCAATCCCAAGACTTAACAGAATCTAAAAATGGTAAGAATTAGTTGCTTTAGCAAAGAATCAATGATTTCTTGTATAAATACAAACCTTCTTTCCCCATCCCCAATACCCATTTATAGTTATGACCGTTATAAGACATACTTTTTCAGGCTGTGGGGATTTGCCATACAATGACTGATGTACTCTGAATACCTCGTGTGTTGGTTCTTTAATTTTCTTGCATTTTTTGAATAAAAATCTGAAATCCCTGTTTGTGCAGTAAGGCTTATTTAATTGAAAAGAGAAGTGTTCAGGTTATTATGAAAAATACACATCATAACACATGTAGGAATACATACAGACAAAACAACATCCAATAATTTCAGCCCAAGAAGAAGAAATAGGTCATTGCACTTACTAAGTGAAGCAGATTTAATGTTAGTCTGTCAGGGAAGTACATAAGATGCAAACTAAATTTTCTTATTATTTGGTAATTTTTTTCAGCAGGTTAGCCTTCCTTTGTGATACAAATCTGTTCTAGAAAAAATGGCTAGGCCTCAGCCTAACTGTAGTTACAGGCACTTATTTGGAATGTATTTATTGAACAATATTCAACAATGACTTGTTTCCTTCAGTGCTAATTGTGTTTATATTCTTACTGATTAAAGCCCATTTGTTATACTTTGAGATACTAGTGCTGACAAATACGTAATCTTAAGGACGAAACATTATACATCCAAATATTCTCTAAATATGGTAATCTCTGAGAAGGACCGTCTCAGAATCAGCAGGAGAAATAAAATTGTTTTTTACAGAAAAAGTACATAAAGTAGACATAATTAGTTTAGATGCTGTATGGTCATATAGCATTCTTGATTGAAGATGCAGCTATCACTGAAGCATGTCTGAATGCATGTAATGACATATATTTTGGGTACTACGTGATAATACCATGGTGAAAAATCTGTTGATTTGTATGGACAATAGCTTGTCTGAAGTAGCATTGCATAGGGTGTACAGTAGCACAGAATATTTTCCGAAGCGTGAGGTTCTCAGGGACATATTCTTACTAAGATTGGGTTAAATTAATTGCATTAATTATATTATCCTTGTCTGGTTCTTTGGGGTTGTTTTGATTTGGGAGAGGAGGGATGATCAAAGGATGTTTAAAATAAGCAAATATGTAATCTTGTAAGGGTTTTTTTCTTTTTGGCTCCTTGTTTTATATCATTCCTATCTGCAAAAATAAACTTGCAAATTCTGGAATTTTAGTCTATTCTGGAACCTACTTTCATCAAAGTGCTTTGCTTATCTGTGTATAAATGAATAGTTGGGGGTGGGGAGTTAAAAGGGAAATGATTCACTTAAACTGTGAATAGAAATCATGATAAAATACATTTTGTTCACACAACTGTGGAATATTGGATAAGGCAACTGTTTTCCTACCAACACCAAGGTGACAATCAGCCCACATTTTAGATGGTATGCAGGCTGTTATGTGCAATATATGCCTATCTATGGAACAAAAGATTATTTTAAGTTTACTTAGGCATAAAATAGTCACTGATTTTTACCAGCAGATGGTTCTATAAATCTAGCAAGGTTCCTGTAGTAGTTAATGAAATCAGTTTTGTAAAGCCTGTCTCTGGGCCAGAACATAAAATACAATTTAGAACTATCCAAATGCAGAAAATAAAATGTAGTTACCCACCTGTCTAGTCCTATTGTTTGTTTTGCAGTGTAGCATAAATAAAAATTTAATTTGGCTGTTTTTGAAAAGTTTTTTATTTGTTATGAAAAGGCCCATTTGTGGGTTTTTTTGTGATTGTTGATCAGAATTTCAATGTAAGAAAGAATAGATTTTGCCCCAATTTGCAAGTTTGCTTAAGGTGTGATACTTCACAGAATCTCTTCCCCTACCATCACCCTTTTTCCCCCTTTCTTTCAGTTTTGGCACAGTAACAGCAAATATAATTTTTAGTCAGACAACTGACATACTTTCCTTGCAGTAATGGATGCACTGGTCTTTGGTATATTTCTTGTATTTATTGCAAGTGTCTCCTTAGCCATTCTAATTTTCAGGAAAAATTCTTCTTTACATGTCAACACTTTCCACATTGAAATCCATGATTGTAAAAGTGCTTACTTTTTTTTTTTACATAACAGCATATGCAAAGGCTCTACTCTGCTCTCACTGGTCAGTAAACATTTAGCTGTTACATTTTACCAGGCTGAACTAAATCTTAAAAAAGGGGGAAAATGGCCGCCTTATTCCTTTGCTAGGAAAGTTCATTATTTATTTAGTTAAGCTTACAGCAAAATTAAGAGTGACTAGAATAAACTTGTTGAGTGAGAACAAATGAATTCTTGGTTTAACTTCACTGTCTTACCTTCTTAGTTTCTTAATGTTTTTATTCTTAAACTGCTTCCAAGTAAAAGCAAATAACTTAGCAGGTTGGTTTTCAATGCTGCTTCTCCTTTTCCTAGACTTAGAATTAGGATTTCCTCATACCTTGTTAATTAGTCTTTCTTGGACCTCATAATAATACCATCATCAATAATTTAAAGAGAAACAGAAAGGCAGAAGAGTACTTTCTATTCTTACAATTTTAACTCATGGACATTTTCAGCCATCTTACACAAGAGCACCTGCCATTTGAGGATCTGTCCTTACTTGTGTATATTTCCTTAAGTGACTGCCTAAAAGAAGAAAGAACCTTTTATATTTATGTGCAATGCATAAAATCCTGATTTTAATTGCTCTTTTTATTTGAAATGCTAGAATTTCTGCATACCACCTTTAAGGAAAGTGCTGTGTGTCATAACATACACATTTAGATTTTAGTGCTAATTAAGGGGAAAAAAAGTTTCTAACTAAAAAGGAAAAAAAAAAAAAGAATTGTTTTTAAAGTTTATTTGGCCTATGTAATCCAGTCATTGAAATAAAGGATCTTGTCAGAAGAGTGAGAGTTAGAAAGTCTTAATTCCAGTTTTCTGTGACCTGAAAGAAGACTTTTAACAAAATCAGGAAAAGATTTTTTTTAATGATAAATGTTTGTTTTTAGAGAAAGAAAACCAAACAGGCATTTTAGGCACTTGACAAAGTGGTCTGTTTGTTTTCTTCTGAAGCACTCAGGTGTGTCCTTTTCTCCTGCTCGCATTGCAGTTCATTTCTGGACTTCAAGTTAATCTGTGAGAGTTTGCAGTGCAGGTGCTAAGGAATTTAAACTAATAACACTAATAACAGTGTATATCAGTAAACAGATATGTCCTTAATAATTTAATTTTGACCTACCTGAAAATAAACAAAAGATATTCTAGAGCAGCTCATGAACTTACCACAATTAGAGGGCTTCTTAAGCACTAGTGGTGTGAAATATCTAGGCTAGGTGTTGTAGATTATAGCTGTGTCATCCCAAAGCGAAAAGGCCCTGGAAGGAGGTTATTTGGGCTCAACACTTGCTGTAGCGTACGCTTGCCTGAACTGGATTGGTTTTGAGGTTATTCTGTCATTTGCATTCTCTACATTTTGTAGTTACTTGAGGGGAAAAAAGAGGAAAATGGGATGATGACCTTTCGGAGACAAAGGAGTTGGGGAGAAGCTTTTCTTCAAGTCTGAGAGAAAGCAATGATAACCTGGATTTTGTTGAAGAGGAAAAAAAATCACCATCCCATTTCTTTTTCTGCAGTTCATAGAGAAATCTGTAAGATCACTTAGGTTTGGTAAAGATATTTATGAGACAACACTTATATTTAAGATTTCGTCCCAGTTTAGGCATTACAAACCTTTGTCCAGTGAGTTATATGCAGATAATCTTTACACATTCTGTAATTTTCTTTGTCTATAAAATATTTCACTGTAGTTGGAACAACTGTTCATAACTTCAGGATTATCTGTGGAGAATGGAGCCTGGGATTGGTCTGGCAGAGGCAGGCATCATTTTGAACCTTTTATATGTTCTGAAGAATAAGAAGAACAAGATACTAGGATGAGACATTATGTCCAGCCTAATGCTAGATACACTGTGGACAAATGCAGCTCCTGGCCTGGCATGAGAAAACTCATAATTCTTTGTTATTACCAAATCTGGAACTGGAACTTCTTCATGGTAGTTCAAAAATGCATAGGAGCTGTAGGTCTAGATCAGATCCTCTTCTGTTCATGTGTAGCCATGGGCAGAATTTGGTCAAGAGAAGTAATTAAGAGGGACATCCAAATGCGTATGTTGTGCTTTTTTATTATGTTTATGTATTGTGCATGAAGAAGACATTGGATGCAGTTTGCTCAACACTACTTGATTGCTGAAAAGTTAGAGAGAATTAAAGACTCCAGCCTCCTGCTTACAAAATAATAATCAGAAATACAAACTCACTTTTTGCAATATTTCTGCCAAGTCAGCTGTTCAGCTGTGCCGAAAATAACACCTTTAGTTGATTATGGCTAGAAAAATTTGAAGTGGAGGTTAAAAAAAAGTAGTTTTTTGTCAAAAGCCATAGATACTGTGGATATTTCTGTGGTATAGTTCATATGCACATTAAAAGACAAAAGCTCTCTATATATGTGTGTCTACTCAGGCACAAACATGCATGGTCTGGGTACTAAGATTTTGTAACTATGCACTGGCATACTTTATCTGAACAGAACGGTGTTGACACATGGAATCAGAGGTTTATGTAATGCTTTGTCCAGGACAAAGCTTTACTCAACTTTTTTCACAAAGGCTGAAATCTTGGAAAATCAGAAATAAGAGTTAATATATGCCTTGAAATTCTGCAGTCATGGCATTGATTTTTAAGTCGTGGTGTCTAAATCCCTCACCAACAATCTTTTCTCTTTTTCTGCATTGGAATACTGCTGCCCCACAGCTGAGCTGTGATCCTTGTGTGTATGGCTAAAGAGAGGGAGAGGAACTACATTTAATAGCCCTAGAACAACTTAATAAAACATAATTCACTTAGTATCTTTGACTAGGACAGGATACTTTAATAAAAATATTTTTAAATATTTGTATTTTGTTTTTATTTCAAATATTTATTCACCTCATTAGACCATATTGGTTGAGGGTGCAATCTGGAAAGGTGCAAAGATGTTCTTTTCAAATGTTTAATGTAGAATGATACTATGAATCATTGTTTGAGTGTTATATGACTTCAATTTAGACTGCTGGTCTGGCAAATTCGTGGTAGCACTAGTGAATGAATCCCTATGTAGAAGTTCCTGGGAGGATTCGTGATGGTTCCTTCTGTAAATACTGCATTTTTTTTTTTTTTTTTTTTAGAAAAACACCCTCAGAACAGGTAGTGCTTTCTCATCCTGCAGGAAGAAATGTTTCTGGATTAATTTTGTTGACACAAACCTTATCGTCTCTGTGCTAGGGTAGCATACCTGTGTGGCAGTACAAGTAGAAAAAAGTTACAAGAAATTTGTGTGTTCTCACTGAAGGTGCTATAAGCCTTCCTTAGTATGCACATTATCAGAAAGAACTCTTGAATTCTTATGGCACTGATGTTTAGAAGGCACACATTGGCATCATAATGCTTCTTAAAGTGATTAAGTTAGAGAGGAGCAAATCTTCCTTCTTTGTTTTAAAATGACTGTATCTGTGATAAATCTCCATTGTGAAAGAGTATGAGTTTAAATAACTCTATTCCTGCTGGCAGAAGTAAATCCTGTAGAAATATTGGTAAATGTCCTTACCCTAAATTTCTCAGCTAAGTAATTATATAAGGCAATATGAGCAAAACCCAGAAACAATACTTGGCAGGAAAAGTTCTTTTCCTGTGTGTCTCCTCATTAGATGAGTCCCAGAACTCACAGATATTTTATTAATCTCAGCCTACAGAACATATATGATACAGTTTGTGTTTTTGTATTTGGAGTAGCAGTTAAGCTACATTAAATGATGCTAGATGCTGGTGACGTGGTGACTACAGGTAAATGTACCAAATGAAACCACAATGCTTTCCAGCACCTGTTACAATGCCATCAGCTGTGGTCATTACATCTCTTTAATGAGGTAAGTGCTGGCTGTACAATGTGGCTCTGTCTCCCATTTCCAAGAGTACTACTGGGGCTTTCAGTACTTGCCTGAAATACCCTGATTGGGCAAGAGGTTGGTGTCTCATGAGGGGAAAGGGTTTTGTGGCTGGGCTCTGCAGGAAAGCAGTCAGCCGAGGCAGTGAGCTTCCCGCCACTTGGAGAACAGCATCGCTTGTTGGATTTCTGGTCATCTTTCTGGTATGTGTGAGAAATCTAAACAAACAAACAAAACAGTTTTCATCCAAAGCAGTGTGTGAAGTCTTCTGTAAGTTACAGTATTCAGGCCATTAATTTAGAAAACTTATAGGGAATTAAAAAATGAAACATGTCTTGGGTTTCAGCTTGGTGTATACATTTTGTATACCCCAAAACTGGAAGGCGGGAACTCAGACAGCACACAGGAGAGCATTTTTCTGGGCTGTCTCTGCTCTTACTCTTTCTTCAGGATTCCCCTACTGGCCACTGTTCTTGCTGGTCTTCCCCTTAAGATCAAAACTCGATGGAGCGAGGGGACTGGGCTAAATAGACTTTGGTCATCCTGTGACCATGTTGCTTTTCTTTCTCCTCTGTTGCTCCAGTAATTTGTCAGTGTTAGGTATGAAACCACCTGAAGAACTCCACTGTGCAGCCTTTGGTCCTGAATTTTGCTTTCATGCTGTGTGTTCATCTGATTTTGTAACAAGAAACTTGCTTCTGCTCTTGTTCTGCTGTTACCTTTAGGTGTAGATACAAATGGTTACTAATTAAAATTTTCATTACCTTATTGCATTTGAAGAGCAAATTACAAACTCATATGTCATTGACTGAAAACTCAAATACCATTTCAATTATCGAGCTTGTTACTGTTGTTTTTCTCTGTGTTCATGTTAAGTGAAATAACAAAAGCTACCACTAGTGCAGAGTCAAAATGAAGTGGAAGAGGTGGTGGGTTGCACTGGGTTTTGAGTTTGGTTTTCTGGAGGGCTTATTTGGTTATTTCAGTTTCTGAAATGTTTTACAGTTTCAGAGTCCATGCACAGAAATTTACTGGTGGAATAAAGTAGTTTGCAGCCATTCCATTGGTTAATGGAACTTTCTGTACAATATACATTTGTTTCTTTTTGTTGTTCTGGAATAATTGCATTTCTTTCCTTTCAAGGAGTGTGATACTCTTGTAATGATTATCTTTGTTAAATTCATGAATTCAGTCAGAAGTTGGATGAACGTTTATGACAGTATTCACAATGTAGCACTTGATTTCTTTTTCTCTTACTCTTCATATGCGTGGTAAATATTAACAAAGCTCTGCAATGTTTTTTGCATATTAATGAAGTAAAAAAGCAGCATGAGAGCACTTGTAACACACAAGCTAGATTCATCCTGACTAGTGCAGGAAAGTGCAAATTAATCTCTCTGCCCAAAAATTGCATTACACTCAGGTGGTGTGGGGAGGATTCCTCTCCAGGAATCTTTTCTATATGTTTTCTAATGTTTTCTATAACTAACCTCATTCAGTCGTATGTGCCAGAAGACAGATAAAGTTTCTGTTGAGGGTTGTTACCAGCTAAAGAATTTGGCAGGAGTGTGCTGACTATACACTCAAGCTAAATTAGGTTGTGTTTTCCCACTCCTCAACACCATACTCAGTCAGTTTTGGAGGCCAGTAGTCACATAAGAGACCTCTTGGAAAAACATGCCTGCTCCGAGTGCTTACTATCTACCAGCATCCTCTCCTGCAGTCAGGGTCTCTGCAGCAGTAGAGCCCATTAGTCTTAAAAGCATGTTTTAGAAAATTTTGCAGTCACTCAGATAATTTTCTTATATATGTCATGGGATTCTGCAAGTACCCATATAAAAGATGCAAGCTATATAGTATGGATGAGGACAGGAGCGAATTCTTTGAAGAAGGCAATGCAGATGAGCTGAGGTAGGATACTACATAGGAGCAGACACTTCAGTGTACCCTGGAGAATAGGAGCTGTAAGAACAATGAAAGAAATAATGAATGAAGATGGGTTTATATGAGAAATTTTGTACTTAAAATCTAGAAAAAACTCTTCCAAGGTCACTTCCTTATGTTGTGTAGGCAAGGAGCAGATGACATCCTATTCTGTGAAATTGACAGAAATTGAAGGAGTGGTGAACAAGGACTGCAGAAAAACCCTAATGAATAAACTTGCTAATTCATGTTCAGTGTGGAGAGGGGGATGCAAGAAAAAGCATACTTGTCTCATTTAGGCTTTTTCATCTCTATGTGGTTGTGAGTTTGAGTCATCAGATGGGGAGGAATAAAAAGCAGCAGTGATATCTTCCCCAAGAAAAGGCAGAACCAGCAAAGGATGCTGATGCACAGAAGTCAAAGGCAAGTTCAGGTGTGCGGTTGTCCTTCTATGCTCTGCTGATTTACTGTTCTGCTACCATGTATCAGTTATTACTGTAATGGCAGGTAGAGTCTCACACAAAGTTGGGCCAGCAGAAGAAATGATCATGTAGTTCTTCATCAATTCTCTCAAACCATTTATCTGTCTTTATCTGCTGTGTGGAATTAACCAAGTGAAATGATTGTAAATGATTTTTTTTTCTCCCCACTGATTTTTGGATGTTCATGGCACTGATGTGGAAAGCAGGACCAATAAAAAAACCTGCTGCCCTGACAGTGTACCGAAAATGTGCAGGCAGGTTACTGGGGATAACTGTCACTGCACCTTAACAGCGGCTCAGACTTGTAATGCAGAGCCACACAAAAAAAAAAGCGATCAATTTTACAAAATTGGCAGGCCTCACACCTGCTAAACCACCTTGACAGTATTTTTAAATAACTAAGCTAAGGTAATTAATTTGGGCAAGTTGTGGTTTCTGATGTTGCAATAGGGAAAGCTTCCTCACTGAGCGTGTTTCAGAGTCAGCTTGTCACGACAGCAGCATCCCATTTGATCATGAGTACAACTTCTTAAATATAACAAACGTTCATCAAAACTTCACTGACTCTTTGAAATAAGGGGTAGTGATGAGCACTCTTGATGTAGCTCTGTCATTGCCCGCTCCAGAAGGTTCAGAAGACAAAGCTGATTGATAGCAGACTGCCACCCAACTAAACTCTTGAGAAGCAGCAACCGTTCAGCTGACAGTTGGTGCCTCTATCAAATCCTGTGTGCTAGGTTTGGAACATGGTGGACATTAATATTATATGCTCTCATAATGTTCCCCTCACAGTGTTAAAAATAAACTGCTGCAGATGGGAGCATTAGTTTACCACTTGCACTGAAGCAAATGCATTGATCCTAGCACAGCCTTTCTTTCCAGTTTTGTTTAAAATGAATTAGTTCTTTTAACAATGATTTATTTGGTGTTCAAGCAGTGGTGCAGTAAGATTTGCTGTTTATGCATCTGGATTGTAACGGTGGGCTGTTGGTTACAGAGGGGACTTTTTACTGCAGTGGGAGGCATTTGGCGGATTGAGAAGGCATGGTAGAATGTGCTGGGAAAACACACTACAGCTCAACCCAGCTGGTAACTAAGAAACTTTAAAAAAACCCTGCAAAGTTATAACTGTTTCAAGTTATCAGGCAACTATGTTATAATTTTTTTCAAAGGAAAGTGCATCAGGACTCAATTTGGAAAGAAAATCTGCAAAACACTTTCAGTGATGCTGAGACCAGCTGCAAAGGAAACAATCTACAACTTTTCCTCTAGGAGCCTTAATACCATTGATTGTGTCATTGCAACACAGAGCAATGGTGGTGAAAAATCCCTGAAATATAGTGATAAAGAGATATATGTACAGAAGTGAGGAGCAGCATTCCTTTCTGGCTGCGTGGCCCATCCCCAGGAGAGCACTGCAAGAGGGTGGCCGCACTCTGTTACGGATAAGACACTACAGACACACAGGGCCCTCACTGCCCACACCTGCACAAGCGCAGCTGTAGTGCCGTGGAGGGGAAGAGCATGCCCCTTTCTTTCCTCCTCTTCAACACACACCTCTGTCGTTTTACTCCCCTGTTCCTCAGTACACGGCCATCTGTGTCTGCTATTAGACTGCTAATCCATACAGTAAAGCTTTTCCTCTTCTTTTTCTTTTTTCCTCTCCTAGGTAGGCTAGTGCAGAATTACTAGGGATGTTCACCTTTTATTTGGAATTGGGAATTTCTAGAGTACTTGTAATTTCCTTCTTCCCCCCCCCCCCCCCCCCCCATTTTTTGTCCCTACAGAATTGGTTTCTATGATAAAGAAGTTACCTGAAACTTCTCAAAAGGTGGTTTCCAACGTACTCATAGCAGTTACTCTTCTTCATTAAGCTTGTAGTTTGGAAATCCAGACTGCAGTGTAATTCAACTACTGTTAAGTCTTGAATGAGACTTGATAAACAGGAATTCAGTTGTGGTCCTCATAAAAAACAAACAAACAAAAAAACCCAACAAAACAAACAAAAAAAACCCCACCCCAAACCAAATCAAAACAACCAGATAGGAAAAGTAAGTCCCAGAGCTTTTCTTGTTTCTTAACTATAAAAACATTAAGAGGAGTGTGCTCATTTTACTAAGTTTAGCATGGCTTAAATCTGGGTGTTTTTTCCTTCTGATGGATGTATCTGAATGTTTGAAAGATGCTCTTAGTGAGTAGGAATGAAGAGTGGGTAGTAAGAAATTACTTTTAGCATTTTGGTGTGATTGCTATAGTAGATTTAGTTCAGCTCTGTTAAAATTATTTTATGTATCTGTTTTAAAGCTGGGCAAAATTTGTGCTCTCCTACTATTGTTCTTAAAGAGGACATGGCTTAAAATGGAAGAATAGGCATTGAAGTTTTGAAATGCTGGTTAAACACAGCTTTTGCAATAGCAAAAAAAAGGTTTCTCAGTTTGTTGCGCAGAGGAGAAAATAAGAGTCTATTCTAGAAATTCTTCTGGTTTTGGAAAAAAGAATATAATAATAAAAAAAAAAGTACCAGTAAGTAGTTCTGGAGTCTGGATCCTGTAAAAGCTGGTGAATACACCAGGCATTTCTTTTCCTCCACCTTTGCTTTTTCTGATTTTTAATCTTAATTTTTATTATTTGTATATTTTCAAGAGAGTGAAGGCTAAAGGATTGAAAACATATTCTTCATAGATCATAATTCCCTGTTTCAAGTTGGCCTCGATGTTTCAGGCAGAATTGCTTGTTGTTGTAAAACAGTGTCTCAGACAGCACTTCCCAGATCAGTGGGTTTCTTTCCCCCTGACTTCTCAAAGTGGGAGTGAATGGTTTTGTGTATCACATGTTCTGCCAGGAAGGCAAGCTTCCAAGGGCAGTAATTCTGTTAGTCAGATGTTTAGAGGTGATCCACTCTGATAATTTATGGATGAAGCTTACTGGCTTGATTTTTTTCCTAAAGATTATCAGATACTGAGGCTATCAATTTGAGTCAGCATACAACTTTTATGCATTGTATAGATTTGCAGTAACTTTGGTTTTTAGTCCCTCCTAAAGTTGATTAATTCTGTTCTGAATCCTGATACTTTGGTTATTTAAGCCAAGCCTGTACTCACATAACAGTCACACAGGAAGTACTAAGAAATGAAAATATGGTGTGTATCAATGGAAGCATTTATTTAGAAATGTTTGCTTCATACTAACAGCTGTAATGTTGTAAGCCTTACATCCTACTCTGTAATGGTGCATTGCTTTGCACTTTTTCTCTCTGTATAGCTCATCTTGCAACATTAATATCAGTTGTTTTGAGCTGCTGTAATTGACTGAAAGTTTTTACTGTGTTTTTCTAATACCCTAGTTTTCAGTATATTTGAACATCTAAGTAGTTTCTGCATTTTATAAGCATGTAGCACAGCAAGACGTCCTTTTTTTTTTTTTGCCTGTTTTTTTTTCCCCTCCTGTTGGGTTTTAGTAAGTCCTGAGTGGCCTTTTCTACACCAGCATCTTTTTTCCATTCCAGAATCTTCCTTGACTTAGCCTGGATCCAAACCATGGTTCCCTGGCTTTTCAGCATTGCTCACAAGGCAGATACTTAAAGTCCTTTGGCTGCCCATTCAGGACTTTGGTACAGTTATAGCAGAACAGTTACTGCATGTGGAGTAGGTCCACATGATTATTATCTACCAATATTGGCCACGGTAGTTGTTTTTGAAGAGATATTAAGAAAACGGGACATTTACTGATTTTTTTTCTCCACAGAAAATTACTGTGAAAGATAGCTGGGGGTGTTGTGTAGGGTTTTTTGGTGGTGGTGGGTTTGGGTGTGTTTTGGTTTGGGTTTTTTTTTTAACCCTGGAGCATAGTTGTGAGTATATTTTACAATTTACACCTTTTTCCTTCTGCCCCATTCCCAAAATCCACGCTCAGACTGCAGTCCCTCTGTGTTCTTATGAACTTGAGGATCCTTTGTTTGTCATACAACTGCAGGTGCTTATTTTATTCCTATTAAATTATTAATAGGGATAACAAGGCCTATAGGCTAGCCTGAATACATCTCAGACTCCATGGAAAATATAGAAGCTCATATTCATTATAATGAGTAATACTGTATTCTGATGCTTATTCCTTCCTCCTATTGGACAATACACATTTTTGTAAACTTTGCTGGTTTGAACACGCATGTCCTGTGGTAGAGCTGAACTGCTATCACTGTTTCCCACTATGAGTTTTCATACAAAGAACATGACTACCCAATAAAATCAAGGCATATTTTCAGGATGGGTAGTCAGTGATTATAAATAGGAACAGGAGAGCTCATGGGTTACTTGGTATCTTTCATTCAAGTGTCTCAAATATTCCATGTGAACAGTAACTGATGAATTAACAGAGTGCCCTGCCCTATGTGTTAGTTATTCTATGCCAACCATACCCAGAGAGTTTAGCTGGGTTGTCTGGGATCATATGGTAACCTAAAATACAAAATAAAATTGGATGCTTTAATTGGTAGAAAGCACTCTGGAAAATCATGGGAGAGTGTATCAGAGCAGGCACCGCCTTAGGCTCTGTGTTTTAAATTTCCCTCCTCTGTTTCCTACTTTATAGTAGAGTTCAGGATTTTCTCTTGGAAAAGTGATTCAAGTAATCTTCTGAAAGTTTCTCCAAGCTACGTCTAGTCCAGTTGTGACAACTAATAGTCAACATGCAACTGCACAGAAATGAACACATTCCTCAGGTTTGAATATAAATACAATATTAAGCAGGTAAGTAAAGCCAGTCCAATAGAAATTTAAGTAACAAGGCAAGTTTTGATTCCCAAAGTGAAAACAAGCTTGAATGGTGTGATTTATAATGTTCAGCACAAAGCATTGACAGTTTGACATTCAGGCATTGTGCAGAAAGAGCTCAATCACAAAACTCCAAAGGCCCAGGAGGCAGACCAAGCAGGAAAATACATTTAACATCTTCAGCATCATATGCAATTTGTAGCTGACCACTTCAGTGTTTAATGAGAGCAAGATGAAGAAATGCTCTGATCTAAACCCTGAAGTTGAGAAACTGAAGCACAGGAGGTTTCCAGCTCAGATTCACTGTAATTAAGGTTATTCACTCTAGCTTCCCGCTGTAGTCAATGGCCATCTTTGGATCTTACCCATTCTCCATAGTAAAATTTTCCAATAGCAGTCATAGTCCAGTACCTTAAACATTAAATCCTGCTGCCAGCTATTTTATCCTATGTCTTTTGTAATGTGTTGGAATTCCTTCAATGTCTAAAATATAGGGTGCTAATACAGAATTATAGCTGTGTCAATGATCTAAGAAAATAATGAGTTCTAGTTCACAGTTCATTGTGAAAGGATTATCAAAGGTGTGTTGCACTTGTCTCCTGCAGTCATCAGCAAAAGTAATATTCTTCAACAAATAGTCTTTTGCCAGTCACTTCTGACAGAAGAGAATGGGCATGCAGTCTCACAATATCCCCAGTAATTTCATTAGTATAGACATCCTCTTACAGAGAATTTCTTAAAGAGATTTAAAGAAAATCCTATGATTTTTTAAAAAAGCCTGTTGAATGCAGATTGCCATAAAAAATGTAGTCGAAATACTCTATGGACAGATCTTGTTGTCATGGGTACTCAAAAATATGTTTGGAGCATAAAACACAGCTAGATCTCCGGGCCAAGCTGACATTAGACTCTCATTTTTAGTAATGCAGTCTGTCACATGAACACCGTTTGATTGCATTCAATGAATCTGTCTTTGTTAGTAAAAAACTGTATATATTTATGTCACTACAGGTTTATCAACCAAGGTTAACGATTTGGGTAAGCCAGAAAACCTTTCCAACCAGCCAAGGGGATGGGAGATTTCCAAAGGTAAAGTTATTTGTGTAATTTCTTTCATCTATTAAATAGTTTACTAACATGAAAGTTTTTTTTGAAAAAAACCAAACACCCTAACCACTGAAAGTTGAATGGATTTTATTTTATGACTGCTTCAAGAGAGTAGCCAGCTCTCGTGATTTCATCACGAGTCTCATGGTATTCTGTTTTTCTTAAAGCCTTGGCTCCTTGAGCCAGGCAGTTAACTGGGAATTTCAGCTTTCATTTTAAAATGATGTTTTTAGCCTTCAGGCTTGCAGAAAACATGGACTCTTGCTGGCTACATACCAGAAAGAAAACATACTAATTTTCAAGAGCTCATATTTCTTAAGCCTGTCTCATGATTTTACAAGCTTGACATCTGAGTTTTGAATACTTGATTTTGGCAATTCTCTCTTAGCAATGCAGATAAGAAAGTCAATGATAATGCAGCAGGAGGAAGGAGGTGGCATTGTTTCTCTTCCTCTGTTAAGTTTTCTGCTTGTGCTTTACCTGGCTTGAGTAACAACCATACAAAGCATGGTAGTTTTCATCTGAGTTTGACAAGAAGTACCCCACCATAAATGCGGAAGATGTGTCTTGTCAGACAAGATTCATAAGATTTTGCTCTGTTATCATTGCTGGTTTGATAAATGTGAAACTGGATGTGAAATTTGAGTAGGTAAATATAACAGTTACTCAGAACCACAGAATGTACGTTTTATTTTCATATTCCCTTTCATTACTGACTCAAAATCTGACAAAAAAAAAAAAATATATATATAGGCAGGTAAGTAAAGGAGAGAGCACATGGAAAATTGTTTTGATTAAATTTCAATTGTTATCTAGGCTCCAGCTCCTTGTTAGCAAAACTCTGCTATTCCATCTGGATAACACTTCGTCTATAGTTTCACCACTTTTTCTTTATAAAGGAGCTTCTAAAAGTTATAGCTGGGCTATTTGCAGTCTGCTATTTCCAGACTCATGTGCCAGCATGCCAATCTTTAAATTAACATATATGGCAGTACTGCCATTCTTAACATTTGAAGTATTTCAAAAGTTCAGTGGAGTAGGCTGATAGCAATGCCAGTTTAAGATGAATATGCTATATATGGTCATACATATATTAAATGAATTTGCCAATTTTATGAATCAGCTGTATGCTAACTAGATGATTTTTATTCAAAATTTTAAGTTTGCAGCTTTTAGTAAGTTGTCATTCATCATTATACAAAGTTGCTCCTGAAACACAGGAATGAAGCTGTGAACTATGTGCAGCATAGTTAGTAACAATGCTGCATTATATTGGATTTATGAATAGCTGTGCTTTTATGCTGTATGTAGCTTAAAAAAGATTATCAAAAGGGGTAATTGTTTCTCAGCTGGTCAAAAATATTATACTTTTTTCCTTTAAAGTGATTGGGTTCCTGCTTTTTAAATATGATACATTTTTTCTGGCCTTTATGTAATTCTTCAAAAGGCACTTGGCGTATGCTTACAAAGACCAGTTTTTAGAACTAGCTCCAAATTTTATTTCACAATTGATCTTCAAAAGGAACTTGAATATTAGCTGCACACAATCTAGCTTCCAGCAGAGTATCAGCCTTAACAGAAACAGTGTGTCTTTGGAATCTAATTTTTTTCATCCATCTTATAAAATTAATCAGGGTAAATTGCTGAAGATGACTGCAGAAAGTGCTCAGTCCTTCAGCTCGACAGTTTTATATACTCAATACTAAACAGCTTGAACTACTGAAAGAATAAAGTAAAAATAATATATTTTTTGAAACTCTTATTTCAGATAGAAGTGCTTTTTTATTTTTCTTTTTTCCTGCAACCGACAAATATAAAAGGATACATTTCTTAAAGACAATTTATTTCTAGACCTAGAAGGGTCATATGGGACTTTTTATCTTATGATTGTATGGCAGGATTTCAGGACTGAGATTGTTTTCACAGCTGAAAAGGAACTGCCCAACACAATGCTTTTGGAAATTTGCCCAGACCTTTGGTCTGTGTGGTGTGCCTGTTTGCATGTGTAAGTTTCTAGTTTTCTTCTCATATCCTGTAATGATACACAAGTAGCAAATTTAGTCAACAGAAAAGCAAAAATATTCTCATGAGGATGGAATTTTCTAGAGTCCTGTGAGGAAACATGTTTGTGCAGTCACTAAAATTTAAACGTTATTTTTTCATTCTGAAATTGCCTCTTGCAAAATCCCCAGTTTGGCTGTAGGAAAGGCAAGGTATGTTTCTACTGCTGTTTCTTCCCCTGGCTTGCAGAGCCCTTCTGCATGTGTACTGATGCTCAGTTTCTCCATTTCCGATGCCCAGAAGGGAGAAGGACTTTACTCTGTTTTCAGCCTAAAAACTGCTCCTGGCTGCATGCAGTGCAGAACCCCGGGGGGAGTTCATCTACCCGAAAGTAGAATTCATCCTGTAAACTGTGATAAAGACAGTGGGAGAGCCATGGGGTGACTTCATTCCCAGCACAAGTAAATGTAGCAAATAGGGACATTCCAGTGAAAATTACGGCTTTGCAGAGCCAGGAAAGGAAAATTGCTGAAAATTGCACTTTCTCGGTAGTTGTGAGACCATTATGTGTTTAATTCTTAATTCAGAAATTCACAGCTCTCACATTAGAAAAATTGAACTTGGAGAAGATAACTTCAATTTCTTAAACAAACTAAAAGCAATCTTGCTTGTACAAAAAACATGTCCCAAGCAATGAAAGCAATAAAATACCTTCTGAGTTCTGATCTCTTAAACACAAACCCCACAGATATTTTCCATAACTTACAATATATTACTAGCTAAACAAATTATTTTTGTTTAGGATCCCACAGTGGCATAGCATCAGCAAAGTACTTCAAGCACGTGCTTAGCCTTTGGGCTTCCTTCTGAGGCTTAAACTGAAACTTATATTTAAACCTATATTTGCTGAATAGGCATAGAATTTAGCCAGTGAATGGTTAAGTATGGCTGAGAAAACATATCTGAGGCAGCTGGCTGATACGGCACACCATCTCCTGGCTTGTCCAGAGACAAGTAACACACTACAGTGTCTTTAGAGTGCTTTGTTAAATGAAGCACTATAGGAAAGTCACTTGTTAGTGTATGCTAGCTGCTTAAGCTGTAAGGTGTTTAAAAGTTGAGAGGTCTAAGCTGTAAAAGGTTCTCTTAATAATAAGATGATCTTTCATGACTAAGACGCATTTTTATGTTGAAGGCCAAGTGGAGCCATAAAATAGAGCTTGGGGGTTAAAAAAGGCGAGGAAACAAATTAATTTATCAGTAGGTAGTACCATTAACACTAGTTTTTTGATTACCCAAGTTGGTACTGAGTTGTGTTTTCAAGGGAGCTCAGTGCCATCTGTCAATTTGTGGCCATGAATTTTGCATTCATGGCACTGAGACACTGTGTCTGCCTGCTGTGCTTCACGGTGCAAAACAGGTAGTTCCTCATTTTCAGCCATGTTGATATGCCAGAACTACTGCACACACAGCACCTGCAGGTGCAGTGTTAGACCCGAGCTGTCCCACCTGTTATGAAGGGCACAGAAATGTCTTGGTTTGGCAGGAGTGAGAAAAGTAATTTTGAGGAATAGTGTAAAGATGTACAACCGGTGGTGAGCTGCAGAGAGGGTTGTTGCTCCATAGCTTCTTCTCCTGTAACTTTGCTGGCATGGTTGGGATCTCCCCAGCTGCAACGAATGTCCAAATTCCCCAGCTGAAGAGTTTTCTCAGATGCTGCAAGGCTTGCCTGGTTTTTAAACAATCCTTTTCTCTCTGTGGCATTAGTGTTTATAGTTGATTCAGCCATGCTTGGTAGATATTTACTTCTGAACTAAAGCTAGGGAACTATGGAAACCTTAGGAAAGGAAAAGGGAGGACCCCAACGAACAGACAAAGCACAGCTAATACTGTTTTTTCCTCTCCACAGGGAAGTCTCCCCATCTCGAAGGAAGTAAACCGCAAGAAGAAAAGTGAGGTGGAAGGGGCATGCCTGGTTCCAGTAAATGGCTATGGACACCATTTCACCAAAATCAATTACCTCTACTGTTTTTAATCATAATTTCTCCATTTGTATTACATATGGTGTATGGGTTTGATGAGGTCATGGTGTCATATATTGGGAATTGTTTCTGTGTAAATCATCAAGTGTAAGAAGAAACTATGGGACTCTGAGCCTTGCTTTAGAGAATAACAGGGGACAAACGTGTACCATAAAAAATAGTTTTTAACATTCTGACTCAAGCGAAAGCTCTCAGAATTTCACACTGTGAATCCATGTTTACAAACATTACAGGTGGGCCCTCAGGCCTGGTTCTACCACAGCAATGTCTTCCACTACTCAAACTCCACTGCTCACACACAACCGGTAAACCGCTCTCTCCATTTCCGCCATCCCAAACTGCTTCTTGCAGAGGCTGAGAGTCCCCCTTTTTTTTCATTTAGATGTAACAAGACTAGTAGTTTATTTTCATCGATTGTCTGTATATCTCTATATTTTATCCATGTACTCTTTTGATGTATAGAAGTAGTATGAAACTCATGGTTTCCTTGTGGTAAGTGATCGTGATGCTGCCACGGGATTTGAGACACTGATGAATGGTGCTATTTTGGACTTTAAATATGCTCCTTGGCAAGGTAGCTCTGATGGAGTTATTTTTTATTTCCATGTTCTGAGAAGGTGTTGGTACTTTGTTTTTCTGAATGTTGTTCTTTAGACTGGACTGACTTGTTTACTTGTGTCTTCAGTGTGGCTTTCTTATTCAGTGCTGTAGGTGAGTAACTACTTATAGTGTACATGTGAGGAACTGATTCCCTATCAGGGTCCACTCACAAACATGCAGTTATAGTGGGAGCAATCACAAAACTGTAATTTACGTAAAATCTCCTTTCTGACTCCTATCCACCTAATGGAGGAAGACGAGCAATAATTTTCCGCCAACCTCTCAAAATTTCTTCTGAGTTTTGTCTTTTTTCTTTTTTTAAAAAAAGCCTTTTTTGAAGATGTGACAAGTTTTAATGTCCTCTTCAAATCCATATAATAGGGGATATAATAAGGAAAACACAGGAAATTTCTGGGAGGAGAAGTCCTAAAGGGGAAGAGTACATTTCCACGGTACAGTCAATGTGTGGACTTTACATTTTTGTTCTTGCTCCCAGACTCCTATCAATACAAGACAACACAAAACACAAAACTAAACAGTATCATCTACTCATGGAGTGTTGTTGTGTTAGACACAGTCTGAAAGCCCACCTTAATTTTTTATATAACTGTCTTTTAGCTCTTCCTTTTACAGGGCAGGCCTTGTTCTGAACTGTTTTAGCTTCTGACTGTTAAATACCAATGCATGCACTGCACTTCCTAGATTTCTTTCCTTTCCCTACCTTCTGTATCCCTTTTCTTGTACATTTTATTTTCGAATAGATTAGATATGTCTACTGTGCTGTATATATAGCAAGAAGTAATATTCAGCAGTTGTGGCATTTATGTATAGTTGCAGTTGTGTACTGCTGAAAATGCAGGCTTTTGTAACAATGTGATCTTTAATAATGCACTACAAGTACCCAATGTATTTTAGCTATTTTAGTAGGATTTGTTCAATAAATATGCAAGCTCTAAGGGTAGCCATGATGTCTCTGTTTCCTTATTGCAATAAGGCGAGGGCTCCTTTTCTGTTTGTTTGCACCTGTTCTTTATGTGACTTCTGAAGGGTTTTTTTGGAATATCTGGTGAAGTAAAAGGTGATTCCTTTTGTTGTCTGCTAAACAATAGCTATTAAGATAACCTAAATGCCAGACCTGGATCTGGGAAATGATAGCTGCCGGACAATGGTAGTGGTGTACTTCACTTTCAAGACTGCTAGGTGGCTGGGTCAGACATGACACTTGATGCCATTTTTAGTAACCCCAGGAGGAGGCTGGGGCTGTGCATGGCAAATACAATATATTTCATTTTCCACTTCTGATTGATAAACTGAATTAAAAGGCTGTTTTCCTAGTGTGTGTAATATAGTTTAAAAGAATTGATTGCAGTCCTCTCTTTAAAACTCTTTTATTGGGGGAAAAAGTAATATCTGCCTTTGTAAGTTTTAGAACATACATTGTTTTCATTTTAGTATAGAGAACAGATAGAGCAGCATTTTTTTAAAAAACACAAGCAGCGATCTACCAACTAATACCAGATGTGGGTCTGCCCCTGATTTTTTCCAGTCATGAAACCAAATGAGTGCAATTCCGAATGCCCTGACTGTCTGTCCATCTGAGTGAGTTTACACAGGGGTTGAGTTTGGGTTGATGTATCAGAGAAAACTGACCATGCGCACACAGCACCTGATAACCTCACTGTCGGAAACACAACAGACAGCAGTGTGTTTGGTTAGCTAGAGCTAACTCCCTGGTTAGAAAGCAGTTTTATCTTACCTATCTGTAGGATAGGTATATACATATAGACATTATACGTATAGACATGTGTATATACATGGAAATGATGAGAAACAGTCAATAGAATTAGAGCAATGACTAATTGATCTTATTTTTTTAACCTGTGGTCCACTGGCTTTGGGACGTAAGTGAACCATTTCTAAAAGAGATATGAAAGGTGATTAAAAGGCCTTTGAATCCCAATCCTGGGATGATGATTGTTTGACCTTCAGCATTGGCTTTTAATCTTCACGGCAACATGCCACATTTCAGTAAAAACATAAGGATCCGTGGATTAGGGTCTTTGATCAAACTGCAACAATTGAAAAGTCATTCTTGAATACCACAAATAACAGGTATTTTTGTTAGTAATAAACACAAAGGATTCCTTACTGTATAAAACTGCTTTTAATATGCTAACATTCTAGAGACTGAAATTCGCCAAAGATGATTTCATATATGTTATCATTAATAGAGTCTTCCTAAATAGGCAAAGGTGACATACACGTTTGCATCAGCAATAGTGGCTGTGGCACGTATGTAGCGTCAACTTCATAAGATTTAAACAAAAAAAAAAGAAAAAAGCTACAGAGTGACCATACTCAAAAAAAACAATGGTATGGTCATTTTAAGGAATGCCCCAAGCATTTCATACATGTCTTCCCTATAAAGCTCCATGAATCATCACTATTAGACATGTTTTGAGAAAAGCACACAGTTTGACTGAGACATCAGCTACGTGCGTCAGACGTTTGCTGCTGTGCGGTGTACAAAACCACAGTCCCTCGTGCACACGAGGGGCCGGGGTGAGCAGTGTGCTTTGCACCCCTACACCAGGGCTTGGGGCTGGGGAGCTGGGGGAGGAGGCTGGGAGTCTCTCCCGGCACAACCGAAGGTCGCTACATCCAGAGCAAAGGCAAAAGAGATTCTGCTGTTCTCATCCCTTTTGGTTTTGGCTGTGCCACAAAGAGACCTTAAGCTGGATGTGAGAATCAGCAGCATAAAAGCTGATCTGGAGAGGTGGTGGTGGGGCGAGGGTGGGGAACGGAGCAGGTCGGGGCTCCTCAGGTTGGCAGGGAGGCTTCCTGCAGCTGGAGAGTTGATTAAAAAAATTGGGGAAAAAAAGCGGTGTATGTGTCTGTCAGCAGCTGATGCAATACAGCATGATAAGCCGCCTTTTTAACCCCCTCATTAAATAATTATTTGTGTAATAGACAGGCTACTGAGAGTTTTAAAGCATTATGGTCAAGTAGATTGATCCAGGAAACGCTGGTTCTAACTGCAAACCTTTTAATAATGTATCGTGGAGGATCTGGTGAACTAATCTTTGTCCCTCAGCAAATCAAACAAGGAAAAAACCCAAAGACTAATTCTGCAAAATAAGAATAATAATAATGAATACCTGTTTTTGACAAAGCATTTTAGGCTATGCAGATAAAATCATTAATTAGGAACTTGCTATTACTACCTCCTAGCATCACATTTTAAATTAAAAGTAGGACATAGGAGCATGTGTTATCAGTTAAATTCCAGTACTAAAACCCCTGCATTGTTAATTGCCAAGATGAAGAAAACATTAACCTTACACCTTGAAATTTACACTGCCAACAACATCCTCAGGAGGTGGGTTAAAAAAAATTAATCATATTCATAAGTTTGTTCAGTGGAAGTTAGCTAAATTCTCTCTGCATGCATATAAAACCTATGCAAAAGAATAGTAAGAGTTTTAAATCAATATTACTTTAAAGCCAGACTCCAATCAAATAGACTCCAATTAAATTTCCACTACTAAAGCTGTACTACCATATTACAAAAGAAAAAAAAATAATCAATATTGCAGATACGAAGTTCAAACTCAAAAAAGCAAATTTAAATAGCATGGAAATGAGCCCAGATCTGTCTCAACAGCATCATGTTCCTGTTAATAAAGAAAAAAAAAAAAAAAAAAGCAAACATGATACTGGAATAACCTGGAGTATAACCAGCAAGCCAAGTGAGGTAACAGTTTAGCACTGCTCAGCACTGGCAAGGCTACAGCTGGAATAAGACACCCGACTTGGGCACCCCCGCTCAGAGATGATGGGTGCCCAGTGGCCGCAGTCCAGGGGAATGCAGCGAGTGACAGCAGAGAACGTGTCTGATGGGGCTGACTGAAAGAAATGGGTTGGTTTAGGCCAAAGTGAAGCTAACAAACTGCTCTTTGTGGGGGGCAGAGCGAGATAGTCTCCAGTGTCGTAAAAGAGGTTGAGGTAATACCTAGACATTTGGAAAAGACTTTCGGAGGTGGAAGGGTAGGAATGTGCCAAGGGAGAGGCTGTGGGATGTTCATCTTCTGAGATCTTTCAGAACAGGTTGGCAAATATCTGTTATTATTTGTATTACCCGTAACTCAAAGCCAGATGATCCTATCATGAAGTAATGATAGATTAGAATCAGGATTTTCTGCTTTCTTATGGCTTCTTCAAAACTTCCCTAGCAAACACAGTCTGGCCCCATACGTTTCCAAAACCATCCACACGAGACTGGCGTTCCCCACTCCCCTTTTACTCGTGCTGCAGGCTCATTCTAAGGAGGCCATGAGCTATGTGGCAAGGCGCGAGCCCCTTCTTGTGGTCCCTCACATCCCTCTTTTCTAAGATTCACTTGAGTTTGGGCGAAGTAAAAGACCGAAATACAGGAACTTACATGGTCTGTGCTGCTACAGCCATGGAAACATGGGTAACTCACACACTAGTTGGGAGACAGGAAAGACCAGGAGCAAAAAAAGAAACACGGAGAGAATGTAGCAAGCAATTAAGGGGAGACAGGAAACCTGGAAGGAGTTGTGACTGCTTGCACTAGAGCTCAAGAGATGCAAGTTTTGCAGAGACAAAACATGAGGATTACACTCCAATTTGCAATAGGTATTTTCCTTTTAAGATGCAGAGCTCTGAAATACCTTGTTGAAAACAGGCAGGAAAAGAACTTGACTTTCGAGGACAGCTGTTGATGGGGTTTTCTCCCCACATTTTGTGAGTGGGGGCCTGCAGGAGAGAGGGCAGGCTGGCAGCCCCAGCGGGATCGACACAGCCGGGGATGAGACTCCTGTCCAGCGGCGTGGGGAGCAGGGGCCCGCCGGGACGCCTCAGCTGTGCCTGCTTAACCCAGCTTGGGCCTCAAGACCCTGGCACTGCCTCTGCCCGTGGATGGGCCTGGCAACATGCACGCAACGGCCACCACTGGGTCTCTGGTCCCAGGGTGAGTGTGGGAACACGGTGAAACAGAGCAGACACGCCACAGTTCGCATCCTCCTGAAAAAAAAAGCCCAACATTTGGATGCTCACATGCTGCCTACCTATGTTGTGGAATAAAGGAGAAAATGCACCCCGCATTTATAGCTTAATTGCTATGTAAACACAACCTAAAATCCTCAGGTAACCCTGATGATCCCGACTGCCTACATCTATTCATCTGAACTGTTTTGCAAGTGCATCCAGCGCTCTGAGCTACCATCTGCCTGTCAGGGTACGGCCAGAGCCCAAAGTGCTGTGTAAGCTGGTGTAAATTATCTCAGGAAGCAGTGTAACTGCAAAATCAGCGCTGCTTAAAAAAAAAAAAACAAAACGTCAGGAGGATGCTCATGCTCTTTGTGCATTCATTTCTACCTTAATCTTTCTGATATTGCCTGAGTGTGTTAGCTTGATCCTATTTGTCAATTTGTAACATAAATTACCTTTCAGAGCAGCTTAACTTTCTATTCCTGCTCTGAAGGCTCCAATTTGGTGTTTTAAGTTGTGGGTTTAAAGACTTCACCCTGTGTGTCACTTGGTGCGTGCTGCTTTTCAAAGCTCTCAACTCCTTGTGACTCATCTAATATTTTCCAGCTGCTGATTCCAGAGGAAGAGATGTGACCCAACAGCTGATGTTTTATACAAAGAAAGAGTATCCTGTTTGCACAGCACTGTTTCAGATTCATATTGCACGTGTCTGATGTTAAACGCACAAATCTGTTCAGACAGATGATTGTATTATTGGGAAATTTGCTTTATGTAACTTCAAACAGATCCTGAAAGTTTCAAGAAGTCACGGCAGTAGGGACTTCTTTCTTCCAAGACACTTCCTCAAGATGAACATGCAGAGAGAGTTTCTCACGCATTTTTTCATGTATTCTCAGGTGGGTTTTGCAGCCTCGAGTCTTTAGTTCATCTCATCAGATTCCCATTAACAAATAGAAGAACCCAGAAAGCTCTTTGTCCCATGATTTCTCCTTTCAACACCTCGTCTTCCCAAAAGCTGCATTTCTTAGCTGTAAATTTCAGTGTGCTTTATGTTCCTATTAAAATTCTCTGTACCCATCCGCTCAAGACTTACCGACTGACTGACCATCCAACTTTCTGCAACAAAACTACTGGAGAGCATTTCCTAGAGGCTGCTAAGTTTAGGACGAGACTGCCGCAGGCTTATGGCTATATCTAGATTTACTTTCCCACCGGTTATGGACTCAGCCGCGCTGCTGCCTGTACTGACAGCCAGAGTTAAGTGCGTTCACAGGCTGTCAAAGCAGCCTTGTCTCTGGAGGTTTCATTTCCCTGTGAGTCATTTTGGCTTGGTCACTTTTTCCTCACCACCATTTGCTCAGAGGTGTGTTTCTGCCTATGAGTCAGTAGCACGACGGTAGAGCCCCGTCTGGTGAAGTCCCCTGGGAGGCTCAGGAGCCGTAATGTTTCCGGCACAGACTTCAAAACCACCTGTAGCCTCTAAAAAATTCGCAGTCCACTCGCTTTCCTTTCAAACCCAACAAATCCTTGGTGTTTCCTCAGCAGCCCACTCCAGCTGGCAGCGCTGTTCGCAGGAAGGTTGCGTGAGGACAGGGCTGTCTGGGGCAAAAACAGCCTCCAAAAAAAAGAAAGGGCGGGGGGGAGGGTATAAAAAGGATGCCTGAACATTGCATTTGTAAATAAACAGCAGTAAGCTAACCATAGCAGCAGGAAACATTTCTGTCAGATTCTGGAAATCTAACCATGGCAGGAAACAGTTATGTAAAGTGCAAAATTGCTACTATTTAAAAGTGCACTTTGATCAACAAAGTGAGAAAAGATGTATTTCATGCTTTTCACTCTGAAATACATCAGTTTGAGAAATTTGAGAAAGTTCTTTTCAGTGGGGAGCCCTGAGTAAGCAGACTTGCAATTTGCTGTAAGTGGTAAAGCTCAGAGCATTGCCAGATCAGACATGAGAGCAGAGGAAAACACAGGGCACTCTTCCCCAGGTTTCATTTGCTCTTTGTCCTTTTACTGAAGGATCTGACATCTAAAGTCAGAAAGGGCACCTCAAGCCCAGGGCTACACCTCTCCTTTTCTTCAGTTCCCTCTGCCCAAAGGGTCACAAAGAAGCAAGTCTTAGCGTCAGAAGCCCATGCCTAGCAGCTGTGTGAGTCAAATAACCCACCCACCTCCTCCCAGGTATATTTGATAATCCATGACAAAATAGCACACGATGTCCTGAGGTTGGGAAGAAGCTTTCTGAAGGGAAATGAGAGGAGTGGGGTTAGCCCAGTTCCTGATAGGAAGATGGGCAAAGATCTGGAAGGCAGGGAATGACTCCCTATGATAAAAAAGAGGGATCTTAATCATATCCTTTTCTATGATTAATGGTATCTATCCTAATTTCCGAGAAACTAGGTAGAAGGAGAATCCAAGAACACTGTGTGCCTAAAATACATGCCAAAACACCGGGGATGTTGAAACAGTAAGCCAACTGTCTGATCTCACACAACTGTAACTCCTGAGCTATTCCACTGTAGTTACTAGGCTGGACAAACAAGATCAAAACCAGGCTCACAGGCTTGACAGAAATCTTTTGATGCACTTGTGAAGCAGACATTTCAGCAGAGTGATTGAAACCACGTAGTTCAGTTCTCACAGTCTGGACGGTGTCACTGACGGGGTTTTACAGACACGCAAGCTTTCAGCTTCCCTCAGCTGGGCTCTGCCCTTCTCCCTCCCTTGGGATGCTGGAAGGTGAACCTCAAGCTTTCTCTGCTTTCTGGGGTGCTTGACTGCTACTGACCAGACGTTAAAGCTCTTCATGAATTTTAAGTGAGGCCACCACTTCAATGGTTAATGGTTTTCCTTTCAAGGTGACTGTGCTGTGATGTTCCCCCTCCAGAGACAGCACCGCTCTCTTGTGGTGGAACGGCACGAGCCACAGCTTCTGCTGGGACACTCTGGGACCTGCAAGTCTAAATCACATTTAATCAGCTATTGGGTACTTTTTGGGCAGGGAATAATTTTGGATTGATTTAGGGATTATGGCCCAGGGAAAGGAGTCATAACACAGGTTGCCTGAAAACTCATTTTTCCCCAAATGCTTTAATGGGCTTTGCACTGCTCTAATGTGCTTGGGAAGTGAAGACAACCTGGGACTGGCATCAAGAACGTGTCTCTGTTCTGCTGGGCCACAAGCAAGGCACAAGGGGGACACAACTCTCTTCCCATGTAGTGATTCCTGCCTGGGCCCTGCTGCAAAGTCAATACCTTTTTATTTTAAACTCCCGCCTATTGCATTTGTAAACATTAATCTCAGAAACGTGAACAGCAATTGGAGTTACGTATCATGGTGAAAGTAGACAATATCTTGTTTGTGGATAGTGCAATAACGTTACGGCCGGTGGCGGGTAAGGTTTGTTCCTACTTCTGAGAGTCATGCAACCCTGTTTTTCTATTTCATGGTGGTACACATGAACCAATTTCAGAAAGCTGAGCTTCCTTGTATCTCTCAGAATCACACATGAAGCACCAGACCTGTTCCCACACACCCTATGACCACACCATCCCCATAAGCATAAACTCTCTCTTGAGATGATACAGTGCCATTAAGTAACTGGAATTTTTATGACTGATAGGATATTTACCTGTGTCCCTTTTTTCCCCTTTGGAGAATAACAGACCATTTTGTGGTTGACCTTAAAGTCTTAAACCCGGGAAAACACTAAGAAATATGTTAGACTAGGAATATAATGTAAAACTGAGAAAAACATTCCCCAGAGGCCTCACAGCAACAACAAACTACTGGGGATAGGCAGAGACGTTCATTTCAGAACATACAATTTCAATACTCTAACTCATATAATAAGAGCATTCAGACATTTTTGACACCGCAATGAACAAACTATCTATACACAGGGTGGTAGGTATATCTGAGGCAAAACAGGCATTTAAAATAGAAGATGTTACTACATTTTATGTAGACAATTTTCAGCACTAATATTCTTAAAGCAAACGGCCAGAGGCAGGATGGTGAACATCACACTGTCCTGCACTTCGGGAAACCCCCTCTGGGGAAACCAGACAGCGGGCCAGAGTTTTGCTGGATTATAAATAACCAGATTTGGCCTGGCTCTCTTGTGGATTATGCAAGTTCAGTGTGGAAGGGGAAAGCGGATTAAGGGCTTCATGTTGCCTATTTCTGAGCCAGGAGTTTGCTTTTACAATACAGGGAGGCGGCAAAGGAGCAGGACAGGAACGACTGCCGTCCCTCTGGGAGCGGGCAGAAAAGTGGACAGCACGAGACACCTCCCAGTTTCCTATGCACCACAAGCAATTCCTGCATGATGGAACAGATCCTTTTTTGATAATCTGGGGTCGCGGAGGGCACAAATTAGCATGCTGTACCCTCAGTGTGCCAGTGTGTCAAGGTAACTCAAGGCCACAAGTGGTGCCTTTTATTTGCGCCTGGGAGAGGGGTGACTCCTGAAATCGCTCTGGGTCGCAATCAGCTTCTCGCTGACAGTATTTTGGAGGCATGTATTTCTGGCTAGTTGGGACTGCACTATTCACTTTCCATCTGGCAGGCTTCAATTTGTACTACCCCCACAGTACACCATTTCCACGCCAAGCACGTGCCACAAACTGATTTTCTGATTTCATTCCTATTTCCAGAATGATATGTGGATGCTACTGTAAGGAAAGCAAACAAAAAGGAAGCAGTAGGTCACAGAAACTACTTTATCCATGCACTCAGAACTCCCTTATCTTCTGCTAGTTGCTAAAAATATCTTTTTTTTTTTTTTTTCTTCCCCCGATGAAACAAAAGTATGTGTGTCGCTGTCTTGGACCATGGCATTCTGCAGGAGTATGCAACTCACATTGCCAATCTGAACAGTCATGTATGTCCATTGCCATGCTATTTTCTTCATTTATTGCCCTATTCCCCAGCACTCACAAGAATAAGTAGAGAGACAACCTGATAGCAAATGAGCTATGCCTCCCAGCTTGATATCCAACCCACGGAAGCGCGCTCTGAGCATTCACAAAAGTTATTGGCTCTAATGTAAGCTAAAAAAGTTGTAAAACCAGAGTTTAAATCCCTGAGGGGTAATGCTAATGACCGCACCAGAAGACCCTGTTCCCCAGCACCAGCACGCCTGTGCCACTTGCTGCAGAGGAGCCAGGAGGATGCACGGCGGCTGCCGCCCGTCCAGCAACAGTTTCAGATGTTTAAGTCCTTCAAGCCATAGTTCCTGATACACCAGGGGGAAGAGTTGCTTTTGAAAATGTGGCTTAAACTTTTCTGTGCCCCCCTTTTTACAGACGTAAGTGGAGATAATACTGAAAATTGGGTGAGAGGCTGCAGGGTTCCTTGAGGACAAGTTAAAAGTGTGCATTAAAAATAGCCCAAAGGCCAGAGCCTGACACTAAAAAAACATGGGAAACCAGTCAAGTTCACTGATTTTTCATGCAAACTGAGGCAAGTCACTCTGTGTCAGATCTAAACCACAAACATAACAAAAAAGAGGAAGAAAAAAGAAACCACCTACAGGTCCTGTGCTCAAGTGTACTTTTGGGCACTCCACGTGTGCAGCTCCACCTCACCCTGCCTCCCCCAGCTTCATGGCCCATTTTTGTTACACCTCCTCTATAAAACACTACCTTCACCCTTCAGAGCAGTGCCGCAGGGCCACCTTACTGACTGTGAAAGACTAAATTTGTGGTGATCTGATTCATGGAAGTATGAAAGATGCGTGCAACAGTAACTGTTATTTCTTTCTATACACTATTACTACAATGATTCAAAAGACTGAGTACTGACACTTACAGTCTCTACAATTATGAAGTATCTGCTATAACTAACAGCACTTGTCTCATCCCACAGGTTTTCCCTGAATTATATTCCTCTGTTCCAGTGGTAACATTTTCTAGGCTCATCAATAGCTCTTCCTCCTCCCTATATGTTCAGCCCTGACTTATTTGTCAGGAGCAACTATATGTTTGTTGTATCCACATTGGTTTTTGTTGCTTTTTGAGTCTACTCTTAATGTAAGCTATTCCCTGACTACCTAAAGAGTTTAAGTTGTTCACGGCTTTCCAAGACATCATTGCAAAAATCCTAATACAGATTTTAATAACAATATTCACTATTGGTCATCAAAACTCAGAGTAAGTACACTGCCCAAAGTATCTCTATGCCTTTGTTATTCTCCCTGGGCAAGTAACTTGCTAAGAGCGTAAGAGTCTCTTCCTGTTGCTGGCCCTGAGGTATGGGATTTGGCCCTTACTTTATCCTATGTCTAGTAATCTATTCCTTAAAATCGTTTGGTAGGCTGATCTTCCTCTAGAGTCAGTAATGCCTTGTAACCCAAGTTTCCAAATCCTGCTCTACACTGCAGGGTATCGTGTAGAGGTCTTTAAGCTGCGCATGCTAAGAGAAGTTTGCTTTAGCCAACTAAATTAACTAATCAGCAAAAGCTTTAAGAAAAAATACTGACAGTTTGAAATGAAAGGATCTACTGATATTATACAAATGTATTTTAATAATCAGCAAGGATTCGTTGAGAACAAAATCACATCCAACCAATCTCATTTCCTCTACAATAAGGTAAAAGGCTTGTGAATAAACAATAGGAGCCATAAATCTTGCCTTTCATTATGTTTTTGACATCGGCTGACGTGGTCTTTTTATAAGTAAACTAGGCAAAGCAGGCCTGGATGAAAAACTGTTGGGTGGGAGCAAATTGGAGAACGATGCCAGGAAAGTGCTCAGCCATTTACTATGAAACCACAGGCATAGATTAAGTCCTTGTCTTTGTGCAAATCAACATTTTCAGCAACTAGGATATTGAACTAGGAAGCAACCCGATTGAACTTTAGTCACTGAGCTAAAGGTACAGGCAGTGGCACTGGTGAGCACCATGAACACTTACAATTACCGCAACAAATTGTTCTATTTTTCTTTTTCGGCAGGTGTTGTTCAATAAGAAGGAGGTACAACATGCAGACAATGTCATCCAGTGATTAGACAGATAATTAAATTTTGGGGTAGTACTTCTGTAGAAGAGGATCTGGGTGTCACAGCAGCTCTGAAGCCAGCAGGAGTTAAACTGCTGTTGTTGCTAGAAAAGCAAATACTGTACTGAAATATATAAACAGAGATAGAACCTACAGGGCTCATACAGGACTTGTTCCACTCCAGTCAGCATTTGCAAAACCTCAGCCGAACCGCTGTATCCAGTTTTGGGCAAGGCACTTCCTGCAAGATGGGGAGAAGCTGGAGGGAGTCCAGCAGAGAGCAGTGAGCATAGCCAGAGGTCTAGAAAATGCGCTCAGTGAGGAAAGACTGAAAGAAATAGGACTGTTTAATTTAACGTGAGGGGAACATGACAACACTCCTGAAGTATACAAAAGGCAGCTGCAAAGAGGCTGGGGAAAAATCTTGTTTACTGGTCCATGACAGTTAGGGTGGGAAACCAAGAGCCTAAATCCTGGTGGGGGCTTTAGGTTTAGTGTTAGGAAGTGTTCTCTAACAGCTCGTCCACTGCTACAGAACATCATGGAAAATCTCAATACACTCAAGAAAAATTGCACAAATTTTTTCCCATCAGTATGACAGCCATGCAGGTAGTTCATACTGCTGCAGAAGGCTGAACCTCTTGGGAGACCTTTCCAGACTAGTAATCACCAACAACCATTTGCATTTTGTGTATAGCAAACAAAAAAAAAAACAAAAAGGAACAACAGATGAAAGGTAGGTGCAAGATTTGAGACCCTGAGTTTTCTCAGGCCTCCATTCCACTTCACAGTAATTTAAAAAAATACTTAGTGAGAAACATATAATGGCTGAAGAATTAATGATCTAAAACTTTTGATTTTCATATAACCTGGTTCCAGCTGCTCTGTCTCCTGGGATCTTCGTGTTTGCCCCAACACCCCTGCACCTCCCTGGTCTCAGTGGCCAGAAAAGAAGGATGTTGCTCAGCTCAGCTAAGAACACCATCCAGAAAGGGGAGCATGGTCTGCACACCTTTCTTCCATGCACACTTTTGCATCCTTCGCTTGGGCAGCCCAGCTCTGATAAGGTCAGGCTATTAGGAACCAGCTAGCCCTGGTCAGCAAGCCACATCTTCCATGGTCACTCTGGGCAGAAGAAACATCAGAGCTCGGGCTCAGGAGGACAGCAGCAAATGCCTGCCCTGGCACAGTGGCTCCATGCCTGATGCAAGGTGGCAAAAGCCTGTCCCAGGTGCTTGGCAGGGAGGGCACATGCTGGCCACAACATGAGTATGGCCAAGGGGGAGATGTTCAAGACTGCTCTGGAGGTGGTGACGATGCTCACCTGGACCCTGGCAGCAGCATCCTGCCCTGCCAAAGGTGCCCCCTCTGTGCCCCACTTCCACTTGCCTCTCACTCTTTATTAGCTAAAAAATGGTCTTTTGCAGACTGGCTGGTGACCACAGCAGCAGCTACACGCAGTAGCCAGACTTAGTGGGACTAGTGAGATGCTGTGCTGAGCTGGGTTTCTCTGGCACCAGCCTCACTAACCTGTTAGCAATGGATAGAGAAGCTGTGGGTCTTGTCCCCTCTTACGTATGTGTACTTTACTGTCGCTGCGCAGGCACAAAGGCAAGATTCCTAAGAAGAGGCGCTTAACACATCTTAACTGAGTTTTCATGTCATATGGGAAATTCTAGTTATTTTAGTAATACCCGAAAGAAAAAGATTTGATAGGTGTGTGAGGTTTTTTCGTTATAACAATCTCTCTCTACCCAAACGGAAAAGTAATAACAGGAATGCAATACTATGTTGATAAACTGAAGGCTTCAATGCTTTATACTTCAAATCTTTTCTTTCTCTTTCTATTTAAAACACTTAATGTATTTTATAGTGCACTGGTTTCCATGGGTATAAGCAGACTAGTATGCAAACCTCTGAACCATGACTGTTTGCTTGTCACACTCTGGTGGGGCTGTGCTAAAACTACTAGTTCGTGGCTGCATGTAGCCTAATAACAGCATCAGAAGAAGCAGTTGCAGCCTGTAGCTTCTGGACCGCTGACCCAACGATTTAATTGAAGCTAAGATGCACTAAGGGTAGCAAATGTGAGGGGGAAGACAAACAGTGAGCGAAACACAACTGACATGATCAAACCTGCTACATCCAGTTGCTATTATTTCCACAACCTACAGTATTTATGTTGTTTCAACAATGACTTTAATTTTTCACTTTAGCTCACCGCCTTAAGAAAACAATTAATTAAAAAGGAGGAGTTTGGTTTCTTTTAAGACACCTGCTCAGATAATAAGCCAGTTTTTCCCCTCAACTCACCCGACTGATGCGCTGCCAAGAAGCGCAGGCAGTTCCCCACCTTCCCCCTTCAGCCAGGACCAGCTGCCGTTTCCTGCACGTGCCAGAGAGATGAGCACGGACCAAACCGCAGCTCGCCCTGAGGGTTACCTGCTCCAGGTCTCCGCTGCTCCGCCTTGCCGGCCACCCCGGCTCCCAGGGGCTTACAGAGCTGCCTAGTGAAAGCCACGTTTCAATTTTTTTCCCCAATTACTTCTACTGCATGACACCATGCAAGAGCTCACAACAGGGTCACAGGTATGGGTTAGGTGCTTATGACCGCAGCAGATGGACCACTGGGTAGACGTGTCTACTGTGAGGCTGCTGAGGGGCCCCAAACACTGGTCTCAAAGACAACTTTTGTGGCCTTACCAGCTGCCAAAATCTTGTACCTGCTCAAGTTATAAACAATAAAAAGCAAGACACATGCAATCGCTTCAGTTGGGGCTGGAGCTCTTATCTACTTGACTATTTATTACAAATAACCTTCACCTTTCCAAATTCCACCAGGCAGTACAGGCTACTATATGGACATAAACCACTTGACATGCTGGCTACAGCTGCATTCCCTTTGAAGAAGAGACATGGGAGCACATCTGTACCTGCATGCCTCCTCCTGACTCATGCAACATGACACTTAACAGGCTGAGGACAGTTTCTCCAGGCGCAGCTGGTAGCATTCAAGCTGCCTTATGCTTTGTCAAAGCACATGTAGCCACCAGGATAACTGTCTGTCCAAAAGTAAAATTTACTTTCATGTTAGCATTCAGATCACATCTCAGAAGCATTTTCGTAACATCTGCATTCTACCCATTAACTCTGGCACATCAGCTACTTAATATCACATCATCATGAGGATTATAGTAACTCATATACATTTAAAAGACAATAATTTATTATACATTTCACTGAATATATAAGTGTAAATCTGTTTCTGGGAAGCATTGATCCTGAAGATTGCTCTTCCAGTATCTTTAGGGGGTCAGTCAGTACCAAATGATGGATAGATGTGAAATTGTACATTCAGTCCTGAAATTAAATAAAAAATGTTCTTTAACAACAGCAACAACAAAAAGTTCTTTTTTTGCAGACTTTCCACAAGGAAAATTCGACATGAAGAATTAGTTGTGTTTTCTCTATTACTTGAAAGCAGTTTATGTCAATTACTTAGCTTTTCCTCGTTTTGTGAATTTTTAAGCGCTTAGAGTACTTTGTATGGTTTTCCTCATTTTAGAGCCAACCTAGCTATTACTAAACTTCATTAAAGAAAGCTTTGTAAGCATTCTTCTTCAGAGGTGAAGCCAAAAACTTAGAGGAAGGTTTACAGAACTGACTTTCATGCAGATAAGAGGACCACCATCAAACAGTGTCTCTTAACCACTTTATGAGTTCAGCTTCTTTTGCTATTTGGGATAAAAGGGAAGAGCTAATGTGGCAGAAAAATTTTCTTCCCACCAGCCTGCTTTTTGCACAGCTATCAAATGCATCTGCATCTAGTCACTCCAAGAGACAGTGCACTCAACTAATTAGCCTCAGATCTGATTTAGTGCCTATGCATTAGCATCAAACTAAATTTACTGGATTCTACTGCAATGTGAATGAATTGCTAAAATGCAATTCATAATTATGAAGGGAATTCTCCAAATTCTCATATGGTTCATCTTTATGAATGCTACAATAGCTGTAAGGTATTTTATCCCAACAGTCTGAAAAATAAAATGAGGTTATAGCAGAAACTTTCCATCCAGTATTTCCTTTGCAATATGTTGTAATCATTATATTGTTTTTTAGTACAATTCTTTGAGTTAAATCTGAACTGACAAGACCTGAATGGATATCTGACTGATTTCTTTCACCTGCAGCTTTGATCACTTTGTACGATGATGTAGCCAACAGCTGTTTAGAATCCCTGAACTCCACTTTTTCCCACGAATTGTACCTAAATTGCAGCAAAGGACAAAACAAGTTTTATTTCCACTTCTGCAGTCAAGAGATTATGTGCCTCCCCACCCCTTCGTTTAATGATGGTGTGGTTTCAGAGGACAGTGTAAAGATTAAGAGTTTGCAACAGAGAGATTGGAGGGAGAAAATGAGCACGGTATGGAGGAAGCAGACCTGTCTTGAATTTCTAGCAGGATTTTCTTCAACTTTGGCATGCTACTCTTCACAGGAATATAATTAGCCTGGTGTTTCTAGGTATTTCAGATTAAATATGCAATCGTGCAGCTAGATGTCAAAGGCAAAGTTCAATTATAACGAATGTTATTCACTGCATATTGGTTCTTGCTCCCTAGTTACATTCGTGGGAGTAGAAGCCATTGTTTCTCTGGAAATCCTTGATGAAAACATACTGGTTTCAGGGCTACATCTGTGGCAGCTGGCAAGAAAAAACAAGAGATGAAAGAGAAGTAACTTCTACTCTGGGACATTACATGAAATTATTCCTTAAAGATATTGTTCAGATGGAATACTTACACTTTTAAAAGTAGCTAATAAATACGAGCATCACTGAGTCAGCACTATGAAAGCGGGGACTAAGCGTAATTTCTGAAAGGGATAATACTGCTGATCTAGCTTCACAGGAGCACTGCTGTGGTTTATGTTTATCTCATGCAAAGAAAATCCTGGATCCTAAAGGTCACCATTACAAAGACACCATCATCAGCCCCTCAGGTTTTGACAGAGGATACTTTCAGTATCAGTTTGGCATGAAGATACTGACAGCAAAACTGGACATTCTGAATGAAATAAAAATCTTAAAACTGGTGACTTCAGCTCACCTCAGAGGGCTTTTTCTCTTTAGTGTTCAGCCAGGAAATCATTTGTGTTTCACTCAGAGAGTCTCCTCTCTCCATTTTCAGCAAGATGACCCCTTTTAGAAACTTTTCAGTTAACATTTGTGAATTCATAAGCAAATGTATCATTTCTAACTAAAATGTCAATGCCGTTTAAAAACACAAAGTGAAACTGCTGGTAAAGCAGCCATTAATTCTGAGATGAATGTAAATGAAAAGCCCCAACATCTACACTTTGCAGCAATGCTTTTTGTTGTTTTCTGTTTGGTTTTCGTTTTAATCTAAAGCCACTGCCAAATTTGACCCTCTTCTGCAAATCATTTTGGGTCTGTTGAGAACTCAGGAGGAGTAGGAAAGAGGGAAATTCATCCAGTCCTGCAATGATCTGTTTCTCAAAACTTGCGTCTGGGGAACTTTTGAACCAAGGCCATAACATATGACATGTGTGACGATTTATCAGATTTTGTCATTCACTGGGCCTGCCCTGCATACTTCACAAAACAATCATTTTCCCAGAAGCTGATCTGTGCCAAAGTAAATTTTTTTTCGTTTTTATCTGAGTATATGTGCTACACCTTTCCTTCACATCTCATTCACATCTTCTCTGCACTACTGTTAGCAATGATGATTTTAAGAAGATGGGGGAGACCACCTCCAGCTGAGTAGCAGATATGTGGTGATGCTTTTCTAATAGATTAGAGATACAGGTTTATAGTCTGCTAATGACATAATTTGGGTTTAATGTAACAAGCTGTGTTTTTGTCCACCAACTTTAGGCAGTTTATTGTCTGCCTCTCCAGATTGAGTCCAGAGAAAGGTAAAGGCTACTTTGGGCTTCTACTGTGGGTAAACATAATGTGAAATTATTGGGACAACCTCAGAACTGCAGTACTGTGATTCTGTTGCATTGTGATGATGTAGGAGAGCAGTTACTGTACAAGCACAGAGTACCTTTTAAAAACCATAAAACAGACCATATCAAAAAGTCATTTTTTGCCATAATACTCAAAAATACAAGCTGGTACTTTTCTAATTATTATCTCTCACTTTCCAATCCAAATCACAGCACTTCTTAAGCTAAAATTTCAATTAATTGTGAGACATTTTGCCAAAACCCAAGAATACCACAGCATTGTACGGACTGCTTCTCCTCCACCCACAAATCTTCTAAATCTATGCTGAACAAAAATAGAGCATTAGATAAACCCTAACCTTAAAAGAGAAAATAAAACAGAAATACCAATACATACCCTAGTACTTTTCTTCCTTATTTTAATTGGTTCTTTTTCTCTACAGCAGGACCATTATTCTCTGAATCAGATACTTTTCTAACAATTCAATTAATTATAATTTACAGGGCTGAAACGGCACTCTTCTGTGTAATGTACAAATGCATGGGGCAGGAAGCAACAAGCAAGGAACAAATCCAAAAGTCAGGTAAGGCAAAAATAAAAGTGCAGTTAAAGGGAGATATTTGTCTTCCATCAAATGTTCTAGTGGGACAGTGAGCAGCCCTCTGTTGCCTAACTTTGCTGGGACTGTTTGTGTGCATAAAGGCATTTATGCATTCATTTTTTGATGGCCTGGGATTTTTAAGAGTAGATCAAACAATCTGGGGGAAAGCGTGGAGAGGAGGTTTGAAATTCTCATATCCATTCAAGTGAGTTGTTGCATCTAAGTGTATTTTGACTCAGCGCTTGCAGTATCAATTACTTCGTTGTGTGGACAGGTTGGAGCGGAAAATGGGCACATACAAACACACACACACACACACACACGTGTGGGTACACACACACATGCACACACATTGCTCTGTACAGTTCAAATTTACTTTATCCAGTGACACTATAAAGACACTTTACACAGGCAAAACGCGCTGAATAGTAAGCCTTTTGGCAGTGGTGTCCTTAGCAGGTCACCACAAGAGTGGAGCAATTCTTCTCTTTCTTTTCTTCCTTTGTTCTCATTCTTATAGGGGTTGTGACCGTCTTTGACACCTCCCTGTTTTCTCCTGTGTTTTTACCATATATGGCAATTTTATGTGGGATACATATTCCCTGTTCTTTGTCACGCCCTATAACCAGTTTCCCCAGCTCTCCAGGCTGCACTCCTTTAGTGACCAGTCATTGACCATCTGTGATTTGTGCTTCCACCCTTGGCATCCTGTTATCCCCTTGTGCCTGTATCCCCAGGGCCTCTACTATCATCTCCTGTCACCTTTGGGTTGCACTCTTGAGGGCCCCTCCTCAGGATCGTCTCAAAGCTACATTATCAGGGACCCCATCTTGAGCCCCAGAATTCCTGTGGTGTGGCTATATTTGAGGGATTTTAAAGATCATTCTAGACTAGGTATTTCCCAAATGTAAATACAAATGCGTAGCAAGTACAGGGACCCATATCCAATACCGCCTTTCACTGTCTCCAGTAGGGTTTCTTTTGTGTCAGGACGCATACCTCCATCACATCAGTAGTCTTTAGACAGACCTCCAGGAGAAGCAGGACACAAGCTTCTTATGCAATAATAAATACTGTAAAACCCAGAACAAACTCTGCCTGACCTTCAACCACTTTCCAAGAAGTAGTTTAAGTATTTTCCAAAAAGGCAACAGTTATGTAGGAAGTTGTCCAGCTTGGCAACTGTTTGAGAAAGAGATGCCAAAAGTCCAATCTCATTTGCCAGCCTCAAGAGTATAGTGTCTATCTGCAACTTTCCATTCGGTAAATCAGAGATAAGTACTAAGCCACTTTTCACATCATGAGAACAATGCATCTATGTAAGCACACATCAGTCCCACTAGTTCACTGTATTTATTTTGTTTACAATGTTAAACCATATGAACACCTTACTTAAGCACAGACATTTTGGTCTGACTTGAAATTCTATTTCAAATGGTAAAAATTCCTCTACCAGCATCCATTAACATAACCTGACATGAAAGCTAAACAAAAGTCAGAGGTTTTGAAAAATGGTGCTGGAAGAGTTGCTCCAGCTTTTGTCAGACACCTAAAAAGTTAGCCTAGCCACAGTGAAGAAGAGATTATTTTTTTTTCCCTACACTTTATCAAATCTTCATGAATTATGCTGGGAAAAGAAAAGGAGATGACTTCAAAAATATGTCTTTTGAGGGCTATCAACCCCACTTGCTCTCTTGATCCTCCAAAGCAAGTATGCATGACTAATTCCAAATTGTATTTGTTTTCAGGTCTTCTTACCTACAGAGTCATGCAATCTGATTTAGAGGCAGCTGCATTCCAAGCACTCTGCAAGCAGAGGACTCCAATGCTTCAGGGTATTCTGGTTGATAATATTTTTGCAATGCCAAAATACCACAGACCGTTATGCAATCATATATACTTCATCTAAAAATAGGACAGCAAGTTTTGCTATCAGGAAGAAAGATTTTTTTCCCCCCACCTCTAAAAACAAACTAATCACAATATGTTTAAGATGACTACAAGTGGTCTAAAGCACATGAAACTTATTTTTTTAAATGTTCATTTGAAAATTAGGCATGTTTCCACAATAAGTTCTTAATCAGCCCTTGAAAAACCCTTGAATAGATCAGAAAATTATTGGTTGCTTGTTATGGAGCAATTCAATTGTACTACAAACTTGATGCACAACTGGCAGATTTTGAGTTTGACAAACTATCAGACCAAAGAGAACAAGGGCTGAGTACTGAAATGCTCCAAGCATCCTGGCCACAGTCCCAGCAAAGCACTTACGTGCTCCATTTAAAACAGCCAGTTCCACTGCAGACTGTTCACTTGCAGAAAGTCAGGTAGTACAGCTGTGCTGTGTTTGCACGGGAAAAGTCCTATATATGGAAAAAATTGCTTGAGGTAGCTTTCTATGTAAACAGACCTTAGGTCAAAGAGAAAATATTGTAAAATGGAGAAAAGTAATGCTGCTACTTGCAGGTTTGTTACCCAGTAAGTTAGTAAACAGAAATGTGCATCTAGGTCTACCACATTTTCAATGTCTTTGCATGCATGATTTTTCTTGCTTGGAAGGTATGTCTAGGAGCAATAGTGGATCTTGGTCTTCTGGGTGGGTGATCAGAGTGTCTGGTTGGAGCATAAGCTGCAGATGCCCAGAAAACCCGGGCAAATCTCTTGCTTCCACAGGCAGATCAAACCAGCATATCATGAAGCACTTCACTTCTACCGAATGGACACTGCCCAAAGTGCCACACAGACAAGCTGTGTCGCAGCAAACCTGCCACATTTGGACACGCCAAATTTCTGAAAAGCAAATGCACACAGGCTTCAGCTGAGAAATCAGGGAGCTAAAGCAGCCATGAACGTGTAGATGGGACATGGTGCTGCCGGGCTTTTAATTATGTAATTTCTATTCACAGATGCAGAGCTGAGTATTATATAGCTCCTAGCACACGAACTTAATGATAAAGTAGTAAATGAGGGAAGACACTAAAACTACACAAAGTAACCACAGAAAAACAATTTCAAAGATAAAGTGATTTTCTGAAGAGTGCTTAATGCTGCAACTTCTTTTATCTGCTTCTGCTCCAATAGCACAACGTTAACAAAACAAAACAAATCCCCCAAAATTGTAATAAACAAAGAGGAAGAAAAGAAACATCAGAAACACCATCATTAGAAACAGTCACTGTATTTAATGTTTATAGGACAGAGAATATAAAAAGTAACATCGCTCTCTGCCACACAGCCCACGCTCACTCTTCAGGCAGAAAAGCAGAACCTAAAGTTAATGTACAATGAATTTTCCAGTCAGTACAGGCAGCCTGGTAAACAACACACAAAATAAGAACAGACTTGAGTCTCCCCCATCCTGCTGACTCCACTTGGACTGAATGTTTTACTGGTTCAAAGGGCTGCTACATAAACTTTCGATAGTGTCCTGCATGTCCTGGTTTAAGCCAGACAAAAATCAGAAATGTTAAGCTAGAGCAATTGTGACTTTTACTGGCCATATGTTAAGCTAACTTGTTAATTAACTTGAAATTTTAACCAGTCAGATAGCACTATCTACTATTATTGAAGTATATTTTTATATGATTGCAGAAAATCAGATGTTTATATAGCAATGCAGATGAGAATGTAGTGAATTCACATGTAGGGTTAGTCATCTATTCTGCTTTTTTAAAGTATTTATTTAAACAGGCAACTTTTCTTGGTATTGTAGCAATTGTATGAAGTTTATAAAGGCAAATACACAATATTACTACTGCAAGAAACTGCTGCAACTTGAAAATTTTAAATACATATCAGGTTGATTTCATAGCTGAGGACCATGTTCCTACATGTGATACACAGGGTGAAGAAGGCTGAAAGAACCACCCTCTGCAGGAAAATAGGGCTTCTGAGAGACACTGCTCAGAAGTCTCAAAATCTAACTGCAGACTTTTTTAGGACAAATACTCTGCTTGTAAAAAGTAAAGAAAAGAACCTAGAAGAAATAAAGAAAACATTTCAAGGTCAGTTTTGTACCAGTCAAGTTATGCTGAAAAAGAATTTATTATCTTTATTCTTAAGTTATTAGAAAAAGCAGAATGCACCAGTTTGCAGTTATGCAAAAAAAATCTGTTTCTCATGTCAATACGATATTGCAAAATAGTAAATGTTATCTGAGTAATATCTGGCTGAGAATGCACTAGAGGGTGACGAGAATATTTCTGTTTACTAACAAGGTAATGTTTGAATTGATTATCCAGTAACTACTGCTGATAAGCCTGGGTCAAATGTAGGCTGATTTATTTCTTGTCTGATACTAGCACTAAGAAATATCCCCAGTTTTAACCCTGAAGTATTGCTCAAGCTTGAGTGAAATATTTGCCATATTTTTGTATTTTCCATAAATTAGTATTTTACAGACAGGTTTGGTTTTGTTTGCTTGTTTAGTGTTTATAGTTACATATATGTCTCTCCCTGAGAACAATGAGGCCTCTAGGTATTCAGCTTCTGTAAGGCACCTCCAAAACCGGCACTGTAAATCCTTTGTCCAAACCAGGCAATTTAAGGGGCTGAGGTCACGTTACCTTCAAGTCAGTGGTGAGAGCATGAAGGGCAATCCACAACGCTAATTTTTCTGGCAGGGACATATCAAGAGCTGCCCAGCCAGAAACACTGGGGTTTAGGCTGCCTGAACTGGTACTGTGAGCGCTTAAACCTCAGAAAACAACTGTCACTCATGAAGGCACCTGAAAATCCATTTATTTCAGTTTCTTGAGGCCTAAACTCAGCCCCTTGCACTTTGCTTAGGCATCCTCTAACCTGTAGATAGGTATGGAAAGTACTTGGGTGCTAGGTCAATTAAGGGGCATGACATTGCCCCAGATAATGAGCTACAATTTGTAGGCCCTGAGTCCTGATTCCCAGGCAAGAACCCTCTCACGTTCACAGTAAAAGTCACATTGGTTAAGGCTATCCTCCATTATCTTGCTAAACCTTCCTCCCTTCCTCCACTATAGGATAATATTTCCATGGAAAGAGCAAGAAGAAAAAGAGAGCAGCCTAGTGGTGGAAACACTTCAGCAGGCTGGAGGAGATTCTGGGTTCTCCCAGCACCAAATTAACACAGATAAACAGCTTTTTTGCAACCAGAGTAAGCGTCTGTGGCTCCTATTGTGTAGTGCCACAGTGGAAGGGAGAGAACAGGAAGGGGGCAAGGCTGAACACCTTGATATTTCAACTCGACCCCAAAATGTAAGTTTTGCAATAGGGAGTTTGGAGTAATCATTTCCTGACGACTGTACTAGAGGAACAGTGGTTGCATCTTCACTGTCCTGTTGCAGTATCCAACATGCCACAAAGGCTGCCACCTAGAGACCCCCCCACTCGGTACGTATGTTGGAGACAGACACAGCTTTACCCAGCCTTTACAATACTCTCTGCAGTAGTCACTTTCCAAGACAGCTGAATAATGCCTCCCTAGTCCTCACCACGCCAGAAGCCCTCTACCAAGTCTCTGTGTGTCAACTAGGCTACACAACACAGGGCAGGACAGAGGGCTGGATCCACTGCGTGCTTGCTACTAAGTGCCTTGGAAAAGCTTTGGCCAAACACCGTGAGCAGAACCGTATCCATCCTACAGCTCATATCCATCCCCCTTTATTTGGTGAGGCTCACAAAGTGCTACGTGTGCTTTCCCAGCCTCCTTCTCCATGAAGGCTGTGGTCAGGTGCTGGTCTGCTTTCCTTATGAGGGCTATAAAGCATGGGAAGGCTGATGCTGTGCTATATTGCCTGCGAGCCTTCCCTGTGTTCCTAGAGGACCATGAGGATCAGTGGCAAGGATGTGTGAGGGCTCCCTTCTAAAGGTTGCCTGGTGGCATCAGATAAGTCAGGAGCAGGCCAAGTGCTGGGAGAGCCTGGTGGGATAGCTGTGTTGTCTCAGGACACTCTGTGTACACAGTATGGATAGGCCTGGCCACATCCACATGCAGCTTTGAGACCTTTAGTGTGCATTTGGATAGGATGTCCTCTCTGGACTGGCACCCAGAAACAGACAGCTGTGTCATCTTCTCAGCCAAGCAAAAACATATTAGCTATGCCAAGCACCAAGGAAAAGAGACAAATGAACTTCAGCAGCAAGGACTCAGAAGTGGAATTGCAAGGAATAGATTTTTAGTTACTCCTACATGTGAAAGAGCTTAATTCTCCTTTGTATGCAGGATAAGGCTCTGTAATGGTGGAGTTCAAAAGCTTGTACATCCATGTAAGATGCCCCAGAACTGCAAATAAAATATGAGGTTGAATCTGGAAGCCCATGTCAGTAGGCTGCCATACCTAATCTCATTAGCCCTCAGAGCAAGGCTCCTTAGCTCAGGATCAGAGCAAGGCTGACAGGGTTATGTCCTTTCTGGGACAGAATTACTTGGCAGCAGTTAAGGGCTTTTTGCAATGGTCTCTGCTCTGGCCACTAAACACGTCCTAGCTCAAGAATGGCAGAGCAGATAGAAACATCCCTACAACAGTCGGTGTCAGGAGGTCAGTCAACTGTCACCCATCCAGTTTTCATAAGACAAGAAACAATGGGGCTTCCACTGAAGATACAGAAGTAAGCAATTTAGAATCAGGAGAAGGAATTCATTCCGAACCAAACCATAAGCAGTCTGAGTACCCTCTACCTCACTCTGTTAGAGAAACAAAGAGCTTAGTTGGATAAAAATTAAGTAAAAAGAAATCTGACACATTTTTTATAAATGAGAGGTTATTTTCTGTTACACTAACCAGAATCAGAATACAAAACAGATTCATGGTTCATGTCAGAATTAATGACTGTGAGGCTTATGTTGAGAACAAACTTTTCCTTATTGGCATGTTAAACTGTATAATTGGATTTGTGAAGGTCCTACATGTGTTCTTGAAGCTTCTAATCTGATCAAAGTCAAAGCCCTCACTTAGCATTGCAGGGTTTTTGCTTTTCCGTACCTACCCAAGTTTTCTGATAATTAGAACATTAAAGCTGAGGGTGTAGACAAGGGAAAAATGCTGCAGAGTTGCACAAACCAAGTCTATTACATAATTTCTGTCTTCATGACAAAAAGGGAGAATACGTTGCATGCTACATTACTATGAACTGAGGGCAGACTATTTAACTTGATAAGAGAAAATAGTTTTTTCACCATGTGTGAGTGGTTACACACTAGAACACATTCCTAGAGAACCTCGGTTCTAGTTAAGTTGTTTCTGTGATTCAGAAAGGGCACTCGATAATTCTTTTCCACAGAGAGGAAGTTAGAGGGAAGACTACCATGTCCATTATCTGTTCAAGGCTTATAACCTTTTCTGCTAACATTTGTGTTGTTATTATAAATTGCCTTCTCACTCACCACCTTGACTTCCCTGTTAAATAAATCTTGATTTAGAATTGCCTTCAGTCAAATGCAATTCTTTGGAAGTGACTCAAAGGAAAAATCAAAGCTCAGCTTTGTCCCTAGGAGGTGGCTCCTGCGTCTGTTGGATACGTGGAACCATTTGAACACATTACCATTACATCACCTGCAGACATGCAGAAGCAGTAAAGATGGTTACGGTATCTTTATGGTGATGGCGTTACCTACAACCTGGGCTTATAGTGGTGTAGTTCCATTCTTGCTAGCATTGGCAGAAGTGCCTAATTATGTGTGGCACACTATCTCTACTGAGGGAAATTAAGAAAAATATCCACAGCAGGAAAAGCCAAGAAAGGAAGCCAATTTACAGTGAGACAGCTCAAAGTGTTGTTCACATACAACACCTCAGAAAAGCTCTTTCATTCATTATCTACAAAATAATCTCATTTAGAAGACCTAGAATGGCAGAGCAGAAAGCATGTAGTTGGTACTGAAGCCTTCATCTGCTTCAATGCCACTTCTGAATGTGATTCCTGAAGGTAAGATGTGTGAACCACTGCTGATGGCTTTAATGTCTGCATTTTGCTGTGCCTCAGATTCCTGTTACCTTCACCTTACTGCATTAAAAAGAAGCCCTCAGTAACAACTAGGTTGTAAAGGCTAAAGATAACATACATAACAACATCCTAAGCTGGCACTCAAGGGTAAGTTTCTCTATATGCTACCCTTTCTTTTTCCATGACACAACAAAATGTTTCAAAACAAATAGCTGGCATATCTACTAATCTACTACACTACTAGCCTGGCCTGAGCAGAGTAGCAATGAGCGATATCTCCTGGCTTGGAGGACTGGCCACACCCCACTTGTAGCTCCCCTGCAAGCATAGTTTTGGGTGAGAAGGTGTCAATCACTCTAAGGCTTGCAGGAAGACAAAGCAGACAGTGGTAGCAACATCTAGAGCCCATTCCAGAAATAAAACCCTTCTCTAAAGAGCACTGAAGGAACCATGGTGTCAGTTAAAGCACAGCATGCTGTAACCACCAAATTATGCTGTTTTCTTTTCAAGAGCAGTCTCCATCCCTCCTGGCTGGCACAGGAAGAACTGGGCTTCCAAATTCAGCTTTGTGCAAAGTAAGCATGGCCTCCTTTTGCCTTGGAGCAGAGAGAAAAAAAGAGAGTCGTTCCTTCCCATCTTCACACTTAGTGAAATGTCCAAATCACAAGGACAGTTAAAACTTTCATTCAGCTTCATTTTTTCCCTGCCTTTTGCATTTTTGGCTTCAAAGGAGTGGAACAGCAGAAAAGGCTCTCACCAAAGATGCCCACGGCCTCGAAGTTTGGTCAGTCTCCTGGCGATAGGATGCCAGTCCCATTCATGCGGAACACAAGGCAAAAGGAGGTGCTACCATGACCACCACCTCAGTCAGCCTGTATCCTGAGCAGATGGGGGGACTCTCTTCTGGATTTCTGTACCCTCAGTGAAAGGGACACACTGAAGTGGGTGGCAATCACTTTATATTAGAGTCCTAGATCCCAGACATTAGGTGGATTAGATACTCACTGTCACTGTCTTGCAGGACTCCAGTGCACTTGGCAGCTTGTGCCTAGGTCGCCCAGGGCACAATTCCCCTGGAGATCAGTGCTCTGGCAGGAGAAGCCTCACTGTCTGCACACCTGCCTTTCTTCCCCAGGGCTCTACTTCTGTTGATGCAACAGTGACCTCATTTTGCTCCAATCAGGAATTTTAGTCCCTATCTCCTTTACCCTACCTAGTCCCTGGCTTTCTTATTCCATTGCATATAGCAGATTTTATCTGTAGCCCATGAATGGTTTTAGTCTTCTGATGTCTCCTTTACCCATGCAATCCATTGCACATATCAGTGCAATCCAGAACATTCTCTCTATTTTCAGTATTTTCCACCTCACACCAGTTAATAAGTAAATGATTTAATGATCCTTTTAAAATTTATTTATTTAAGAGACATACCTAGGAACCTTTACTTTTTTTTAAAAAGATTGCATAATGATCTGCAAGAAATTCTGAAAGTAGTAAGATCAGACAAATAACCATCTAAAGACACAGTATAGAAAAGCAGGAATCAAAATGCCCAGAAATCCTGCCGGCACTTTCAATCCTGTAGTTATCATAACATTACCATGTTAGCAGCTCTGCAAGTCAACCAGGCAGAGGAGTTCCTGGGAAGTGACACTGGGGTCACGCGTATGTTTGTACGCACACACACACAGAGTGCACTGCATATGCCCACAGCCTAAGCAGGAGTGTGAGAGCACAGAGCCGAGGAAAAGCTTTGACAACTTTAATCCACTTAAAGCTGGTATCAGCAGCAGTGTCAGTACCGAGGGCTCCAGCACAGGCGAGCTACCCCTGCTTTATGCAAGCCTCAAGCACTTGAACCTACGACTGCTAATTCTTCTCTCTTATTGGTATCAACAAATCTAGCTTGCTGCCACCTTTGGCACAGCTTTGGCTGCAGTCAGACCCGACTGCCGTGCAGACATACCCTAGACACCAAAGAGCCTTTGAACGCCAGGTTTGCATACTGCTGCCACAACACGTGAGCTCCATCTGCTGCTTTCCAGTAACTTCTTACATCCTCCTGCAAATGGGTCCTTCCACTGTGGTAGGAAGGTATGACCTAATGGAAGTAATGAGAAAAACAATTAGGCGGAATGTTGTAATGATAACACTGTTTGAAAGCAACAGTTAATTTGGCTCTTGAAGAATAAGCATGCAACAGGCAAAGACTATATCAGAAGGGTCATACCCTTGCCTTTCTCCCTAAACTTCCCTGCAGATCTTCCCATTGAGAATGAAAATTACACAACAACTAGTGATCAGGACACTTACTTATTTTTCCCAGTGCAGCAAGGTGTTCTTTTCAGATGAGGAATAATATGTTTGTGGATTTTGCAGCTTTTCTTTGGAGCAGCTATGGGAAGACAAGGAAGTTCAAACATCTTTACTAAGGACTACACAACTCATGCAAAGCTCAAGCCTGAACATGTTCAGGTCAAACTAGTTTACAAAGAAATCCAAACCAACAAAGTCCTGTTTGTGCTACCTTTAAATGTGAGGATGGGAGCAAAACTTAAGTGTCTGGTAAAAAGGGAGCCATATTTAAGTGTTTGAAAGGAGTGAAAATAGTATTCTGTTCTGAGGATATGAAGACACAGAGACAAAAACACACCAAACCTGTACAAAACACCATAACTTGCTATCCTTCTTAAAAAAATGCCTTGAAAAAAAAAAAAGGAACTAGAATTTTGTGACTTCTTCCCTGTGCAGTCTTTTAATGGTCCAAAAGACCAACCTTCACTGGTAGTATCTCATACAGGGAAACAGTCATGCATTATTTCCAGTTAAACCAGTTATAAAAACTCAGTACATAAATGGACTCCGATCATCAACAGTCAAAACTGAAGAGATGAGAAAGCTACCCAATGACTGTTTATGCTTTTTAAACCCATTAGGTAGCATCAAGATGAACTAAGTGCTTTCTAAACCTACAATGAGGGCCTCTTTACATTCGAGGAGTTCAATCTACGAAAGAGCAAATGCTTTGGCTAGGGAGAAACACTATTAAGTATACAGCAACTTAACTACTGCTGCTTGTCAGATTCACAATAAAATGGAAAAAATTCTCAAAACAATTCAAACACAAATGAATACAAAGTAGAAATAGAAGAGCAAGGTTTCTAATGACCCTTACCACATTTCTGGGAAAACAGATTACATAAAATATTTCCCAATCTTAGCATGTGAAACAAATGATAGGCAAGTAAATCTCTTATTATCTGGAAAAAGCTCTGGCCAAAAAAACAGGTGAAGTGGGGAGAAGAAGAGAGAGGGAGAGGTAGAGAACTGTTTGAAGAGCAAATGTTTACCATCCCTAAATGGATGAGAAAATGCGTTACGCATGCCATCTGTTTAATTCGTGATCTAGCCTATTAAAGCTATTGGAGTAAATCAGACTCTGAAGAACCTACCAGAATTTCTGTAGCTCTGGTGCTGGTTCACTAGATGTTTACAAACATGTATACTTATAGAAGCAGGTTAATTCCTCCCACAAAGAATTTATGTTTCAAGATGAGACAGCTCAGGAGCTGAGAACATGAACTTTAAACTACCTCATAACTAACTCCTCTGACATCTTGCAAAGTCATCTTGGGTTTCTCACAGCACCTCCTAGACCACAGAATTTCTGAAAACATGTGTGACGTGAAATACTTCTAGAGAAAGCAAAACAACTAAAGAGCAAGGGGAAGTTCAGGAGTCTAACAGCACTGAACTACTGACCCGCCCTTTCTGAAAGGTAATGAGCTAGACTGAATGTGTACTGCAATAACATTACCTCTTCATGAAACACAAGTAGATTACTTAGTTTATGTCTAATTTCTACTGCCCTGTATACTGTAACCATATTCTTGAAACACTGGAAGTTTTAGGTTTAATGTTAATCTTTGACAAAAGAATATCACAAATTCTCATTTGTTCTCAGAAGGCTGCTTTGGGAAATTAATTGACTACTGTTTGAAGAAACAGAGCAAAAATTCTGTGTATGAACTCAGTAGTTCTTAACCACTGTGAGGCAGTGACCCCTTCATCACATTCGGTCAAAAGTAAGGACTGAGCACGCTGACTCTGTATATCTTTGCCTGTATTACAGATACAATAATGATGGTGTTTTTACAACATCCATGCATTAATCGTAGACTCATAGAACCATGCAGGTTGGAAGGGAACTCAAAAGATCACCAAACTTTCATGGAAAAGGGAGCCTACATGAGATTATCTAGTACTCTGTCCAGTTGCATCTTGAAAACCTCCAGTGTTGCGGACTCCACCACTTCCCTGGGGAGGTTGTTCCAGTGAATCATTGGTCTCACTGTGAAAAATTTCTTTCGTTTATCAAGATGAAACCTCTCCTGGTGTAACTTGCACCCATTGCCCCTTGTCCTCTCCATGGGGGTCCTTGTGAAGAGAGAGCCTCTGTCCTCTTTGCAGCCACTCTTTAAATACTGGGAAAACACGATGAGGTTCCCCCTAAGCCTTCTCTTCTCCAGGATGAAAAGATCAAACTCCTTTTGTCCTTCCTCATAGAGCAGGCTCTCCAGCACTTTGATCATCTGGGAACTTTCTGCTGTCATCTACAGACTGCTGTTGCAGCAACTTGAAGCAAGTACACCTTCAAGATGGGTGCATCTTCACGTCATAGTAAAGATAACTCAAGACATTAACATCTTGTGTAAATGCTTTGCAAACATTGTGAATTTGCATCCATGGAAGTAACAAGAAATTCTTTATTGTAGTTAAAGTGTATCCATGGATACTCTGGGTATACAGACACTGTGATTTGTGCAAGTGCAATAAACACTATTTGTAAACCCCAATGCTGACAAGGGCTAACTTCTTTATTTCCTTACTCTCCACCAGAGGCAAAGGGCAGTATGTCAGAACATGCACACCTCTGACAAAAGTGTAATTTTTTGTTAAAAAATGGGAAGTCTTCCAGAATTAAGTTGGAGGACAGGAATGGACGTCCTAGATAATCAAAATCTCATCAAAAGAACACCAGTGAATTACAGACAAACTGTCCATGAAGTAATAACTAAATGTTCAAAAAGGATAAGTAGTCACTGATCAGGGAAGAATATGGTTTTAGAGTGATTGGTAAGTAAAATTTATATGGTCCATAATGCAGTGCTGGTGTTAAGACAGAAATACATTGCAGGAACGTGTTAATCTATTGGCATGTTTAAGAATGGAAGTCCATACTCTGCACTAACTGTGGTGAATTAAAATGCACTGGAACGAGTTTCTTTTCCGAATTAAGCACTCTCTTCTCGAAGATCTCATACTTCTCTTTCCTCTCTAGCTTTCAGCCTTCCACAAGTTTTCCATTGCCTTTTATTATCATTTCTAGATATAGAATCCCAACCACAAATCAGTTCTGCCGCATCCTCCTCTTCGAAGGACTCCTGGCAGCGGTGGTACTACTGCCTCCTCCATTGAGGCACTGCAAGGTACATTTATGTGAATGACCAAGATACCTGGGAGCTCTAGGTTTAATTGCTGTAATTCCTTCATCTCTAAATGAGGGCTGACAAAATGAAGGAATGGAAGGAACTTCATGGCAAGCCTGCCTTTCAGCCTTTTATGCTCTCAGGAGTAAATGCTCCAAGCTGTGCTGGCACCAGAAGCCCTTGGAACAGACAAGGTGGCATACCATAAAGAAGCTGAGAGAATCATTAACAACTTAAATGAAGAAGACCTAGTCTACAGTTATTAAGGATGCACTAGTTTAGTATTACTCAGGCTGGTGTCAATATTGTCCAAGATGATGGATTAGACAACTTTCAATAATCACAGTAGGAGCTCCTGTCACAACATATTTATTTCATGTTCAGAGTAAAATATACATGAATAATCAGGGCTAAACCAGGACCTCGTATCTGACATCAGGCATGTTGTTACCATGTATTGCGTCTTCAATATCTTGGGGAGAGGGGAAAAAAAGCTAGAACAAAAATTCCCCAGGAAATTTACTGAAATGTCTGCAGTATGACTGAGCAAGAAGACTTTAATGTAGCAGTGAAACTCACCAAGGGCCTCTTCCTTTCTGTTCTTATTCAAAACCACACAAAATCATTGAGAAGTAATGAAATACCATTTACCCTATGCCAGCACAAACAACTCCTCCATGTGAGGCAAAGAAAACACCATCTGTCATCTTTTCTCTTCGAGTTAAAAAGAACTGACTAAAACATTTTGGGGCATAATTTCAAGGGGAACTTTACCATGGTCTATGAGTAACCAATGCTACAGAACAAACATGTCAGTTCCTGGAGAGAGTGTCTGAGCAGCTCCTGGCTGAATAGAGTTGGTCAACAGGCAAATCCTACTCTCTCTAAATCAGCAATCAAAGGGCTACCAAGACCTAATACTTGCAAACTGATGTTCATGTTGGCCTGGTTTCGCTAAGGTACAAATATTAAGACGCTTGAAACAAATGGCAAGGTATGTGATGTATTTATCTAGCAGTTGCAATCTTTAAATAAACTCTGGATATGCATTTCAAAAGACAGAAGCATTAGTCCATGCAGAAGCACTGGCATATTGTATGTAGGTCAGACTGAATGGACATAGGAGAACTGCAAAAGGTTAAGAGAAAGGCAAAAAATGTGGTCAAAAGGAGTCAAATTACTTCTGCATAAGAAATAATTACGTGAAGACTTCAGTGAAGATTTCTAAGTGAGGACCCTTCAGTCTGGAAAAAAGAGACAATTGAATGAGATATATGACAGCAGTTAAAAAAACCTGAGTGCATGAAGAGAGTGAATGGGGATCGACTGTTCACCATGTGTTCCAGTGCAAGAGCTAGGGAAGGCACCAAATAAAACTAACAGAAGGCAGATGCAAAATAAGCAAAAGAAGGTGGTTTTCCACACAGCATATGGACAAGTTTTGGATAGTAATACTTTACACAGGTTTGAAAGATGAGTAGGCAAATTCATAGAAGAAAAATCCATAACCAGTCATTAATTTAGTCAAAGCCGTATCTATCTTCACATCATCAAAGGGTTAGAGAGTGTATGTGAGAAAATTAATACATTATGATCTTGTTATATGCTTCTACAGACATATAACAGGCCTTTGGCCACTGCAGGAGACATTATTATATTCTTTGCAGTGTATTATGAAATTCTGAATATCATTATGGATGTTTTAAATAATATTATAAATGTTTTATAAAAGTAGAGTATACTTTTTCAGTAATTTAAGGTACATTATACCATAAATGACATATTTTCCTTGAGGTACGAACTACCTATTTCTTTTTTCTCTTTCCTAAAGATAATAGGAATTTAAGCAGGCTGTGAGATAACATTCTCTATTTCCTGTCTCTTGTTTTGATCCCTTAGATCATCTCAAAAAGGATGCAAATATTTTTCATAAACTTGAGCTCTATGCTTTTGACTAGATCCAAGCAAAAGAACTATACAGATATTGCAATTTTTTACATGACTTCTAATCTTGAGCTGAAATTGGTCCCTCAAATATTCTGGATCTTGTCCCTCAGTAACTCCTGCTTCCTGAAAAAAAAACCCACCAAAACTCAGAGAGTTGGAAGTATTGTAGGAGTCCAGTCACTTAGTAATGCTATTTTTATTCCATTAAGGAGAAGCAGGAAAAAACCCCCAACAAATAAACCCACAACCAACCCAAAACCAAAGGAAAAAAAACAGGACAAGTGGCAGAAACAAAACAAGGATAAAAGAAATCATTGAAGAAATGGGTAATGGCAGTACAGAAACAAATGGATTAAAAATCCATTTACCATAAACCCCCACATTTCCCCTTAATATGAATGGATAAAATTTCATGTACTGGCCTGTGTGAAGTGTGACTTTCAGTATTAACTGTTTATATAGTGTGGGATAGCAAACTCAATTAGCTGGATGCCTTTAAATTCTAAATCCCTTTCCATTTCTCTGGAAGTAACTTAAACTGCCATCTGCCATGTTGCCAGACAATTTCTGCAGGAATCAAGTGTTTCAAAATTTCTCTACTTGGAGATGGCTTGAGTTGTGTTTACATGACACAAAAATCCAGAGCTGATTAAAACTTAACAGCTAAGACTCAAAGAAAAATACCACAGCTCACAAGACTTGCTATGAATGCAGGAATCAATAAATCAAAGAGCTTCCATTCCATACCTTAGAAAATCATTTAAGAGCTCTGGCAAGCTTGACCTGTATATGCAATTGCAATACAGCAGAATTAAACATATAAATCACGGAGGAGAGTTTCTAGGATAGAGATAACAACAGTGGAATTATTTATAAATGTACTTCAGTTTTGTATACTGCACAGAGGCTAACTGTGCCCCATGATGATAACCACTCCATCGTCTGAACATGGTAACTGTGTGCATCGACGAGGGTGCCAGTTACACAATTTGAGCACGTTATTTTTCAGCAAGAGAATCTACAGATTGTTATGGCCAGAATAAATTAGAGTGATATACTTACATTACTACATTATTTTTGAGCAATATGTAGGTCCACATCAACAAACACACTCTCAAATCGGGCCAGAATTTCACACATCTTCTATCAATCAGGTATTAACGAGGCTTGCACCATTTACAGTTTACTCTTCTAGTGCAGCTGCAAAAAGCCAGTGAAAGACTAAACTGTAGTCAAAAAGACTGAAAGCAAGCCATCAGGATTTTCTACTGTTCAAAAAACTACTTTTGTAGAAATGGATGTTAGGACTTCAGAAAATGGACAGGAAAATCCTTTGAGAACATACTTTTATTTCAGAGAGTAACAGAAATGTCATAATGCTTCTAGGCTTTTTCCATGTAGTTGAGGAAAACGGCTAATAAAAGTAATGTGTCATGTAGTCACTTCTGTTCAAGTCCAAATAACTTAATGTTTACATGTCATACATCTTACTCCGGCTACCTCCAACTCACACAAAACTAGTGCAGATGGTTTCTTTTAAGGCATTAGTTCTGAAATTATTTGGCCAGTGGCTGTGTTAAGTATTCCAGCCCCATTAAAAAACAAAACACGCACACCCCCCCCAAATCAACCCTGTATATTTTACTTGCATTTTTCTCTTCTCAGAATACCTCACCACTAGTATAAATTGCTATCTGCTAGCAACCTAATAAAAACCCCACAGAAACAAAAGAAAAAATACTAACAAGCTCTACGAACACCTACAAAAATGCAGCTTTGGTTGAACGGCTCTTCTGGTGATATATTTCATATTTAGTTTCATGTTGCACTTTGCAATTGGTTTCTTTCTTCAACCGTTTAACTGCTTGATTCTACCCATGGCCATGCCACTTTCAGCCTACTTGATAGATCTGCGAGCATGAGTTACAGGCTTATTCATAAGCAAACCTTTAAATTGAATGTGATTTGGAAGTTTAATCAATTTTAGAGGGAGATACTGGATGTGGTTATCTACAAAAGCAGGAGACTAGTATTAAATGGCATTTCTGGCTGTTCCTATGAGGTTGAATTCATTGACCACTGACAGTGTCCAGCTGCTGGACCACCTTGGGGAGAGACTGAATGGATTGCCGGGAAGCTGTCTCAGGGTTTCTTGGCAATGTATTTTCAGTCACCTCAGGGTGAAGTGTCCCTGTGCACTAATGAATCCTATACCTCCATTCCACGTTACACCTGCAGGCATTTTTCCCCTCTCCGAGAGAGTACAGTGCAGATCTGTGCAGTGCACAGAAGCCTCATATGTGCTAGTCACGGCAATTAACAAAGTGGAGCAGGCTTTGTCAGGGAAAAACCATGCCAGGTTTGGCAGCCTGAGAGTGGCTAGGCTGCCGCAGCTGCATGCCCTCAGGTCCAGCCCGCGGTGAGGATGAGTAAACATTCCCAGTGGCCGCAGGCATGCAGAGCACACAAACGCAGCACTTGTACACACGTACATACAGCCAGCCACACCAGTGGGCACAGGCACACAGAGCACTCATAAACACAGCACAAACAACCTCATCCTGCTCCCCTCTCTGAATGAGTAGGACGGATGTCCACCAGTAAGGACACAGACTCCTCAAGCAGCTCACTCTGCCCAGACACTGCCCCTGGATCCCAGTCTCCCCAGTTGCTGGCACTGGACGTAGGAGCCCTCAGTGTCCCAGCCCTGCTCCAGGTGTTGGTACAGACCATCTCAGACACACAGACACAAGTACTGAGCTGTTTGCGACTCCCCTGGGCCCCAGTAGCCAACTCCCCTCCATCCTGTGGTCTCACCCTTGCAGAGACACACCACTGGTCTTTCCCTTAGGGACCCCCAGACCCTGCAGTCTCTCCACCAGCTGACTGGGATTCCCCTGCTCCCCCCAACAGAGAGCTCCTCCCGTGGTCTTGTCCTTATGGACATGCACACAGTTGGCTCCTGTGCCACTTCACCCATTTGCCAGCCAGTCCAGCTGGATCTTCACTAGTGATCAGAGAGCTGGAGCAGCTCTCCTATGAAGACAGGCTGAGAGAGTTGGGGTTGTTCAGCCTGGAGAAAAGAAGGCTCCAGGGAGACCTTAAGCCGCCTTCCAGTACCTGAAGGGGGCCTACAGGAAAGATGGGGAGGGACTCCTTTCAGGGACTGTAGTGATAGAATGAGGGGTAACAGTTCTAAATTGAATGAGGGTAGATTTAGATTAGATATTAGGAAGAAATTCTTTACTGTGAGGGTGGTGAGGCACTGGAACAGGTTGCCCAGAGAAGCTGTGGATGCCCCTTCCCTGGAAGTGTTCAAGGCCAGGCTGGATGGGGCTTTAAGCAATCTGGTCTAGTGGGAGGTGTCCCTGTCCATGGCAGAGGGGTTGGAACTAGATGATCTTTAAGGTCCCTTCCAACTCAGACCATTCTATGATTCTATGATCACACCCTTGCACTCGCTCCAGGTGCTGGCACCACAAACACATGGACCCTCCACCCCACGGTCTGACTCCAGCTGCTGGCACTCAAACTCCCGTATGCACACACTCAGACAGAACACAGCCCTGCACCCAGGAAAGAGTTAGAAATTAATATAAGAAGATAGGACAGACTGTGCCAATAGGGCACATGGCATGGGCAGAAAAGGGTATTGACTAGCAAACTGTTTACATACAATCAGCCCTTTCTGTCACCTTATCCCTCTATTTTCCCCTACTTGCTCCTCCCTGAATCATCTAAATCCCTCCTATTCCCATCTTTGGTTTCTTCCCTAAATAGCCCATAGTAAGTCCTCTGCAATCCTGAAATGCCCTTCCCCTAGTGCATCCCGTGCCTCTAGGCAGAAACACCCCTCATTTCGAAGGGTACTCCACAGCCTTTACTTTTCGTGATGGGTGTCATGTCTGGGCCATGGGGCTGCAGGTCTCCTGGGAGAGCACTAGAAGGAGCCCGGCCAGGGTGCCCCCTCCTCTGAACTCTTAGTTTGGGTTCCCGCCTGCCTTTGGGCGCCTGCGCTCCTCTGGGCGTGTTGAGATGGGCCTCTGATGGGCTGATGGCTCCTGCGGTGAGACTGGGAGCAGCCAGGGAAGGGTATTACTGGGCTCTTCCATCTGCCACTACCTCCCCGTGCTCTCTTGTGGCTGTGAGCTGAGGAGCTTTTAACCTCACAGGCATGGCTATGGGACCCGCGGGTCCCTCTAAGTCTGAATTACCTGGCTTTCAAAATACGAACCGTGGTCATGTAACTAAAGCTGTCCTGTATATCTGGAGGAGTTGGCAATATGAAGCTGCATCAGAGCTGCCATGAGAGCTACCTGCCCCGTTGCCCTGCCTGACATGTCTGTTTTATTCAGTTGCCAAACAACGTAGCAAGAACAAAAAAAAAAAAAAAAAAAATCTGTCATGCAGCCAAACTATGGGGAGAAGGGAAGAGGAGAAAGGGAGAGAGAGGGAACTGGAAGCTGTCCCAATCTAGGAGATGCAGAATGAAGATGTGTGGAAGTCAAAAAAGAAAAAGAACAGAGTACAAAGTTATTAATATCACACTTTGGTAAAATCAAGAAAAAAGGATGTAAAATCTGTGTCCATTAGTAAGAGTTTCCAGAATTCAAAACCATATCTCTAGAACACAGAACATTAATTCAATCACACTTCAGCACAGGCTTTTGGTAAGCTCTTGATTAACTTACATGTTTACAAAAGTTAAAATTCCCCAGGAACAGATAACAAATACTTCATAAAGGTTTTCTAAGACTTAGTGCCAAGTTATACATTTTAACAAGAAATATTTTGATGTTGATTCCTAGGAAAGATATTTTATTTTATTGCTTGCTTTAGATCACTGAACTTTGCTGCTATTCACATGAACTAAAAACAAAAGAATTATGACTATCCCATCTACTTAGCAATCACTTCATGGCTATAACCATAGACAATTATTATAGACAGTTATTACTTTAAACTATGTAACACCATCCAAAACCTGTGCCAGGTACTATTGAGCACATAAAATGCCCAATATTATCCCAAATATAAAAGACAGAATATCTGAGGAAAGAAAATGAACATGAGCATGGAGCACAACACTTTCAAGATGTGTGTACAGAAAATTGTGTAGACAAGTTTTAAAATTCTCCAATACATAAAGACGAAACTACTAAGGTATATGTTATTGGGCCACTGGGTCAAAGGCAAGATTTACTATTAAAATAGAATACATGTATCCCCATGTCACATTTATAGTATACTCAGCGTCGATGGATCCACCTACTTCTTTCTATAAGCAGAATGAAATGAGAAGCAAACTAATGCAAAATGCTTCTCCCTAGACTATCTATGCAAAATTTTTCTGCCACAGAAATATAGCACAGGAATTATCTACAGAAAACTCGCATTAACACACAGTTCATTTTCCCCAACCTCTTCAGGAAAGAAGAGACCACTCTGGCCTTCTAACGCATCTTGCATTTTAAAATGCCATGCTGTGAAGAATATTGCTCTCTTGACACAGTTTCAACGTTTTATTTCAGCCTCTTACATAAAAGCATGTATTGCAGCATCCTTCAAACATATTAAAACTCCTTAAGCTCTGAGTAGAGCCTTATACAAGTCCTTCCTTGCTGTACACACAAGAAGTTGATATGATTGAAGCCACTTAAGGTTTTGTCACTATTGCACAGAATTGGACAGACTGCCTCCAACCTCTATCATGCAACCTTTGTTACCACCTGACAGAATTACTTCCTTTTATCAGCTGAACTGTACTCCCCAAATCATCGAATAACCTCCTACTTCTAGTTGCCCACATAACTGGTTTCCTTGAACTCTAACCTTGTTTTGCCTCTATGGGAACCTGGTAATTTGTACAGGCTTTCCTTTTTCTGTCCTGTATCTTAGCAGAGTGCCCTAGCCACTGGATGAACTTCTAGGGTTTTTTTCTTCCCTGTTGAAGTCACCTTTCAGGACCCCATCCTAGGACAAAGGTGCTCTTCCTTCTGGAAATGAATTCTTTCCTAAAAATGTTCTACTAGTCATCTTTGTCTCATCTGAGGCTCCTTTAAGGAGTCTCACCATATTTAAAAAAGCAGTAATTGTCTGTAACAAGTTTCAGGCTATGTTCCGAACTTCCTTGCCTGCGCTGTTATTCTCCTCACTTATCAAACCCTGAGGTATGTTTCAACAATAATTATCTGAAAAGACAAGACATGCTTCCATGGTACAGAGTAAGGATGTTTATTTAGAGTATACCACAAGCTTGCACCACAGGTAAGAAAACAACAGGCTGTAGGGCTGAAGAAGGCTTTTAAGATAATCAGTTCAGTCTTCTGCCATTATCTCATCTGAAAAATAGTTTAGGTTTCTTGCCTCTGCCTGGGAGCCTGAACCAGAACTCTGTTGCTCTGTTAGTTTACTTACCTAATACTCCCAATATTACATATGTAATTTATAACTAGGATGAAGATAAAATCCATGATGTCAAGTCTGTTTTGGACTGGCTGAGAAAACTGAGGCATTTATTATGTCCATATCATTAGCTGATTAAGACAGAATGCATATTAAAACAATTACATCATGTTCAATTCATTAGTTAAAAAGGTTTGCTTATTTTCAACTGCTAATGCCAGGTCCTCAAAGGAAATAACTCAAACATCCAAAAGAAATGTCTTATCTTACTTATAAAGGTTTTACTTATAAATATCTTACTTAACTGAAAAGTTGCCAAACGTGCTTTAAGATCTCAGAGCTCTAAGTTCTTACCCTCTAAGTAGTTTCCATTGTATAACAAAGATAACGTGGCTACTTTTCTAAGAAAAAATAACATGTAGGGAGTGTGCTTGCTTAAAGAAAAGAAAAAAGACAGATTGAGAGCTAGACGAAGGACTGTGTGCCATACTGTTCTGTCATTACACAGACGAATCATGACTAAAAAATTCCAGGGAAAAAGCATCAAGCTACAAATCCATTTCTGGGAAGCATATGTAACGGAGTTAAGTATTTCAGAGCAAATACTGTACAGAAAGAAATTACTAAACTTAAGCATTTCAGCCTAGCCTGGAAATCAGAAGGGTCAAAAGAACTCTTGTTTTTCTTGATGGTGACCATGACTGTGGTACAAAAAAATAATCTTGATGACGATGGTAGCCCTATACATAAACACATTAAAAATGGTAGAAGTGTCTGCAAATTTTACATGTTTAAATCAACTTGTAAAAGAATACAAACATTGTAGAACCAAATGTAGCAGGAACACATTTTCTGGTTCTGCTAATGTCAGGACCATACCAAAGCAGAGCAGAGTGTGGCCATGTGGGTTTTCAGGACACGTTTACGAGAAAATAGCACAAAAGCCTACAGTGCTGCCAAGGGGCATGGTAAATTAAATAATTTAATGAGAAACACACAGAGAAAGTGCATCTGATATTTACTCATTACTGAAAGTGAATTTGATGTCTACTCATTATTGTTCCTCTGTTTTGGTTGACCCACGGTTTGCTTAAGCCTACAGCAGCTGAAGTCGTGGGCAGCCTGAGTGGGCAGAAAGTGAGCATGGCACAGCTCTGCTACTGGTATAAGACCACTGAGAGGATCACTAGGAGTAAATGCATCTTCAGCTCTGGCACCGTGTGACTGCAGCAACTGGCTCCCTTAAACCTGTACTCTGTCTTCGAGTGGAGGGAGGAAAAAAGGAAACATGTCAGAGACTAAGATTTTAAGAGTGTAATTGCGGAAATCACGACACACCCCACAATGATCCCAAAGTTGGAAATCTATGGATAGTTGGCAAGAAGCTTTCAGTGCAGCACATTTCTAGAAAAAAAAAAACCATTAGCCTTCTAAACAAAGAATGCTAACTATTGCTGTAAGTTCTCCCAGGCAAAGTCTAACATCATGGCATCTTAATGTGTAGTACAGAGTCTTTGCTTTGGTCCAACACCTCCTTTTCAAAGAACTGTAATCTCAGCTTTCTATTTTTGTTTTCTTATTGCTGTGGTAAAAGATTTGTTTTGCTAAATCTGAGTCTTATCTTCTGGCTGTGACCTGAGTAATATGACTTTCTTTTCAAGGAAGACTTACATTCATCCTGATGGATTTTATGATTAACACAACAAAGAAGTCCCTTTTGTTATTCATTAACAGGCTTCTATCTACACCAAATCAGAAATTCCTCAACATGACCAAGATAACAGTTAGAACATGCAGATATCCAGCAGTTATTTATGCCTTGCTGATATAACTCCCGCACATCACTATAGGCATGGACAATTCACAGAAAAGACAATGAACTGACTGCTTTAAATGAAGAGGCTGCTTTAGACTACCTGCCTGAGTCTGGAAGGAATCAAAACTGCTTTAGGTACAGCTGTTAATTTACCATGAAACCACATTTGAATAGCAGAAAATACAGGATCAATAGTTCTCGCAAACAAGTGTGTTGTATGTAAAAAAAAGGGTTATCAATATGGTGAGAACTTTTTTTTTTCTTCAGTATGCACAGACTGACCACGATTTTTTATTTAACTAGGATGCAAAGCCATGAACTGCCACTCCTCATTTCCTGTGTGCGATAAAGTTCTTCAGTACACTGCCTCATGGTCCATGATCTGTGCTTTTGATCCTTGGCCAAGACACAGCCATTGCACCTGCAGAATGGTGCACTTCTTGATTGGCTCAGAAAAGAGGTCTCTTTGCCATTGGCACATCACCAAGGCTGCCTGTCCTAGAAGCAAAAGGTGTCCCTGTCAGAAGGCAAACAGCTGGGAAGGCAGCAGCAAATAAGGAGATTAGGGACAGAAAGAAGAGCAATATGTTCCCCAACAGATAAAACTAAAGAAAGCCCTTGAGTGTGTCATTGAAGCCTGGCCAAAACATGTTCAACAACTTTTCAAAGATAAGAAATATCACTTATAAAGACTTTTTTGGTCAGGGGCTTCCTGGTCCACTATGATAACATGATTGAATTGTCGGCAGGGGGCAGGCGGAATACTTTTATCAGATGCAGAAAGCTCTCTGGCACTTTAGAACGTGTACCAATCTGAAGACCCACTACCAGAATAAGATGGGGGGAGGACACAGAGGGCTGTATCAAAGAAACCAAGTAAGGTGAGAGGTTAACAACCACATATATCATTGGATATGGCTCCTGTACTCAGCTTCCTACACTTGGGAGAACACTTAAGACCTCCAAAACATTATTAACTGCTACAGTAGACACTGTTTTCTCTGGGTTACAGTCCGCACTCTGAGGCATTTAAGAAGGTTTCCGGCACAAGACTGTCCAAGCAATTGAGAACTGATAGTAAGACTCCATGTACACTGCTATTACTGATACTATTGCCATGCACTGCCACTATACACTATTGCTACTTACACCATGCTAATGATGCCTTGTGATCATTGCTTCCGGAAAAGAAGATGGGATGTTTTGAAAAACAGTCTATTCACTGTTCACTATTCACTATTCACTGAAGGGACTAGCCAGGAGAGGAACAGAATTCATTAATTTGAAATTCTCTCATAGAAAAGATAACAGCAGTTTCTTACTATCAGACTACACAGGCAGATAAAGCACAAAGGAGACACCTCTACCTTTTATTCTTCAAATCAAGAAGAACCAAGTCAGCATTTGAACCTCCTAACTGGTTTTTCAGTCAACTTTGAGAATAATGTGAAGGTAGATTTTTTGCAAGGGCAGAGTTAGTGTGTATACTAATAAAATATATAAACAAAGGATTAATCATCATTCAGGAAAATCATGGTTCTTCTTCCAGATACAAAGAGACTTTATTCTGCAATTCATTCTCCTAAACACCATGTCCCAGTGGGATGCATAAAGGAAATAATTAGGGCTAGCTTTTTACTTTCTGTCTACAGCAAAGTATAGACAATATTTGTCCTGACCCACAAACGGCACATAGGAGAAAGATACAGTACTATGGTTTAGCTTAAGTCAGTTAGATCACGTTAATTAAAGGAATATCTAACAAATTGCAAAACTTTATAAGGCCTTAGCAACATTTTAATATGGAAAATTAGCCCCCTTCTCTATCGTTATTTGGTTTTAGACAGTACTTTCAAGTGCAGCTGCTTCAGCAAAAAAATATTTATTTTGCTTTTCTGCCATCTTGTGGCTTAACCGCAAAATGCACTTAAAAAAAGGTAAAATTGCTGGTTTGTGAAGAGATTGCTTTTTAAATATTCTTTGGCCTAAGCTGTTCTCCAGACCACCACCCCATCTCCCTAAACAGCACTGCAGCTTGCAACAGCATGGATCTTCAGTCCAACGAGTTTCTCCAACAACTTGATCCCACAGAAAGAAATAGTGTCGAGTATTTCTGGGCCATATCACTTCAGATGAGTCAGTAGAAAGTTTCAAGAAAAAACATGGTTTTAGTTAAATATCAGGCCTGCTGTGCAAGTTGCAGAATGGTCTGTCCAGAACATTTCAAGGCTGTGGTTTTCCAAAGCAGCTTCTTCTGGAAGTTCAACTTTCAACTGTTCTACTTACAGCTGAGTTACAAACTTGTATACTTAAATTTCCCTGACAGAGAACATGAGGTAGTTAGAGAGATGAAAAAAATAACTAGGAGTCAAATGCAGGTGAAAAGTAACTGCAGTATTTCTCACAAGATCCTCATAAAGAAGCTGTTGAAGTACTGTCTGGATGAGCAGACAGTGAGGTGGACTGAAAAATGGCTCAGCTGAGGCTTAGAGGGTGGTGGTCAGTGGCACAAAGTCTGGTTGGAGCAGTGCGCCCTAGAGGTCAATATTGGGTCCAGTCCTGCTTAACATCTTCATTGATAATCTAGATGATAGCACAGAGTGCACCCTCAGCAAGTTTGATGATGACACCAAACTGGAAGGAGGTACACCAGAGGCTCGTGCTGCCATCCAGAGGGACCTGAACAGGCTGGAGAAATGGACTAACAGGAACATCACACAGTTCAACAAGGGGAAGTGCAAAGTCCTGCACCTGGGGAGGAACAACCTCAGCCACCAGTCCATGCTGGGGGCCGCCCAGCTGGAAAGCAGCTTGGCAGAAAAGGACCTGGGGGTCCTGGTGGACACCAAGTTGAACATGAGCCAGGAATGTCCCCTCTACTCAGCACTGGTGAGGCCACACCTGGAGTGCTGGGTCCAGTGATGGGTTCCCTGGTACGAGAGGCATGGACATACTGAAGAGAGTCCAGCAAAGGGCCATCAAGATGATGAAAGGACTGCAGCATCTTTCACATAAGGAAAGGCTGAGAGAGCTGGGACTGTTCAGCCTGGAAAAGAGAAGTCTCAGGGGGGGATCTTACCAATGTATACAAATGCCTGGAGGGAGGGTGCAAAGAGGACAGAGCCAGGCTCTTTTGAGTGGTGCCCAGTGACAGGACTAGAGGGAATGGGCACACACTGAAACACAGGAGGTTCCCTCTGAACTTTTTCACTGTGACGGTGACTGACCACTGGCACAGGTTTCCCAGACAGGTTGCAGAGTCTCCATCCTTGGAGATACTTAAAAGATGCCTGGGAATGGTCCTGGGCAGCCGGCTCTAGGAGGCCCTGCTTGAGCAGGGGAGTTTGACCAGATGACCCTCAGAGGTCCCTTCCAGCCTCAACTATTCAGTCATTCTGTGATTCTATGTGTCTGCAGCGAAGAATAGTTTTAAAGGGCTATGAAGCCCATGTGTTTTGTGCAACACAGAAGGCCTGGGTCTAGAAAATCTGAATATTACCATGAAACTTGGTGCCTGTGCAAAGGCCCTAAATCTGCAGAACTCCTACGTACGTGGAGTGTTAGTTCTAACTTTCACAGTTAAAAGCAGCGTATCTGAAAAAAACTCAATGTTTTAAACTGTATTCACAGTTGTAAGTACTTTTTTTTCACTGCTTGAAATTAATGAGATCTCTTGCACCAGTGGGCAGGTTCAAGTAGGTTCAAGTCTCATGTCCTGGTAACGTTGAGCACAATAACCAGATCAGGAAAACTGAGTGGTCAGAATAGAGTAATGGAAAACACAATGCTCGTGACCAAATTGAGCACTGGTCTAGGAACAGATCAGTTGATCCATCAACCAAACATAGCACTCTTCAATATCCTACGGAAATTACTAATCTGAAAAAAACCCAAAATTCATCAGTGCTATCTCAAACAGAATTGTACTACAGAATATGTATTGGCACAGACATTGCAGCTACTTTTCAAAACTCCATAACTACTAAAAAAGACTCAGTCTGAGAATAAATACTTTGGACTACATTGATAATCACCCTGCACTGATACACTACAGTCTACTTGCCAGGAAATAAATAGTTCAAAAATCCAGCAAGAAAATTATGCTTTTTCCTCAAAAGTGTAAAGCAATACTGTTATTTAGTTACATTTTATGTCTCAAAAAGCTGTATAATGACTCTTGCCAACCCATCAGTCAAAGGGAATGCAGGTGCCCAAAAGAATAAAGGATGCCAGGCCCCATTATCTCCAGACTTCTGCATGGGAATTCTCTGACGCCTCTAATTGCGCAAACCTTAGTCAATGCTCGTACAAAGCAGAAAGCTCCTAATGAAGCAGAAAACTAGGGAAAAAAATCACAGCTTTTCAAATTGTCTGTAGCTTTTGATTAGCTGGTAAAAAGCAGTTAGAAAACAGGAAGCCTGGTAACACTGATCTTGGACTGGCCTTTCTACTTCCAAAATTCAGAGTTGATTCTGAGGAGCTGTACTAATTTAATTCTAAAGGGAGATACTGTATCTCCATATGGTCAGGACAGCTGAACAGGCAAGGAGCAGCCTTGGGAGGATGAATTGTGGTGTAAAGTGTCTGTTAGACAAAACAGGCTTTCTCAATAACTTTTTTAGAGTTCTCTGTGTGACATAAATTCAAATTATATTTAAGTTTGAGACTATCAAATATATTATTAAGGGCAGCCTGTTAGCTCTAGAATCATTGAATACCAGGTTAGAAGGGACCTCAAGGATCATCTTTCTATCTGGAAAGAGCACTAGAGACATTTAAATTTAAGAGAAATATATTGGTCAGAATAACTTCAATGAGGCAGCCATGTGCCATTTGTTCTTCTTCTTCCAACAGCTGGAGTTCAGGTTTGATCCAGTAAAATACTTCAGTACTGTTTTGGATTGGAACCAGCCTGCTGAGCCTCATGTAGGAGGGAGCACATTATATCATAACAGTTCTATATGCTTTGATACACAAGCAGAATTTGGTCCAGTCTGTTTGGTAAACTGCACACATTTTGTTACCTCTAAACACACTTGCAAGACGTTAGGGTTAGATGTGTACAGTTCCTTCTATTTGAAAACCACCCAAAGTGTCCTCCTTACTATTTGTTATTCGTTCTACAGAGGAACACCTTCAGCAATTAAACTCATTTTTAGGCATGGGCTAACTAAAATTAAACCCCAGTAGTTAGTCTCACACTTTTCCATACAGTATTATTTCTAGGATGAAATACCAAGTATTCTAAGACAATAATTCATCTTTGTGGAGGCAAACACAGCAGTTTTCAGAATAAATTTGATTTTATCAAGTTACTTTCAAGTTGGGCAACAGAGGTATTTGAGGCTTTTGACTGTTCATGGACCCCACCCATCCCAGTAATCAAAATTCCTCTATGCGAGGTGGGGAATGACAAGAGGAACAGATCTTCTTCTACAGCAATACTGCATACCTCAGGGGTGACATGGATCTGGTGTAATTTGGGAGTAGTTCAGCAGCTACTGCTGCAGAGCTATGCCACAGAAATCAGGAGGAAGGAGCAGCAAAGGCTCAGCTATGGCATGGTTGGCAACATTTAACACTTGCCTCCTCATAGCACTTTCCTCACACAGGCACAGGTTCAGCGGGTAGCACTGTAGGTATTGCTGTAGTTAGCGAGGGAACATATGCCAGGAAATGCATACAGCATCACTTGCACATCAGTTATCTCAGGGGCTTCACTGACACTTTCCACTTCACAGTTGGAAAGCCTAGGAGATACAGAAGTACCCATCTCACTGTGGTGAAGAACTAGTTTCTAAGCTCTGAAAGCACCCAGTTGGCCCAAATCATAAAATTAATACTGAATATCGGAATGTAGACTATCCAGGGGCTTTACAGAAGACTTGCAGTCCTCCTAAGCTTAAGAAACTTGCTGTATGAGCTGCCAGAGCAGCTTTCAAGAGACCAGGCAGCCTTCCATTAAAACCTGTCCAGTCTGTGGAAACATGACACATTTCTACAAATAAGGTTTTATTCAAAAAGCATAATTTTCCAATAAAAACTTGCCATTCCCTACTTTAAGAAGTTTCCCTCTAAAAAAGTTTCCCTCCCTCACCAATGAACAAGCTTACATTAAACTAGGTAACAGCCCATGGGGAGGGAAAGTCATACTCAAAGGCAAGAAAACACTGGGCTTCAAGATGTGAAACATGGCAGGGAAGAATGGAGAAAGCAGCCAGGGGCTGGTCACATGTATAATTTTTCACTCACAGGAAGATACCAGACAGGAGCCTGAAGGAAGACAGGTAAAATATGTTCCTATAATGTCACTATGCTTTCAGCTCAAAACCACTCCTGATTCTGTATTGTAAAATTTCAAGTATTGCATCTTCACTTTTTGTTTAGTATGTCCTTAAAAGCACAATCTTTCTTTAAAGACCCATTTTCATTTAAGGAAAAATGACCAAGAGCTGTAAACTGCAAGAGGAGCCAGGGGCAGTTCAAAACTCATGGTGTAAAGCCATGTATTGAGAACACAACCATGTTCGAGGCATTAATTCTGGGAGCCAGCACTGACCCAAATGAACAACATAATACCGCACAAAGAAGATCTGTTGTCACCCCACTCTTCATAACCGCCTGCTTGTTGCCCCATTTCTTTTTCTGCCCTTCCAAGAGTTTGGTCTTTTTTCATGGATGTTGTCTGATGTGATTCTGTTGGATTGGGTTGGGTAAAGTCCAGTGAACAGTGCAATTCTGCAGGAAACAAGCAGTTACACATACTTTGAAGTCTGCTTCAGCTGTGGGCTGACCACAGGTGCTGCCTTATTCCTAAGAAGAATGTGGTCTGCTTGCTGCTTTACAGAGCAAAGCAAAACTTCAATACTTGTCAAAAGCCTCCTCAACCACATTGCAAGAACTGCTGACTGAAAGCAAAAGTATCTCAGGCTTTCTTACCGCAGTGTGTCACTTGCTGTGCTCTGCACCGTCTTAAGGCCTTCGTGGCCGGACAAATACTGTGTTTTCAGTTTCAGATGCTGTGACAAAAGTCATAGCTAACAGCAACCCAGGAGGACTGACCCAAGGAAAATGCTCATCACCGCTCCTGCCCACCTGTCCTGGTTTGAGGTAAAACAGAAACAATTTTCAGTTCAGTAATTTTATTTTTCAGCTAAGCCTCTTCTAGCTAACTGAACTCTCTAAAATTAACGGCATATTGTCCAGACACTGTTCACTCCCAGAGAGATAAGATCTGATTGTTTCTAATTTATGCCAAGGAAGGGTATGCAGAGAGGCTCTTGCTTATACTTATTGCTGTAACAACCAACATCAGCTAACTTTGTTACTTGTCCCATTGGAGGGTTGGAAGCAGAAGAGCATAGAGGGGTCACACCTGCGAGGAGGAGCAGACAGGACAGGTGACCCAAAACTGACCAACAGGGTATTCCATCCCATCTGCCCCATGCTCAGTATAAAAGCTGAGGGATCAAAGGGGTCAGCCCTCTTTCTTCGATGGATGGCATCAGAGAAGGACTCTGTCTGTTTATCTGCCTTTGATCCTGATCCATGCATTCCTGAGTTCAGTTCCTGAGTTCAGTTCCTGTCCATCACTGAGTCCAGTCTGGGACTTTCCCTGTGTTTGCCTGTGATGTAATCATCATCCTGGGAGCTCAATACAGTTTTGTGCATACTCTATATATTTCATTATTTTCTTCTTTTTTATTATTTTATCAATATTTTCATTAGTTTAGTTTCTTTTTTTTTGAACTACTAAGTCTCATTCTCTCTCTCACTCCTCTCCTTGGAGGGTGAGGTGGGGGAAAGCATCTGTTATTTGTTTCAATCCAGCCCAAACCACACCACCACTGCATCTGCGTTTGCACAACAGGCCCCAGCTGAACAGTGAATCCCCGGGACGCTTCAACTGCAAAGCTGCAAACCTGTGTAAACCTCAATAAAGTCACATTAAAAAAGCCTTCACAAAGCGACAGCACCAGGCCACAGGTGAGAAGCTGAGCCCTGGCGCAAGCCTGGCCTGGTGACTGAAGCTCGCCCTGCTCCCAGGCGCTGCTGTGGTAACGGGCTGTCGCTGCAGTCGATGAGGCCCAGCCCGGTGTTACCGGGACAGGAGATGGGCCGCGCCCACGCCCGTCCCGGCGCCCCAGCGAGGCCAGGCGAGGCGGGCCCGCCTCCAGCCGCCCTGGAACTCGCGGTGGTGCTTATCCCCGCCCCCTCCCCATCACTCCACTCCCTCCACCCAATCAGAACTCCCCGCCCCTCCGACGCAGCCAATGGAAGGGCGCCCTCCTTCCCCCGCCTCGTGACGACACGCCGGCGACCATGTCGAGAAGTCGCGTGATACGAGGCGGTGGCGGGCTAGCTCTCTGCCCGCCCTCGGCGAGGCGCGCCGCCATTGGCTGCCTCGGGAGGCCGGCCGTGCTCTCATTGGCTGCCGGCCATCTCCCGGTGGGCGGCCGGGGTCTGTTGGCAGTGCCGCCGCCAGCGGTTGAGTGCGGAGGAGGCGGAGGGCCGGGGTCACGGGTGAGTACGGGGGGTCGGGGCGGAGGCCGAGGCCGGCAGCGGGGGGCTGGCGGCCGTCATGCCTTGCTAACGGCCGGGCAGCTCCAGGGGAGGCCCGTTGGCCGACGACCTGAGCCCCCTCCCGCCGGGCTGAGGGGCCCTGACAGCCGCCCGCCGTCCCCAGAGCCAAGGGGGCACCTGTGTGGGGTGCGCGGCGGTGGTGTCCGTTTCTGCTCTCTCCGTTCAAAGTGTGTGGATTTATGTGGGTCGTGCTGCTGTTGGCGTCCCTAAAGTGGTCCTGCCCTGGGGGCTGCCCCTGTGTTCGCAGGTACCTTCACGCCGGAGGGGAGCCGATGGATCAGCTGCCGGATGCAGCGCCCCTGGCCACCAAGCTGCGGAACACTCTGGTTCAGTACCACAGCATCCCAGACAGCGAATGGCGGGTCGCCAAGAGAACCGTGAGTGCTCCGGGCGCCTTCCTGCCTTGCGGCCCCGTTTGCTCTCTCAAGGAAGCTGAGGTCACCCGTGTCTTGGGAGGGGAAGGGGAGGGGGGAGAAGGAGAGCTTATTATGGCATATAATACATGTGTGAAGCATTTGGCAAGTTCCTGCAGGGCTTTCATATGAAAGTGAAACCACCCTTCTAGGATAGTACGGCTTTGGATGGGGGAATGTGTTTTTCCTCTTTACAGACATACTCTGTCATTCCTTCCACACATTTTCAGGGAAGTATCTCATAGAAGAATCATACCTGTGTAAGGCTGTAGGGTTTTCTTAAAGAAAATTGTGGAAATACTTTTAGCACTTAGCAGTGTTGCAAGATGCTCGCTTGTACTTTCAACAGACCAGCCACAGCCAGATGGTAGGCTCTGCCAGCCTTTGGAATCTCTTTCGTCTGTAATAATTGAACCCGTCATGCTTCAGCTTCTGAACGTTTTCCTCTTAAAAAGTGAGATCACTCTCAGTTCCTTCTCTCATATTGCTTCAAGTTTCCAGTGCCTTCAGAGCTCACACATCATTGTAAGTTTTCTGGCATCCTGGGGTGCATCAAGAAGAGTGTGGCCAGCAGGTCAAGGGAGGTCATCCTCCCCCTCTACTCTGCCTTGGTGAGGCCACACCTGGAGTACTGTGTCCAGTTCTGGGCTCCCAGGTTCAAGAGGGACAGGGAACTGCTGGAAAGGGTGCAGCAGAGGGCTACAAAGATGATTAGGGGACTGGAACACCTCTCTTATGAAGAAAGGCTGAGGGATTTGGGTCTCTTCAGTCTGGAAAAAAGACGGCCGAGGGGGGATCTTATCAACACTTATAAATGCTTAAAGGGTGGGTGCCAGGAGGATGGGGCCAGGCTCTTTTCAGTGGTGCCCGGGGACAGTACAAGAGGCAATGGGCACAAACTTGAGCATAAGAAGTTCCACCTAAACATGAGGAGGAACTTCTTTACCCTGAGGGTGGCAGAGCCCTGGAACAGGCTGCCCAGAGAGGTGGTGGAGTCTCCAACTCTGGAGACATTCAAAGCCTGCCTGGATGTGTTCCTGTGCAACCTGCTCTAGGTGACCCTGCTCTGGCAGAGGGGTTGGACTAGCTGATCTCCAGAGGTCCCTTCCAACCCTATGGTTCTATGGTTCCATGAAAGGGAATGCACTTCCTGCTTTCTCCAAGCAGTTTGCCATGCTTATTTTCAGCTGCTTGACTTATTCTGAGTCCTGCTTCATCAAGCTGGCGCATCAGTTCTAGGCTGGGTGAATATTTTTTAGTCCTGTCCTGCATAGGAGATAGATAGAAACGTATTTTTGTATCTCAGTGTAGCAACATGGTAGGACTAGTGTAAATTTCTGTCTTTCCCCTTTTATTACAATGGCTTGGGTGAGTCTTGTTGGTTTTTTTCCTTTATTGGCAGACATTGGTAAGAGAGGGTCATGTGTTCCAAACGTAACTTGATTGTTTGCAAAAGTAACAAATTCACTGTCATGAAAGGGAGGAACAGAGTATCCAAGCCTTTGACTCTTGCAAAACACGTACACTACCTCTGTTCTGCTAAATGCTAAGTTTTATACCTATACCATTGTATTTCTTTAGGAATAGTTACCTGAATCTCACTGATTCAGATCATGTTACTACCCAGATTTTACCACTGTAAAATTTCCAGTTGTCCTTCCTTCCTGTCTCCCTTCCTGCCTGCCTTCCTTGTGTTTTGGTACTGTGCTATGTAAAAGAAATTCAGAGCTTTATCTACCTACCAGTGAGATGTGTTTTGCCACTAAATATCTTAAAAGGTTCTGTATGCAGTACTTCCGCTGCTGTTCTTAGGACATTTGTGCTTATGTAATCATGATTCCAAACAAAAAGGAGCCATATGGTACTCTCTTTAACATCAAAATTCAGAGATTTTCTACAGAGGTTCCATTTCATAGTTAGACAAAAATCAGAATGTGCTGTTTTCTTTATTTTCTCTGAATAGACTACTGCTTTTGAGAAACTTCTTGTCACACATTTAAGAGAGAAGGGTATCTTAAGTTTTCTTGTCTGGCACTGTCGGCGCCTCCTGCACACATCTGTCTGGTCATGTGTCACAGGAGTGCAAAGAGAAGTTGTGTGGTCTTCCTGCCTGAATAGTGTCCAGATAATGGCTTTCCAGTTACCTTTTAATTGAAAGGCTCTTCTTAGTACTGTAGTTCCATTGTTCATAGTAAACTGGCTTGTCCTGCCAAGACACATTTCTGCGCAGACTTCTGTCATTTTACCCTGAGAAAGGCAATTGACTGATTTTTTGGAAAAAATGGAATATTATGGGTAAAAAATGTCTGAAGCATCTGCTTCTGTTCTTAAGTAAAGCGTACAAAAGTGTCCAGGTCAATGAGCACTTTGGGGTGAATCATAGTAAATGGTAAAATTGATTGCTTTTCTTCAGAAAAATTGAAGAATTTTCTGGACATCTTATAATTGTATGTAGGTGACAATTATCATCGTATCTTCCATTTTCTTTCAGAAAGATGCGACTGTGTGGCGTAAACCATCAGAGGAATTCAGTGGATACCTGTAAGTGTGCCTGCATTGCAGATACATTTTTAATGTTCCACAGATTTTTGTAGAAATTAGAAGTGAAGGCTGTGGATTCTACATACAGTCTGTGGATTCAGCTACAGGGATTCTGCAGAGGAGAAGCTAGGTGGATCATCTAGTGTGCCTGTACCATTTCTTTTTCATGCTATACTTTGATGCTTTAGTGTTGCCTGGTGTCTAGAACAACAAACAATGAAAACTGTGGAACACACCACAAAACTTCCATTGGCTGAAGTGGGCAACAACATATGCCCAGACTTTTTGGAAAGAAGGTCTGCAAACCACAGAATCAAGTCCAGGTTCTGTAGGTCCAAAGCATCACTGGGTGACAACCCAGTCAGTGCTTGGGCTGTTACAGTGACTATGCAACTGCAATAGAGTAAAATAGCAAGCATGTAGTTGTGGGAAAGATGTGTGATATCAAGGCCCTTCCTGCATGAGCTTCTGTCACTGGGTTCTGTTGGTATCTGTAGGTTTAGGTGGAGAAATAGTTACTAGAGGACAGCACCCTGAAGAAACGGGAAGTCGTGTGAAAAGGTAGTGTTTGAAAATATCTTAAAGACTGACACTACGCTCTGTGGAATTTAAGTCCTGTTAAATCTGCAAGAGCTGATGACACCAGACACCAAGATTCTGCTGACTGTGCAGGGCTGTGGGCACACTGGCATCAACAGGTTGTGTAACTTGAACCACGTCCAAGAGGGCAGTGGCTGCTATGTGCAGGTGAAGACTCCAGGGTGGTTGTGTATACACCTGGCAAAATAAAGGACACTTTGAAGAACTTTACAGACACCTACCTAGAAGCCACTGGCATGTTCACGTGGTCCTCCAGTTCTGAGTATACAGCTCAGATTGGCTCCAGCCAGGTAATTACGAGTGAATATGGGTGAATTGCACCAGTGAATAGATGAATCTGTTGCCTGACCTACTATTAATGAGCAGCGTAATGAATAAGAAGTGTATTGAAACTAATGGTCCTGATGGAGTCTTCCCCTTCAGAGCTGGCAAGTAAACAATATCTCTGGTGTCTACTAAACATATCTGATAACAAGTGAATGTTCTGTAATGTCTTATACCAAATTATTTTATTTGGTACTCTTGTATACCACCAAAGCATAACATAGTTTCTCGTTAGCTTTGTTCTACTACTATTACTTCTATTTCATGAAAATGTTTTTCCTGTTGTATTCCTGCACTCCTTTCTTTTTGCTTTTAGCTTTACTTGTCTCTGGTGGACTCCCTTGCTTGCCCAGGAAGAAGAGCAAAATAACCAGTTGTTAGAGAAACAAACATGGTGATTTTTATCTGAGGAAGGAGTTTGCCATTTACAGAACAGTGATTACCACATAAGGACAAAGTTTCTCAGAATAACATTTATTGCAGAGAAGAATAGATGCACCCATAGGTCTTTTTCTGTACTGTTTTTCTGATACAATTGTCTGCTGACCATAGCTCCAGGTTTCAAGGTATTATAGTAAGTGTGCTGTTGCAAATTAATGGAATATTTATAAAGAATTTCTCACTTTTAAATGTAAACCTATGTTTCTCTAGCTACAAAGCTCAAGGAGTGGTGGAAGATGTTACTAACAGAATAGTGGATCATATTCGCCCTGGACCTTATAGGCTAGACTGGGACAGCTTAATGACTGCAATGGACATCATGGAAACCTTTGAAGAGGTGAAGACTTGTTTAGATTCTTAAGGGAAATGTGTATAGTGTATAGATGCATACATGAATTTAACAGTAGAGCAGAGCAGTCATTCCAACAAATACTAATATTTTTTTGCATGCACATGGGATATTGTGCATACATGTGGCAGGTGACCTCAGATGATGCTTTGTGGTTGCACAGTCCTATTCTGAAGGCTGAAGTTCAGCTTTCCATCAATGCTAAAAATATAGGTGTAAAGCTTGGTTGGTGACAATTTTCTCAGGCCTGGGAGCTCTGTTAGCTTTGTATAAAATTCACATATGGAGAGTTACAGTGTGATATTTTATATGCCAAAGCTTTTTTATACAGCGTGCTGGGAGACAAAATAATTCATACTAAGGGGCAGGGCTTGCTAAAGAAAGGTAGGTTTGAAGTTGATTACAGAAGAACTGGTAGCCTTCCTTTGGTTACTGGGGACTTCAAAACCCTGTGGACGTCTGGCTTGAACATGGATTCTCTTTTGCTCCGGCTCTGTAAGATTTATATGGCAATGTATTTTTGCTAATTATTCCCTAAAATTTATGCAAACTCTATTGTCTTAAAAGATAGCCTTTTTTAAAGAATTGTTTCCATTCTGTTTTATTATTCACTTGGTGGATTAAAAATGCTTGACAGAGCATCTTAGTGCTGTGAGAGGCCTTTTGCAATTTATTTGTGGTCCTTTCAGACGTGTTAAGTAACGGGTAAGCCACATAAAACCCACATGGCTATCAGTTCCCAGGCATGACGCAGTTCTCTAGTTTTAGTCAGTGTAGTTTAAAGGTGCCAGATATTCTCTGCCCCTGCAGTTCTCAGTTGCAAATGGCAAGTCCTTACAAATGTCTAGCATTTAGACTGAAAATGACACAGCCATTCAGACCTCACTGCAGTTGTTTGCACAGCATAGTTGACAGAGTCTGTGACCTTTGTGGAAAAGGCTAGCTGCCTACAACTATAAGTCTCCCTGTGTTCATTATACTAAGATGCTTTTGTTTTCTTACCCTCCTTATTTTGTCACTCAACAAGAACTGCTGTGTGATGCGCTACACCACTGCTGGCCAGCTCTGGAACATCATAGCACCAAGGGAGTTTGTTGATTTCTCTTACACTACAAGCTATGAAGATGGGCTTCTAACATGTGGTAAGGCACCACTTATATCTGCTTAATTCTTACTTTGCAACAGCTGCTTGGCTTAAGATTTAATGCAAATTAGTTCTGCAGTAAGCATTTAAAAAAGGTGTAAGACGGTTTCCAACAAGCATTTCAAAGGTATTTTAACATTTTACACATTTAAAGAAGTGTACAAGTTACTGTTTTATCGATGAGCCATCCCTGTGTGCCAAGTTTCACTTACGCTAGCTGTGCAACAGGAGTGGTGGAGGGAAGTTGAGTGCTCTGACTCAGCTCTTACAGCAAAATGGGTGGAGTAACAACTTGCCAGTAAATGGGAGGATTGTCTTTTCAATGTCAGAATTTCTGCATCTAGCTCTGCTTGTCTGTTTGGGTGAAGACCAGACAACTTTCATGCATGAAAATACCCAGAATCTTGAAGTGTGTCTGTCGCCTATTAAATTCCCCGAGCAAAAACTTGTACATTTTAAATTTCCTGTACCTTTATTTTTTTATCTGTCTCAAATTAATTTCCCTTTTTTTTTTTTTTTTTTTTCCTTGATAGGTATAAGCCTAGACTATGGAGAGGTGAGACCTAACTTTGTCCGTGGATTCAATCATCCTTGCGGTTGGTTCTGCATCCCTCTTAAGGACTATCCTAGCCACAGTCTTTTGACAGGCTATATTCAGACTGAACTGCGAGGGATGCTACCACAATCTGCAGTAGACACTGCCATGTCTAGTACCCTGGCCAATTTCTACTCTGACCTCAAAAAGGCACTGAAAACAGACAAACAGTGACTTGAAAGCCCATGGGTTTCTTGCAGTCAAATGATATTGTTTAGCTTAGCATAGGTTAGCTACTCAGTTAAAAGGTGAGTAACATTGTTCCTGACTTTATGTTGAAGGATCCAGACAACTTTATGAAGTACTTTTTGATGTGATACTTAGCCTACATTCCAAATTATTGGTGTGAGATTCTGTTTCCCACTCAGCAGTCTTCAGCTGTGTGAAGAGTACTCTGAATCTATAAACTCCTGGCTTCCTAGGTAGAAAGCACAAGATGTGTCTGTGGACTTGAAAAATGCAGCATGAAGTCAGCTCTCACCAACAGTATTGAGAGTGGAGTGCTAGGGATTTTTCTGGTGCAGGTCGCTGTACAGGCAGCATCTCATTGAAGATGTAATTTTGTAATATATATATTTTTATATTTACTTAAATTTTTTGATTTATTTAGTTTGTACAGGTGCATCTGTAATTTGTTTTTAAAAAATTGCTTTGATTTATGGATATAAATCAAATATATAAATCAAATCAAATATGATAGGGGTATTACATAGCTAAGGTGTTAAATGATACTATTCATAAGAAAATTATTTGCTCTTGTGAGCAAAAATAAGTATTCATTATTGGCATTTCTTCAGTGTTGTAATTGTAACTTAATTAACTGTTGTATATAACAGTCTCAGTGCATGGATAAAGAAATGCCCTTACAGCTGATCCAAAGCTCATTTAAGTCATCAGGTGTCTTTCCATAGTTTTTAGTGGGCTTTTAATCATGCAGTTGTCAAAATCGCAAACCTCCAATGCATCTTCTGTGATACTCTGCACTTCTAAAGAATTTTTTACTTAAATTTGCATGTAATTGTGTGTGGCTTGAGGATTTTCTGTCTTTCTTAACTGAAAATCCTGGAATTACTAAAGCAACAGAAAGGACCAGTAACTTGCTTCAGGTATATATTGGTGTAGCCACAACAGCACAGACTGCCAATGTGCTGGTACAGCACAGTAGAGTGTTCTGTGGTAATGCCCCTAGATAGATCTTTGCGATAAATTAAATTAGCATCTTAAAACATGAGCAGCTGAAGGCCAAAACTCAAGCTGCGGAATTGCCCAGATCTGCTGGAGGATGGAGGGTAAATTTTTTAAGGATATTCAGCCACCCAGTGATGCTGACAGGTATATAGCAGGCGCTATCAAAAGTTTGCTGTCTGTGCTGCTTGGAACCTGAATTCTCTTTAAAACCTGACATTAAGCTTTTAATGTTGGTATGTGTCATTTGCTCAAGTGAGATTGTAATTATTCCTGTGCTTTACCGGTGCTAGTAGAGGCCAATTTAGCTATGTCATAGTTAGGGAAAGTACCTTGGAGCCCTAATATTTTGGGGCTAGCTGTATACATACAATCCAAGGACTGGTTGTGAACTCTCAGGAAAAAAAAAAAAAAAATCAGATGAAAATGGTTGCCCTGCAATATTGTCTCTTTTGACACTGGCCACTGTAGCCGAACTCTGAACAGTGAGGACTTTTCTTTCTCATTGCTCAAGCAAAGAAGTAGAAAAAACATGACGCGGAATATAGTGAGGGCTCTTCCATCGTGCTTCATGTATTAAGGCACTTAGTACTGTTTAAGATAGTTAAAAACAATGGCTTCAAACAGCCTTGGGTGTCTTCATAGACAGAGAATGTCAGCTCCCTGTTGGGTTTTGTGTATTCTGTAGTTCCCTCTAAACTCCTTGGTTACTCTTCCCATCTTTTCTATCTTCCTTGTTTCCCCCACAGTACTGGAAGTTCACAAGGTGATTCTTGACCACTAAGGAATCAGTGTCAGCAGACACACTTTTTCCTAAATGCCAGGGTCCATTCCTTTCTACTAGTGGTATAGTATGAAAGCCCTAGCAATACTGGTCTGTGGGATGAATCCTGACATGATTATAGAGGGAGCTGTGTAAAGTGTACCCTATTTATTCTTCCCAATTATAAAGACTACATGTACAGTGAATCTGCATATTCATGTCTTCTTTTTTTAAAACTGCTGGGACTAACTAATTGAGGGGTTGTGATACAGATGGATATAGAGAAAAATATTCCATTGCTCTGTAAAAAGCCCAGTTTAAATCGACACAGAGGCACTTCAGTGCTGGAGAAGTGAGTCAAAAGGAGCACAAGACACTTAGGGGATGATGTTTGTACAATGCTAGGCACTGCAGAAAAGATTGAGGTCCCTGTTCCAAACACCCATTATAAGGGGTTTAACACCTCTAGAGTATCTGTCCTTATTTAGTGTTCAGTGAAACGGCTTTTTATGCTTTCAATGAAGATAGCCTGATGAAGCACAGAGCAGCTGAAGAAAGAAGAACTTTTGTTTAAGTGGAAGAAAATTGCTACTTTAAGTATGATGATGTTTTTAATAAAAAATTTCTCCGTGCAGGTTTCGTTTTTGTCAACAGACTTGTTTTCAGTAACAGGCCTAGAAATGGAAAGATTTTGTGAATGAGAGCAAAGTTCCTGAAAGGAAAGTAGGCCTTCTATTTTGCATTACAGTAGTTTATTCCTTAAACACTGATTAAACTGGCTTTGTGTCTTTTAGCAGACATAGCCTATTGCTTTGCAAATTATTCTGAACAGTCAAGTGAGTAACAGAGACTATCAGAGACAGAACGGAAGCAGATTTTGTTTTATTTTTAAATCAATAAAAGAGCATAGTACAATTCTCCAGTTCTCAGATGAGGAGATACCACGGAAGGTGCTAACAAATTTTAAGGATTTATTTTGGGGAATCTCACAGTTCTAAATTTTTTTCTGATTTAGGAGTGCGGTGATTGACAATGTATGCTGATGCCGCTGCTGAGGCAATGCATAGCTGATACCCCTACAGTCATTATTCCAAGCAGTTCAGCTATAGAGCAATACACAACTAGAAGAAGGATGTCCAGTTTCATAGTATGTTATATTTATTTGAAATGAAAACCTACTTTCTTTTATATATCTCAGAACTGAGAGGAGTGTTAGATTTTGAGCACAACTGTTCTTTAACCAGAGTACATTCAGAACCAAGAAAGCCACAAAATGAAGTACTTATCTGATCAGAACCTCTTTTCCCACCATGGCATTGTTTTCCTCTGAAGTTAGTGGACAATCTAGATGGAGCCAGGACAGTAAAAACAGGAAAGCAGTTGAAAGAATGAAGTGCAGGAGCCCATATTTTGCTTATGAGGAGGTAGTGGGAGACAAAGTAAGTTACCTAGTATAGATTTCTGTCATGCTCACAGAAGCAGAACTTCTGCAGGTTTGTGAAATTCGACAGTACTTAAGAGTGTTTCAGTTAAACTGGAATATAGTTATCTGAATGTGACTTCTGAACAAGGTGTCCGAGAGTAGCAGAGACCAGTTTTTGCTAGGGAAATGGCATGTATATAGACACATCAAAATTATTTTTATATGACTAGTATTTTTTAAAAAAAATTTTTTTTTTCAGGGCTTTAGGCAATATGACAGTCTAATCTTTGGCACTTCAACTAGGTTCTCTGTGTGTGGATGGGAAAGGTGGCTGAAGATAAGACAATTTTCATGTTTTGCTTCTGTTCCTCGTCTAAACTCTCCAGCATTAAAACTTGCTTGTAGTTGTGCTCTGTATTTTACATATGCAGAAGACCGAGATAGGGCTAAGTTCAATTTGGGGGTAGTCTAAGGTACTCTGCCACAGCCTGCTGGGAGGCGGACCAGTACTTCAGATAGATACTCTGGGAGCCGCGCAAGCCCTGATCTCAAATTTGATGAATATAGGACCGTGAAACATGCTGAATTTATAAAACATGAAAAGAGTGCACAATTCCTCCAGTAATCGTAAATAACTGCAACTGTTTTGATGGTGTGACCTGGTGATTCAACCTAAGAGGTTCACTGCTGTAGAAGTAGCCATAATTCCAGTGAAACCAGTCAAGTTGTGCCCATGTTCAGAACGTCAGTCTATCTTAACAGTGGTTTTAACTGATTGTGTTCAGCACTTAAGAGATTGTATTTATATTTTGAATGCAATTGCAGAATAAATTAAAACATGAATTCCAACAGACTCATGGTGTGGTTTTTTCAATACTTGTGCAGGCGGATGTATCATTCGGTTACTTTTTGGGGAGTCGTGCCTGATGATGTAGTTCTTCAGCTGCATGGTGTTCTCTAATGCTATCAATCCGCCTCCTTAAATTTGAAAGCCAAAAACCCAGTCTTTACTTAGGAACTTAATTTAGGCTGAGGAAGATGCACAACTCAGATTTCTGCTAAATTGAAATCTCTTGAAAACTGTACAAATATGATTTTCTCAAAGCTTACGTTCTTTTTTTTTTCTTTTTTTTTTTCTTTTAATGGTCCCATGATTGCTGTGGAAGAACCTTATTATTTTGTCTTAGTATCACTTACCTTTTAGCAGGTTTAAGAAATGGTTTATTAACCATGAAAATTATGTTAATCCAAAACACATGATCATGTAGCACCTTGCGAAAGGCACATAGATGTACATGAGGGTTATAAAGTGTGCTGCAACATGTATTTTGACATGTATTTAGTTAGCACCCACAGAAACAAAGAAAATGCCTGTATCTTATGTAGAAGCCTTCCTTGTTACTCTTACATTCTGTTCTGTAGCACTGTTACATTCTTAGTTCTGTAGCATTTGACTTCAGAGCAGAGTTGCAGCCCTCTTCTGTTCCTGAGAAAAGGAACCGTGACCTCTGAAATACAGCACACTCTCGAAGGGCATGTATCATGTCCGCCTCTGCCAAATGGGGTAGGAACAGGTATGGAGGCCACTTCGGATCTTCGGAAAGTTATTAGGGACATTAATTAGCATTATTAAAAAAAAAAACAGTGAGTTTTTTTTAAACCCATTTCCTGGTAAAAGAGAATATGAAGATGGGAGAGATGATAATAAATCTATGCTAAAGATTAAATGTTCTCTAGGAAAGGAAAGAATATATCCTGAAGACCTAGACCACAACTTAAACTCTGTAATATATTCTATCTTTTCCGATCCTCACTGAGCTGTGCTGGTGACAGTTTTACAGTACAGGTAGGGACTGATTATTGTGGAGTTAACCTCCCACAGGATTGTGCCACTAGCAGGGAGAAAATAGGCATAGGTGATAACAGCACGTGACAGGAGATACCTGTGCCCATTTCACAGCTGACCCACACAATAAGAGATGTCACATCTGGGTTAAGGTGCCCCAAATCTCAACACGTTTTCCAGAACAGCCTCTTCCAAAGGGATTTTTCTCTTCCAGTGAAGCAAGTCAGTATGACTACCTAATGAATCTCGAAAACATTTCTCTGATACAGGCAACATAGGTGGAGCTATTAGAAGACCAGTTACTGCCCAAAGCGTAATCAGAAACTGACTGAGCTCAGGCCTTCCATGGACCAGTTTGGCTGTGCCCCGGTATGCCTGATAGAAAATGTTTGCTGAGCTCTGTCCCTGGCCCTGCCGATCGGTCAGCCAGCACAGACTGGGCTCTGAGGCAGGTTATGACCCTGGAGAGCAAATCACTATCCTAAGTCAGATTCCCTGACTTTCTCAGCATGTCGATCTGAGTGCTGCCTTTAATTTGGGTTCCAATCAGACAGCATTACAGCTAGTGTGTTGGTGTTACTAATTCAAGCTCTGAGGCTCACTGGGGATGCAGGGCAATGCTCATGGCGGAGCATCTGAGCAGCTGCGAACACGAGCACTTTGTTATTTTGGTACCATACGACCCCTCCTCGTCTGTATGCCTCACAGGATTTTGAGCTTCTCACAAGGTGGAGGAAGAAGGAAAGAAATAGCGACATTCCTGTTCACTGGAGCATGAGCAATGTCCCTACAAACCAGCACCTCTTACACATACAGGATTACGCATGGAACCCCTGTGTGCACAGCCATCTCTGCTGAATTTCGTGCTCTCCCTGTCTCAAATGATCAGGCTAATTTAAAACATACCATTAAAGCATGAAGGTCTGTAGAGCAACACAGCCTGTGAGTGTTGAGACGCTGAAAGTTTCCCAAGACCAGCAGGTGCAGGTCATCTTCACCAGAAGACGGTGGCACATCGAGGAGTTAGTGACCCACGCAGCTGTTAACCTTGGCCGGGCCAGCCCTGTGCTGCGCCGCGCACCTCCCCTGGATGCAGGATAATTTACCCAGCTAACGACGGCAGAGTAGCCTGCAGGCAGCTGCCAGGCAGTTCCAGCCATTACACCACCTGCCTGGCCTTGCCTGACAGTGCCCTAAGAAATTCTCGTGTGGACATCCTTCCTGCATGATAGCAGAAATTATAGGTAGGTCGATGAATGAAGTGATGAATTGTTTTAAGAAAATCCGTTCCACAGGCAGGATGTGTACGGCATGCTGTGCCGCAGGCCCGTTTGATGGCTCACAACTCAGGGTTCCCAGCATTTGAAGGGATGCAAAACTGTCTGTGCTACCCTTTCTTTCTTTATTGTGTTAACTCTAACAGGTAGCACTTTAAATGATTCTTTACAGAGGCTGATCGCCTTTTTGCTATAAGGAACCAACACTTCCTGGTGCAAAACAGCAGGCAAGACGAAGAATCAAGTTTTGTGCATACTCAACACGGGCAAAACATCTTTCTGTTCTGCCTCCCACCCTGTATCATGGAAACTGAGCACTTGTGGAACAGAAATTGAGGAAACCCGATGCCCACCACACGTTCTACCTGCTGCACTTTTCTTGCCTGAAGCAATGGAAGTATGGTAATGAAAAAAAAAAGGAAGTGAGGAAGAAGGAAGAGGGCTTTCATGCATTATTTTTTTTAAAAATGTCAATAAAAGTATAGAAAATTCACAACGCATGTAAAAATCTTTTCCCAAACCATGTCCATCCTTGGATATTTTATACAAAAAGTTACTTGCACATGTACAATACGTTGAAGGAAAAAGGTGTTTTGACTGCTCAGAAGGACATCAGAACCACAAAACCGCAGGGCTTTAGAAAGAAGCAACCTGCACCAGGCATCAGCAGAAATGCAGACTTTTGTTAGTTATGAGGCAGGATAGTTTTGTTTAACTCCCCAGCTACCCTAATTTATGGACAGTCCCTCTGAGTACTTCTGTCAGGTTACAGACTTGTCAGTTCTTCCTTACGTCCCATTTTCTTGCTCGTCTCAAGCTCGCTATAAAACCAGTGTGGTGTTATGCTGTAACACAAGCTCCCACACTGCTGTTTCACGCGCTATTTTTTAGAGGTCAGTCCAAAGCACAAAAATCTTGAGCTCCAGGGGGAACTCAAAGTCCGTAAGACCCATCTCCTATACGTGCCCTCTTCTTTTGACTTTTCCACTCTGTTGTGGAGAGGGGAAAAAGATTTCATGAAACTGTAGTAATAACTTATGCCTTTCCTCAGCTTGGGAAAAGACTGAGCACCATCCATGGAAGTGCCAAATTACACAGTTTTTCTGGAGCACTACTACCATGTGGAATATCTTGCAGAGCTTATCCTCATTTATTTCTTATGTGCCCCATGGGTTTTGAAAAATCGTCTCCCACAAAGGGGTATGAAGGGACAAGGGGTCTGCAGGCGTAAGCAGTTGCAGCTGGCAGGAATAACAAGCTGCACCAGTAAAAGACAGTGGCCAACTGGCCAAGCAGCCGCTCTGCAGACCCATGGCAGTTGTGACCCATGGTGAACTGATCAGGAGGGAACACCACTGAGGGTGCTGAGTGACAGATATGGAAACAGAGCAGGGAAACAAAAAATAATCCTTCCGACACCCCAGTCTTGCCAAGGCCTCCACTCAGGTACCACATGCAGCTTTGGGCTTTTGGCTGCCATAGTTTAAGACAGAAACTGGTCAATTACAGGCGAAAAATCCATATGCAAGCAAGAAGGGCAGTGAAAGACCTGTGGGGTGCATGTGACCTGTGGGGAAGGACTTGGTTTGCGCTGCTGAGAGGGGGGGATGCTGAACAAAGGAGCATTTTAATAACCTTTGGATTCATAAGATATCATTGCAGAAAACAGATCACCATGACAGACAAACCGTTAACTGCCACAAAAAGACTCAGAATTTTATAAAATATTTTCTAGTTCTAAGAGTAGCAAAATGATTTGGTAGATTGCACAAGGAAGCAGCAGCGTCTTCATTGCTGTAGGTCTTTAAAACAAGTGTGACAAGTATCCACCTCACATCACCCTCTCCAGCGCACAGGGATAACCTGGACAACCTTATAAAGGCCTTTCCATCCCCCTACTTCTGTACTCCACCACTAACAAAAGATTTAGTTTGTTATCCAACTGCTAAATTTTTGAGGGAAGAGAAGAGAAAGTGCTATGCCAAGTTGGAATGCATTCAAGACTGTGCTATATAAACAGATAACACCCATCATTACTTCTCCCTATAATGATGACTATTGTTCCTTTCCCTACACTGAGCATTAGCTGTCAGCAAATAATAGATGTAAGCATTTCTAGATTTACTAGTTTATTTAGCATTGGATCAGTCATGCAAGCCACTTATTAAAAATAGACTTCCCACCATCAAAGCGTATTCTCATGGCTTATCAGCATTTCCATGCAAGCACACAAGCAGGTACATTGCTCCCAAATACAATACACTGAAACAACAAAAATGTCATTTTTTTTTTCTGGTTCAAATTTCTCTCTGGTTCATTTGCACAGTATCAGAAAAGGTACTACACAAACAGGCTTAGTCTGAAGTAAAAGTGTACAGTTATACAAATGGTCCATAAACTTCTATTTAGTCGCTAACGTCTTTGCTGGCACAAGCAAACAGTGTTGACAGTACAGGATTTCTTACACATCAAGCAGTAAAAGAAGGAGTCAGGTACACAGGACATGGAGCTAATTTGAGAAAGTCTAATAGATATATGACATTTTTGATTGTTATTGTTAAGAGTTAAGCCGCCACTGCTCTGAGATCAATGAGCTTCTGTAACAGGCTTATAAAATACTTTGTGTTACAAGTCAATAGCACCATTTGTCTGTTTGTCTTGGAAGCATCAGCACTTACCCTAAACATGCAGCATATACTCCTCTTGAATTAACAGAAGCACAAAACTCCCTGCTGATGGTCTGGTCCTCATCCAGCTTCAAAGCCAAGAGCCACCAGGACCCTCCAAACCAAGGCCCAGCCAGACAAAAGCCCTCAATGTATCACATTTCTTCAGGTTAGAACCAGCTTAAGCTGATGAGCTCCTTACTGTGGGTCTGGAGCAGCCAGACAGACTCTGCTTGGTACCTCCCAGGCTTGCAAGGGCACAGTGGTATAGAAGATCTTCAGGACTAACAAACTGCTTCCCCCAGGTGAGACGAAGTCAGCGACTCTTCCCCTCTTCTCCCACTCCCTCACAGGCTGGATCAGCCACCCTTGCTGTACTGAAAGACCATCCTTTCTATCTTAGCCTTAGGGACGAGGGTTCCTGCTCTACCTCTGCCTGAGCACCTAATCACTTCAGAGTTAATGTTCTCACAAGCATAGGCCTCTCAACACTGTGTATTCTGGGGAAAAAAACAAGAAACCAAAACAACCAAACCCCAAAATCAACACTGTGTATTCTGGGGAAAAAAACAAGAAACCAAAACAACCAAACCCCAAAACACGTGCCTTACAGAACATTAAATGAAATTTCTGCTATTTAATCAGAAGCATTAGCATGACTTCTCATGAGCATGTGTTGTGAAGAAGGAAGTGGTTCCTGTTGTGCACAATAGCATGAAGACACAGATGGGCCTAGTTGTCAGCAGCTAGTGGTTTAACTGTTCTTGTTTCTAATTGCTTTTGGTAAAAAAACTCTTTGTTTTTAATTACTGTTTCCCTGCAGCCAATACAGTAAAGATTTGGGCAAACCAAACAAGGCACCCACCTCTAAATTGAGGGCAGGAGGTTGGCGGTGGCACCAGTCTGGAATCCTTTGCAGGATCCCATGGGTCACTGTTATTCCCAAGGAAGATACTTCTCAGGGAGGTCACCGCTACAGCAGGATTTAGAAAACCCTTCAAAGGTATTTTTTTCTAAATATGCATACAGTCCATTTGCTTAGTTTCAAGGAATGTTTCTTGACAAACCCCTGCACACCATTAAAGACTACTCCAGGCCCCATAGCAAGCTGAGGAAGAGACTGCGAGCCATATTAATAATACAAACAAAACAGCTTTGATGTTTTACAAATGAAAAGTGGGGTCAGGTGTGAGGTTTTACCATCAGGAGGAGGCTGGTGCTGATACATTTGCGCAACTTTCAGAAACATGGCTGATGGTGATGTCTGCAAAATAACAGAATTCAGGGAACCTGAGACCTTGGAGGAAACAGCTATAGACGCTTTTCACCTTACTCCTTGTCCAGACAAAGCTAAGAAGGAACTCTCTTTGGTGTGCTGTGTAGCAAAATCCTCTGGTGTTTTTGTTGTGTGCATTTATCGTTTGACGTAGAGATTTGTGGTGGAGATTGTGCTCATTCATGTACAGTTAGCATTTATTTGTAAGTATCACAGTCATGCCTCGGGATCTGGTTTTTCCTAGATACCCTGGTTCTTGCAGGTATAGTAGCTATAATTTCTCACAGTGCGATGCAGCTATCTGGAGCTAACATTCGGAGGGGTTTGTGGTTAATATCTGTAAAAAACGTGTCTTAATCTGCAAAAATATCCTCTCATGGGTGCCTTTATTGCTGTGACTAGGCCAATTGATTTAAACGGGCCTAGTCATTTTGGTTAACTTCAAGCAGAAGTGGAAGATGGAACTTAACAGCAACGTCTCAGATACATGGCTCTCTAACAGCCATGCGTCTTTGCACTTTAGTCTTCATACACCCTGTTTGGTTAGTTAAGTATGGTAATTTGACCACTGGACATTTGCAAAACCTACAGCTCGTCTGGCTTGTCCAAGGGGGAGAGAGAGAATTCCTGAGGCAGGATTAAAATAACATTACCTCATCACAACTCATGTGGTGCCCAACACTATTGCTTTGACAGGGGTTGGAAGCGAGCCTCCCTCGGGGCTGCAGCGTGAAGGAGACATGGATGAACAACTGCTGACTTTGTGGACAATTAAGTTAAGTTTCCTAGATTAATGAAAAAGATTTATTTTGGAAGGAGTAGGTCAAAAGGACAAGGCAGATGATACTGAGGGCTGATATGATAAAGCAGACCCCTACACACAGTTCTGTGGACGAATAAATGCGACTCAGTGGCTACCAGAGCATGTTCTCTCTGGGATAGACCACATGCCATTTGCAGCTGTAAATGACACCCAGTTGGTTGCCTCAGCTTTTGAATTACCAGAATAACTGCCTAAAGTCTACGACAGAGTAATTCCAATTAGGAGAACCATCCCGGATCCACCCAACACGGGGATAAGAATTACAGTCTTTTTGATAGACTTTCCCTGTGTGTACATAGGCAGATGCAATGATTGGCTGCACACATTGTTGTTTATGAAGTAGATCATTATTTGCAGTTCCAAACAACAAATGGGACCAAATGTTATGAACTGACTTGGTTGCTGCTTCTGCCAACGCTGCAAGTGGCAACGCTGCATAACACATGATACTAAATATATCAACCAGTGTTAAGTAAATGTTATTAAGAAGGTCATTGGTCACAGCACACATGATATTTTTCAGAGTTCCTAAGCCTGATGTGCTACTTTGGATTGACCACATCCCCATGGAAGGAACAAGATGCTGTTGATGAAGGAGCTTCCCGGCGCTGCGGAGCAGAACCTGGCACAGTGCTGTTCTTGTGCCGCTTTGCTCTGAACCCCTCATCCCGAGCACCAGCAGCTCCTACAGCAACGCATCTACAGCAGCCCAGGCGCCTTCCTTTTCTACCGGGAAACTAACTCAAGCAGCTGAATTGTTTTCTGGTTCTGTCTGGCATTTGTTGCACAGCACTGGGCTATTCCTGTCAGCCTGGTACAGGCTCTTCAGAAAGGAAACAGGAGGTGCATGAGTCTAGAAAATGGGGAGGGAAAGGAGAAACACCTCTCCCTGGGTACTAACTAGTGATGACAAGTCACACCAAGGGTGCCTTACGGAGGAATATACTTATACTTGACCAGTAAAACCCAGACTCTTTTGGGAGCTCAAGCAACTCAAAGAGCAGGAGCGAAACCATCTGACAGACCCAAGGGAAACAGCAGATTTGCCCGGGCAGCACTGCTGAAACCTGCCAAGCGTCAGATGGTTCTTCTCCCACTGACTGGCAGCTGACGGCTCTTCCTGGGTGCCCCATGGTGTCCAGGGCCAGGAAAAAAGATGAAGCACAAAGGGGAAGAAAAACAACAAACCATTTGGCCATGAGTGTATGTTAACACTTGTTCTGGAAACCAGAGTTTCAAATGGAAAAACAGAAAAGGTCCCTTTAAGCTTTGCTCTTCATGTGTTGTCATGTAACACTCTGGAATGCTGTGATTTCTCAGGCGGACAGAAAAAAAGTATCTGATACTGTGGTAGGAGCTCTATGCTACTTAACAGGAGCGAACACATGCTGTTTAATGTACCTTGGTCAGTAAGCATCTTCCCGATATACAAGTTCAAGGTTAGACTGTCAGTTCTCGGTCACACGTGCCGTGGATGGAACATCTCTGGGCAGGGGCCTCTGGTGCAGCTTAGGGCAGCTCTAACCCACCGCAAAATGCTGTGCTTCCCTTGTCACCCCACTCTGGCCCAGGTCCTGAGCATGGAAAAGGATGAGGGCACTGAAGCACTCGTTTCTCAGCTCTGTCTTGGTAAGAAGGAGTCAGAGCTGGGGAAAACTCTGTACCACTGCATTTATTAATCTTTCATACCTTGATATCCATTACACTGAATTCCATCCAGCGATGATCCACGTATACAAGAACGTTAAACACTATGGTTTCAGTTCCAGCTGAGTAATGCTGGCAAATGGCAAAAGATGGCTTAAAAGGTTACTGTGATTGTTAATGCAGACATGGCTCTTCGAGACTGTTAGGCAGCCTCTGCCTCTCTTTTGATAAATTTATATATTTGTGGGTGCATGTACATATATATTTTTAATATATATCTATAATTTTATTGGTAAGTTCAGAATCAGGCCACTTTGATGATTCCATTCTGTTCCTGCTTCTGTACTACGCCTATCCCCAAAATATCTGAAAGTATTCCAATAATGACTAAGTTCATGACTCTGTTCACGTTCTCTGCTCCACTCTGGAGGGGTGGAAGAGGATGCAATGTAGGGTTTTTTTTTTGGTTTTGATGGATTTTTAGTTATATGCATGTACATTGTTCCATCCTTACATAAGTTAAAGGATTCATGCTCCAAGGGATGCTCTCCCTATTTGCAGTGATCGTCCACCTGTCTTCACTGAATTACACTGGCCAGAAGTTTTACCTCCCAGACATAAAGCAAAATCTTGCTTATGTGGAGACTCTACAGTCTTGTCAGTAAAAGTTTATACATCTGCTGGAACTAAGATCCTTACGTTCCACATATAACTAGACTAGGTAATTATTTTATTCCTACTTTTCTCCTCTTTCTTCCTTATAATTTCTTTTTCTTGTTATTTCACAATGCAGCTGATGGGTTTTGTTGCAACATGCAGCATGGCATTTTGCAGGGGCTTATCCGGGAAGCTAAATTTCTTTATACAAAAGCAGAATTAACCGTCACTATTGTGGTTGTATATTCTAACTGAAATTACTCTGAAAGGGAGCACAGGACATTCTTTGAGTTATCATTGGTTTATATGGTAATTTTGAGGATGTTCTGAGATGTCTCTTTGTTTACCTTTGGTATCTCCAGGACTTGCTTGTATCCCTGCCATTGTGCTCTACGTCTAACTGTGCATCCTGCTTGGTCAGCCTCATTCCTGCTTTTCTCCCATATAAGAAGATATTTTTGGTTACTTGAACGCCATGCCTACATCAGTGATGCACCCGTAACCTGAGCAGCAACCGGGTGGACTTGGTCACACGAAACTGATCTCTTCACCAGCAAAAACGCACAGCCTCTGCACAAGCCAGGGGTCAAGGCACCGCGCCGAGACTCGCGAGGGTCCGTCACTCTACGAAGCAGGCGATACGCGGGACACTGTGCACGCATCTGCTGGGAGTCCTCCACCCTACACTTTCATATGCCACTCTTAAAAAAATACCCCCCGGGAGCTGCACTGCAGGGCTCTGCGTAACAGCATCCCCCAGGATGTGCGGGAGCAGAGGGACAGTTGCCAATCATGATTTGGAAATGGGTGTTTATTCTCCAGAGTCCTGCATTTGCTGCTTAGCAGATACTGCTGTTCAGTTGGACGCTGACAACTCCCAGCATCTTCTTCCATTTCCCTGCTGCCAGGCTGCAGAAAATGCAGTGTTGTCCTCACTTGCCCCATGGCTGCCAGCTGTGTTTCACCTGCAGCATGAGTTGTAGGAGAAGGATCTTTATCTGGTGATTGCCCCGTCGCCTGTGAGCCACAGCCTCCTCCAGCCTGGGACTCCCAGCTGATCTGAGCCCCTTCCAAAAACTTTCTGGTTGCCACTTTTACCCTGCTCTAGCACCACGTGGCTTTTGAGAGCACTTTGCTTTATTCACCGAGGCAAACAGGTCCTTGCAAAGGGGATGCTGGGTGGTTTTTGTCACTCCTCTCCGCGTGCCCGACAGCCTGCTCGCTTGCGGGGGCAGGACCCTTAGCACCCTTCGTCCGAAGCACACACTGTATCACAAACTTTCGCCTGGATGCTCTTTTGCATTCAAAAGTTTGGTTATGGCGCGTCTTTACAGCATGCTTGCACAAAGCAAAGTACAAACTTCAGCTAACAAACCAGGACCGGGCTCGCGCAATGCAATCTACTGTGTCATCCGCAAAATGGCTAGCAAAGGTTTTTGAAATGACAGGAAACCTGCTCTGTGCTGGAGTAAGTTTTTCTGAACTTGTAAAAAACCCTGTTGTTGTGCAAAGGCAGGACATCGTTAGCCATTTAACAGCCATCAGATCCTCAGCCTAGCTCATAAATACTAGATTTTAATTGGCTAATACTACAATCTGCCTCTAAAGGAAAAACTTTGCTAAGTTCAAACATTTCAAAAAGATGGCAAGGTTCCCCCTTTTGTACTTGAAGGAATTTACTAATACATTGAAGATTTCAAAAACTTAAAGCTTAGGATTTCAACAGAAAAGAGCATCAGCAATTTTCTACTTAATTTGTAACCGCCAGTAGTCTTGGGGTGTGTTCATATTTTTCAACCACAGAAAGACACTGGTGTTGGGCTCCCAAGTCTGAATTATGGCAGATACCATTAGGACATGATTTTTTCAGAGAAAAATGATGCACGTAACACTCCTTTCTTCAGTTACATGCGTACACCCCAGCGCTGCTCTTCCTTCTGTGTAGTACTGTCAGACATATGCCAGACATACTCCTTTACTGAGTATTGGTAATTCGTTTAGCACCGACATCCTGATTGTTTCATATCGAGCATAACAGAAGAAAACTAAGCAAAACCAACAAAACCCCAGAGCCTTTATGCACAAGACAGAGCTGCCTCTGAGATCGTGTGGTCACAGAGGGATCTCCAGTTGCACGGCATCAGTTCATATTTATGATACGCTATGGTATAATTTAGCAAAGAATAACTTTAAGAATCAGCTGGGACTACTTTTCAGCTCAACAAACCGTGCCTCAGATGAAGGTGTTTCTGCTCAAGCACTCACAGATGCGCAATGACTGTGCAGCCGGCTCCACTCCCGCAGATGAGAAGCGACTACCCCAAATGAAGGAGGGAAGGTTACAGAAATCCAGCCTCTCCCGTCAAACCTCCCCCCTGAACGAACTTGGATGGCTTCACCACTGCATAACCAGGAGCGGCAACCTGTGGCTGAGAAATGCATTCGTCCTGCAGTCTCCTTGCAGGAGATAAAAACACAGTAAAAAGTGAGACAGGTGGATGCAGCTGTCACCTTCTCCAAGTGGTCAGTCTTACTGTACTTGTTTTCAAGGGAAAATCTGCAATAAGTGTCTTGTTGGCCTGTTCACAGCTGCCATGCCCCCACCAGCTGTTTCAGCTGACCTCAAAGTGTGTCACCTAGGAAAAGGACGGGTGCACATACTTCCAATGTCAGCCACGCTTAATTAGCAAACCTTTTTGTACAAGTTCAAAGAGTTATAAGAAATGGATAAAAAATCTCAAGTACAGTACATTCATTAGCATGCATTCTCACCTAGTAAAGACAGTATCTTTAATCTTCCTTCTTATATTAATCTAGATTACACTTTATTTATCAAACCTACCATATGAATAACATTGTATTACCTTTTAATTTCACCAGGAAATGTAGCTACTGAATATTTTATTAATGACTTGCTTTTTCAGTAGCTGATATATTTTTTCAAGGCAAGTTGTGCAAGGCCTAACTTAACATAAGAACAATTAAAGCAATAGAGGAATGTTCAGTGTATTAGGGTCTTAGGTAACTATCAGTATTCAAAAGTTTAACAAACACAAATGACATTATTGTACATCAGGTTCTTTTTGCCATCTCTGTAATATATCAACAACATTACGAAATTCATGTGCTATCAAAGTGATAGCAAACAAATGTAAACGGTCAGACACACTGATGCATGTAAGTTTTTCAATTCCTATCGATTATGTTCAACAAAAAAATCAAGATAGGTGAAGAGCCTGATCCTAATTTTGCAAGCTGATCCATGCACACAGCTTTTAACTTAAGACTCAGGAGCTCTGAGTGGATGCAAGATCTGTGCTGGTGGATCACTGCACAGGAGGGGTCCTTTGTTAGGAACATCTGGACTAATTACGGTGCCAAGTGGAAACTGGTTACTCATAAGGTTAAACTATCTGGGAAGCAACCAGATTATACTACGTGCTACCAGACCTTGTATAAGAGTGTTTCCCCAGAGCAAAATCATTAAGTTCTGGAATAGCTTCCTTCAAGCATTTACAACTTGTAAAACTGCAGATTATTCCCTCAGGCCCTAGAAAAACATCTTCTAGCTGCACAGTTTAGAAATTAATGAATAAATATAATGGTATTTCAAAAATTTGCATCTACTCTAACCTTCTTTTAGTCTATCATTTTGGTTTGCTAACACTTTACTAGAGAATGAAATGGCAGAAATCTGAGTGATTTTGGTTGTCATTAAAATACTGTATATAAACAGGAAAAGTCAGAATAAGGCATTCTCAACACAAGCTTGAGGAACGTACATTTTCATGCCTAGTTGAACTAACATTTCAATTTCTTCCCAGAAGTAGTGGAATGTTTTTTGCATATAAATCCCCAAATACTTTTTGAGTTTTACAGATAAAAAGCATTATTTCATACATCAGTTTTAAAAGCATTGGCTTGGTATTTCCTTCCATTTTGTCTGCTGCAGCACTATGAATCTGGAAGGAATCAGTTCAAAGAAACTCACGACATACAGAAGACACCTACTTCCATAAAACCAAATTAAATAGTATTTTGTTTCAAATGCCATCTAGAAACACTGGATAGATGTATATAAAGCATATGCGTTATGGTAGGTAGTTATTTATCCCCATGTTTTCACCTGCCGGTATTACCGCAAATAACTGTTTCCATGACATGCCTTATGGAACAGTTTACTATTTTCATAAGCAGTCACATGCATTGAAGGTAGGATCACCAGCCAGTGCATTTGGCACCCCAAAGCAGAACCAGAGAGGCCAAGCTTACGAATCTCTCTTGCTGAATGACAAGTTAGCTGGTGTAGGAAATGATGAGTCTCAGCTGAAACAAGGAAGCACGTTGACTTAGGACATTTCTTCTGGAGCTGCTTCTGCTTCCTGAGTGGGTTTCTCTTCGGGTTTGCCGTCATGGACGGGCGATGGGTTACGGCTGGGCTTGTTGCTGTCATGCGCACTGTGACCACTGGCGCTGCCGAGGCGAGTTGACGCCACCACAGCTTTTACTGCAGCCTGAGAAAGAGAGGATCAAGCAAACATTCCTTAAAGGACACGGTCTGTCAGCACTGCAGCCTTAGCATCATCCTGTTAGGGAACGTAACCGCATTTAGTCTTCATGGTAATGTCACATTCAGATACCTGCACGGGCCTGGACAGATTTAGGTGGCCACCTGAAATATCTGATTAAGGCTTAAAATGGCTGCTTTCACAAGGTTACAAGTTGGCCGACATGAACAGATTTATATTTTTTTTTCAGAAAGTTTAGAAACTATTTCAGATCTGTGTTGAAGTTAGTAGAAGAAGTAAGATATCTTCTGTCATAATAATAACAACAGTATTATCACTGATTATTCCATGAAAAGTTCACAAAAGGAAACAATATTTATCACTACTGCACTATTGGATATGCCATGCACAATGGTGCAGAGCATATGGGCAACTTCTTACGTATATATGTAAATACACATTAGGGATAGGCTCTCATATCACATAAAATGTCACAAAATGAAGCCATGGATCAAGATGGTTATCTTAGTCTTTGCCTTGAAGAGTTTTATTGCCTGAAAAAACAAACATACAGAGGTGAGGAAAAGAAATACTAATCTCTGTAGCTAATTTTTACTTGACTAGCTTTTTGCTTAGGCATCACAGAAAAAGCAGGTCTGCAGGAAGGGATGAGGAGTATAGCAAGTTTTGTGGATGGTTTGGAGAGGTAGCCATGAAGAAAAGAAAAGAAAAGAAAAGAAAAGAAAAGAAAAGAAAAGAAAAGAAAAGAAAAGAAAAGAAAAGAAAGGAAAAGAAAAGAAAAGAAAAGAAAAGAAAAGAAAAGAAAAGAAAAGAAAAGAAAAGAAAAGAAAAGAAAAGAAAAGAAAAGAAAAGAAAAGAAAAGAAAAGAAAGAAAAGAAAAGAAAGAAAAGAAAAAAAAATTAAAAAAGGAAAGGAAAGGAAAGGAAAGGAAAGGAAAGGAAAGGAAAGGAAAGGAAAGGAAAGGAAAGGAAAGGAAAGGAAAGGAAAGGAAAGGAAAGGAAAGGAAAGGAAAGGAAAGGAAAAAGGAAAGGAAAGGAAAGGAAAGGAAAGGAAAGGAAAGGAAAGGAAAGGAAAGGAAAGGAAAGGAAAGGAAAGGAAAGGAAAGGAAAGGATGATACTAATAAAAAAAACAGCTAATATAGAATATGAAGTCAAAAGTCAATATGAAGTAAAAGTGGCAATAATTTTGAAAGTGAGAGTCTAGACCTCTTAAAGGAAAAATCACAGACATCCACATTAGTGGTGAGAGGACTTTGGACAATAGATTACAAACAGAACAGGCCACTCAGTGATATTATCATGTATAAAGATACTTCTAATGCAATTTACTCTCACTAGCCATGTGGATATTTATGAAACAAATTCAGCACAATCTATGAAAAGCAAAATCATGACTGAGAGCTTTAGAGTTATTGTATAAAAATACGTTTTTATGTAAAGAAAGCCTGCTGCTGGATTTGTATGTTGGGAAGGAGGATAATTTTGTATTATTCTTACTAACAAAACAACAACTAGTGCATGTATTCACTACCTGTTTTTCTACTTTGTTCTTATTTTTTGGACAGGAATTGTCTCAAAATTTATGGTTCATTTTATACATATATATGTGTAAAACTATTAACTCTACAATAACTGCTAACTCCAGTTAATTCTCTTAATATTTGGAGATTTGGTAATTTAATCTTTAATAAAAAAGCAATGAAGAAACAAACTTATAAAAAGCAACAGCTTTTAAAAAAGGAAGTATAAATTGGTTGGCTATAGGGATCTAAATAAACTAAGCTTCAAAAAACCCTCTTGTTGGTGATCAAAGGTGTAAAAATATAAAGACAATAAAAATAAAAACATGCAGAAAGGGCATGCATTTCTTTGTGACCTCCTGGGCAGGGAATATAACAGCTCACTCAGAAATAATGAAATTTATGACTCTGCTCATGCTCTGAAATCATTTTGATATAAGAATATTGCGTGGCATCTTTAGTGAATACGCAACAACCCTGCTGTAAGGCTACAGAAATCTTTCTGAAGAGAACAGTGTTAACGGACATGTTTAGTCAGTTCTGCATGGGCAAAGCATCACTGTGAATTATATCTGCAGACTCTGAGACTTTTGTAAATGACAAAACTTCTTCCTTTGCCCTGTAGAGATTCTCTGTCACAGTTCCCTAAAAACACTGAGAAAAATGAGCAAAAACAAGTTTAAGGGTCATTGATTGTGAAGCTGGTTTTGCATGGGCGTTGTAAAGCTCTCGGACAAGATGCCTTTTACTCTTATTCCCCAGGGCTACAAGGGCAGCTTCACTGTAGCTGTTGGTAATAATTTCTGTGCTGAAGTATCCCTGGAAGCCTCTCCTAAGCAGACACAAGACTTTTAACCACTGAAGAAGGGATTAGGGGAGAAGAAAGTTTCCCAATGTTACGTCAGTTAGATGCCCATCTGGCTGCTATTTGCACCTAAAAATGTTTCCCTGCTTCTTCCCATGGTAGATACGTAGACTAGATGGTAAAGGAGACTGTGGTGACTCAAAACCTAATGTTATTTTCTGCACAGGTCCCACCTGCACTCCTGCCTTGCAGCATTTAATTTCTAGATGAAGAATGGTATAGCACATTTGCTCTCAGAGGTACTTGGAAATGCATGTTCTGGGCCTAGTAATCTCAACCCACCCATTTTATGGACCTACACGTCCGAAATGCTGACTCTAGATCATACAAATGTATGGCTTAAGCTCCTGCTTTGTATTGATATGTATAGAAACTGAGGGCAGCTTACAGATCAAAATATGCTATAGTAGGTTAAATATCTTCCAGATTTATGGATGTTCATGAAGAAACTGCTTGGAATTTTGTTCTTTCTGGTCAGTACTCTACAGACGCGCAAGCAGTACAGGACAGACAGATGGACAGAAGCAAAGAAGGAAGGAAGCAAGGAAGGAAGGAAGGGAGGGAGGGAGGGAGGGAGGGAGGGGGGAGGAGGAAGGAAGGAAGGAAGGAAGGAAGGAAGGAAGGAAGGAAGGAAGGAAGGAAGGAAGGAAGGAAGGAAGGAAGGAAGGAAGGAAGGAAGGAAGGAAGGAAGGAAGGAAGGAAGGAAGGAAGGAAGGAAGGAAGGAAGGAAGGAAGGAAGGAAGGAAGGGAGGAACGGAGGGAGGGAGGGAGGAAGGAAGGAAAGGAATTTGTGAAAGCTGTGTACATTCTCAGCAGTTCTGTCTGTGTAGATAGAGTTTTCAATCAGTCTCACACATTTTTATTTGTCTGGCTGCAGACATCGACTAAATCAGCTTCAACTTCTTCATCTTCATCAGTCATCTTAAATAAGAAGCTTCCATACCACTATGGAATGTTGTCCTGAAAAGCGCCCAAGGCTTCTGTAAGGCTACTACTTTAATTGCAAGCTTTCATGGCCAAAACTGAGACTATCTACAGAGACTTACCTTAAGTTTGCGCCGGGCATTGAATTCTTGAAGTTTCTTTTGTGCATTGTCCATATGTGCAAAGTTTGCTGCCTTCCCTGTGACCCACGGGTGCTGCAAAGCCTGTAGAGTGGTGAGGCGTTTCTTGGGGTCTAAAACAATCAACTTTTTAACCTGCATCACAGGGAAGAAATATAGAAGACTGTTAACCTTATTCTTCACTTAACATTTACCAAGCTTTGCATTTTTGGGCTTCAGTTTTGGTGTGGGAAACATCTTAGTGAAACACATTCTAGGAAACCAACAAGAATTTGAATTCAGGTCTTTGCATGTATTTTGTTTCTGGCATTTCCTGGTCCGAATTAGACAACCACTAAGAGGAAAGAGAGGAGAAGAAGAATCCACGGGTTACCGACATTTTTAAGAGTACATACCAATGCACCTGGCCTGTATCCACCATAGGCTTTTATATGTCTGAATTGTCACATAAACTGTAAGCGATTCTCAAACTACCAGCAGCCAGGCAGTTCTCTTAGCAGTATCCCCACTTTTGGATTTGAACAAGGTTTAAACTGGATTAGAAAGTTTAAATTCTAGTATATGTGACTCATGCAGACTTGTACCATGCAGTCACTGCCAGTTATATCACAAATGAAATTTTTCTTTCAGTCACAGTAAAACCCCATGTACACATGAACAAAAAATTACTGTACAAGTATTTCTCTCTTAGGCCACTCTGAAACTGATGCCATTTACGCCATTGTTTCTGGTACTGAGACCAGGGGAGTTGCATCTCTCCAAACACAACAGTAGGACATTTTTGGGAACAAAGCACTGCAGAGATAACCCTGGGAGTGGAGATGGTACAAACCGCTGGGCACAAAGTGCGTCCAGTCAAGCTGGATTTCATGGGTTTTGCTGTTTCTCTGCACAAGGGGTGTTTTGAAAAAAGAAAAAAAAAAAAAAAAAAGGAGGGTGAAGGTGGGGTAAAGAAGTACATGAACGGTACTTGCAACCCTCCTGACTGCAGATGCTGGTGGAGCACAGTGTTCCACCACTGCCACGTGTCCAAGTGTGAGGGGAGGGCTCGCTTTAGGGCTCTCTCAGATTTCCCTACAAAGAGCTAGTAAAGAAAGACAGTGCCCTGAAGTGGGTGCAGGGGAACAGGCATTGTGATGAACACCGGCTGTGTGTCCACAGAAGAGGTCAAGTTAAGCACACCACTTCAACTGAACCCCCCAGAACTGCACACAGCATGGGTTTTGAGAGCTATGGGCTTCATCCTTATTTACAACTTGCTACACAGTTTCAAACCTGAAACTCTGATCTTTACTGTAGCAAAAAGGCAGGGACCAGTTTGGACCAAAGCTCTCTGGATATAATAAATGAGCACCTTTGCTGCGGGCTGCTGTTTATCTGGGTTTTGATGACACAAGGCAGTAAATGATATTTTTCTGACCTTAGAAAAACACCGCATCTAATACAACAACAAAAAAAATACTTTGAATTTCTGCAGTCCTTCAATTTTGCAAGTTATTGTTGACTAAAAATCAAACACAAGCATAACTATATTTTCAGATCACTGCCTCCTGGATCCAGTTTACTTTATCTAGTAATAAAAGAAAACAATGCAGATAGATAGCACGCCAGCCCTTGCATTTTGCTAATGGACTGTATTTAAAAGTAATGAGTCCTTCCTCCTCTACTGAGAAAATCTTAAACAGACAGAAAAGGGATGTCAGCAAAAGTGGGGTGGGGGGTGGGTGGGGTTCACTTCTTTTTATATTCTTCCTCCAAAGTTCAGACTTGAAAACTGCACAAAAATATAAGGCTTGTTTCTATGTTCCCCTGAAGGTGGTTGCCCTGCAAAGAGGAATGATGAAATGCCTCAGAATTATCATGAAAGGCAGGCACACGTGAACATTGTGACAGGTGTCAACAATCTGTGGCTTATTTCACAGAAGGACCTGAACATCCATGCTTTTGAGTGCAAAATTACAGCACTGGACTAACAGGGGATATTTATACAGGACCATAATATACCAGGGATAATAGAAAAGCAATGAGCCGTATGAACGATTACTTAACCAATTATTCTTTCCCCACACCAACATGGACTCTGTTTCTCAGTGGAAATGACACTAGCCAAACACATACCAGCGAAGATACCTCAGTCTCATTTTTGCTTTACTTACTAAATCCTTGGCATTCAGAGAGACATCATCCCACCAGGGGGACACAAAGTCATATTCACAGTTCAGGATTCTCTTAAACATGTACTGATCTCCCCTTTCATCATAAAATGGTTCAAAGCCACAAAGTCTGCAAGGATAAAAAAAAAAGAAATTTATCAAAGATTAATTAGTCTTGGGTTGTTACAAACAGTTCCTGGTATTATCTTTCCTTACTTTGGTCTTGTGCACCACTTTGGGAAACCAGACCTGGATGTACTCACGAACTCCTAATTCTACAGAGCAGAGCAAAATGTGTAACTGTAAGAATGTTTAACTTCTACATGCCAATCAATATTTTCTATCAGCTCTTCGCTCTGCTGGTCTCAGGCTGAAGTCCCTTGCACTTGTAGTCATTCCTCAGCCTGAAACCTTTGCTCACCCCTGCTCTCTGTGAGTTTCCTCCAGCTGTGTGCCTTTTTGAAGTGGGTGCAAACACCATTCAGCGTGGGCACACCACAGAGTTGCAAATTAGTGTAATGATGTCTGCTATTTTAATCTCCATTTCTTTGCTAACAATTCCTGACCTTGGATCTGCTTCTTTTTGGATTATTTACAAGCACAGAGTTAACATTTTCATAGATCAATTATCCAAATCTCTGTAACTCTTTCCTGAGGGACAGGAATTAGCTGAGGAACCACGTCTTACCTGTGAAGTTAGAAGTTTTTATATTTCCAATTAGGACTGTTTTTTGATTATGTTCATCATGGTACATTCTTTCATCATATCATCCACAAAATGTAAAAACCTTCATCAGGTTTTAATAATCAGCCCTCATCTTCACTTAGGTAACCTACGTATTATCAAGAATTTTGTAATCTCACTAATGACTGCATTTATGAATATATTGAGTAACACAGATCCACACCCTGGCCCTGGGGAAAGCAAACTCATAGAAGTGGTTTCCATTTATATAATGTCCTTTTTCATCGCTTCATTGCACTTTAATCATGCCTGCACACATGATCAGGTGTTTTGAAGTGAATTTCCTATTCAACCAACAAGCGTTCTGTGCTAAACAGAAAGTCTATCTGCCACTCTGCCTCCAGAAAATGCAACAAGAAATGAGATGATGACAAGAAAACAGCAGCAGACCATAAAGAAGAAGACAGCAACAAATCTAGAAAATTTAACTTTACGTTTTAACTGGGTTTTATGTTTTTAAACCCAATCAGTGTGCTTATTGTCCTGAAAAGGGCGACAGATGTTCAAGGAAGAAATGTGGTTTGGGAAGTGGTGTGTAGCCGCGGGTGGAACAGCTGCATCACTTTGCACTGCTGAAGAGGAGAAAACCTCCACTGCAAGCACATTCTGGGCGCGGTATTGATTTCCAAGTCTGGCAGAGATGGATTAAAACACATGGATCCAGCCTCCAAATATCGTGTGCTTCAGTAGGTGGGAGCGGTCACAGTCCCTTGGCTGCTCCCCTCCCATTTGCCTGCCTCTCCCACCACCGTTTCTGAGCTTGCTTCAGGTCGGACCAATCCCCATGGAGCACCTTTGCTGAGCAGGGCTGTTGGGCCACTAACTGGTTCAGCCAAAACTGGCTTCTGGATACCAGGTCACTGATGCCATACAGTGAGACCATGCTTAACGCTTGCTGTAACTGTGTTGGAAGACTTCTAAGTGGTTCTCTATTTACTCCTGAAAATATTTTCATTGTAACTCACTACAGTCACCTATTGTTGTCTTATTAACAATTTCTATGGATACACTTCCACCTAAAAAAAACCCCTTCCATTTCAGCAGACAGATTTTTTGCTCCATGCCAAATTAGATGAATAAAACCAGAGGTGTGATTTCAAATTAGATAAACCAGGGTAAGACCCAGCACGGCTGCTCTTGATTTCATTTTATTATGAAATTTCATTTTACTATGCTGATCCATTTCAGATCAATTACCTACCAAATAAAGAAAAATCAGTGTAAACAGCTTCAAAATCAATTAGAAATGACCAGACAGTGTTTTGTGCCCTTTTAAATAAGTTAGGAAAAAAACACCTATAATTAAATCCATGCAATTTTGACTACAGGCAAAGCCTCTATTATTTGTTGACCACTATCTGCATCTCAGATGTGCAGCAGCATTTCTAACCTGCTGCAGGAATGCAAAAGGACTGTCCTCTTTGCTGTTAAAACTTTAAATGTGGCTTCCCTGGAATTATGACAGTTATCATCAATAGGTCTTAATACAATTTGCCTCAGGAATAATTGCTCCATTAAAATATGTGTCAAAATTTTTCTTAATCACATGGTAAGTCCACTTCGTATTGGTGAGAACACACAGTTTTATGCACATCGTAGCATGGTAGTTAACGCTTACATCCACTCTATTTTGGAGGCACATGCAGCAATGCATTTTTTTGACTGTACATTATGTGCATTTCCCCTACTAAACTATGAGACTGAAGACATGCAACACCATCCTTTAGGCTGCAGGATTAATGAACTAGTTACTATACCCGTACCTCTCTGGTCTCAGCTTCTAACCCATCAGAAATGTTGTTCTACAAAGCCTTAGATTCAATAGAAGAGTTTTAAATGTGGAATATTATTAAAGTTAAATGGAAGACATGGCCAAGTGGATTCAACTGGCACCCTTTTTGCCTGGCTTGTTCCTGCAGGTCAAATTGCATTTCAAGAAGGGAGGAAGACAGGAATGACAGAGGAAGAAGTAGAGGAGTATCTGTACTGGTGGTGTCCCATCCAGACCAGAAGCTCTCATGCTTGTGGTTACACCAGTGCAGAGGCTTAATGTGGCTTGGGAGCATCTCCTGAACAGCTGGAAGGTCTTGAAAGGCTGCTTGTAGCAAATGCCACTCCATAAATTCAAAGGGGAATTTGCTCTACATTCCTTCTTGGAGCTTGCCTGCACTTGAAAGCAAGTTCTGCTTTTAAGTTCTACTTGCAAGCAAGGAAGGCACTCAGTTTGAAGTACAACAGCTATCCCTCAATCATTGACAAACTAGGCAAGCCCATGGCACATCTCCAATTTCAGGGACAACCCTGATGGCAAATTTCACATCTTCCTGCCACGCAGGGACCGCTAGAACTGACAAGAAATGATCACCTGGCAGGCAACATCTGATCTTCTACAGACTTGAACCAGGCCTTGAGACAAAGATTCACATTTTAAAACGAGCAGATAACAAAATGGTAAACAGGAATATTGTAGCCTATTATTTATGGGCACCCGAAAAGAGAGCTGTGACTTATTTGAAGCTTATATACAGAACAAAAGATGTTTTCTGATATTTCCATCAGAGTGTACTTTTAGTATAAACTCTAGAAAATATAATTCTTTCTTTGCAAAAGACATACAGAAAATAATTGTATTATTACACACACCGTGCTTGCTGGACACAGTTAATGAGCCCTAGAAGTGGAAAGAAAATGGCCCGGATGTATAAAGTCCTCCTTATCTTTAATGTGTATGTGTAAAATCCTGTTTTCTTCCCATAAAAAGCATCCTGCATGTATCATATACGACTACACAAGCCAGCTTAGCACTGGTGTTGCCAAGGGAATAAATGAAGTTATTTATTTTCCCATAAAGAGAAGTGTCAATACCTCAGATACAATCTTCCCTTCTCACTAATCTTCCTTTGAAAGATTCCATTGATACAAAAAAAAATAATTACAATGCTTACCAGCTGAATTAGGACTAACCATACTAAGATGCAGGCAAAAGTGCCCACCTTTAGACACAACTGTTTGAGAATTTTGGTCAATAGCTGCAACTTCAACTGTGTGAAATATGTATGGCCAGCATCACTCACACCCCCACTGTCAACAGTGTCTCTGGCTGTCTTGTAGGAAGTGAAACACTTCAACATGAATCATTTAACCCATTGGACTGATTTGCAGACAGAGTCCAGCCAGTTCCCTGCCTCCTGGCTTGAGGCGCTGTGAGACACCAAGGCTGATGTATTGTCTGTGGCTGACACAAATGGGGCAGCTGCATTTGGGAATATTCACAGGCACTGTGAACCTACTGCAAGCACCTTCACTTCTCCTTCTGGAGCTGAAAAGCTGCTTAGGATCATAGTATACCTCACAGTTTGTGTGAATGAAAAAAAAGCCATATGATGCTTTCTGATGCTTCTATGCTGCATTTTTGCTTTCAGCAACTTCGTTGCTATTCATTCACATTAATAGCACAATTCTGCACAGACCTTGCTGCTGTTCAGGAGAAAGTGTTATATTTATCACACATACAACCTCATTGTTTTGCTATGCTCCTCTAGGATTTGACTTACTTAAATAAGATCGGGAATATCATAATTAAAGTTTGGGATCTCGTATTTTCCAACGGCACAGCTCATAATTTCACAAAAACCTGCAGGTGCTCACAAGCGAACCACTCTGTGGCACTGTCTGCACTTACAGGATATAGGTGATAATCCCCAGAGACCACATGTCCACCTCAGGGCCATAGGCACATCCCCGTAGTATCTCCGGTGCTGCAAATGATAAAACACTTGTCAATAAGATGACAGTTGAATGCAGAAGTAACAGTCACAAAGTCAGTTTAAACTCCGTGCACACTCAAGAGTGTCTATTAAAAAGTAAGGGCCCGCTCCTTTAAGCCTTTAATTAGGCAAATTAGGCAAATGATTCCCTTCACTGAGTATAAAGCAACAGAAGTTGTATCCAAGCACAGCCAGAATAAAATGAAAAAGCAGACTTTGGCTTCAAATCACTTTTTGGGTTTGTGAAAGGAACCACAGGAAGATACAGCAGCACTGGAGCTGCAATGTGACAAAGGAGGTGCTACGCCTACTTCAGTGTTTTACTTATTTTCTTGGTACTTTATTTGGGCTTTATTTTTGGTATTTTGTTTTACTTTTAAGGAAAGACAGGAGCATTCCAGGCAGCTGCTTTTGCTGTAGTGCAGAGCAGGTGGAAAGGACAGGCAGTCTCAGGGGACCCAGTAAAGAGGAGTTAACCCCTGCCCAAGCAGCTTGACAGACAGACCTCAAGGAAAGCCAAGCAGACAGTCATCTCTTGCTGCTGTGTGTGACTGAAAACGTGCAGGGTTGCACACTCGAACTGCAACGTGCCTACCCTCAAGCACCCCCGGCCCCGCAGCCCCAGGGCTCGTAGCTCCACACACGCTGGAGGTTTGCCTCCCATGGGGCAAAACTCCCCGGCAAAGCTCCTGAGGCAGCAGGATGAAAACGTCACATCTCCAGAGGAGGAAATGGAAGGGCTTGATACTGGGGGGGCAAGACCCTTCCCTCCCCTCACCTTTTGGACACAGACAAAAATACCCAATTAATTTGGAAAAAAATAATTAAAAAGACACTGCTAAGCCACGAATGAGCAGCCCTTCTTCTCAGCAGCCCTTGTATCTGTATTAATACCCATCAGATGTACGGGATGCAGCACAGCCCCCGAGCCCACCAGCTCTACGATGCACGTGGGATGGCTGCCACGTTTCTGGTGCCCGGGGGACCTGCAGCACCTACGCGCACCACTGCTGCAGCACGTACCCATCTCTTCCCCTCCCCGCACGACAGTTTCACAGCCATGAGCAGCAGGGCCAAGAAGGGCTGGGTCTTCTCTAAATGTGTGAGAGCTCCCTGCTCAGCCCGAAGCTTTGGTTGCCCCTCCGGACCGACTCAGGCTGCCGGCATGCTCCTGTTTTGCTCCCAGCCTCCACTGGGAGGTCTCCGTTGGGCAGCCAGCTCTCCCAAGGAATGTGCTGCCACATCGCGAGGGAGCGAGGCTCCCCCAAGTATGATTTTAATCAGAGTATACTCAACTCTCTAATGGCTTCTGGGCAGCTGGCTCAGACTTCTTCAACTTACCTGGAAGATTTACCATGCAGGGAACACATCAAGCTTTTTTACAAAGCAATAATATGGAAGGCAAAGGACATTAATCGCTAGGTTTGCTACACACCACCAGCACCACTAGCAGCTGGGCAAATGCTTGCCAGTCTAAGCACAGACTTCTCTGCCTCCTTATTCTTCTGCTTGGTAAACTGATGAACAGAGGGGGGGCTGTTTTTGAGAGGGCACACTACATCCCAACTGATTTTAACAGGCCAACCTGTAGCTAGCAGGACAGCGTACAGGAAAAGCAGCCAATGGCCTCAGAGAAGAGATGGAGAAGGAACGAGAAAAGGGATGTTAACCATTGTTCTCCCTGGCATGTTTGTTAATGCCACATGTGGGGTTCTGAAGCAAATAGGACAATTTTTCTGTTTAATGGTCAATACGCTTCCCCTTCTAGAGAATGCAATGTTTTTTTGGGATGTCTTCCTGCTCAGGATAAGGGCAGAAGACACTTTCTGCCTTTCTTTAGCTTTTCTCCTCCTTCCACCTCAGTATTGTAAAATGGCCACAAAGGAAACCAAAGATTTGTATATACAGGTCTGCCTTGCTATCTGGACTCTGATTACACAGTTATACATCTTGTAAATATGATTTATTAATATTTCCAGAAGTTTGCTTTTGGTGAATGGATTTGGCTGATGCGTTGCTGTTAGTTTTGATGTTGGCTGTAACAGACTGACCATGAATCACTGCTCTGCGCTGGCTTATTTTTATGTGCTACTGTCTGAAATCCCGTATGCCCTTCTTGTTAAGTTCACTGAAAAAACAATGCCTCAGCAAATTAAGTTGTTTGTGACCATCTTCTTGCTTTCAGTTCTCTGCATCACTTTGCATGTCCCAGGGACTGTAGATTGGTACGTCCTGATGCCAAAGTATCCAGGCTCCAGTATGGGTTTTTGTTGCTATGTGTTTTCTGGAGAGGCTGCTGATAGCTGAGTGGGCAGGATGTGGGAGTTGGCAGCCTATGGCTATCAATTATTCATAGTTTAATTTGGCATTTCAACTGTACTCCTCCTGGGTTTCCTCCACTTCTGAAAAGTAATGCTTGAATATTTTCCAAGCACCAGGAATTCTGCATGGTCAGTTAACTCAGGTCATAAAGCAAGGATTGCAGGTCCATGTCTGTAGGCACAAAGCTCCTTTCTTCTCAGCACAGACATTCAGCCTCAACCCTCCGCACCAAATCATCCCTATGGTGAGGGCTCTTCTATGGGAATAAGCCTATTTTTATAGTATACAACAGCAGGCATAAAAAGGGCTAAATACTAACTACAGTTTTATGGCATTTGTAGTATAACTGTCATGAGAGAAGACAAGCAGAACATTAATAGCTAATGCATGAAGTATGGTTTTATGACACTAAACAGACTGGATTCAGTGCTGTGCTACTTTAAAGCATACTTGGCATGTGTTTGTGAGCTTGGCAGAGAATGTCATACCAGGTAATGAAGATGTCACCTGAATTGCATTATCAGCTGTGCTATGAGGTAACAGAGTAATCTTATGATCTTCTCCAATGTCCTCTTTCTTTTGCTTCTACCGTTATAAAAACAAATGCTGAGTCTTTAGTTTCCACATGGCTTGGCTCAGCTCTGTCCAAAACTACCTGAGAAGTCTATCACTGAGCACACTGCTAGCAACTTACAGCCTCTTGTAGGAGCCCATTTAGGATCTAGAGATCAGCAAGAATGGCAGAAATAGGTTTCTTCACAAGATCACGTTGGCTGCTGGAGGTGAGCACCCACCATGGGAAGCCCAGCAGGCTTGACCTGGTGTAAAAGAGATCACCAGCATCCCTGGCCATTATCAGGTTTGCTGAAGTGGAAGTGCCTTGCAATGAAGGGCAAGAAGTCTGCAGAGGCAGCTGCAATCCTCTTTTGCTGGAGGGGCTCCTTCATATGCTCCTTAATTCGAGGTCCTACCTCAAATACTGTGTCCAGTTTTGGGCGCCTCACTACAGGAAAAACATTGAGGTGCTGGAGTGAGTCCAGAGAAGGGCAACGAAGCTGGTGAGGTGTCTGGAGCACAAGTCCTATGAGGAGCAGCTGAGGGAACTGGGGTTGTTTAGTCTGGAACAAAGGAGGCTGAGGGGAGACCTTATCGCTCTCTACAACTACCTGAAAGGAGGCTTTAGAAAGGTGGGGGTCGGTCTCTTCTCCCAAGTAACAAGTGACAGGACAAGAGGAAATGGTCTCAAGTTATACCAGGGGAGGTTTAGATTGGATGTTAGGAAAAATTTCTTCACCGAAAGAGTTATCAAGCATTGAACAGGCTGCTCAGGGAAATGGTGGAATCATCATCCATGGAGGTATTTAAAAGACAGGTAGATGTGCTGCTTAGGGACATGGTTTAGTGGTGGTTTTGTCAGTATTAGGTTGATGGTTGGACTTGATGATCTTAAAGGTCTTTTCCAACCTAGATGATTCTATGATTCCATGATTTCTGTCTCATTTTTTGGTTATGGGAGTCCAGGCGAGCTTCTGCACATGTCCATGAGCTAGCTGAACCTGCTTTGGCAGCGAAGCATTCGGTCAGTAAGGCACCTCGGCAGTGTGCCCAGGATGCCCTGCTGAAAGCTGCCTGCCAGCCTGCAAGGCTCCATCCAGCTGCCGGCTGCTCCACCTCGCACAGCTCGGCACCACCACAGGGTAACTGAGCCAGAACCCACCAGGGGTCTGCCCTGCTCCACAGAACACCCGCCTGTGGGCAGGCTGGAGGCTCTCCACAGGGATGGAGCATCCTACAGGCCCGTGTTGACCCCTCCGACCTGGGGACGCTGCTGCTGAGGAAAGGTCTGCCGTGTGGAGGGGACGGCCAGGCTGGGCACGACCCTCCTGCAGCAGGACGAGCTCCCACCACAGCCCTGCGGGCAGAGCCAAATGCTCCAGACCCACGAGGGGACGGCCACTGGGGTTCCCCAGCATCTTTTCAGTTATTTTTTTTCAAGATCAGTTGTATGCTTGCTTTCTGCCTACTGTGGCAGGTTATGTGCTTGAACTCTGTTTTTAGGTTTTGGACTTTTGGGGGCGTTGATTTTAGTTATATCCTCTTTGGATTTCTGATATCTGACATACAGCACAGCTATGGCATTGTTTGCCAGGTGTTATGTGTACAGTAATTGTACTGTTTGCTCTCTGCTACACTTATTTTCTCCCCAACGCAATGGAGAAAAAATGCACATTCCTAATCATTCATGGACTGTTACCAGTACTGTATTTTTTCACTTGCTTATCAAAACCTCACTCTCCCATATGACAGTGAGGGAACATATTTTTACCTAAATGTGACTCTATGAAAATTTGTCTGAAAAACTGAAAAATATAAACCCAACGTCATTAAATATATAATTTCCTAATGTCTAAATTACTAAAGGAATTAAAATTACCATCCTTGTGTAGTACAGTGCTAAATTCACTATAAATAATAAAACAACGTACCACAGTAACCTGGAGTTCCACAAACTGTCTTCATGGTCACCTGATCTTCCACAATCTTGGAAAGTCCAAAGTCAGCTGTTAAGATTGTTTAGGAATATTAGTGTTTTTACTTCCTTGTAAAATAACTTTTTTTTTTTTACATTGTCTATGTAATTAAATGAACATTTATGCATTAAATGAACTGTCATTTCCAGAGATGACGATCAATTTGAAGAATCTACCCAGACTGCAATCCAGAAGCAAAATTTGTCAGTACAAATGAGTATTCCTGGCTCTTGCTTGACAGAAATGTAGCTTGTATTTTATCCTGAAGGCTGCACAAAGTTGATACAATAGGACGCCTAAGGGCATACAAGCAGTGATCCAGAAATGCATTTTAGGTATATATTCGGGTTTCACTCTGTGAGTAATTCAATAAAATTAACAGAACAATGTTGGGGTAAAAAATTGTGCATCAATGATTTCTTGGATAAGGGTAAGAGTATGCAGTCCCTGCAAGACAAAATCCCAGCAGTATTTTGATAGGGGGCTTCTAGGGGTATGGAGGTTGTGCCAGAAGAAGCAGTGTTTTTGCAGTGTTGCCACCCTGGATTACTACTCAGACAGCAAGAGCCTTCATGACATTGCATGTCATACTTGCATGCCTCATCTTCTAAAAGACAAAAAACCTGAAATCTTCTCATTTAGTTTTCACTGAGAATAAACTTCTTCAAATTTCAATTTAGGTGATGACAATCTGGCCTTAAAAAGGTAAAATAAAAGTATTCTTGGTTTGTTATAGTGAATATAAAAGGGAATGTTTTCACTCAAGAGCAGGATAAAAATAGTTCGTATTTTATTCTAGAAATGTAGTTAGGGTTCACTTGTCCCTAAATTGTCATTATTATTTATCTAAACAGAAATATACTTTACTTTTATAAACACTGCCACTCAATGTAAATCAGATCTCAATTTAAACAAGGCAACAATCCTAACCAGAAGATGAAGAATCCCAGCATTTAGGAAAACACTTCAGAAGCCCCTACACCACTCTGACCTTCAAACCAAGGCCACTGAGTGCTGTATTAAACTACCACGTTTAGAGCCCTTCCAGGAAAGTTAAGAACTAGGATAAATTGCAAAGTAAGATACCATCACCCTGAGATGCAAGGTTTTCCTTGAATTTTATATTATATTCCTTGACATCAGTTCGTGGAAATCTGGCTCCTGAAACCCACGATGAACACTGGCCTGACAAACATGGCAACACTCACTCCTGGCATGCTCCTACGCTCACAGGATCCCTGGGAAGGGAGCACAAGGTGGTATTTCCAAACTGGTTACCTACAGCTCACGAGTGTTGCACAGAGCTACTCTTTGCTCAAGCAAAAACTGGGAATACACACCATTTTTGGAGGTCATGCCCTTTGGAACTGGTCGCCATTCCCAAAAGAACTGGCATAATACATCCCAGTTCAGGAGAGTCTGGTCTCACCTTGTCCCTCCTCATCCCCCCATGGTGCTGACTGTGCTTCAGATAGCTTCCCTATGCTCTCTGAGAAAATCGCTTCTTATCCCTCAAATCTGCCTTCAAAACAGAAGTCAGCCTTGCTCAGTTTGCTTTCTGCCACTTACTTGCACATTTGTACATTCATGCCAATAAATCTTTCCTCTTAAAGTACCAGTTTAACAAAAAAAAAGGGCACAGAAGCGGTGTGCGCAGCTGAATGCTGATCTCACGATCCTTCTTGTTCCTCCTGAGCACTTTATTCTCTGCCACAGTCTGCACAATTTTGGCAATAAATTCTCTGAGTAAGCATCTGGTTTTCTATTGGTTTTAAAACCACCATGCACTGCTGTGCTGCTGAAGAAGTAACATGCTGTTCATTTGAGTACGAGCATTAACTTCGAATAAAGTGGTGGTGAGATGTATATATTGTAAACATCAGTTAGCACATATTACTGGTACAAGGGAATTAGGGAAGCGTGCATTTAATGCTGCTCACCGATTTTTAGTGGTGCATCTGGTGCTGGCGTTGCATAGAGTAGATTTTCTGGCTTCAAGTCACGGTGCACGATCCCATTTGCATGCAGGTACTAGAAAAAGAGAAAGTCAAAATACTTAAGTGAGAATTAGATATTATGGTAAAGCACGAGTTAACATCTTCCTAGTAATCTGCTATGTGTGTGAGATACACATTCACTAAACTAATTTTCAGCAGCTTTTTTTCTAGAAAACTTCTCAGCACAGGATCCTTGGATGCATATTGTAATCTGAATAGGAAACTACAATTTGGGAAGACAAAGATAGCATCACATCCATTTGAGAAGAAAAACAACTCAGAAAGTATTATTGACTTTTTAAATACAGTGGTAGCTTCTAGGAAGTAATCTAATAGATGTTGAGATATCAAAGTCTGTCTCAGAGGAAGGTAGTTTCTGTGCATTATGAAATTCTCAGAGATAAGAAAACGGTCATACAACTATTAAACTATTAAATAGACACCTTTGAGTAGTAAAATGTACTAAGTGTCTTGGGCCAACTATAAAATCCTTGAGGTCCCTGAAGCAGAATTCTCAAGGGTTTTAAAACCAATTACAGAGTCTCAAAAATCCATCTGTCTTGCCGATGCACATGCAGTGTATGTGAAATCACTCACCACTGAATTCCTTTAAAGATGCTATTTCTGCCTTGCACTAATGGAAAGAAGAATTTCTGGAATATATGGCTGCCTCTTACACTGTTATAGACAGCCAGAGAAAAAATATATAGAATCATAGAATAGTTTGGGTTGGAAGGGACCTTTAAAGGTCATCTAGTCCAACTCCCTGCAATGAGCAGGGACATCTCCAACTAGATCAGGTTGCTCAGAGCCCCGTCCAACCTGACCTTTACTGTTTCCAGGGATGGGGCACCTACCACCTCTCTGGGCAACCCGTTCCAGTGTTTCACCACCCTCATTGTAAAAGAAGTTACTTCTTAGATCTAAATCTACCCTCTTTTAGTTTAAAACCATCAACCCTTGTCCTATTGCAACAGGCACTGCTAATAAGTCTGTCCCCATCTTTCCTAGAAGTCCCCTATAACTCCTGAAAGGCTACAATGAGGTGTCCCTGGAGCCTTCTCTTCTCCAGGCTGGACAACCCCATATCTCTCAGCCTGTCCCCATAGGAGAGGTGTTCCATCCCTCTGATCATCTTTGTGGCCTGCCTCTCAACCCACTCCAACAGGTCCATATTTTCCCTGTGCTAAGGGCTCCAAAGCATTTAATATACTAATAGACAAAAAAGGATAAACTAGTGAAACAAATTCTGTATTTCTTGTTGATAAAACATTCAGCAGAAACCTCTGAAGCCTTGGAAGAAAGATGCTTAAGGGTAGAATCACATTATCTTATTTGAAAGTCTCCTGGTCTACATTTCAGTAGTATCTCTCTCAGCTGTGCTTTCACTACTAAAAAAACCACTGTGCGTGCACTGTCATGCAGCAAATGACAAATGGTTGAATGTCCATCTAGAAAGCACAGCTACAGTGTGCACCTGAGTTAGCATCCGAGATGAATTCTTGACTGTGTTTCTCATTGGAATTGTAGTTTGCATAAGCTGCCAGTGATTAAAAAACATTAAGGAAGAATACACTGCTTTTTCCTTGGGCATTGTTTTAGTGACACTGAGTGCTTTTTAAGTGTGTGTTTCTTACAGTGCAATAAATGCTTTGTTGGCTTTCTCTAAAATCCTGAAGTCGCAGTATTTGTCATGACGTGGCTTGTGGAGATCACCCAAAGACTCTCATTTGCTTTACTTCACAGTGAAATCTAAGTGCTTGTGCCAGCTGCGTTTACTACAATGCGATAGCTAATCAGTTATCCAAAGTAAAAGACAGCAACAGTATATGGAAACTGATGGATTGCATGCTGCTACATTACTTAATGTGGTCACATCTGCCTGACTGCACACAATCATGTCCAGCCTGGATAAAAATATATCTTCATCTGCCAATGAAGACGTAACTGTAGCAAAGATGCTCCCACAGCATAGCACTGGTGTGTCTGACATGCAGAGGTAACAGCAGCACACAGGGAGTGCACCCAAAGCAATCAAGCTGGAGCGGACAGAAGGTGATGTCTGAGCTGATGTGTGTTCATGTGCTGCAAACTGGTTTAGGTGGCTCCACAGGAGTGAGAAGGATCAGACATTTCACCATCGTTTGGTGGAAAGCAGACACTTCCGATTCATCCGTATGAAAAATCTTTGACAAAATTTGTGCAGAGAAATGTTCCAGACAAGTCTGCAGTCTTTCAGCAGGTCCTTTTACACACATGCCCACAATCTTAAAAACACTTTATGGTATGAGGCTAAAAACAAGAAAATTTTCTTCTATTCCCAGAATCACATTTTTGTGGGAGGGAAATTTGTGAAAAACTTGGGGAGAAGCTGTTCAACTCTTCCTCCCTTTTAAGTTGTAAAGTAAGACTGGCTTGCAGGGTTCCTTCTCAGATATAGCAAGAACCATAACCAACGACACCTGCTAACCATGCTTGCACCTCAAGACTGACTGACTTATTAACAGATTTCTATTGAACTTGTAGCGTGAACTTTTTTTTTTATTACAAACTCATAAGACCCCGTGTAGGAAAATTTCCCTCTGTCCATCTTCAGCATTGCTCCCTTACTCGGTTAGTAACCTGGGAGTTGTCTGCAAATTTTCACTAGTCTTAACAGCTCTGCTCCCCATGTAACGTAATAGCTCTGGTATTGAAGACTGCTTGTAATTACCTTGTCTTGTATATATGTGAAGAGTATTCTGAGTTAAACTATTTTGATTTAGAAATGGATTTAGTTAAATTTGCACAATCCACTTTGTATAACACTTATTTCAATTTATATATGCTTTGTTTTGATTGCTCTTCACTTTATTTCTCACATATTGATTTTAGTAAGCGTCCTGTTGCTTTGCAGGCAGAGCCTCTGCAGCATTAGTTCAAAGTATCTCCGAGTCTGGAATACAGCTTTGGGCATCGCACACTCTCATCGTAAAACAGATAGCCTGTGCTCCGCTATTTATATGCTATATCTCTTAATGACTAATGATGTGATTAAATGAGAAGGTCAAGGCCCAGGTATCAAGGCAGAACGAGCGTACTGACTCACTTTACGATCTAAGATGTTGCTGAGTTACATCACTCTCCCCACCTATAAGATATGGATGAGACTTGAAAAACATTTGAATTCTATGGATGGATTTTTGCTGCACAGTGCTGTACAACGGTTTTACACAGCCTGCACGAAAAATGTGATCATGACATGATACTCTTACAGTTGCTAAAATGTCCTCTTTGCATTTTCTTCTGATTTTCAGTAGGCAATGCGAACCACTATAAGAAAATAAAGGCATGGCAGTTCTCTGACTGCAGCTTTGCTAATTTGTGTTAGCGAAATAAGCTGGATACAGAAAATTTATATTTGCATCAAAATGATGTATTTCCATGGCAACATCACACGAGTATATTTAACTCTAGGTATGTCCTGTAACATCTACGGACTAAAATGTAAGATTTTCTTGTAGACTAACAGCACTTTGTCCAGCTGATGAGATGTAGATGGAAGAGAGGCCTCCACGGGATCTCACAGCAAGGCCCACGGAAGAAGACCTAGAGGAAAGTCTTCTCCATGCATGGCAGTTTCATCCGAGAAGCTGGCCAATGGCATTGGGAAGAGAAATTATGCTTTCTCATCAACCTTCTCCTCTGATTATTTTTTTTTTGAAACACCACATCAAGGCAGGTGCTATAAACAAGGACAGTATTAATTTTAAGGAACATACGGCTATTCCATTTAGCGAAAGAGAATGAACCAGAAAAAGAAAAATGGAAACACTAGAGACCCTGAGCAGTCTGTTTTAAATTAGTGAATTTAAATGCAAAGGAAATAAAATAAATAGTTAAAAAATATACTTGTGCATCCTATGATCAAACGTTTCTTTCAATTGCTTTGGCCAATGAGATGTAATTAGGCCAGGCGGGTGAATCTCCTGTGCTTCAGGCACACAGTGGGGTTCTGCGTCATTAGTGTAGAGCACCTCAGATAATCTGGAAGAAATGTATTCTAGCAAAATTGAGTATGATAGTCTTATTACTCTTCGATAAATGGTGAGGACAGACTCAGCATGACACTGAGATGGGAATAATATACAGGCCCTTTTCTGAAAGACTTATCAGCTAGAATTAAGGCAGCCTCCATCTTGGCCTTTATTCCCATAGTACTGAACAGCAGCTCAAGACTGAACAATTGCTGTGACTCTAATTGTGACTGCAGAAACATGATTTTTATTTTCTTTCTTTCTCTTTTTTCTTTTTTTCTTTCTTTTTTCTTTCTTTTTATTTCTTTCTTTTCCTTTTTTCTTTGTCTTTCTTTTGCTTTTTCTTTTCCTTTTTTCTTTTTCTTCCTTTTCTTTTTCTTTTTCTGTTTTTCTTTTACTTGCTTCTTTCCAATTGCTGTGTGAGAGTCTCCTTTGCTCTTTATTTTATCCTTTAATAATTTACATTCCTATCTAATTTGAAAGATTTTATGACAAAAGGAAAAACAGACTGCTTAAAACTCTGGCCTTTTTCCTTAATTTTATTTATGGTACCTACTACACAGAACTGTAGAAACATAGGGCTGAAATGAACCTGAAACATCTATTCCTCTCTTTGCTCCTTGGCAGCATCAATTACATCTACAACAGTTGTTTCTCCAATTTATGCTTAAAGACCTCTGATACTAGAGACTCCACAATTTCCCCAAGCAACTTATTACAGGGTTCTGCTACCTTGGCCATTACAAAGTACTTCCCTGTGACTTCCCTGGATCTTGACAGGGGCAGATGAAGTCCATTACTTTGCTTCTTATATACCATAGAGGCAGAAAACAGATTATTCCCTTTTCTGCAATAGCCTTTTGAGTACTTGCTACCATGTACACAATCATTCTTCTCTCTAAGACTGAAGGACTTTAGTTTGCTCAGCCTTTTCTTACAGACCATCTTTTCTTGACCCATGATTGTTCTTGTTGCTCTCCTCCAGGCTCTATCGACTCACATCAATATGTTGAAAATGCAGAAATGTATTCCAGTTGTGGCCTGACAAATTTTACAGGATGTATTCATAAATGTATTTGCCTTTTTTTGCAACATAGCCCACTCCTGTTTGCATTTTCAAGCAGTGTGACCTTCAGGTCCTTTCTGGCTTGTTCCCACTCCCATGCTTTCACTGTTGACTATTCAAGTTCATGTACAATTTTGTCCTTGACAGTACAGAAAGGTCATTGAATTTTACCAAAGTTATTTTATTTCTAATCCTACTCTCCGATACACTTGCAGTTTTCCCCAATTTTATGTTGTCCAAAATTTTCCTAAGTGTACCCTCTATTTCATCATCTGAGGTTGTCAACAAAAAACACTAAAAAAGCAGACCAGAGAATATTTTTCCTGATCTTCCACTCTTGATTTTCAGATAAACTGATAGGCATTCTCTCAGTACAGACAACCAGTCTCCATCCAGCTTAAAATCACATCATCACAACCACATTTCCCTAATTTATTGCAAGACTGTCAGGCGAGACAAGTACCAAAAGCTTTACTCATGTCAAGTGTGTGACACCTTCTGTTGCTTCCCTACTAACCATCCCTGAGAATAAATCAGACTGATTTAGCATGACTTGATCTTGACCAAAACTTGCCTCGCTAGTGACCTCCCTGCTTTTTTATCTCCCAGGTGCCTCATATTCTTTTGCTTTAGTATTTACTGCAGATTTTTTCTGTGAAGTTGAGTTAAGGCATTTGGCCTATAATTCCTCACTTCTTCCTCTTGAAGTGAGTACTACATATATCTGCCTCTCTGCCCAGCCTCTATCAGAAGTGAGTGCTACCTGTTAAATCTGTTTCAGCCTTAAAAAGCTTGCTCTTTAAAGACTGTACTATGAAGGTCACTGGGTGCAACCAATTAAAAAAGATCTAAGTGATCTCAATACTCTCTGACTTAGTCTTTTCTTATTCTAGGCTTACATTTTACTGTTCAGTCACTGCTGTTAATTGTGCTAGGCATCTAGTTATCGCTGAACTTTTACTGAAAACTAGGAGGAAAAAAAAAAAAGAAGACAAAAACACTGCTGCCGTCTCCTCGACATCTTTCAGTAAGTCTCCTTCACCTGGGTTTCTTCTTATGAGGATGATTGATTTTGCTGCCCTTCTCATCTCATACTAGATGCATCTCATCTGCTTCCCTGGCCTTTCTGACTTTGCCTTGAAACTTCTGCTATTCTTCCAACTCAGGCTTAAACAACCCGGCCTGTTTTCTGCTTTCTGTATGCTTCATGCCTGTGTTTAACTCCAGGATCATAGAATCACAGAATGGTTAGAGTTGGAAGGGACCTTAAAGATCATCTAGTTCCAACCCCCCTGCCATGGGCAGGGACACCTCCCACTAGACCAGGTTGCTCAAAGCCCCATCCAGCCTGGCCTTGGACACTTCCAGGGATGGATATGCTGTCCCTGAGCACTGACCTTCATTCAAGTGGACTGATGAGAAACCAGCTGACCCTCTGACCACATTGCTGTGCTCCCAGGGTCCTGCACCCTCTCTGGCAGGCACAGGATCACTGCTGTCAGCGTTGCAACTTCCCTTCTGTCATCAAGTAAGGGAAAAGTCCTAAAACACCTTTGTTTCCACTTGTGAGAGTGATTGTGAGCTGCACAGCCTTCGGGTTTCATGATGTCTCCTCATTAACCAGGGTACTTTGATGTCAACTGGATCCCAACTCTGGACATGATCTCCAGCGTTGCAATGAACAGAGGCCATACAGCAGAGACAGCTCTGGCAGCAGCAAGTGTCCTCATGATTACTGTTGTGTGTATGCCCTAACTCCTTTGTGAACCTGTCCTGTTCACCAGCCCTTGGCCTGGCTTACAGACCCTCCTGCCATTTATGAACCCAGCTCCTTCATCATGGTGCATAAGACGATAAATCAGATGGTTAAGGGAGCTCCACCTGCAGCTTATGTTCATGTCCAGCTCACAGCTGCCATCCCGGGCAGTGCTGCTTTGTAGAGTAGCACACAATACCTCTCAGGTTGGTGCTGAGCACTGCTGCGGAAATGCTCTGGATCAAGGACCTAGCGCTCCTTTTTCTCCTCGGGCAAGACGACTGTTTTCTGTGTGCGTTGACTTACCAGTGGGGAGAAACCTGTGGTCTGATGTGGCTGGGGCAGTGGTTTCACTACATGAATTTCTGACCAGGATGCTTATAATACGGCTGCCACATTCAGGAATACCAGATTCGCTGATGTTTTCAAAAGGAAAATTTCTACCAGTTTTATTACTCTCCAGAATATACTTAGGACTTGCATGTTGAATTTATTAGCCTGTAGGGTGCTGAAGGAAGAACCAAAGCCATACATCCCAGTGCAGTAGTGGACATCTTCAGCTATAAATGCTGTCGCTACATCCTTCAGAAGGTGAAAAGAGCATGGTTTTTTCTCCCTTTTTAGGAACGTCTAGACTTGTAATCAAGCTCTTTCTGTAATCCTTACAAAAGCCCTTACAAAAGCGTGTCATTGCATCATGAAAGCTACTGCACAGTTATTTAGTTTGATTACAGCTATATACTGTTTTATAGAGATGTGCTTAATTGATAAAGTTTCTGAAGAAGTTAAGAGAAAGTTTAAATAAACTTTTAACAATTTAACAGGACAAAGAAAAAAAATCCTGTCTTCTGTTCCCAGGAAGGTAAGTGAACTCACCTTCTATATGCAGAGTGGCAAAGCCCATCTCCATATAATTTATATCTAAAGTAATCACTTGGCTCAGATCTTACAGAGTACAGAGAAACAAATACGCATCATTCAAAATGTACGCTTAGTCATACACTCCACACTGGTGTAGACTTTGGAAAACAAGACGCAGCTTGGGGGAATCAAGAGAAATTTAAAATTTCATAGTTAGCATCTATGCCCTATTATAATCTTCTGCATTTATCAGCCAATTTATAATTCACATGTCCCATAACTGCACAAAAATTACAGATTGATACAAGGATATGACTTGTGAGCTGGAGCTACTGTAGTCTTATCCTAGAGCAAATGATGCAGTTCCTCTGCACCTCAGGTTCCACAGCTTTAAAACTGTTGTGACACATAAGCTGTGTTTTAGATGTCTGAGTGACAAGCACAAAAGGGAAATGGGGATACTTAATAATCTGTTGTTGAAACGGTGCTGTCCCCACTAAGTCCATGTAAAATTCCACTACTTCAACTGGTTTGGGCTTTATTTGAAAGCACAGTAATACGGCTACTATAAGCGTCTTGTTTCTGTGCTTCCATTTACCTGTCAGGCAGCACATAACTTGGAATGCAGAACAGGACCTGAAATCCTGTATGCTCTGGCTTTGGGAGTTGGATAGTTTGATTTCTGCTGATAATGGAAAAGTGCATTTATCCGAGTTGGTTGCTTACAGTATAAACAATTTATTTAGGGCTAAAATTATTTGTCTTAAGAAATAGAAAAAAAAAAGAAATTATTTTGGAAATGCAGGGATTGTTTTGAAGAGTTGCAGAAGAGTATCTGCAAATTCTTGCTTAAAAACCTCCGAAAAAAAGACACTGTCAGTGCGAGCGTCAGAACCCAGCTCTGCAGGAATCAACAAGGTTCCAGTAATAAAAGTGTGAAATCAAGTTATATACACAGCATAATCTTCCCTCTGCCACCATTCCCTTAATGCAGTCTTCAGGACTGAATGAAGAGAAAACCATTTTGTCATTGCAGAGGACAAAAATAACATTGATTTCTTTTCTGGATATATTTCAGCAAGTTTTGGATTTCTGTATCTGGATAACAACAAAATGGAGTCTTAGAAAGGCACCAAATAATGAAAGCTTCTCCAAACATCTTGCCGAAAGCCTATTGTTGGCACTTACTTTTACTCTGGGAAATTGCAGTATGCCATTACGTCTGCTACTTGATGTACTGACTTCCAAACGCTTCCATAAACCTTCAATTAGTTTAGTTAAACTCATTTAGCAGAATACTGCGTTAGTGGAACAAAGAATATTTGCCTTTTTACTTTGTGTAAGTATGCATTAATGCAAGTAATCTGATTTATGATTTCAGATAATAAATTTGTGTTATTATAAAAAGTATGAAGAAATGCATCAGCATAGACACATAAATCCAAGTCTGTTTATTTTCTTCGCTGGTCTACTATATTAAAAGTTATGAGATAGCTCAGAAGGGAAGTTTAAAATAAGCACTTAGGTTATGTAAAGTTTTAACTGCAATCTCCACAATTATTTTCTTTCACATTTGGAAACAGTTTTATCTTTCCAATGTTCCTGCTTTTAGAAGAGCGAAGCAGCCTTTAAGGATGACAACACTATACCAGGTGTGATCACAGCAAATCATGTACAGTCATTTCTGTACAATCTGACACACGTAGGAGAGGATAATGCACACATCTTCCCACACAAATCCCGAACGAGCGGGCCTTGTGCAGAGAGCTAGCTGTTTGCAGTGGCATGAAATTCTCCTCTTAAACTGTAAGTAGGCCACAGCATCAGAGTAGGAAGAAGAGCTTTGCAACAGTGGCTTCTTCTTAGATCCACCCAGAAGAGCCGCCCACTTGCAGACTATCTGAATTCAGTGAAGAATTAAAACACATTAACAATGTTCCTCCTGCAGCTTAAACACTCATGCTTAAACTTTCTTTCTCTGCATGCCCGGGGTGCAGGAGACAGACATGGTTTCTCTTCCAACCTTCCTGCTCCAGTCTTCAGACCTACCAGGCACCCGCCGCATCCATGCCCTCTGTCCGGTTGGATAACGAAAAGGTGAAGGATATATGTTCTTTTGGGTAAAACTCAGTCATTTGTGATGAAATGATATTAGATGCAGGCTAATGCCACCAAACAACATATGTGGCTTGTTCTGTCAGAGCTGCCGAGGTGCAGTACACCTTTTTTTCCCCTCCACAAAGAGGCGTTGCAAAAAAAAAAGCAGAGCTAAAAAACCCCACAAACAGCCCCCTCCCTAGAACGAAAGCCAAAACCTAGCAATCCCGCCCTTGGTACCAGCACCGATTTCCTCTCTAGTTTAGCACAACTCATAGAACCCCTCTGCTTGACTTAACCTCACTTAGAGTAGCTCTTATAACCCTCCAAAGTGTGCTGAGGTTTTATTGTTTGTACAGTGATCTGAAAACAAAAAGCATTAAGTATGTGCACATTAAATAGCTACCACTTTGTTCTATTCACTCCCTGTCTTCAACATTTTTTACTTTATTGAGCACAGCCATGTTATAAACAAACAGAAAAACAAAATCCATAATAAGAAAGAGTTTTAAACTAGCTTCAAACTATGAAAAACATTTTAAAAGTATTAGAGATGCAATTCTTTTAAGACCAAGCTAAAAAAAGAACTCAAATGCTTCATAAATCCACTATATGCGCCTTTGTAAATTAATGCCACTATATCAAACTTAAAAGGAAGCAGATTTTTGCAAAATCAGGCTTCTTCCTGTAAGCCAGCAGAATAAAGCTGCAGAAGGTATTTGATCAATCTGCCACCCCTGTATAGAACACAAACTTCAGCAACATCAGTGTTAATTCTAGCAAATCTAAAAAAGAAGTTGTCCTGGTTTGAGGTAAAACAGAACCAATTTTCTGATTTGTAATTTTACTTTTTAGCTGGGCCTCTTCTAACTGACTAAAGTCTGAAGTTAACAGCATATTGTTCAGAAATGTTCGCTCTCAGAGTGATAAGACCTGATTATACCAAGGAACGGTACGCACAGAGGCTCTTGCTTATACTTATTGCTATAACAACCAAGGTCAGATAACTTCGCTGTTTGTCCCGTTAGAGGGTCGGAAGCGGAGAAGCGTAGAGGGGTCCCACCTGCAGGGAGGAGCGGACGGGACAGGTGACCCAAAACTGACCGACAGGGTATTCCATCCCATCTGCATCACGCTCAGTATAAAAAGCTAAGGGATCAAAGGGGCAAGTAGGCTCTGGCTCTGGCTCTGGCTCTGGCTCGGGCTTGTTTTCCTTCAATGGCCAATGTCTGAGGAGGGCCCTGTCTGTTCGTCTGCCTTTGATCCCGATCTGAGCATTCCTGACTCTCATTCCGGAATTCAGCGCCTGTCCGTCACTGACTCCAGTCTGGGACTTTCCCTGTGTCTGCTGGTGACGCGATCGTCATCCTGGGAGCTGGATACGGTTTTGTATATATTGCATACTTTTTTTTTCTTTTTCTTTTCTCTATTATTATTTACTATTTTCTTATTTATTATTATTTTCATTAAAGTAGTTTAGTTCTTTTTCTAAACTCGTAAATCTCCTTATCTCTTCCTCTCCTCTCTGAGGAGAGAGGGGGGGAAGGGACATCTGTCCTTCTGATTGGCCAATCCGGCCAAAACCACGACAGAAGTAGATTCTGTATTCTGAGTAGCATACTAAAAAGCAAGTAATGTTTTTGCAACTCAGTAATGTCTTTGGTTTTGCATTAGGAAATTATAAACACCATATAGAATAGATCTAAAGCTGCTGTCAACGATACCTGGTGCTAGCTCAGGCCCCAATAACCTCCAGCATCGGAGAGCCATTTAGCTAACGGAAAACTATTCCTGGCAGTGTTAGGTTTCACTAACCACAGAGATTTGCTAACTGTAGCTCTAGTACACCTGTAACGGGGCCATAATATAATGCCCTAATTAGCCACAGGTGCACATCTGTTCATTCGACACCAATATATTTTAGTTTTCTTGCAATAATTTAATTTTTTGTATTCTAAACAAAGCACTACATTTGATGGCTGTTGATTAATTTCTCCCCCTTTTTAAGAGGAATATTTCATAAAATAATGTAACTCTTAAACGAGGAGTAGGTTAGAGTCTATACTACTTGCTTTTGAATAATAAGGTGATTTTGTTGTGCCTGTACAGTACAGTTACAGTAGTACATTAACCCATGGCAAGGAGTGCTCCTGGGTGCTAAAACAACTGTCTACACTGCCCAAATTTTTAGAACAGTCCTTTGCTACATCAGCACTGATCAAAACAGCTCTCTGTTAGTCAAGCCAAAGATTCTTCCCACCAGGCAATTTGAAACTGGCCACTTGGTTCTGAAGGCTGGCACAATTTAATGGCATGGATATTGGCTGTTGCAAGCCAGCTGGCGTTGCTAACAGAGAGTGACCCCAACTAATTTACCAGCATGCACGGAGAGCTCATAATTAAAGTAATGGGGTGCTCGTAAGACCAGACCGCTGGAGTTGTGTATCGAGGGTGCACGTGACCACAGCAGGGCACAGAGAGCCTCACATGCGTGTTTCAGTAGAGTCAGACTTAAAATTGTTTTGAAGGAGATTTCAAGGTAATAAACCAATGAAGGAGGACGACGTTTCTCTTGCCCATCTGTGAAACTCTCTTCCCAAACTATGCGTATAAAAAGTCTATATTTTTTAACACATCATTGTAGCTAATGAATACTTATATTTCTGCATTTGAATTCCTATTTATGCATAAATAACACACAGGTGATGTTTTGGGTTAATTTACTACTCTCCTTGAATTGTGAAGCTTGACCTACACGTAAGAGTATCACTTGCTAAGCCTAATATTGATTTTACATTCCATATTTAAAAAAAAAAAAAAAAAAGGATTGCCTTTTTTACTTTTTTCACAGCCTTTTTACAAAAAAACCATAATTCTAAACAGCAGAGCCCTCACGGTCTACACACACAGAAGTGGGAAGTGTTTCCACTTATTCATCTGGAGAGGTGAGCCCCCTCCCCCTGCGATGCCAGGGCCCACCTACTTCAGCCTTCCAGGTGCCATTACATTAAACCACAGCGGTGGTGTAGCAAACTTGGACTGATCCCAGCCTCGTAGCACCGTGACACACGCACTCTCCTATTCTGAAGTGAGGAAGGAAAACAATATATTGTTTCTGGAGCAACACTACACCTCAGGAACCTCCTCGCTCGAGGGACACCTTGCAGGCTAGATCTGCCAACTATCCTGCCCCTTCATGCTTTTGCAACACAAAATTTACATTCAAAACCAGCAAAGAAGTCTACTGCAGCTCTACCACGGTCACTCAGTGCCCTCTTAATCTGAAAAAAAAAAGGATCCCTAGAACAGCTAGAATTCGTAAGATCCATTTCCATTCTACATTTCCAAGCCTGAGTTTGTCTCCAGGTGATGATATTAAGAATGATCATTTTTGTTATACATGACAAGATATCAGCGATATTTGTGAAGAAATCATATATTTAAAAAAATCGAAACCATAAAAATGAGCTATGCCTGCAAGAACATAACTGGAAGGAGTTAAAAAATTCTCATCTACTAGAAAGAGGAGGAGGTCAGAATGATTAGGCTGTGGATATCTCTATTATGTAGGTGACTGCTTCCTTTGAAAAGCTATCTCAGATTGCATATTAATATAATTATGAGTTTTCTGGAAAGGAATATTACATGGTTTGTGCAGGCTCTTCAATGCAAAAGAACAATTCACATTCTGCTGGGAAATGTGATGACCTTATCAAGGCACCCTACATCTGTTTTTTGAACAACTGGAATTCTGAAATACCGCGTACCACCAGAGAAATGCTGGATTTTAAGTCTGAATTTGCTATCAGCTCCTCTGTTTTCAGAGAGATCAGCAACCGATCAAAATGGGATGTTTAATTTCTGTCTAACAAAGAAATCTCCCTGTGGATTTGGTGCTCTAGTCCAGAGCTTAAAGCAACACTGCCAATTTTTAAAACTCACTGTATTATTAATGTCTAATTTACAGAAGGCTAGAAATATTCTACTTTATGAGATCCGCTAATACTGCAAGACACAGTATTTTTGCCAGTGAAAAATTTTCAGAATCCTGTTTCCACACGTATTTTTCCTAGTTTCTACATGGATCTATCTTAGTTTAATTCCAAATTTTGCTATTATGATGGAGATTTCCGAAAGAACCTACAAAAGTTAAATTTCTGTTTCTCAGTTATTATGCCATACTCTTCCCAGGGTTCAGAAAAACCCTGTAAAAATATTTGAGTGGAACAAAACTGTTGTGCTAGGCAACATGTTCTACCAAAACTCACAGCTATGGAACTGAGAAGGAAACCTTGGTATGTTGACTTTACTTTGTGGTCAGATTGTATTCCCAATGCAAATATGCCAACTGTTTCCAAACTGCAACCCTCAGAGCTGTTTCTGTAGGAGAGTGACAAGAATTTGTGACAAACTTGTATAATACAAGTGTCTTCCGCAGTGAGCAGTGACAAAATACGGCTATGAATGTGCTGCCACCTCTGGTGTCTGCCTCAGGTTCTGTGGTCAGAAAAGCTGCTGATGCCAGAGGGCCTGGGGTGCAAAACCAGCTCAGGTGTACGTCCTCGGGCCACTGGTAAGTACTAATTTCCAACTAGGACTTACAGCTAGAAAACCCATCAGCCACACATGACAAACTGCAACGAATCCTATGAAATCAGTGGAAATGTTTCTGTTACCTTCAAAGAAATCCAAGTGTGTGTGCTAGTTTCGGTTTTTGTACTGCACTACCATCATAAATAGCTCTGTAGCCTCAATCAGCTTACAGTCAATGCTGTTCCCCTCAAACAGAGTTGAGGCCTTCTGTTTTAAATCTGTGGAATTAAACATAATGACCATCACCCAGCTGCATGTTATCACTGCACTCTGAGGGATGGAGGTAGGGTGGCAACGTATTTTTCTTTTTGTATTTTAATTTAGGATTGTGCTTTTTGTATTGTGTACAAGAGACTTAAAGATTAGGGAAAGGGTTAAATTTATTCCCATACTAAAAGATTGCCACAGGATAATTAGGAATCTGTCTGGTCCACAGTTTCATCTTTATTGACTAGTCTGGCAATCATTATGAGATACAAAATGTATTTATTGTTACAGAGTAAATGCCAGATTGAGGGGATGATGGAATTAAAATCTTGTTTATAAATTCTTTTACTCCAAATCTCAGTAAATAAAATTAAGGCATGTAATGAGAAAAAGAATGTCAACTAGGATGAAAAACTTTTTATCTCACACCTCTGAATCTAAAATTAAATCACTGTTAAGAGGAATAAGCTATTTTGCTCTCATTCAAGTAATAACAGCTAAATTCCTACTGATCAGAGTGAGAAAAACTGAAGAACTATGAAGAGTCTGATCGAAAATTATATTCTGTCTTAACACCCCCACTTTCACCACCTCATTCTGTATAATGCCATCATTTATGGGAGTTTCTAATCATCGAGGCTTCTGGCTTACTATGACCTGAATTATGAATGTGAAATATGATGAAGAGACATACAATTGAAAATTCAAAGCCTTTCACTGTTTTGTATGGTATAAATAAGCAAAAGGAGCCCAAGCACCCTTTAGCCTCTGCAGGTTATGGTTGAACAGATTTGCTAGACTAAAAGGTGCTAATGGAAGATTAATAAATGTTACTTTTAGCATCTTTCAGAACATGGGGTGCCACTAATACCTCAGACGAACCTCTTATCATCAAACCACAACTGCACTGGGCACAACAGCAGATGTGAACGTAAACACTGATGCTGAAGGGGAAAAGAACCCTCTGCATATGGACTATTTACAGAGCATAAAATCCTCAATTTCAGAGGCTTTGATGACGTAAACTTCATGTAACAATCACAGACATGAAGATGGCTGGATTTCAGTAAGGGATCTGATATTACTTCAGATCAATTACTGGTTTAGCTGATGGTTGCACTGAAGGAAATGGAGAAATGCAAAATGGGCAGAAAATTTAATCCAAGGGCAAAGCAGGTAAAGTACTTCCAGGTGGGAGAGGAAAGTACTTGGTGTGGGGAAACCTGTGCTGGAGAACCAGGGATCAACGGGGAATGGAGAGGCTGATGTGTGATGAGACGATGCCAAACTCGCCTTGTTCAGCAATGCAAAGTAAAGGTTTGAAGGAGGATTTGACCACTATAACTACATCACAGTAAACACCAGGCAGGGTGGAAGGAAGGTGTTTAAGCTAAGGGATTCTTGGCACAAAAAGAAAACCCAACCAGAAACAAGCTATGAATATCTTTAGGCTAGAAACGAGGAAAAGGCTCCTCACTGTGAAAGCTGCAAGTATTTGGGGCAACCTTCCAAGAAGTCTGGGGAGGTCAAATCATGAACTGCTTCTAAGGTGAGGCTCAGTACAGTTATAAAGAAGAATACAGGATACGGCTCCTGTAAGAGCAGCGACTGCAGCAGAGAGCTAAGGGAATACATCTTATCTGAATTTGTGACCCTGCAGAGAGAAACTCCTTCATCTTCCTTCAGGAGAGTTTGCGTGAATTGTCAAACCCAGCTAGATCATCTCTCTCAAAGCAGTCACCAGGGAAAACCACACAACTTTCCCGTTCAGTCTCAGGGGCTCAGTGCTGGGCAGGCACCTCTGCTCCCTGCCAGCGCCACAGTGATGTAGGGAGCCAGGTGCCCAGACCCCTGCTTGGGGGGCTAAGGAAGCAGACGCCTGCATGAGCGCAGCTGCCTATGCTCCTTCTTTTCCTCCTCCTCCTCCTGCCCGTGGTCTCTCTGCTTCCCGGTCAGCCTGGCTGCCTGCCTGCTCTGTACCCCATTGCTCCCACGGCCTGGGGCATCACCTGGGCACCTAGCGGTGGCTGCAAAGGGACAAGATGAGGCAGGGGTGGGGGCACCAGGGAGCGGAAACGGTACATAAGGATGGGAGGCAGAGTGTTGCACTCTGCATGTCGACATGTTGCTGTAGCTCTGTTATCTACAAAAGGAAATTTGCCTTTAGAGGCAAATAAGTAGAGGTTAGGTTGCAGTCGTTTTTCTCTGAAAATCATCATTTTCCATTTTTCCACTTTAACGATTAATTTTAGAGTGTACTAGGTATTTTTCTTTCTCCCCCTTTTACACTATAGCTTTTGAATGTTTTTTATAGTTGCAGCTTCTAGTGGCTTCTGTGGGTTGTGCTGCTTAGCAGCAATAGATTTGATGCATGGGGAATCTCACCCCATGCATCAAATCCTATTTCTTAGGTAAGAGCAGGCGGCAAGCACTTGTGCAGTGGGACCGGAGGAAGACACTCAGGCTGCAAGTAGGAAGGCCAAAAGAGAAACGATGAGCTAGGAGGACTTTGTTCCACCGATGAATGGGAAATGACAACTGCATCCTTATTTAAGTATTGATCTCAATTCAGGACGAGCATCCTACTGAGAGACGGTCCCTGCTCAGCCACGGCAGCACCACACGAAATGCTGCAAACAAGTAAGTGGAAATGACTTTCCTGTCTGCTCAGCGCTGCACTGGAAGTATTTCTGATGAGGAATGTCTTTTGTCAGGCAAGAACCGCTCGGGCTGCAAGGCTGTTAACAACACGTCAAAGGGGAATGATTTAAGGGGCTGCTAGCGCCAGTTCAAGGGGGAATATGGAGCAGAGAGATCTTGAAGCTCTGAGGAAGTGATAAAAAGGAAAGTTACTGCTGAAAGTGGTATCTTTCAATCTGTGAGGCTCAGAGAAAACTGGCAAACATATGTTTCACTCAGACTTTTGGCAAACACCAAAGATAGCACTGCAGACTATGAGGCTGAGCTTCTGCACGGTCTCATCTCTGACAAGGTCTCCAGTTTATGTACATTCTTTTGCTTATGTTTTTAATTTTGAATAAATTCTGCTCAGGTCTGTCATGCTCCCTTGCACTGCTCCTGTTACACAGATACTCTCTCACCAAGATCTGTGTTAAGCACCAGCTCCCATCCACCTTTATGCGTCTTTCAGCATCCACACAGCACGTCCTGTAAAACACACAGCTCTGCCATTTTCCTCGCACAGCAAAGATGAACAGTTTCACGTGACTGCTGGAGACGAACAGCATTCGGTGTCAGCAGGTCCACTGCTGTCTGTAAAATATCAACTTCCCTCAAGGGCAGTAATTATTCCTGTTACTGGTCATCTGTACGATGTTGCTGAGCGCACAGATGGGGAGTCATCAGCTGGAAATGGAAGAGGAGAGAGACTTAGGTGCATTTATACACCACAAGATGTACTACTAGTACATCCCGTGTGTACAAGGTGAATTCCTAGTGTGATGCCATTTTTGCAACAGACAAATGCAGTCCTTGGATGTAGCAGGGGAGGTATTCCCACGGAGAGATGTGCTGCTGCACAAGGATCTTGTTAGACCAGATGCCAAAACAGGCTGACGGCTGTGCTACCATATGCTGTAACACCACACTTACATTTGAAGACTTTTATGGACTGAAGAACAAGCAGGGATTTTTGGAGAACATGAAAATTCTCATTTTGTCAAGGAAAAAAACATAACTGTGATGCACTATTTTAAATTTATAAGAGGATAGGTGTAAAGATAAGGTCTAGCTGAGTGACCACGAGAATTTGTTCCGTTTTGAATTATTTTACCCTGAACATGGGTGCCTGCAATGGTATCTGGGATTGGAGTTCTCCCGGAATAGCTGAAATCAGGTTCAGATCTCCCAGTAAGAAATTTATTAACCCTGAAGCCCATATCCTTATGAGCAGAGATTAAACGTACGGGCTTATTTAGCTTAACAAAAGTTGAAGGCTGGGGGAGGAAACAACTGCTGTTTCTCAAGACAGCAGGTAAACATCTAGAATAGAAGCGATGGAAGGAGGAATGAAAACCCACAGCTGTTCCCTAATCACTGGGATGAGAACAGGTTTCCAACAGGAATTCAGGAGCAAAAAGATGACTGGTCTATGATTGTGGCTTATCACTCTGTGAGAAGAGACATCTACGATGGCAACACTGCAAATAAAAACTAAAACTATGGAGAAGGAAAGAAAAAATTGAATTTCAGATTTGTGCATCCTTCCCAGGCTCCAAAAGGAAGTACCCCTGTGAAGTCAGGGGTGCTTTTTTCCAAGCTGTGGAGTCAACAAGGCCCAACTTAACGGCCGTGTTTGCTCCACTGACTTCAGTGCAGCATTGATAATCCACATGGATGGGGGATCGAATCATGGTAAAATCTGTACTTTTATGTAATGTATGCCTACGTTGCAGTATGGGCATGTGATTTTTTTTTTCCCTGCTAAATCAGTGAACAGAAAGTTTGGGGCTTCAGCTGGTAGTTACATGCAGTCAGCATTCATTTCTGCGAGCCTGCAGAGATGAGAGTAACTGTGTTTAGACAAATATGATTAAACAAAGACAGAACAGTTTCAGATAAACCGATGCTGTTTCCAAACAAGGAAACAGACACTATCAGGCACACCGTCAAAAGTAAGATTTAGCAGGAATAGCTCAAAAATATAACACCGATGAAAATGCCACATTTTCCACCATTAAAATGACATTTACTGCAGTTACTTCTTTGACAAACTTAATTATCTTAACTGCCACTGTATTTAAGCTATCTTATCCCAGGTTTTGGAAGCTTTTGTCACAAAATTGTAACAGTATGCACATAAACTGGGCAAAAGCTGATTATTTTCCACACACACAAATACTACAGAGCCTACTGAGAGCAGCCAATGTTAAGTTACAGACTACCACATTGCATGGATGACATTATGTATATAAATATATACCAGCACCAAGTACACAAACTGAGTTAAACCAGACACACCTTGTTTAGAAAAAAAACCACATATATTTAAGCTGTTATAGATTAGTGCAAAATTAAGCATGCGCATCACACAGACATCGCTTCCATGTGGAGTTGTGCGTTTGTACCTGGTGCGTCAGCCCCTGCTACAGACGAGGGACAACATCCTCCACCAGTATTAAGCTGTGACCATCTTGGAAGGGGACACTATCTGGCTGCCTACCACATGGCTAGTCCATGCAGAGTTACAAAAGCAAAGGGAGAGGTGATGCAATGACAGATTCTGTGGCTGCCGGGACAGGATTATGTTTCAGCTGCTCCCTACTGACACACCTCTTTTAAAAAACTCTGAAAAAGAGATGTACAAAGATTTAAGCTGAGGCTTTGTTTGCTTTCAGTGGCTGGTGAGGGGGCATAGATGTTTGTATTTCCCTGTACAGGGCATCTTCCTTCCCTGTGCATAAGAGTTCATGAAACCCAGAGGGATTGATTTTGGCGGTACGATTACCCTTAGTGAACTAAGTATGCCACAATGAGTTAATAAAATCCCTAGGAAAAAGTGCAGTTTTAGGAAAATGCTTGCCAAAACTGAAGTATTCTAAAATTCTGGAAATCTGTTGTCTAAAGGGCTTCAGTCTTTGAGACAGCTCTATTTGCCTCAGCCAAAGCCTATCAGTATATGACACTTGAGGCTACCATATTACATCTTAAAGACTGAATATACTTGTCTCTGTAATGCACATTAGAATAAGTGAATCTGCGACGTTTTAGTCCTTTCCTCAAGACAAGCTACTTCTTTCAGGAGAAATGCCAAAAGCAAAATACTAAAAAAACAAATACTAAAAAGAGGCTTTAATTTTAGCAGCCAAGAAGAACTGGTTTTGTTTTGTTTTGCCCTTTTTTTTTTGTAAATGGCTGCAGTCCATTTGTATTTATTTTTCCCAGCCATATCTGAAGGCACCATTTTCTTTGCTTTAAGAACACTGTCTTCTCAAGGCAAATCCTGGGTAAAAAATTGCTGTTGCAATGGTGGTTGAAGGCAGAAAGGAAAGAAAAAGAAGCAGGTCTGTATTCTGGCTAAACAGGTCATCCTTTGCAGACCCCTACTTTGAAATTTAGCTTAGGAAAGTGGCAGCTTGAACATCTCCACTGGTAGCACTTGTGACGGCCCAGCACAGGACGGCAGCAGTCTCACACCGACACAAGTGCAAAAACCTGCAGGGCTGGAAAAAAGGTTATTTTATATTCAAAAGTTACATGCTGGAGCTGAGCCTTGCTGCAAGTTTCACTGATCACATGGGTATTTAAAGGCAAAACATATAAGATTTTGTCTCTGAGTTGACTTTTCTGCATGTTATCAGATTTTTCTTCACGCTATCCAATTAGATAATTCAGACCTTACTAGAGACTGGAGCTTTTTATTTGCAGACTTAGTAATTTCTTTTGACTGGTTTGTCCTTCTAGACAACCACACATACAAAATTCTTGCAGGGAGTCACGCTGGCACAGAAAACCAGAAAAATCCTTCAAAATATTGAGATCACCTCCTATTTGTTAAGAGTATTTTGTCTAAAACTATGCTGTTCTTATCAATAAAACTCAGCTTACGTTCACCTGTTTGATTTACCAATGGATAAGTGAACAGTAGAATTAATAATTTAGAAAATAAATACTGCCAAGATGTCAGTTTCTGGATGGACACTGAATGATTGCCCACCCTTTCAAATGTATTTCAACCTTCTTGGAGAAGACAGACCTCTCTCTTACATTTCTTGCTGATCAGTTTTGCCACTGAATCCTTTCATTCAAGCAAGGGAACAAGTGACAGACGGGTTACAAGCAGCATGAAGAGTTATGCTGTGTTGTCAGACAGAACTACATCCCTTTTTTCTTTCTCTTCTGTGAGTGCAGCCACTGTGGTTTGCTGCATTTGAACCGCACGCACATGGTATTCATTACAGATGTACTGAAAGCAGCCCGCTGTGCTGCAACACCCAGGATGGTTCATCATGGCAGAGATCATTCTAACCGCTGGCGCATGAGCTAACCCTCACGTAAGCTACAGCCGCCCCTCCTGCCCATTCCTCCACTCTCTGCAAAAACCCACAGCTGAGTATTGAGTACATGGCATCACTGTGCTGCATGGTTTGGAGAATGGGATTTCGGGAGACCATCCAATGTGGAGGGGAACGACCCCTCCAGCAATCCCTGCAGAGAATCACAGAATCACAGAATGGCAGGGGGTGGAAGGAACCTCTGGAGATCATCCAGTGCTGCCAGAGCAGGGTCACCTAGAGCAGGTTGCACAGGAACGCGTCCAAGCAGATTTTGAATGTTTCCAGAGACAGAGACACCACCACCTCTCTGGGCAGCCTGTTCCAGTGCTCTGCCACCCTCGAAGTAAGGAAGTTCCTTCTTATGTTTAGGTGGAACTTCCTATGTTCAAGTTTGTGCCCATTACCTCTTGTCCTGTCACTGGGCACCAACGAAAAAAGCCTGACCCCATCCTCCTGACACCCACCCTTTAAGTATCTATAAGCGTCGATAAGATCCACCCTCAGCCGTCTTTTTTCCAGACTAAAAAGACTCAAGTCCCTCATCCTTTCTTCATAAGAGAGGTGTTCCAGTCCCCTAATCATCTTTGTAGCCCTTTGCTGCACCATCTCCAGCAGTTCCCTGTCCTTCTTGAACCGGGGAGCCCAGAACTGGACACACTACTCCAGGTGCGGCCTCATCAGGGCAGAGCAGAGGGGAGGATGACCTCCCTCGACCTGCTGGCCACACTCTTCTTCATGCACCTCAGGATGCCATTGGCCTTCTTGGCCACAAGGGTAAAGCCCAGCCGTGAACGGGAATGGACAGGAGCCTCCCTCTGCTGCTGCAGGGTGGTGGTGGGACCCCTGCACACCTGAAGCAGAAGCAGCGGCTGAGTGGTGGAAGCACCTCTCCAAGGCGACATTGGTGGCTCGCCACCAAGAGACTGCCAGTTCGTGGGGAGCTGCGGTGCTTTGGCTGCCTGCAGCAGGGAACCATCACTTGTCTGCTTGTTGGTCTTCCCAACTTTGGATTTCCAGTGAGAAATTAAGTCAGAGGGAGGGTGTCAGAAGCAAAAACAAGGCTTGAGATGAAGACATTAGGGAAGGGAAACCCCTATTTCCACAGATCTGCTCTTCAGGACATTAGCGTCATCATATTTGTTTCTTCTAGCCTTTCTTTTTGATTTAAATAGCCTGTCTGCTTGCTCCACTAATAATTTTTCAGTCAATTGACTATTACAGCCACATTTAGAGGAAATTAACACCTTTGAGACTTTACCAACCATATCTCTCACTAGGTTGAAAAAATTAAGCAGCCAGGAAGAAAAAAGAGATTTTTTTTAGTCCTGTCTCCAAGGGAAAGACTGCAAGACAAGATGCAACTTCAGTATACATCTGAGTGATCATGTGGTGCTCAAATTAAAGACACTTCAATGAAGCGTGCTTGGAGGAAGAGAGAGTTCTTATTTATGAGAGATATGGAGCTGTTAAGTTTCTAGTTTGTATGTTTGTTCAATTATTCATCCTTCCAGACAGGCACACATACAAATTTATTGCGGGGTGTTATATCTGTACAGAAAACCATGTTGAATTTTTTGTTAGCAACAATGTTCCATAGTACATCTTATCACATCATAATGGAGTTTTAGATTAAATCTTGATTTTTAAATGAAGGACATAATTTTAAGGCTTTAAAACTGAGGGAGTTTTTTATTGCATGCCTTTCAAAGTTCTTTATAGCAACATAAAAACATGCATAAATGTGTCACATCATAGAAAGATACAAGAACATCAGTGAAGCAGGCACAGTCAGATTCAAGAAAAAGGACCAACTTTCAGACCTGATAGATTATGGTACATAGCTCTATAATTGCTAAATCTTGCACACTAAAATAAAATCCAGAATTACCATATTTTATTACCATAAAGTATGATAATACTTTATAGATGGGAAGCCACAGTGGTACAAGAAAGTAATTTTAAACCCCAAGCAATAAAAGATGTGTATGTTTACTTCCTAACTGATAGCATACTGATTTTCTGCTATTGCTGCTTATCAAATGGACTCAGCTGAGCAGGTTATTTGGAAAAGCACGTTCCAATAACGAAATATACTGTTTGTTTACACTCCAGCTGCTGCCCATCATTACTATTGTACAAGGAGTTGCGTCATAAAATCCACCAAAAAACCCACATCCCAGCACTGTTCACCAAACAATCCAATTTCTCAGTGCCCAGAAACCAAACTACCATTGGCTGTGCACTACGTTCAGGCACCATGTAATAAATTTGGAAGGCCTATGCTCCTGAAAACGCCCCTGATCACCCACTACCTGAATCAAGGAGACACCCTCATTCTCACATTTATCTTCTCTCATTATTTCCAGCTCATAAAGAAACACGCACCACCATACACTCCAAATCCACAGCAGTGAAGTGGCACTGACTCACAAAAACATTAGTTTCATTATTCACCTCTACTAGAGTTTGTATCTTCAGACACAGGAGTCTATGAAAACCTCAACTGAAAAGCAGAGAGGGCTATGTGTGTAATTTAAAGCCAAGACATTCCCTGGTTTTCTTGATAGTTATTGAGAAACATTACAAATGGAGGTAAAAGAGTTCAGAAAGCAACTTGCACGTGCCAAAAACTAGTATGAGAACATCATGTCACACAGGGACATAAAAAGTATCAGGAAAGAGTAAATGAAAAAGGAGAAAAACAGACTCATTACAAGTTCCAAAATATCCACAGTTGCTGGCATTTCAGCGTATCATTAAGGATTCTCAAGGGAATGAGTAAGGAATCTTGTTTCACTCATGCTGTCAGGTCCACAGAAATGGAGCCACTTATCTGAAACAATGACTGATAAATTATTACACAGTCTGTTTAAGAGTGATCAGTGTCACTCAGTCTTAGCTTATGTCACCCCCTTGGCACATCAGGAATCTCCCCTGAAGACAGCAGAAATTCACTTAGCATTTCTTCAAACCACAAGCATGGAGATTTGGGTAAGCTTCCATATTATCTAATGAAAAAATGTAATTTTGTAAATAGCCATTTTGCTGAGAGCCTGCTATCTGGTCAGTCCAGTACTATGAAATTGGAGACTAAAAATTGCACAAGGCTGCAATAGTACTATTAAGCAATTTTTTTGCAAATGTCTTTTTTTTTTTTTTTTCCCGCAGGTTCACTTGCAATTTACTTCTGAACAATCAATGTATTTTTAAGCTTACCATCATTACTGAGGAAGGAACAGCAAGACACAGGGAGACAAGCCTGTCCTCCTTTAGGTCTGCAGGCACGGCAGGCTTGGGAGACAGAAAGCCATAGCCCTGTGGAGGGGGAGAGCTGAAGAAAGGGGCCTCCCTAGGCTTCAGCAAACCCTTTTGGGGACAAAGCAGTGACTCCTGCAAGGGTGCAGAAGGTGACAGTTCCTTGGGCACTTTCTGCCTGGCATCGTACTGCGGGCACCGGGGCTGCTCCTGTCCTCTGGCTGTGCAGGGGACAGGGGGGGAAGCTCTAGTACACAGATGTGTTCAGGCCCTTCTCACTGCACTGAATTCTTAAAAGTCATTAATCCTCTATATGTTTCCTCAAACCTTAGAAAAGTTTTAGGGAATTCAATGTAGCATTTAACTAGATGCCTTTTAGCTCTTAGAGAAGTAACGCAATAATATCTGTCCACACAGCTATCACTTTATCCAGCCTGCACGGTTTGCATGAAGAACAGTAGTTACCGGTGACGCTCCTGCAGTGCTAGTTAGAGTTTCTCCTCTATCTATTGATGCACAGCTGAGTGGTTTTCTACTTTGATGTTTCCCTGGGGCAATTTCTGAGGCAAGACCTCCTCAGTCTCTGTTGGGATCTGCCATGAATCCTTCCTGACCCTTTCTTTAGCACCCAGTTGCTAGTTTTTTACTGTTTCTACACGGCATATGGGGCTCTCAGGATGCTTTAGGAGCTTCTCCAGCTCAAAAGTTTCAGGGCCTTGCCCAGCTGCTATATTTTGTACATTGCATATTTTGTAGATGCAGCCTGTAGGCTACTTACATTCCACAGGGACAGATATTTGGATGATGTCCCTGCATGACAGTTTGCACCATACATGCAATAAAAATTATAATAGAAAAGGAGTATTAGCAGGATAAACTCTGAGATAAAGGCAGTCTTTTTCCTTTACTTGTGCTTTATTAATTGCTAACAGGGTGCTCGCTAGCACACAGAAGAGAAATGGGTGGCTGTCTAAAGCCAAGACTCAGACCCCATGTCAGCACAGAGCTTATTCCCTGTGCCAGGCGGTTCCCCCTTTAAAAGAGAAGGCCTAGCCATCGCCAAACGATTCCCCAAAGATCAGTTAATCAGGCAGATAGATCCAGCCTTTGGACTGGGTCAGTACTGTCCTCACACAGTATTTTCAACTACCCATCTTATAAATGAAGATACAGGCAAATTGCCCATCTGCCTGAGATGAATCGGGAAGAGGTCGAATCCTCGAGTCCTTAATCAGTTCTTAGACAACAACCTCCCTGTAAACGTCAGTCTCTTGGAATGAGAAACAACTGCAGGCACTGGCTCAAAACCAGCAGCACTGTGTTTGTGGTGTGTCGCGAGTTAAAACAAGAGCTAATTAATCACTTCCATTGCTATTTCCAAATATTTTTCAAAATTAATACTGCAGCAACTTGTTTCCAAAATGAGTGAAGGACACCTTACCTAGATGAACGCAAAATTTAAGATGATAACAATTTAGCGAATATGACCCTGACTTTTTGCTGCCCTGGACATTAACAGTAATACAGTAGGTCTGCAGCATGATCATTAGTGCTTATTCCACTTCCTCTATTAGAGATAATAGCAAATACAATACCCTCATTTCCTTATTGCTGATGGCAGCATTGCCAGACTCTTCGACTGTAAATCTTCTTTTCTGTGTGCTGCAAAGAAAGCTTTGCACTCATGTCTACAAAAATGCTTTTGACAAATAACTCTGAATCAAGATACTGATAAATCAGGCTGGTGTCATAACAAAATCCACCCTATTTCCCTTCCAACAATTTAAATGCATCATTAACAGGAAAAAACTAGTTTTAAATCTGTTTACAACAAACAGGCAAAACAAATGAATGTAAGCTGGCAAAATGATGAAGCTACTCATTCAAAATCATCCTTTAAACAGATTATCCCATGCATGAAACCATTACTTAACGTTGCTTCAGAAATAGCACATTTAGGACACAAATGCAATCCTCTCCCAGGCAGTGGCAGCACTTCAGTAGGTTTCCTACATAACCTGACAGTTTACCTACTTGCTTATTTATCTTGACAGCAATGTGCTAGAAAGGTCTCCCTGGGACGCTCACGAAGCCCTTGTAAAAAAGTTGTCACCAAATGGAAGAAAAGGCCGAGACGATTTCCCGGCTCCCATGGAGTCATCTCTGTATGTGATGAGTTAAAACACACCTCTCTAAAAGGATTCACCTTCAAGCCTTAAAAAAAAAAATATTTGAAGAAATAAACACTTTGTGCCTGGAATACATCAAATAGCAATTATTTTTTTTTAATTAAAAAAAACAACAACATGTTAGGATGGACACTGTTAGTTCTTCCTACAAGTCATCAAGTTGCATGCCATGCCCGTGGCAATGCAGTTCAGATTCAAGGGAAGAATGTATATAATTGCGCTGCAAAACACACCTTGATATCAACCCAATCATTGGTCCTGCTTGCCTACACTGACTGCAGTTATAAGAAAGTATATGCATGCAAACGAAAAGACTCTCCCATTCTTTTATTCCTCCTCTCTGCCTGACACCCTGCCTCGATATATGGGGTTTATTATGCATATGAGGCATGTTTATTTATAGAAGTCCTTTTTAGAAACATTGTCAGAACCTCTTTATTCTGCAGTCTCCTACAATCACTATTAAAGTGGGTGTTTGTGCTATTTCAAGAGGCTACAAGCAAGACCACATCAGACAGTATATGCTTCTCATTATGGAGACTATTCATATTTTTTCTTGTGCTGTGATTTACCTACACAAATGGTTATAAATAGTATAATTATAATTATATATGTTCTCTTCCCTTAGTGTGACTTCAAGTGCACTCTAAAACCCTTTGCAGTAAGCTATCCCTATAATAGGATCCTGTTTAGTCACTGTCTCGTATCTTCCTTCAGGACAAGACTTCACAGGGAATTTGGAATACCTGTCAATTATCCAAACTTTGTTAAATCAGTTAGTACAACCAGTGTAGCTGCTGTGACAGTCCTTGCATTAATTTGTGTAAAAAAGAAATGTTGCTTTGAGACTTTTTGAAAGTGGCTTCACTTACATATTCATTTTCAAGCCAGGCATTTCTTTATAACTCATGAAGTACAACTGTTGTATACACAGTTAGTAATCATTATGACTACTGTCCCATTGAGTATAATATAATAAGTATATATAATTTTGTCACATCCACAACGTTAGCTTAATAGAAGTAGATAATACTGCCATTATGGAGGTTTACATATTAGAATATATTCTTCAGGACATCTGTTTGATCTACAGTCAATCACATACAAGATAAAAGGGATTCGCGTACTAGGTAAGCCGCTTTGAAGCTAAAAAAGACGTAAAATACAAAAGAAAGCATTTCTGTTGCGTTCCTTTATTAACTGAGTGAGGTAATGGGAAACGTATCATATGTTGATACGTGTGGATGCAGGGGAGAAAGGAAATCTGGCATGTGACAGAGAAAAAGGCACGCAGCCCACTGGAGGAAACCTTTTTGGGCCCAGCCTTGATGGGAAGCAGAGACAGATACAGGGGCCGCAAAACTGGCCAGCAAGGCTGACGTGGGACCTGCCGGTTCTCCTTCCCCTCTTCCTTCAACAATCTTTAGAATAATCAGGACTTCACAAAATAACATGCATGACGTCGATTTTTGCGCACTTTGCCTAGAAAATATAGCTGTGCAACTATGCAGTTATGCCCTTGAATATAGGGAAACCACTTGGGTGAAGTGAGGGTTATTATCGTTTCCTAAGTCAGAGAGTTGTACAAAGTTTTAAGCTCTATATTTATTTTTATTTTCAGAAAACAGAATATCTTTCAATTAAGCAAAAGAAAATATCAAAGAATAGTAATAATTTCAACACTTTAACAGATGACAGAGCCCAATTTGTAATTAGAGCTTTACATCTATTTTAGTAAATTTATTTGAATAAAAAGCGGATGCTCTCAGTATGATTTTCAAATTGCTCTTAGATTTATGTATGGCATGCTTGCATATCATGCAAAAATGTGCCAATCCACTTAAACGTAATTCCAGCTAGGCATTTAACTGGAAATGGATAAAAGCATATATCTGATTTCTGCACAACTCTTCAGAGCTTCACATGCACAATTTGGGCAAGGCTTACTGCCATGAGCCATGCAGATGCCCTTAACATGAAATTTTTGACATTTGCAATTTGTAAGCAAAGACAATATTTTACAAAAACCCAGTTCTTCAAGCATGCTGCTAGAAGTGATCATAGCTGAAGATACTAGCTACAGGAAGTCATGAAACGTGATGAATGAATGCACGAACACTGCTGCAGTTAATGTTCAGGTAGGAGATCTTCAACTCTTGATCTAAATAGTTGCAAAACATTTTGTATCTAACCTAATTGTTAGAATTAAAATTCAGAACCCTCCTGTATTTCTGTGTCAATGACTGACTATTTAGAAGGGGACTCTTTTTTTTTTCTGTAAATAAAGTGCAAAGTACCAGTAAAATATGTCCATAAAAGGAGGGGACTTGGAAAATGTTGGATGCCTTGTTACTTCAGGACACATTTCTGAAATGAAAGTTATACCCCTACCACAAAATGGAAAACAGCTTATGTCCAAATACACATGGGTGTTTACATAGCACTCATGAATTCTCAAGATTAAAAGCCACCATGCTCTTCACCGTGTCACTACTGAACACTGTAAAGCAAGAATAAGTCCTAACCTTTGAATGGTATTTTAAAAAGCCTTTCCCCTGGTGTTTATCTTGAAGAAGACAGGACAGGACCCACTAGTGTTCTGAAATTACGATGGTTTCATGGATGAAGAGCACTCCGCAGTGTCAACACCTCAGCTACTGCAACCTATCCCTGCAAGCCAGGTGGCACACGTGGCTGGTCACACAGAAGAGTATGTTTTCCTCTTTACCCTTCTCAAGAAGCCAAGAAAAAATATTGCCCAGTCACAAAGGGTAGAAAGGGTGTTTTGGTTTGTTTTGGTTTTGCCTTATTCTTCAAGGTGACAGGACACCAAAGGAGGACACCTCCACTTGGAACAGGTTCTTCTCCTTTTCATGTGGTCCAGGGAAGTTCAAAGATTTTTGTCTCCCAGTTCTCTTCCTGAGAATAGGAGGATTATCTGAAATACCAGCACCTAACACTAACAGCTGCTATGAAGAAGCCCAGAAACACATACAGTTTTGTACCTATTCTTCTGGTCTTCCTTCACAGACCACAGTTCTAGGAGACTAGACGGACAGCTAGGGAGTGCACTGAACAAGGTTTGGTGACAGAAGAACATCGGAGAGCAATGACTACTGCTGGGGAAATTTATGCTAGTAGGAGTTTTCCAGACACAGTTGCTGAACTGAGAGCGAACTAGCTGGCAAAGATGAAGACCACATTACAAAAAACTGGTCAGGAGACAGGGTGTCCATTACAGCCGCAGTCAAGACTTCACATGACGATAAGGCATTCCATAATCACATCTTGCGTGTCGTCCACCCGCAGCCCATTTGACATGACTGATGTGCAGAACTGCCCAATGCATTTTATGACAAAGTGTGAAACAAACAAAAACCAACAGCAAATACATAGGGAGAAATCTGGCAGGCAAAATAATGTATACACACAGTAAGTGTTCCAGGATGTTATACCTGATAATCTTATAAGGAAAAGGTATACTAAAAGACGTTGTGTTTGTGTTTCACCCGTTAAAAAGAGGTACCAAACACCCCAAGATCTGCTTCACTACCAAAATCAGAATGAACAGGACACCTCTTGAACGATTTGGGCCACCAGCACTAATTGCTCTGAACTGCTCCCAGCTCGGGGACATGGATATCAAATCGCATCGCCCTGAAGATTCAAGTTCAGTTTCTGTGAGCAATCCTTACCTCCCAGGACAGCTTAAGATTAACAGTGCTCCAGGCCACCTCAGTGACAGAAGATACAGGAAGAATTAGACCAAAGAAAGAAAACTGATTCAACAGCTATGTTTTCTATGTTGTGTTTTTCCATGCATGGATTACCATTAAGGTAATACAGAGTTTCTCCTGCATATTGAAACCCTTTTTTTTCCTAAAAAAAGACAACAAACACAGGTGTCCTCATTATACATTTCCCCAATTACATTGCAAATGGTGCTTTTAACTGCAGATAGACGTTGTGTCTCTTTTGAACTTAGTGTTCACCTGCCTCTTCTTCCAAAACGTCGCTGTGCAAATTTCCCAAAATGAAGAGTGTGGCAGAGTGTAAGCGTTAAATGTGGAAACTAACAATCTCTGTGCTTTTCTTCCTGTTCCTGCTGGTGGGTTAGAACGAGAATGGCAAAGCAGGCAAATGCTGTCAGTGAACACAATACGACATCATGATCCTTAGCACAGAATTGCAAATGGAACAGCAAATTCCACCTTGTCTTGCAGTACCAAGCATTGGTCCTTTTACTAACAACCGCATACTCAGTAAACACACTGAATCTGGCCTAAACCTGCAAGTTAATGAAATAGTGCTTGCAAGCAAGCATTCTGAAGATTTGACAAAATTTTACATTTCCCCTTCCTCCCCTGCTGGAAAAGCAGAGATTGCTGGGTTTTGGTAGCTTTAGATGAGAACAGCTGCTATTTCCTGACCGTACCCTGAATAACACTTATGCCAGGAACAGACTCAGAAAAGCACTCCCTGCTGCCAGAGGGAGAATGGAAAACACTCAGGATTCATCAGGGAATGGGGAGACATCTGAAGGTGCAAATGCCTCCTCTATTAAAATGGAAATCTTTTGCAAAACCTTCTAAAGAAAAGAAGTCAGTGTTCTTCAATATCTATAATCATGCATTACATTTCTCCTCTTACATACAGTATTCCCAAATTTTGTTTATTTTGCACAGGTCTGTATCCTGTGTTGTAATACCTATGCGTCCCTGCCATTTTCTTTTGTGGAATTTAACTTCATTTTCTACAGAATTGAGGCCCAGCTTTCTTTCCTGTTTGTCTCAATACACTTACTCTTCTTAACTGTGTGCCTTTTTAGGCTTGGCTAAGTGTATATTTGATAATATAACATACACGCCATGTTCAAATTTTCAGAAGTCTGTGACATTAAGTTCACCTCAACTGGCAGTGAAAACTAAAATCCCTTGGTCACCACTATCTCCAGCACACACTAACTCAATGATTGTATAAAAAAAAATGAAACCTTTCCTTCATCCTTATCCAATGTCCACTTTTCTTTGAATGCCAAAACCCCCAAATATTTTAATAAATTCCCCTGGTTCTCAGCCAGTCTTTAAAAGTCAAATTACCTCATTTGGTCTAAGCTCTAATTGTTAAGACACACCAGTGCCTCAGGGTCTGTAAAATACACTTGCAAGCTGCACATTCGTGGTAGGTTCTTACCTACTATCATACAGCTCATTATCGGATAGATCAAAGTTCACTGAAATGAATAGAATGCTTTAATCTAGATTTTCCCTCTCAAACCTGCAAGTGGGTAAGTGCCCTCAGTCTTTGAAATCACAGCTGAGAATTCAGCATGCTCTCTGTGAATTTAAGCTGTCAAGGAACTGAATAGAAGTGCAGGCATACAATGATGCTTGAAGTGGTAGAAATCTGAAATAAAAAATAGAAATGAAAACTGAGGGTGTCCCACATACAGCTTCAGGAAAATGTTCCTATCTAGACAAGATAATGGCCAGTCATAAGAAAACAACCTATTATAAAATGTGATGGGAAATTACTTAAAGACTACCGGATGGGTTCAAAACTACATATACAAGGTATGCTAGTAACTACCCTAATTACAAAAAGTAAACTGTTAAAAATAATTTCAAATTTAAATATAATGAAAAGAGTAATTTAACCCTCAGGCAGAAACCTATCACTTTGACACTAATGCAGAGTAGGCAAGAAGGGACATGGTTTATTTTTAGTGACAAATATAAGATTTTGAAAGTACACATTAAAAAAAAAATAAATCAGTGTCCTTTTCTTAAGTTTGACCAGCTAAAAAGTAGATGTCTCTTACAGAAAAGCGTGTAAGTGTCTTTTTCTGACCAATGTTTCAAGGATTATTTGAATTGCATAACATCAGTAACTCATTCTGCAAGTCAGGCAGAGAATATCTGGCCTCAGGACCATTCATTAATTACACAAAATAGAAAAACTGCTACCAGAATAAGCATGCAAGAAAACCCCACTGCATACAACTGATCCTCGGAGAAGGAGAAAAATAACAATGATGTGCCAAGGGAGACTGGCCTCGAATGCATCCTCTCTCAGGAAAAAAATTCACTGTGTTCTGAGATGTCGGGTCACAAAACCTCCCTACCTGCTCTGAGCAGCACAGCAAAGGCACTAAAAAGATGAACACTGGTTTGCCCTAGTTTTGTACAAGCCTTTTATCTTATGAATGACCCAGCTTGAAGAACAATGGAAGAATAATAGAAAAAGTGAAGGTGTGGAAAAGAGAAGAAAAGGTAATTCATTCCCATGAAGAGCAAATACAGTCATGGACTGGGAACACTGGATCAGGTGTAACCAGCAGAAAGAAAAATCACAGAAACGGGAAAAATGGATGTGGTGGTCTTCAAAACAATACTGGTTTTGTTATTTTCTCTGTTCTTGGGAGGACAGATGTCTGATATATTTATGCTGGTTTGTGACCTGGAAGATTAAGATTCATTTTCTGCGTGCTACTCTGCTTGCTTAATTCTTGGTAAGCCAGTTAGAGCTAGGCTTACAGGTACTCAGATACTACAAGAAACGGATATACCTCGAAGCTTTACGGGATTCTTTTTTTTTTTTAAAGAGTATTAGTCCATTTGGTTTAACATTTTCAAAAGGAATTGAACAAAAATGCACGGGTGCTTTTAAAATCCCACTTTACACTTTTGATTAAATCCTTTCGAAGTGTCTCAAAAAAACCCCCTTTGCTAAATGAAGACATAATGCCTCCTTAAGTCAACGATCCACTGTGAGGACAGATCCATTACTACAGTAACAGTCTTTAACAAGGGAGTTATAGAACAAGTAGATAGACTAGTTCAAGAGAGTTCAGCAAAGGGAAGGCTGAATGCTTCTCTTTCTAGGAGCAATTTCTAAAAATTGCAGAGGTCAAAATGCCTACCTGGTGCCAGGAGGGTATTCCTTGGCATGGTCTATTGAGGGGATTGTCCAATTATTTGGTTTTAAGAATAATCTATGGATATATTTCCTTTTAATCCGGAAAGATTACTCTGCTGCAGCAGTATTTTCCAGTTTCTAACAATAACTCCCGTTCTGCTCACAAATGCCATTCTGTCAAGCTTACAGCCCCAGTCTATCACAGTATTTCAGCTGGCCTGCAAAGATCCGAAGTTGCGAACTGCCACTTCCATAGTGTTGCCAGCTTTGGCTTAGATGTTCAGTGTCACCTATAAGAACAAAGGTCAATACAGTCCATCCTACCTAGGGATCTAGTACAAGGATCTATAAAAATCCAAATTATTGCATACTCATACAAAGGTCAGCTTTTTAGCTTACATACATCACTGTTCCATTGATTTCAACCAGGCTATTACAATTCATAGAAGCTGGAGATCTTCAGTTGGTTCCTGGCTTTTATAATAAAGAGCTGAAATACCTTCTGAAACGTCTTTGAGCAAAACGTAACCATCATTTTTGCAAAAGAATGATAAATAATGTAGAACCGTCTTAACTGGGGCACTTTGATTGGAAGAAAAAATCGGTCATAAAATAATAATCTGACCCAATTTTAAGAAGTTTAAACATATACATTATGCTCAGCACTAAACTTAGATGCATAATTCAGGTTACTTTGAATGAGAGTGACTCAGTAAGCATCAGATCATTCTGAAAGTAGCATGAAGTGAACATGATGGTCTTTCAGTATCCCTAGTTACTGCAGAAAGCACCGCTTCTCACATCTTATTTAGTGTGAACAGGTTTATAAATAACGCCAAACCATGATTTATAGGAGTTCTCTACAATGGGGTATTTCATTACCATCCCAGTTAAATATGCCCAAGTTGTCCTGTTCCTTCTGAGTAATCGCATTACTGCTGTAACCACATTAACTTTTCCTCACCTCTAGGCACCTTCCATAGAGCTCAATCATCACCACCAGTCCTTTCCTCAGGACAGCTCTTCTGACAGTGCATCTCCGTGGATGATCTGTACAGATCCTGCCTCTCCACTACCATCCTTCAAAAGAGCCCTTCAGGCTGACCTCTCTTTTTCCCATGTGATCAACAGTTGGGTTTTTTGTTTGAAAAGTCTGACAGTCTGTAAATACACCCAAAGTCAGTCACGTCCCATCTGCACTATTTGCACACCTCTGGGCACTTGTGTCTGCTCCAAGATCTTCGCAGTCTTTCTGCTGCCTGGCTGCTTCACCCCAAACTTCTGCTGCAGACAACCACACAGTGCCACTGGATAAAATCCTAGGTATCTCCTGCTGACTCTGAAGCCAGACGGCCGGGTGCAGCAGAAGGCAGAATCTTTACCACCTACCTCTCCTTAGGCCCTGCTAACATCTTAGTTCCACAAAGTAAAATCACCTCTATACTATTATTGGTCTGAAATGCTCTGAGTGTCCCAGCTGGACCATTTTTTTCTTGTCCAGCATGTCCCCTCTCTTCTGCAGTGGAAGTCATCAGTGTCAGCATATAGGCTAGATGTTTGACAAATTAATTTCTTAAGTACTTTCCCAGCATCTGATTGCTGGTTTAGTGAACATCTGGTGTGAAATCAGATGGAAGAGCTACAAGTGACTGAGAAGCATGGATAATGTACAGAAATAATACTGTATGTAACCACTAGAAGCCTTCATCTTCTGTCTCAAAAATCTTTATACCTTTCTTTAAGCAATAGAATGTGAAATAGTTGTACAAAAATTCATGTTTGAAAACTCTGCAAAAATATAGAGGAAGAAAGTATATTAGGAACTGCACGAAGTTCTGGCACCAAGCTTTATTCTGATCTCTCTCAATATTACCGTCATTCTGTGTACGTACATGCAATTTGAAGAGAGAGCAGTGAGAACTGATTTTTGGTTAGATATGTTGTAACCTACACTATCCACTTTCCCAGCAGTCCACGCTTCCTTGCAATAAGCCTTCTTTGTATAAATGCTCCTGCATAGTGGCAAAATCTGTGATGGGTGACCTTCAGGCAAGAACTGCAGGTGAAACTTAACTATTTTCATGGCAATATTCTGCAGCAGTCTCTGACTCAAATTCTTGTAACTCTTTACACCAGCTAACATGTTCTGCCAATCTATTATCCTTTTAAGTTGAGAGGAAAAGTAATGCACTCTCTTTTGTTTAAGGTTCCAAATAAATTACTGTGACATACTCCACAAAAAATGAATGAGAGACTACACAAGTGCCACTGATTTCAAATTACTTTTGGGGCTAAAAACGATCAGTGCTGAACTCCATAGTTTTTTGAGACTGGACAGAGCACGCGCTGCGCTGTAACAGACGACTTAGAGCATTAAATGTATTGCTAACTGCCATCCAAAGTCACTCCTTGCTCTTCAAAGTGCCACTACCTTAAAAAAATCAATACAAAATTAATTATAGGAGGGAAGTTGTGTGGACTGTCTCCAGTGAACTCTGCTTCTTTCACACGTAAGTATTTATCGAGCCATTAAAGGTGAAAGATTTTGTGCTGAGCATGTGATGGTAGGTAATACTCACAGCAACCGCCTCCAGGATTTGTTTAACAGCATCAGCAGCATCTCGTTCACTGTAGTAACCCTTTTCCACAATCCTACAGAAAAAGCAACAAGAGAAATTGTGTTCAGGATTATGCATTAAGGTAAATAAACTGTGCCGGCAAAAGCTACTTTTCAAAAATGAGCTAGAAAACAATCAAATTTAAATATGACCAGGACTCTGGAGTTCCCTCCTAAAGAATAGAAAATAACCCTTTTGCAATTTAAGTTACCTTTGATTCCCAGTTAAATAAAAACCTGGAGATAAAATATCACCTAAGTCAGAAGCTTATAGTATATACGCATTCAGTTGAAAGGTTCTGGAATTTTCTAAAATTCAGGGAATCTTGAATTACTCTCAGATAAAACTAGGTATCCTTTAGGAACTGCTTTTTTGCTTTTACATATAATTTAAGCTTCCCCCCGCCCTTATTTAGTTAGTTAGTTATTAAACAAAAGCACTGTGCTATGCACACACAGATTTGAATCATTCAACCAAAAGGGCTGGTGTAAAGATTTACTAGCTTCAAATTATCCCTCAAGTATAATGGGATGAACAATTTTCTTTTTTTCCCCCATCAGTAGAAACCTGGGGGCTCTGTAGTTAAAGAAACACAATTCCATTAAACTAAAACTATGAGGTTTTTTCTTCTTAATGTAAATAGCCAGTAAGCCATATTTATTTTGTATACCTGACACGTAATAGCTTGATTTTGTAAATATGCTGACCAGGTGCACCTTATAGTGAGTTTGGCAGCATTTATGAGTTCTGAAGATCCTGAAAATTTGGTTTTCTCTCTCCCTTTGCTTTTGCATCAGTTGAACCTTGTAAAAACAAACAAAACCTCAACTTCCTTCTTTAACACTGTTATCTCCCCGGAACCTTATCATGATAAAAAATATTAAGAAAGACAATACTTTTCTGTGTTAAGATAATGTTCTGAAGTGGTGTATTTCAACATGTTGTATGCTATGCTGCATAGAAAGGGCAGAAAGAGTTAACACGGATTTCTGAGTTGGCCTCCCATAGCCAAGCTGTGCTACTGCAACTCTTTTAGAAGATGAGCAGCAGTGGCACAGGGCCTGGGGACTGACTCAGGATTTGTATCGCATGTTCTCCAAGAACTGCTATTACAGAATGAAACATTATATAAATACATAGGTCAGTTAAGCAGAGTCAGCAAAAGATACAGATTTGCACAATGACATCTAAGAAGTTAATAAAAGAAGGATCTATCATTAGCACATACTAAAGCTCCATTTAAGACACCCAACAGTCTTTACTACTGTATATAACTACACAGTGTATTTGTGAACTACAGTAATTCTCCCTCAGAGATTTATCTTAAAGGCCAGTTCTTTGACCTGACATTTTGATTTTTTCACAATATTCACTTTTCAAAGCCCAAGAAAATAGAGACAGATGCTGTCTAGAAACAGAACCTGTGGTGCCTATGAGATATCTTATAAAACGACCTCCTGCAGGCACACAAGCCAGTTTGACAAAACAATGCTGTAAAATCCCCATGAAGCAGGAGAGCAAGAAGCCCGTAACGTCTGAAGGCAAAAGTCGCTGGAAAGACTTTTGCCCCAGGGTCCAGAAACAGACTCTGCTTGTTGCAAGAAGAGTATACTTCTTTCTCCCGATTTCCCCTGTTTTGTAGGATCTTTTAATCACTTCTCCAAAATAACATACTCACATTGAGCTACCATCAATGCAACTCCTTACAGCTTTACAAAAGCTGACAGGAAAGGTGTGGACTGAGGTACATATGAAAAGCATTACTGCTTACTCATTAGAAGATTAAGTGGAGTAGGAAACAATGCAAAGATAATAATCCACCAGAAACAGATGTAACAAGCATGGCACTGCGGAAAATAGCCTGTACAGGGATATTCCAAACCAGCTGCAATGACTTTACCTTAACAGCCATTCACAAATGTATTGCTAAGTCTATTCATGCGGCATCGGTAACAGTAAGCAATCCCTCTCAAGCAGGAGTTCTTCTATTTCACTATGATTTCTTGGCTGCATAATTATTTGTCCTTATTTCTAGAAGTTTTGTTGTTTTTTTTTCTGGCAGCCCTTCAGCTACCATCCCATATGCACTGCTTTACCTTCTTTGCATTTTTGTACCTCCAGCCCTTCCTCTGCTTTGGTCATCTGTTTAAATCATCAGGGAGAACTTTACTTGAACTTACCACCACAAGGGTAAAACAAAGGAAATTTTACTCAATGGGACATTATGTTAGGCTTTTAGCCTCAAGTTTAGGAAAGAGGTTATGAAAAATCATAAATTAAACAATAAAATGCTACATTATGCTTGAAAGTAAGATTCTTCCTTAGCTATTTTAGGCTGAATCGTCCTACTCTGGTAGATCACCATGGTGAGACCTGAGCCCTACTGACCCTTCTTGCTTGGGTCTTTGTTACCCCAAATCTACCGGTTTGGCTTCCTCCTCCTTTTTAATTCCAATAAAGTATTTAGTGTCAGCCAGCAGGTTCCTGTCTGTAGCATTCATAAGCATTTCTGAGAATACAGACCTCACCCTCATCCCACCTTCTGTCTTCCTTGCTGGTGTTTTGGATGCTCACTTGCTCTTCTGACCAGGGCACAAGAGGCATGTTAAAACACTGTCTTTCTTTTACAGGATTCCATGTATTAAAGACATTCACATAATCATTCTGTTAAGTTTAAAATCTTTAGTAGGGCACAGGAGATCGTAACAAAATTTCAGATTTGGTGACAAGTTCGTAAAACCAAAAAGTCTGCTGTGCTAGGTTGACCCTCTGCTTTCAAACTGCCGTAGATCTTAGGACATATTCCAGAATGCACCACAGGAAAAAGACAGGCATTGCGGGGCTGCTGGGGAAGTGCTCCACGTAGGCTGAGGTCCGAGTGTGCTGGGTTTAATTCCACCATCACTCAGGTGTGAACAGGCCACCCTGCCCATGCCTTGAGCATGACCTTGTGCACTTGACCTCAGAAACGTGGGAGTCAGAAGGTTTTACGGTTTCAACAGGATTTGAAATTCTCTGATTTTCCAACATAGGTGACTAAGATAAGAGCAATACGCGGCAGCAGAGTTACAATTCAATTTACGTTTCTCCCTTCGTCCATCAAATTTCTAATTTTACAGTTTGGCAACCCAGTATTTGTTCTATCCTTTCTTTTTCAAACAGATAAACCTGGGGGGGAAAAAAAGGACATCTCTTAAATGCATCCAACTTCTTTGTATTTTCCTCCACTCAACAAAATCAAAGAAAAGATGAGGTTCTTAGCTTCCTGTCAATGCCCAAAAGGCAATGCAGGAAAGAAAGCCACCAATTACCTGACTGCTGGAAACAAGAGAAATCAAAGAGATGCTCAAGACTGCCCTTTTGACCACAGCATGTAAAAACCAGCCCACCCTGACTTAGACGACTATGTGTTGGTAAGGACAGGATACTGCTCTCATTATTTACATTAAACACGTAACAGAAGAAGCGCACAGACACTGAGGGTGAAGCCATTGTGAACTTACACTTTACAATAAATAAATGTAACAAAGTGTGGCCCCATATTTCAGGAGAGCAATAAAAAACAACAGTAGAACTATTCTGCAATGCACATGACTCATCTGCTGATGTTACATGTGAATAACATGCACTGGCAAAGCCAATTACAGCTTATGTCACATGCAGTTAATTTTCTAGTTTTTCAGAAGCTTAGAATCCAGACTTATTCAGAATACAAATCTAATTCTTAATTAATAATAATCTAGCAAGTAGGAAACCTAATCTTCTGTAACAGCAATAAATGAAAAAAGATACTTCTTGCTAAAGATGAAAGCTTATTTCTAAGGGCACTCTGCTTTAACACTAAAACCTGGCTATTAGGCAGGAAGGAAGAGTACTGAAAGAAGATTATGCTGTACTTTAGGTACTGTAATAATGCTGAGGGATCGTTTGCATATCTATTTTTTGCATCCTCCCTGCAAGAGTTTACATAAGACAAATGGTAGGTGTGCCAGTTTGCTTTATTATAACAACACTCCTACCTGAGACCAATGAAGCTTCTTTACAAAGATTTTTCAATTTCAGTCTGCAGATTAACAATGACTCATTGCCCTTTTTTCCATAATGGGAAAGAAACCTGCAGAAATGTCTTATTTTGTTATTATGGAAGGAAAACCAATTATTTATACCTAGTTTATAGAATGATCTTTAAGAAAAGCATGGATGAAGAAAGATTAAACCTTTGTTGAGAGGACAGAAAGACAAGAACAGCAACAATAAGGAACTAATTAAATACTCCCTTTGATATGCAAATGAAAAAGCCAGGTAGACCAAAAGAGAGCTGGAGTGAAAAACTGTGAGGAAGACAGCAGGGAATCCAGAAGAAGGGATACAGAAATGCTTAAAGTCAGAGAACAAAAAAGCTTGAAAAAACGCTGGTGTTGCAAACATACTGGAAATCCAAGACAGCGCTTCAAATCCAGGATGATGTCCTAGAGCAAGCAAAAATGTGATGTGGCATGACGTGATGAATTAAGATTCGTATTCTAAGTGATTGTAGAATCACTTTTTCACGCTTGTGTGTACACATTCGTTGAAATATGCAGATTCAGTTGTTTACACTTGCACATGGTGAGACGCGCATCTAACAGAGTATGCAGTCATGGACACCAAGCTACATGTCTCCAAAAACACCATCTGATTTAATCTTGTCTTTCCAAGCACACGTGAATCTATCTGGGACAAATCCACCTCTTCATAGCACGAGAAACAGGAAACAGAGAAACACCGGAGTTGGAGATGCCCACTGGGAAGAGCCAGTGGTGCTCCCCATGGCGCCGAGACGCCTCCCTGCCTGTCTACTGGGTCCAGTCACCCGGCAGAGCCCACTCCACCACGCATCCCCAACCAGAGCCCACGGCCGCCCCACCAAAGCTGCTGCTGAAGCTCAGAGGTGGAGAAGCTTTGGGCTGCCGAGTGACAGTGCTATAAAAAATTTAGTACTGAGCAAAACCACCCTTAGCGTCACACCGCCCAGCAAGCCTGTGGAAATGGTATAATATGTTTCTTGTGATGCATGCTCTCTTATACACAATGGGTAGTTGAAATCTGGCAGCTTCCACGTGATCGTCAAACACACGTGTTTAATAATTTGCAGCAATGCTTGCTAACTTCCACCCAGCCCTTCTGCTCCCTCCGAGTACTGCAAGTTTTCTGGCAACATAAATCCTTTAGTTCTGCAGATGGTTTTCAGTGTAGCCTTTCTCTGCCACAGAAGTGCAATGCTTGTCACGTTGCTTACAGTGTTTCCATTATGCACGTCTTCATCAGAGATGAATAATCATCAGCAGATGCATAAATTCTTACCAGCGTTCATCATATTTCTGCAGCCTGCAGTATAATTTGAAAAGACCGTGCACTCGATTTTACTCCTTTTGGGACATTCTTAGGACTTGGAGCTATGCTTTAATTCACTACATCTGCATGAAGCCACTGAAAGCAGTGGGATATCACAGTAAAGGGAGGTAGGTAGTGGTCGCACTTGCTCTGCAGAAACTTTATTACTGGTAGGAAAAAAAATAAAAGGAAGAGCGCAGTCCTGCTAAACTAAACACATTTGATCTGAAAATCAATGAGAACGAGATGGGGAATCCCAACGTGTCATTTTAGAATCAATTTTCAGAGCAGTATTAAAATTATATTGACATACAATTTTACAGTTGACTGGAACACATGCATCTGGGGATTAACGACAAGCACGTTAGGCAACAAGTGGAAACAATCTTCTACAAAAGCAAACAAGTGAACATTTCATCACAGAAGGAAAGGACTAGGCTTCGCATTTGATTTTCCAATGAGTAACAAAACAGAGGGCCAGATCTTTCCAAATCCAGCAAGAGAAACAGCACTTGTACAGCTGCAGCGGTAAAAAAGGAATCAAAAACACCCAGCAACCCGCTGTGAACAAGCAGAGGGCTCGTTCATTGCCAGGGGATGCTAGACTGGGATAGTCACTGATGGCACACACCTGATTAATTGATTGATTGCATGACTTGATTGGCAGTCAGTTGTATGTCCTTCCCCGGGCAGAGCCACTCCAAGCCATGCACAGTAACAGCTCCTGAAACTTGTAATCCAGAGAGCCAGGGGGTGAAAGAGGCAACATTGAAGAGGAACCAAATGATGCAAGAAATGGGTACTTTACCAGCTCCCTGACCCTGAAACCAAAGTCTCTTTCTCTTTTGTTTTTCTTGGGTATGGGAATCCAGTGCTATGACTATTCCTGCAATTTTAAACACAAGCTGTTCTCCTGCCCGGCTCCTTGTGATCAAGAAAATTTGAAATTTTACCCACTTTAACAAACTTACTTTTTCCTCCCCCACACTCTAAATGGCCTAGTTCTCCTATTTTTAGCTTTACTTCCCTGCTTCCCTCCCACATGGGCCACCCTACCCATCCTCCAGTCTTGCCTGAAATCTGAGCAGGTAAAGTCTGTTTCCTGCTTCCCTTAACTCAGATTGGTTTTATGCTAATCAATCTAAACAGTTACTTAAAATTTGCAATATCTAGTCATCATTTAATATTGCTACTATAAATACTAATTCTCCACACTGTGGAGCTGGTTGCATTTCAGTATTAAGTGAATCTAGAAACATATCATGCAGCTTGCAAAAGGCTTGCTAAATCTATTTAGACATCCAAACAGTAAAATTTCTTATTACTTTATCAGTTTCCAACATCGTTTCGTTTTCCTTTCTTCATGCTATTTCTGTATTTGCTTTTTAGATCATTCTTTATAAATATCACAGTATCAAAAAAAAGACATCACTGTTTTTAGGGTCATTTCCATTCTGCCTCTAGCTGGCTTTTACCAGAAATTCTTGTATCACACCTTACCTGTGGGCTGCATCCTGTTACATCATGTACAGTCTCAGGCCAATATAAATACAAGATCTGTTCCAATGCCAGTATGTGCTATATTTTTTTTAAAATATTTGGTTCTGTATAATAAATGTTAATTTATCTAAAATTGTTTGGTTGTCATGGAGATTTTTCTGTACATATTTACTTAATTCTTATGTAAATTCTTACATTTCATTAAAATGAAATTAAAATATTTCTACAAGGTACAGTGAGACTGAAAATTAGCAGACACAGGAAAAGAAAATGACATCACTCTATTCAACAGCAAAAAGGTTTCCACGAGGAACACTTTCTCAATGAATGATTCACAAAACTATTGGCTGATACCTGTACTGAGGTGATTCCAATTCCTTGTTGTTTTGATGCATTTGTTTAGTTAAAAAGTATGATTTCTCTAAATATTTATGTATTTTCCATACTACAGCACTGATGAGTAATAAACATACAAAAGGTAACTCTGATTCAGTTTGCTGATTCTCCCTTATTTTACATCCATTTTCTAGTTCAGTGCAGACTAGCTGTTACTAACGACTCAAACTGCCTGCCCATGATCTGAAGAAGGATAAGGGGGAATACAGAACTGGGTTGGGATCTGACTCGAAGTCAAGAAAACCAGACGTTTTTCTTCAATACCTTGCTTAGAAATGAAATGTAGCATTGCAGTCATTCAGGAAAACTATTTTCCCTCCATTGTTACTAAGTACGAGGCAGTTTCTGATGAATGTGGCATGCAGGAGAATTTAGAGAAAGATTGCGTATTTCTTATATCTCATTCTATGGTTTGTTTTCCCCTCTTTAACTTTCTTTCTACTTCCTACTCAGTGTTTCTATATCACCCACAGAACAGAAAAATCTTGTAGGAAAATCAGGAATTATAGATTAAAAGCCTGGGAAAGACTAAATAAATGGCTACAGCTTCAAAAGTAGCAATCACCCAGGTGTCTGCAGCGGAATTAGTAAGAACAGTTCAGTGCCTACCATTTTGAAAAAGGTTCATCTTTCAGGAGCTTAATTTCAGTAGACATTTTTAAATAGTCTTTGTTTCTCGACGCTGTGAAACTGCAGTGCTCATGAACTAGCAGCTCCAACTTCTCTCTCAAACAAAAGCGTCGGTGTAACTGATTGTGTGAGGCAATGTGAAAAATTGAGGTATTTCAGCACCTCACAGCTCCTGTCTGGTGAGCAACAGTGAGGGGGCAAAGAGAAGGATCACTGGCTGCTGGCAAAGGAGGCAGTGGCCTGGGGAGGGGGAAAGAGGGGCACTGAAGGCACTGATGAAGCCACCCTGCCAAGAACCGGTGGGGCTTTCATTGGATTTCTCTGTCTAGCTAAGAGTCCCACCACGTTATAAGAAAGATGTGGGAATGTGGAGGAAGTCCAACAGACAGTAATTGAGACGTAGGAAACATGACCAGGGACAAAAGATTGCAGGGACTGCGAAATTCATAGCCTTCTCCAGTCCTCCACTGCATGAAAATTTGCTACAAAGAAGGAAGTAATCACCTCCTCTCTATCCGCTGGGGTCACGGCAAACTGATTTTGGCCAGATTTGCAGAAAGGAAGTTTTTCCCCTGTATTGGAGCTGGATCTAATTACCAGGCTGGAGAGCCACTGGAATCGCCTACATAAGAAGATTACAGAGGTGTTTAAGAAACAAAACTCAAAACCCTGGATCCCCCCAGGATGGCTGAAGGATACTGCCTGAACCTGCCTGCTCCAGCCCTCCAAGGCAAACCAGCTGTAGCTGCCATGATGTTTTAAACACATTGCCCCCATGCTCACTCTGGCACATCGCTTACTCCCCAGTAAGAGTGAAACAAACAGCCATCAAATTCTGAAACCTGGGGACTGCCTGCATAACAAACATTGTGCTTATATCCCTCTATGTCACAATTCGCAGGACTATTCACATTATCATTATGCAGTTCGGGATTATCTCAGGTTCATCTATTCCAGTCTGCCTTTTGTGCCTTGGCACCTCTTACAGTATATGGATGTATGATACATTCCTTACTCCAGCAGCTAAAGTTTGATGTTGAACTGAGAAGTGCATTATTTGAAAAGGATTTGCTTTCAGGCTTTCATCAAAAAGCCATCACAATTATTGTTTAGGACAAGCATTTTGGTGCTCTCAATATTAGGATAACTGTACTTTGCCCTAAAACATTTTGGCTTCCCTTCATGATCTTGTCATAATGTACATAGAAAAAGCAATGAGAAACAAAATGTACAAAGCACTCACATCCTAAGTGACTTTATAATTTCAGGAAAGGTGATGAATCAAGGCATAAACATACCATTAGTTCGTAGGTCAGTCAGAGACTTTCTGTATACAAATATTTAGGCTACAGCTATATAGGCTGTAGGTATATAGACCTCAACTTGTCACCTGCACAGAGCTGTTAAAACCCTTCTTCATTTCAAACAAACGTGAAAGCTAAATTTGTTAACAATTGAGGAAATCAGCTAAGGGCTCGATCAGTTTCCTAATTAATTTAACAGGCATGCCTGTCCTAGTTTGTCAGGCATCCAGACCATGTATGTCTATATTACCGCAGTGAGGCTGTGGCAGAAAACTGAGAATATGCATGTCAGAGATGCTCTAATCACAAGAAGTCTTGGTATTAACAATACCTAACAAATAAAAAAGCTTCACAGGCACTGATGTGTCCTACCTCCAAAAGGCTTGCCCAGTTCCCAGGGTGGGCTAGCAACATACAGGCTGGTCCCAACTAGGACATACCCATGCTAACAATTCCTGCAAAGCTACCTCAAGCAATAACAAAAAAAAAAAAAACAGCAAGAGGATATTTTAAATGAAAATGTTTTAAGTGAAAAGCCTTCCAGTGTGGAGTTAAGAACCAGGCAAGCTTTAATGTCACATCAGTTCACATTTAGAGAGTGGCAGGAAGCCAGACAGTATTATAACTACACCATCATCATTGCTTGAGTCGTTTAGTCATTTATAAAGCTGTAAGCGTGTTCCCTCCGGCGCCTGGTGTTTCACCTAATTCTAAGTGCATACTTGACCACACCACAAGTAGTATCCCATGCACAAACATTTACAAAAAATCATTTGTATCTTTCGTCCTGAAGAGAATGTTGTAGCCAGTAGATACTGACTGACTTAAAGTAATTTTGTCCAGTGACAGAAAATAAGGCGCTGACCGCAATACCAAATTACATTGGAAAGGCTACAAATGATCATTAACGCACACATCTTTATTGTTAAATTACTGGGTTTTATCATTACTGCAGCTGAAATCAAGAGACGCTGAATGAGCTATTATGACATCAAGGAGCACTTTTACCAAAGCTAATTTGTGTGTTGTCTTCTCACTTCAGAGAATAGGGCAGAGTTGGTGTAGTCAAGTCAGAACTCTTTGGGTTTTTGCCAGTCCTGAGTCAGGGGACTGTTACTTGCTCATGTGAAATAGAGAGTCCAAAGGACTGCTCTGACCCCTGTTCAGAAGACAGACTGCCACACCTTAATGAGACCAGAGCTCAGAAACAACTAAAAGATGCCACTAGTTTATAAAAGACCCCCACTTTAGTGACTGATGATTTATTCCTTGTCTCTTTTTGATGTCCCTTAGCAATTCTAACTTCCGTAAGCAGAAACAAGGTGTGCCTGGAGCCTGGGAAGGCTTCAGGAAATTTTGTCTGTAAAAGGCAATCATTCCCACAACTCTTAAAAAGGCAAGTTCTTTAGAACAAGTAATTAATATTTTTGTTAATGTACAATCCATAAAAGAAGACAGTATCAGCTTGAATCTATACTTCAGAGGAAATTACATGAAATCTGAAATGGAAGTGAGTCAAGAGACTCTCAGACATAAGCGGTATTTTTAGACAATGTTTGGCGCACTTAATAATAAGATGGAGGAACAAAAAGAAGAGTTTGTGGTCAAGATGCCAAAGTACAGACAAGGAGAACGTATGGATTGACATTATCATTTGAAGCCGAAAAAAGAAAGAGTCTAACAAAAACTATTCTTATCAATCTGCAGGTATTCTGACTAAAATGAAGTTAAAGTAGAGCTGACATTTTTTGCTGAAATTAATATTTGGAAAAGTGATATATTGGTGATTCAGCTGAAAGGCAATAGATATGAATAAAATCTGAATGGAAAAGACCAACTTCAAAAAAAGGTAGCCCACAAAAGACATATATCAGACTTCACTGTACTGCGAGACTTATTACTGCCTGTAACAATAAAGAAGTTAATTGTTAGCAGCAAAGCCAGGTCAACAACGTGTCCAAGAATCTGATGAAATACACCATGTGACAGTAAAGAAAGTCAAAGTTAACAGTACCAAGAAACTGCATTTACGTAAAGAGCAATGAAGGGACAGAAGACAAAGGAAGAGGCAAGAGAAAAATATAACTAAAATCAAGCTTAAGAAGAATCATCATTATACCAAAAGGGAAGAACTATAAAGAAAACTGAAGAGGTAATTATCAAAGGGGTTAACACAAAAAAGTGAGACTACTGGCTACTTATCTAATCAAATCTTTGAACAGTCTAAGGTTTACTGATTATTAATAAAAATGTATTAAAAAAGCAAGTAGTTTGACAGACAATTTGTCTATATAAATGAGATGAGTCATTTTTTTTTCCAGGAAAACCACATCAATTTTTGTGGTGTCAATTTATTCTACATTCTCTTACGGTCACTGCATTTAAACTCTTTTTTCCACTGTGATCTTCAATTCATATGAAAACATTTGATTCCATTTATTTGAGCTCAAATTCAGTCCCATCTATTTGAAAGCACTAGAGGGTTAATTCCCTCAGCTCCACCTCTAGCTTTCTCCTGCTAAATGAAGAAGAGCTGAAATGGAGAGAAGCTTTCTGATTACAAATCGGCCTTTTAAAAGTACCGACATAAGGTTTATTACTTTATTCTGTATGCACAATATGATGCCATCTAAAAACCTAATGAAACCAAATTTCATTATGTCTTGGCATCACTCAAACTTCTCACATAAAAGGTGTGTAGTGGTCCTCTAGAGACTGTTCAAATGTTAGAGTGATCACTCTGCCATGCACTTTAACTGCTGTGCTGATTTCGGGTTTTTGTTTTTCACCTAGCTCCTGCTGTGGTGAGGACCGGTGTGATAGCAGCCTGTCCCCAGTGTTATTGCAGCACAGGAAACACGTCCACCTGCTGTTGGGCATATCACTGCGTATCACTCAGAGCCATACCAGAGAGTGTAGCTCAGGACTTTGTCAAAACACTGCTGGTTTAAATGAACTTCAACCATGCATGTCTGTTTTAAACATTCAGGAATGAGTCAAAGAATCATAGAATGGTTTAAATTGGAAGGGACCTTAAAGATCATCTAATTACAACCCCCCTGCCATGGGCAGGGACAGCTCCCACTAGACCAGGCTGCTCAAAGCTCCATCCAGCCTGGCCTTGAACACTTCCAGTGATGGAGCATCCACAACTTCTCTGGGCAACCTGTTCCACTGCCTCACCACCCTCATAGTGAAAAATTTCTTCCTGATATCCAATCTGAATCTACTCTCTTCCAGTTTGAAGCCATTACCTCTCATCCTATCACTACATGTCCTTATAAAAAGTCCCTCTCCAGCTTTCTTGTAGGCCTTCTTCAGACACTGCATGGCTGCTATTGGTCTCCCCAGAGCCTTCCCTTCTCCAGGCTGAACAACCCCAACTCTCTCAGCCTGTCTTCATAGGAGAGGTTCTCCAGCCCTCTGATCACCTTTATGGCCTTCCTCTGGATCCTCTCCAACAGGTTCACATCCTTCTTGTGCTGAGGGCTCCAAAGCTGGATGCAGTACTCCAAAAAGAATATTGAAAAAGTACATGAAAGAGGAGGGCCAAGCAAATGTCAGTCATGTGTCTGCACTGAGCTGGAGACACAGCATCTGGTAAGAACTAGAATATCAGTTCATTTAGATTGATTGCAGTTTTCTCTCTGACTTGGTCAGTTCATCCATCCATCTGTCTTACTTCAAAAGCTCTTTGTCACTGCTCACTTACTGGGTTGGCAAAAACCATCATGCAAACTGGCAATAAATATTCTAATTTAAACAAACTTCTCCAATTTAGTGTAGAGTTATGTTTGTTGTGTTTGGGATGGGACAATATTGTATGTCAGGGTATGATCTACAGTGTAATTTATGAAGTCTGGGAAACAGATTTCTTTTTAAAAACACAAGCAAAACCAAACTGTTTTCAGCTGTATTAATTCAGATGTGTGTAACTGATACTTTTGTTTGAATTTATCTTATTTTGGGTAACATAACTGAAAAATTGTCATAATGAAAGTTCATTTTAGCAATAACATGGATGACTTCACAGAAGTATTAAATATAGTGAAATAAGTGAATAAATTTATTACCCAGAACTTTTATGTTAGAGTGGCATGAAAGCAGCAGCACATCAACAATACTAATAGGATTCTAGAAAACTAATTGAATCTTGAGTATTTATAAAATCATCTTCATGATAAGGGGAATGTGTACGTGAAAGAACTTACTCATCTGCAGCTCAAATGCTGTTCAAAATAAGATCGGACATCTGGGATGGCAGAAAACTAGAGCAATAAATTGTTGGTATAAAAACTGCTGGCTCATTACCAGAATTATCAGTAACAGCAATGAAGATGTTTACAGTAAGAACAGATGCGTTTGTGTAACAGATCTAGTCATATCATTTGCTGACAGATAATTTGAAAGAGGCATAAGAGCAACTCCTCCAGAGTACAGAAGTTGCTTTGCTGCCTGTATATGGACAGTGGTTTACGAAGTCACGAAGCTGCGCAGCAAGCACATAAGGTCCTCCAAACCCTTGGGGTGGTCCCTGGCCATGCTGGGGTCCTGCTTGCCCACACACTCTCTGTACAGGGTCTTGTATCGAGGACAACTGTAGGGTGGATCTCAAGACAGGGTCACATCTCTCTCCCCACGTCTGGCACAACCCCATTGCCCAGCAGGAGATTTTCCAGGGTCATTTTAGTTTCTCCTGGGCTGGGAGTCATGCAAGCAAAGAGGAAACAGTGCACAAGGCCTCTCTGTAAGTCAGGACATTTCCTTCATGCATGGTAAAAAGAGGTATGGATTGAAAAGATTAAGCATGAGAGGGGAAGTCTGCCCAAAAAGCAGAAAGCTAAATCTGCCCTTCAGAGGGCAGCCACTGTATAGCAGAACACAAGTGTTAATCCTTCAGCCCAGCTGAAAGAGAGGAAAGGGAGAGCTAATGCTGAATTGGAGTGACTAGCGCAAAACATCTTGGCTGCACATTTCCATTAAATTGTTTTTGGTTTAGGGTCAAAGAGTGAAGTAATACTCCTATTGCTAGCTTAACAGCTGAAAATAGCTTTTTATTTCATTGCTTGGGTCTTTTTTTTCCAAATCACAGATCAGAGAGGACTGTATTGTCGAAGTTTCCAGTTCCGTTGTATATGGAGAAAAGGAGGATGCTGAATTCGGAAGACCTCCATAGTATTAGTGCTCATTCATGGCATCACAAGGGGGCACCGCAATTCTATTAAGTGACTAAACAGCTTTGCTTCTCATCAGGCAATGCCAGACAGCTTGTCCTAGCCAAACTACTGGATTAAGCATACAATTTTTGGGAAAAATCAATCTGAGAGCTCAAATCCCGTAATCACTGCTGAGTACAGATTACAGAATGTTGAAAATGTCATAATATTAAATCCTAGTTCCACCAAAAAATGCAGTTCCCCATCCTGGATCCCATGAAGTCTTCTGTCTTCAGTTCTTCTACCACACAGATGGGTCCTGCTCAGGAACCAATCATTTCACTGCCATATTTGTGTTTTCCCTTTGTAAACTCTTCTCAAAGACTACTGCAGAGTATCCAGCCTTCCTGAAAACCTCCCGATCTGAAACCATGTGGATATATAAAGGGCTCTGTGAAAGGTAAGGCAACTTGCGCAGGGTGCTCTCTAGCTCAGGACTGGGCGCTCGCTGGTTGTTTGACTTGCAGCACATTTCTCCTGATTGCTTTGGCTGAGTCCTCAGAGAGTATGCACCTTTCCTCTGTCAAACTAAAGATGTTACAGGAGGAGTTGCTTTTGTTGTTATTGTTCAGAAATAGTTCATCTCAAGGTTGTAGCTATGACCACGGTACAAAAAAAAAAAAAGCATGCTTTTGTTTTTTCAAGTTAAATATACTTTCAGCCTGAGTCTTTGATGTGGATGTGTATAACAGTTCTCTAAAATACTAAACTTTAATTACAGAAGAAGGAAGATCAAACAACCTGTCCTTACCTGAGTTGCAAATCACCAATGCCATTGAATTCATTGGTTTACTCAAACCAGTATCAAATGCTTTTTGTATCTTCGCTTGCTCTGAAAAACCAAATCCCTACCAGTAAAATACCGCCCCAGCACTGTTACAGAATTATTTTGCTTTATGCATATGCACCTACACCACAAGCACGTGCAGCCTTATAAACAATACCTTCAGAACGCAACAGTTGTTTTGCAGAACCTTTGTAACAAACCCAGAGATTTTATAAATACAGTGAATACCAAAGATAATTTTTTTCTTGGTGTTCTGCTCAACAATTTCGTATCTGAAATAATACTACCCTCCTGGCAGGCTGATTGCCATCTACCATATTTTATGGTGACCTGTCAATGCAATTTTGCCAGGTTGTCCTTGCTTTTGTCTGCTCTAGTGCACTCTGATGCTATGCACCTGCTGCCTTCAGTACTGTGTGCTCTTCAGAATTTACTGTTTCCTCCATTTTCAACTCATGTACCCTTTCAAAAAAAAATCTCATGATAATCACATTTCCAGACACATTTTTAAGCCAATTCCTGAAGAAATTTATTCATGTGAATAAACCATATTCTGGTGAAACAATTCCAGTAATTACTAAACACAGGGATTATGTGCAGAGAAGAAATCTGGACCGTAACATCCTTGGGGAAGGTACCGAGTGAGGTGTGTACAGGTAACTTACCTGTCAAATAGTTCTCCACCTGTGACCAGTTCCAGAACAAGACTGATTTCTGTAGGGGTCTCAAATATCTCCTTCAGTTTTATCTGGTAAAGATAACAAAAATGATTCATTTTGCTTATTTGCCTTCTTGCTGAGCATATCACAGGGCCAACAGCAGGAAACAACTGCAGTCAATAAAGCAGAGGATGGTACCAACTGAAGCTGGTGCATCATTTACCTTGCAGTTGAGCAAGTTATTGCACATGTTCTCTCCCACCCATCCTTTTTTTTTGCCAGCCTTATCTCCTTTGCATTCCCTATTTTTTTTTTTTGTTATTTTCATACTCTTCATACCTCAGCAACCTCTGCATAACACAGGAGTTCAAGAAGCTGCTTTTGTTAGTTTGTCAACACCTGTCTGCCAACCTTGCAGAGTCACTGAACATAAGACCTTCCCCACCCTCCAAGGGCTGACAACACCAGCTTCTCCTTTTATTTACAGAACTTCTTTTGCATAGTTTCTCAGTCAACTCTGTCAGAACATCAATATTTTTTTTTAAAGTGTAAGTATAATTCAGCAGTCTTCCATAATGAGCTGCTAACGAGCTCATGAGGAGAACCTGAAACTTTAACTCAGGACTCTCCCAAGTCTGTACAGGTGAACCACACCAGTCACGTCTCAGGAACAGAAAGTACTTTAAAAAAAGCACAGGAACAAAGGTGGACTGAAAGAACAAGGCGAAACTTACAATGTTTGGATGCGAGAGGCGAAGAAGAACTCCAATTTCTGTGCGAACAATTTTCTTGTCTACCTGGTTAAAAGTGGGGAGGGAAAAAGTGAAGAATTTATTTCTATGTTTATCACAGAAACTTCTAGCTGTATCACAGGAAAATATGTATGAACAGCATTTCTAGATCTCCTAGGAGAATAAGGTGATGCAAGACACACAAGTCAAATATAATGTAAGGAGAATTTTCCTTTAACATGAGACAGCAACTGTAACAGAAAAACATCTGCATCTAGCAAGATGACTACAAATGCACATATTAGTCACACAGGAAGTAGAATATAAGAAAGGCAACTGAAAAAAGGTGCAAAATTCCTATTTTTCCTCCAGTTCTGCCCTTGTCTGTTGCTACTTATGTTGGTTCAGTTTATGCCAGGATAAACTGAACCAACTGAGCCAACTGAACCGCCAGGATAAATTCCTTTTGACATACTGTTCAGCAGCTGTACTGGAAAAAGGTTTCTGCACGCGGGATGTGTGCATCAAAGCGGTGTAACATACTGCTTAGAACAAAAAAGTGATGCACAGGTCAAACACCCCCAGCCACAGACAAGGTATAAGGTTTAACTTCCAACTTGCTTCAGATGTATCTAAAGGTCTATTAATGCAAAAGACTATCTGTTTGGTTAAACCTCTGAGAGGATTAGCCCTTCCCTTTCCTTCCCTTCTCAAATTGCAGCCTTTAACAATCCAAGCACAATCCATGTCCTGTTGGGGGACACAGGTCATTTCTCACAAGAATGCAGACCTAGGCAATATTTCACTCAGAAAAGACAACTGCAGCTCTTCCAGAACTTGGAATGCTTAAGCAAGCAAGAAAGGAAAATGCTCGTAAGCAAATTATGCACAATTTTATGTTGCTAGGGTAATTAATACATTTATGATGAAACCATTTGGTTTGCAAATATTCTCACAAACCCTAGAGAAATCCTACGCTGACGACAATTACAAACATGTTTCTTCTACAGCACTCTTCATCTCAGGGGTTACAAAATGCATGAGAGTCAGCGAGTTAAGTCACTACCTGTTTCCAAACTGATGACACAGATGACATCAAGCAGCCCGTTTTGAGGGGGGTTGTGTGTGTTTGGTTTTCTTTTTTTTTTTAGTGGAGGCTTTTCATCAAACACAGGGTTTAGTTTTGGTTTTGGTTTTTTGCATCATATGGGAAATGAACAGTCCTAATACATAAATAAACCTTCAAAATGACATAAAACTACCTTCAAATTCTTAGTGAGGAAGAGACATTTTTAAAAAATGATCCTTTTTTTTTTTAAATCACCTGAAAGGAGAGATGTACTTCTCAGTATTTTATTTTTTCCAGTGACAACAAAATGCGAGTATCAGTCACATGGAGAACTACAGGATAGGCAGAATTTGATTCTCCCTTTGTGTCAGTCAGGAATGATTCCAGGTTAGTAATGCCACAGTGCTCTGGCAGGGGTATAAATGAGTGGAGAACTACAGCCCTTGGGGATTTCTTGAAACTCACTGACATTTAACCTCTTTCAGTGGCTCTGCCAGAAAGCAAAATGAAAGAAAGAAAAAAACCAACTTTGGACAGATTCAGTGCGTGTGAAAAGCATCAGAAAGCAAAAATCAGAGAGGAATGAAATATTCTATTACCTGAACATCTAACTGGAGGTAAAGAACATGGTCAATAACTAAATCTTCACAGGTAAACGCCTGCTCTGGAATCAAACACAGGAGCCTTTAAGCTCCGCAACCATCACAGGCTTTCTAAACTTTATTGCTTTTTATTCCAAATGCAAGTGCTTCTTTGCTCTTGCCTGCTACATAAATACTGAGCATCAGGTTTGGAGAATGGTCTCCTGTGCGGTTTTCCTAAAATGCTGTGAGCACCAGCCCATGGTCTTACTCGGTTTCAATGTCCCCTTGGCATCAGTGCTGTTACTCAGCTCTGGGTTACTTTTGTGAGTGCAAACGCACAGCCAGGGGCTCCAAAGCTCGCTGCTGGGTAGCAAGGGGCTCTTGATGATTCAGAGAGTCATACGCGTCTGGACTGTTTTCGTAAACTTTGCACCTCAGACGGGATCAGAAAAATTAACGTACAATATTGCATGGACAGTCATTTCCCCAGGAGAGCGGTTCAGACTGAGCAATTTACCTTATCCAAAAGCACCACTACAAACTGAACAACCTACAGTTTGTTTTCTACACTTTTGAAAATGTTTGCGCATCAAGCATACCTGGCAACAAGCAAGGAAGAGGCTATCCAAACTCTAAAGATGTTTCCTTTTGGCATTGAGTAGTTACAACTGAGAAACTATAGGTGCCTCCTCTCATCTTGCACGTGGCAACAAATTAGATGAAAAAAGTGAACTGAGACTCAGTTTCAGGTTCTTGCTTTCCTAGACGTTTACTCTGCAACCACAGGCGAGTCCCTCTATCATTCAGTTCCTGATGTGACACAAAAGAGTAGACTTGCATCATACGTCCTCGGGTGGCGGCCTGAGGTAGAGGTACCTAAAAATTCTAGATGATAAGATGTAATGGCAAAAAAGCCACAGAGAAACACTCAGGAGTGTTACATATTTATAAGCATCCTGGAAAATGGCTATTGGGATAGATTTTACAACAGAAGCGTGCATGTAGAAGTGATACAAATCGTTCCAGAGTAAAAGCAGCAGCATATGTAGTCATGGCATTTTATTACAGGCAGCCTGTTTTATCACTTTTATTTTCGTACCTTCTCCTACACTAAATTTAGAGCTATATCAACACTTATCTTGTTTCAGCTCCTTTCAACAAAATGTACCTACTTATATCTGGGCCAAACTTGGCCTATTTTCGGTTTGGGCAGGAGTATCAGCAGTTCAACTACTTATATTCCTGACAGAAATTATATGATATGATCACAGTCAGGCACTTCACTCTACAGTGTATGTTGTTAGAGTAACAAATTTTAAAACTCGGATAATTTAACCAGAATAGCCTATTACCACAAATGTTTGGTAAAATTAAGCATATTTGGCTTCACAGTACGCTTTAGTAAGCAAAAGAGGAGCTGTGACTGTAGCATGGGTAAGCATCTGCATGCTGGCTTTAATCTAACTAGACGAAGTACCTGCAGCAGCAAAGGTCCAGAGACCTGAACGTGGGAGCAAGAGGCAGTCCAAGAACCCAGTGCGCTGAACCAAAACATCTACCTGTACTGCAGAAGGAAGCTTGGCTCTGCGGTGTTACTCAAGATCACTAGACAAATGGTAGCACACTGTGTGCACTTAAAAGACAAGAACATCTGCAATCATATGTCCTGTTTACGGACGGACAGACAGACATAGGATCAACAGCATTAACAGAGTTATTTCACGCAACCAAGGACCAGGTTAGGACAGCATTTGCAAGCATGGGTGAATGAAAATATCCACCCCCTTAATTTATATTAAAGTGTTTACACTAAAAAGCAATTTTTCCTAGATTATTCCTAGTATTTTGTCTCTCCAGTTATTTCACTTCTCTAGAATTAGGTATTTATCTGTTTTATAGATATGTGCCTATGAACACCGTCTTTGAAATTTGGTATTGGTCATGCAGGGAGGTAGTAGTAGGTCTACAATCAATCTATTTCTGATTTATAAATTTCAAACTATTTTGACAAAGGAAAGGTGTGGAAAAATCCTTAATGAAAGCTGAGATTCTTCCATGTTTTCATGCCCTGAGATGGTGTGGTGGAGCAATGCTACAGACCCTTGTGGTATGTGAAAGTGTTGCTTCTACCCAAATTAAATGAAATGAGACAATACTAACTGTCACTGTAAACTGATTAATCCAGCTGCTGCCTTGCAATATGGTGCGCGATCCTGAAAACCGGTGGCCAACAGATGTACAGACACCTCAAACTCAGCAGAGAGCAAGAAGAGCATATTCCTCATCCTGCAAGTCCAGTCTCTGCTGCCCTTCTTCCTCAGGACACTGTGGACATGGAGAGGCACATCTGGCCAGGTGTGTGACCACCATGCAGGTTGGTTGACAACACTGTGCCTGGGCAAGTGGTATGAAGCAGCCCGGGCAAATGGCTCTGGAAGAGCTTCACAGCACTGCCCACCTCAGGGAGAATGTTCACCACTGCTATGTACAGCTCCTTGTTTAATATCCCACTTATTGACTCACATGAACACCTCTAATTTGAGCAACAAATGCTTTATTGAACCAGGAGGTCAGGCTCTGAGCATGTATTTCTCTGCACTTACAGGGAGCGTGCTGCAAATCATTATTGGCTTGCTACACTCTATTAATACATAAAGTGTTTCCAAGAAACAATTTTTATGTTCATCTCAGCTAAATTAACTGCTCTGCAGCCTAACCCTTTCTGTATTTTATGGAGTCAATTGCTAATTACCATTTATAACTTTGCCATTATCGTGTCTTCCCACAGTTAAGCTGAAATATTAACACCTATACAGATATAGACTACCCACAAGCAGAGCTGCAGATTCCCTGGTAGTCTAAAAGGCGTGTTCCCAATTGTCACGACCACACACAGGGCTGCTGGGTTACCCAGGTTCTCTTGAAAGTTTCAAGAAAAAAAGAAGTGAGCTTGAATTTAAAGCTTGAATTGAAATAAATCTTCACAAGAAGAAGATTTGAAGTACATATTTCCTATACAGCTTTAGGTTTTGCTTTTTAATTTCAGAATGTCCTGGGTAACAGGAATTCAAGTTTCTGCCCAGCTCATGCATAGAATATCTTCTCAGAACATCTTTCAGTCAAGACTTCAAGATTAAGACACTCTAAGGAAGACTTCTGAACGCGCTTTTTCATCTTTATAAAGCTGAGTAGTACTGCTGAAATCATGCATCTGAGCTGGTCTACGTATCAATGCAAGAAACGGATGTCAGCCTTCACCACAAGTGATAAAGAATCTTGGGGGATACAAAAAGTGGTATGACAAAAAAATCCCAGAACAAATGAAAACAGTTGCTTTATATCTGACCCAGTCTATCTCTCTGAGTTACTCTGGTGCAATTCAGTAACCAGCATGGCAGTGGACAGTGGGTAAAAGTGGAATTAAAAAAAGCTGACCCTTCTGAATGAAAGGGTACTTCCTTGTTTCAACTAGGGCATTTATTTAACACCTGCTTCAGGTGATTTGATTCTCTGCATGACCTTTTTTTTTTTTTTAATTAAAATAAGAGTTTCTCAAGCAAAGAATTCCTCCTGTGTTTTAGGTGCTCTTCTTGCTAGGACATTGCTTGACCTCAGCAAGGTCAGCAACTCTCTCTTTGTATGGGAGCAACTTCGTACTCCCAACGGACTAATATTATCTTTAAAAAAAAAAAAAAAGTTCAAAATCATCTTTTTTGTATTTTAAGCTTAGCAGACTATTCTGGCTCTATCTCCGTTCAGGCTGAACATGAGGTCCCTGAAGAACACATCAAACAATACAATAACGCACAGCAGTAGTTGCACAGCCCTGTGGTATCTTCCACAAACCCAGCAGGGAGTTTTCACTCCGTAGGCTACTGAGGATTTTTATTTTGAGCCTACGTAAGTAAACTTGTATTATTAATGTGAAGAAAATAGACTATTCATTACCAGAGCAACTATTTTCTGTGCGCGTGTCCACACTTCCAATTTGCGGCTATAATTCTTCAATCGACGCATATTCTTCAGACTGAACACACCTGCACAGAACTACTACAAGTTACATCAACATGCTTGCATTTGTCCTGTTATGTGCCTAAAAGTCTGCTCGTACTTGCAAACCTGCTGGCTGCAACTACAGATTAGCTGGGCTTGTACAAGCATATGCTTTTAAAAAATGAAAGGGAAATGCACTATCTGCATATGACAGTACTGTTAATCTGTTAAATGTAAATCGCTCCATCAAAAAAGCAACACTTCTGTTTCTCAAAAAGCACAGTACATTTCCAGTCGAACCATCAGATGGATAGAGATGATTTGTGGAGTTGTAGAGACTTCAGCACAGTAAATCACATGCTGACATATCTGATTAACAGGCCCTTCATCTTGTAATATATGATTTCAGTGGTAAAGCTGACCAGATGCAGGTAATGTTCCCCAAAGACACACAAGCCTTTGTAAATGGGTTCTACAGCTCACGCCCATTAAGTTGGTGGTGTCACCAAAGGCTGAAGGATGGGTCCAAAGGCACCTATAGCTTGCACAGCACTGGTCATTTGCAATAATACATTTTATGTCTGAGTTCAAAACAAGTTATATGTTCATTAGAACAGGCCTTATTATATGCTGTGGTCTAACTATCTGACTAATTTGGTTGTTATTTCTGTTCCTGACTCATTTATACACAGATTTCTGCAAATATGTTTCATAATTGTTGAATGGTTTATGCAAACAAATTTCAGGCTATTAGGTATTCATGAACTGCTCATTTCAGCTATTCACTATTTATAGTGTGTCACTGTCATTGCTGCTGTTCCCAAAGCTGGGTGGAGGAGGACACTTTTAAGATGCAAGAACAATGTGTAAATCAAAAGGTAAGTACTTTTTGTTTTTTGTTTTTTTTTTTTTTTAGTTCAGAATAGTCACATTTACAGGATTATTTAGAAAATTGTACTTGCCATTTTCTTGCCCATTCTTGCTTTTCACCTATAAAATTACAAATCCAAAAATTTCCTCTCTTCTCAGTGAAAATCTATTAATCCAGCTTTTATTCTAAGGGGTGTAACCAGTTTTAGACATCTGGCATTCTGTAAAAGGCTTCACATTCACACCATACCTCTGAATAAATAAATTGCCACGTAACAGTAGTCCTTTAGAAATTGAGAGCTATTAGGTGACAGGACCTATCATCCTACACAACATTTTATCTTAAAGCTACTTGAATTTCTTAGGAGTCCTCAGCTGCATGAAAAAGATCTGGAATATGTTATGTCTACTTATATTATTAGCCAAGTGCAATGCTTGCTGCAATTTAAAAAATTGCACATAAATAGTAAGCTAGTGTATCCATCCTTCTCTGAATCAACTCATACTTACAAATCCATGTGAACCTTCACTGGTACCCAGTGAAGGTTTGAGGCATCAGGGCTACCATAAATAGGCTAATCCTCATCGCAGATATCAAATTATTCCATGATGTGATCAATGTACTGGTTTGGGCTGTGACAGAGCTAATTTTCTTCATAGTAACTCGTATGGGGCTACGTTTTGTATATGTGATGAAAACATTGTTGATAACAGAGGGATGCTTTAGCTATGGTTGAGCAGCGCCTACACAGCACCAGGGCCTTTTCTGCTCCTCACGCTGCCCCAGGCTGGGGGTGTACAAGAAGTTGGGAGGGGACACAGCTGGGACAGCTGACCACACGGGATATCCCATACCATGTAACACAGTGCTCAGTAATAAAAGCTGGGGGAAGAGGAAGGAAAGAGGGGAACGTTCAGAGTGAAGGCATTTATATTCCCAAGTAACCCTTACGCGTGACGGAGCCCTGCTTCCCTGGAGATGTATGAACACCTGCCTGCCGATGGGAAGGAGTGAATGAATTCCTTACTTTGCTTCATTTGTGCATTTACCTATCAAACTGTCTTTATCTCAGCCCACAAGTTTTCTTCCGATTCTCTCCCCCATCCCACTGGGGGGGAGTGAGAGAGCAGCTGTGTGGGGCCTGAGCTGCTGGCTAGCGCTAAACCATGACAATCGACTGTACGCTGCACCACTCCATTTCGTAAGCAATAACACAGATGACGATTGGGGAAGACCTAGTTGTGAGTCTGATGATCAAATGAGACTATTTTGTTCAAAGTATTTCAGGTGGGATGAAATCATGACAATCTCAGGTGCAGATTAAGTCTTGCATGTTTTCTTTGATGAACCACCCCGAATCCCCGGACCTGCTGCTTAAATGACACCTGCGCTAGAAGACTTGTAATCTCCTGATGCTAGGCAACTCTTCTAGTAGGTCATCCCCAAACACTGATAATGAGGGGTCCTGAAAGTCACTTCAGTGTTGCTTGATAGTATATAGAACCTGTAACTCTACACTTACAGGAAGCATACAAATGACCCCATGCCCCAAAACTGGTTAAAATTTACAGGTTGTATACTTTATAATCTAAGTAACACAGAAAACCAGTAGATCCTCAAAGGAAAGTAGAAACCTTTTAGGGACTGAAAATGAAAAATATTTGATATAGTTGGAAGAGGATACAGATAAGCACGTAGAGATGGTGAGGTGGTTAATAGAGGTGGGCTGACATGTGAAAGCAAGGCCTTACAACTAATTTAGAGAGTTCACTTTATGGATTAGAAACCGTGAACCAAGTTTCTTGTTAGCACTATGTGTCAACAAATAACATTAGAAATTACAGGACCGTTTTTGTCTCTCCAATCCCTGTGGAGGATGTCTCAATTACATTAATGACAGCACGTTAACTTGCCTCCTCTGCCAGGATCTATGGGCTGTGCTGGATAAAAAGGACAAGTGACTGAGCAGGCTGAGAGCAGCAGGAGCATACAGCGACTTCCATCTCCAAAAGACCACCTCACCCCAACCTGTGAATTCTGCACACAAGAGCCACAGGGTGCCTTCCATATTTGATCCTGTGTTCCCTGACACTTCATACAATTTAGGAGTAAATGGAGGAGATGCTGAAAGGAGGGAATTGTAAGCTAGGTGAACTTGAACCAGAACAGGTGAATATTTTAATTTCAGGCAGCTCACCTACGTCTCCCTTTATGGACACTGAATTCACATGCAGATTTGGCAAATAGCACAGAATCAGACCTAAAAACCACCTCTGATGCATAAAGTATGATTTTGGGTGCAATTTTGGTACTTAAAAAAACCCACAGCCCCTGAAGACCTATGAAGGTTCTGATGTTACTGCAGGTAAAATCTGTGGCTACTTCAGCTTTTGGTGAGGTCTGTCTATTCAGTGATGAGAAACGATTTGGGACCTTCAACCTAAGCTTTTTAAGGTCCTTATTACAACTGTAATACTCTGACCATACTCTCATAAACTTTGGGATGAAGAAGTTTTATATCAAGCTCATTAGTAATAAAGCCATCTCTCTTTGAATACATTTCACATATCCACTACGTGGGAGGAAGAAGACCTGGCTTACAACACACAAGTTCTTGGGTGACATAATGCACAAGTTAAAAGGTGACATTATAGTGTGTGTCTGCTATAGGCCACCTGACCAGGACGAACAAGTGGATGAGGCCCTCTACAGACAGATAGGAGCAATCTTATATTTGCAGGCCCTGGTCCTCATGGGGAACTTCAACCACTCTGATATCTGCTGGAAGGACAACACAGCAGGACACAAGCAATCCAGGAGGTACCTGGAATGCACTGATAATAACTTCCTGCTCCAAGTGACAGAGGAGCCAGTGAGGTGGACTAGATGATCTCCAGAGGTCCCTCCCAACCCTACCATTCTGTGATTCTGTGATTTTGTGAGAGATGCTCTCCTGGACCTGATACTCACCAACAAGGAGGGGTTCATTGGTGATATGAAGACCAAAGGCAGCCTTGGCTGCAGGGACCATGAGAGGGTGGAATTCAGGATCCTGAGGTGCAGAGAGGAGAGTGAAAAGGAAGATCACAACCATGGACTTCATGAGAGCAGACCTTGACCTCTTCAAAGGTCTCCTCAGGTCCCAAAAGGAAGGGGAGGTCTGAGAAAGCTAGTTAATATTCAAGGATCACATTCTTCAACCTCAAGAGCAGATCATCCCAGTGAGTAGGAAGTCAGGCAAAAATGCCAGAAGGCCTGTGTGGATAAACAAGGAGCTCCTGGCCAAATTCAAACACAAAAGGGAAGCATACAGAGCATGGAAGTAAGGATGGATAACCTGGAAGGAATACAGAAAATTGGCTGAGCATCCAGGGATGAAGTTAGGAATGCTAAAGCCCAAATGGAATTGAATCTGGTCAGGGATGCCAAAGACAACAAGAAGGGCTTCTGTAAGTAGACAGGTGACAAAAGGAAGGCTGGGGCCTGCTGCTGAATGAGGCAGATGACCTGGTGACATAGGGTGAGGTACTGAATGCCACCTTCACCTCAGTCTTTACTAGCAAGACTTGCCTTCAGGAATCCCAGGTCCCAGAGACGAGGGGAAAAGGCTGGAGCAAGGAGGATGTACCCTTGGTGGAGGAGTATCAGGTCAGGGAATACTTAAGCAAACTGGGCATACTTAAGTCCATGGGCCCTGATGGGATGCACCCACGAGTGCTGAGGGAGCTGGCACGTGCCATTAGGAGGCCATTCTCAATAATCTTTGATCCATCATGGTGACTGGGAGAAGTGCTTGAAGACTGGAGGAAAGCAAATGTCACTCATGTCTTCAAGAAGGGCAAGAAGGAGCACACAGGGAACCACAGGCCAGTCAGCTTCTCTTCAGTCCCTGGGAAGGTGATGGGGCAGCTAATCCTGGAAACCATTTCCAGGCACACAAATGACAAGTGCCATTCATCAGGATTATTCGCCGAAGGCAAGTCATGCTTGACCAACTTGAGAAACTTCTATGATGAAATAACTGGCTTCATAGATGAGGGCACAGCAATGGACATTCTCTAGCTGGACTTCAATAAGGCCTCTGACACCGTCTCTCATAAGATCCCCATAGACAAGCTGCTGAAGGATGGGCTGGATGAGCAGACAGTAAGGTGGCTGAATGGCCAGGCCCAGAGAGTCATGATCAGTGGTGTAAGGTCTAATAGGAGGTCAGTAACTAGTGGTGTACCCCAGGGGTCAATACTGGGGCGTCCTGTTTAACATCTTCATAAAGGATATGGATGATGGGACAGAATGCACCCTTAGCAAATTTGCTGATGACACCTAACTGTGAGGAGGGGCTGACAGGCCAGAAGGTCATGCTGCCATCCAGAGGGACCTGGACAGGCTGGAGAAATGGGCTGACAGGAACCTCATGCGATTCAACAAGTGGAAGTGCGAAGTCCTGTACCTGGGGAGGAACAACCCCAAGCACCAGTACATGCTGGGGGCTGCCCAGCTGAAAGCAGCTTGGCAGAAAAGGCGCTGGGGGTCCTGGTGAACACCAAGTTAAACATAAGCCAGCAGTGTGGTCTTGCAACAAAAAAGGCCAATGGTGTCCTGGGCTGCATTAAGAGAAATGTTGTCAACAGGCCAGGCGAGGTGATCCTTCCCTTCTACTCAGCACTGGTGAGGCCACACGTGGTCTACAGCAGGCAGTCCTGGGCTCCCCAGCACAAGAGAGACAAGGACATACTGGAGAGAGTCCAGTGAAGGGCCGTGAAGATGATGAAGGGACTGGAGTGTCCCTCCTATGAGGAAAGGCTGAGAGACCTGGAGAGACCTAGCCTGGAGAAGGCAGATTTTACCTGTGAAGTAAAGCATGCAGGAGGTAGTTATTGATGTGTTATGAACTGTGGTACTAACTGCCTGGATACAAAAAACTTTACAGATCTAGCTCATAGTCTCAGTTCCTCATGTACTTCTCATCCACAAAACATGTAAATGCTAACGTGTTTTCTCACTGTGGTGGTGTAGTTGCAACACAGTAATGGCCCAAAAAGAATAACTGAAATAAGTTATAATTAATAACTTCTTGAAATTAATTTTCCTGGAATTCTGATTAATAGATTTTTGGCTTCTCATTTTTAGAAATTAGGGCTGTCATCTACAGGAATTAGGACTTTTCCACAAATTCTTGTAAGTCATGTCACAGAGTCCTTTTGACTTTGTATTTTTTCATATTTTTACATCCAAATACTATACCTACTATGTTTGCCACTCAGTCCAGAAACCTACAATTATTATTATGATATTTCTTCTTATAGCACTATTCTCTTATCAGTGTAGAAACAGTTAAAACCTGTATGAATGTTATGTATCTTGCAGAAAAAAATCTAAATTTCTGCAGGCTTATATTCCTGAGAGTACTGCTTAGAGGTCCTCAGAAGTTAGCATATCATGTAATCTTTGCAATTCTAAAATAAATTTGACATGTCTCAAAAAAAAACCTGTAAATGAAAGTGACTGGAATGTCACAGGACTGAAATACAAAACAATCTTATTTATGCTATTTCTTATTAGTTATGGAAATGCTTCCAGCTGGTTTCAACTGTATCTGCTGAAAATATGCCCAGCTGGGGTTTCAAATATGTGCTTGTTCAATACACGCAAAATATAATGGAATAGTTTATTGGAAACAAACAGTAGCATTCGAAGGCTGCTTAAAACAAAAGGTGAGGAATAACAAAGAAAGTGGGGTGGGTTTTTTACATTTGTAGGAAAACATGTTATTAGTAATTTTTTATTTATTCAGTTGTCGGTTGGTTTTTGGTTTTGATTGTTTTTTTTTGTTTGTTTGTTTGCTTTTGCTGTTTTTTTTTAAGGAAGCCCTTATGTGATTCAAGCAGAGAGCAGGTTTACTATGGCAAAGATTTGGGATGATCCTCACCTATAAACTCTAGTCTCGCAGCCACCAATTGTCACAATATTTGGCTTAGAAAGTTGTACTGAACCTTAGTTCCAGTCCTAGGAGATACTCTGACCAGGTGACATATCTCATGGAGATCAGACAGTGGTGCTGGCTGGCTTCATGATTTCTCAAAGAAGCTTCTGTAACTGGAACCCACAGGTTGTGCCCCTGACACAGGTGCTGTGCTAATTTCCACCTTTGCTTTTCCATTCCTTGCTATATGTGGTCAGTCTTTCTCTTAAAGGACATAAAACAAAAGGAGACCACCTCAGCCAGAGAGGATATATTTTATCGTGATATACGCCAGTGTAACCAGTTTGTCAAGTGAGTACATACTGATTACAGCGTCCTTCATAAAATAAATCCTCTCTCTTATAGACCTCAGTTAGATTTGCCTGAGGGTCTACAGAGACCTCAGCTTCAGACCAGAGGAATAAACCCAGGATGTTACGTCTTAAATTGTACACTGTTCCTGTTTTATTCCAACAGTTGAACTGCCAGCACTGGAGAAAACGCTCTGGCTTTTTATCTTTTGTCCTCTTCCCTTCATTTTTTTGTGCATGCAGCCAGCTTTCCCTTAATTCTTTGCTTGACAGCATAGAACGAGCTCAATCTCTCTCCCCCAAAATGAGTAGTGGTCACAACTGTGATGACTGGATTGCAGCATACACTTCTTGAAAACAACCACTTCCCAAAATGCTCAGGGAGAAGACTTTCGGAGATCCCCAGCACAAGCCTCACAGACCATCCGTCTAACGCAGACTGCAGGTTTCTTTAACAGGCTGCAATTAATGAAGGGCTTCTAAAGAGGAGGACTATAATCTCAGGATAGCCTACCGCTTACCTCTGCACCTCCCCTCAGCCCTTTTGCAGGGTTGTGTCTTTGCTTTAGGCATTAAATATATCCTTGCACAGCAATACATTTCATTCCTATTCCCTGTCTTGCCTCTCTGCATTTATGTGCACCATAGATTGCACCATAGACACACAAAGGTCCTCCAGGCTTGCTTAAAGCCATGGAGAAGACAAATCACCGCCTGCAGGAAGGGAGCAAAATGTGCATAAACGGGTTGATGGAAGAAAATGTGCAGCTCAGATCATTTCACAAAAGTTCCTGTTAAGTTATTCAAAGCTAAATGTGTGTCATTTATTTCTTTTTTACTGAATTAATCATCTAAGTGTTATTATTTAGTTTCACAGAACTACTTGTTCAATAATGCTATGTATACAGTAGGTTGAGCTTCCTTGAACTGCATAACAATGAGTTAAGCTTTATATTTTCCTCTTTTTACTAGCTCATCTTTGTATTTCTGAAACATAAGATGTGAACACCAGAAATGAGTGTTAGCCAATTACTTATAAACTAAATGGAGTAAGGAAAAAAGAGATACAATACATGCTCTCTGTTCTTAAAATCTTAACCCAAGGTATGATTTACTTGGGAAGAGCACAGCAATTCAATCTAAATAGCGACAGGTAAAAAATATTGTCCTATCTTAAGTGGTTTTTACACATCATCTGCACTGCAATGTGATGTAATACAACACATTGTAATGAAGATGACATGTTAAATACCTTTATGTATGCAGGACAAGCTTTTTTCAATTGCAGAATGGGATTTTCTCCTTTTCTGAAGGATGTCCTGTCAATACAGACAAAAGGCACCTCTTGCTTTCCAAGGACTATAACAGCATATTACAAAGCTATTTTTCAATAAAATTTCCACTTTTACGAACTGGTGTCTGATTTCATAGCTTCTAAAGCAAAAACATATTGGTATCTTACTGCAGAAAAAAATAATCTCTCAGTTCTCTCTTCTTTTGTAGGGCATTTATGCAAAATAAACTTTCTTCTTCTTTAGACATTTGAGGGACTTAAATTTTACTTAAAAGCCCTTTCTTTTGAAAAGCAGTGAGTCAGACTGTGGAAGACAGATTCCCCTTACATATGAGGGAAAACTGGATTTAAGCAGTGCAAAACTCCAAGCTTTATTTCTTTATTCAAAAGAATTTTGACAGAAATATTTTTTTCATCTTTCAGAAGAAACATAACAGTGTGAACTGCACATGAATGAGATGATGACATGGATGACTAAAAATGAGCAAACCAGAAAAAAATAAAGTAATCTACATGTATAATAGCTAGTACTGCAGACGGAATGGTAATTAAGAAATTACCATTTCCCAATAATTACCAAGCAATAGTATGTGTGGTGTGTGCGTCTATGTGTGTGTGTGCATAATTAACAGAAAAGAATGTATGAGCTAGTTGAGAAAAATACACCTTTTTAATGGTGAGTACTGATGTGCACTTGGACTGTTTTCACACAGACATATATGACACTATCCTTTTTGAAAAATCTGAAAAAAAAATTACAACATTACAAATTAATACGTGTTAATTAATACCAGCTTTGTGAGGAAAAACTTGACCTTAAATATACATAAATATGTAAATATACTCCAAACATTTGTAATCTGGCAAAAAAAGAGTACTGTCATAGCTCTTCAGACAAATTGAAGTAGTATGTCAGGTTCCCGCTTTCTCTGGGGACCAGGTACGTCTGCTAAACTTCAGCACTCTCAGATGTCAGTCCAATAAGAGAACTGACAATTACTACACCACAGGACAGAGATATATATATATATAACTATATGTAGTCTCATTATAAAGCCTATAGAGAGACAGGCATATGGAGGCAGGAAGCACTCAAACTGTAAATCCTGTAAGGCCGCATGGCAGCAAATGGAATACAAAAAATCTTTTTCTCCACCAGTCAATAAAAGACCGATCTACTAACTCTGGCGATCTCCAAGATCTCCAAGTGCGATACACAGTCCCCACCCCCCGACTCAAGGCACTTGCCTTCTCAATCAATTGGGCAGGTTCAACCAAAAGCAGCACTCCTCCAAGAAAACGGACCAAACATTTGCATGAGCCTCACCTCTTGATTACTACTTAATACCACCAATTCACTGCAACACAAAGTGAAGAACCCAGCCAACTGTACTCCCTGTACAGTTGGCAATATATATCATTTAAAATACATATATGTATATACACACACATGTATGTATATATATGCAAACATGAATGCAACTGGGACTTCATATATATGCCTTTATAGACCATTATAATCTCCTTCAGACTCTAACTCTAGATATCCAAGCCCACTTATCCAGAAGGGAAGCCTGTTACCCTTACATGTGCTCACTATCCTCTCTGCTCCACAGACATAAACTATTTGTTGTTCTCAAACTGACTAACTGATTAGCACAATTAGATTAATCCCAGCACAACTATTTCCAGCATATGCGTTGCTTGAAAACTGTTGCTCTGTATCTGATCTGAGAAGAAGTTCACATGCTTGAAAGTCTGTCTGATTTTGAACATCAGCCAGTCTGCAAGACGAATGCTGCTTCATAAATGCTCATTTTAATTAAAGTGCTGAGAAACTATTAGTTAAGCATCACAAACCCAGTGAGGGAGGATGCCCACACGTGAAAAAAAATGAAATAAAAATGAGAATTCTCCAAAATAAACTCTGTACCTGCATGCCTCACTGACTGAGACACAGAGGGCCTAATACTTCATAATAACTAATCACTCTTAGGGGACACTAGCTATCAATTAAAACATAGGATTATTAAGCAGGCTGTCCTTGAAAGCATTGCTGAGAAGCAAAGCAAATAAGTATTATCTCATTTTTAGGGATAAGGAAGTTGAAACGGAAAGAAATACCTTGGCCAATGGCACAGGCTGAATTGGGAATACAGCAAGACCCAGGCTCCAGACAACCCAGGTCAGCATCCCATTCTCTTTTCTGCAGAGCATGTTGTTTTATTGCAATGGCAGCTCCCAAATTACTTCAGTTACAGTTGTTAGCACTTCGTAGACCTATAATGTAAGCAGGCACTCGGCGTCTTAATTTAGAAACCCTGGAACAGAGGCCATCTGTTCTCCTCACTATTTTTAAAGCAATTTGTCCAGACTCAGGTAGGAAATATAAGTCAGAGGTGGATCTAATTTCTTGGAAGGCATTCACCTGCCCAGACTATGAAACAATCTTCAGGCTGGCCCTGGTTCATATGCTGCCTAACTTTCTCAAAACACACCAAAAGAAGGCAAAGGTCTGCAGATGAGAGGCTTCATTTCATAAATAGCAAAAAATATGTTTGCTTCCTTCAAGAATCCTGCTTCTTCCAATATGATCCAGGTGCTACATGTTGTTTGCAACAAAAGCTGTCCAGAATGACTGGGTGTAAATCTCACATAATTTTTAAGTCTTGGCTTAAGAGTAGTAACAATCATATTTGCAAAGCACATCCTAAAGATACTTCACTTTTCTTAAGGACTGAGTCATCAAGCAGAGGTTAATTGCACAGTGAAAAGCAAACCAACCTCATATTTGAAATTGTAAGGCTAAAAGTTCGTCACTGTACTTTGCTTATTTGATGATTTTTTCTGATGTGCTATATGATCTGCTTTTGCTTCTTTCTTTCTTCATAAAACGGATTTCCCCACAAAGAAATTACATTATTCAAACCTTTATATATCACCTGCATGCAATTTAAGAGATCTGCTAAACTTAGCAAAAATCAAATAATGAGTATATAATACAATCCTACATTTCAATTATGATCAGTAACTGAGCATAAAAGTTGGATGAACAAATCAATGGCATTAATTTAGCACGCTTATTCACCTGTCCCATACATGTTGTTTTATAAACATATTTTGTTTTGTATCTGTTAAGAACAATTCCAAATTTAATTTCTTACACATTGTCTGAGAGGTTTTTTTCCCACTAATACATACATTAATATTTCTTTGGACTTCTTTAGCCCTTCTAACAGTTGTCTTTTAGCTGCTCTGGAAGTTATGGTCCTAATTTGCCTGTCAGTTTCCTAACTCTGACAGTCAGACACCTCAGGAGTAAGAACGAGAAGTGTTCTTTGCACTAAATTTTACCCATCAAAAGTGTAACTTAAAGGATTTAAAACTACTGCTAAACTTGAGCTGAATTTGACAAAACCGAAACAAACCAGGGAACTGATGCAACCTGTTTCAGTAATTTTGAACCATCAAAAAAGCTTTTTTTTCCTCCCTTTGGAACTACATTAAATTTTAATTAATGGTTAAGAAGGATTAAACCTCCAAATTGAAATAAAATATTCCCAAAATATTATTTTATTTTATTGACAAAAAAAGGTTTGTATAAACATGTTTGCTCCTATTTCTCTTTGTTGGCTTATCTAGAAATCAGGAAAAAACAAACAGAACTGAGAATACTATTTTATTAAGCTAGATGGTGAAGAAATATTAATTACAGAATCTCCTAAGACCTCACATCTCTCCACAAGTGTGTATTCTCAGAATTGGCTGATATATCTTGCCCAAAATTTTATTTGCTCTTGAATAAGAATGCATTAGTCAGGCAAAATGAAAAATTAATCTTATTATTTAAATGAAAAGAACACTAATAGGCATTTTACGTTTCTTGCAGTCTGTTCCTAGCACACTGCTTCAATCCAAAAGGATCACTTGTTTCTTATCCGAGCTGTTCCCATGGGACAGAAGTAATCATTTCTAATGCTCTACTTGACATTACAGTACTGTAGTGATTAGCATTCACAAATCTGGAGCTGCCAGTCAGGCACCAGACTCCTAATCACACGTCACTTGATAACCACTTCCAGAACAAGCTGGACCACCCTATCCCTGACTCTCACCCTGTTTATACAGACACTCCTCCTCAGCGAGTTAGTCTGGTTTGGTGCCGTGTTTAAAGTCAGTCAGTTTGAATGGAAAAATGAGAATATTTGCTCTTTCACCATCTTCCTTTGTCATCTTCTAATTTCCTGTGCTCTTCAGAGCTCCCTTATGTGCATTTAAGAAAGGGAATTGAAGAAATGGGACTCTGCATCAAAAGCAGAGTCACAGGCTCTTCCTCCTTTTTCTCCCATCACTTTAACTCCACTGCCATCTGTCGGGTTTTTTTTCTGTTTAAAAAAAGCCAACAGGAAACTTAAGCTCATCAACATTTTGGTATATGATTTGGCCCACACTTGGCTATTTTTTCCCTGAGATACTTTGAGCAAAGATCAGGCCTCCTGCTGCGGAAGCACTGTAACACACAGTTAGTTCTGTCTCTGTGATAATAATTACGTCTCTCTCTAAATCGGAACGGAGCTAGAGTAGCTCACGGCACACAAACACAAGCAGTAGAACATCCTTACAGCATCGCCTCCCATGTTCTCAGTTATACAAACAGGCTCAGTTGTGTAATAGAATCACTTGTTCTCATAACAAAACATCCCAAAGTGTATCAATTACACTGGGAAAATCTCGGTTGTGTGAACTGCTTACCCACGCTGCTAATATCATCAAGGCTGCATTAAGCCAAGATGTTGGTGCCGTGCAAACAACTTACGTAACCATATTCTTATATTCTTCTCGCTTGCCACTTTTCCTACAGTTTTTTAAAAAAATATGTACTACAGTAAGTCCGCCAAAACTCCAAATTGAATAGTTGCAGACACAAATAGATGGATCTAGTATTAATGTGGCCACTCTGAACACGAATTAATCTCCAAAAAAGCCCCCAAAAGGGGTAAAGAAATGTTTTAAAGTTATATCGTTATTCCTAGTGCACTTCAGAATGAGAATTACAAGACAGACTACTCCTAAAGCATTATGGGAATCGTTGGCATAAAGCAATGATAAAAGCTTAAAAATTAAGTTCTCCGCATTTCCATCGGAAAGACAGAGCGTAGGCTGCAGCAATGCAAGCTCTTCACATGCCCTGCCTCCTCCAGTGCACCAGATGCAAATTCAAAAGCAGCACACACAACTGAATTTCTGTGCCAGTTTAAACCTTGGCTTACTTTCAAAGATGACAAATTAATGCCAACATTTTACTCATGTGGAACCCGCTCATTATGTCTTGCACAGAGACCACCAGTTAATTCAGCATTTAGACATGTTTACGCCTACCCACCCATCACTGTGTTGCTACATGTGAACATTCCTGAACTTTATGGAATAAACAGATGATTTAACACTGAAATAAACTGAATCAAAACCACTCGTGAATAAAAATCATGTCCATGCCCCACAGCTTGCTTGCTTCCTCTCAGATTTCTCTTCCCCTCTTAGGAACATGAACTGCTCTACCCTATCCCCCACACTCTCTTTCTGCTTGAAGTCTCTCAATCCATTACTAGCCTTTCCTCTCTAGTCTCTCTTCATGCTTTCCACCATCTATTTTGTAATACACACAAAAATAGCTGCGGTAGAAGTGTGACATATATGGAGCTCTAAAAATAAGTGATGTCTCAACTGATTCTCTTGCAATTTTGTAAGGGGGGAAAAAAACGTCCACGAAATATTTAATTTTGCTTGAGTTTGAATTGGTGTTTTAATCAGTTTCTGGAAAAGATAAATCATGTGATGATATTTTTTGAGCAAAACAATGTATTAAAGCAAAATGAAATCATAGAACATTTAAATGATTCAGAACCTGCTTTTTTTTCCACAGTGAAAGAAAAAGACATTTCTGTCTAAAAAGTTTAGCCCAAATCTAAGTCTATACAGGTAACACCAGATGAAAGTACAAGCAAGATTTGTGGGCATAAGGCATTCCCAACAGAGTACTGTTACCTCTAAAAACTGTTTTAATGATGAAGAGCAGAAGAAGCTCAGTCACAGAAAATACACACTTAGCAGGGTCCTGAATCTAGCCCGTTTCCCCCACATAAAGAAACCGCACCGAAAAAAAGCAGAAAATCCCAAACATGTCCCAAAGCAAAGCAAAGCAAATCAAAACAAAACGACTTACTGTCTTCTTCAACATTTTGACGGCGTAAGGTTTCTGGGTCCCTTTCTGCCTGCATCTGTAGACAATGGATGTAGCCCCACTAAATTAAAAAAAAAAAAAAAAAAAAAAAGGAAAAATAGTTGTACATACGCCTCTTCAAATATGTCAATAAACAGAGTTGCCTAGCTGAAACTACATTTTCTACTCCTTCCAGTTTGGGCAAAAATACCTCATTTTTCCCCTCAGAGTAACCAAAAACAACAGCATAAAAACGGCTCTCTGTTGAACTAGTGAGCGGTTATTCAGCCAACAGAACTTGCAACAGCTCAAGGTGCTTCTTGGTCACACCTCTTCTGGCTCCTGACACATCCCGGAGGTTTCCTCAGGGTAGCCAGGAATGTAATCCTGCCCCAAACCTGGGACAATGTATCTTGTCTTTGTTAAGACAACTCATCTGCAACAATTAGTTGAATTGGGTTTTTTTACTAACTGCTGATGGCAGTAATGGGAAGTGAGACAGGAACAATCATTGTGCTGTTCCCTGCCCAGTTGCCCAAACAGCCAAATTCGGCACCAGATGGAGAGAGCAGCACTTTTTCTAGTTCGGTGGAAACTGGTGGGGCTTGTTCATAGCAAGAATGAACTGGGCTTACATCTTCTGGTTGCCTTCAAGGCAGACTCACTTGAATGTGCTAAATCTGAGCGCTCGTGTCATAAAATTAGGGCTCTGCTGGTTGGAAGGCACTTCTGTGAGTGGGAGGTTGGGCTAGGGAGTCTCCAGAGGCAGGCTCAGCTGCTGAGGCTACTTGCTGTGCTCTCCTTGTTACCGTCAAAGAAGGGACCTGTACTCTATGAATTAGCTAGAGAGAGGAAAAACCTCTGGCAAAACCATAATGGTTACAAACAACTCAGATTTTATATTCTTTATATCCTACCACATTTACTTTTAGATGCCACTGAGCAACCCAGTGTCAGCCACCATCAAAACAGATGCCCTGAAGTGCTACATGTCAGCGTGGGATTTAACGCATTTTTGGAAGCCTCCTGTCCTCAGGAGATTTGTCACCCACTATAAGACTCGGTACTTTCAAATAGCTGTAGATTTTTAAGCTAGAGGGGACTCCCGTTATCATATACGACTTCCCAAATAACATACATTGCAGAATGGCACACAGCCGTCCAGCAGTGAAAGGATTTCACACACACCACACACCAAACTGCACTGCATATCTCTCTGAACCAGGAGAAACCCACCTCAGTGTGTCTTTAGGAGATGACCCCGAGCTGCAGAATGACACAAGCGGCTTTCTTTTAAACAGTGGAAAGGCACAGCCATGTCTGACTACACGAATAAAGCTGTGACACGGGGTTTATTACTCTGGCTGCAAAAAACCGCCACGCATTTCTCCCTCCTGAGCACAGGCACAGGTGCCAGGTAATGCTCTGAGTAGGCACGTTCACATTTTTATGAGTACATGAGTGAGCAAAAGAATTGGTATTTGATTGAGAAGATTTATTTCAGAAAGACTTCTTCATCAGGAAAGGTCACCTACGGCAAGGGTCACTCAGCTCAATCATCTGAGGGCTTGTGTGCATCAAACGCACATAAAGTAATCTCACTTCATCTCAAATGCTAAAATGATTTGTCTCTCATAAAAGTGTATTGATAAATGTGTGGGAGTACTGCAAGCCTCAGTGAGTCCCAGAATCATTACATGAATTTAATTAGATCTCCTCTCCTTGACCAAGTCTCAAAAGGCTCCATTTAGCAAGCAGAAAAAAATACATCACATTAAAAAAACCCTCACATCTTTTAAGTACAACCAAAAAAATGTTAAAAGATAAAATTCTAAGGCCCTACTGTGATAAGGTTTTTATCTACAGTATTTCACTACAACACTGTGATGGGGAAGGCACTGCACAAACTGCAAATCATTCTTGTACCCTGCTTCACATACTCAGAATGCAATATAAACATTAAACTCATCAGTCGACATATGCTCTTATTAAGTAGGCAGAAAACATTCTAGATATTATTTTACTTGGTTGAGGGCACAATTAGATAAGCAGTGCAGCTGATGATCCAAGTAAATAGATTACCATCCCTGTGCACATCTCCAGGTGTTCACTGCTGCTGCGGCGATGGAGGGCAGTCACTGCCTCTCAGTGATGCTATTGTCAGTGTTTGCTTCACCAGCTCTGCAAAGTCTTCCACGTGAATAAAAACCCAGCCACTGGAACACCTCTGATGATTTAAACAGAACTGGCTTAGCAATGAGATGGACAGCTACACCAGCAGGGGTAGCATGGCACCACCTTTAACTGTTCATTTGACTGCACCCAAAGCTGGAAGAGAGGCAGCATAATCCTCAAAGGAGGCATATTACAGCCTGGAGAGACGGGAATTTATGAAGGCATGTCCAGATGAGCAGTTTGCCATCAGGCTCGTTAGTCACCGTTCAAAACACACGGAGGGGCTAGTTTAGAAATTATTCCCTACTGTAAAGATTTCTGACACCACATCCCTGGAGTCCTAATTTGGGGTAAAAATGATGACAAGTATCACAAGACTCGGGAACGCTTTCAGAGAGTTCTCTTTTGTTTTGTGTGCCTATGCCCAGCTCTGACAGGCATACTGCCACCAGCCAGGAAAGAGATCATGGAGCTACCAGCTAACACTGCCTTCCCTTCCATGCCAAAAACAGGCACCTGGGACTCGGGAACAGGATGGCAACCTGCTTACACAATGCCTGCTGCAAAGCTTAGCAGACAACCATTATTACTACAGACCTGACTCCTTATCTCCTTCGCGATAACTGGATCTTTTTGTTTCTTCCCATTAAAAAGAAAGAAAAAAGGCAGCAGGGGGGAGGGGGCAAGGAAGGAAGGAAGCAGCCCACAGGCCTTAATGTAAATGTGCAAACAGAACTGCCTTGTGCAAATAAGGGCATTTTTCTTTGCTTATTTTGGCTTCCTGCTGGAGCTCCGCCAGTCTTCTGCTGAATCAGCACATATAGTTTTCCTGAGCCTATATGATTTGGAAGATCATCAATATAACTGGAGCAATTCAAGCTTTCATCACCAAAGAGCAGTGGGAAGCTTCAGCAAAAATCTCATGTGCAACCGAAAAGCTCAGAGAGCTGCTAATTGTAACCTCCTGCCCTTAAGTTTTTTCTACATCAAACCTTGACTGCCACCAACCAGGCTCTCAGAACCTGGCCTGGAATGTGCAACAACTAAACATTTCATTGATACGTTTGGTCAGAAAACACAAATATGCAGAAAGGAAAAATTCCATTTCATGTCACTTTCTACAGGCTTGACATTTATGGCCAGGTAGACAGACTGCGAGCCTCTCAACATCCCATTCTCTGCAGGTGGTGTTCCACTTCATCTGAATGATAAATAGTAACGGTGCTATTGAACGAGATCACCTATACTCAATGGTTAAGGCACTTATTTGATAAGCAGCAGATACAAACACTAGGGAATATTTAAACCTACAGCATGAACACTTTCAACAGAAGAAGCTGAGAGGCCCCTAAGCCCAGGCAGCTAATAAATCACTTGCAGAACTACGCTACAGTGTGTGATTGACAAGCAACCCATTCCCAGTCCAGACTAGAAACCACAAATTGAAGTCTCCCATACTCCAGATGAGTCCAACCACAAGATTACTCACTATATTGTGTTGGCATATTCAGAATTGATCCTGCCAGCTCTTCCATCTTTGTAGTTGGTGAATACATACATACATACATACATACATACATACATACATATCTATCTTTGCATATATACATACACTTATATTTATATGAAATATATTATGATATATATTTGCATATGTAAGTGTTCATTTATCCACTTCTAAAGAAAATTAGGTTTAAAGGAGCATCCAGCTGTTGCTTTTTTGCATCTCTGCCTAGAACAGGCTGCCTGAACTCAAAACATAATTTTTTTTAAATTGGCTGGAACAATATAAAAAAAGGCATATTCTTGGAATATATAGTTGGCCAAGTTAGAGAACAGTAAAAACTAGAATTACTATGTTGTTGAAAACATTGTCATTCTCTTTTACTGACAAATGTGTCTCTGTCTGGAAAGCTGCTTAAAAATTCTGTTAAAGATTTAGTTTTAAAACCCAACATATAACAGAACATGCTAAAGAACAAAAAAGAAAAACAAACCACTTAACTAAGTATGCTATGTGCTTTACTACACAAACATGTTTCTATACCCAGTTTTGATGCTACAAATACCCTAAAAGTAATGCATACATCTTAACTACGTAGTCATTATGGACAGTAAAATACACTCACTTCCATGTGACGCTTTCTACAACAAGGACGATGGCAACTCACGAGAAACGTCACGACATCCTGTGCACGGAATGTATCACCGCTGCTACGCACACAACTCAGTATTAGCACAGACCTAGTCCTCCTGCAGTACAAAAACTTCAGCTACATGATAAACTTGCTCAGCCATTAGTCCAATGATTGCACGAAAAATTTGAAGTATTAAAAGTACCACTTAAAAAGTTAAAGTAGACTAAAATTCAGTGACTGGTCTCTGTATGTGTGTTGCTTTCCACACAAATTAGAACAATGTTTTAAAAATATTAAAAATGTATGTGTAAAACCTTTTTGCCCACCTAATACACACTTAGTTGATCATTCTGGATTATTTTTCTTATTATTATCCTGAGGTGTAGGATTGTAGAAGGACAGTATTTTAGAGATTGGGTGACAGCACCATAGCTCTCTGCCTGTACTAAGGAGCCCAGACGGCAAAGCCAAGAGGAAAGTCATGGTCACACTTCAAGTACATGAAGTCAAAAATAGCGGTGTCAGCACAGATGGAAAGAAGGCAGGGACGCCCAGGAGGGGTGTTAAGGAGGTGGAAGTGATCAGCAGAATGTGCACGTAAAGGAGAAAATGGAATTTGCAGGATCAGGCTGGACATGCGGTAGAGATTGGCAGAAAGAGAAAAAAGCCAAGGAAAGAAAACACACAGAATTAGAGCCAGGTCGGAAAAAGCCTTTCCTTCCCCACACCCACAAAAACCTTCTGCCTCTGAAACAGGAACGGGAACCAAAATGAAACGCAGTCAGATGTTTATTTGGTCACAGGTAGGTAGGAAAAGTGAATTCCTAGAGCTGCAGTTTTTATAATAAAATAAACAGTCACTGACAGTACTTTCACTGTAAGTAGGAAAATTGGTCCTTTCAAAAGTAGGTCAGCATCTCCATACCATGCCTGCTCACCCCAGGTTTTATACTGCATTTTTAATCAACTCAGTACAAATACAGTCCTCAATGTAATCGCCTGTAAATTTCATTTGGATTAAATTCCTTAAATTCTGAATTGATTTTTGAAAAATAAATTAGTTTGTGCTTCATGTAGTCAAAGAATGATTACACAATCTAGTTTGTCCAAACAAATCAGGTAAACGAATGAACGGTCCCAAGAAAACTGTACCTGCTACAGAGCCATGGAAATCTGTGCTGCCAAAACTGCATTAACAGATTAAAGTCCAGTACTGGTTTCCATAAACAATACAGATCATTTTGTACAGTTTACAGAGGTATAAGGTTAAAACACATTAATTCACTCTTTCTTATATATATACTAGAAGGACAAAATGGATTTATAGGAATGAAATTACTATTCTTAGACTTCAAAATTAAATGCCTTGTTTAAAGACTGGACAGAACCAAAAATCATTGACAAAGCTACTGACATACATACAAATGAAAATATTTCAAAAATACATATTCTATGGCATTACTACTATTGCCTTCATTTAAAAAAGCACATACATGTAAATTTGGAAATTCTTACAACTTGCATCTCATTTCACGTGAGAGTGTATCAAAACAAACTTTCCTTCTACAGTGAACTTAGAATCAATTATTAAACTATTCAAATCTGATCTAAAAGCTTCTTCTGAACATCAATAGCTACATATACAGGACTTGCAGGCAATTGTGTGCAACTGCAGCCCTTCGTTTCTCCTCGTTACTTCACAACTTGTAAAGAGAATGGAAAATTGCCAAAACAAACATAATGTAGGGGGAAAAAAAAAATGAACTTTTTTTAGAAAAAAATTTCGTTTTAGAAGGAATAGAACTAACTTTTGATGAAGGTAAGACTGGTAGAAAAAACGTACAAAGTTCTGGAAAGGAAAGCTAATTCCATTGCATTCCAGAGCTCTGCCTGGTTTGACTTTGACAAGAAAAACGTCCATGCCTTTTCAGATTTGATTCTATGACTTTCAACTGCTGTGTTGATTTTCTAATATTTGAGGTGAAAGGACTTTTTAGCAATGGATTCCTGTTCAGTCTGGCCTGCAAAGGCAATGCAATAGACCAACAAGATATTTTCGATATTCAGCCTTCACTGCGTTCAGCGGACAAACAAAAGGAGCCTTACATAAGCACATTCCCAACAAAAGACATATGCTGTTTTTAAATAAAAGGGTAAGCAAACTAGAGCTTGCCAATGTTCTTGAACCTGTAACTTCCACAGATAACTATTTGTAGAACTGTAATCCTTTAGATGTGGGCTAGGCTGGCTGGTGACAGACTAATTAAAATGCAGTGTCCAAGCCACCCCTGCTGCAGTGGCTGGACCAGTAGCTGCTAATTCCTGCTGGGACTGCAGCAGCCTATTTCTCACTAGCCTCCAGTGGGTCCCCTCCCACAAGTATTGCAGGAAATTTATAGAAAAAGACCTCTATCCCACAATAAATCTAAACACTTCATTACACCTAGCATTACTGCCTTTTAAAACAGTGGGCATTCAGATAGGGGTTAAATTAGCCGCATTCTGTAATACCCATGTTAACATTGGATTATTTCCCCTACCTCAAATATGACTTCTGAAGTCTCTGGTGGGTAAACATCGAGGACCAGAAACAGATCACCAACACTGCATATCCAAAAACATTTTGACACATCTCGCTTCCCTGCCTTTTGTTGAGTGGAAGAATACAGCTGACCCAAACTTACTAAAAAAGCAAGAATCATTACATTATCTCAGACCTTAATTTGAAAAGATGGAAGCAAAATTCAAACTACATTGTATTTCAGAGGTTACTGCTTAACTGTGCATACATTGCTCTTCTTGGTGTAACTCAACTTTGAGAAAGCTGGTTCCCAAACAAACCTTCAAGTAAGAGTGCTGAAATGCAGATAGGAGGTGAAGATCATAGCACTTCATATAGCACTGTGGAAGAAAAATGTATAGAAAATACATTCCCTCTTTCTTCCTTTTCCTTTAGCCCCTTTAAAAAATTGGGTTAGACCACACATAAGAACAACTGTATTTCTAAAACGGCAGGAGAGTTCTCAATGGGAAAACCAATCTCTTTCCTACCAAGCCTGAAAAAAACTTGCAGCTGAAAGTTGGCTGAAAATGAACTTGTAGTAACATCAGGTTGATTTTTTTGACATGAAGCTCTTGCAGTCCAACAGATCCAGCAACTGATTTTGAATATTTTAATTAGAATGGAGTTTCCTTTCAGACGGCACTTCTCTTTTCTGGGACAGGAGAGTACTCACCTTCTCTCATTTAGACAGTTCCATTAAACAGGGAGAGCAAAGAAAAGGGGTAGAAAAGTGGATGGAGTGAACTCCTACTGCTTCCAGTGGGATGCAGATTTTTGTACTTGGTACTGAACTTTGGAAACACTGCGTCAAATTTTCAAACCCAGGCACTTAGATGACTTGCGCAAGATTTCAACTGCTGTGTTGATTTTCTAATATTTGAGGTGAAAGGACTTTTTAGCAATCGATTAGCAAATCCTTGGATTTGCAGTCTCAGGCGTATTCTCATGGCCACAGACACTGTGCACCCGCTTTGTGTCTATGTGACACACCGTGTGGCTCCTGTCCCTCCCTAAGCAGCACACAAAGTCTGACGACTAAAACAGTTCAGTGAACGTAGCTCCCCTGGAAATACCCATGCCTTATTTTAAGCCACATTTAAATCATTACCTCATAAGCAGCACCTCCCCTCCTCTTAATAGATACTAATGAAGAATAAACATTGTTTGTTTAATCTTAATGAAGAGTACATGCGAGGAGAAAGCGTTGAGCAGTAAAAACTTGTAGAAACCTTTGAAAGTGTGGTGTGAGACCTTCCTTCCCAGGTCACTGCAGAACTGCCTGCCTGTTTTTCCTCTGGTGACACAATCCTTCACCAGGATTTTAAGCAGTCTGTAGGTTGAGTGGATGTCAACATCATTGATTGCTGCTCTTCATGACAGTCCCCAGGTGCAAAGGCAAACTGGCCTTTGCACTAAATGAGAACACGTGGCAGGACAAACACCTTCACACGTCCCATAATGACTCTTGGTTTTCCTCGTAAGGGAAGTGACGAAGAAGGGAGTTAATGGAAGTTTGACTACTATCAGCTCGCTCTGTGTAGAAAAAAGTTACCTTTTTAAATCAGGCAGCGAAAATTTCATGGCTATTTGTGTCTGCATATGTAAACCAAGCTTTGAACAAAATTCCTTACCAGCTAATTTAGGCCAAGTCATTTCTGGGATTCTGCAAGCTCTTGTGCCCATGCTTATCCTGAATAGCCCCTATTTTGGTCAGCTATACAACCTTCTCCTTGTAGGTTCATATTGTGCTGAATCATCAACTCCTATGCAATGGCTTCTCTGAAATAAGTTGATTTCACCAAGAAGTTTATCTGCAGTGTCAACCCAGGATCTCTTACCACAAGACAACAAAAAGAAATCAATATATTGCAGATTTAAAAGTTCTTTGGCTTTTTTTCCAGTTACTCTGCATATTTTCTTCTTTAATTTAGGTGGGACAGCCATTGCTCATCATAAGAGGTAAGTCAGGCAATGCAAAAGAATATGGAGAAGTGTACTATATTTTGCCAGTGCTCCCTAAATGAACACTTTTTGTCATGATTTGCAAATTCTGATCATATTTACATATATTCTCCATTAAAGACACTATATTTTTCAAGTAAAAAGATAAACTGAAATAGCTGATTTTCCATACCAGGGAGCACTTTTAATCTGCCATTTCTAATATTTTTGTAACAGTGAGAAAACCTAATTTGCCATCATCATAACAATAACCTGCAGACTTACACTTGGTTGTAATTTTATTGGAATAAAAAAGCTACAGCAGAAAGACAAAGCTGCAGCAGGGAGCACACTGATACTATACAAAAAACAGAAAAACAAATTTCCTGAGAAACTGAAGATAGCATTAAGGCCATATATTCTGCTGCAGGTTGTGTCAGTAGAGGGTTATTTCCATCGGAGCGGTAAGTTTTGCAGTCCTGGTTAAGTCTGATGGCCAAACGTCAACTTACTGCAAGTGCAGGGGAGGTACCAAGTCAGGTCTGATTTTCCAAAACTATAAAGTCCAGCCTTTCTAGTTGGGCAGACTTTGGTTCTGGTGGCTCAGAAAGACTTAAGTAGGTCTAGCCTTTCCCTAAATGCTGGATTTCCTCCACATGCACACAGGAATGGTGCTGCATCAGTCCTGAGCTACCCCTGCCACGAGGAGGCAGCTGGCCTGGAGCACTCCCTGGAGCACCCACGGTGGTGCCACCTCCCACCCTACCCAAGGGACAAAGTGGACAGGAGGCTGGAGTCACCACACCTTCCTTCTCAGAGTTAGAAGAATGCCATGCATGACTGTGGTGGGTTGACCTTGTCTGGCTGCCAGGTGCCCACCAAGCTGCTCTATCACTTCTCCTCTATCAGCATACAGACTGTTTAAAACACTTCCTGGTGAAGGAATGCGTCACTGGAGAAAAACAGGCAGGCAATTCTGCAATGACCCAGGAAGGAAGGTCTCACACCACACTTTGGAAGGTTTCTAAAAATTTTTACTGGAGGGAAGAAAGTATCATGGAGAAGCTCTTGGGTTGAGATAAGGACAGGGGGATCTCTTACCGATTCCTGCCATGGGCAAAACAGATTCAGCTTGGGGAAATGAATTTTAATTATTGCCAATTAATAACAGAGCAGGATGGTGAGAAATAAGAACATCCCTCCCATTGTCCAAGACTCAACTTCATTCCCAACTCTTCTACCTCCTCCCTCTGGGCGGTGCAGGGTGGTGCGGAATGAGGGCCGTCAGTTCATTGCACTTTGTCTCTGCCACTCCTTCCTCCTCACACTTTTCGCCTGCTCCAGCATGGAGTGGCTCCCACAGGATAAAGGCCTTCACAGACTACTCCAGTATGGGTCCGACAGAGTACAGTTATTCAGGAACAGACTGCTCCAGCCTGGGCTCCTCTCCACAGGGCCGCAGCTCCTGCTAGGAACCTGCTCCAGCGTGGACTCTCCACAGGGTCACAGCTTCCTTTGAGGCATGTCCATCTGCTCTGGTGTGGGGTCCTCCACAGGCTGCAGGTGGATATCTGCTTCACCATTAACCTCCATGGGCTGCAGGGAGACAACCTGCCTCACCATGGTCTTCACCACGGGCTGCAGGGCAATTTCTGCTCCGGTGCCTAGAGCACCTCATCCCTCTCCTTCTTCACCAACCTTGGTGCCTGCAGAGTTGTTCCTCTCATGTTATTCTCACTTCTCTCTCACACTGCTGCTGTGTTTTTCACCCTTTCTTAAATACGTTATCACAGAGGGACCACCAACATCAACATGGGCTCAGCTTTGGCCAGTGGCGGGTCCATCTTGGAGCCAGCTGCAACCAAGCTGCTGTATCTGACATGGAGGGAGCTTCTGGTGCCTTCTCACAGAAGCCACCCCTGCAGCCCCACACCACCAAAACCTTGCCATGTAAACCCAGTATAACAACCCTGTGGGAATCACACCAGAAGTCAAGGTGCACCGTATTTACCATGTCCACCTTATTCCCTAGGCCATGGACACTTTGCAAAACAAAACAAAACAAACAAAAAGCATTCATTGAGTCACACACAGACTCAAGCCATGCCAGTATTGCCTGCCTCTCTCTTACCACTCTCTAAGCTCTTACAAACGAATAATTTAATAACTTGTTTCCAGGTATTGATGTCAGCCTTACTAAACTACAATCTGTGGACTCAATCACCTTTTTTCACTCACCTCTATTTTGCCTTTTTGTAGACTTTTGGGACTTCAACTGCCTGTAGTTACTTCTCAAGGATAACAGCTGAAGACGCAGGTTTTGCTCACGAGAGCTTCCTTTTTCAGTATTCTGGGATGAACATCACCAGCTCCCCACCAACATTAGCACTCTGACTTACCTAAATATTCTCACATCTGCTGTAATTGGGCCTTTAATATTCTATTAACTTTTTACAAAGACCCCAGCTTTCTCTACACAATATTTTATTTGCTTGTCTTCCCTATTAAATAAAGGACTAAATTTTTCCTTCCTTTTCCTCTTCCCTCTAGCACATTTCTCAGATCTCTTCCTTGGTAAATTTAATCAACAATGCACCTTCAGCTTTCTCCCTTCCCAGCGCTACTGCTATGTCCTCTGTTCTGTGTTGCTTTTTGTGGTTTTTGTGAAATTCCATTTTTTACCTTCCTATCATTTGACAGCTCCTGATGCAGATATTTATACCTACAGGAACTTCAACAGGATGTTCAGAATGTCACAGAAACCATTCTCAGTGACGGTGATCACAGACCATTCTAGTAACTAGTCACATACATAATGCAAGCAAGTGCATGTACAGTAAATTATGTTTTCAAGAAACTGTCACCACTATTCAATGCTTGAGATGAGGGAGCTCTTTTCTGTAGTTATGAGAGTGAAATTACTGTTCTCCAGAAGAATATTCCAGATCTTCTAGTCCATGAATATCTTTTTATCTTTTCTTGAAACTCCCTATAACAGCCACTGACCAAGCCACTTTTTAATCGGCTATATTAGAGAAAGACTGCAGTTTCCAGTGACTGCAATTTCAATTTTTAAAGGACTGAGGCTTTTTAGCTATCAGAGCTGCTCTGTAATCCAGGATAATGATTCTAATCTAATCTATGTCAGTCTGTACTCCTGTACATAAACTCCTCAACCTCTGGTAATATCCTTATGCGACAGTATTAAAGTACTGTAAAAGAATGCATGTTATGCATAAAAGAGTTTGCTCTGAATGCAGTTTATAATCAGTTGTATTATTTCTCTTGCAGGCAAAACAGAATGATCAGCCATATCACATCACCACCTTTTACTTTTATTTGCCCAGTATTTGAAATTCAAAGGAGAAACAAATTGCCAAACCTAGGCTACCCTCAGGACCAGAAATCATGCTACCAGAGGGCATGGCACAGCCAAGCTGATGTGTCCTCTGACGAACAGAGGATCTCTGAGGCTCGAAGACCTGCCCACACTCGGGCATGATGCTGTTCTGTAGGAAAAGCACACTGTGCGCACACTGGCTCTTGAGGTTACTTTTTCAGGGTTGACCCAACCTAGACAGTAACTTTTTGACTATTAAGAAGATCAGGCAAACAGGAGGACGTCTTAAAAGAAAACTTAAGAGGCATTCAGACAGTACTCAGCCAGTATCAAGCTACCAAATGTTCCAATAAGCCATGGATGGCAAAAGGGAAAAACACACGGCATGCTCATTACTATTTACAAGGTAGGAGAGATAGAGACTGTGCCTACCTTTAGGAAAAATTAAAGTCTAAACAGAGGAAATGCCAACCATTCAAATCTGAAGAAATATATATTTTCTCCTTGTTTGAAGGCACCATCATGAAGATAAATGATCAGAGTAATCAACCTTTCGTAATACTGTTAATGCTAATGAGCTCCAAGCTTGTACTTCAGGCTATAATTTCACCATACATATGAAATATTTTTTACACAGTTACTGGTAACAATAATTACAGAAGCTATCCTAGATTAGTACACTACGGCTTAATATATGAGTTACTTGAGTATATACCTTCACTGCAGTCATACTACAGTAACATAGGCAGCAAAAGTAATTCCCAGTTATGGGTAACTTCTAGACTCACTTGATGATTTCAGTAAAATAGCATAGATTTTGTGAGAGGGGACACAGAAAATGTCATCATTCTAATATTATTTTTTTAAGCAAACTGTGGTTGGAAAAGACTCTGATTTCCAATGTCTCAACAAATGTGCTTGCTTCCTGCTGAAACTAAGAACTATTGCAAACCTACTACTCAACATAATTAAGAAAAACTAAAATAAGAGCAGCAAACTTCCCATTTAGCATGTCACACACTAACCACCCGAGTTCCATTTTCATTCCCCTTCTCCCACCAAGCGCCTATGCAATTTTTTAAGAGCATCACATTTTGTTCCTAAAGGAGGAACACAGCGCTCAGCATATTTTCTACAGTTGTCAGAAAGGTCTAGTGGCACTATCATTAACAAAATCAAGAGTTAGCGTGTTTCCTCCCAGTTTGCTCTATTAATCTCCCTGACTAGAATTTAAAGATGCGAAATTATTCCCTGGAGTTTCAAATCTACTCCTATCAACTGCAATGGTAGAAAGTCAGAGCTTCATAGCTTGTCCATCAGAGTGAATTTAATTTGCAAAGAGTTAACAGTAATTACCCGTAAGCAAAGATTTATGGGTAGTTAGTTTAGGTGCCTATTTTACAGCAGTGTAGTTTGTCCAATAATGAAAAACACTGGCTGCGATAAATGAAAGCCCCTTACCTCTACTAAAGGCAAGTAAAAGAAAGGAGGAAATTACGAAAAAGAGAAGAAGTCTGGTTTTGTAATTTCATTACTCCACGATCAGAACAATGCATCCATTAGTCCGAGACAGGAGCGCTGCCCTAAGAGGTGGCATCCAAAGAGGGGCAGGCTCTGCCAACTCCCAGAGTTGCAGAGAAGAGTAGAGGCGATGGTGCAGCAGACCAGCCCCGGGGAGGAGGACAGCACGGGACCACAGCGGGCAGCATCCTGCCCATGGAAGGACTGGAACTGCAGGGCCACCGCTGCCACCGGCAATGATGAGGGGCAGCCTTCCCATCCTGCAAACACCGCTGTATTCGCAGTCCCAAAAGGGGTCCTCCTTGGTCATACTGAAAGCTCACTGTCACACAGGCCATTTGTAAGCACAATCACTTCAGTTACAGAAACTGCAGAAAAAACAGCTATTTATTTATTATTATTAGTTGTTTAGTGTAGATAAATATGTTTTAATTAGAATAAATTACTTAGGATTACTTATGGTGTAATTCGAGCTGTTTGCCTAGCTTTACTTAGCATGAGTAACTAGATTTGCTGAAGCCTGTGGGTCACAGTAGAGTTATTTTTCTTAGTCATTTTCCTAGCAGCTGGTACAGTGTTGTGTTTAGTCTTTTAGTATGGGGAAGATGTTGATATCACACTGATGTTTTGGTAGTGTTTTTCCCAAGTCTGGGACTCTTCAGTTCTCCATGTTCTGCCAGTGAGTGCAGGTGCACAAGGAGAGTAAACCAAAATATAAAGAGGTGACAACCCTCAGCTAAAACTGCAGATCAATGAGATCTATGCCTGCTTGGACACAGAAAAAGAATCCAGTAAGATGTTAGAAGACCCCAGACCAAAAATCACCATTGGACTAAAAGACATGTGGACAGTGAGTGAAGGGCATGTGGGGCGGGTGTACAAATCACAAGCGTATAACTGCCCAAGGATTTCTTTGTTCGGGGTCCCTCTTTCTGGAGGCACCCAGTCCAGGCTGTCCTTGCTGATGGACCTTTCAATTAAATTACTTATTTTATAAAATCTAACACCTGAGACTCTGCTGTGGAAAACCTAGGGTCGACCCTGAAGAAGGAGGGAGCGCACCTGATAGTGTGTGTGTGCGCGACACCATGAATGGTGTGTGAATGCTCGGGCAGCAGCTTCTCCCTTAACAGAGTCTTTTGGCTGGAGTAATATTTTTTTACTTCTTTTTTTCTTTGGGTTACTTTTAAAATTTCATTTTGGAGGGGTTTTGTTGTTTGTTTGGTTTTTTTATGTGCAAAAACTTGATTTTTTAAGGGCTATTACAAATGAACACACAAAATTATGTTTGTACTCCACAGTACTAGGACTGGGCACTACAGAGCAGTAATTCAAAATTATTTCCATTTACTCAAATACTCCTGCAGTGCTACACAGCACTAGAATGAAAATTGCTGTTCTGGTTCCATTTCAGAAATTTATGCATGAGTCAAAAAAAAGGAAAAAACAAAAGCGAACTCCATAGTTATTTCAAGTAATGTTTATATAATAAAGTGAACATCGTATTCCGTATGGTAATTGTAAGAGGAATAATATTACTTTAGCCATGACAATCTAAAATGGCAAGCTTTACAAGCAGAGGTAGTATCTTATTAAATATACTGACATTGTTGAAAAAAACAGACAATCTCTTAGTTCTTTCTTCAGATGCTGCATCAGTTAACGTGATATTCGCATATGATGAAAATGCCTGAGGTTTCCTTGTAGAGACCATTTCACTGAGCACTAGAAAAAGTTTAGCATATGGCAACACTTTCAAAACTGGCTGTCGTCCTGATTTTTTAAAGCCTGTACTTCTCTAGTACCTAGAGCAAACTGACTCTTTGCCTTCTTGTTGAGTTAAAGGGATTGAAGAGGTTATACAATCAGGAATTAGTTCTCTTCAGAAAGGAAAAAAAAAAAGACTGAAAATCAAACAATGTCAGTTCAAGGGAATTTAGAAAGATGTGCTATTGCAAAGTAAGATCAGTAGCTGAGACACTAAGTATTAAACCTCTCTGTCTAATTTTAACTCCCCACAATATTTACATCAGCTCTCCTTAAAACACAGGACTTTGAGTAATTCTTCCTTATTAGCAGACTCATCAGATGCCTCATTAGCACAAACAGTCTTGCTCTACCTCGGTTTTATCTCCTCATTTGTGCAACAGTCTGAGATGCTACGGGAAGTGCTGAATACCTTTTCTGAACCATCAAATTACTTGTCTGACTCAATACAATTTCCTTATTTCTGTCTGAGTCTGTACAAAACCAGTGAGCAAAACTCATCTGATCCAATGTTGGTATTTACTTCCTCGATAATCACCTAAATTCCCTTTGCAGTTAACAGCGAGAAATGGACAATTCTGGAACATGATTCATTCCATTCTAAGGACATTTGGAACAGGTCAGGTGAAACGTGCTGAAAGTCTTATTTTAACTGTGATCACCAAGGAAGCTTTATATAGGCAACTATAATAGTAACTGTCTGTGGTTAGGAGAAATTACTCCCACCCTTTCTAAGTCTTGCAGCCCATCTAGCAATGACTTGGTGAGTGAAGATCACAGCAGTCTCTTCTCGACACTATCAACAGCAGCAGAAACGTCACCATGATGCCCTTCCCTCATGAAACACAGGCTTCCCACATCTCTATCAGAGAACAGCCAATAAAGCCAATACCAAAAAATTCATGGACCTCTTGATCCTCTGCCTCTTCATGTCCCGTCCCAATGAGCGCAGACCAACATGTGTGATGAAACCATCCTGAGAACGCGGCTACCTTGTGTTGGTGGGGCATACACCAGGGAAGGTCCCCATAGCATACCACCACTCAAATCAGAAGAAGAAAGGACACATGGAGGACAGACCTTTGAAAAAAAAAAAAAGAGAAGCCATCCCAGATGGGGAAATGGAGAGGGACATGTATACATTTATCTATATCTATCCATATATCTGGAATTGAGATGATAGGCAGAGACAGTGAGACGCAGAGGGAAGCCAAGAAGGGAAGCACGCTGAAGCGAGAAGACAGGCAAACAAAGACAAGGTGGTGAGAGAAGCAGAGTGGGCCAGCAGACATGTCAAGTGAAGAGCTGGATAGTAAGAAAAGAAGTGAGAAAAAGGACTTCAGAATAGAAAGAGCAGCAAATAGAAAATATGTAGATAGGCTTATGGTTTCAGTTTGGGGAAACAGAATACGTAATGACAAAAATGTACAGCAGAGAACAAGAGCCGGAAAGAAAACTACAAGCAAAGTTTGAGGGGAACAACTGAATTGCTTTTCAAGCTTAGAAAATGAAGAACACCACAAAAAAGAAATTAAGAATAGGTAATAGCTTAAGTTCCCCTTTTTTCTTTCTTTTTTTCCAGCTTAGTTCAATCAATAATATCTTAGAGAAAACTTGCAAAACAGAATTAACTGTGATGCCAATGTTTCAAAGCTCAATGCAGCATCAGAAGTGGTAAGTGTGAAAAACAGTGCTATAGACTTTGTTACATCTGATGCCATTTCAAATGTTACACATTCAGCAACTGAGGGACAAAATCCACACAAAATACGTGATCTGTGGCACCTGCACCAAGCTAAAGTACCAACCTCCACACTTGCACATGAGCATAACTCATGACGCCTCCACTAAAATACGGTCTAAACGGGATGGTGCCAATTGTGCACAGCTCTGTTGTGCAGCCCAGCAGTCTGTGGTCTGGCAGGTGCTACTGTGGCTAACTTAAAGTGAGCAGATTTATTTAAATCAGATATGCCTGAGCAAACCTGAAAAAATCACCATCCTTAAAGAACATGGGCCTGCTCTTCATATAAAAGCGAACACATTCTGTAAGCTGAAAAAACCCCAACTTTTAAAGAAGAATGTAAAAAGTAACAACATCAATCTGCCTTTAACAGGCTGCCTATAATCTTCCCCCTCGAGCCCCTCCTCTCTTGTAAAAGTATAGAAATTCCCTTGTGCTCCCATACATAAATATAAGTAAAAAATAAATGATCTTCTACTACTACCGATATATTTAGTAAGCAAACTTTGCCCTCTTGCACTGTCTTTACCTACCTACTGCCATTCTGTAAATGTCAGCTATTTATGCCAACCGTAACATTTAGTTTCAAGCACACTTGCAGCATGTCACTTAACATTTAAATAAAAAGGGAACTGCTTTTATTATTGCTTTTGTTATTATTGATCAACTACAGCTTTCTGGCCATGGTAATGAAAGAATAAATCTTACAGTAGCTATCAGTCACTCACAGCACGATGAGAACACAGGAGGATCTAATGGTTCTAAACCAACCTTGGCTGCACACGACAGGGGTTCTACTGGCAATGGCTGAAATAAAGCTATGTGCTCTTCAAATCCCGTCACTAAAAAAAAGAAAAAAACAAAAACAAAAAACAAACCACCAAAAAACCCAAACAAAAAAACCCAAACAAAACCCAACCCAGTTCATTTTTACAGCAGAAGACTGTACTGATTGCCATGAATTTTGAAAAATGGCACTGACATTACACAACAATTGGATAAAGCACGATAGCTTTCAGCTTTTATGGAGTGAACATACAAAGCACTGGATGGTTTTACTCTAATTACATTCCACTGGTTTATTAATAAGCTGTCCATTCATCGCTGAATTGGGCAGGTAATTCTGGAAGCACTTTCACACTTTCCTGGCAGGTGAGCGGTGGATGTGATGGCTGAAACACAGTGAGCAGGAAGCCTAGTGAGGGTTCTGCCATTTTTAACACTAAAATGTACACTGCACACACTAACGTTTATTGAACAGTGCTAAGAAAGCTTATCCGGAACCCAGTGACAGGCAACGGACACTGTGCCTTTTTCTACGTCTGGATTTGGAAAGAGATGTCTGTACCAGCTTGCTCACTCCTTTTACTCTATGGGTTATAAAAAATTGTAACATTCTAGTAAATGTACACATTTTTTTTTAAAGGCTGCCAGTTCAGGAAGCTCATTACACAAGGGAAGAGTGGCCACAGCAAGAGTGTTGTAGCTGATTGCTAAATAGCCAGCATCTGCGCCAAATGGGTGCGGTGACCTAACACTGACATGAAACAAATGTAGGAAAGGAAAGAAAAAAAAAAGGAAATAAATTCCAGAAAAGCAATGTGCCAAACACTTAAAAAAAACCCCTGTGTAAACAGGAAGTTATTTTGAAATACTAGATTTGAAATACCTACACAGTCATAGAACACATAGCCAGTACTATCTGAATAGACAAATGCAAAGCCAAAATACACCAGTATTTTCTTTCTACTTGCTCTATTAATGCAGCATGATGACAAGTATGATGTTAATAGCAAAATTATCTCTATTTGTATTGTTTTCCCCTACCCTTGTGTTTTCAAAAACAAAGGTATAATAACCCTGCTTAAAAGCACAATGTACCCACAACCTCCAGTTATTTCATTAATGGATGACCTCAGGGGAATACACCAAGTATCCAGCGCTCATACTTAAAGAAAAAATAATCACAACTCCATAAATACAGATTTAGCTTTAAGCACAAAATTGCAAAAACACACTTTGATCTTCCATATTAGTTGCAGTAACTGCTTGCTGATAGTATATCTTCTAAGATATCTGTGATTACAGCTAATTGGGAACACTTTGCTGAAATTTACCGGACATATCAGCAAGCCATTTGAATAGATTCCTGACAGTCTTGGTTCATTGTAGGTTAACATAACATACTAATAAACTGATAAAGAGCATAAACACCCGATTTTGAAAGCACGACAGAAAACTGTTGTTTGTTAGACATCATAAACTAGACCTAGATAAGACTAATGTGGTTTTAGAAGAACAGATTTGCATGTATAAAATTAGTCTGTTAAGATACTAACAGACATTACAACCTGATGCACAGAAACCTTCAAAATTCCTTCAACTCTTTCTCAACCAGGTATTACAATTTACGATATATCAAAAATAGGAATTTAAATATATATACAATGTAATTCATGATGAATGTTCTTGTTATGCCACCTAAATTCCGTGTAACCACTTTCTGCGAAAAGGGGATGACTCTGTTTTTTTTCTGACAAACTGTTTTACTTTCTTAACTCTGATTATCCTACATGTGCTATAAAACAAAGCTTTCTACTTGAGCAACATACCCTTTTCCCCAGGCTAGATAAGGAGAAAAACATGAGAGTTCTTTAAAATGCTTTCTGTGCACACATCATTTCATCGGCTACGTATGAATCAAACTAATAAATACTACCACTAGTATTTGTTCTTCATACTCTGCTTATGGGTAAGTCTTTGTTACCCAAGTAGACACAAGATTATTTTGCCAGCCACCTAAATCTTTTCTGCAACTGAATTCACAGACTTGAGTCAACTCCTCATTTCACCCCACACACCACTTGAAGGGAAAAAGCATTCTATTTTACCAACCTTCTCCTTTCCAAACCACTTTCTCTCAGGAACAAATATTCTTTTAACAAGCTTTTGTTACTAAACTGATGTGTGAAAAAGGGTACAGAAAAGATTTTGGTAGAGCGCACACTTTTGCTGCTTACCAAATTCCTCATGATAAGCATGACAACAAAATGTAAACGGATGGCAAGACACCAGCCTTTTAAGAAATTAATGGGCTTGGGAATGTCTTATATGAAGACGTGTGTTTCCTTTCCATATAGGAAAGCAGCCTTGTTATATTTCTTTCTTACATCTGTAAAAGGTATCCTTTAAACATTTCCTGTCTTTTTTCAAATTCGACACCTAGCCATTTAAGTGCATGTTTCTGCCTTTAGTAAATCATCAGGACCTCAGAGGTTAGCTGTCAGACTGTTTTCCCTGTTGTTTCTGGGTTCATTTTAAAAAGAGAATAGTGTTCCACATGGCAATCAATTGTACCCGATTGTCTTATTCATGTTTTTCTTATTACAACAACAAGAGGTATTTAACTTGAATTGCAGTAGCTGCCACTTCAGAGGGTTTCTCTTACAACCATTCTCTTATATTTGAGAGCAGAAATGAATCAGATGATCAGAAAGCATTTTTTTAATTAATGCTGTTCACCACTAATTAGGTGACTGATTAGACTCAGCAAACTTTTATCTACCGTGTTTTAAATTCTGTGCATGTCTCAGGCACGCAGGCAGGGGTGTTAGGTGAAACTTCCAGCAGGGACATAGACTTATATGGGTTGGCAGAATACCGTAAAAATTTGGATGGATGAACTCCCTAACCTCACACCATGGCTCTACTTCAGACAAGAATTTGCAAAACAATTGGAAAATGTATCTGAAATGGTGACCAACGAACTCATGAATTTAGGACATGTGGTATGCATTTTCCATTTTTCTCTGCACTGTATAGATTGAAAGAGAAAACTGAGAATCCAGCACTTGGCTCTGCATTTCTAAATTAAATCCAAGCATGTGTTTCTGATCATTCTTCAGTCACAAGGATCCCGAGACTCCAAAACAAATACCTATTTTTAAATCATGCCAAGGGGGTAACAAAAATGACCAACCTTCCCATGGATCATTTACATTCCAGTACAATACATAACTTTTTTTTAAAAAATATATTTGAGGTTATTTTATCTTTTATTGAACTCTATTTAATTTATTATGACAATTTCTCGTTGATGCCATCAGGCAGCCAAGAAACAAAGGGAGAGTTAATCTTTTAATTCGGTGACTTATATGAATCATTAATTCTGTTTCAAACATAATAAATTCATAAAAAGTAGACTTATTTAAATTGCTTGCATTTCTTATCACTGGGGAAAGATTTTGACTGTGCAGCAACTCATCAGGTGAGGCCTGAGTTCTGCTGTGTTTTGAGGCAAAGGTCAAATGTTTCTTTTGTTTCTATATACTCTGCAACACTGGAAGCTTTTTTTCTAGGTTAATAACGAAGAAAATTAAATTTCTTGGCATTGGTAGAAAGCTGACATTTATTTTCAGGCTCTTTTTAAATAGTGCTACCTAGGAAAGAAGAAATAGACCTCTAGTATGGCCTAAGGTCTGTGCCGCGCAGTAACTCTTGTTCACTGGAAGTACAAGCATACCTTCCATTATGTTAGGATCAGTCATTGCAGTAATAGCTTTTTTTTGCACTATTTTTTGTGATATTTCCCTAGTGACTATTTACTTTTGGAACGTAAAAGTTTGAATCAAATTATTGACTCAATGTACAAATGAACACAAAATACTGCGTTCATTGCATGTCTGTCATCAAAAGGCAGTTATCATCCATCATTCCAAATAGAAAGTTTCAAGATATTTTACTGATGTGCTAAACACATCTTACTCTCTGTAGTTCTGTATTTTTGACAGTCTAAACATTTCTGCATGCACCTTGTGTTTTTCCAGCAACCAAACAGAAGCGAAGGAGACATAGTCACGTTCTTGTTTGGTTTTGGTTTGCTAAACCTTTTTTATTTATTTTTTAAACTTTGTCTCACAGGAAGAAACACCTGTCCAGAAATTATTCTGATCAGCCAGACTGGTTCTTCAAAAAGAGGAGAAATCAAAGCTCAAGGTCAGTGAAGAAGCAGACGGAGGAGGTGCTCCAGGCACCAGAGCAGAGATTCCCCTGCAGCCCGTGGTGAAGATTATGGTGAGGCAGGTTGTCCCCCTACAGCCCATGGAGGTTAATGGTGGAGCAGATATCCACCTGCAGCCCATGGAGGACCCCACACTGGAGCAGGTGGATGCCTGAAGGAGGCTGTGACCCCATGGGAAGCCCACGCTGGGGCATGCTCCTGGCAGGACTTGCGACCCTGGGGGGGATCCACGCTGGAGTAGTCTGTTCCTGAAGGACTGCACCCCATGGAAGGGACCCATGCTGGAACAGTTCATGAACAACTGTGGCCCGTGGGAAGGACTCATGTTGGAGAAGGTTGTGAAGGACTGTCTCCTTCACAACACCGGAGCAGGGGAAGAGGCGAGGAGGAGTGGCAGAGACAAAGTGTTATGAACTGACCATACCCCTTGAGCCTAGGAAGTTGGGAAGGATGGGAGGAAGACATTTTTTGGATTTGTTCTTATTTCTCAACATGTTGCTCTGTTATTAATTGGCAATAAATAAAATTAATTTTCCCAAGTTGAGTCTGTTTTGTCGATGATGGTAACTGGTGGGTGATCTCCCTGTCCTTATCTCTACCAATGAGCTTTTTATTATATTTTTCTTCCCCCCATTCTGTTGAGGAATAAGACAGATAGAGCAGGGTGGCGGGCACATGGCACCTAGCCAAGGTCAACTCATCCCACCCTCAAGGACTGGTTTTCACTTTCTACACCATGGGTAAGAAAGAACCATTTGAGATAAGCCTGGGGTCTGGTTCAAAATCCAAGGTGTACAATTACATTTACATCAGAAATTAGGCAGATTTAACCACCAGAGGAATCATATTTTGATTAGGCTTCTAATAGAAACAAATAACACACAAAGCTGAACCCATTTTAAAATGGAACATGACTGAAATATGAAAAGGTTGTAAAATGACACTGCAAAAAACAGTAAGAGTATTGGACTGAGACACACGAAGTCTCTTCAGGAGCAAATGTTTTAGCACTTCTTTTATGATATAGCTTTTGCTCCAGATAACAGCTGATGAACAAAAAACTGAGCTTCAGGTTTGGAAATTAGTCTTGGACTTGAAGTTAGAAAGGACTGGGAGCTTCATTTCACTTGTGGAAGTTAAAACTTCTATATTGATGTTAAAGAAAGATCTGAAGAAGATGAGATGATCCTAAATCTCCAATTAGACAATTGTTTTTCAGGAGGGCATGTGCAAAAGTCAGCCAAAACTGCTAACTCTAAGCACAGACCTATTAACCCTAATAGCTCTAGAACTAAGACTCCCTGATGCCATTTACTCTTTTTAATATGGAACATAAGAATGGCTTGCAAGATACTTTCCTTTAACTTAGAACTGAAGCTGCTGAATAACGTCAGAGGTCCCTTGCAACTGAATTTGACTGAAGAATATAAATACATGGTTTCTGGTTTTAAAACACTGTGCTGTCTTATGATCTTAAAATTAAAGCTTGCATATTGATTTTAAAAAGTTTCAAAATTAGGTTTGGCTGACATTGATGGCAGTGTAGGTGAAAGCATCCAGAAATTGAAGACATATGAACTGGCACTAGGACTAACCAGGAAATTAGCTGTAGATAGGGTCTGGAGAAATTCGGGGCCATTCCATGCAAAAAACAGTATCATGAGGAAGAGACTGCTGAAAATCATGGCTGGTAAAAAAAAAAAAAAAACAACAAGGAAAAAAAACCCCTTAAGTCAGTCAGTCAGTCCAAGGCATGCTAAAGATTATTTCCACAGATTAACACTGTAAAAACAAAAAAGAGGTTTAAGAACAGACCAAGTAAGACACTTGTGCTGGGCTATATTCTTTCCACAATCCTAATATCACCAAGACAGGTTTTCTGAGAGCTACACAGCTTGCATATGCGTTCATCTTCTTGGCACTGGAATCCTTGAATTTAAATGGTTCTGCACCACACCTTTACAGCAGATGATGCATGTTTTGAGGTAACCATAAATATCCAGTAACATCACCTATTGAAGGTGCTCCAGTAATAATGTTAGAGTATTTAACCTAGTTTAACATTAAGTGATTGGCCAAATGAGCCACCATATTAGATGACCAATGTGGCTTGGAGTCTGTCACCTTTGCTCCTTTCTCCATCTTCTCCTCCTACAGTCCTAAGGCCAGAGGAGCTCAGTGAAGTCAAGTGCAAATAATATACTACTACAACTACGGGAAACCAAAACTCAAAGTGAAAACTGAGCACAGGCAATGGCTTTATGATGAAATTCATTTTATAATATTGTTCCTGTTGTTCCTTTCTTCTAACATTTATTTGTTTCACAAAATACGTCCCAATGCCTACTGCCTTAGTACCTATGGCCTTTGTTGTGCATACTGCCTTCCATCTCACAGAAGCAGCAAAACACATTATTTTCAAATTCCCTGGTCTATGGCGGTCAAGTTATAAAACACCAAAACCAAAAAGAGCAGCAACACAACAGGAAAACATACGAGCAGGACTATCACTGTTCAGCAGAAATGCAGAACTTCTGAAAATGAATACGCAAGCTGTATGTATTATTTTTTTCCTGAAATGCATTAGGGAGATCACAGCTGACTTGTATGCAGAGCTTATGGCCTCAAATCACCCACACTCTGCCTGCTTGATCTATGTGCCTGTGGGTTCTGCCTTTCCAGTGGACCAGGAGTTTCCTTGGGGAAGGGACTGTCTTCTTTGTTACACACCTTTTTGTACAGCATTAATGTTCTTGGGTTTGTGCTATGCACATCCATGTGAAGTAAATCAATAATTACACCCATGAAAGGCACAAGAAGATAGTCCCACCCAAGCATGAAGCTAATTTGACAAACAACCTATTGTGATGTAAGACTTTTCCTTCCAGTTCAAAGAAACCCCTCTCCTCCATTCCACTTCCACTGCAGAATATTTTATTTCCACCTTTCTAGGAGATACTTGATAGTTCACTGACATGTTATTGCATTAAACAAAGGAAAGCCTTGGTGAAACTCCATGACCTATCCTACACTGGTGGTTAGATTCAAATAGTACATTAACACTTTCTGACCTTATGAACACAATGAATCTCTCTTATCGCTAAAAGGAATGATAGCAAATATTTCCACACATACCTAAGCTCTACATAATCATCTTGGATGCTAACAGAGCTTGCAAACAAAATACAATACAGACGTGCTCAGATATAAATTCTGACTTCATGTTTATGTAAAATATAAATCTGTTCAGATATGCTGAGTCCCACAGGCACATATCATCATCTAAACTGTCTGGCTACATTTCATATGCAATACTACAATTGGAAACCACGAACACCCTACAGAATTCTGTTCAGCTCCTCCAACTTGTGTAGCCAAGAGAAAAAATTTGGATTTTATGGGGGAAAAAAGAACAGCATTGAATTCACTGTTAAGATGCACTATGAAAAAGTGTAATGATATATAGTGAAATAGTGTAATAAATAGCGAAATGTAGTGGCATGTCACATCCCTATTTTGAAAGCAAGAAAAAATCATGACTGAATTAAATGACACCTAGGAAGCAACATTCCTATATTCCTATTGAGAACACCAAGCAATGAAAGTCTGAACCAGCTTTAACGTCTACTTGTTATATTCTGCTTATTGGTATGGTAGTTTCTCCATTCCTCCATGTGGTCACTCATTGTAGTTTCAACCATCCATAGCATTCCTACTTTATTTCAGATGAGATTTTCAGTCTGTAACACATCATGTGCACTTACACCACCAGATAAAAGCTGTGACTACATCAGGCAAATTTTGTTTGGGCAAAACATCTCCTTGAATTTACAAATACGCATTTCCAGCCGGCCAAGAGAGGCGTTACATCCTCTCTTTCCAGCACTGGTGAGACACATCTGAAATGCTGGGTCCAGTTCTCGAGTCCCATCAAAAGTCATGAACTTACTGGCCTGAGTCCAGCAAAGAAAACCATTTAGTCCAGCCCTGAAGATGATTTAGGGGTTGGACCATCTGACATACAAAGAGAGGCTGAGAGAGCTGGGGCTGTTTAGCATAGAGAAGAGAAGACTCAGAGGGATCTCATTAATGTGTGAGAATACATGATTGAGGTGGGGCTAGGGCAGTAAAGAAAACAGAGCTAGACTCTTTTCAGTGTTGCCCAGTGACAGGACAAAAAGCAATTGATATAACATGAAATACAGTAAATGCCATCTAAGCATAAGAAAAAAAAATCACTGTGAAGTTGCTCAAACACTAGGACAGACTGCCTAGAGAGGCTGCTGGAATTTCCATCCTTGGAGATACTCAAAACCCATCTGGACATGGTCCTGGGCAACCTGCTGTATCTGCACCTGCTTTGAGCACAGGGGTAGGATTAGACAATCTTCAGAAGTCCCTTGCCACCCTCAGCCACTCTGCAACTGTGCAATCCACAGTTGTTAGCATATTCTTAACATTTATGAAACTCTTATCTGTTGTACTTGTCTCAGTAGAACCACTAAGCTCTGGTCCAAAGGAGTCAATACTTTCTGGATGCAAGTGGAGTTATGTTATAAGATCATTCCTCTGCTTCCTCAGTATTTTCTTACCACTTTCTAGCTTGGAGATCTGCTAAGAAAAGCTCTCGACTGGTAATGACTCTTAAAGAAAGACTCCCTAGAAAGCTTCTGTGAGACAGCATCAGACATCCTGATTTGGATGGAGTAACTTTTATGAGGCTGTTTGAATAGAGGAATCTACTTTTTAAATACCTCTTCCTTTAAATTCATAGCCTCTCTCCTATTGACACTTAGTTTCCAGTAAAGTCAAGTCCTGCTTACTGTCATTATCACAAATCAATTCCAGTCAGGTTTCTCACCGAAGCTATCCAATACACTTAATAAGGAGCAAATCAGGTAGCCTCTGAGATTGAGATAGGATGCCAAAATTTAGGGAGTAGGCAATAACTGGCAATTTGTTAAATCTTTGGTTGATGTGCATCGTCATAAGAAACATAAATGAAAAAAAGGAACGGTTCAATTGTGAAAGGCTTTGAGATTAACTTCTAGTAAGAGTTCATTTTTTAATAGGGACCCACAAGTAAGAAAATAGCATTCTGAAGCCAGAGGCTCAGCTGTCACTTCACTGAAATCCACAAAGTTAAGTAACTTCACCTAAGCTGAGTTTTGATTCATCAAACCTAATTTTTAATGTATTTGATGTTTGCCATTGAAGTTTAGCTCTCAGGGACAACAGACTGAAAAAGCAGAATATGCAATCAGAAGCACCAGCTGATTAGCATTTTAACACACTCCCGGAGCTCAGCAGGATTTAATTAAGAAGTTAAAGGTAACAGGACTGATAACACATTGCCAGTTCTCTGCACCACCTACTTTCCAGCCACCTTGTAAAGATTTGAAGCACTCTACATTTGTTTCACAAAGAAGATGGACAATATGTCATTGTGCATCCATCAGTGACTAATAATAGTATATGGAGAAAATATGATTAATAACTGATTTTTCAAGATGCTAAATGCTTTCGAGTGTTTTGCACATCAGTCTTCCAGAAGTTCATATCTCTCACGGGCTTTTAAAGGTTCAAAACGTCTTCCTATTTTTTCTTTCTCAAAAATCTAGCTATACTTTTTAATCACGGGTTGATCTGATGATATGTTTTTGGCCAACATCTTCTAACATGGTGACATGAAATAAATGTATAACAGAAAGTTAAGACATATTTTGGCAATCAGAAAGATTCTGCTTAGCAACCACTCAAGACACAGAAAACATGGTCCTGATCAGCATTAAGATCGTATGAACTCATTTAAGTACATTTAAGTTAATACGTTTAAGTACATTTAAATGTACTTAATTTTACATTTAAGGTACATTTAAGTCTACCAAGTGTCAACCTACACTGCATCAGATTGCATAACTGCAATGCAGTATTTAGAAAAAGGAGATATGCATCCACAGGAAAACTTGATAGCTTTATGCAGCAGAAAACCAGGCAATACAGGGAGCCATGTTCTGCAGTTTCAAAAGCTGTGAACCCTTATATTTTGCAAGGATCCAAACTGCCATGACAGCCTGCATGGAAAAAAAAAGTAAATTAAAATCAACAAAAGCCAACAGTGTGCAAAATCATCATAGAAAAAAAATAATCCCAAAAATCAACTTCATTTTTCATAAAATGCAATGTTTATGGAAATAAGATCATCAGGTAGTGACAAAAATGAGAATGGCAGGGTATGATACTTCCTACCAACAGGATATGGGTTAACTTAACTTTACCTCAAGACTATTTTTATCCAGTGAGGTTGTCTAAGAAGGCAGATAGTTGACATTTTATTGTATTATTTCTGATTCATTATGGATTTGCACACACAGAGATAGCAGTAAACAGAGAAAATTAAAAACACTGAGGAAATAAACAAATCAGATATACTTTGGATTGTAATACAGAACAGTAACAATCCTTAGATTATCTTTCAGGCTTATGCAAATACAAATGTGCTGGCATCAAAAGTAGTTGTGTCAACCTAGCAGTTGGCAAGTCTCAGAAGAGAGATTACAAGAGACAATATATGTCCTAAAATGGAAAGAATGAAAGTTCTTTGAATGCACAGAGAGGCATTAATAATCAAGAGAAGAGCAACTGACACTGCAAGCTGTCAGTGTGCAAGAACAAAATAAACATTCAGGGGAGAAGCAAATACAAGATGTCCCAGATGCAAAATATACTTGAGAAAGAACAGAACTCACCTCAATCTCAGTCACACATTAACTCCCCTAGGGGCACGGACATGTTTCTTCCCCCCTACTATTAACGGAATATACCCAAACTACCAACAAACAAATTCTTTTCCTCTCTTGACAGCTACCCTAGCTTGCCAATAAAAGTTTTTGCTCAGATCCAAATACACAGATATTCAGATCACAAAGATTCTGCCACGTAAATGCTGTAAATAACTATTTTAGAATGACATAAACAGCTTTGAAGATTGCATTTCTCTGTCAACACTTCGAGATTTCCTCTCTGCATTATCTGCATATGCAAGAGCAAAAAGCATTTAGTGTTTATGTTATGGGTACTTGAAGGATTTCACACCTCTAGGATGATGTTCCCATTTTTACTGCTAGGAAAAGGCAAAATGGGACTTAGTTTGATGTGTAAAAATATATTTCTAAAGACAAGGTGCTTTTAATCTTGCAGTCCCCGGTATATTGGATCTGGAAACAGTAATTGACTTTGCTGCTGCCAGATAAAAACTGAACATTTGGACATCAGCAATCATGTTTGCAATCAGATAAGTGTTAAGAGAAAGAAAGCAGGTTTTATTCCAGTGAGTGCTCTGAAAATGTTAGCTCTGAGTGAAAATGGATAGAGGTAAGGAACTCCAGTGGACAAAGAGCTCCAAAGCCACCTCACATTGCTACCATTTGTGTAAGAATGCCTTGCTATATTTTGCTTAACAGTTAAGAAGAACATGTGAAAAATTTGTCTCTAACCTCAAGCCCACTCAAGCCGACCTCAGATTTAAGACGCAAGATGGTGTGTGAAGTTAGAAGGAAAAATTGCACAGCTGAGAAACCAATCTGGAACGCTCCTTCTCAGCTAGCATCCCCCTCTTCCAGATTTCTTTCCCCAAATGCACTAAAAGGTGCATTTTTGCAATGAACTTCAGGGGTGGTTGATTTTGTCCTTCCTTTATCATCACTTACTGTCCTGAGGCTCTTTTCAAACGTTGCAACACAGGTAATATGTTTTCATACATTCTAACTCTAAAAGCAAGAAGATGTTGTTCTTTGTATTGCTATATACATACTGCCTTAGACTGCATATACACAGCCTGACAGTCCCTACCCCACAGGGGGTGAATTAACCCAGCTAATGTGTAGTGGACCACTGCAGAAGACACTCTGATGAGGACATAGTAATTTCAAGCAGAATCTAGGCAGAGTTTAACTTATGGAGACACACGTGTTAGCACGAGTGACCGCTATAACCTCATCACATACCCTGGCACTAGTATGTGCTGACTTTAACAATGCTACTTCTATGTACTGCTTGTAAGAGCATGTTCCTATGGAGAAGTGTAAAACAATAATGCTCTCAGCAAACCTTGGCATACTACCTAGCATGTTTGGTATTGTACAGGTAAAAACACTCACAGCTTTGCTTACTTGGTATGCTGCATAAAGATGTGAAGAGCAGTGAAGCCATTGAACCTCACCACAGGCAGGATCAGCATGCCATAATCAACCTGAAGTTTCTTGCCTGATGCCGCCTACACCAGGTTACTCAATATCAGAAGGGACATAAGATAGCGAACACTGTTTCTACCATTTCTCTTCTACATCAGCTTTGAGTGTCCGTGCCTTTTGTACTAACATCTCAGAAGAACTGACACCTCCTCAGTGCAAAACACCATGAGATACAAAAAGGTGAGCAAGATGATAACGCAATTAAGAGCTCATGACGAAGAATAACAAAATGACTGGAAGCCAGTCACAGAGCAATAGCAATTTGGCCACACAAGAAAGAAACTGACAGAGACGTTAGAATGGTTTTTGTATCATTTCGTTTTAAGATAGAAAACCACCAGGGTAACTGACTAGATGCCAAACAGGCAAAGAAGTCTGGTGTCACATGGCAATCAGAAGCATCAAGTTGACATCCTGCTAGCTAAGATCAAGCAACAGAAGTTCTTAGAAGTAAAAACAAGCCAACAAAAGCAGACATAAAAGAAGGATAACATGATCACCTTTTTGGTCTTTTGCTTTAACCATTACAATAGCATTCTGTGTAGAAATACAAAAAATAACGTTGACTACTAACTTGTTCATGTGGGAGAAATTAAGTGCAGGTTTAGCAATTGCAGCCACATTGCTAGAGGAGGTACTTCCAAAATGTTCAAACCTGTCTTTTCCATCTAGCATCTTCATATGCAATGAGATGGGACTTCTTTTAAAACCAGTTTTCCCAGGCTGGAAGGGGGGAAACAATAGTAGAAAGAATTTATGTTCTCTTGAAGGGAAAAAAAGATTGTTTATCACTGACACATTTGCCACTCACCAATGTTACAAAGGTATAAAAAAAGTTGCCTATGACCTACAAACAGAGCAGGTTTGCTTATCAGACTTCAAATGTTTCTAGGGTGACAGGGAAGAAAAGTGCTCAGGTATGCCATTTTACTTTTTAACTTGAGCAAACTGTATAAAAAATGTTCTCTCACTTAAAAGCAAGCACAAGACTAGAGATATTTCACAGAATCACAGGATGGTAGGTGTTGGAAGGGATCTTCGGAGATCATCTAGTCCACCCACTGTGCCAAAGCAGGTTCACGTAGAGCAGGCTGCATCGAGGTGGGTTTTGAATATCTCCAGAGAAGGAGACTCCACAACCTCTCTGGACAGCCTGTTCCAGTGCTCTGGCACCCTCAAAGTAAAGAAGTTTTTCCGCTTGTTGAGATGGAATTGTGTTCCAGTGTTCCTGTGTTCCAGTTTGTGCCCGTTGCCCCTTATCCTGTTGCTGGGCACCACTGAAAAGAGTCTGGCCTCATTCTCTTGACACCTGCCCTTTAGATATTTATAAGCATTGATGAGATTCCCCTCTCAGTCTTCTCCAGGCTAAACAGACCTAGGCCTCTCAGCCTTTCCTCATAAAAGAGGTGCTCCATTCCCTTTCAGAAGGGAACTAGATGTAATTCTTTGCTCTTTCTCATTTTCTCCTACTACTTGTAACTTCCAACTCCCACCAACTTCTACCATAAGTAGCCATGCAGCTCACAGTTGAAATTGTTATAGCAGCAATTCTGTAATAAGCCTGATCAAAAGAGTGCTTAAATTCAACTAAAGGTGTTTACCCAAAAAGCTTAACCAAGTTTTCACCATTTTCTAATTCTGAGCTTTTCTGCATAGCGCTGCTATGCTTACTTACAAGGAAAAGAAACTCATGGAACCACGTGGCAATCCTTATTTTGTGAGTTCCTCCATTAGAAACACCTGCCGCTTTCCTCTTTTTTCCTCTAGCAACAGCTGTGACTTTTTTGTTTGCTCCAGCGTAAGGGTCCCACGCTCCCCGTGCCCCGCTGTCGCTAGCCCCGCTGCCCGCGCTCAGCACCCTGGACAGCGCCCGCCCGCCCGCCCGCCCGCCGCCGCCGGAGGTGACGGAAGGAGGGCAGCCCTAACGGAACCGTGACGTCACACGGCAACCCTGTATCTTCGTCCTCACTTTTCGTTGCTGGTAGATCAGACGCGTTAGTAATATACGGGGGCCCTGATGCTGTGCTGTTTCCAAGCAGCTGTTGTTACTCAATGAAACTGCACTATGTAGTGAAAAAAAAAAAATAAAAAATTCCAGGGTAGATGTTTGCAACCAAGAACTGGTTATAATTTTTACAATTTCTGTTGCAATGGTGGTGAAAGGATGCAGGGTGGACTGTGTGTAAATTATCCACCTTCGTCAGTGTTGTGGGGATGTTACTTTCACTTTTGATGGGGAATTCTTGTTCATGTAAGGGACGTGTGTGAAGATTGTGTAATGAATGTATATTTTAATGACAATTCTGGTTTATTCTGATAAAGACAATAACTGGTTTATAAAATGATGCTGCAGAGAAGCAACTACTGACTTGGGTTTTACACAGCTGTAATTATTCACTATCCCTGTTCCTTTAGTTTACGCTCAAATTTCATTATGCTCAAAACAATGCCCTTGGGAAAAGCATCTGGAGAGTCCAGAACACAGTTCTGCTTCATAAATGCACATACTTTGTTACATAAACACACAATGCTGTAGAAATAACTAAGACTAATCTCACCCTTTGGTTCAAAAACAATTTGCTGACATCGCTTTTTATGGAGGGCAGCCTTACTTCTCAAAACGCTAAAACTGATTTTGTGTAAGTGCAGTTAGGAACAACTTATCAACACATCTTACTCACTCTTCTTTTATTAAAAGAAAAACGTAGGCAACTTCACCAGTTCGTTTTGATCCCACACCCAAATTTGGCAGACTTATAAGGTTTCTGAATGACAGGTATGTAAATGCTGCTGTGCTTCAGATCAGACATTTGCTGGACCTCTACTGGTACTCAGCCTCCGCCCCTTCTCCCTGCAGCCTTCTAAAATAACTGCTGTTCCGTCAGTTACTGACAGAACACACATCTGCAGTTACTCTGACTTTTTAATTTTCCTGCCTATTTAAAGATCTTGGAATTGAGTTCATAAATCATTGAGATTATCTTTCTTCTTAGGAAAAAAAATAATGCACAGAAGCAAACAGTTAAATTTCAAGTCAGCAAAATCACAGGTTGTGGTGAAAAGCTCCAGATGACACCTATTTAAAAGATACCCATGCAAAGCTGTTTACTAATTAAAAATATCTCACTTCTGAAATAAAGTGTGCTTTAGGTTACATGAAAGTACCTTTTCCCACAGCAGAGGAATGGAATCTACCAGCTTCGCTCTCTGATCAGACGACTACATTAGCAACTGCTTCAGTGGCCCCGTAATCTGTAGGAGTTGTGCACAAGTCACGTGAGCTGCATCTGCCCGCAGTAAAGCCCAAGTAAATATGCTGTATTATACTGTTACGAAAGACAGACTTAATTCACTACATTTTACTAATCATTGCAGCACCTTACAGACTAAAATTAAATGTACAGCAGACAGCTGTGGCCATTTATCTTGCAAAAGAATAATTTTACTCAACATATCCAGAGGCCGACGTTGGAAATTGTGCTTGTTTTATGGACTTGGAGAAAGCATGGTAAATTTTCATACAGAGCGAACAGAAAGGAGAGTGAGCTCATACTATTTTATTTGAACATCCTCAGTTACACTGTGTTATGTGGCCCTGACCTATTACAGCTTTTAAACCCACGCTTAATTTTAATCATAAGAGTAATACCATTGACTTCAGTTCTCAAGTGCCTTCACAAGTTGAGGCTTCAGTTCAAACTGAAGAATCATTACTATTGGTCAAGCACTATTAGAAGGAGTAGAAAAAAAAATCTCTTTTATAAAAATCAGGAGATTTAATCCAGGACTCAACAAAATACAAAAAGAATTTTTATCTGCCTGTACAAAACCCTACAATGCTATTCACAGTACTTCTTTTCAGAGCAGAACCACATCTTTTTATTCTCTCTTCTTGCAGGTTTCTATTTTTGTACTACCCTCCTATCCGCAAAGCCTTTCACTCTTAAAAATAAGCTTATTTTGTCATTTAAATCCCCCAAATCTCCATAATTTCCTCAAGTAAATAGTATTGGTTCACAGCAAACCAGTAATTTTCACGACTATGATCAATCTGAATGCTTTTCCTTTTGTTGCAAATTTAGAGCAGAAAAGTACACTTACATAAACTTCTAATAAATAAAATGGGTTTTAAGGGAAGGCAGAAAAAAGATCCATTCTGAAGAAAAGGATTTTTGAGTCTGCTCCAAACATTAATTTAGGAAAAGTTCCATAAAAGCCATACAACTAATCAGGAAAAAAAGGAAGAGATGCATTTTCTACAATGTTTCCTCGGTATTGTTGGAACACCTAGAGCCTCAAAAAGACCTCTGTCTTTCCTGTGATCCATTCCTTTTCAGGTTAAGCTCAAAATTTCTTTGAAAGTAAATTTGGACAACTTTGACAGCACGAACATGAATAGCCTTAGGCTCTAAGCATATTCACAAATAATCCTTCGCCATCTGGGAGTTACTCTGCTCCATGCATTTTTAGGACCTCAGTCAGCGTTTCAAGACATTATGAGGAAAGTACAAGCTGAGGACACTTACAATCTCACTAAAAATATGTTCAATGTAACAGGCCAAAGAAAGAAATTTATTCTGAAAGTAGATGTTTGACATTTACTCACTCAACACCTATTTGCTGTCTGTACTCTCTCAAGTGTTTGTATTTGCCCTCTTCTGTGCTTTAATATTAAAGGACTATATATATCTCCTTCTTACAGTTAAAAATCAGACCCTCATTGAGTGCACCGTTGTAATTGCAGAGAATTTTGTAGCTTCAAGTGACAGATTTATTTCAAATGCTGTTCAACAGAAATATTTATATAGAATCATATAGTTAAGCATATGTGCTCCTGATAAATCTTTTAAGGTAATCTTGATTGTGTGATCTTCATATCAACAAAACCGGACAGTCACCCAGTGACTACTCTCAACTTTCATTTATAATTTGAATGAATGAGCTCTTTCACTTCACTGTCTGTTTTACTGAAATGTTTAAAATTCGCCTCTCACCTTCTTGATGCTTGTTCTGGTTTTAACTTGGATAGAATTAATTTTGTTTTTTTCTAGTAGCTGCTGTGTTTCGGATTTAGTATAATACTGATAATACATATTGGTTTTGTTGTTGCCAAGCAATGTTTACCTTAGTCAAGGACTTTTTCAGCTTCCCATAGAAGCTGAGAGGGAGCATAGACAGGACAAGCTGTCCAAAGGAACATTCCACACCACAGATGTCATGCTCAGTGTATAAATGGGGGTTGGCTGGGGGGCAGGAATCCACAATCACTGCTTGTGATGGGCTGGGCAACAATATTTTTTTTTCTCCTCCATTACTGTTCTATCAAACTGTTTTTATCTCAGTCCATGAGGTTTTTTCCCCTCTTTTCTCTGTCTTCTCCCTACCCTACTCGGGGACAGTGAGCAAGCAGCTGTGTGGTCCTAGTTGCCAGCTGGAGTTAAACCACGACAGTACCATACTTTTATAAAACCATATGAAAACCCCAATGTGTTGTTATCAACAGCCCTAAATGTTTTTCACTGCATAGCATACCTTTCTTTCATCCAACACTGCTGTTGGACTAACAGCCTCTACTTGTATATAGCCCAGCAGGAGACTCCGCAACACATGCTAGCTTTACACTGAATTTATTCCACGCATGCTTGACAGCTCCATCATAGCAACTGCCACTACAGACCAGGTAATGGGGAAGAGGAGAAAGCAACTTTCACAGCTTGTCATAGCTGCCATTTTTTACTTACTTGCATTCCTAACTAAAGAATTTCTTGAGTAAAAGGACACAAACAGACACAGGTTGAGTGAAGTTACCTCACAACTCGCCATACTAGCTTACGAAATTGCAATTGAAACTAAACAGTAAGGTTACTCTATATGAGCTCACTGTTCGAAAACAGATTTAGACAGACAATTACTCAGATCTCCACAATACAACTGAAAACGAAGCCTACTATTGTGAACCACTTAGGGTTTTATATCACCTATATAGCCAGGTATTTCTGAAGGTAAAAGTTGATATAATTGAAGGGTTCAGCAGTGGCTTGCAGAAAGAAAGGGTACTTTGGGATGTGCATGGATATTTCAGTCAAATGCCGTTATCCACAGGACAGAGAATCAGCTCTTAAAAGTGAGTAGAAGCAGAAGCTTATGCTGGACTAATTTTTGGTGGAACCTGAATGCCTGAAACATGTGAACCAATAAATCTACATTGAACAAGTCAACATGCCCTCTATACTTCTTTCGTGTAGCACTTTCTGTGAAAAAAAAACCCAGCATAGTTATTGTTAAGCAGTGATATAAATTGGAAAACTTTGCCCTTCACCTGCAAGTGCTAAAGGTATATTGGTAGTTTAGAAATAGCAGCCACTGCATTAGCATCTTCAGAAAGTGCAAGTAAACTTTGTAGATATCATAGCACTTACAAAGCTGTGGCACCACTTTAGGATCCTCAGTACACATATTTCACAACGTTCCTCCAGAAGTGTCTCTTCCTTTAAAAACTGAAGATAACACAGCCCTCTTTTTCTGGTTTCTTTGTTAAGAATTTTTCCTCTCATATAGATTTCTTACAAAAATACTACTTTTTTTGCTTTCTTAATAGTTAGAGCAGAAAGAGCTCAATAAAGGCTAACTTTCTCTGAATTACAGACAGTAAAGTTTGTTTCTATATTCATGGAACTACAACTCAGGAAAATGACTCAGGAAAAGCTGTATTAAAAGTTCAAGAAATTTAAATCTTATATTCACAGTGTAGGGCAAAAACACCACCTTAAACCAAATTAAAAGCTTCTAATATAACCATCATAAAAGGATTAAATCATATTTTGAAGGATATTGCTTTTTAGAAGAGCAAGTCTTTTCACAATCCGGAATTTTCCCTACTTTTAGAAATGCAAACAAGATAACTTCTTTTTTATTTTTTCCCTCCCCCAAAAGTTCAGGGAAAAAAAAAACAGCAATCCATAAATTAAGGCCTTAAAAAAGACCTTAAAGGTCTTTTCCTACCTAATTGACTGTGTGATTCTATACACATGTTTTTAATCAAAATTACTAAGGAATATTCTGAAAGACATGGTAAATTTGCATTTGAACTCATAATAACAGCCATTATTGTAAACCTGCAATGGTATAGTTGTGTCTCATCTAAAAAGTGTGAACTTGGCATTAATAACATGATATCTCCTATAGAGCTGAATAGAAGTGCCTACTTAAAAAAGACTCCCAAACATTGAAATGGACAGATTTTGAGCTAGCAAAATGAGCAGAAGTTAAATCATTTTTTAGAAAGATTGTAAGTACGCACACAAGTACTGTCACTTTCATAAGGATCCAAAAATCTAGTATTCAGAAGCATCTGGTATAGTGAAAAATTTTATGTTACTAATGCTATGACCACTCAGAATTTACAGGTTTTTGCTTTTTCTTCAAAATATGTGGTTGCTATCAGATGTAGATGCTACCACCATTTCACTCTTAGGTTTCAGCCTGTCACAAATGAAACATCAAACAGAAATGGTTATGTGAATTATTAAGAGTCTGTGACATCTCACAGGACCTGGAATTTTTCCCTGTGAAATCAAAATTATTAATCCATACTGCTTAATGAATTACTTTCTTAACAGGCCCAAAGAAATATATTACCCCTGTGCATCTCCCCATTCAGACAAGAAGTACAACTGCACCAAATATCTGGTGGAAAAGAAACATAAGGCTGTTAAGACTGAACAAAACTGACAGCACACTCTATGTAAAAGATGCTGACAATGTGGTTTACTTTTTTATGTTTACATATAGTTGCTATATAATCTAAATTTCTTCTTATGGAAACCAGGTCCCTGAATCTACCTTAGAAAACTCATCTGAATGAGTGTAGGTATACAAGATATCTAGCATAATTACTAACAGACTGCTCAGGAACGGAGCAAAATCTCTACTTCGGTGAATGGTATATTCTGCCATTTGTGAACAAGTATGTCCACAAAGTCTCCATTTGTTCAGCCTGAAAAAAAAATCACAGTAACTCTTCACTAGACATTACAATCAAAAGTAATCATTCCCACTGACTAAATTAATCCAATTAGCTAGTATTTACTCAATTTGCAGTTGACGGTTCTGCTGCATGGAGGGCCAAATTTATAAAGCAATCAGTGTCATTACAGCTTCAAAGAGAAGGTACTGATTGATACATCACTAAATAAAAGCCTTTTCAACATTACATTTCCAGTAATAGCCACAGATTCGCAACATACCTCAGCTGTGTGAGGAATCTTTGCCTTATTAGCAAGCTACAATGAATAACAAAAATGGCGTTTGAATGAAAGAAGTCAAATCCCAATAGCCTAACTTTGTGCATGTTAATAGTTCCAAGTATTTAGAGGTGGAGCAGACGGATCCCGCTGGGAATAAACAACAGAATCAGAAGTCAAGAAACCCAAGGGCTTTTCTCAGCCCTAATGGCTTTATTTCTGCTCCTCACTGTCCCTTGAGAATGATAAATACAAATTATAAATACAAATGATATCTCAGACTGTTCACTGTAAAAACTGCTATGTATACATGCTGTGACTTAAATACTACTACATGCAATGTTTCAGATATGAAGGCTATACCACAGAGGTTAAGCATGCGGCTTCAAGGAAGAGTGCAAAGAGATAAAATTAAAAAGGAAAGAAAATTAAAAAACAGAGCCGCTTGTCTATAACCTACATTTGTTCACTGCTGAATATGATGTGGTTTTGAAAACTATAATAGATAACAAGCTGAATATTGGATTTGCTGGTTTGAAGTCAAAGTCAGAACTGGTGAGTTAGATCTCAGGCAGACAAATGTAAGGCAAAAGAGCATTTAGGAGAGCCAACAAAAAACACAGCTATGAACAGCAGTGCAAACTATTCCTGCAAACTATTCCAATGCAGCACAGGGATGGGGAAGTATAGTAAAAGACCAACATGGCAAATTTGACTCTTCCTCAACCACAATGAAGAAAAAGCAGCACAGAAAAAAACCTAATCAAAACAACAGCCAACCAAACACACAGACACATGAAATAAAATAGGTCATATTAATAAAGATCATTGCAAAGAAAACAAGGGCTTGCACAGGCAATCTCTGAAAAAGAAGGGCAAACAGTGGGAGTCATTTCAAAGGCAAGCGGGAGTTACGAGGAACACCGAAAGCAGTGTTGGTCAGTTACTTGGTCCAGAGGGAAAACAATCATAACACCTCTTCAAGGAACAAGTTCAATGCCTTTCTTCCACTAAAGGATCAGGTGAGTAGAACAATCCTGACAGCCTTGTAACAGCTTAAGACTGGGGAGAGAATATATCAAAGAGTACCTAGATAAATTACTTGTTATCGAATTTGCTGGCCTTCGTAAGTTTTATCTTAGAATATTATAAGAGTGATCTGAAGAAACTTCAAAGACACAAGTGGTAATATTTGATAACTCAGGGGAAATAAGTGAAGAAGTAGAAGACTAGAAGAAAGCCAAATGGTCACGGTCTCTAAAAGAAAAAAAGAATATGAGAGAAAAACAGAGTCCAGATAGCTTCACACCCTCGAGAAATACCGGGTGGCGGGGGGAGGGGGAAGTTAGGAAAACTATTTGTCAGCACCAGAGAATGAGGAGAAGATGACTAGCAACCAACTTCCATTTTTCAAGAACAAATCATTATCAAACTGTAAATTTTCTCCTACACTGTAATAGCCCTCATTACTGGTAGAGGCAGCAGATGTCACACACTTTCATTTCCATGGAGCTTACGACATTGTCTCGCAGGACCTTGTCAGAAATAATACAGGGAGACAGTCCAGGAGAAAATGCTATAGGGTCAGTGAAGCACCGGGTAAATACACTGAAATAATAGTTATACATGGTTTGATAGTTAAAAATAGTTATAATTTGTTCAAATGGACAGATGTGTCATCAGTCCTGCGTCTGCTCTTGTGCCTGATGCTGCTCAGTGTTTTCATGAATTACCTAAATAAAAGAGGTCATTAACAGACAGATCGTAAGTGGTTTAGCAGGATAAAAATATCTGTTTTTTAACATGGACACGACAAAGATGGGAATGTACACTGGAGGTCCAACAAGAATTAACGCTGATCTTGACGAACTAGAGAAACTAGCCCCCAACTAACTTTAAAAGATGTAAATACCTTCCTGAGCCAAAGTGAACCTTTGTTCTCCAGATGGAGCTACATCACTCGATCAGTCTCTCTACACCCACACACCCTCTTCAACACAGAGGTGAATCTTGGTAAATCCGGAGACAGCTAAACACATTTTCTGTTATTTCATATTTAGAGAGAAATTTGCCTTTGTCTCAACAGTTTACTGCAAACTATTGCTCGTACAAGGAGACACTTGATGCTGTAGGCTAGTGCACTTTGAGCTGGTCCTGGCATTCTGGAACGTCCTCCGTTATTCCCCGTTCTTTAGAAATTGGATTTGTTAGTCTTTCAGGCATAGAGCAACATGCTCTTCCTTCTTTCTATGCAAGCATTTGGTAAGGCTACCAGTGACGACTGCTGCACATTGTTTGTTAACGGTGTCAGAAATGCATTCTCAAAAGGAAATTAAAGACTTAAATACAAAGTAAAAAGAAAGTCTTTCCTCCCTGCCTAAAGCAAGGCACAGCTGAAGAGCTGAAGGCAGGTATTTGTGTTTTTAAAGAACACAGCTCAGCTGTGGTCACTGGCACACTTTCAGCTCTTGTATAAGCAAGCTGGTGAGCTGCAGGAGTCGCAGCACAGAAGAATTTGACTCACTAGAGCAAACTGGCCAGCAAAAAACACAGTCCTCAATTAATGTAAGATAGCGTAGCTCCAATACAGTCAATTATGATTTCCGTTTGATGAAAGCCAAATGCTCTTTCTTCTGTAAAAACCTTGCTTCCAAACAGACCCGTATGCATGTCTGAGCATATAGTTTATCACTTCAGCTTTTGTTCATATCTATAAACAGACGTTAGCAACTCATACAAAATGACTGCTCAAGAGCTAAGGGACAATGCCATAAAGATTTGAGTATACGTAAACACCACCTTAGCGACAGCAACCATACAAAGCAGTACCATATGGAAATGTCTGGAAATAGTTTCCTTGCAACAACAGAGAACAAATGCCAGGAGGAAACCCAGATAATAGCATAAAAAACAACAGGTAGAAATGGACTACGCATTTCAGAGCTACCTGTAAATATCTTAAAGGATGCAGTACAAGCCCTGTATGAACACTTTCTCAAGCATCACACTGCAAGCTACACTAAGAAAAAACAATCTTATGGACCTGAACTACTTCAAGAAGAATTACCACACCTAAGTACAAAATTAAATACCTCTTTCAGCCATAGGAGTACAATAGCACGAAGCATCCCTGATGTATCAGATTTTCAATATTTTACCGCAGAACATGCCCATATTTTGCAGTTTCACTCAAAAGGAATTATTCAAACTAATGTAATTACCACAAAAATAAATCAAGAATTTATTTCAGTCTTTTTTTACCATGGGAGTTATTCTTGCAGCATACCAGATCAATCACTTAAAGAAATTGATTTCTTCCACTTCCTGGCAAATGCACAATATTCAGAAACTGTATTTCACACAGACCAGATCACGTAACTACAGGGAATGCACAGTTACAGCTGATCTCATAAAAATCTTTGGTAATGGAACTTTAAGAAGCAGGCAGGGAACAGACTGGAAACTTTCTGGGTTGTCATAATGAGACACAAATAACTTGCATTTGACAGAGTAGAGTTTATTCGCTAACTGGGTGAGGAAAAAAATAAAACATTGCAAAATTTTAATTTCTTGGTCTGGCACACAGATAGAGGGCCATGAAGATGTCTCAGTGTTGGATGACAACAATGTCCTCCTAACACTTTAGGAGTGTTAGCCAATAGGTTTGGGGTTTTTTTAAGGTGGGGAAGGGGATGGACAATAACACCACACAGTAGAGCTCCCGAGTAGCTTTTTGGGGAAACAAGCCCAGTTCTGAAAGAAAAAGGTTTTACAGCTTCAATTCTCATCAAGCCAGCTTCCACAGCTCATCTTCAGCATAAGAGATTTGGCCCCACCATTCTATCCCAAGCTGCTGCTTTTTTGTCAGTATGAGAATAACTAGACTACGACTTTCCCTGCCTTTATGCCCCCTAATTTACTCAAGGGACATGAAAAAGTCCCAGCCTTGGCTGATCAATGTAATCATTTGTTGTGAAAACTGAATAACTGTTGTATGCACAAAAAGTTGATACAGGCATCTTAATGCATGCACGTGTACGAAGCACTCGGGCACCTGCAGCCACTAGGGACACAGAAGGGTGCTGACAGAGGCAATGATGGATCACATCTCTCTTTACCAGCCTATGCAAAACAGCACTAGACCACAGAAACTCTCCACTGACTACATCACTAAAAGCCAAGATTGCAAAGCTTTATTAAACAGAGCAGAGGATCCTTTCATCCTCAACATTAGTGAAGTTTTAGTTATGCAAAACAGATTGCAAGAGGTTTATCCATGAACCTGTGCAGCTACTGTAGCCTCAATGAAAACTAAAATTATTGAAACACACAAGTGCTTTCCAGAATCAAAAAAAAAAAAAAAAGTCTCTGAATTTGCAATGGTGTATATAGCATTTCTCGTGGCATTTTCTCATTACTTATTTCAGCTCCCTGAAACAGACATCATGCCCAGCCATTCCCAAGAGGCGAGGCACACCACCATCCTGGATGAGGTTCAAAGCAGAAGACAAATCCATCACGTCCCTTTGGGTTGAGTGCTGGCTGCACGATGGGGCCAGCACTGCTGCAGGGTTACAGAAAGTAGACCTGAAAAGGGGCAGAAGCACCTTCTGCTTGGGCCCCTGATTCCTCAGTCCTCCAGGGCTCCTGAGCCCCTTGCTGAGGGGAAGAGACAGAGGAGAGCAGCAATAAAGGCAAGCAGAAGCATGCACATGGAGGAATCCAAGTATTACGGAACTGACCAAGGAGACAGAGGTTGAGGGGTGTAGGGACAGTGGAGATTAAAAAAAAGAAGATGATGAGCAACTGAGAGGCCCGCTGGTATAGAACCAATCAACAGAGATGTGCCTACTGCATTCCTGGACCACCCCATTAAATCCATGCTGAGCTTTCCCGATAGCTCATATAAACCATCCTTACTGCAAGTCAAGCCAATGACTTGTCCTACTTCTTGTCATGGGTTGTTATGTACTTTCACATCTTTAGAGATTGTACAGAGCAATTATAAAGAGTCATCTCTGTAAGTACGATAACAGAATAACCTGTAGATTCTAATACCTGATCACAACTAAAATGAATACATTTTGCAAAAGGGATTAAAAATGTTTTCTGACAAGATTCTGAAAACTCACTCATCTTTTTGAAAGTTAATGGAAAAACAACACAAAAAGTGGGAAGGGGGAGGGAGGGTGTTTGTGTGTGTGTGCACACACTCCATATGTGCCTGTATTCCTGATGGTCTGCTGTTTTCTGAAAGTTCCGTCCCCAAGATATTTGAAATGATGGAATGAAATTGCTGTTAGTGATATGTGGAAAGATACTGTCAAGATAATATATTTCTGTCTGTAGAAATGAGCATGAAGACTAAGAATCTATTTGATCCTTATCAAATCAAGCTATTTGGAATGGAGAAAGCTGTGATATATTCCACATGCATTCTTAAATTCAATTCTGTAAAAAAGACAGTTTTGCAAATTTGAAGCTAGACGAATTTCCAAGTTTCTATTATGTTTCAGGGTGCTGTTTAGATGTAGATATGTTTAACGGCAGATCTGCCATAAGAAAATAGTTGGTAAAAACCCTCTACTGTAAAATCAGTCTAATACGGCAGATCTGCCATAAGAAAATAGTTGGTAAAAACCCTCTATCGTAAAATCAGTATTTTTATATTTTTCTAATTTGGATTTCAGAAGCTATTCCTAAGAAACTCTGTCAGAAGTGTAATCACCTGCAATGCTTAGATGTTCAGCTTCACCCACACTTAAGTGCTTTACAGAAGCCGCTCTCCCACTTCTTCCCTTACTGCAGACAATTTTTGATCTATTAAAAAAAAAAACCAAACCAACATAACTTGTATTTAATTAAAAATAATTAGAGAACAAACCAGCTCATTAAACACAGATCCAGTGAAAGACTCTTCCAGTCATATTTAAACGATACAACACTGTTCTATAAACAGAATTCCATCTGTCTGGTGGCAAGACAGTCCACACAATCTGCATCCAGAACATTACGAATGCTCTGTTATTCAATAATTTCATGCCAATGCTTCATTTTCAACTCTAATAGCTAATTTAGGTCCTTTATCCTATTACGTATAATATTACTCAAGTTGCAATGACAAGCCAGGTGAGTTGGCCTGACCTGCTTTACTGACATTCTCGGATGAGCAAAACTGCATTCACACACTCAGCGTAGCCAGGCAGACAGAACTCATCCAGCAGGAAACAGTCTACAGCACAGCCCAGGAAAAGGTGCTGCAAAACTTCTTTAGACATGAATCTCTTAATGTTAGCTGTGCAAAAGTATTTGGTTTAATCCTGCTGTCAAAGCATCCTCTTACAGTTAATGGAGGCACTTTCAGAAGGTGACCTATCTATTTGTAAAACATGTCTGCAACACAGGCAGGATGAATTACTGTTTGCTTCTTTCTAGTGACAACAGCAGGGGTCTACATAGCTTGAGAAGCTAAGCATCTTCTCAAGGCATTAGATAATTAGCTAGATAAAATCTTGGATCTCCTAACTTTGACACAACTGTCAGAGATTAAAGCGACACTGGCGCATATATATATATATATATATATATATATATATATATATATATATATATATAAAATTCATATTTTCTGCCAGGGTCTTCACTAACCATCTTTTCTTTTGACTTAACTTTACATTCAAAACCTACAATGAATGGTCAGCACTAAAGATACGCTGAAGATCTAATGTCAGTTAGCGCCATACAAATGATATCATGTACTTGTTTACTTCAAAACCACCACCGTTACCACAAACAAAACCAACAAAACATTCAAATCATATTTCATACTGAAAAAAAAAAACCAAACAAACCCAAATTCTTGTGTGGCCTCATGGATGCAGCTTTGTATCTCTGTGACTATGGTATGGATGGGAACACTGATGACAGCTTTATTTTAGCTTGAGAAGGTAGCTATTCTGGTGGCAAATTAACAGGAAGAACTTCAGTGAATCGTAAGCATCCATGCAGCTGTTCAGAGATTGCAGGAAGGTGGTACCTCTGTTTCTTCCCTTTGCCAAACAGTGGGAGCTTCACAGCAGCTTATATGCATTTTGTCTTCCCTAAGATTATCACTGGTAGCCTTGTTGTGCATCTTCACTTGTAACTACCTTTGCACTTCTAAACGCTGACGGTACGTGCCAGGTCTCTGAACAGTTTTCAGAATAATTATTTGGGCTTCCCAAATAACTTGTATGGTGTTGTGTAGCAGAAACAATCACCATTCCCCTACAAGAAATCTGCTAAGTAGGAGGAAGAGAATGATAGAACCAATGCGCAGAAAGAGTTATCATTTATTGCATCATCATGCAGATGGTGCAGTAAAGTTCTTGCTTGCTCAAGTGGTGAGCAATGAATTTACTGTAGAGTAGCAGGCAGACAAGAAAAGTCTGTTTTCCAAATATTCCGATTCCACCTAACTATCTGCTTTTAATGAGAACAACTGTGCCTACCCAAGACATCATTTGAATGAACCGAAGACAGCTTTCAAGCTAACATTTTACTTCACTGACTGATGGTAAGAAAGGGTAATAACAGGCTGAAGTAAGTTTTTAAAGCTGAACTTTAGGAAATTTTAGGAAAGTTTACGTTATGTGAAAGCGTATTTTTTGTTATTTTCGCTGCGTACCAAACATTGCATGTGCTATTAAAGGCAAAATTTCTTAAATACAAAAAAAAGGTATTTTATAATACAAGGTTCACTTTTGTCATTTAAAATAAAACACTTTTTATGTTAAATGTATTTTAAATGTAAAACAAACCAGCTTTGTTTCATTGTTTAGATGTGGTGTTGGGGGATATGGTGTAGGGGAGAACTTTGTAGAGTGGGGCTGATGGTTGGACTCGATGATCCCAAGGGTCTTTTCCAACCTGAATGATTCTGTGATTGTAACGACAGTCTGACCTGAAGAGCACTCTCTATGGGGATGAAAGAGCGCTCCCCTATCCACAGCTTTTCAGAATTAAAAGTCAGAAAATAACAGTTCCAGTCATAGATATGGCTCATACGTGGGAGCAGAGAAATAAAATCAATGAACAGCAATCATATTAGTCATCTCAATCCTGTCGGAGTTCAGTTCTATGAAACTCAGAGGCAAAAGTCTGCATTGCCAACTAACAATTTTCAAACCTGATGTTAGTCTTCCAAGACCACTTTAAACAGCTTCGATAGAGAGCCTGAGAGCACATAAGATTCTATGAAAGAAAGGTACACTTAAAACATGTATTTTGCATTGGAGTTCGAATTTAAATCATTGCCAAGGTGGCATACCATTATCTCACTTCAACAACATGGCAGGACAAATCCTTACGTGACTCCCAGTTCAAGGTAGAGCCTTCCATGAAGTCCTACACTATACAATACACAAACAGTTTCTGAATTACGTAATGCTCATTTCGTTTTCCAGTGTCCTCCTCAAATTTTTGAGCTCATTTCAGTTTACAGGAATAACTCTTCTTTTGGAGTGAATGAAAATGTTCATTTCTGAATGACCGAGGGATCAGATTAAAATGTATTGCTTCCCAGCAGCAGTTCTAACAAAATTCAAGGTTGTGGAAAAGGCAAAATCAGGGATAACAGACTTTGGCATTTTCTTTGAAAAACTTAAAAGTAAGGAAGAATATTCTCACAGTGGCTTTCCTCTCTGCACTGCTCAGAGCAGTGCAATGTGGCAGCTGGGGAAGAAAGGAGGATTTTTTCTTCTGTATCATGTTATTAGAAGGATGACCCTAAGAAGATGCACAAAAGGAGAGTCTAGCTGGAGAAAGATGAGAAATTTTTAAGCAGCTTATAGCTACTACTAGACATTTACCAGCAATTATGCACTGCAGCTGTTGGCAGATGTTTGACAGTCTGAGATGTAAAGTCAGCAAAACGTATGCATCAAAGGAGTGGATTCAATCCCAAGCACCTCTTCTGAGCACCTCTGTACTAGGTGGGAAAGGAGGGCAACACCAGTAGGGGTGCTGACAGTGCCTGAAAAATTTCTGATGCCTGAGGTATGGGGAAGCACACACAGTCCATGAGAGGCTGCTGTGCACAACCACTGGAGCTCAACATACCTTCATAATCTCTCATCTGATTAGGCACAGAAGAAAGCTGTGCATCCCCCGTACCTGCTGGCTAGTGTCAGGAGCACTGGCATCAGATGAGTCATTTTGGGGTACCGAGCCCACTGAGCAGAATGAAGCCCCCATAGTCCAATGGAAAATGGTTAGTGACCTGCTACACGGCTTAGACACACACAAGTCTATGGGGCCAGATGGGATCCACCCATGGGTACTGAGGGAGCTACCAGAAGTGCTCACCAAGCTCACTTTCAACTGTTTAACAGCAGTCCTGGCTAACCAGGGAAGTCACAGCTGACTAGAGGTTAGCAAATGTGACACCCACCTACAAGAAAGGCCATAAGGAGGATCCGGGGAACTACAGGCCTGTCAGCTGATGTCGGTGCCAGGGAAGGTTATGGGGCAGATCACTTGGACTGACATCACATCGCACATACAGGACAACCAGGTGATCAGGCCCATGGGTTTACAAAAGGCAGGTGCTGCGTGACTAACCTGATCTCCTTCTATGATAAGGTGACCTGCTTAATAGATGAGGAAAAGGCTGTGGATGTTGTTTACCAGGTCTTTAGTAAAGTCTTTGACACCGTTTCCCACAGCATTCTCCTGGACACGCCAGCTGCTCATGGCTTGGATGGGTGTGCTCTTTTCTGGGTAAAAAACTGGCTGGATGGCCAGGCCCAAAGAGTGGGGGTGGATGGAGCTAAATCCAGTTGGCGGCCGGTCACAGCTGATGTTCCCCAAGGCTCAGTATTGGGGCCAATTCTGTAATATCTTTATGAACGACCTGGACGAGGGGATTGAGTGCACCCTCAAACAGTTTGCAGATGACAACAAGTTGGGCAGGAGTATGGATCTGCTTGAGGGTAGAAAGGCTCTACAGAGGGATCTGGACAGGCTGGATCGACAGGCCAAGGCCAATGGTATGAGATTCAACAAGGCCAAGTGCCAGGTCACGCGCCTGGGTCACAACAACCCCGTGCAGCGTTACAGGCTTGGGGAGGAGTGGCTGGAGAGCTGCCTGGTGGAAAAGAACCCGGGGGTGTTGGTCAACAGTCGGGTGAATATGAGCCAGCAGTGTGCCCTGGTGGCCAAGAAGGTCTATAGCATTCTGGCCTGTATCAGAAATAGTGTGGCCAGCAGGACTAGGGCAGTGATCGTTGCCCTGTACTCAGCACTGGTGAGGCCCCACCTTGAATCCTGTGTTCAGTTTTGGGGCCCTGACCACAAGAAAAACATTGAGATTCTGGAGAGTGTCCAGAGAAGGGCAACAAAGCTGGTGAAGGGTCTAGAAAGGGTCTTACGAGGAGCAACTGAGGGAACTGGGGTTATTTAGCTAAGCACAATTAGTTTCAGTCAACACTGTCACTTACCTGTTTTACTTCCAAGCAGTTACATAACATTGAGTTTTTCTACAACAAAACTGATATTGTAATGCTGTCTATCGTAATAGATGAACACTGACAGAATGAAAGCTGGCAGAAAGGACTAACAAGCCAAGGAGCTAGCATTCAAATTATTGATTAGTAGATACTGAAACACTCCTTATATAGCTTAGTTAGGCTAAATGGAGGTAATTTAGGCACAAACTTCACTGTCCAATAATAACAATATTTTTTCCAGCCATTCAGTCACGTGCACTTCTCTTACAAGCTATACATACAAATTTGTTACCTGAATCATTTTCAGCAACACTGGAAAACAGTAGATCTGATGCAAGACTTGGAATCTTCATTCACCGTTTCTATACCAAAAACTATGCCTATAACAGCAAATAAATTTTCTCAATCTGCCTATTAGCTAGGAATTCAACTTCTATCTCTCAGCTTCCCAAACTGCTCTGTCCCTTGCACAGTCCATCTAAAAGACAAATTAACTGATTTCTCACAGCATGGGGATGTAGAATGATTTCACAAAATTTTTGTTTACTTTTAGTCATACAGATTTCTCCTTGGCTGGACTTAAAGTAGCTAACACCATGTGGACAGACATAAAAACCCATAAAAATATGTGAAGACCTTCACCTTGCCCAAACTGTGCTAAAGTACAGTCAAAGGAAAGCGTAGGATGAAATCTCTCAAAGATGAACAGCAGTCATCTGCTTCTGCCTCACTCTTCCCTCAGATCTACTATTTACAGGCATTTGCCTCAAGGGGCAGGAGAGCAACTTCTTACTTGTTTTTCACCAAATGAAAAATATTCTGTGTTGAAGGCAATCTCTGCAGCACAGAATGGCCATAACACACTGAAGACTGGCTGCACTGCGATTTTAAAATTTTAATTCTGTAACGAGTTTGTGTATACTGAACAACCTGTGATAAATCTGTTGCTGAACAAACTGAAGTTTTTCCAATGCTGGAACCTTTCTTTTCTCAGAAGATATATGGAAAAAAAAGTCTTCAAACCTCCCAAAATGAAGAGGGAGGAGGCAGAAGAGATTGTGGAACAAATAGATGAAATGACCAATAGCATACTATGGGCACCAGGAAGTAACTTAATGGGTTAACTTGAACTCATGGATGAAATAGCACAAATTAGGGTAATACGTAATCTCTCGTACAACACTTACTCAGCTTTTTTAAACTGAAAAGAAACAAATGTGACAAAAAATTTTAAAAACGGTCATGAGAGACATCTGGGGAACTGGAGGACTGTACACTTGCTCTGTATTGCTGAAGTCATTTAAAGTCCTAAGAATGAGATCTGTGGATATATGGATACATATGACAGCCTGGGGAAGAATCAGTGTGGCTTCTGTAAAAGGAAGTCATGGCTCAAAACCCACAACTCTTCAAAAGATTCAGCAAGCATTTGAATAAAGATGATTTGATTAGTCTACTTGGATTTCCAAAAGTTACTTGACAAGGTCCCTCAGCAAAGGTTCTTGAGAAAGCCACAGAAGGCAGAAATGAATTAGTAGTTGATTAAAAGATACAAAACAGGGAAGTAATAAGTGCTCAGTTTTCACAGTGCACGGAGGGAATCAGTGAGTCTGACAGACCAGAACTGGTGTCTGCTACTCAACAAGCCAGTACAGGAGCTGAAACGAGAAATGAGGTGACACTAGTTGGGATTTTTTTATAATCAAAGTTCTTCATAATACTATGTTTCTGCCCAACTGAAGAGTTGCAAGAGGACTCTACTGAGATTGAATGACAGGGTATAAAATGGGAGATCAAATTCCATATAAATAAATACAAAATGCTGAATATTGAACACAATCCTAATTTCACATATTAAACAGACTTAAGTGGCCTATTATCACACGAAAGAAATCTTGAAATCTAAGCAAAAGTTCCACAAATCATCAACTCCGTGCCCAATTGTAGTAAAACAAAAGAAAAAAAAAAGAAGTATTAAGCATTATCCCCTATATAAATTCACCCTGTGACTATCTCCACCTGTGGAGAGATTCAAAACTCCACTGGACACATTCCTGGAAAACCTTCTCTAGCTCACCCTGCTTAAGCAGGGAGGTTGGACTAGATGATCTTAAGAGGTCCCTGCCAACTTCATCCATTTTGTAACTCTGTGTCATCTCTTGAGTGCTGCACGTAAATCTGCATTACTATTCTGATAAGAGGAACAGAGCTGAAGCTTAGATTTCTGAAGGTCGAGGGACTGCTCTGGGCAAGTATCCTTAGATGCTTACACTGTTCTTACACTCCTTTCTAGGTAGTGCTTCTCACTGCGGATGGAGATGGGGTATTGACCTAAACAGACCTTTGATCTGACCCAGCACAGCCATTCTTTCACTATAAAGGCTCAAATAATTTAGGATGACCAGTTAATTTTAAATTTATATTGCAAACATATACGCATACATTAGTCACTAAAGAGAAAAAAGGATCTTCAGATGTGATTTTCTTTCCCCAGATTTTGAAATGGCTGAAAGTTCTGAAAACAAATGCTTAGTGTTTCCAAACAAGATGTCTCCACAGGCGGAATGGAAAACATACCCATGCTATCATTAGAGATGATTCTTACTGAAAGGCAAATTTAAGTTTCATTTAAACACAATAACACACATATTCAGTGCACTACATGCTCATCTCTGAGCGCAAGAGCTCCAGTTTAGATACATTTTCCACTAGCCAGGCATTAAGGATGTAGAAGACCACAGCATCGTCCCCCAAAGAGATTTTGATTTCGGTTTGAGATAAGAATGTGACTAGGAGAATTTGGCTGATCCCTTGGTGATGTCAACAGATCAATATTGAACTTACTGCTATCAACAAGCGGACACTGAAAATCAATGCAGTTATTCTGAAGATAAGGAGGAAGAACCCTCCTGAGCCATCAAGACAGCTTCTGGTAATATGGGCAACCATATCATACAGGCTCTTTCAAAAAATGATCACACAACCAATTTTAGGCACATTTCTTGTTTGTCCTGCTCATATTGAAAATGCTGTTACAGAACTACAGATGGTTACTTTCTTCTAAATTACAATTTTTATTGCAGTCTTGGTCAAGTTACTTCTCTCCTCCTCTGCATGCAGAAGGAGTCCTTAAATTTAACTGATTCTACCCCACAGGTGTGGTTCTCTATTGGAGAACTATTATCACCTTTCCCCAGCACCCTGTTGGACTAAATAAACCCAATTACTCCAAAGTATATTTTCAGATGAAAAATTTACAAATAAGTTTAAACGGTATTTTTCATAGTACATATGAAGGCAAGAATGTTATGCCACTGTTGCAGTCACTTTTCACAACTGCAGTTATTATTGGTTAGCTGAATAAAAACTGAGGGCAAATCAGGTCCTATTAACTCACAGACCCACATAATTTTCAAGTACCATTAAAAAACATGCTATTTTTCATTTTTGCTTGACAGAGTTACTGGAGTAACTCTGAGTCCTTCTACATTCAGGAATTATTAAATTTATCCACACTTAATCCACATTCCAAAAATAGGAGGAGGAGAGTGGGATGGTCGTAGAAACCTGCCTGCATAATGAAACCTAATCCCTCACTTCCCCTGAAACATCAAGATTTCTGTCAGTTTTCTGACTAGCATACCAGTTATACCCTGTTTGGCACTTATCACAAGAAGATAGGTGTAGAATGCCCAATTTTTCAGCTTCTGAAGTTGCACCCATTAAATACAGTGGAGAGTATTTCTTCCTCTTTGCATAAAGACGATTGAGAGCACTTACTAAAGAAAGCGCTAGGAGCTGGGGAGAAGGAAGGTGACAACAGCCCTAGACATCCTTAGCTAAAGGAGGAAGGAGCCACCACAAGAACCTAAAGGAACAGATTCATCCTTGCTATGGGCAATGCTGCAAGAACTCTGATGTTTTTTAGTTTCAGTTGGCAGTGGGATAATGGTATAGAGGGGAACAGTTTTATAAACCATTTGTATTCAGGATTTTTTTTCTCCCCTTCAAGAAAATTTCCCTATGCAATCTGACCTCCATCAAAAGTCTGCCAGAAACACACTGCTCTTTCTTTACTTCAGTTTTTCTATTTTTTTCTGACATGCGTGTTTGAGCAATATTCCTTTGGTTTGTTATAGATCTTATTTAATATTTTAATTACTGACTTTGGCATAAACTTAGAAGTATGCTGATCTGGTTTGGTGATGATAAAGGTGGGGAGGCATTGGCTATACAGGAGAGGGCTGTACTATCAGAAAAGAAAAACTGTACTTACTCCCCGGGGAGTGGGAGTAAGAGAAAAGGGATAAAATTTAGCTGCATTAACTCCAAGGTCATGCATTACAGACAAATAACAAGAACTTTGCTATAAAATACACATCTCATCAACTGCAAACAGAGAAGGAAAATGGAAGACATACAGTTTGAGCATCAAACAACCGGACAGCTACAAGCTGCCAAGATAGCAACTGTGAGAAAGGCAAATGTGATTCCATCCCATTCAATAATGTTTATTGTTCTTATTAGAAAATTCTGAGACTTTTATTAACTGAAGTCAGCAGATAAACACAGCTTCTGCAACCTTCCTATGTTCCAGTAGGGAAATATATCATGTGAAAGCTGCACCACTTTTGGTGTAACATGTAAAACACAGTCCAAGCAGCAACCAAAGACAGAAGGTTAAAACAGTTAATAGAGGGACCTGCATCAAAACTCTCATAAGGCACCACAGTACGAGAGATAAACATAGCTTGTTCTTGCAATCTGGTCATTTTATGAGTCAAGAATGTCTTTAATTAACACAAAATGTAAAATGTGAAAGTGTTCGTAAATTTTAATTTGAAATTGTTGAAAAATTCCATGCTGTGAAATTGTCCATTATCCACATCATGCCAATACTTCAATTACTCATCCTAACTCAAAACAAAAACAAATGCCAAAATACTGAGATTTATCACGGGATGGGAACTCTGGAGTTTCTCAAATCTGCCAGTTCACTATTGCAAAGATTTTAATATGTGGATAAAACAAACTTTGGCATGACTCTCAAGCATGAAATATGGTCTTCCAATGACCACATGCCATTGTGGGTGACTAACACATCTTGCTAATAATGATTATTCTGTTTCAGCTGTGACTAGGGAAAAACACAATAAGATGCTCTTACTAGCTATTCAGTACAGTTGATAAGTTGATTCAATACAGTTCATAAGAAGCACCGTGGCAAACTATTTAAACAGGCTATATGTTAAGTATTTATTAGAATCATAGAATCATCAGGTTGGAAAAGACCTTTAAGATCATCGAGTCTGACCATGAATCCAATACTGCCAAGTCCACCTCTAAACCATGTCCCTGAGCAGCACATCTACACGTCTTCTTAATACCTCCAGGGACACTGAGTCAACCACTTCACCGGGCAACCTGTTCCAATGCTTGATAACCCTTTCAGTGAAGAAATTTTTCCTAATATCCAGTCTAAACCTCCCCTGGTGCAACTTAAGGCTGTTTCTTCTTCTCCTATCATTTGTTACTTGGGAGAAGAGACTGACCCCCATCTCGGCACAACCTCCTTTCAGGTAGTTGTAGAGAGCAGTAATGTCTCCCCTCAGCCTGCTTTTCTTCAGACTAAATAACCCCAGTTCCCTCAGTTGCTCCTCGTAAGACCCTTTCTAGACCCTTCACCAGCTTTGTTGCCCTTCCCTGGACACTCTCCAGAATCTCAATGTTTTTCTTGTGGTCAGGGCCCCAAAACTGAACACAGGATTCAAGGTGGGGCCTCACCAGTGCTGAGTACAGGGCAACGATCACTGCCCTAGTCCTGCTGGCCACACTACTTCTGATACAGGCCAGAATGCTATAGACCTTGGCCACCAGGGCACACTGCTGGCTCATATTCACCTGACTGTTGACCAACACCCCCGGGTTCTTTTCCACCAGGCAGCTCTCCAGCCACTCCTCCCCAAGCCTGTAACGCTGCATGGGGTCCCAAGTGCAGGACCTTTGTCAAGTGCCTGGCTTTATTTAACCTCATACCATTGGCCTTGGCCCGTCGATCCAGCCTGTCCAGATCCCTCTGTAGAGCCTTTCTACCCTCAGGCAGATCAACGCTCCTGCCCTCCAGCAAACTGTCTGAGGGTGCACTCAATCCCCTCATCCACGTCGTTCATAAAGATATTACAGAACTGGCCCCAATACTGAGCCCTGGGGAACATCAGCTGTGACCAGCCGCCAACTGGATTTAGCTCCATCCACCCTCACTCTTTGGGCCTGGCCATCCAGCCAGTTTTTTACCCAGAAGGGTACACCCATCCAAGCCATGAACAGCCAGTTTCTCCATGAGGATGCTGTGGGATTGTATTCATTCACAAAAAGCAAACATAACCAGTTCACAAAACAGGGACTTACAGGAGAAAGAAAGTAAGATTTGTTGGGCTATTTATTTAAAAAATAAATTTCACTGGCTCTAATTTAGATGGTCATCTGCAAGGGAAATACATCTACTATGATTGCTTCCATGACAAATTACATTTCATCTTTTCTAAAGTAATGCTGAAAAAGAATGTGAAGAGGTTAAAGTATTTTGGGTTGTTGGTTTTTTTTTAATACATAAATGTTGCAAGAACGATAGATATCAACTAGGATAGATCAAACCATCTGAAATCACTTTACAGTAATATGGGCTATTGTCTTTTAACTAGGCAAGGTGAATATTCATATGGTCAAAAAGATCCTGTTGTGCTGAGGAGGAGGACAAGGTGGAGGAGGAGATGACCAAGGTTGTTTTGTCATTTGAAATGAATTATTCTCTGGAAATAGAAGAGTATTCTCTTTATGCTACTGCAAATCAAATCAACTCTGTGAGAAAGTTTTTATAGGAATGAATAAAACTGCCTTTTTCATTCAGTTTTAGACCCATTCCACCTACTTTTGAACACCTATCATATGAATTATGCACAGAGATGGGATTTAAATTCAAAAAATAATTTATCTACATATTTATTATGGAGATGGATTTCACCTCTATGATAGTCAGAGCAGAAAACATGTGAGTGAATTTTAGGGTATCTCTTTCATTGCAGATTTTCCATTAAACATTGACCCAGCCTGGCAACTGATCTCACTTAGCATTCATTGATTAATATTTTTAACTACTAATCTAAATTCTGATCTTGCTTGCAGTTAAGATAGTCTTGAATTAAATTGCTGTGAAGGGAGAATCAGATGCAATAAATTTACCGGCCTTCCTCTCCCTTGCAGCAAACAAAATGAACTGATTTTTGCCTTTTTAGTGTCAGAAGTGTTGCTCCAAAATTACCAGTTACTTGCTGTTTTAACAGCATTTTGTTAAGACTACACCTGGCTTCCTCTTTCAGCTCAAGTTAATCCCCTGTCACTTAGCTAACAAACCCGTGTGTAGTGAACAGTGCGCTCTGTAGCATTTGCAGCTTCCATCAGTCTACAAAGAATCCCAGGAAAAAAAAAAGGGGGGGGGGGGGCAGGGGAAACACCCACCTTTATTATGGTTCGTCATCCTTCTAACTCGTGTCAACTCTCCTGAATGCTCTTTTGCCTTACATTTGCCTGCCTGAGATCTAACTTACCGGTTCTGAGTTTGACTTCAGAATAGCAAATCCAATATTCAGCTTGTTATCTGCTATAGCCTGTACCTCAGTTCTTACCCAAAACCTAAAATCACTAAACAAGATCGTTAGCCATTTCCTAAATGAGCATCAGTATGTACACCATAAAGTGTTGCTTCCCATTACAAGATCAACTTTGCAGCCCTTCCCTTTTTAATTTTACTAAGCTAATCAGCCAGAAAATCATGAAGGTTTGAAGAGAATCTGGAGAGAGGGATCACTCGCTGCCCTACAGCACAAGGCAGGGCGGCAGGGGGGCATCCAATGAAGCTAGCAGGTTCATGCACAGGCATCTTACAACTCTCTGAACTTAGATTATGACAACGATGTCAGAGTCCTCAACATGTTTTCTGTTCAGTTTTAGCAAATCATTACTGCACAATATGGAAAGCTGACAAGCAAATGTTTTCCACTGGGAAAACAAACATCTGTAAAACACTGTATACCACATCAGATTTCTGGTTCATTAATCTAGAAAACTTGTCAATAGGTTAAAATAAAATAAAGAAAAAATCAGTACTCATCCATGGCAGACTTTATCTTGAGGCCTTATAAGCCTTACCAAGAAATCCATTTACTCTGAAAAAGTGTAAAACTATGTAATACCACCACATTAAAGAAAAAAAAAATACCAATGTGTGCCAAAAGAATTGAAATAATTTCTGGCCCAAAGTATGTTCTTAAAACACTTTCTTTCATCCACAATGTTAGACTGGTGCAGGACACCTAATAAATCAGAAAAAGCAAACATCACCTAGCATATATAGAGAATCTGAAAGACGTACTTTCTCAAGTTTGAATAAAATTGAAACAACTAATCTCCAACGAATATAAGCAGCTAGCAAGTCTCATTATTAACTGAAGGCTGCACAGTTTATGGTCAGCCTTCCACAGAAGAGGTATGGAAGTCCACTCCTTTCAACACAGTATTAAATTTTTTTTGCAGCTAAACACAAAATAAAATCACATAGCACCTTCTTTGGTACTGGCAGCATGCCTCCGTTAACAAGTATTATTTAAAGAAAAATCAATACGAATATTATTTCAGAAGTACTTTAAGATAATATCAGACTTCTTATTCCATGGATATTCATTAAGATCTCGCACACTTTTTTATTTCCGTTCATTCATGAGTGCAAAATTGTTCACTGCAAGTAATTTATTTAGATTAAATTGGAATTCCTGCATTCCATTTCTGAGCTAATCCCAACTTCTTTACGTGAATTTGTTATCTACTAATGTCAGCGTCTGAGCTTTTTATTAAATGAACAAATGTCAACAAGCAATTCACAATTTGTGGCAACTGATCTGATTGACTGACGCCCCTCAGCCACACTGCTTCATTAGAAAACATAAAATCAAGACATTTGGAGAACATTTCTGTTCATGCAGTATTCAGTTCTGCTAAAGTCTGTGGAGAAATCAGGGTCATCTTCATGAATAAAACCACAATCAACCGAGTATTTTAAGATGTAGTATCAGTTCCCAAAGGCAGTGAACCTGGCAGACATGGATATGCTTTAAAGATCAAAAGACTATAAATATGTAACAATATTGGCGTGTTTATGATTATCTGAATTGAGAACAAACTACGAATACTTGCAAGGAGGAAAAATTACTGCAAGGTGCGGGGAAACCCTGGTTTAGAACGATGCCTCTTCCTTAAACCAAACAACTGCTTTTTTTGACGGTGCCTGGAGAGACGCCAGAGCAGAGAAGCATCACATGTTTCTAGTGAGGAGAGTTTGGGGAAAACAACTGTGGAGATGACATCAATTCTGAGGTAAAGTTGCAGTTCTGGCATCTTATCTGTGGCATATGGATGCTCACAGTGAGGTATGCATCGGCGCACAGACTATACATGTGTTGAAGGGCTTAAATTTTAATGTTGTTGGTTTTGAGGCTGGGCATTATAAAACTTGGACTTGCTTTTACCACTGTTTTACACACACACACACACCCCCCCCCAAAAAAAAGGCCATGATGAATAGACAGTAAACTGTCAAAGGTCACCATGTTTCATAATTTTTTTTCCCTTTCATTTTACATTTTATGGTTCTTGAGTTCTAGCACAGATAACTGTGTATGTCAAAGGAGGACAACTTATAAGCTACAGCATTATGTCGTTCAGGTGATTACTTCACTCGTGTCAGAATTAGCATACAGGTCCGACCATGTATTTTGGTGGTTTATGCCAAATAATTTCTCTCCTGTTATCCCCTGCAGGTGAAATTCAAAGAGACAAAAGCTTTGGTTGCTACAGATTGAATGGTCCCTGTCAAAGTCCTGTTGTTGCAGGGTTTCCTAACCTAGAATTACTTTACAAGGAAAGCAACAACACCTCAGCAATCTATTCTCTGGGCAACAGATGCAAATATTGATGGTCCCCAATTGTCTGTGTGTTTTAAGGGATAGTAACCTATGACAGTAATGACACCATTTTCACATTCATTCCTTAACCAAAAGATACATTTGCAATGTGTATTGGTATAGTATTACATCCCCATTACTCCATCTTTCTGTTTTGACCATTTTATAGTCTAAGAAATTGAGCATATAAAATGCATATGTTGATCAAAACCCGCACATTTGAAAAATGGTCTCGGAGAGCTCATTTTCAATGATCTTTCCCACTGCATCATGCTAATAGATCCCACGTGCATGACCACAACCTTCCTACAGTAACGGAAGGTAAAACTCAAGGGAAATGTCAGTCTGTCCTGAAGACACATAATCCTCAGCAGTTACAGTACGTCTGGGCTGCTCCGAAGCATGCTGCTAGCCGAGATATCATTCTGAGCAGAACCTTCCCTACTAAGCCTGTCAAAAAAAACATGCATTTACCTTCCAAAACAGACTGTTTCCTAGGTCAGAAAGAGCTGGGAAAGGGTCACAGGCAACAAACTGCAGTCTTGGAACAGGGGAAGGAAGAATTGCGCTTTTCTTGCCTTGTTCAGATGAGTTTCTAGAGGTTTAAAAGCTAACCCAGACAGACTCCGGGAAAACACACCCTGTGCAGTTTTGCAAAAAGAGGGGTCGCTCTGAAAGACCTTTCTTAACACTAAGGTACAAAAGCGAGGCAAAGGTGAAAACAGGAAAACAACATGCTGCCACAACACAAAAATTCCTAAATTAAATTCTTAATGATTCACCAGCTCAGATTTCACAGAGCTGCTAGCTCAGACTCCAAAGAACAAGGAAGAAAAAAAAAAGATCCTCATAAAGTGGAGACGAGTTTAGTTTTTAAGAGCAGTAACCACTAAGTTTAAATGCATTTTCTGGCGATTACCAACTGGCTGAGGACACCGACAATGCAAGGCCAAATGAAGGATCGCTCACAACGAATGTAGGAGTATTTTCAAGGTATCAATCACGGGTTGTAAAAGCTGTCATTCTCACCCATTTTTTTTTAATGGAGGAGACAGGGAAACCATAAATATTGAAAAAGACGTTAGACAAACCAAAAACGAAAAGCAGCATCACTGTTCGGAAATACACGGAACACTTGGTTACCCTTTCTCAGAATAAGCCATCACTGTGCTGCAAAAAGAATATCGCTTGTGAAATCAGTGATTGTTCAGACAATAAAGGTCTGCTTACTGTGAAGAGAGGAAGCATCATAAAAATGCCTAAATGAAGAAGTCAACAGCAAATATGCAAGTTTATATGTTTATATTCTGCTTCACTGTGAAAGCACGAGGGAGTACATGCTCTTCCTTTTTATGCAATCTCAACTCCTACTAATGGTTCAGATGTTTTGTGCATACACAGATGAAAATAATATTCAAATCTTTGCAATTTTCCCCACACAACGTGCAGTGTCAGAAGATCACTTTCCCAAAGCCAACATTCTGGCTAGCAGAAGAGCACAGAAGAATCATTTGGGTTTACTGCGATAAAGTCAGCTCAATTTGTTGGGACTATAAACAAAACTAGGGTAGGGGATGACTATCTTTTTTATTTCCTGATTGACCTTTTCAGACAATATTCAGGACAATAAAACTTCTTTGATCTGAGTGACGGAAGAGGATCGGTAGTCCTTCCTAGCAAGTACTTGGACTTCCACAGATGGGGTATATGCAAACTGTATTTTTGCACTGGCTGCCATTCATAATTGGTGGTCTTTTCAAATGTGGCTATTTACTATGTGAGCAAGCATTTAAACATCTGTTACTGGCAGAATTCTGCCTGTGAAACTGTGTCCACCACAATCCCTTACACAATACAACGTACACTTGGACACACACCTAAAGACACAGTGGAATGAACACGTATTTGCTTCTCGCGCCACAGGGCTTCGGTAAATTTACTTGCCCTCCATCCAGAATCATTAGGCTTGTTACATAATCACACTTAGGGAAATGCTTTCAACTGAACTTGAAAACACTTACTCAATCTCAGATGTACTGCCTCCGCAACAAGCTAAAAGGATGACTTTGTGATATCTGACCCCTTGCAGACTACTGCAATATTTCTCAAGTATGACAATTCTCGTATTAACAGAAATGAAACCGTTGCTTTCAACTCTTACGAGGTCTATATGCAAAAAACTTTTTCAGTATTCTTAAGAGTACTTACTTCAAGAGCTATTCATTTCCTCCATTAGACATATATTTGTTAAATTTTAAAAGATAACCAAAACCAATGACAAAAATGCACAGTGGCTGACAGAAGAAATAACTGGAAAATAAAGAAATAACAACTCTCTAATATAATCCTTCACTATTAATAGCTCTTTTTTAAGTACAAGAAACCTGTGAAAATTACACAGAAGGATCATCTATTCATTCCAGCTATTCAAAACTGCTCCAGCACTCCTTTTATAGAAAAAAAAGGTAACGACTCAATTTATTGACAGAACAATGCATTAAGTACACAGAATAATAAGAGTACAGAGATAACGCAATACTCGGCAATGACTTCTCTTTCACTGCCCACTCTAAGTACTGAATTTTGATTCATGTAATACACATTCCCTTTAGCTTCCAAGTTAGTTAAAACTTGAGCAGACGTACATTGACCTGTGCATTATGTTGAATGCATGATATCACAAGCATCCTATTAATCAGCTTGCAGATTAACTACAGATAGATTCAAATACAGTCTCACTAGGACATACAATCTAGGTAAGCACTAGCACATAGCACTGTGCAGCAGGAGCACACCAGTGTGACAGATGGTGGCAACGTGCCGATATAATCACACAAACTTTTTGCAGGTTTTACGTCAGATGAGCCCTGATCTGGTCCTGTGAACTGAACGTTCACAAAAGGTTAGAGTGGATTAAGTGCTCCTGAACTGCATCTTCTGGTTCAGCTACGCTCAGTCTGCTCTCCGCGCTCCAGGAACGCCCCTTGATGCAAAGCAAAGAACTGAGAGAGGGGATCATCGGGACGCTTGTTCCACAAAAGTCACTCCCGATCCAAATTAAAACTTCAGTGTAGACAGACACACCTACAAATTGCCTTTTAAAAATAGGAATGGTGCAATACAATGTTATGAATAAAATATCAGTGCGTCTGTAATTGGAAACATGTAAACATGTGCCACTATCGGTAGTCTACTTAAGTTCATATTTAGAAGAAGAAAAGCTTGTTTCAAACTATTTTTTATGTAATACAATTACAACTTAGATATTACTGATTGTACTAAAACCCAAGTAATCTGTTTATTTACAGATGTAGCAGGCCAGTGTTAGTTCTCTGACGTGACTGTCCACAAGCGTTGAACAGCTAAACGCTTTGTCCATAGCTGATTGAATCAACGAATTTATTTCTGTCATGGATGACAGAAACAAAGCCTCAGTCACAGTATTAACGGGAATCAGATAAACACATAGGCTATTGTGAAAAATGTGTATTTTATCATCTATTTTCTGATAGCTGATGAAGCAGGTTTTGAGTTTGCAGTTCAATGCAAAACTCCTGGCTGCAGCAGAACAATGGTTTTTGCCACAAATTCCAATGTAAATGGATTTGAACAACTGTAAAACTTCAAACTCATTTTCTAACAAGAATGGAATGTCAACTGTGACAATGAATACTAAAAAAAAAGCTTTCTTCTTTTCTAACTAAGAAACGTGCAGGGAGAGCAAGTAACTTAGTACCTAAGATAGGCATTTGGACAACAGAGTCAGTAACAATTTCCCATGGCAAGGTTCAAAATATCTACCCTAAGAGCCCATTTCTCTCCATGTTTAGAGAGCCTCATGTGAAAGGGTATATCTACTCTCAATTGTTTTTTATTTACAGAGGAATGGTAGAGGAAATTTTCTTTGCTTGCTTTTGCAACACCCAGTTTTTTAATTCTGAACCAACCAATTGTTGAACTGAACCAGACAAAAATGAAGAAAATACTCTCCTGGCACTGAGTAAAGAATTTTAGCTGTCAAAACCCAGGTTATGCATTTCAAGTTCTGGTTAGTGGTACCCAAGCGAGGAATTTCATCCAGAACACTGGATTAAGAAGCTATAGAGCTTCCACAGAAAACATTCACTGCTTGGTATTAGTATTTATTTATGACTCTCTGTAGATCAACATGTATTTTGATAGGGACTGACTTCCCACCTTTTAGAGCAGTGTCTTGCTTAACAAAAATCTGACATCCTCTTTCTGGCCACTTGAGTATCGGATTGTCTTCTCCACAACAGCACTGCTTCAGCAGAAGGAGCAAAATGCTTGTTCACCCTAGAAGAGCCTGCGGTTAAATGGTTAGGACATTTTTTAAAGGGAAAGACGAGGTGGACTGAACCCCTTCAAGATGAAAAAGAAGCAAAAATCTTCAACAGGGGCTACGCCAGCTGGTGCAATGCCTGAAGACGACCATTCTCCACATCCACCAGCCACCTTGGCCAGCACCAAAAGGACGTCATGCCCTCTGTATCTCCTATCTTCCTACCTCACAGGAAGGCCCAACATACCTACCACAACAGTCCCAAATGAGGTCTCAGACCCACGTCTTCAACAACCTTCCCTATCAGCAGGAACTGTCTCTGCATGAAAATGCTTGCTGCTTGCCTGAAGGTGTGAGGCTAACAAGCAAGTTGCAGTTGGTGGCATAATGTGAGCTGGAGGACAGTCAAATCTACACAGGCAGTTTCTGCTCAAAGATGATTCTCATCCTCGTTCAGCTAAGCACTCCACGCTCATGTTCAGGCAGCTGGCACCACGTGCTGTCAGCAGCATGCCTGCATCTCTTTGGAAAATCCTCAGGTCCGGTACTAAAAGTCACAGGAAAGTAAGCAAAAGTGCAACTGAAAGAGGGACTGACCGACTTTAAATGCACCCCAAAGCAAAATGAGCAAGTGATTTTCAAAATAAACATGGCAAGCACTCTGTGTAACAAGTGACATCTGAGATGAACAGAAAAAAGCCCCCCCCCCCCCTTTTTTTAATGAAGGAATGGAAGGAAAAATAATTGGCATTTTTCAAAGCAAAAACTGTTTGAACTTCAAAGCATCAAGTGCAAAACTAATCCATTTATATAAAACGATGCTTATACAAAGGAGTTACCTGATTCCATCTCCTACTGCCATTACAAAAGTAGATGCTACTATGAGAGCACTCATAAATAGGTTTGACTGAGTAAGACATCATTCTCTACGCTGAAGTCTTGAGTCCAAACCACACACTGGATGTGCAAAGAACTCAAGGACAAAAACCACCTATGATCCAGCTCACACTGTCAATTCAAGGTATGCTGCAAGTACTGAGCTCCTTTCAGTTTCAGGTCCTCAGCAAGGATCACACAACTGAAAGACTGCCCATGAAGGAAAAGGTAACCTTGGAAGATCCTAATTTATCCTTCTTACACAAATAAAAATGCCTGTAAGGTTTCTTTTTTGTTTCTTTTTTTTTTTTCCTTTTTAATATTATTATGTTATTTAACCCTTGAAACTGAAAGAAACCCTTAGGGATTTGGTTGAAAATACTTCCAGCTGCTCTTGACCATTTAATAGATCTGCAATATGCCTACAGTAATAACATTAGACAGTTTCAACTCAAATAGCTACGTAGTGTGGTGCAGTTAGGCAAGAGTGTGCATGCTAAGTAAGATTCTGTTAACTAAAATTCCAAAAAAGGGAAATTCCTTTTTTATAATATTGCTGAGTATCAAAAAAATTGTTACTGAGTTTTGTCTTCACTCAAATACCATCTTTAGACTAATCCTCAATTCAGAAACTCTGTGCCAAAAGATACAGCATGGGTTATATAAGGCTAACAAAAGGTTTTAGTCTTTAAGAAAAATACAAGTTTAGCACCTAAAATTATTAAAATCTTTTTCCAGCAGAGTGTGGAAAATAAGCTTTCAGATGAAATACACTCAGAACAAAATTCCAATGCCGACAATTGACCAATGGTGCAACCTTCAGAGAAGGAACAGATACTTCTTGTAAAACAACGGCCAAAATTTAATCCTTATGGCATCTTGAACCTCAGTTGCGTGGTACACACAAAATCCCTTGTCAGAAATGGTCTAAAAGGAAGGTGAACTAGCCAGGCATTTGATTGAACATGAAAATAGCTGTCCTGGGTCAGAATCCTGCCTAACCCAGGATACTGTCTCTAACAGTGGCCAAACACAGATGCCTTGAAAAGAATAAAAGAATAGAGCAAACCTATATCAATACTGTCAAAGAATATTCTCCTAACATTCAACAATTTACAGTTCAATAGTTAGTATCTTCATGTTTAATCAGTCTTACTGCATTTTCTGAATGCAGACTTGCCTAGTTGCCCATTAAACCCATGTCCACTTTTAGTGTCCATAGCATCCAGTGCCCAGGAGTTCCACCACTTAACTACACACTGCACTGAAATGGCCTTACCTCTTGTGGTTCATTTTTTGCTCTCTGGCTTTGTCAGATGGCCTGCAGGGCTTGCAGCAAACAAGAAGAAAAGGGCAAACAGGCACCTCTAACCAGGTGTTCCACCCACAGCACTCATGGGCCCAGAGATCTGTGTCTTAGTCTCACTACAGGATTTACTATGGAGAGCAAGCAACCAAGTGGTTTCTCCTCCACCCTCATTTTAATTATCTGAACTGAATTTCATCCACCGTTTAAAGGTCCTATCAGTCCACTAAGGGCTTTCTGCAATTCTTCACAGGCAACGCTGTCTTTAAAACCCTCAATAATTTAGTGAAACCAGCAAATATCACTGTTCAACCCGTTTATTTATGAGCATGTTGAGCAGCACAGACACCTGAACTGATCCCTGTGGAACTCAACTCTTGAAAGATGGCTGCTTGCTCCTACCCAAGCTTTTAGTCATTTATTATTTTTCTTGGCGGCAGGACCTTCCCCCTCTTCTCCCGTGACTCCTCAGTTGGTCTCACAAGCCAGAATTACCGACTATGATGGCTTAGGGATTTGCCAGACCTACTTTGCAGAAAGGGCACTCCTTCCAAAGGGAAACTTCCATACTTGGCACCCGCTGTCCAAATGCAGGTCTTTGCAGTCTAACAAAAGACATCTTCCAATTCCTGCATTTGTTAGAGATATTTTAGGGTAGTGTCTCCTGTTGTTTATTTTAGTATTTTTTTTTTATTTACTGCATCTAAAGGCATCACATACCTATGTTTTTCAGCCTCACCTGATATTCTTTCACCATCACTAACTTAAGCAATGAATATTTTTTGTAGATGTACTCAAAGTCACCTCCAAAATTAGAAGGTTGGAGACAAGGTTACCAAGATAAAACAAAACGGTTTTATGTTACACTTAGGAACCAAGAGGAATTGTGGGATCTCCCTTACAGATTTGCTAAGACAGACCTGGGGGAATCAGAGATAAGCATCAGCGCTCTGGATGCTGGCTCGGAATGGATCTCAAGGCTAGCCTTGGGACCTAAGGACCAAGATCTTGCTGCCATAACCATTAGTGCAATTTTCCCTCAGAGCAGGTACCCCTCCGAGTTCTTCTCTCTCCCTTCCCTACCTCATGGTGTTTGATTATGGCGGTTCTTATCTCCTTCTTTCTGCTTTTGTTTTAAATCTTATTTCCTAGTTCTATCCAACAGCAAAGCAGACTTCGTCACTCACATCTCTACACTACTTGGGTGTGGTTATCTTCCTTATTCAAACCTTTTGTTAGGGTTTCAGCATCTACTGTCTCACCTTGCAAGGTAGAAAAACCCACTACACCTCAGCTTTCATTAACTCCCCGCTCCTCAGACAGGGGAATCCACATTTTAAAACCCCTTCCCAAGCTATGCAATAAACCCATCATGTATCACCAATACAGACCATTCTGAAATGAAGCTCACAGTCACTAGCACACATGCTGAAAGGATTCTAGGCAGACCACACATGACAGTATTAATTCAGGTGACAGAGCTGGTATCAACTGCTGTTATTCAGCAGCACACACTTCTTTTGTCAATTCTGGACACAAAACTGACACAACAATATTTCCTGCTTTATGTTTTTATGTTTCTGCATAGCTGTACAGTGAAGTCAAGTACAAATGTGGTAAGCATACATAAACCTATACCTATTTAAATCTGGCCAGCATGAAGAGCAATAGTTGCAAAAAGGTAGCAGCAGATGCTTAAGACGTAGCCAGCAAACCAAGAATGATCCTATTTTGTGTTTCTACAGCCTTTCCTGCCCCTATCAGTTACAGTACAGGTATGCTTTGTAGCAGTAACTTTCAATGCATGCCTTTTCTGCAAAAATACTGTACCAAGGCAACCATGTTATTACCTGCAAATTTCCCACAGTCATCCAGGATTTTAATACTCTATCACTGGCAAAATTAACAATTGCTATTTGTTACCTACTGATTTACAGATTGAAGTCATCTACTGTAAACCCTTAAAAAAGCTGTCCCTTTCCACTTTTTTTTTTTAATGTTATTTTCTGCCCACAAATTCAACATGAACTGACAACTGTATTTAGGGAGTAAAAATCACACACTAGATACAGGCAACAGCATTTTGCACTGGACTTCAGTTTTAAAAAAAACTGAACACTTGGGACCTCTAAGTTGCCAGGCAGAAGCATCAGGGCAGTAGTGCAGAATTCATGAATGAACACATACCAACTCACTCGTCTGCACTGCACTCCAGTGAAAAGATTCTGCTTACAGAGGCCTATTCATGGACTCCTGTCTCGGGTGGGAGTTTTGTAAGCACAAGGTCTAAAGGTGCTGATAATGGCGATAACGTTAAAAGGTCTCGCATGACGCGAGGCTGCGAAGACGCTGGCATTTTAGCACTCTCGAAGTGATGCCTACCATTCAGCTGATACAGCATTAGCTCTCGAGTCTGCAAATACACAGGTAACCTGACTAACGTAAGGGTGCTCATGTGGACCAGCCTCTACCGAGGCGGACTGATGCCCTCTCCTGAAAATCACTCGTTTCTCTGGGGGATGTGCACAGCTGGGCTCCCGGGAGGTGTTAGTTTTCCTTCGAAAGCCGACATGCCGGGGAAAGCCAGCACGCTCTCCCGACGCCGTTCACACAAACCAAAGTTTTGCCGCTCTCGCCAGTCACGGCGACGCAGCGCCGGCGGGGAGGGGGGACCGGCCCCGGCCCCGACACCCCCGATCCCGCCGCCCCGTCCCGTCCCGTCCCGTCCCGCCGCCGCCTCACCGTCCCAGCTCCGACTCCAGCTCGAAGTAGTGGGCCAGGGTGTCCTTGTTGGAGCCGTCGATCCAGTAGTCGGGCGCGGCGGACGCGGGGCGGCCGGCGGCCGAGGAGCCGGAGGAGGATGAGGATGAGGAGGATGAAGACGACGACGATGAGGAAGAGGGCATGGTGACTTTCAGCATGCCGGGACGCCTGCCGGGGGCTGCCCCCTCCTCCGCGCCGGCTGCAGAAAGCAGAGCGACAAGGCGGCTGGCGGCGGCACCTCACCTCCCTTGCTTCCTTCCTTCCTCCCTCCCTCTCTCCTTCCTTTCCTCCCTCCCTTCCTCCCTCCCTCTCTTTCTCTCTCCCCTCCTCCTCTTCCTCCCCCCCCCGCCGCGCCGCGCCGGGCCGGGCCGGGCTGGAGCGGCAGCGTCGGCGGCGGCTCCCCCCAGCCCGGTGGGGCGGCGGGGGCTCCTCCGGTGGGGCGGGTCCGGAGCTGCCGGCGGGGAGGAGCGGGGGGGCGGGCACGGCGCAGGGAGCCGCCCCGGGCGGGGGTCGCACCGCCCCCGGACCCCCCTTTGTCCAGCCCCGCTGAGCAGAGGGTGATCGGAGCCGCCGGCCGCGGGGCGCGACCGCGGTACCCGCCGGGAGGGAGGGACCGCCGGGGGCCCTGCCGTTCGCTAAGAGCATCCTGGCACAAGCGGTCACCGGGAGCGCAGCCGCCCTCAGCCCCACGAACGGCGGGACCGGGGTCCGCGGGGATGGGGGGTGTGGGGGGGTAAGGACAGCTTCACGGAGGGGGGAACGGCGTCCCGGTGTGGAGGGGTCGCTGCGGGATTCGGCCGGGATCGGGCGGCCCGAGGTGGAGCGGGAAGGATGCGTGGCCCGTAGCGAGGTGGGCGCCAGCCCACTACGCTGCACCATTTTTTGCCGGTTCCAGCTCTGGAATCGGTTATCAGGGTGCACCACGGGAGCTCAGGATTTCTCTCTCGGCGTTTGCGGTGAATTTGGGGGAGGAAGGTGTGGAGGCAGAGGCTGAACAAGACAGCAGTGGGAAAGAGACTGACAAATTATCAAACATGACTGCAAAAAAAAAAAAAAAAAAAAAAAAACAAAAAAACCACAACAGCTTCCCTTCCCACCACAACACTAAAAGAAGCCATAAAGAAATAAAATTGCCGTGCTGCAAAGCCACTCTGAGCGGGTTATGAAATCTGCAGGTTATGAAATGCATACCGTTATAATAAAGTATATTGTATGCCCGACTGTAAAAAACCTTAGCCAGAAGTGTCTATATAAGGGCAGTTTCTGTTGGTGTAGTGGTGAAATAAAACAGCAGCAGTTGCGTGTGCCTCGCATGCATAGTATGCCAGATCAATCCCACTCACATCCTCTCCATGCTATTACACCCACTCATGCTGTCAGGCAGGCACAGGCAGGAGGTAAATGGACCATGTGCAAGCCTGTACAGCAGAAGTGACAGAAGTATTGTCCTCTAATTTCCAACCACAATCCACTAGCCTGTTTTTAAACATTGTATTCCTTGCTCAGATAAAGCACACAGTATCCTTCTCAGTGTTGTGTTAATTCAGGTGTATTAATGTCTTCCAGGATCTTTTGTTTCTGCCCATAAACAAGTCTGTTTCTTACTGTTCCTTAGCTCCCTTACAGTACCCCGAGGGGGCAAGTAATCTTAGCTCTGAATCTCTTAATTTCTCAAAGACCTTAAAAAAGAAATGCTCCTCTCTGCTTAACAAGATAATAGGAGAAATATCTGCTAATCTGCTCTTTGTTAGTGGTAGGAAAGGATAAAAGAGATAAATGAGAGAGATAAAAGAGAGATAATGCCCTTTCCTCTCAAGTTGACTTTTTTGCCATTATAAATTAAAATGTAGATCCCCATCAGGATTTGAGATTTTATCATTTTCAAATCCGTATTTGAAAGTTGGGAAGAAGTAACCCGAAGTCCTGTTTTGCAGACCAAGTTCTGTGCAAGCCAGTTTGACAGAAACTCCAGATTTCCTTTGAGATGAACTTTGTGCCCAGAGCACCTGCTGTAAGAGGGCTGAGATCAGCACCAGAGCAGCAGACAAGCAGCCTTGTCCCTGTCGCTCATGCCTCCCCCCAGCTCCCCAGCTCGCTCTGTCTCTGCTGGTCAGTGTGGAACTTTTCTTCATAAAGCTTTGGTTGCTAGGTGACACTTTTTTCCTCTTTTCACATGACGTTTTCTGACAGTCTCCTTGGGAGAAGAAATGGTCACTGATGGTGGAAAGCACACACACATGAAATGGCCAATCAGCAAACTTAGAAGACAGTGGTATTCCACATCATATTTTTGTTTAGTCAAACACCTAACATATTCTGTAACCCAAAGGCCACATATGTTTCTGTTGTGTTGGGGGCTTTGTAACAATTATTTTAGAAAGATCATGTTTATCCAGGTACCTGCAACTGTATTCACCTCTCAGATGATCTAGATATGCTATATGATAATATATGATATGAACCTTTATGTGCTTCTTGCTAAAAGACATAGCACCAAGGGATAGTTTGGGTTTTTTTTGGTAATATGCTATATATGTGAGAGGCATTTGACTTTCCTTAAAACTGTGCGAAAGTGAGACGGATTGCACCATGCTGACAACCTAGCACTTGAAAACTGACTGGACCTTATTCTCCAGGAGCTCCACTTCCTTAAAAAATTAAAATAAAAATATCCACGTATGTCCATATGGAATTAAAGTCTTCAGGTTGCACACTGCATGTAACCAGCACATGAATACCTCTCTCAGTCTCCAGGAAACCAAAGGCAGCGTTTCAAACGTGCTGTGCTCCACTCGTATCAGTGGGAAGATATGCACTGTTGTTAATGGACATGAAGCTAAACCACTGCTAAAACTTCATTTGTGCATTTGTGACATACCATGTGTGAAATTTTATTATGGAGCTACAAATACCATAATTTTCCTGCCAACAAACCCAGGTTACAGACTCAGAGGAAAAAGGCAGGTCAAGGAGGCATGCATCTTTTGCAAGAGATGTCCAGCCTTCTGCCCCTCTCCTGCCACCCAGGAAGTTGATTTGGTGTCCTGGCGGAGGTGGGGTCAGTAACCTTTCTTCCCTCGTAGGTGCTGTCGTTTTGTTCTGTGAATGCGCTTGTCCTTTTGTATAGACATCACTGCATCAGGTATAAGGAGTCCACACTTTCCAGGGCTAATTTCAAAAACAAGTACAGGATAAGAACCTTTTAAACTTTACTTCTGAAACTTTTATACAAGTCTAGCAGCTAGACCTTGGGTAGAAACTTGAGAACAAGCAAATTCTATCCAGAGTTTTGAATAAGTAGTGCCCAGTTTTTGGGCGTCATTTGAAAGAGTAAGCTTAGGCTAATATTTCTTCCTGGACAAACTGCAGCATATATCTTCAAGATACTAAATAAAAATTATTTCTTTGTCTTATACTGCTATCTTTAAAAAAAAAAATAATGCATCTTCTTATCGAAGGTAGAAGAGGTCCACACCTGTAGCTGTAGTGTCATCTATAGGTAATACTGCCCTCATTAAGGAAAATAGGTGATCCAGTATGGATTCCACATTTGCACCCGTGCTAGACCGAATGGTTAGATCTTCTGAAACAAAAGTTGCTCAAACCATGTCACATGTAAGTCAGAGAAGTTCAAATCAGGGTAAATCCCAAAAGCTTTCTCTTCCCTTTCTTGTCACTGGTTTTCCATCCTGAATACAAAGCCTTGCATTGCATTTTATTTTCTACAACATCTTTCATCTCGTGCTCAGGTTCCAGTACCTCTGGATGACTATGCAAGCTTCCATTGAATGCCCATCAGTTAGGAATGCCAAAACCTTTTGCTAATTCCCTTATGTTTATTTATGTAGGGGAAGCCTTATGACTTGTATCGAACAAGTTCATCACAGCCTCTTCACTTATCATCTTTCATGCTGTTTTATATGTAAATCTAAGCCTACTTAATGATTTATAGAGCTGCTGGAGGAAGACGGACTCTTTCATCAGCTACGTATGTGAAGAGATTAAATCAGGTAAGAAGGAACACAGTGCAGGGAGAGGCCAGCAGAAGCGTGGTGGCAGTGAGGAGGTGTGTTTATGCAAGAAAACAAGAAGACAAATAGTGAGATCCTGTGCAGAGGGGCAACAGGGGAGAAGGACAGTAGCAACATGCCCTTTTGCCTCAACCACTACTTGTCAAGACCGTTTTTTTCCAATGTCTGGGAAAAGCAAACATATGAGTGGGGATAAAAAAAAAGTGATTGCCTGAAGGTGAACTGTTAGAAAACAATGTGATTCAGCCATCCCTGAATGACGTGATGTGGGCCCCAGGTATCAATAGGGTCATTTTATAGTCATTGCAGGAGGATACACAGAACAGTTATCTTCGCAACATAGCCACGGCACTTACCTTTCCTGTCCCTCTTTACGTGATTCAACCAATCCTTTGATTTCTAAAATGTAGAAGGATACTTGAAGCGTTCACTTTCATTTTGCAGGATCAAACAGCATCCTTTGGTTCACTAAAGAAAATAAAGCTGATCCCCAAGCCTACGTGAGTCATTAAATCCAAATAAACCAACCCCTTGAGGGCAGGCTTCACAAACCAGAAGTTACCTAATAGGACCCACAGAAGTTACACATAGCCCTTCCTGAGTGAAGCCCACTTAGCGGCTTCTGCCTCTCTAATCCCTGCTCAAAAAAAATCCAGATGGAGATAGTCTGCCATTATTAGGAGCTCAGGAAATTTCTCTAGGATAAAATGCTTCCTTTTTTCTAATGCAGAACTTTTCCTTTTTTTTTTTTCTTCTTGCCTTCTCCTCTCCTCGCAGAATGCTATTATGCAATTTAAATTCACTCCATCACAGGGTGATGGAAAAAGAACCCCTTTCCTTGCCCCGCCCACAAAAAAAAATAACCCATGAAGTGAATTCTAAAATGTACATGTAAGAATACAAACTTTCTGCCAGGGTTAAGATGATGCCAACCGCACAGAAAGTTGAAAAAACAGAAAATATTACGAAAACAGACATGAAGAGTCCTAGTGACTGTAGCCAAACACTCAATATAAAAAAGTTGACTGTGTTTAATGTTGTTTCTTTCCCTTTCAAGAAGGAAAAGACAATTTCATTGTTGTTTTGGTATTTGGAAAAATACATCTACATACAGGAAATCATATAAAAACTGTAAGAGGAAGGCAAAGTTAGCAGTTTCTGAGAAATAGTCATTTGTATGAAGCAAACTCACTTTCACAGGGTAGGCTGGAATCCAACCTCAATTCAGTAGTGAAACAGTCATTTTGGAGGAAGTTTAGAAGGAGGTTTAGGCATGAGAGCATTAGCAGCTTGGGTGGATATGCAATGAATTGAAGAACTAGGAAACCGTATTTAAAAAACTTATTTTTTTCTAATTCCTGCAATTTATATGTCGTCCAGTATCAAAGCAAACATGAAAGAATCATGCGAAGAGAAACCGCTGCTACCCACCTCATTTTAAAAGTTGCTCAGTGCTTCTGCAGGTCTTTTTGCTGATTTGTGAACAAAAGCCAGCTAAAAATTCAGTGGATCCCTCTGCGTTACATTGCCCAGCAGAGACAAGCAGCCTGAGCTATTTGCTTGATTTTCCTGTATAACTATACCCAGATTCAGCAGTGCAAGATTTCTTACTACGGATGTAAAGCGAACTCTTCACTGCCAGCATCTCATCACCTTATCTAGTAGTAAAGTGGGTTCGGTAGCTGGTCCATTAACAGAGAAGATAATAGCCATGGCTATAGTCATAGAGCTAGAATTCAAGGTTCATTCCTACTGCCTTGCCATAAGGCAGCTAGTTTACTAGCTAGACCAGCTAGTAGTTCTTGCCTTTCTATTTGCATTATTTTGCAACTTCCCCTCACCCCAAACAACAACAAAAAAAACATAGTTGTGTTTTGAAAAACAGTTGTGTTGTGTTGTATTGCGAAAAACAGTTACAACCATCAGTTCTGACTGTTGCTGTCCAGTATGGAACCGATCTTCTCCATTTCACTCATTTGCCTCGTATGTGAGTGGCTACAAGTTGAGAGGGCTCTAGCTGTAGCATAATTGTAACTGGGTTTCCTGTGACTTGAGCGCCAGTGAAAACAGTGGGAACCAAACTGGTACAGAAGAGGAAAAATAGCTATCGTCATTTACTTCAGAGATTTCTGATTGGATTGCTGCCAGTTCTGCAAATTCTGGAAAACTGCAGCTTTTATGAGCACGGAAATGGTTGTGGTTTGTTGATGTTGTTTTGTACATCTTTCTGATTAAACATCCAGATATGGCTTTGCTCAATTGCAATCTAATCTCTTTGAATGCCCTGCCTGATATTGATGATAACAGACTTGCTATGTGTTGGCAAAATGGTTTTTAGAAAAGATCAAACTGCAGAAATAAAACCCAGATGTTACAACATCATCCAATTTAAAAGTAAAGGTTAACTATTTATCTACGTATTTAGTCCAGGAGTAGACCGCACCTTTGGTCTTCACGAGGACAATCATTTCAAGTGGCAGACCTGATGCTTCTGTTGATGGATCTCACAATGAGATAGCAGTCATGGGGAAAAGCTTATGCAAAAAATCCAAAGGACTCAAAATGCCTGCACTTGAGTATTTTAGAGAATAATTCTTCCATTTACTCCCCTCTAGGCAGAATGTTTATGTCCTTTTTTTTTTTAACAAGTCCCTTCACTCTTTGGATCCACATGGCCCTAGTCATCACTACTGACATCTCTCTGACACAGGCTGACCAGACACACACAGCAGAAGAGCATCCTTGTCCCAGGAAGTAATGTTTATAAGCTTATCTGCAGACAAATGCAGAGGAAAGGATTAGGGAAACACAATCTTAGACTCATATTGTCTCACCTAAATGTGGTGCTGATTTCAAGCCTGCTTGAGGTTACCTCCACTTTGTCTCCTCAGACATGTAACGCTTGCCTAACTGCTCAGCTCTTCCACAGTTCTTGTACAAAAGCCCTGGAGCTCCAGGACAAAACTGTGGTCACTCTGGTCATATTTCTCCATCTATCCCTGGATTTGTCCACAACCATACATTTTTGGTTCTTGAAAATTTACTGCAACCAATTTAACTCTCAGGAGCAAAACCACGTTAGTTAGGCAAGCGAAGGACTTACAGCACTACATCTGCTCTCTGATAAGCATCCACATAAAGACTTTTACCCTGTATTTATTACAGTTCAAGAGTATCTACTGTAATTCAAGAGTGTACACAGGGATACCTTACACTAAACTGCTGATGAACTGCAAGGTCTTATTATTCAGAAGCTCAGAATCATTAAACCTACTGATAGAGGTGCAGGGCTATACACATACAGTGTAGATAAATTCTGCAGTTTTCATAAAAAAACAACTTTTTTGGAAATATCTAACAAATTCAGTCATGATTCAAGATCATATGAGATTATACTTCCATAGAAGATATGCTACATTCTGTAAAACAAAAAAATCTGAATCCCTCCAAGGCAAAACAGAGCTTAGCATTTCTAAGTCATAGCACTGTAATTTCTTCTCTAGATGATATACATTTATATTCGAACAAGTTACACCAATAAAATTCTGCATTTCCAAGCACAAGAGATGAGTTTTATTTGCACTTTGTGAAAATCAGCTGCAGTTCGTTTTGTATAAATTCTCATTTAGCTAAATTTTTAAAATCTGTCCCCCTCATTTAATTACAGTAGTGGGAATCAACAATGATGATCACATTTGCAGACTGAACAAATGTATTATTCTATTACTATACTTGCCCCTTCAACTACTGTTTTTCCAATAAAATTGAACAAGGATTAAAGGAATTATAAAGCAATCTGGTAGAATTTCCAGTGGAGCTAGGTGAATATCATGTATAGAGACCGTATTTCAGAATCTCCATCTTCATGTCCCAGCATGACCTTCCTAAGTCAAAAGCAAAGCAAAAAAGCAGAACAGTTTCATTACTTACGTGAACAGTTCTCCTTGTTTATTTCCCACTCAGTAGTTTGCTACTATATATACCCTTACCATAGCTTAGACCCTTGATTTATGTAATGTATCTAAAAGCTTTGGTAACATTCGACTTGTACAAATAATTTTGCAAGGACTTATGATTTCCTTTTACTGCCATTAAAATTTTTAGACGCACAATTAGGGGCGTTCTGGTTTCCTCAAGTAGTATTTCTGATTTTATTTTTTTTTAATCTGAGCTGAAATGCAATCAGTGAAATACTGAACATTGAATTCAGTGAAGAACTCTTCACTAAATCAAAATGCTATGATCACAAATTAGTATATTGTTCAAATGAGTCTGTCCATTTTTTTTGCTTAAATATTCATTGATGTTCAAAATATTAAAAAAAAATTAAAGCTGCACTGGGCCAGTCTTCATGGCAAAGCTGAGTTCACGCAGAGGATATAAATGATCTTTCAGTAAATGACAAGATATATATGTATGTAAAAAATCATGCATAATTTGGATGCACGTAATTATTATAGGTGTACAGAAAGCTTTCGTACTTAGAAAACAATTCCTCCAGCTTCCGTAGAGCTCCTGTGCAGCAAGGCAATATTAAAATCAGTAACCAGTATATGGAAACAAACAAACTGAAATATTGAGCACTCTCCAGGCCTATTCTTGCTGCATGGTTCTCAATGCTTCTTGCCTTCTGTCTCCTAGATAGAGGCTTTTGATACTATTTTTTTCTTTTGTCTTGTTAAGGGTTAAACAATTATTTGTATGATTCAATAATACATCAGAAACTGCTGTTGATTTTGTTTATACTTATGCAATGTCAATGAACTCTAAGCACATCAGCAGATATAAGTGGAAGACATATTTGGCCAGACATCTTGAAGGAAGTTTAAGATTGTCGCCAGTTCCCTTCCAGTGTCAACAGTTCTACAACTGATTTCGAAAAGGGTGGGATTTTTTGCAACATCGGATGAGACGTTCACTGATATTCCTATATCTGTCTGCTAACCAGCTAGTCTTGCCTTTTCCTACACAAAGTTTCCAGAAAATAATCACACAAGACTTCTTCCATTTTACTTGCCACTTTCACATTTCTCTAGGAGCTGTAGAAGACACGTTACAAAAATGTCAGCAGTTACGTAGATAAGCATCTTAACTCATATGGGGAAGGAAATGTGAGCTATCTAAAGTGAGCTGAGGAATAGCAGAGCTCATTATGTTTCGCTGACTGCATTTGGAAAGAAGTGCTTTCAATCTGGAATGAGAGAAAATAACAAAGAGTCTCTTCGCTCTTCAGCAGAGCGAGGACACTGTGTGTGTGTGTGTGTGTTTGCTCTTCGTCTGAGACTCGCTCCGCAAGAGACTTTCTGGTTGGTTGGCCAAATCCCACATAAACTTATTCAGGGCAACTCGAAATTAGTATTGTTGGGTCTTGCAGCAAAATGCAAATGGCTTATTTCAAGTAATCAAAATACTTCATCTGACTCAGTTCTGGTTGTCTCTTTCAATGGAACTTTTATAACAGTGAAAGTTAGTTTCGAAGCACAACGTTTAACTTCAAAAGTACCTACGCAAAACATTTGATTGTTTCCAGCATTTTTTTTAAATAAAAAATTATTTACTGAGTTCAGCTCAAAGAGTATGCTGGGTTCCTCCCAAGGCTTTTTTTCTGTGGAGAAGATTTTGGTTAAAAAAGGTCCCCATTTCTATGACAGACAAGCAGCAGCAGCACAGACAACTAAAAGAAACTTTGTTCCCAGCAATGTAGAGCTTAAAAGACAGGAAAGTGATGAACCATCTGTTTGGTAGATTTATCTTGGCTGTGGCTTTTTACATCTTTCAGAGTCATGCAGCTTAACATGGCAAAACACAAGATGCTTTTGGGTAGCACTCGCTGCCATTTTCTTGGGTAATTCTTCCGTGTTGGGAAGACTGTTCAGCAGGTCACGAGAAGAGAGACCAAGGAAGCCTGCATCGGCTACTGCAACATTCAAACAAGTGGAAGTAATAAAAAGAAACGTGAGTGCAAGTGCTGTGAAGGTGTGAAGATTTTCCTGGCGTGATGATATTTAGAGTTTAAGGGTAACACAATTGGGTTAGCACCTTGTCATGAGAAGGACTGAGTGAAGCGGATGCTGTAGCATCACCATAAATACTACATCCCCAAATAGTATTTTTCTCAACAGATCTACAGTTATTAAGTAAGAGACTGATTTAATACTTTGGAAACCGCACAGGTCATCTGTGTCTTGATCCATTAGGGATCCATTAGCCTTCCTCTGACCCTAAAATTGTGCAATATTTCTGAGCAAAGTCTTGAAGTTCTTACAGGCAAGTTAACTTGGAGGCCACATCAGTCACCCTGTTGTGAGAGAAGAAAGTTAGGCAAATAGAATACGGAAATTCAAAGTATTCTTGGCTTTACAGCAATTCACTTAATTCTATACGGGATGCTTTTCTCAAACCCCCAGACTTACATCTGGGCTTCCATCTAACCTACCAAACCCAGAATTTTCCTGTGAGAATCACTGTGACGTGTAAAATGTTTAAAACAAAGCAATGAAGGTAGGTCTGAAGAATAACAGGCCACTCAGGAAGACAGGTAAAATTGTCTTTATTCTAACTGGACCATGACAGTAAGCAAGCTTAAGATACAGTTTTAAAAGTGTATGTTGTGTTTATGATCAGCTTCTCTTAAAGAATCTAGTCTTCCTGTTGTACTATTGTCAGATTTGTAAATCCTCAGCAATTTGGTCAAGAAATTTAGTAATTTTGTAGAGCAACATGCCAGTTTATACACCTAGAATGACATGCTTCTGCAGAGGTCTAATGCTGTTATTATATCTTCGCAAAATCCAACAATTTCAACACAAACTTGTGCTCAAGACCACTTAAGGAAGTGTTTTTCCTCTAGAATTCCCACTCACCACGACTTACGTATTTTCAAGGATGCAGGCTATACCACTGATACTAGCCTAGGGATAGATTTTCAGAGCAAAAACCTTTTCTTTTTCTCTAACTGAGCACAAGAATCACTCTCTCAGCAAAAATATAAATTTTCTACTATGGTGGTGCATCTGGAAAAAGACAGCGCCAAAGACTGCAAATGAGAAGAGAAAAGCGGAATGAAGTTGTGATAGCCAGACTAGAAACACAGAACAGAAAAGAGACAAAGAGCACTTCTGGAACACCCTGTATGCAACGTGTGCTGTGGCAAATTAGAGCCAGGCAAACGGGAGGCTGAATGCCTGGTCCCACTCACGTCAGTGGAGTTTGTTGCCATGGACTAAGGCTAAAGTGACCGGTGCAGATGGTATCCGTACAGACCATGCACGGTTTCATAAATACAGCTGCATGTGACCAGCTCTTGTAAACAAGCTAATCTGCCTTCGGTTTGGCCAGGGCAGCACAGAAGACTGTGCTAATCTGCTGAAACGACGTGAATTGGTTTCAGTTGAAATCGGATCATGACCCAATCTATGGGATTCTGAGAGTGCACCTGCGTTATCAGATCCCCTCCCTTGTAATCACAGGCAATTTTGTCATGATATGTTCTCCCCAGAAATGCCTCTTTAAAGTTTTTAACACAGGAACAGACAATCAGGTGCTTCAATTCCTTCTGACTGATTATAGGTGTCTAATTAGCATGTACTGCACCAAGAATAGGGCGGGTTCCCCTCTTTTCAGCTCCAGTTCACTTCCACTGCATACGCATTCTGGAAAACAGGCTCTCATTCTACATCTAATATCTTTATTTAGCAAGGCATAAAAAATGGGCTTCAATTCATGCCACTGATTTTATTGGAACTTAAGCACAAGTCTAAGTGTGTACATCTTGCTGAACAAAGTCAGAGGCTAAGTGGATTGGTGAATACAAACTTAGGTCCTGACCCGCCCAGTATCAAAATTTTCATATTTCAAAGAAACAGATTTAGTTCCATGCCAACTGCTTCAAGCAGCCCTGCCGCCCCTCTCCCCCCAGCTCCCCCATCAACTTCCTAAAAAATGCAGATACTTTAAAAGAGCAGCTACATGAATTGCAAACTTTTTTTATAGACTACAGAAATTTTCACCCACAACCAGCAATCTGTACCATGTTTTCTTAGATTAAAAAAAGTGAGCAAATATATGTATACATGTATATATTTAAAAAAAACCCAGAAGCCAAGAAAACAAAAAGGCCTCTGCCTAAGTAATATGTACCTATTACAATTTTCTGAAACAATCATGTTTACATACTGAATTCTTAAAAGTGATGATTTAAAAATGGAAGCACTGTCAACCCCTAAACAGGACGGAAGCAGCAGGAGCTCATATAAATTTCAGTGTGGAAAGACTCCAGGGACTGGCTCTACAGTTTACTGTACATTTGCTGGATAGATGTTCTCCATCTCCAAGATTTAATTACTTCATCGTAGTTCTAATTCATTAAAATACATCTATAAACAATCAGCCATAGTTCACATACTTGAAGTACAGGCAGGTTCAATTTTTCCGTGAAAAGGATAACGGACATACAAATAGAGACCTGCTTCTAGAGCTGAGTCATTTATATTTATTATTGAAAATAAGGAGTCCTGTGCAACGATGCCAAATTTAGTATGGTGTATTCAGCACATCAATACAAGACAATTATTTTCCTCTGCAGTCTGACATGGCAGTGATGCAATATATTGTGTGGGCCACGCTGGCTACATTTTAATTTAGAAGGCTAGTGGTTTGCAGATTGAAGAGGTACAAATTGCAAACCAGCTGAGGAGGCAGGAGGATCAGATCATTGCAAGTGACGGAAACCAACTTCCAGGCCCTGCCCTTGCTGCTGATGTCCTCTGGCTGCCGCACCAGAATGAGCATCTGCAGCTCAGAAAGGCAAGCACGACGTGGCCAGACCCACCACTCCCGCAGGGCCGTGACTGCCCCAGCACAGGCGGCACTGCCGTGCCTGGCTCTCAGGAAAAAAAAGGGTAAAGAGGCCACTTCGGATGGGACCTAATCCTGGCAGCGGGAAGGAGAGGTTTTTTGGTGGAGGACGAAGAGGCTGTGGAGGAACACAGGTGCTGAGACTGCTGTGATGCTCCATGGGGTAGGGGAGAAATGTTCGTCAGGGACCTCATTTGGGAAACAAAACAGACACTACGACAGACCAAATCTAAACTTCTCGGGCCTCAGTGTGGCTTTGGGCAACTTCCAGTGGCTGAGAGTCTGTTCCCCATGCTGGTCTCCCCCGCGTGCTCTTAAACTGCTTACAGTATAGCCAAGAGTTTTATAATCAGAATGCAAACTAGCAGATAAAAGCAGAAGGATACTAGCGGATACATGTGAGTTAGTTACAAAATTATCTTCAAGTGGTATCTCGTTTTCTCATTAAATGGTAGGTCAAAAATATCTGTTGCCTCCCAGCAATGTAAGGAGAGTACCACCAGTTAGATGCTATCAACATGCTCTTTCCCCCCCCCCTTCCCCATCCGGAGCTTCCTGATCAATTTATCACATATGGTTTATCATTAAAATCTGGCAATCACCAGTGAATTTACATTTTTACATTGCAAGCCTGCTTAACTCCCTGAAAAACTGTAATACTCGCACTTAGTGCTTACATCGTTGCTATTACTGACACAGCACATGCTCCTTTTGTAACAGCGTTAGCTACCATGGAATTTTATTCCCAGCAGGGGTCAAATAATTTATCGTGTGAAATTACCAAACACTATTTAAGACTATGAGATAGCAGAGTTGCTGAAAATGTTTTTTAGACTAAAAAAGATAGGGGCAGAAAACATAATGAGTTAACATGGCTGCAAATCTTTGCTGCCTTGCAGCAAGTGAGGTTCCCTTAGTTTGCAGACCCAAAGATTTTAAATGAGTGACACTCTTCTCCAGTTTAAAAACAAATCCTGAACAGATATTTTAATCTGTGAATGCATAACAAGAATTATCTAACACATGGCAGACAGCACACAGAGCATTATTAAAAACTGACTAGGTACCCAAGCTTGTCATTACCAGCATGACTGACTCTTGCAATATTTCGTCTTTTCCCTACAGCTCCAGAAGCTGCCACTGGACTGTAACCGAACTCAACTTTCAATTTCAAAGAGAAAGAAAAGAAAGGAAATTTTTATGGTTGTGAGTGACATTTATAGGAGAAAAATTGAAAAGTTAGCATCTTGAATGCAAGAAAGAAAAAAAAAATCAAGTTGTTTAATAAATCTCAAATGTTTTATAAATCTCAGGAGCCTTCTCTGAGGAGATGCTCCCACCCCTCCTCCGTCTGCCACCTCCAATTGAAATGAACGGCAATCTCCTATTGAGTGACAGGCTTTGGATTAGGTATCCAAGCATGAAGTCGGCTGCTAAAGAGACCACATTTTCTTGTTCAAGCACTACAGACTTCCTTCTGCTATTATGAAGTCACTTTTTAATACCAAATTCATGACTGATTGGGTTTTTTGCATTCAGTATCACAAATGATGCCTGACCTCCAGCTCCACTATATCCTACGTCAGATTTTCCTTTTCTTTCTCAGGCAGTATCTCAGCAATGGTGAAGTCATTGGCTTTTGCAAGGTAAGCCAATTCTTTCACGCAGCTATAAAGTGCCATAAAAATATCATTCTTAAAGCATGATGATGCTTACAACGCTGGAAGAATGTCTGGACTTTTTTTTAAACTAAGAAATTAGTCCTGGACAGACTGACCACATCTCCACCAAAGTGAATGACTTTTGTCCCTGAGGATCTTCCGGACTGGATGTGCCAAAGGTGGAGGAAACTGCGCGGTGATTCAGTGCTGTGGGCAAATATACAACAGGAACTTGTCTTAATCATCAGAAGTTCCAGATGTGAAGGGGAAATGGGTAGGATGACAGCAAGGTGTTAACTGTAAGGCCTAGGACCTTCAGAGCAGATGGGGAAGCAGGAGAGCTGCCTGCCACCTTGTGTGTCAAGAAGGAGTGGAGCTTACAGCAAGTCATTTTAGCAGATGGCTTAGGAACTGAATGTGGTTTTTAACACCTGATTTCTTCGGATCAAAGCACTTTCAGACCAGTCCTCCTTGTAGATACCTTCTGAAAGACAGAAAACACAAAAAACCAACACCACGTCTGCTACCTGCTGCTAGATGGCTACCACATCTGCCTGCCGTCTGGGTCTCATCTATGACCCCGATCTCCCTGGCTGCAAAACAGACTGTGCCTGTCTCGCAGATTCTTCCCAGATAGTATTTTTGGATATGTTTTTTCCTACCTATCCATGTAACCCAAACTATTCATATCTCAATTAATTCAATTTCTGTTCCTGGGCTTCAACAAATGCAATGTAGCCCTACTCAGAATGGTGCTGGTAGAAATCATTTCCCTCCCAGACTGTTGGTTTATTTATATAACTCCTCTGGTTCAAGTCATCACAAATGAAAATTACTTGATTGTGCCTCTGAGTACCTTCAGAGCCTATGACCACACTCTTCACATCTCTCACTCACCATAAAGATGACAAGTCCCCCCTTAACTAGACAGGACCAGACATGGACATTCACTGATTACGTCCGTGTAGAATTTCAACACTCTCCCATGATCTGCCCACATGCATGGGGTGGCAGTCTTTTAACCACCTGCCATCAGAAGATTATTTCACTGTCCGACATGCAAAAGGCCAAACATTAAAATTATTCATAAATCTTAATATGCCTAAATTCAGCACTTAGGATCAAGAGCTGCCACTATGACTTTGTAGCAAACCACATGCTTCTCTGGCTTGGGTCAGGTCCAGTGATGTTTCCACTAGTTCCTGTAAAAGAAATTCCTGGCAAACGTTTTTCTCCACAACACACTCGATCTGAAACAATCCAGGTTATTGGGAAAAGAAGGAGCCTTGGAAGGCATCCAAATTACTCAATCATTCTGACAGTTATGGGAGGCCAACTGCTGGAAAGATTTTGTGAGAGTGAAATGAAACTGTTCTAATGAGACACGTATAAGCATAATACGATACACCGGCATAGAGCAGGCCACAACCTTTAGGTGCCAAAGTATTACTTGCATGTTGCGCAGGATGTTCCCTTTTAGTCTGCCACTTTGTTTTGCTCATTTTTTTTAAATTCCCTTGAATTCCTGTTAACAGTAACACACCGAGCATTGCTTCACTGATGAAGGAACTCAGGAATACATTACTGGTTTATTTATAGGCACTGAGAGATGGTGACAGATCTGAGAAAAGAACTTACAACTTTCTGTTCCAGTTTTGCATGCATGACAAGAAAATTCTGCTTTTCCACAATGCCAGTCTTAACTACAAGTTTTTACCTTCTTTCAACTTTGCTCCTTCTTGTGGTGCCTGCCTCGTGTATTTGTCGTTACAGGAGTGGAACCAATCATGGGAATTAGAAAGACTTTAGGCAGCTCCAACTGCTAAACAGATAAAAAGATCAGACAAGAGCAGCCTGAAGTGCTACTGAGAACAATTACCCTTAATGGGAACAAATACAGACCATACTCTGTAATTACCATTAGCTTTGGGTCAGCACAGAATCTAGCATAATAAATGTCACATATAATTTACCAATACCCAGCATTCACTTTACAGCACTTGAACATTAACATTGAATATGCTTTTTAAAGTTTGTACAGAGTCCCAAGGAAGTTAGTGTGTTCTCAAATACCATAAGTGATCCCATTAAATAATAAAAGCACTTAAACACGTATGCAGAAGAGAGAACACAATCAGCTATTTATATTCTCAGTGATTTTTCTACCCATTTAAGTGTTAAACACCACGTCCTACTTTGCAACACGGGTGCTTTGAGTTAACAGTCCATGGCAAAACATGCTTCACCAGCTGCCAAGCTCACTCCTCTACAGTGATGGAGAGAAAGCGTGCATTGATCGTGGCATCCCAAATGGATTTCTGCTAATGGCTCCATACGCTGCAGAGAACCGGCAAAAGCACAGTCTCCATCTTTGTGAGGGTCTGAGCAAGGTGAAGACCTGCCCTCTTGGGCCAGGATCTCATCCAAAGCATTGTTTACGATAAAACTTCCAAGGAAAACTATTGTTATTGTGAAATGGTCTTCCCTGCAATGAAATGAAATGGAGATTTTGGAGTTTGACAAGCTAGGGCATATTACAGATGAAAATGTTGATGCATTCTGAATGAGGTGTTTTGGCTTTTTGCTTGGTGTTTTTTATTTATTATTATTTTTTTTAATTCCAGAAGCAATACTTGTTAGTTCATGAAGCACCTGAAAAAAACAATTTAAGTTTGTTGCGCGCAGTTTGTCTCTCATTTCCTCCTTTGTGAACATTTTTTTAAGATACATTTAAAAACCAGGATACAGATTCCAAAAAGTTTGCCTGTGTTTTCCTTCCAGATCAATACACTGACAGTTAAGAGGATGATGCAGCCAGTGACTTACTCTCTGATGTTATCCCAAGCTGCCTACAACTCAAGAAATAATCAGCCTTCATGGCTGTTTATCAAAGCAGTCAAACCATCAAGTCATATAAAAATTATTTTTCATTTTCTAAATAAGATTGCCTACACTGCTCAGTGTTTGTACCTACTTATATCTACACTGCTTAGGTAGAAGTTTTTTCCTTCCCATTACAAGGTCATCTTTGCAACCGTTTCCTCTTTAATTTTACCCAATCTAAAGACCTAGAAAATCAAGGGGGCGGGAAACCCAGGATAGATAAGGATTAGTTGTTTGCTACTTTTTTCAGCAAAAGAACTAAGGGGAATAAGATGGAGTTATGAAGCCTCAAAGCAAGCAGAAGGAGGCAGCTGTGATCAGGCAAGCTGTGGAACTCCTTGCCATTGGATACTGCAGATGCCAAAAATGTAGATGGATTCAAAAGAGTCCAGGCAGATTAGTGAAAGAAATCCACCGTTCAATACTCCAGAGCAGTTAGAAACCAGCTTTGCCTCAGACAGTCCATTGATTTCAAATTGGTAAAGGCTGAGAAAGTATTTCAGAGGAGGTATTAGATATGATTGCTGGGTTTCACTGTTCTTCGGCATCTGCTTTATGCCACTTTGGTCAGATTTAACAGAGCCGTTACTATTGTTACATAGAAGTTTCACATTTTTTATCGCAGCATAAAGCAAAACTTAGGACAGCAGATCGGATAAAAATATGATCTTACTGAAGTGATTTTTCCCATAGGCTATTTTCCTAAATAACTGTTCCGTTCATCGCAACACGCAAAAATGTTGGCCAAGAAAATCTGCTGTGTGGGCACTTTCTGAAGACTGATGGGTTTGAGTCACAGTAAGGCATTTGCACAGCTAATTAGTTAGTTACTAATTGTTTATGTATATATCCTGAAACCCACCAAATTTGGAACTCCATATGGTGCCTCAGTGCGGCCTAAGAGTCGCAAAGAAGTCTGACATGGGGTTTCTGATGCCACGTGTTACGTGTGTGATTGAAGTTATATGCAACTAAACCCAGAAACTTAGGGGAAATGTTAGGCCACTTTAATAATGCATCACACTACAAGATTCACAGATAATGAATAACCTGAACACCAAGCACACTAAAAAACTCAGGCATATGACAAAAGCATATATATCTTCTTGCCTTTTTTTTTTTTTTTTTTTGCTCCTCCATGTACATTTACAACCCTTCATTATATGAACTCTGGGGATATGGCTTGTGGGGTCTAAAGTGAATAGTCAGGGCCCCACAGCACAGGAAGTGAAGTAAATGCATGGCTACATTTCCTCTTCAGCTCTTTGGCCCCATCATTTAAATGTAAACTTCCTTTCATCATATGTAAAAAGAATGAAATGGCTGAGGGACAGGGCCACGCTCTATACCCTCACTTTGGCTATCCAGATAGTACCCTTCATAGGGGAAAGGAGAAAAGAGAGGGGACAGCTTTTAACAACATTATGATTAGATTTGTCAGCACTCACATGACAACACGATGACTCACATGACTGGAGTGATTTGAATTCAGAGGGCAATTCCGCATTCATTGCATTTCTGGGCAGATTCAAACGCAGAGGTTGCTACCTCTCCGCCTACAAATACGAACACTACTACATGAACGAGTCTTACTAGGAGCCAGACTTGACCATTTAGTGTTCTTTTATTCTTGCTAGAAAGAAATTGGCTTGGAGTAAAGCCCTAAGCCTTTGACTGGATGGGTAACTTATTTTGCATAATGGTGATCTATCACTCTATTTTCCCTATAAACCTAGAAGTGCGGTTTGGAGTTAACACAGCACTGAAGTCTTTTGCCAGAGATGGAGAAGATAGGCTGAGTTATTAGGAACTCCTAGGTAAAATGCTTGAGCAGTGGATATTCACAAGAACACCATTGGTCAGATCTCAAAACCACAGGTCACAACACGGAAACTAAAAGACGGGGTTTCCTCTTGTTCAGTTTACCACGAATGCAGAAAGCTTCATTTTCACCACTCCTCTTTCTCTACCCCCAACTTTCTCAAGACAGGACTAATACTGACCGATAACACAAGGAACCAAGAGCTGGAATTCCTCTGTCTTGTTCCTGATCATTCTGCTGACTTGTTAGAGGACATTCAGCAACAACAGATGTATCAAGACTGCAGGATGAAAAAAGCAAGAGATAGCCAAGCTAGCACTGAACTATTTAGGCCTGGAAGCCACAACTGTGAACCCAACCTCTAGTTAACACTCCTACATGACAACATACAGATATTTCTACACGGTACTATGCTACAGGGTCCATTTTCCTACATATCACGCAGTTCTGACAACACTTACCTATATTCATGGGTTGCTGTCAAGCTAAATTTATCCAAGTCAAGCGCTGTAAGTCTTTGGATGAAAGGACCTCCCATTCAGCAAGTGGAAATTATTACCAGCATTATAAAATGTGTGGGTGCTGCTTAGACTGAGAACTAGCTCTTTGTAACGTGGTTGCTAACGAAATAACAATGGGAAAAGAAGCACTTGCCTTTCAAGTTAGTCTCTAACAGGAACAGAAGCAGACTGTAACAAAGGATAATTGTTACAGTTTGAATCCTAGAGTGGAAATTTAAGAGATTAATGAAACAAATAAGATTTTTCCTTTATCTTAGTATAATCTGAGGAACAATCTTGTCATTTTAGTAAGACACCCTCCATTTTAGTTGAAGGAGAAAAGCATAACTAAGCAGTGTAAAGAGAGAACGTTGTTTAGGAATATGGAACATAGATGAGAAAAGGCTGAATTGACCAGATGTGTCTACAATGTTTTGTTCAGCTCTTAAAATTTCTGTAGATGATACATGGAAGCAGTGGGGTGAATACTGCAAGAACAATTTCACAGAAATTGAGAGAGGATTGACAGAAATAATTGGAAAGTTCACCAATTAATGCTAGTAAACCTTTGCTTTTCTGGTTTGGGGAGGATGATAGTTATAGCTAAGAAGATGATCTCGAGAGTGTCTTTTGGGAAAAAAGGTAAAAGCAGATTGGAAGAGGAGGAAAATTATATAATTCTCTTAAGAACAGAATTTTAATACTTTATTAGATTTAAAATCTGTTTTCATTTGTCTGTTGCTATCTATACTTATTTCCAATACATATTTAGGTTAATATTTGTGAGAGGCAAAAAGCGTGCGTCCATGTAGACTCATTTCAACAGAACAGAGACTGGAACATCATTCAAAACTATCAGTTGTCCTTTTCTATTTAAAGGCAATGGATTATTTCATTTAATATTCTCCAACGTACATAAAACAGTTAGTTAGATTTTCTGAATGTAGTTCTCAAGCATGATTAATTAAGATTCAAGGACTTTATTCAGCAATCTTGTCTTCATAAGCTTTGCAAAAGTCTCTCTTATTTAAAGCTTTTACCCCAACCCCTTTTCAAAATAACATACTATTTTGTTACGGAAAGACAGCAGAAAGTTCATTTATGGCTTATTATAAAAAAAATATTCATTTCCCCTGTTATTACAGCAGACTGTCTTGTAGCATAGAAGCCTGTTTCTTTTCAGTGGCTAAAGATTCACTGTAGATATCTCTAATCAACAGGAATCTGTCATTTTAATTGACAATTCACTTAGGGCTGCCAGTTATTAAAAGCAGAAAGCTAACACAGCCTAACAGCTACCTAGGCTATGGCACCTCTTTTAGGATTGTAACCAGTATTTAAAAGAGCATTTAAATCAGAAGAACAAAAAATCTGGACTAGCGTATAAAGCTGTACTTCAGAGAGGCTGTCGTAACCACCCTCGTGCTGATGGAACACACTGAGATGATAAGAATATTCTACCGCCGCAGTTTGGATTTGGCTCCCTCACATCAGCATTAGCATGAACACTCCACTCCCAGGCACCAGCCCACAGCTCTTCATAGATTCATTCAAATGAGGTTAGACTCATCTTATCTGAACCATTTTCAGCTGATGCCACAGTCACTGCATTATGTTTCTATTTGGGCTGACCAGGCATATAAAGGAGCTCGTGGTCCATGTTTAACTTGAGTATCCACCTACAGGGACAACTTGTGCTTCATCACAGAGCTCCAGCTGTGTTTCTTGGTCCAGAGACTTATGTGGAGTTGGGGTCATAAAGGCAGGTTACTTCAAGATTACTGGAGGCATCTCTAATGATCTGGGGCTCCAGGATTTCCTCCTCCACCACATCAAGATCACAAATAAGCTGAGGAATGGGTATCTGAGCTCTGCTATGGTTCTGCTGGAAAAAATTTACAAGATTTTTCAAAGCCTCTCCTTTCCGCATGAAAGGAAATGGCATGTGCCAGAAGAACAGCACCTCCTCAGTCCTGCCAAAATAGTCTGATTTATATGTGTATGCTATAATCAAGATTTATTCTTTAACTGCCAGGCACTAGGCTCAGTTAAGAAATTTTCTCATACCCGCAGAGCAGAGAATCTAACATGGTTAAACTTTCATTAGCACATACTGTTTTCAGTGCCATTATTCCTTACGATTAAAGTTTACTTCATCATTTTACCTCGAATATTTAATTGAGTTTTTGCTTTCATTTTGACAGGTTCAGTATTTTCTTTCTTTACAAAGTATATTAATCAAATACTTATAAAGTAGGTTAACAAATTTTCCAAACTCACAGAAACAGGTATTTTCATGAAAAAACACATCTTATCTTAACCTCTACTTTGTAAAGACAAACCTGTTTGGGTCCTGACAACCCTTAGAAACATTCAGTATATCTCACTAATAGCTTCCTGAAAGGGAAAAATTGGAACACTTTCCACATAATTTCATCAAGTAAATGCTTTGACAATATCCTTGTATTTGCCTGCTACATCATTTCTTTCTGTTGCCCTTTAAGATCGTGACATTGGCTATCACAATACCCAGATACGAATCCCAATTTACGTAGAAAACCAGCTGCAGTTCTCCGACAGGCTGAATTCCAGCTTTGGCTCCTCTGTTTATGAGGAAATCATTCCTCCCTGGTCCCCTAAGGAAGGCCAGGAGACATCTTGCAATTTGCATGTTATCACGCATATGATATCCTCTGTGTTTAACATTAGCCAGCTGGGGCCACTTTTGGAGCCTGTGACCGTGTCTAAGCAGAATTGCCCATAGGAACTGTGTAAGGCAAAGGGACAGGCTCTTGCAGTCACCTTGCTGTGAAGGACAAGAGGGCTTCAGCAGCATGGCCACAATGCTAGGCAGGGAAGACGAGGAACATGTGGATGCCCGTCTCTACCCACTATGGGCTTTCAGCAATCATATCCTTGCTTCCTTTCAGGATCACTGCTATTTACTTCACTGCCTCCCATTCCTCCTGTGTAAAAAGAGACTCTGCGTTCCTCTCTACCAAGCAGGTTTTTTTTGTCCTAACTTCTGCTCCAGTGTTCAGGTATCTGCTCTGATATTTTCATTAATTATTGTAGGAGATGCTGCAAAGGGGACAGCATCACCAGAGGGGACATCCTCTCCTGGGCCAAGTACCACTGTCCATCCTGACAACTTCCTGAGCACAGAGGTTCTTTACACCACCTCAGGCATTTTCCTTGCTAAGGAGTGACATTTAATTGCACTAAGTCCCCAGCTCCTGAAAAAGATATATCCCAGTCTGTTTTTTACAATTTTGAGATTCCTACTGTCTCCAAGGCTCGCTCCACAAACACATTTCTAGACACTACCTTTTCCCTAAGACAACAGCACTTTGTGTCTCTTTCTCAGCTGGCTACATGCTTTTACAGTCTCTCTTAACAGCCTTTCTTGGATCTCTCACCATTCCCAGACTAAGTGCCGTGTACCCTAGGAGCCCTTGTCTTTGGTCAAGCACAAATTGTGTTACCAAATGGTTACAAAATAGTCTGGCTGTAGAAGCTATTATAAAAAGAAGAAAAGATCTATAGCTGCAGCAGGGGACATAATACAGTGGTGACACAAGAATGAAACCTCCAGGGACAAAAGGCAAGAACTTGTAAAATGGTCAAATGTGTTGTGGCACCCACCAATTTTAGAATAATTTTTCTTATTATACATTCACTTGAAATACTTTCAACCCATTTGGCAGTCTAATTCTTCTACGCCTCATTGCAAATCTCTCGAATGCCAGGAGCGTTATTCAACATTGCTGCATCTAATTTACTGAGCTTCTTTGATATGGGATATTTAACAAAATAATAATGCATTAGGCATAATTAGAATGTGACTAAATTAATTTCTGTAATGGCAATTATACCGGATTACTGTAAAAGTAATTCCCACCTCTATGCTGCAGACCCAATATCACCCATAAGGCAGCTCCCTGTATAAAAGGTACATGGCACACAGAATGCAATGAACCAGCACCAGAATTTGCAAAATCTTAACTGAGAGCATGCCTGTTGACTTTAAACAGTAGCAATTTGCAATGTTTAATAATAGACTATTAAGTAATTACATACTGCTGTACTTGCAATGAATTTTATCATTAAATTCACGACTCTTCCTTTGTCCACCTGACCAGTCATTTCATCCTAGAAGGCAACCAGCTTGCCTAGAAGGCAACAAGCATGACTTACCCTCATGACTCTGTGCTGGTTGTTCTTCATCATCTTGCCCTTTGTGCACTGCGGCTGGATTGCAAAAGCACACGCAGCACATGCTCCATGATTGTTTTGCAGACTAAGGTAAGTTTGATCAACCAATAGTTCCCTGGATCCTCCACTTCACCTTTTTTAAAAATGGGCACAACAGCCTCGATCCGGTTGTCGGGGACCTCCTAAATCAACAATGCTTTTTTATAGCTGATAGGCAATGCTATTGTGTTGGACAGAATTTATGGTATGCCCTGTGCAGTCCCATGGTTGTAAGGTGACCTCAGAGCACAAACTCTAAAGTCTTTCTTTCTAACCCACTGTTCCCCCATTGTTGGCGTCTCCTCTCCTTCAGAAAGGATGCTGGCACATGCAGAAAATGGAAGCAGGCTTTACCTGTGAAGACTGAAGCAAAAAAAGGAATCAAGTATTTCTGCCCTTTGCACATGCATCAGTAGGGTGCCATCCTCAGCCATCAACACGAAGGGAGCTTACTGATGTAAGCGCTGCTGAAACAGCTTACGTTTATTTTGATTTTGTTGAAATGGAATTTTTCAAAGAGAATTGGGCAGTCACCCCTCACCCTTTCATCAACCCAAAGCAACAGGCAAATACAAAAGTTAATCTCAAATGTGAACAACAATCAGCTGCACAACCCTGTGTGATCAAACCCTACGTTCAACAGAAAATGTAACCGGACACACTCTGAGAAGGCTTTTAACTGGGCTTTAGACTTTGCCCCACATGACAGGAAGGGTCACGCTGTGATACAACGGGCTGATGACTTTTCAGTTCCAGCCATGCCGAAGCAATGCCAACATTTCCAAAGCAGTAGCATCACTGGTTGCAAGAGAGGAAAGTCATAACCGCTTTTTAGTGAGCCAAGTTTACAAAATCCTTTTGAGACATGTGAATCTCAATGACCCTTAAGGAGAGCTTGGGGTGATAATGGATGGGATAAGTTGCTAAATTCACACCTTATTATGAGAGCAACATTGGGCAAGTCAAGAGACAGTGCTAGATCTTCAGCTATGTAGCTGTAAGGCAACTAGCAACTTGGCTACGGGCTAACACAGGATGAAGGGATCCTCTGGACCTAATTTAAATCGGTTTCTTTTTATTTCCGTAGCCTTTACAAACACAGCAACCGAGTGAGGATTCTGCAAATACATTATTTTATTTTACCTTATTCTGATTTATTCAGTGGGTGATTTCAGGTAATTGCCAATCACTGAGCTGGGTCTGATCCTTCACGCTGGCACACTCTAACGCCCCCAGAGCCAGCACATCAGTCCTTTTAATACACTGGAGAGTGAGGGCAATAGCACGTACCTCCAGTCAGCCACATGGACTGTTTTGTGAACCAGCAGTATGCACATCGGTGGAGAAAAGGTTATCTTCCAGAGACTGCCACTAACTGGCAAAGCTCAGTGACGTGCAACAGAGCATCAGAGAGATCACTCGGTCCTTCTGGGGAACATGTAACAACCAGGGTAGAAGGATCTGAGATATTTTGTCCTTCGTTTTTCTTTCCTTCATTTATCACTGCTTCATAAAAAGAAAAGCACAGGTGCTAAGGACCTTTAACAGCAGCATTTTTTTCTCCTCTAACACATACTGCAAACTCCTTGAAAAAGTAAAGCAGACTCCTTGCACTGACATCAAGTAAGGCACTGATTGGATTCCTCATCTCTAAAAAGTTAAACTATTTAAAAAATTTTTTTTGATCAAACAAGTACTTCTTAAGAAGCACAAGTTTTACAACCACTGATGTGCTGAAAAGACTGATATGCTAATGTACCATGCTCAGGAAACACCTGCTGATGTCAACAGTCAAGAGGAGAAACTACTTATATAATGGTGATCTTCAAACAATGCTAAACTCCTTCAACTCAGCTCATCAACAGAGCTCAAATATGCCAACAAATACTTCGGCTTTTCTACTTCACAGAATGCAAATTAGTATCTTCTGGTTTCCTTACTCTGGGTCAGTGACACTTGCATTATGACAATTTGCACCGACTTGAAACCTTCCCTAACATTTCTTTTGAAGGAGCAAGAGTTAAATTTGAAACATACAAAGTGTTCAAGTGCTTCAAGGCAGTGGTCTATGCTGGCTGCTGAACATGTAAACATTTGCATCTGTTTACTCTCACTTCATATTTGCATATTTTTCCTCATAATACCTCTATTTTTACATAAAAATGAAAAAGAAAAAGGAAAATAAAGATTGCTGTGAAGGCTTATTATGGCTCAGAGGAGAGCCAGCTTCACTGTTCAGAGTCTGAATCCAGCCATCAACAAACCCAGGGAACAAGGTCCAGCTAACCGGTTTGGTGTCAAAACAACTGTGAGTACCAAATCAGCCTGGAAAGCACAGCACAGCCAAAGAAAACAGTGGAAGTGCCGAGACCTAACTTCAGGACTGCTGTGCACAGGAGTTGCTAAAAGGAGCGGCTATGCTCAGAAGCCAAAAAAGCAGAGAAAACCACGGTGGGAATGGGGCACAGGAACCCAGGCAGGCACAGGCGAGTAACAGACCTGGGAGGAGTGCTGTGGCACGCAGTAACACTGAGAATAGCAACAGCAAGCAGCTAGTCAGAGCGAGCCTAGAACAGGCTTGGCATTGTGGAAGAACGGTACAGATTTCAGCAGTTGTCCTGCTTGGAAGCAAACCTAGAGTTAACAACGACTATAGGCCTTAACCCAGATAATGATTTTTTCCTCACACCCTATTGCATATGCCATTACAATCCCAATAGGCTACAGCAAGTTCTTATGGATAACGCCAAGCCCAATCTATCAAATTAAATTTTAACGCGCCTTACCACGTCTAATCAACAACTTTTGACTAATATCACAAGATACTGTCCTTGACATCTTGGATGAAGGAAAAATACAGGAAGTGGCAGGTGAAATATCCACTCGCATCCACTAGCAAATGGAAATTGTTTTTTATTTCTGATGAAGTTACTAATGGCAAAAAGTTGCTCACCATTTTGATGCGGGGGGGGGGGGGGGGGAGGGAGGAGAAGGACAAAATAAAAGTCTAAAACCAAGAAGCAATCAGAGCTACTGCTGTAAGGCTGGAACGAGCTTTAAGAATAGTCAAACACTCCTGAAACAGTAGTGCTGCCTAGGAATGTGAAGGAAAAGTCAAAAGAATAAAGGAGGTGGGACATCACTAACATCTAAAGGAAACAACTGAAGTGTTCTAGGTAGACTGTATTGATATAAGAAACCACATTAACATGTTTAATGAGATCATCCAGACTGCTAATACTGTATCAACAATGTTACACGTAAATTGTTTGCAAAATATCTCGCTTGTTCTGCTTTCAGAAGAATGGCCTGTTTGGCAAAAAGTATGTCCTTTTTTCTCCTGATTAAATCAAGTAGTTCAGAAAAAAAAAAACCTCCTCTACAAATCCTACAAGTTCTGTACACAAATCTTGTACAGATTTAAACATCTGTGCCCAAAAAAGGCTCTTCTATGTCAGTGAAAAAACATATGTGCGCACTCAGTAAAATGAAGTATCTCCTTCACAAGTACAAACCATTTCACAACTGCTCTGTGGCTGAGAAGCAGTGAGGCATGAAGACTAGAGCACAATTACTATTTCTCACATTCAAGATGTACGAGGGGCATACAACATTAGAAGATAGCAGGTCTGGAGAATACAAACAGAAATACACTATTTCCCTCAGTATTTAATTAAATTGTAGGTCCCATTACTACAGTATGTTGTGAAGGATAAATGGGTTCTAAAAGAGATTACAGGAACTCACAGAGAACAAACAGGTCTGTCACAGAATATTAAGCACAACTGTTAGATACATCTGGGTCATGAATTATCTAAGTATCTGCCTGCTGAAAGTTGGTGTGATGTGCTCGAGAAAGGATCACGTTATACATGACCTGTCTGCTAGACCCTTCGTAGCCATTCCTTGCTCCATCTGGAGACAGAACACGAGGCTTGACGGACCTTTCCTCTGATCCAACAGGAAAGTTCTTTATTCACTGTTCATTCTTCTACTAAGGCAGATCTGCAAGCACTGACTTACTCATCTTTCAATATTCGAATGTCTTGGTTCCAAAACAATGATTCTTTAAGATCTTCTACATTAGTTTCAGTAACGCCTGTAAGCTCAGAGGTTTATTATATATTACACTGAAGTTTGCGGGACTTGGACTGCTTCAGATCCATTCAAGAAACTGGGAGTAATGGGTTCTTGAGGAGCGCATAACCAGAAGCTAATAATTCTACGGTACAAAGGATTTTCTTAAATCTCAGTAGTAAACTTCATAAAAAACCCTCAGGTGTACATCACTCCCATGGACTACGCATTCTCAGTCCTAACAGGCGAGGATGCCACAGTCCGTAAACTTCCATAATATTTCTATCTTCTCCTCAAGCCTTAACATGAGTCCAAGTTACAGATAAAGAACCGCCAGAACAACACAGAAAAGCTGTAAAAGCTGACTTCCCATCATCTCTGCACTCCTTTGATAACTTGCCTTGCAAATTTGAGCAGCCAAAAGGATGCTGATCTCATGATACGTGTGGAACTGTCACTTGTTTTAAACAGTATTGCATACTCTACACTGCATGTACACGTTTGCAGATAATTTGTTCCAGGATACATGACTAAGAACAGTTCCATAATGTGACAGCATTAAAAAAAACAACCAAAAAAAAATATCACATATACAGTGCACCTAGAAATCTTAGCTTTCAGAAATAGGTGTCTGAGGCAGAATAGTGAATGCAGCTTTCCAAAGTGAGAAGAAAACGAATTTTTACAAACTTTATAGGAAAAGCACTCTGCTTGCAGATGAAAGCAATTTTTATATTCATTTGCCTTAAACTAATGTAAATAAATTGTTAATAATTCAGACTTTTTGTTTTATAATTGTTTATTAAGCACAATATAGGTTTTGGTCTCCTGCACAGACATTACATACCTCCCCCCCTCCTTTTTTCTTTTGCAAGTCATTTCTTCATTCTGATTTACATTTTTGGCCATGAAAGCATACGGTAACTAGCTACATTACCTGTAGCCATCCAACTGTTTGTTCACTGACAGCACAAACTAATACCACATGAATATTTGAACTGCACATATTAATTTTTTGTTCCGACTAATGTGAGTAAAAATACTCAGTTATGCACGTTCTAAAATACTTTCCCATACACAGATGTATAAAATCAGAAGTCACAGTATAATTCTTGGAATCCACTATTTTTGGTAGTAAGTTGTACTATTCTGAGGGGAATTTTATGCAGACAAAACCCTGTAGTACTTTACAGCAAAGCACTTTTCATATATGTTAACACACACAGACTCTGATTGAAGAGAGTCTGCAAATGAATCCAGGTTTCCTCAAGTTGTGTTGACAATCTGGATACTTCTTCCAATAGCTTTGGCTCTGATGAGAGAACCTTAAGATGTAACTGAAAATGAAAACAAGCAGTTAGTGTAACAAATACAGATAATAAAAAAAAAAAAAATTAAGACATGAGTTTCCTCCTTCAATTCCAATACTTTGCTTTCAGGAATGTCCCAAGTAAGAGGAGGACTCTTTTCCTTCAGTTAATTGCCTCTGTTTAATGCTGCCTCCCTTTTCTAGTCTTTTACAAGTCATTTTACTCCCACATATGTATTAGATGGAATAAGGCAGCAAAATGTCTTAAATATGTTATTGCTTTACAAGCTTTCCTTCTGCCGCTGCTGCTGAATCTATCCTTATCACACACTTCTCTAGAGGGTAATTTTCTCCTCTTTGCAACCTGCATCACAACTTCCTCTTTAGGCTAGTACAGCTAAATAGATGCCTTGGGGTCAATCAGGATCACTATTTTAATTATCCGTGTTGCATAAAGCAAGAAGAATGATGGTAGCACACTTTATACTGATATAGGGAGATGATGTCTCTCTGTGTAATAAACAGCAACCTTGGTAAAGACAAAGAAAAGAAACCTCTCAATCTTGTAGAAAGTCAATACGTTATTACCACTTAATGGATGGAATACTTATTTTCCTGGCTACAACTTCAATCTAGGAGTCTTGCTAACCTCGGAGCTGTTTTAGTTGGAACCTACAACAGTAGATACTGGTGTTCCCGTGTCACAAGCTGAGTTTATATTGTTCTACTGTAGTTCACATCAGGAGTACACTCCTGAGTCAAATTGCCTAGCTGTTCCTAACCTACCCTGCAAGACCTAAATTTCTTTTGTGTGAAACTAAACATAAAGACAAATTCTAACATCTAATATTGCAACTATTAATCATATCCAATTCATGAGACAAGACTAACAATAAGTAGACTTGATCAAAAGCCACTGGTGAATGAATATCAGGACGTCAAGCCTAAGTGTTTTACTCTACAGATCCACTCCTATTCATCTGCACTGCTTGTTCTTGTGGAAGCTGCCTCATGCATTCTATTTAACCTCAACAAAAGGAAAAGAGCAAGTCATATTTGTCCAGCATTACGCTCCATCTTTAAAACAAATCCCTGTAATATTGCTATGAAGAAATATTTAGTTAAATAGATAGTATTACACATCTGAATGTTTAGAACAACTTTTTCCTAGTAAACTGTAATTAATTGCTTTCTCAGAGTTTCATAAATCGGAGTACCTTGACAAGGTAAGCACTTGTACACCAAAAGGGTTTCAATCTTCTGCAGAACCACTTTCTCTCTGAGACTAACTGCTACTGTATTTTATCACAACAACCTTAACCTCCACACACCTCGGAATCATTTCATTAGCTCTGTGATGCTTAGCAGGTAACAGAAGAAAGGCAGCCCACTGACATGGGAAGTAAAAGTCAGGCTTGCAATGTCTAGTCGTAAGTCCAACAAAATGCTCATTTTATTTCCCCAAACACTGTGCACTGTATTATTTTCTTACTTAAGACATATCATATCTCATCTTAGCAATTAACAACCATTAAGAAGTTAGGCATGTTACAAAAAATACCAACAATTCTAAGTAATGAATACTAGAATAAAACCTGTCTGGCATGGTCCTCTTCACTATCTGTTTTTTGCAAGTTTTTCTCAACTGTGACCAGATGAGTTGTCAAATTATCCAATGCATTCAGTCAGTAATTTTAAAACCATCCCCAACTACGAAATCACTTACGGTAATTCTTTCGAGCAGACAATTTGCATTCTTTTACTGGACAACGATCATGGACAACCATCATTTTAAAGAGGACTAACATAAAATTTTATAAGAAAATTGTTACCTTTAAAAATAGCGCAAGGTATGCCTGAGCAAGTTCAAAGTTGTACTTCTTGTTCAGCATCATCCCAATCATTCTCAAAAAGCTTAGCATCACCTCCATTGAGCCACCGCCTTCAGGGGCCAAACCCCTTAGTTCTATCTCAATGTGAGATGGTCCCAAGGCTTTCAGTAAGTTAAGTGGAGCTGTATCTGTGTTAAAGCATTGAGGGATACATTATCAGTAACATTTGAAGAAAATAATCTTACAAATCCTTCCAAAATTATCTTGGTATATTCCAAAATTCTTGGGCAGTGACTGTATGTTTCAAGTTTCTACTGTTCCCTTACTTTTTTGTTCTACACAAAATGCCATCCTGCCTTTAATTTACCTTCCCATCACATACTGCAGAGGAGTACATCTCTAAAAAGACAGTTGCATTTTTTTTCTAAGTTCACCTTGAAAAATACAAGTAACATCTTTGTATAACTTTTTTCCCCATTTCTGTCTTTTAAGCTGAGCAAAATTTCTTATTAACAACATTAACATTGTCATTTTACACCTCTTGGCAAAAAGAACGTATATACTTGGGACTTCAAGCTGTTACTGCAAATATATCCTAGAAGAGACAAGGTACTAGTTTTACTAGAAATCTTTACAGTATTTACTCTTATCGAAATTATGCTAAATCGAGGATCATCTGGTGCATCTAAGGTAATTATTACTTTAAAGTCAATTCTTCCTGCTTTTCCTGGGACCTGGTGCGTGGTAGAGTGGGGGAGATCTTTTCCCTGATGGAAACACTTGCAATTTACAAACTCCTTCCTCCTTTTCTTGAATGTTCTTCCTCAAGATTTTTACAATCCTACCTCACCTTTAAGATTTCCATCCATTTGCTTTAAAAATGCAGAAATAAAAATATGTATGGTTGCAAACACAGCCATTGGTAAAAATATTTTTAAAAAGTCTTCTAATTAATATTTCTTTTGCTAAGAAGTTGCTAAGAAGAGCAACTTCTTATAGTCTTATATCATGGTAACTAATGGTATCAGGTTTTGGCTATTATTCCTTAGGTGGTATAAATCTGTTTCCATCTGTATTTGATTTCTGTGAAAATCATTAGCTAGTTTTAAATATAATTGTGATACTAACAGTACTAAACAGATGCATTAACTCATTCTTATGCTGTGACATTAAAAAGCCAAGCTTGGAACATACTGTGAAGTTGGCATCCATACGATATGGATCAACAATCAACAAAAGCTTTAAGTTTGCTGAATGTTTAGTGAAGTAGCCCTTGAAAATAGAACTTGCTATGCAAATTACATTTTTCATGTTTCCGTGAATCACCCAAATATTCCTTACCAGATCATTCCCTTCCTTTCTTACCCTGCAAGTAACACATAGCACCTTTTCTGGGTGAGATCATCACAATCTCCAAGAAAGTCTAACAATCTTATGAATGTTACCTTCTTTCCCTATATGGGTTTTAGCCAGAACTAGGCTCCATGCTGCAGGCAAGCTGGAATGCCAATGGATCTTTGATCTAGATTGGCTATCTATGTATTAGTCAGCTTTATAGCTGACTATATAAATATATATATATATGTGTGTGTGTGTGTGTGTGTGTGTGTGTGTATGTATCTATCTATCTCTCTAACTAGAAAGGCTTTTTGCCTTTCTCTTTGGTCACTCTTTGCCTTTGCTACTGTAATACACATTTTTTTTCCTCAGACGTTACAATTCTGGCACTAGAAATCAAACCCATATCAAAAAAGTATTAGCATCTACATTTGTAGTGAAATGTCTTGTCAACTTACATTCATTAGTGCTCACGGCTTCTTCAAGACGAATGTAGAAATCGGATTTCTGTGCCAGAACTCCAAGGTTTACTACCTTTGACTAGACCATGGAAGTGTAAGAGATTGTGCATGAATACACAAACATATTTTTACATCTCAATTAGATTCTTTTCCTACTGACAGAATAAAAGACTTTAAGAAAAAAGCATTAATGCAAATGTGTTAAAACTGGTACTTTAAAGTCTTTAGCAAGATTTCACTCAGCACTAAAAAGCACTTAAGATTTTCTTATAAAATACACTAGATAAATCAATTGTATTGATTCTTGGGCTTACCTGTGTATCATTTTCTTCCTCTGGAGCAACGTATCTGGGTATAAGTCCAGGAACCGTTGGGATGAAGAAAGGGGCTGATTTGGGAACTTTTGGTGGCTCTCTTGGTTTATTTTTTTTCTGTTAATTAGATATTTGAATTAAAATTATCATCATAGTAAGAACATGTGAGGATTTTCTTTGTCAAGAGTTTTATTTTTAAAATACTATGAAAACTGTAAGGACTAACTGAAAACTAAATATATAGGTAAAATGTTTTACCCCTAAATATGAAGCTACTATTTAGAAGAAAAAACAGCCGCTCTCCCAAATCCCAGAAATTGTGAAAAGCACCATATAGTCTTCTACTGCAAAACCTTGAAAAATACCTGAAAAGTGGGATCAAGTTTTGTGATTAAGTAAATGCAGCTCATAGAACACGGGCAAATACATCTGGCTGTATACTACTATTTTTTGCACATTCTCTCTTGTTCCGGCTATGGGAATGCCCATAACTGTGATTTGAAGACATAACCTAGGAACAGCTTTACAGGCACTCCTCAGCTGCATTGACATGGAAATATCTGCCTTCAGGCAGCTATTTTGCATGTCGCAGAAACAGTAATGTCAAAAGTTACAGAACACTTCCTCCTTCTCAAGATTTCTTGAACATCCAAGTTAACACAACTGTCTGCTTTATACTACAGGAGAAAGAACCCTTATTTTGCCTTCTTCTTAAAAACTACAATCCAAATACTGCAGTAGATAAGCAATGGTGTGCCTAATATCATTACCTTGATAACATCAAGACTGAGGAGATTTTTCCACCTTGATTCTGGTAATGAGGAAAGGGTCACTAGCTGCTCTCCCAGTTGCTCAGGTGAGACATATTCTATCATTTCGTCACAGGTTTCTTCATCTCCTGACACATCCACATCTTTCAAGAACAGATATCTTTTATGAACATATATACTTCACATTTTTTTTTTAAAAATCAAAAAGTGATAATTTCTTTTGCAATTTTTGAAAAAAAACCATGCATAACAGCTAGCATAACATATAGCTGAAAAGCTACAGAAACAATCTTTATTAACCCTATTTAAATATTAAATGGCAAACAATTATAGCTGAAACACAGAATTGGATAAATAAAATTTTAAAGACTAACAAGATTTATCTACTTTGGCTGAAATGATATAAAAGCAATTTATAGATTTCCTAAAGGAAGAACAATGGATTACTTTTAAACTGTTAACTGCTGTAAAATATATATACAGCAATTTTAGTTCCAAGTTACAAATCTGTAAAATCTTTGCATTTAAATACGTACAACGTTCACAGTCTGTTCATAGGTATGACTGACGTGGTACATGAAGATGAAGAAAATCTCAACATTAAAGCACAACATCACACACCAAAAGATAGGCAGTTTGTCATTAGGTTTTCTCTAGAATTCCTATCTGGTCTTGAACAAACACCTTGACTTTCCCTTCCTTTTTGCAAAATATTACATGGATGAAGCCATGAATATGACAGAAGTCAAAAGCAACAAAAGAAATGTAAACCATTTAAAACTCTGAGCATCTAAACAGGAACTTTACATTTGCTGAAGACAGAAAGTGTATTAAAGTGTTCAGCCAGAATCAGTTTATAGGATTAAAACATTCAAAGTTTTGGGATGAAATCCTGTCTCCCTAACTTAAGTATCTAAAATAAGTATGTGCTTAATTAAGCAGTCATCATCAAGCACATTCCTTGCTCTTTTATACGGTCAATAGCTATGTGTGTTTCTCCTCCAGATGGAGATCAAAATGCAGGCACTGCTAAACTTGGGCAGACAAGATCTCCATCTAGAGGCCTTCAGAAGCTCAACCATTTCTATTAAATGTATCAAAAATGCAATTTAGGCCTTTCTTTCACCGGCAATCTAGCACAGGTACGTAGGAGGTCAACTGAACCCAATTCTCTTGCAAACAAGACAATATACAGCAGAGAAACTACTGTGGCATACAAGCAGACAAAAGTTGGAGTGAAGTGGAAGAAAGAACAATTCTCTTCCCACCACCAAACAGTAATGTTAATTTCAAACTGGCCCCCCAGATGTCAAAACGGAAGGCATTTATGCAAGTCTGGGAAACTGAAAAAATTAAAGAAAGCCAGCAAATAGCACAGATGTTTTTATTACCTACAAAATCTCCTTGAAGATGTGGAGATCATCACAATGTAATTCTTTATGTCTGAACATAGAAACATGACCAGATTTTAGTAAATAATATTAGCATATGAGTAACTATGCCAAAAATGGTTGAAGCAATAGAACAGTTCAGAGAAAGAATGCCAAGACACAATGAGATTTCACTGAGGAAGCAAACCATCTTTTACTTAAAATATAATACCAAACTGAACATAAAATACTCTTTCATCTGAAGATTACCTTGCACAGGGCAGGTGCTAGGGAGTGTCACCATAGAAGGTTCATAATCTGCTGGAAGGGGCCGTAAAGAGACAAGTGAATACAGAGAACGGTTTGACCTGCAAAATAAGACCGGCATTTTAAAAACAATTGTCAGGAGAACGGGAACAAGTATTTTAGACATAATTTTTACTGCAATCTAATACTACTACATTACAGCAATTCACCAGATTCTATTCAAGATTAGTTTTCCTCATCTACCAGATAAACAAGAAATAAAACGTAGCAATATACATAATCTGGAAGTCTGAAACATAAAAGTTATGCCGAAGTATTATTGCCAAGAGCATTTAATACATATGGCACGATGCGGCATGATTACTTTAATCATTGCCATTTACTATATATTTACTCGAAATTGCAGAATTGCCTACCTAAAAAGTTTGCTTTGTACTTAATATGTACAATATGTTACACAAATAAATGATTCACCCTGCTTTCACAGAATTTCAGAGTAGTGCTCTTAGCAAATTTTCTTGAGGTTTGGAATACACACACAAGTCATTCTGGCAAATTATTTTTTCTGTCAATATAAAATAGGGCTAGGTAAAAACATTTGTAATAATTTACAGCGAAGCACTTTTACTTAAGCATAGAAAGGTCTAATAATTGAACACCCCTCAGCCAAAACTACAGGCTACAAATGTAACCTGAAAGATCGATCGATCTATCAAAATGGAAAAAACCCCACCAAATTACTGAAAAGCTGTGTTACTTCAGTACTGGACCTTAGTAGACATTTGTTGTAAAGCTGTATCAGTAGAAAATTGAACTAAAACACATTTTACATCTGTGCTGATCTCTCGTTAATAAACAGAAATAATCACACCTTCCAAATTCTACTCAGAAGTCTTAGACAACATTGTATACCAGGACAAGAAGAAAAGCTCTTCAGAAGTAGCACTATACAAGCACTGACATTTCAGAAGGGGTAAAACAAAAATAGTAGAGTCAAAGAAAAACCTTAGGCATGACATAGAGGGAATTCTTTAGAGTAAGAAAGAAACATTTAGAAAAAAAAAGAGTTCATTTAGTTATCAGAATAAATTTTTTAACTGTGAGAGATTTCAAAGTTTATGAATCACAACAATACAGAATATTTGTCTTAATTAGAACCAGAGAACACAAAACCCCAGAGATGATACTTTGCAGAACAACTCTGTTTGCCATAAAAGTGACTAAAAGAATTCTTCCCCATCTGAAATTCTGTGTAGAAATAGATATATCACATACTCACCACAAATAAATTCCAAGATCATCCACATGTGTTGAAGCTAGAAAATCTCCTGTAGGAGACATAGTAAGGCTCACAGCTGCAGAGTCTACCAAAAAACAATCTATGAGGCTAAGTAGAGAAAAAACAACAGAGAAATTCTCAGCAAGATCAACTTGTTTATCTGTGCATATCTGAACAGCAGCACAAATATGACTGAAACCAAGCACGACTCTGGAAGCATGTCTACAAACTATTGTATTAGAAGTATTCAAATATGACATATAAACTTAGCAAATGACAAATAAACTTAAAAAATGGCACTGTGCAAAAAACCACTCACCTCTATAACATTCTCTAAAATCGACTAAAGCTGGTACCTTTATCCTAGTCATCCACATTCTGTGGAAAATATGATCAAACACCTATCCACATTCAACTCCATATGCCTAACACGAACCATTTTAGTGGCCATGTATTTTGTACTTTCAATCAGTGCCATGCTGCTCTGACCTCATCTTTTAGTTCTCTGCCATAAATTGTCAATTCCCTTTCTCAGAATACTTCATGTACACCCGGTTAACACTAGGACCTAATGTTCCTGAAGTAAAGAATGAACTGTACACTGCAAAATTTGATTATCTGCAACAGTTTGTTTTGACATTACCATATCTTCAGCCTGATATACCATTCCTTCATCGTTCCTTTCACTATTGCAGAGAACTGAAAAAATTAAAGTATTCAGTAGTATGTGACTATTGTAGTAATAAGCCACTTTTGAGTTCTGGATGATGCCACAAGTCCTGTATGATGCACACCCTTGTAGACACGCACTCAAGCCCAGATCATGCTGAGGTACAAATTTCAGTTACTTCAAATTGCAAGAAACAGTTAAGTTTGACAACTAGTTAAGAGAAAAAAAAACAACAAATGGAGACCTTAAATAATTTGTTACTGTTTACAGACCAGAATCAAAAGCCAAGTGAGAAGTGATGAGAGCAGCTACTTCTACAACTCTGTTCTGTTCACTAAACATAGAAAAAAATATTGATGTAACAAAGCAGTCCAAAAAGTAAAATCTTGTGGCCGTGTATTTTCTTAGGTACTGAGCACTCCTGTGATTATCTGACAAACCATGTTAAAAATAAAAGCTGTTTCTTCCCCTGAATGGAATGGTTTTTTCCTTCTGCACACTGTTAGATGCATGTTACAAGTAAAAAGTCATCAGGTAAGAGCCACATCATTCATCACTCTCAACATAAAATATACAAACACTAAATCCATAAATACCAGCACATGTATCAGTTACACTGATTTTTGCTCACAGAGCACAATGGCTGGAAAATTTAAATGCAGGTTCTACTTTCAAATTCATCCTTTTACCACAGTCTTTATCAGTAACTGAGAAACATTGCTCAAGAAAACAACCATAAGGAACAACTGCAAAACAAGCTTTAAATGTTTCTGGTTATGGAATTTAAATCATGATTAAAAATACAGACTTGGGGGCGGAGAGGAAATCAATCCACTATAGGACAATGAGCGACATGCCTGTAGTTTTTACACAAAATGTATAGTAATTGCTAAATTAATCCTGCCTGGGGGCTGAAGGCATTCATCTTTACACTTTTCATCTAACTGCAGAAGTGAGACAATGGAAAGCATAAAATTGCTGAGCTCACAACGTCAACACGTTTCTTTCACCATTGTGTCTCAAGTATCCTGTCCAAACTATAAACACTCAGCTTGTACCCTTAATTCCTTAGCTTGTCTACAGAAGCTGTGCTGCAGAAAGAAAAACGTACATAATGCCAAGGTTCCTGCTTGTAACTCTCTCTACATAAATTGGTAATTTTTTTCCCAATTCTCAAAAAGCCCTACATGAAAAAGCATATGCTAGGAATACTTGCATTATGTAAGGACAGTTAAGCAGCATTCCTGTTTATAAACAAATGTTCAATAAGTAAATGGCATGACATCTATTAAAGTCAGTTGGTATTTCTTGTAACATAGTACTCAGTCATCTAAAAACATGTTTTCCATCCTTCTGTAAGGACAATATCAAAACTGAATCTTTAGAATACACAGTTTATAATTCAGTTCTTCTATTTATGAGCAAATATACCACAGCAGAAGTAAAAGAAGCATCTGGCTTTTTATTAAAAACTGTTCTTCCTTTTCAATACAATCCTCTGCATATGGTTATAGAAAAACCTATCCTTTAAGTTCTAGCAGAACTTAGCCTCATTACTTTCAAAAACAGGGTTTGTCATGTACCTGCCTAGATTTCAGCTTGACCGGAATTTCTTGCAGTTACTTAAAGAGACAAAATATTTACTTACGTGTTACATGCAAACAAGAACTACTGTTAGATTACTTTTAAAAACCAGTATGAATGGATTCTTACTACAAAGTGTTATGTTACTAAGGAAATGAAAGATACAAGTAACATTTCTGAAGTGTTATAATTAAGTTTTTGTAGGCTTATCGTTTGGGAAGGGAAAGAGGGTTAGAAAGATGAAGTCCAAACAGAGTGTTAATTTCCCTCCCCTTTATACTGGAAAGATGACAGTTACTGTCCATCCTGTCCCCTTTTAGACTAGTGTCATTCGTCAGGTAAGAATAGGTCAACTATTTGTTGAGATTCAACACAGTTTTTGTAGTAAATTGAAAACTTTTACTGTATACAAAATTATTTACCAAACCACATCAACAAAAGTAGTCAATCCAAATGCAACCATTCAGTGCCAGGTATAAGCAGAGCTGCACAGTGCACAGGACTACTTTAAATTACTAAAAATCTATCTGATATGCTGCTAAAAGAATGCTCTGGCAGAACTCCAAGTTACTTTTTCACCTGTTTTTTTCTGGGCTCCTGAACCTCTTGCATGTACTTCTCCAAATTTCATTCTTGGAAAAGACTACTCACAGTGGATCATAAAAGCGTATTTTTGGCAGTTGCAAGCACGCATAAGTGAAAAATATAACTGAAGTAAAGCCTTATTGTGCTGCTAAAATTAATGTAAGTAAGAACAGGTTTCTACTTAAAAAACCAACTGGAGTACTGCATCCAAGTCTAAGGCAACCAGCACAAGATAGGCATGTAGTTAGAGCAGGTCCAGGAAAATAATCAGAGAGCTGGAACATGTTTCCTTTGAGGACAGGCTGGAAGAGTTGGGACTGTACACCCTGGAGAATAGAAGGCTCCAGGGAAACCTCCTTGTGGCCTTTCAATACTTAAAGGGGGCTTATAAGAAAGACTGAGAAAGACTTTTAACAGGGCCTATAGTGACAGGAATCATAGAATCACAGAATGTGTTGGGTTGGAAGGGACCTCTAAAGGTCATCTAGTCCAACCCCTCTGCAGGAAGCAGGGACATCTTTAACTAGATTAGATTGCTCAGAGCCTCATCAAGCCTGGCCTTGAATGTCTCCAGGGATGGGGCCTCCACCACCTCTCTGGGCAAGCCAGTAAAAGGGGTAACAATTTTAAACTGAGAAGGGGTAGGTATAGACTGGATACAAGGAAGAAATTTTTTACTATAAGGACGGTGAGACACTGGAACAGGTTGCCAAGAGAAGCTGTGGACAGCCCATCACTGGAAGGTCAGGTCGGAAGGGGCTTTGAGCAGCCCGATCTAGTGAAAAATGTCCCTGTCCATGGCAGGGGGGTTGGACTAGACCTTTGAAGGTCACTTCTAAATCAAACCGTTCTATGAATACTTCAGCATATCACAAAGCAATTCACCTTAAGCAATCTCTTGCCATTTAGGTTATAGTGCTACTTCCAGACAACAAATTCACACTCATTCACACCACATGAGAACCCCAGGTTTCACCATTAGATCTTCAGGGCATCGTTATTCTGTATACACAGAAAAAGGCACATATTGCTAGCATCACATTCAACTGAAATACTGGGTACTTGGTTGTTATACCATGTACAACTTTGAATACCACATAGTACAGGTTGGCGACAGATACTCAAGCTAGAAGGCTTTTTGCCACTTAACAGGCAGAAAGGGGATTATAATAAATTTCTTTCTGCTGTATAGTTTTTAAATTACTCACCATCCAGAGGGAAGGTCCCAAGTCTTAATGGTACAGTCCATTGACGAAGTTATTAGCCAACGGCCATCAGGACTGAAAGTCTAAAATAAAATAATCAATTCAATGGCACAACTGACAAGTCAGTCCCTACAGGAGGTCCCGTTTTACACAGTTAAGAATAGATTGCTCCCTAACACCAGGACAAAATGGTCTGGCCACAAAACAAAAATTGACCTTATTGACAACCTTATTGAAAGCGATAAAAGGACAAAAACGGAAGCTATTTCAGAACATATTGAAGTATGTGATGCAGGACACATCTCACTGTTAGTAAAAGCACTTTGGTCCTCGCTTTTATGTTCATGATGAAAACCACTGAGCATAAAATTGAAGAAACTGAATAAATACTTATTTACTAGCACTTAGAATTAAATCAGAAGCTTAAAAGTATTTCAATGAACACTACAAAGCACTATTACACAAAATGTAAAATAAGGAATTATCAGTCCACTGCATGATCTCAGAACTGCTTATACCTTTTATCTACCTGTCACATCTTTTCAGTATATACATTTAAGAGCATTGCACAATTTTGCTCCTCAACGTGCTTTTGGTTATTCTTAATGCTTTATTTTGTTAAACCCAAAATTAGATTGTTGCAAATTTATATATAGTAAAATCCCAAAGCACATCAAAAATACATGGCCATTCAAACACCATACACTTTAAGTTGAAAACTATCGTGGCCAAAACTGCTGTAGAGCTGAGCTACAACTTTACTATTCATAGCTGAATGTAATATTCTGTGACTTAGTAGACACAGAGAAATACACCATCTTTAAAATTAATTAGGTATTTGTACGCATCATCTGTTACAGAAAATGAGTTAACAATTACCATGTCATTAATCCGTCCATGATGTCCTGGGAATGTCCTGACAATCTTCCTGGTTTCTATATCCAGAACACTAATACTGAAGTCATCAAAGGCAATTCCCAGAATACCACTGCCAAGAATCATTAGCACATATGATAGTAAATATTTGGAGATAAAAAATAAAAACAACACCCTAACATTGCTCCAAAAATCTTTTATCCTGACATAAGCTCAGAAAAACAGTTACATTCCTTCAGTCTAATAAAATATCTTGTGGTCACTTTGTTTTGTCAACTAGTAGTCAGTTGTATTTCAACGCATCAGAAATTTAAACTTCATTACAATATTTTGTTGCCATGCTAGTCTTACATACTTGCAGCAAAAATATGCACATGAAATAGCTTCAGTTTCTTACCTGTCCCTGTGAAGCAGAATTCCACTTGGAGAAGAAGAAAGCTCAGTGCAGTAAACGAGATCTTTAGTTTTGAATTTCCAAAGTTTAATTAATCCTTCACTACCAGCTGTGATTACCAGCTGATTTAATCCATCCACTGCTACCCCCCTAATGGCCCCCTCATGTGCTGCAAATCAAGGGAAAAGAAAGTTGTATTTCAGAATTTGAACATAGAGTAGAAATCAGCAGAATGCCAAACACTACTCTGTGTGTCTTCGCCTAACTGCACTAAATGAGCAGTAAGCATGTTACAAACAAATCTAAAGCCACCTGACAAGACTGCTTGAATATTATAAGTTTCTTTACTAGTACAGAGCCAAACTGCCTTCAAGTAAGCATCCAGAATACAATACAAAAGCTGTGAGCAACTGAAGGTGAATATTAGCTTTTATTTCTGCTTTAAGTCTGGGGGGCTTTTTTTTGAATGTGAGATTTGAGGGACTTTTTGAATCACTTATGAAATACCTCCAGGAGGCCCGACTACTCCACACAAAATTTACAGCTTCAGTTTTGGCACAAAGACTGGGAGTTTTCCTAGGTTGCTTTACACTGCAGTGTAAAGATAAGGCATAGCTCCTCTGGTTTTGGATCAATTTTATTTCTTAATCTATGCCTAGGGCTACTGACCAGTAACCAAACTCATAAAATTCATCCCACTATCAAGCAATGATGTCATTAGAAGATCACTTCACGTTTGCTATGCTAGATGGCTTTTAGGAACCCATTAAGGTTTAAGGGTTCATCAAGACTCTTTCCTTATAACAACAACAAAAAAATCAGATCACAAGGTCCCTATTACAAATTGCAGACTTACAAAGCAACAGCAAACATACATGAGGATACATGACATGAAATATATATGTACGCAACTATTGAAAGAAAAAGTCTGAACATCGACACATTAAGTCCTAAGTTTGCAGCTGGGTTATCGAAAATAATAGCATATGCAAAGAACTGGACTTGCTTAGGATTTCAATTTCCCTTGCATGTAAAGTATTCTTTCAGTTTTAAGCAAAGAGCACAAAACAGATGGCAAAATTTATCTCAGAGATAGAACCCTATAACATAAAGCCAAGTACTGCAAATGTGATTATCTCAGAAAGAGCTGAGGCCAGGGGATCTCATTTTAGTGCTAACCACTTTGGTAACTGACAATTTTGTGTTAATTAAAACCAAACATATGCTAACATCAGAGCTGTTAAAACTAGCAGGCATCCTGTCCTTCAGAGTATGTTTCAAATTACTTCTGATTACAGTACAAGATAGGACAGTGTAGGGTAATTAGAGAAACTGAAAAGATTCCCAAATTAAACTCAGAAGCTATGTTAAATTTCTTAGATGACAGAACACCAGTTTGTCACTGTTCTGTTAAGAGTCAGTATTTTAAAAGTGTAGCAATTCTTACCTCTTTCTTTGCCGTAACACCCTCTGTGAATACCAGACTGCATGTTATACACATCTACCCGTCCAGTTGACAGCCCAGCTACAGCAAAGTTCCCACATGAGGTGATGTCAACTGCCTTTCAAGGGGAAAAAAACCACAAATATCTATGAAAACAATTTTTTAAGAGTATATCTAATTTGCAAAGTTGTTAGAAGATACATAACATATCAGGAATACAAAATACCAATGTTTTTATTAAACTTCAAGGAAAACTGCACAGAACAAACAACAGTTTACATCTGAAAAAAGTAGAGGAAGGAGCTCTTAAAATAAGCAAACAATCAACAAATAACAAATACGGCAGTGCATACTTACGAAGCATAATGAAATACTGACTTGGTGATATCCACCAGAATTCATATCTAATAATATCAACACCGTAACCTAAATGACTAACCTATATAATCAAGACATCCACAAATTTAATCCCTAACAAAAGTCCAAGCATGCCAACTGCATGCCTCTTTCACTGCCCGTATTGGCAACAGCACCCTAAAATAGGGTAAGTTCACACAGACTTTAAATAGTAAGAAACAAAGAAACAATGATCTAGATGTATTGGGAAAGATTAAATCCAAAGAACCTAGTACTTAGAAGAAAACCACCTTTTTTTTTTTCTTTTTTACAACTGAACTTATCTACCACTTAACTACTAAGCATAAGGTCAGAAAACAATGTATCACAAGATACAGTAGTAGTATTAACGCCTAGCACATGAAGTATGCCATGGTAGCTATTTGTCTTGAAAGCTCGTAAGCCTCAGGAAACATTTATACCTCTTTCATCAAGTGTTAGACTTTCCTTGTGTCCAGCTCAAGTTGTAAAGCATTTTAGAGCGAATATCCTGGCTGCAATTTGGAAATGCATTTTTCTGTATTGCCAAAAGGAAGTATCTTCAGCAATTTGCATTCACAGAGCAACTTTATCATCACAGGCATATAGTCAACTCTAGATCATTATGACAGATTAAAGGTAAACACCAACTACCTATGTGAATCAGAAAATAAAATCTGTACTTAACCTGGATGCTTAAGGAAAAAATGCATAGGCAGCATTTTTCTTAAGACCATATACATTACAGAACAGCTATCTGGACACACTGAGCTGGCAGAAAGCACTTTGCAAAGCAACTAAAACATGTCTAGATAGTGCTTTTGCATTCTAAACATTGCTTCTGTACAAACAGAAATCCAAATAGCATATACTGTAAGGGTGAAGAAACATTATCTTAAATAAACTTACTGTTGCATATATATCAATAGGCTTATGTTTGCCAAATTCTTCTGGCCTCAGTTTATGAGCTCCCATGGAAGCGTTCTGATAGTTCCAGGTTGTACAGGTTATATACCCTTGATGGCAGGCAACAATACCATCCCAGTCACTCTGATGTGCTATTTCTGCAACGTAACACATGCTCCTTTTAGAAACAATCATTCCAAAATCAAATAAGCTCTTCCGATTTCATAAGAAAGAGTACTTTGAAATACCTTTAGGCAGAACAGTTCATATTTAGTGTTCTTGTTGGACACTCAAAAACCTAGCATTCAGAAAAACCACCTGGAAAACCGTTGTGCATTTGCTAGCTTAACTAAAATGCCACCAAAACCACAAGCACTTTTTTGGTATGTTATATGCATATATGTGTGTATATATATGCATGTGTGCACGTCTTTGTATATTTGAGTATATACGGTTTGAAAAGCATATTTAAACTTAAATGGTTTAAACCGCTCAATCTGTACACATTTCCAGCTGAGTCTCTTAACTGCTTCTTCAGCTGCTGAAGCAGCAGCAGACACTAGTTTAACAACTTAAAGCAGCATTTAAGAGCTAAGTCTGCTTCACATAGCAAAAGACTTTTCTGTATTTGCAGGAAAATCGTTCCTCAAAAGCTCAGTATCCAAACTTTGTAGGAAAAATATGATATGCAGGGATGTAAATAATGAGCAAGTCTGCTTTTTCCCCCCTGGAACTTATACATTAAAAAAAATTGAGAGCTTGAAATTAGGTATTTATGGAACTTCAACGAATAAAACAACCAGATACAAACTGGATCATTTCACAAAACAAGGACAATATAGCAAAAAAGAAACAACTCTAATTAAAATGTACTTTATGTCGCAAAACATGTTTAAGGTAGTTCTACCTTAATTCAACCAGGCAGGTCTAATATTAATTTTAAAAGTGCATCTACATGTATATACACATATATTTGCGACACGTGTACAGATGGTCTGTATCCCTGAAGTTTGCAGATGTAAATACCATATGTAGCCAAAATGGCTACATAAAATTGATAATTCAAACCTTTCAACAAATGAAACTATCAACCATCCTCAAAAGGCAAAAGAATAGCTACACTTCAGACAAAAACGATTTCAAGTCTGAAGAAAAGGTCATTAATTTAAAGAAACACATTTTGATGAAGCAAAGATAATCACAATTCTGCTTCAAAAAGGTAGGTTCACTGTTTGCATACTGAATTACAAATGAACAGAGTAATTGAAATTTGACTTTGAAAAGTGACTCAAATAAAGGAACTTGGGAATCAAAATCCACCACTATAACCAAGATTTCCTCAGCTGACAAAAGATATTCACCCCTGCTAATTGCTGGTTCTCCAGACTGGGATAATATGTATTATTTTCCAGAAGATTCTGGCTCCCGTGATGGAGATTTTAAAGTCAAAAGCCAGTAAAACCTAAAGATGTTTGAAATAAAATGCTCTTTTTTGAAATAATAGAAAAGTTTACCAGGTGAAATATAATTTTCAGGTGTCACTCAACAGCTCATGAAGGGCCACAGAATCTCAATAATCTCATCTTGATACAGCATGGGCTTTCAAAACAGTAGTGTCTCAAGTGTTAAAATGAAAACCTGATGAGTTCTGTAACGTATCTCAAAGACTACTTACCTGAAGCAAAGACTGTAATTGGTGGAAGTGCCATCGTATCAAGCTTAAGACCTTTCTTTTTCGATTTCTTTTTGTTAATCGAACCTTAAAACAAAGAAGTTAAGTGTCTCAATCTCATGGCTAAATCTGAGAATAATGCTTTTAAAAGGATTGTTTACTAAATGTAAAGTTCCTATTAAACTTAGAAAAATTTGGTTTATGTTAACACAGCATTGCTGTTACCTAGTGTTTAAAGAGCTAAGAACATTATATAGAGAGTTTCTGTAAACATTCATGTGATGCTGAGCAAATCTCTAGCCAGTACAGATGTACTACTCAACCCATTTGTTCCAAGATCTTGTGCTGACATCCTGAGGCAGAGGTCATCCCATCACAGCTAAAACCATGGTCATACAGACATGACTACATAACACTCTTTCAATAACCAAAGACTCAGGAATTTCAAATTTATGCCCAAAGGATATATATAATCAATTAATCTATGTTTGTCTATTCAAATCTATCTAAATACATATCTATCAATTTATAGATATAGATATTTAAAAATAAGGATTATTTCAGTCTGAGTCTTGCTCTCTGAACTGTCCCTTAACCACAGCATCGCATGGAAGATTTGTTTTTTAAATTAAACTGTACATTAAATCAAAGGAACTAAAGTCAAGAAATACAAATAAACTAATAATTTAGTCAACCAAATACAGGGAAGTGGGGTAAAAAGTTGTAATTACCTATGCTCAAATGTCAGCTACTGCTTTACATGTTTTTAATACAAAAATCATGTCCAAAGTTTCCCATGGTGAAATAACACACACTGCCAGGCTACAGAAATGATGTTTCTTAAGTAGAAACAAATCTGACAGTACGCTTTATACATATCAGGAAGGACCGAGTTTACAGAACAGCTGAGGTGAACAGTTTTCATACAACAGTTGAAAGTGAAACTAAGGCCTACCTAATGTTTTAGCTCCTGTTTACATAAATGCTTTTCAGGACTTTTTTTCACCAATATTTGTACTTTCATTGAAATACTTACCACGTCCTAAACTTTTATTGAACTTTTCATGCACTGTTGAAAAAGACTGCAATGTTCCATCTTGACCTGACAAAATATTAGCAGAGAGCAGTGAAAGGCAAAGATCAACTTCTGTTTACTTATAAGCTATCTGAGCAAGAAAAACAAGATTAGCACTAAGAAACCTCAAGCACCATAAACAAAGCATTTACTAAAAATTCGGATCCAAGGAAAAAAAAAAAGTCACCACGAGGGTGGTGAGGCACTGGCGCAGGTTGCCCAGAGAAATTCTTGAGGCTCCCTCCCTGGAATTGTTCAAGGTCAGGCTGGATGGGGCTTTGAGCAGTCTGGTCTAGTGGGAGGTGTCCCTGCCCGTGGCAGGGGGGTTGGAACTAGATGATCTTTAAGGTCCCTTCCAGCTCTAACCATTCTATGAGACAGCTTTGCAGGGGAGACATGGCCAAGGCAGAAACAGAGAGAAAATGAAATGGCATAACGCATGTAAAATTAAAGGCACTGAAATGTTTTTTAAAAATCCAAAGAATCACAAAACATTTTTTCTAGACCACTTTAGTGGTTGCCTCTGTGCCCTCTACATATGTTTCAGTACAGTTAACAAAGCAGCAAACTGCAAAAGCAAATGTGAGGATTTGTTAAGCAACTCTTGGTTGTTACTGTGGTTCATCTGGTGTGAGCTGAATTACTGTCAAATAATTAGTTACTTGAATCCATGGTACCAGTTGGAAGACCAGCAAAAGATTTCAGCACAGGTGGGTTTATCACAGTGTATTACTGTGCCATATTGGGTGTAACATTCATCAAAATGTAGTGTGATGTTTTCAAACATTACCCATGTAGACAATTTATTACTGCAGAGTAATTAAAGATTAGGTGAAGAGTCTCCATTATTCCATAACTGAAGTGTTCTGGGCCGCAAAATGTTCTGATCTAGTACTTAATTTCCTAATTGATAGACTTTTAAATATGCAAGTTTTTAAGGAAGGGTAGTCACTTAACCATTTTTACACTTTTAGATTAGTATCTCGGTAAAAAGTGACCTTGGGAATATATACTACAGACACAACTGAGCTTTAACTACTTAAAAAGACATTGTAACTCACAAAGCTTGCTCAAACTACTGGAAAAAGTGGACTGGCTCCTCTAAGTTACTAAATGCATTATGCTGCTTATTTTTTCTCTGTCACAACAGAATTTCCCTAGTTGTTACAGGTTTTCATTTTGACCAGCTGATAGTTCCTTAGGAGATAATGAAACAATTTCTATTCATCAAACATACAAATAAGGATGACAAAAGCAGCTCCTAAGCTCTTCTGCCTGTAACTACTTTTCACAGCCTACCCTCTGACACATGTTCCTCTAGGGAAACTAACACAGTTTGATACAGTAATAAATTATACTGTCTACCCTAATCACTTACTATGCTTCATAAATACACATACATAACACAGGAAATATAATCTACTGTATTAATAAAATAAAGACATTTAGCTCTACATGCTTTCTTTACCCCAGCAGGAAATCAGACTGAAGAATGAGAATTTCGTACCTGCACTAAGAATTTGCTCTCCATTTTGCCCATGGTATCTGATTTTTGTTGGTGGTGCACTATGTCCCATACGGCTTCTCAATACACGTCCTGTACCACCAGGTCCATCAAAAATCCACACCTGCCTCCCGAGAAAAAGCAGAAAAATGAAGCTGATAAACATTGCTCTGCCAGTAATTACAACTCTTGGCAGTGGAACAGGCTTAGCTGGGAGTTGGTGCAGCAAACTTCATGCATTGCCTTTCATCCTTGATCCTAAAACCCTGGAAGTTTCCACCACGGCAGCTGATTGTTTCCGGCATCAGAGGACACACAGCACAAGAGACTTCTATCAAGAGCAGCTGCTCATGATCCAGAACATTATAAAAATACATCAAGATTTAGGAGAGTGCACCAGAATACAAAGTGTGATTCTGGAAAAGTGGATACAAAGCTTTGGTCTTCAAGGCTATCATGAAGTGACAAATGAAGCAATGACACCATGGTAGCAAATCCTTAAACTGCCCCACTACAGACTAACTCAGAGCCAGCAACTTCATTAACTTGAAATTTGTTGTATTTGTTTCATTTGAGAACTGCTACTTCAGTCAACTAAACATTTACAACTGGGAGGACTACAAGAGGAAAAACAAAAAAAACCAACATAAGAGCAGATAGCAGCGGCTATTGTAACTTACCCGTATAGCGTTATCAGCTCCATTAGTAATAAGGAGTGGCTCTCCAGGGACAAACGACATACCAGCTATTGCTGTGGAATGGGCATCTTGCATCTGACACAGTACCTTCTTCTCTTCTAGATCCCACAAAGCAATGTGTCCAATTGGGCTACCAGCTGCCATTAGTGGGTGCCCATCTGCTCCAAAGAAAAAAAAAGTTCAAAAGGTTTGAGTATTGACATTCAGCTCATCCTTACTGACTTCTCACTTCTTAAAATTGATGCAAGAAAAGGCTGCAATCACAAGAAAAAAAATATTCTCAGGCTGATTCTAAAAATAAGGTATTTTTTAACCAAAATATTCTAGCATTTCAAATAGAAAAGGAACAAAGTTCAGATAATAAAAGACAGGATTTTTTTCGTATCAGATTGTAACAAATGTATCTACATCTGACACTAGAGGTTTTGCTTGAAAGCACAAGAGATACTGTACCTGTACCATTTTCAAAAGTTACTCTATACTCTAGATTCTTCCCCAAACTTATTAACCTTCACACTTCAGGATGTTATAGCTAATGTATCACCACTCTAGAAGTTATCAGTCATTTTTTTAAATCCTCTTAAGTTTTTGGCTGAACAACTTGCAAAAATAAATTCCAGAAGTTGATTACATGTTTATTCAATCATCCTAACCAATAATTAAGCCTCAATTCACAGAATTTCTAATTTTGTTCTATCTTCTCTATCCTGTCTAATATTAAGGAGATAAACACATACTAACTTCTAAAAACATACTACAAATAATATGGTAAGTTTTAAAACTTATTATAGTAAGATAAAATTCCACCGAATATCCTGCATAACTGGTAATTAATCTTTTCGCTCCAACAAAAGAAAAAGTCAGCTTCCAATTTGCAATTACACATATCATAGATAACTAAACCAGACAGGGCTAGGGTTTTCTTTTTCAGTAAAGCTTCACAGATATGGTAATTTGCCAAGTTCATTTCAATTTAGATAAAGAGCACTTTACTCAAAGACTGAATTAAGTACATGAGATCAAAACAGCCAGGTTATATTTACAGTAAATCTTCTAACTATAAAGACAGGAAGAGAGAGAGATTAGAGAATGTCTGAAAGCCACACATTCAAGCAGGCAATGGAAGTTATTTCACGTTATTATCATTTTGAGTTAAATGGCTGACACAAAAAGGCGCTCTTTCGACTTCTCACAAGTCTTTCCGCCAAGTCTCTCCAGTAGCATCCTTCCTCAATAGGATCTGCATCAATCTATATTCTGTTAAGATTTGCAAGTCTGTCTATTCAAATGAGATATTAGATTCAGTATCAACAGTATCCTATGCAGGCAGGATGAACATTAAAGTAACTAGCTTTAGCAATCACTACATGCTTGTTAGAAAAAAAAAAGCTGTGAATATAAACAGTGTTCCCCAGTAACAACAGTCAACTATTAAAATGCTAAATTTGTTCTGGATACTAACACTATAGCATACTGATAACTCTGCATTAACTCTGATAACCGTGTACTGTGTTAGCTCTTGGCACATTGTAAATATAAACTGTCTAACTTTTCTTTGCAAAAGGAGTACTGTGTGTCACACTTCCTGTGCACTGAGTCAGTACACGGGAAAATGCAATAAAACAGCCAATATGATGAAGAAGCATGATCTCCCTTATTTACTGGTAACTTTTCTAGATTATCTGCAGCCTTTCAAGAGAAAAACTCTCAGCCCAAATTTTGATTCTGAAACGAATTATCAAAACATATTTTCCTACCTTCCACTTAGCATTAGTGATTTTATACGTATTTTCACTAAGAATTCTAAGACTCACCTGTACGAAAAGATATTGCTGTGATGGGACCCCAGTCTTGTTGAAATTTCATCAGAGTTTCATCAAACTTAATATTATGTACGATGATGTGACCAGATACAAGACCAACTGCAACAACATCCACTGCTGGAGCCTGCAAGATAATTGAACAGCAACTGCATAAGGGAAAGCTTGTTGCTACACTACTAAACCAATACGTACAAGACAATGTATCTAAGACCAGGAAAAATACTAAAGAAACAAATAAGGCATCTTGCATGAAATCTTTGGTCTATATTACCAAACACATGACTGAACATCTGATTAATCTAAACAAAAAATGAAAGATGCAAGATTTTGTGCTTAGTCTCCATTGGATTAAACAATTCTGCTTCCAGAAGCTGGAACTCCATTAAAAAACACCTCACTAAGTTTTCAGTAGTTCTGGTAGACCCTTATACACCCTGCCACACACCCCGACATTTACAAATTTTATCCAGGACAACTGTAGACCATTTTCAAAGCTGTCATTAATGCAACCAAGAAGTTTTAATTAATTTTTATATCTACAAAAATACAGCAAACACAATTACAAAATCTTTTATTGAATCAGAAAAATCTACATTTTACTAACCTCCAAAGCAAAATAGATTTTGCAAAAAGCTACCAGTGTAACAGAAGTTACATGAAACACATGCATCTTGCAAATGAACTGCTTCTGTGAATTCATTATATCATTCAGTGAATAAAACTACAGACACGTGAACACAAAACAGCTAAGATGCTAAATGCAACATAACTAGAACTAGAGGGAAGGGCAGACAAGAAGCCTTCAAGTCTACCTCTCTTCAACGTCTAAAATGCTCAAGAGAGGGTTATTAAAATTACTTGAGAGAATACAAATCACCTTTATTGATCTAATTTTAAACAATATTTTGCCCGTTATTCTTGACCAGTTATATAAGAAAATAAGATAACGAAAATACTAACTTGTTCAAGAGTTGTGACCGCTGAGTGCCACCCTGGAAACGAGTATAAGAGTTTGCTGGAAAACAAACAAACAAAAAACACAAATCAATTAACCCTTCGGGATTTTCCACAACAAAATGGATGCTTTATACGCACTTACACAGAAAAGTACGCTGGCTTTCCATCCTTCTAAATCAGTTAGGAATAAAACTTACAGTTCATTTTTATTGAAAAAATTAGTGTCATGCATTAATACTGCAAAGGTGACATAATTCCATAGCATGAATAGGGAGGAAGACTCCTATACCAGTTGCTCCCCAGGCATTTCTGCTCTGAACACAACACTTCAGAGCTCTTAACACAACTCTTCAGAGCTCTTAACACTAACATAAAAAGCCATTCTTGGTCCAACTTCTAATAAAAATCCTTCATTTGCAGAGTAACTTTCCTACATGAAGACACTAATGCATATTACAAGCACAGCCCATCTTGTTTCCTTCAGAAATACTAGCAGCCAAAATGTGAAGGAGGACTGTCAATGACAAGGCAGTCATGCAGTACTTATTAAGGGTGCAATTATGAAGATCATATTTAAGAACAGACATGACTAAAAAGCTATTCCTTCACCACAGACTGCTGGCAGCCATGTTACCACCTCTCACTTTCCTCTCTTGCCAGAGACCATCAAACTTTTCCCTCGCTTCTTCCAGTTTTCTTGTCTAATTGTGCCCATATCTATCTACAAAATAATCCATACAGGGAACAAATATACTGCTTAACACAGCAACATTGCTAAAAGAGCAGTAACAGTCCATAAGCTTTTAGACAATTAAAAGAGAAACTACAGAAGACTTTTTGTCATCTAGGATGTGTTGCATCTCAGACGCTGCAAGAGGCATCGAAGAGACATAAGAGTACCACGAGTAGAGACATCTACTTTTCTGTATTTTTACGTTATTCCTACGTTCTGATTTATACGGCATATACAGCATATCCAAAACTTTAGCACATGAAACAAAAAAATTAGCAGTGATATGACTGAAATTACACAGTAGTTACAAGAATAAACCACTGAACTATGCAAGGTGAGCTAACACCTATTTGCAGTAGGTACATTAACATGCAGGGAAGTTCACTGTAGCTGTAACTTCCATGAGCTAGAAAAGTGGCTGATCATGGTAGGCATGAAATACCATTATAGGTGGTGCTCTACTGAGACATGCTCAGAGACAACTACATGTCTACACATCTCTTATTTGAGTAGAAGGATCAAATGCTAGTAATTACCTCCACGCTACCTGCCAGCACTTCCACAACAACCAAAAAATTTAGCTTGGAAGAAGGGAGGCAGAAGGCCTGAACATGCATTTACTGTTAATTATTTTCATGGGAAAGCTATGAGATTCCAAGAAATAATAAAAATAACAACGTAATTATAAAAAACATTCCTGAACAATTCCTGACACTTTGCAGGGAGAGTAAACAACATTCAACTTGAAAGGCATCAGCGTTCAGGGAGCAGCAGCATTCTTTGCTCCTGGAGATAGACCAACTGAAAACCTGTGCCAAAGGAATCAGTAAAAGATTCCATGTTCAAAACTTACTATACTTAAAAGTATTATTTGTTGCATATGAAATTGCTTATGAAACTACTTGGACCATGAAGTACAACCAAGTTATTAAGAATCTTACTTGGATTTTATATTCCATAGTTGCAAGCTCCCTTGTTCACTCCCAAGGAGAATTTTATTCAAATAGGTGCTGGGATGCAGAACTGCAGAAACTGCAAAAGTGGCCTTATCAAAATCCACTTGAAGATACTGCTCTGCAAAAAAGTAAGAAACAATGTTACTGTGGCTACCCCTACAAACCTGCAGGCTTATCATCCTTTGACAAATGTAAAGGCAGAACTGGTTTACTCTGTACAAATCCCATAATCAGTATTTCTCGCACTAAAGGATTAGTTAATGTGTAACAGTACAGGCTAAACCTGTCTGCGTTATAACATCTGTTGGCTTGAAGGTATATTTTTTCCCTATAAGCATATCTAGCACAACAACAATGCTGGCAAAACTGTACTGATTTCTATCTTTCTGAAGGATTCCTGCTCCTGCCTGAGCAAAACACCTCATCTGATTAGCGTGTCTTTTGTTTGTTATAGCAACTTCAAATCTCTAAAGCCTGAATGTAGCCACTTTCGAGACCCAGCATCCAGGGAATGCCATTGGTCATACCAATGAGAATGCTTTCTAAAGAAAAAAATTCAGGGCACTGAGGCAGGATTTCATAAGGCACTTTACAATGGGATGAGAAGATGTCGACACAATCAAAATATTATTCATAAGAATTTATTCTTACCCAGACTGGTAAATATCAAGGAACTACAGGATGTCAGAGATGGTGCCAAAAGTGCTGTATCACAGTCTTTACCAGAAAATTAACCACTAAAATGGAATTTCTGTAAAAGCATCTCTCTTTACACCTATCTGGAACCTTACTGGGTCTCCACATGTGGTGCAGGATCTATTTATGAAAAATTATCGCAGGATTAGGACTTCAGATTACCATTTAAGTAGCACTACCATTTAAGGATTTTTTTCTTTTAAAAGAATAAACTACTTCTGAACATGTGCATTTAAAAAAACCACTTTTTACATTACTAAATGTTTAACAATGCTATCCCATAAAGCAATAAAAAAATAAAGTGTCTCTAACCTTCTGACTGTATATTCCAAACAATAAGAACATTATCAACATCCACAGAGATGACATGATCACCAAAAGGCTGCAGAAGGTGTATCCTTGCCTTGTGACCTTCATAGGTATGAACCACCTATAATTTCAAAATAGAAATGTTTTCAGTATAAGCTGTTCAGGTAGCTTATCACGTTAACATAATACTTGAGGACAGCTCAACACATCAGCAACAAGTTTAAATAAAATACAGGGAAAGGCCACACAACTTTAAGTGGAAGATACACAATATTTAAAAATGTTGGCAAAAACATTTTAACTAAATGTTTTTAATTATTTAGTTTCATTTTAATTAATTTATGTGAATTAACTATTTTTTTATCTTTAAGTAACTACTTAATTATTATAATTAATACATACAACACAGGTCAGCCATTACAGTATTTGGTCTTACATTCCCCTATTTTAAGCTTTTTATTCCTCCTTCCAGTTTTTGTTTCCCTAAAATTGAAGTTATTAAACATCTATGGAAATAAATGTTCATAGAAAACTAACTGTCTTGAAAACACAAACACTACACAACTGGCTTGTACTATTAAGCAGTAAGTAAACTGATAAAAACCTCTTTGTTCCTGGCAAAAGCATGGAGAATATTGTCATATGAAGCAAATATCAACATGCGGTCTGCTGCCAAACATGTAATGTCTTGTGGCAAAGCATTACCTGTTAATCAAACAGAAGAAAAGTTTAACCAGTTTCAGGCTCATAACAAAAGAGTAAGCCTGACAGTATACTTTTTTAGCATGGTGACCCACCAAGAAAGCTCTCCTGTTGAATTTCTTAGAGAAATGCACTCATTTCAGATGAATGCAAATACTACCATAAATAATATCACACCCGTAACAACAACATAAGTAACACCAGACTGACAGATCACAAGATGGTTCTTTTGAAAAACACTTAATAATAAATTACTGAATTGTTTCTGTAAGTAAAGGCACATGTTAGCTTTGTAAGGGCTTATAAAGAAGTTATTCCAAGATAACACTTCTGCGGACAATCAGAGCCCCACAGCCCACTGGACTGGAAACACAGATGATGAATCAAAGTCTCAGCATTAGCAACGCCTATTAGGTTAAGCCATTCTGCAGACCTGGAAGCTAGTAACCCACTCCTGCACCCATTTTCTAATTACACCTAAAGACACCAAGAATTTACTGCTCTAACAATACATCTCACACCCCACCTTATGACTGGTGCAGAAAGAGTATCTACTATTGTGATCTGCTGCTTTACTAGCTCAAATAGCAAGAGAGTCAAAGCTCCAGATCACAATAAGAAGCTCCTGGTGTGGTCCCAAATGGTGGAAAGCTGAAAAAACACTCCAGGGAAAAATTCTATCTACGAAAATATGAAAATGCAAATGACAGCACTTAATGATTGTACAGAGAAACACCAGACCAAAAATCAGTCATTGTGGGACAGCACCTGTGATACAAACTTACATGATCACACAGCAGCCTTCTCTACAGTGTTGCTTTGTATTACGAATTCCTATCAGACACAAGAAATCCTGTACCCTTTGCTGTACTGCAGCACAGCTTCAACAGGAAGAACTAAACTAAGAAATTAAAAAAGGTTGCACTTTATGAGACATTTAATTTGTTTGAACATATTAGACATCTTCCCATAGAGCCCCTGAAGTGACTTAGGCCCACAATCAGGTTACAGATACCTACCTCGTTCTCCACATGAGCTCTGTACAAGTCTGCTTAGGCCAAAACAGTTTGAGGCATACCCCGATTAAAAAGTTCAAAGCACCAACCACATAACGTCAATAAACCAATTACACCACACATCGTTCATCAATCACAATTTTATATGTAAGCATCTCAATTTCTCAAAAAGCTTAAATGATGACCTCTCTAAGAATATGTAGCCCACAGAAAAGGATTTCACAGAATATGCAATGTTTTTATGATTTTGTAAGCTGAAAACAGAAGTTACATTAATGAGTTTACAGCTGCAACTATTCACTGCTGATCTTCTAAATCTAGTCCCAGTTGTGTGACAGTTATTCCCAAGTTTACAAGTGCTCTGTTAATGACAAATATTTTGCTTTATGAGTTGTGTGTAAAAACTTTGTGGTATACAGAAGTAAAATACCTACTTTTCAAGACAGTGTGTATCTCACTGAAACATCTAAATGTCAGTTGGTAGGGACCTTTGGAAATCATCTAGTTCAACCTCCCACCCAGCTCTTCCCAAAGCTAAATTATCACCAGTACTGAATTATCACCAGCGGAGTCTTGAAAGCTTCTGGGGAAGGAGCTTACTCAAGCTCTACACTTTACTACAGTTCTGTCTTAGTCAGGGCCATTTTTCCTAACCCCCACTGTGACCCTCTCAAGCTGCAATCTGTTGCTGCTGCCCCTTCTTACTCTGTCTACCATTACCACCAAAAATTCAGCTCTGCCATCTTTGTAACTGCTCTTCAGGTGCCACACTGCCTTCAGGTCACCCTGTATTTTTCCCTTTGCAAGACTATACAAATCTATTTACTTCAATGTCTCTTCTCATACCATAGACCCTTGACACTCAACAGTTCCTCAGCATCCCCCCTGAAACAAAAAGGGGAGGGGCGGGAGGGGAAGAACCACACTAACTGGGTATTGCAGTCCAGGTATGGCCTCACCAGCACGAAGTACAGGAGAATAACAGCGTTCCCTGATCTGCTGGACATGTTCCTAATGTAGCTCAGTACATGGCTTGCTTTACTCACAGTTACTGCATTGTTGGTCCATGTTCAACCTGGCACCAGCACAGTCCCAGCTCCTTTTTAGCTGGATGCCACGCAGCCCATCAGTTCCTGGCTTGTTCTGTCCCAGGTGCAGGATTCTGCACTTACCCTTGCTGAACTTGGCGAGGTTTCCGTTGGCCCAGGCCTAGCATTTCACAACACCTCTGCGGCCTGACGCTCTGCCATTCTGGTTGTCAGCTACTCCTCCTAACATATTCTGCAGATTTTTATTAAGACTGCACACGCCTCATCACCCAGGCTGTTGCTAAAAGTGATGAACAACATAGGCCCTGCTGTTGACATCTAGGGCGCTACGTTTTGTTACCAAATGCCAACTGGATGTCAAGCCATTGATTTATACCCTTTGTATTCAGCAGTCCAGCCAATTTTTAACACTCCCTGAAGACTTTTAGTCCCATTCCCACCTATTCTGTTCCTGCAATTATTTTCCTCCTATAACACTGCCTTCTAGTAATCACAAAAACAACAAAACAGGCATCTGGAATTAACAGCTTTATTCACCGCTCACTTCTTAAGGCCTTGGGGTGTTCTTGGAAGAACAAGATGACAAGAATGGGAGTTTCATAAGGTATATTCCCAAGAGAATTAAATTACAGTTGCAACAGCCATCTTGTTTCCGAATTGATACCTGATGTCTGAGACTCCTTTCAATGTATTTCAGTGCAAATATTAGTACACAGAATTAATTTCCCATTTTTGAGTTGAGAATAAAGTGCAGATGGCAGATGTGTTAAAAAAAACCCCAAACAAACAGGAAGGAACAATCTGTGCATACTTACTCACAGCAACAAGACCAAGCTTATTCACCTGCAATGAAAATGTTAAAAAGGCATTTTTAGTGACTGGTTGCAATGAACTTGGTATAAACAGAAATTCAAAATTCTAGGAACCAACCTAAATAAGGAATCTGCATGCCTCACAAGACAGAAAATTTATTCTTTTTAGTTTACAACAATACCTACAGCAAAATCCACAGACAGCAGGTCAAAAAGGAATAGGACAATGTATTTGCCAGAAGAAAATCAGTGAGTTGTGCTTCTTGATATACTTCACCCTAATGTACAGGAAACTAAGCACCTGTTTAGATACCTTGCAGAGCAAATTTGTTTTCACATCACCCACATTCACACCACATGATTTCCACTACAACCACACAATCTTATTCTGTGTTGACACAGAATTTGCTTCAGGTACAGTCATCTTTGCCCAGTGATGATCATTACTAATTTAGTTCAAAGTCTGTGGAGAAGACTGACAGCAGTGAACACTGAAAGACTACCATAAAGGCACAGGAAGATCTGTGCTGGCAGCACTCTGCTGTTCACTATAATCAATCGATGCAGTTCTGTTTTGTAAATGCTTTTATCATAGAGCAAGAAGTGGGTCAATATTACAGGCTTTCATCTTGCAGAACTGGATTATCCTCACCTGTTTCCCTACAGGAGAAGTTTTAACACGATCTAAGGAATTACACCCCCTCCCCCCCAAACCTATAGCCCCCAGAGGCTAAGCCGCAGCCATCCAACCTGCAGGTGAGTTTTGGTTCATCTACCAACAAGGAGAAAGCCTCAGCACGCGGCCGCTCCTCCGCCCGATGGACGGGGCTGCCCTCCCACCCGCCAGGGCTGCCCACACGGCGACCGGGCCTCCTTGGCGACCGGGCCTCCTTAACCACCGGCCTCCTCCTCCTCCTCCCTCACAGCCACCCGCCGCGGCCTGACCCCGGGACGCCGCGGGCCTCCTCACGGGATCCCGCCCCACCACGGTGTGGGGGTTTGGAGGGGAGACGGTGGCCCCGGCGCCCACGAGGCCCAACGCCGGCCCGGCGGCGGGGGCGGGGGAAGGAGGCCGAGGGAGGGCCGCGTACTCACGTTGTAGGTGTGGACGCTACGCCCGACGGGCACGGCCAGGTAGAACTGGCGGTGGCGGCCGTGGTAGCGCAGGACGTGCGGGACGGGCCCGCTGAACCGGCCGAGCACGCGGAAGCCGGCGAACAGCCCGTCCCGCGCCATCGCTGCCCCACGCGCCCGCCGCTAGGAAGCGTGTGTGTGAGTGCGCTTGTGTCCCCGCCCGCTTCCGGCCCACGCGCACGGCACTTCCTCCTCCCCCCCCGCCCTGCCCGGCGTCCGCCGCCGAAAGTGGTCCCCGCCGCCGCTGCCTGGTTCCGCCGTCTGCCGGGCTGACCCCCGCCGCCACCGAGGACCGTCACCCATGGGCACCTCTACAAATACCCCACACACAGCCACGACTGCTCAGTTTTTTTGGTTTGGGCTTTTTTTTTCTTTCCTTTTATTCTTCTTTTTTACCCTCCTCACAAACCGGCAGCCCCCGCCGCAGAGGCACGCAGCGGGGCAGCGCAGCGCTCGGCGGACCGGCTTCCAGCGGCGCGTCCCCGTGGGGCTCACTTGAGGTGTTCGTTGGTTGTTTGGGGTTTTTTTGGGGTATATATATTTTTAATAAATTATATATATATAAAAGCCAGACAACCCGCAGGATGGTTTCTTTGCGATGACTGCACGGCGGACAATAAATACTTAGCAAAGTCCGGGGGGGCGGGGAAGCCACCCCCCGCAAGCCACCTATCCCAAATTCATGTAGCTCCTCCACACCGCCATCAGCTCCCGGGCCTTGCTCTCGTCGCACGGGCCACGGCTCGCCTTCCCGGCGGCGGCACCCTGCCACCGCACACGCGTTAGCCGGTGGCGGCGGGGCTGCCCGCGGCAGGGCAGGGCTGCCCCGCCGCCCTGGCACCGGCCCCGGCCCCGGTCCCGCACCCACCTTCGGCGGCCTGTAGCCGGGGCAGTGCCGCTGCAGGACGGAGAGGGTGTTGCGCCAGCGAGGTGTCCGCCGGCCGCAGCCCCGCGCCCGCTCCAGGACGCATTCCAGCAGCCGGCCCGCCCGCCGGGAGCCCTGCGGGCAGGCGGCCGGTCACGGCGCCGGTCACGGTCACGGGCCGCGACCCAAGCCCCACCGAAGACATCAGCGCCCTTTCCCTTCAGCGCCTCCCCACCCATACTTACGAAAAGTTTGCCCACCCACCCCTCCTCCCCGCTCGGTCCCCACCCCCGCCCCCTTCTCCCCGCTTCCCCCCTTTTTCTCCCTTCCCTCCCGTTTTTTCCTTCCTCCCCCCTTTTCCGCATTTCCCCCCTTTTTCCCTCCTTCCCCCCTTTTCCCTCTTTTTCCACCGTTTTTCACTTCATTCCACCCCTCCTTCCCACCCCACCCAACCCGTCCCTCTTTTTTTTTTTTTTTTGTTTTTTTTTTTTTTGTTTTCGTGGAAAGGAATGCCACCTAGCCGCCGGGGGATGCGTGCACCCGGGCGAACCTCGGACTGCTGCGGTCCGGCCGGCGGGAAGGGCGCGTCCTCGCAGGTGTGAAAATCGAGTTGTAGTTCCTGGAGGGGAAAAAAAACCAAACAGGGAATGCTCGTTAAAGCCACGGCCCCTGGCGTCGCCGTCGCCGGCTGCCAGCTCGCCTCGGACACCCCGTGACAGATGTCCCTACCGCCCCGACGCGCCGCCTCACCCCGCCGCCCCCCCCGGGGCCGCGCAGGTTGTGGGCGGCTGCGGGAGTCGGGCGGCGGCGATGCGGGGCAGACGGTGCTGGGTTGTGGTGCTCGGCTGCAGTGCTGGGCTGTACTGGGCTGTGCTGGGCTGCAGTGCTGGGCTGTACTGGGCTGCGCTGGGTTGCTCGCACGGTGCATCTCCCCAAAAGCCGCCGCCTGATTTTTTGGCGCTGAGCGCCGGAACCACCCGCGTAGCTTCTAAACCGCTCATCACCTTTGCAACCGTGACACCGTCTTCATCTTTCAGTCCTACGGGTCTGCAAGGCGCCGGGAAGGGTCGGGTAGCGCTCTGGCAGCAGCCGCCCGGGCTCCCGCTCTCCGTCCCTGCCAGTCCCCAGTTTCGGCGAAGAACATTTTAGGAAGGTCGCCGGAGGAGAGTAGGAGATAACTTCCCCGTCCTGTTTCACAGGTACCGGTTTACTAAACTAGCCAACTCCCGGCTTGCTAATCGAGACTTTCAGAAAGTAGTTGCCGGCGGTCAAGGGTAAAATCGTGGAGGCAGTGCCGTCCCGACAGTTTCCCTCCGATGCCACCAGAGAAACCACCAACCTCTTTTGTAAAGGTCCACTTTAGATCCAAAGCGTTTAGGAGATACTCTTGTATCTGGTCGTGGTTACAGAGGCTGAAATCGTAGGTGGATCCCCGCGGGAGGTCGGCGATCTGAAGAAAGATGATCAAGCCACAAAAGACTGTGTAAGAAAAAGCCAAAGGTTAATTCTCCTGCACCGCTACGTGACCCGACAAGGCACGGAGGACAGATCTGAAGAGAGGGATGCCGGTGCTTCGGGAGCACTAGAAAAACTAGTTGGTTACCCTTGTGATTATCCATGGTGCCTTTACAAGTTGTTTTTCTGCTGCCGGGCTTCAGATCGTTGCTGGCTTCATATATGTACCTGTACGCCTACGGAAAGGAAGGTTTCCAATTCCATAACCGGGGCTCATTTGGACGTCTCATGCACCTCTTTCCAGAACAGTAAATAATAATTATTCAGACTTGAAGTTGTGTCACTGATTCGAAAAGAAACCCGGGATAATGAATAATAATCAACCGCAGCATCCAAACCCCAACCAAACCAAACCAAACGAAAAAAAAAACACAAACCCAAAACAAACAAAAACAACCCACAACAGCCAATCTTGCACGAAACACGTGTGAATAGCCCTCCCAGTCACGACGTGGGGTCCACCTTCAGCGCGGACTAGTGCAGCAATATGCGATTTTCTCTCGAAGACGAGACAAAGCGCTTCAGGACACCTGCAGATGGACTGCCCAGGGGTGGACAATCCTGTGTCCTGCCTCCATACCGATGTCGCAAGGGCATCCCTGGTGCATCGTTTTAAGACGCTAGCGCGGGAGCGGGTGGAGGGTAGTGGTCATTTCCCTGTGCCACCTACAGCTTTTTTGTTTTGTTGTGTTTTGTTTTCTCTCGAAGGTGAATGTTTTACTTCATAAACCACTTTCCCCCGGGGAGCCCCTTCGCTTGTTCAGGCTGCAGGGAGTGCAGCCGACGGGCACTTGCCCTGCCTGGGCACAGCCTAGCTGATAGGGCAGCCGGCTGCCCCGGGTACTGGCGACCAGGATGCTCGGGACGTCGGGGGCCGGGCTGCCCCGGACACTGGCGACCAGGATGCTCGGGACGTCGGGGGCCGGGCTGCCCCGGACACTGGCGACCAGGATGCTCGGGACGTCGGGGACCAGGCTGCCCCGGGCACTGGCGACCAGGGTGCTCGGGACGTCGGGGGCCGGGCTGCCCCGGGCACTGGCGACCAGGATGCTCGGGACGTCGGGCGTCGGGGGCCGGGCTGCCCCGGGCATCGGCCACCAGGTTGGTCGCCACTGGCGACCAGAATGCTCGGGGTGCCAGGGGAGGCTGGCGAGAGGAGGCATGTCCCCGCTGCCTCCCTCGACCCAAGGAGCCCCCAGAGTCCTTTCTTCGACGGCGGCTGGCACCGACGACTCTGCCACGGCTCCTACCAGCAATTCCCTGGTCCCGGAAAAGTGGTTCACGGAAAGTGCCCCGGGAGCCGCTGTGGGACCCCGGCGGGGGGGCCCGGCGCTGCGGGGCAGGGGCGCGGGGGCTCGCATTGCAAAGCCCAGCAGAGCCCAGCCGAGTCCCCCGTCGCGCCGCGGCAACGGCTGCCAAGGCTTTAAGCCCAGCCTCAGCTCAGTTTCAGAGAAAGTTCCTGTTCGTTTACGGGGAATGCTTCTCCGGCTTGAGTCATCAGGGAAACCCAGGAGGACTGCCGCCGCCGCGGGGGAAAGGGCATTTTTTGGTCAGCTGAGCTGGGCACGGGCCAAAGCAGATTAGTCAACGCTGCATGCCCGTCCGCCTGAGTGGGTTCGCCGCCGCGCCACTCCCGGATCTCTCCCTTCTCTGTCTTTTTTTTTTTTTTTTTCCTTCCCGTCCTTCATCCCGCAGCCCCGGGAGCGTCTCCGGCCCCGCCGCGGGGAGCTGCAGGCGACGGGTTCAAAGGGTGGCATCAGCCGTGTAGCTCTGTGTATGTGTATGTGTGTGTGTGTGTCTGTGTGGATATAAATCTAATTCCAGTCAAACCCGACGTTTTGAAATCGATGCCTTAAAGGCTGTTGCACGGATTCAGATGCGGTTGCTGAGCAGGTGCTCTAAGCTTTAGCCGAGCTCGGGTAGCCCTTAGCACTTGATAGAGTCTTGTCAGGGTGCTTCCCTTAATCACTTCCACAGTGTTGCCAAACCAACCAATAAAATCCCAGTTTCCTGAAGAATATCTTCTCATATTCCAGATGCAGTTGGGATTTTCTTAACTTGCAAAGTCGTGCGCCTTCATCTTTCTCCGTGGCTTTTTGTCTGAAGTTGCTAATGGGCTTCTTAGAAGTTAGTAAGTTAATAAAAATACAATTCTTCTAAATAGCTTTGTGTTTCTTATTTTACAGCTGCATAAACAAAGGTGCACCCTAACATAAAGGAAGTAACTTCAGGTGAGTTTTATTGTACTCCTGAAAACTAGCAGCATAACTGATGAAAAGCATGCTCCTGCCATGAATTCGGTGTAATACTGACCTCAGGAAGGAATTCAGGACCAGGAATACGTTATTTTTTACTTTCTGTTGTTCATCTGTCTTTACTAAATGGGATGCAACAACCCAGTGAATAGTTAAATAAAGGTGTTTATTTGTCCTCACTAAACAGGACATGTTTAGTAACATCCTGTGTATAGGTAAAGGCTACAACTCGTTTTAATGCAAAGAACACTGGGTTGAAATTCTTTTCCATCACTACTAATATGCATGTGTTTTTATTTCCAAAGTGTCTCTGAAGTTAGCAGTAGAACGAAGTTGCAGCAGGCACTAGCAATATAATCAGATCAGAAAATGGAAAATGTGGTGTTTTTTTAGAGGAAGCACAAATGTACATGGTTATAAAAGGCAATTTGTCATTCAAATCATGCTGGTAAGTAAGGTTAAATGAAAGATTAATAAGAAAAAAGGAACTCACTTACTTTTTCTTTAATCACTTTTTTGTATGTGAAAAGTTCTGTGAATAAACAGTATCTGTCAAAAACATTGCCAGTCTCTTATTTTGACCTACAAGTAACCTCAGAAATGGCAAATAATGAATATGTTTTAAAGATTGTTTTCTATTTTAACCTCTCCAGAGATACAGGTTCAATTACTGAGAGGCAAGAGAGGAAAAAGAGGAATTTAGAAAAATCTGCCATTTTTTATAACTATAGCAATACAAAACATTTAATCTTTGATTGCTCCAGCCATAAGAATGCTGAGGCGTCACTTTTGACAGCAGCTTTGACCTGAGCAGTTGGCCAAGTTTGGGGCATTTGGAAGTGGTTTCCATTAAGAGAAATAACTTGTGACAAGAAGTATTTTTCTGATGGAGCTTTACACTTACAGCACATTTGCTTTCTTCCCTGATCCCCGCTGCCTGGTTGCCTTGGAGACCTCACATTTGTGACTGTGCTTGAGCAGCAGAAAGAAGGGATTGAGAAATAGCTGTTGCTATTTCGCTGCAGGTTAAGATGGTATCTGTGTGGGTGGGACTGCTGCCAGCCCTCACTGGGAGAGGAAGAGTTCAAAGCTAAGAAGAACTTGGTAGGCATTTCTGATCAGTATGATTATATTACTGGCATTATGATTTGTCAGTTTGACTTGTATTTGCTGAGCCAGTTTTTGATTGTTACATCTTGGTACATGTGGCTGAAAGGCAAACTTTACACTTTTTTTTTTTTTTTGTACCCATGAGCAAAATATTCCTTTCTAAAATACCTCACTGCTACGGAAATGCCATCATATCCAGGATGTTTAACATAATTATACTTTGGATATGTAGGATTTGGGAATTTCTTAAATTATGAAATTATGTACTTGGAAAGGAGAGGTGGGGGAGAAGGCGATTACCTGAGGGAAGCTGGGGAGGTGGGAAAGAAGTGGGTCGGTGCTTGAGGACACGCACGGTGTATGTCACAGCCTGAGTGCCCAGCACAGGCTGCCCTGGGGTGATGCAGATGCACACAGCTAGTCTGTGGCGTGCCCACCCTTCCCAGCAGCCATACATGGGGGAGATCCTCCTTCTGCCTGGGCAAGCGCTGCTCAGGTTTTCACTTTCATGGATCAGGCTGTGGCTGAAGAGTTCCCTGATGATCCCTCTGCAGGTGCAGAAGGCACTGCACGCTTCTGTGGTGCCCAGCACCGCCTAATCGCTGGTGACAGCATCCAGCCAGCTAACCAAAAACGCCCTGCCTGTAGCAGCTTCAGTGTGTGCATGTCATCATCAAGAAACCTGTACTTAAGCAAAGATGAAGATGATGTTAGAGATATCCTTCACGCACACAGCATGGGAATGAAAGCTCAACAGCCTCACATTTTTTCATATGTTTTTGTTAAAAAAGTTTTATTTCAGAAAATGATGTAAATTTTTTTTGAAGTATCGTAATTTCCAGCATAATGTAAATTCAAACTGTTGGTCACATTTTTTTTTTCCATATTCCCACCTGATGCCTCTACCCTGCTCTTCCTGGTTGCGGACATACAAGCCTGGCTGGTTGTCCCTACACATGTTTAGGAGCTTACCTTCTTGAACACAAGCAGCAGCTGAATGCTGGTGATGACCTCCACAGGACACTTGGAAGAGGTGTGTGTATCCCTGCCAGGAGAACCTGAACTTGGCTTGTGGCTGGCAATGAATAAAACAGCACTGAGACAGTGCAGCAGTTGTTGCTTTTGGTACTCCTTAGCTTCCCCCAGAGATCAAAAGGCATGTCAGCAAAACACAGGAGTATGCCTGCATTATTGGAAAAAAGCCTAACCTTTTTGATCTGAATAGGCCATGACGATGGCAAGCTCAGGAATGATACGTCCCAACAAAGAGGAAGTTGGGAAAAAATGCCAGGAGGCCTGCATGGATAAACAAGGAGCTCCTGGAGAAACTCAAGCACAAAAAGGAAGCCTACAGAGGGTGGAAGCAAGGACAGGTAGCCTGCGAGGAATACAGAGAAATTGTCTGAGCCACCAGGATTGTGTTAGGAAAGCTAAAGCCCTGGTAGAATTAAGTCTGTCCAGGGATGTCAAGGGCGACAAGAAAAGCCTCTCTAAGTATGTAGGTGATAAAAGGAAAACTACATAAAGTGTGGGCCCTCTCTGGAGGGAAATGGGAGACCTGGTTACCCAGGATATGGAGAAGGCTGAGCTACTCAATGACTTTTTTGCCTCGATCTTCACCGGCAAGTGCTCTAGCCACACCGCCCAAGTTGCAGAAGGCAAAGGCAGGAACTAAGGAACTGCCCATTGTAGGAGAAGATCAGGTTTGAGACCATCTAAGGAAACTGAAGGTGCACAAGTCCATGGGATCTGATGAGATTTATCCGCAAGTCCTGAGGGAACTGGTGGATGGAGTTGCTAAGCTGCTAGCTATCGTATTTGAGAAGTCATGGCAGTGTGGTGAAGTTCCTGCTGACTGGAAAAGGGGAAACATAACCCCCATTTTTAAAAAGGGAAAAAAGGAAGACCGAGGGAACTACAGGCTGGTCAGCCTCACCTCTGTGTCCGTCAAGATCATGGAACAGATCCTCCTGGAAACTATGCAAAGGCACATGGAAAAAAGAGAGGGTACTAGTGACAGACAATATGACTTCACTAAGGGCAAGTAGTGCCTGACAAATTTGATGGCCTTCTGGGAGAGTCTTATAGTGTCAGTGGATAAGGGAAGAGCAACCGACATCATCTACCTGGACTTGTGCAAAGCATTTGACACTGTCCCACGCAACATCCTTGTCTCTAAATTGGAGAAACATGGATTGGATGGATGGATCACTTGGTGGCTAAAGAATTGGCTGGAGGGCTGCACTCAAAGAGTTGTGGTCAATGGCTCAATGTCCAAGTGGCAACCAGTGACGAGTGGCGTTCCTCAGGGGTCAGTACCGGAACCGGTGCTGTTTAACATCTTTGTTGGCGACACGGGCAGTGGGATTGAGTACACCCTCAGCAAGTTTGCCAATGACATCAAGTTGTGTGGTGCAGTCGACACACTGGAGGGGAGGGATGCCATCCAGAGAGACCCTGACAGGCTTGAGAGGTGGGCCTGTGCAAACCTCATATAGTTCAACAGCCAAGTGCAAGGTCCTGCCTCTGGATTGGGTCAATCCAAGCACAAATACAGGATGGGTGGAGAGTGGATTGAGAGCAGCCCTGAGGAGAAGAACTTGGGAGTGTTGGTTAATGAGAAGTTCAACATGAGCTGGCAACGTGCACTTGCAGGCCAGAAAACCAACTGCATCTGTTACGAGGGGTAACAGTTTTAAACTGAAAGAGGGTAGATTCAGATTAGATATTAAGAAGAAAGTCTTTACTGTGTGGGTGGTGAGACACTGGAACAGGTTGCCCAGAGAGGCTGTTGAGGCCCCATCCCTGGAAGTGTTCAAGGAGAGGTTGGATGGGGCTTTGAGCAACCTGGTCTAGTGGGAGGTGTCCCTGCCTATGGCAGGGAGGTTGGAGCTAGATGATCTTTAAGGTCCCTTCCAACTCTAACCATTCTATTATTCTGCCGTATTTATTTGTGTAGTAGCCAAGTAGACCATCAGCATATCAGCAGAACTCAGGCATGTGGGTCGTAAGATGAATACAGAATATCTTCCTCTGAAACTTCCCAATGCTGGTGGCTTCTACATGGCACATAGAAAAGCCCAGGTTTGAACAAGGTGTCTGGGTCCCACAACGTCAACAGCTGGCAGATCCTTTCTTTTAAGAACTTCATACAGATCTTAACATTATTCTCAGGACTATTTGTTTCTAAAATCAACTTCCTGGCTGTTTTGGAAAGCCAACACCCATCAGGAAGAGAAGCTTCAGCACCAAGATCCAAACTGATGGTCACCTTGCTTTGGCGGGATCCAGACTCTCAGCTGAGGTTCTTTCCATTCAGACTGACTAATCATAGCAGTGGGGATCTGTTAGGCTCTGTGCAGGTTGGTTACTAGAAGAAAAAAAAATACATTCCTGGGAGGAGTCACACTAATTCATTGCCGGAAGAAGACTGCAAAGACTCAGCACACTTATTTAAGGCCCTTAAGGGATTGTGCTCTGTGGGTTAAACACATTTGTCCCTACTGTCCTACCCATTGCTTTTCCCTGTTCTCTTGCCATCTCCATTTCATCTGTCCAAGCATCTCTGTCTCCACATCTCCAAAAGAATGAGTCTTTTATCCTTCCATTTTTATCCAGTCTCAACCATTTTCCAAGTCCACCCTTAAACGCTTATTTTTAAGCTTTTATCTTTCCTAGGTAGAGAAAAATCTACCTGCTGTCAGACTCCTCCCTTTCTTTCTCCTACTCCTTATCTTTTGAGATCCCACAAGAAATTATAAACAAATGTCTTAAGAGATCAGTTGCATCTAGTCTGACCCACCAAATGCTAAAATACCAGAATTGTAACCATGTCATAATTTTGGGGATTCTCAGCTCATCTAAGTTAAGACTGTTCAGATACTTTAGTCTTGCATGTTGTGGTGGGTTGACTCTGATAGGACGCCAGGTGGCCACCAAAGCTGCTCTGTCACTCCCCATCCTCAGCTAGACAGGGGAGAGAAAATATAATGAAAGGCTTCTGGGCCGAGATAAGGACAGGAAGAGATCATTCAGCAATTATTGTCACGAACAAAAGAGACTCAACTTGGGGAAAATTAATTTAATTTATTACTAATCACATCAGAGTAGGATAAGGAGAAAACAAAAACTAAATCTTAAACCACTTTCCCCCCACCCTTCCCTTCTTCCCAGGCTCAACTTCACTTATGAATTCTCTGCCTCCTCCTCTGCAGTGGCTCAGTTGTTCAGTTCGGTTGCGGTCAGTTCATCACATGTTGTCTCTGCCAGTCCTTCCTCCTCAGAGGGAGGACTCCTCACACTCCTCCATGGGAAACAGTCCACCATGAACTTTTCCAACATGAGTCCTTCACACAGACTGGAGTTCTTCAAGAACTGCTCCAGTGTGGGTCTCTTCCATGGCGTGCAGTCCTTCAGGAACAGACTGTGCCAGCAAACTTACTCCTGCGTGTGTTCCTTGCCACCGGGCCACAGGTCCTCCCAGAATCCTGCTCCAGCGCAGGCTTCCCATGGGGTCACAGCCTGCTTAGGGCACACTCACCTGCTCTAATGTGGGGTCCTCTATGGGCTGCAGGTGAGTATCTGCTCCACTGTTAACCTCCATGGGCTACCAGGGGACAACCTACCTCACCATCGTCTTCACCAGGGGCTGCAGGGGAAACTCTGCTCCAGAGCCTGGAGCATCTCCTCCCTCTTCTTCATTGACCTTGGTGTCTGCAGAGTTGTTCCTCTCACGTGTTCTCACTACTCTGTCCATATGCAATTGCTGTTGTGCAGCAGCTTTTCCCCCTTCTTAAATATCTTATCACAGAGGCGCTACCACCATTGCGGATGGGCTCAGCCTTGGCCAGCGGTAGGTCCATCTTGGAGCTGGCTGGCATTTGCTCTGTCAGACATGGGGAAAGCTTCTGGCATCTTATCACAGAGGCATCCCCGCAAACCCCCTGCTACCAAAATCTTGCCACGCAAACCCAATACATTCCACCCCTTGCCTCTGTGAACCATGTGTTTAAGAAATATCATTGAAATCCGCATTCATGACAAAATCTTCAAAAACTTTGCTCGTATCAACAACAAAAATTCCCCACACCAAAATCAAAACAACATCATCACAGCACCAGATGAAAGTGGATGTGTTACACACAATCCACCCCTTGTCCCTTCATCACAATTGCAACAACTGAAATTCCCCACAATCATTCCGCTTTTAGCTCTCTAGCTGTGTTCAGGCCGTATTTTACTATCCTTATCTTGAATTCCTCATGCCCCATGTTGGGTGCCAAAAAAGACTGTGGTGGGTTGATCAGGGGCCCACCAGGCTGCTCTATTACTCCACTCTTCAGAAGGACAGGGAGGGAGAAAATAAGAAGGAAAAATTTGTGGGTCAAGATAAAGGCGAAAGCAAAGGCTTCGCATGAAAGCAAAGAAAAACAAAAAATTTATTCTCTACTTCCCATCAGCAGGCGATGTCCATCCACTTCCCAGGAAGCAAGGCTTCAGTATATGGAGTGGTTGCTCAGGAAGACAAATGTCGTAATAACGGATGCCTCCCCCCGCCTCCTTTCTCAGAGCAGACATCATATGATATGGAATATCCCTTTGGTCAGGAATATCCCAGGGTCAGCTGTCCTGGCTGTGTTCCCTCCCAAGATCTTGTCCACCCCCACCCTACTGGTAAGGGAAGAATGTTGGAGAGAGAGCCTTGATGCAGTAGCCAAAAATATCAGTTCCCTACATTTGAAATATTTCACCAAATATCTGAAGTTTGCCTCATCCAAGAAATATTTCAGTAGAAAACTACTTGAATTATTGACATGATTTGTCAAGGGAGAAACCCTGAGGTCCTTATTCATCAAGGCGAATTAAAAACTCTGAATTCTTGAGAAGGTCAGTTTCACTGTTGTTGAAAGCAGTAAAACAAAAAGGACATCCTTGTCCTTGATCAGTCACCAGATCCACAACTTCTGGAGAAGCTGAAGAATTATATACATCTAACCAGAAACATTGACTGCTAAATAACATTTCATTTTTCTAATATACAACTGATAACCTTTAAAGAAACAGCAGCTGCCTGTTTCTTCTCCTATATTTGCTCTTCCATGCATGTTGTTGCTTACTTTAACTATACAATGACCATGTTATAAAAGTTTTTTGAACATTTCAGTTGCACACCCTTTAACAGGAATATAATCAGACAAACACCACTGTGAATTTGACATTATCGGTGTAATTAAAGGGTACTCTAAAGAAAATGGTGCAGTTGTAGGATTTTTTTCTCAAGGGTATTAGTAAAATAAGTAAATTATTTTAATCACATGTGACTGAATGAGAAGATAAGCTCTAAATGAAGCAGTAATAATACTGCGATACCACGTTTTCTATGGGGAGCATAATAACCTTCATATTACAAACATCTTGCTACAAAACAATTTCTTATATTGCCGTTCTTGACTGAAGCGCAGTGTTGACAAACTTGTGCCTTTGTGCTGATTTGGTGAAAATTTAGAGCAGGTCTAGGCAGTACTGGAAGGTTCCAATCAAAATGACATTAAGCTTTTTATTTCTAGGGCTATAAAAATGATCAGAATTAAGCTTCCTCATAATCAGCTGATCAGTTTTGTACCCAGCTACAATATACTTTTATTTTTATTAAAGGAACTTGTCACGTAGCTGAACTTTCTCTACCCCTACTCTCAAAACGAGCAATGTGCCATAAATCTTGTCTGTGTAAATAGCGCTGAATTATATTTTACACAGAAAGATTGCCAAGTAGAGTGATGGATAGATGTAGTACAGCCTCAGGGAAAGCAAATGGAAATTCCTGCTAACTAGAACCATGAGGATGTCTAACTCATTTTACTCCTGGTTTAAAGTACTTTCACTCAGAACTGCAATCCTCAATGTAGCTGCTCAGCTGTCGCATATCCCAGGGATATTCACTCCCTATAGGAAGCCCTCTATGCAGAAGTCTTCCTTAATAACATCCCAAATAATGTCAAGGACTCCCTGCATCTCATGGCCTTGGATCTGCATCTGGTGCTGCAAATAACCCATGGTATCAAGACAGCCCAGGGAAGATACAGCACATGGCAGCACCTTACAGGACTCTGTTTTGAGCTGCGCTACTTGTCAGCCTGAGAGACTTGGAGGAATATCTGCACTGAAAGCAGAGCAGTTCATTTATTCCTGCGCTCATAGCTGCCTCCCCCCATCACCAGTCAAAGAGCAGAGAGAGACAGGCTGCCTGTCCCCAGCTGGGGAGAGCAGTGGCATTTCCCACCCACCCTGGAGCCTGGAGCAGCGATGGGAGGAGCTGCTGCCTTGCCTCCGGAGATGGAGGCTTCTTTGGCATTGCTCCTGTGCGGACTGGACTCTGGAAATGGAGCTTTTGCCTCCTGCCAGAACCACGCCCTCCTGCTGCTACTTCGTTCGCTAGCTGGTAGCGTGCTCCAAGATACGCCTGTCCCAAAAGCCACTGGAGTATTACATTGGATAAGGTAACCTGTAGTTTGTGGGAGGTTAGCAAAGCTGGAGTCTGGGTAAAACGTGTACCCATTTCACCTTATTCATGTACTGTGTCCTGTTGGAAGTTTCACATCCCTGCCTATCCCTGGGCACACACCACGTCTCCGCGCAGTCCCCGCCTGATGTCCCTGAGCTACTCTCCATGTCCCAGCCCGGCCCCTGGCAGCCGCGTGCTCTCTCAGCCCTGCTGCTACCCCTGCTTGCTCTCTCCAAAAGTCTGCTTTCAGATAACCCAAATGTCTCCCGCGTCTCTGTCTTTAACTTTCCTCTTACTTTCCTGTTCATGCCATCTGTTAGCAGAAGCTAGGCTGGGTGAAGGTAAGAGGGTAGGGGATGTGGTGGCTTTCGCACTCGCTCCTGGGCAGGAAGCATCCGTTCAGACCTGGTGTGGGTTGGTTGCAGTTGTGGCTTGAATGGAGCAAAACATTTGCCGCATGAGTTCAGTGGGATTAGGAAACACGGCGTGTGGTAGAGGCATGGAAACAGAGTTTGAGCCAAAGACAAGGTCAGTTTGGCAGAGGGGGTGAACCCCAGGCTCAGGCGAAAAAAAGAGCTCAGGTCTGTGCACAGTCCTGACAGCTGCAGGGCAGAGGTGCCCGGTGTTCAAAGCAGGGTGTGAAGTAAGTGGGATGGAGAGGAAAACGAAACTTTGAATTTAGACCTGTGCTTAAGCAGTGCTAGGGAGAACGTTCTTCCGGGCCGAGAGACAGAAGCCTGATCCCTGGGAACCCATGGGAAGCACATTACCACTTAGTGAAATGGCATCCTTTGCTGTCACAGTGCTGGGGTTGTTTCACTCCAAATGAAGCAGGAAAGAGGGAGGTCATATGTAGAGGGAAAGGAAATCATGGGGATCTTTTCTGTCTCCTTCCCCACGGCATAGGAGATGCAGGATGTCTTACTGGGAATTGCCCTTGGGTGGCAGGGCCCTGACACCCAGGAAATTAAAAGCCAAATATTTGTTCAACTGCAGGTGCTCTCTGCCAGCTCATAGGCAGCAGGGACTAAAAGGAAACTGGTAGCCAGTCCCAGCTGCAGGCGGGAGCGGGGTCTGGTAGGATAAACTAAACTGGCAGATGTTGTTCCTACAGCCTAGATGAGCAGGTTCAAAAAATGCTGCTGCTGGGAAATGCCTGCTTACTCATGTAAGTGTATCTCTGTTTAATGTCTTTTGACGAAAATTATGAGCAGCTGGAGCCAACTAATTTTGGCATTTTAAAGTTATAACTATTTGTAAGTTGGCAACTGATATCTTAATCACACTTTTAGGGCCTGTTCTGAAAAGGATGTAAAGTCCTCTGGCATTGACATTTGTGTAAAAATAGCCATTTTTGTGACTTGTGAGTTGAAAGATTGAACCAAGCTTTTTCCTGGTCTCGTGGGTCTTGATTCACTATGTGTTATGCCGAGTGAAATAAATCAAAGCTGATGCTTTCAACTCCAGCATCCTGTTAAGAGAGCCGCACTCTGATTTTCCAGTTGTGGGAAGAAGGTGGAGAAACAGCAAAGCCATGATTTGTGGAATGGGTAGGGACTCTGCGGTCTGAGACTCCACATCAAGCAGGTACTTCACATGATGTATGCCAGCTTTCAGTGTGTGCCACACAAGCGTTCGCACACAAATACGTTTGCTCACTTGGTCAGAGACTGATTGACAACAGGCCTTTTGCTTTTGCTGTTCAAAATGCTCTATTAAAAAAAAAAAAAAAAATGAATACCAAGAAAAAAGAAGAAAAGATGATAGAAACTGAAACTCACCCTGAGTCTGTTCCATTATATATGCACACATGGTTTTAAAATAGAAAGCTACTGAAAACCAGGCAGAAATTCCTGAGAATAGTCAGGAATATCTGTCTCACAAATACCTAGAAAGATAATTGCAAAGTTTAGCACCATGTTGTATAGGGTTAAATTGCGCAAAAGAAACATTAATAAACAGTAAATACTGCATCTCTATTTAATAACTTAACTTCAAAGCAAGAGATACTAGAGACGTTAACAAATGTTGCCCATAAAGTAACATATTTTACTGAGAAAAATAGACTGCAGAGTATAAACTTAAGTGCACTGTTTCTGGTAAAATACAGTGATATATATAACTTCAAGAATAAAAACCTAGGAGGTATTAGGCAATTCAGATGTGTTAAACTTTTCAGATAAACATATTTTTTTTAAAAGTTAAGTTTTTTGAAGAAATAGCCGTCCTTTTCTATGAGTATTTTCTAATTTCTCAGTTTACAAGTTATCTTCGTGCTGCAGCTGACCGGTATATAACTCTTATTTAGATGAAAACATTTAGAAGTTAATTGCCAAGAAATGTTTAAAACAAATATTTTGCATATTGAAATGCAGTATTTCTCATTTATATAATAACATGGTAACAGTAAGATTTGTTTCTCTTTGGGGAAGAAACATAGGTGGCACAAATGAATTACTCCTTTTGTGCAGTTCTATTTAGTTCCAAGAAATGTATGCACAAACTCATTTTCCTGGAGGCTGTGGAAAGAAGGTGTGGAAAGACCAAAAGAAATGCTTGTGCCTCTGCTCTTATCTCATGATAAGGGTTAGAGCAGGAGCCTGAAGCTGCTAGTTTTCCAGCTGTCTCAGAACTTCCTTTTTTTCTCTTGAATCCCGGAGAAAGATGCTTAAGTAGGTCTCCCTCTGGTTTTATACTAGGAACCAACCCTTTGGCAGACATGACTATATGGTCATTGTAATATCATACCTTATCCTAACTCTATCCATATTTTTCTGTTAAACTATAAAGTTGACATCCCTTCTGGTTTGCAGATCTGAAATTTTTTTGAAACATAAGTATGTGCAGATTTAGATTTGATGTCCTGGTAGGCTATTCCTACCAACTTGTAACTTTGAAAATCATCTCATCCTGCTCAATTTCCTTTAGAAATGCAAGTATTAAGCTAAGAGTAATTGCCAAGACTATTTTCAGTTTTTGAAATGGTAAAATAAGAAATAGTTAGAGGCATTAAAACAGTTATTGAGACCCCGTGCAAAGGTTTTGAGGCAGGACGAGACATTATGAATGGGCCCCTATAAAAACCCTATTTCAGGAGTGCCTGGAAAGCTGGCAAGTCATGCACAGCCTCAGTCTTCTTTTTATTAATGGACAGACATTCTCTCCTCAGTACTTACACATCAGAGTTTATTCTGGAACCATTACCATAGATACTGAAATCTGTTGTTGGTCCTTCTCTCCCATATAGTCTTTTATGATATCTTTTATAATCTTTTTTTTCCTCCTCAATATTTTCCGATTGTCAGAAAGGCTCAAGAGATTAATGACAGTCTGGTTCAGGTACACAAGAATGTTGATAGTTAAAGCTCCCCAAACCAGAAGTTGTAAAGTGGGTTTTAAGTACCTCAACCCTCTTCTTTGCTGAGTGATGAGGATGCCATCCTTTGTATTCAGCATTAGAGCAATTTTCTCTCTGTGAACCAGCTGCTTCTAAACTATTTAGTTCACTTATGGTTGCAGAGAAAACAGCTATAGACTTAATTTACAAAACAACTTTCCTGGTTTTTAATACATTATCTGTCAACTGTACTTAACTCCAGATAGTTATTAGCTCAAGTAGCATAAACTCTGGCATGTTGTAAAAGTTCCAGAGGGCCAAGTTTTGCATACAACTTTCCCATAATGAAAAGGTACAAATGCCCAGTCATGGGGAATGCCTGCATAAGAGCTATTGGCAGGTCAGTTTCAAAAACCTGATTTTCAAACCATTTCAGATTTTTTCCAAACCATTTTGGCATATCTGAACTATGTGTGTACCTTGTAGCCTTGTGAATTTTATAAATCTAACTACTCTTTCAGTAATTGGCCTGTGTTTAACCAATAAAGTCTAATGCAAATAAAGCGGGCCAACTGTTTTACTCTCAAACTTTGATGATTTGGTTTGCTATTCCTGGTTTAGAGTGCTTTGTTCTGGTTTCTTCTCAAGTTTGTTCATCTTGTGGTTTCTTGTGGCCTCTTCTGGCCAGCATTGCATTTATCTAAACTACTCTTCCCATGTCTGCATGGTTCTCAGACTCCCAAACCATGTTTAATATTTCTAAAGCTCCAACAAGACCATAAGCAAAAAAAAATTAAATCACTCTTTTTAGCCCATGTTTTGAACACAAACCTGGATTTTCAGGATTCAGAGCAGTCATCTTCCATCACATGCATTGGAAGGTACTTCTCTCTCTTCCTGGCTGGTAGGAGGAAGAGCTTTATGTTCCATGACAGGTCACATAGTCCTCCAAAAGGATTTTGTCACTGACCTTTCTCAACATCCCAGTATCACACTTTGCAAGTGAAAATTTTCTTTTAAATATTTGCTGAAATCTGGAAAAAAAACCCAGAACCACAGGTTTTCTCATACCCTCAGGTATGATACGTAATTAGATTTATCTTCTTTCTCCAATTAGTGCTTGGAGAAGTCAGGTGGCTCATGGATCCCAAGGCATTTCTTATGTTCTTAATGCATATGTAGGGTTAGTCTTGTTTTGATGGTTCACCAGCACGTAGATTTATTGTCTGGACATCTCCAGTGTTTTAATGACCCCTTCCTGTGGGCTTTCTTGCAGTTCTGGAGGAAGTATGAAATGTATGCATGGTTTTTTTCTAGGACACAAACTGAATAAAGACATTAGCATGGTAGTGAGGCATGTCAAACATGATCTACCACAAATGTACCCTTGTGGCAAAGGCAGACAATTGTACACTGGGAATGAGTGTTGCCAGAAGGTCTGGGGAGGTGATTGTTCTCCTCTTTTCAGCACTGGTGAGGCCATGGCTGGAGTACTGTGTCCAGTGCTGGGCTCCCCAGTACAAGAGAGACATGGACATGCTGGAGAGAGTCCAGTAAAGGGCCTCGAAGTTGATGAAGGGACTGGAGCATCTGTCACAGAAGGAAGCTGAGTAAATTGGGACTTCAGCCTGGAGAAGGCACAGGAGGATCTCATCAATGTATATAAATATCTAAAGGACAGTACAAAGAGGAAAAAAATCCAGGCTGTTCTCATTGGTGCCTAGTGACAGGACCAGAGGCAACGGGCACACACTGAAACAGAGCAGGTTCCCTCGAAACACCACAAAACACTTTTTCACTGTGAGGGTGACCGAACATTGGCACAGGTTGCCTAGAGAGGTTATGGAGTCTCCATACTTAGAATCATAGAACCGTAGAATAGGATGTTAGTCTTTTGCAAACTGTCTGAGGGTGCACTCAATCCCCTCATCCAGGTCATTCATAAAGATATTAAACAGAACTGGCCCCAATACTGAGACCTGGGAATACCACTTGTGACCAGCTGCCAACTGGATTTAACTCCATTCACCACAGTTCTTTGGGCCTGGCCATCCAGCCAGTTTTTTACTCAGAAAATAGTACACCTGTCCAAGCCATGAGCATCCAGTGTGTCCAAGAGTATGCTGTGGGAAATGGCATCAAAGGGTCTACTAAAGTCCAAGTAGCCGGCATCCACAGCCTTTCCCTCATTCACGAAGTGGGTCATCTTGTCATAGAAGATCAGGTTAGTGAAGCAGGATTTGCCTTTCATAAAGACATGCTGGATGATGACCTGGTTGTCCTGTGTGTGCTGCATGACGGCAGTCAAGACGATCTGCTCCAGAACCTTCCTTGACACTGAGGTCAGACTGACAGGCCTGTACTTCCTGGGATCCTCCTTCTGGCCCTTCTTGTAGATGGGTGTCATATTTCCTAATCTCCAGTCAACTGAGACCTCCCTGGTTATCCATGACTGCGGTTACATGATTGAAAGTGTCTCAGTGAGCACTTCCACCATCTCCCTTAGTACCCATGGGTGGATCCCATCTGGCCCCATAGACCTGTGTGTGTCTAAGTGGTGTAGCAGGTCACTAACCATTTCCCCAAGTTAGCAGGTCGCTAAATTGGACTATGGGGGCTTCATTCTGCTCCCTGTCTCTGCCTTCCAGCTCAGGGAGCTGAGTACCCAGAGAATAATTGGTGTTACTATTAAATACTGAGGCAAAGAAGACATTAAGTACCCCAGCCTTTTCCTCATCCTTTGTCACTATCTTTCCCCCTGCATTTGATAAAGGATGGAGATTCTCCATAGTCCTCCTATTGTCGTTAATGTATTATAGAAACATTTTTAATTGTCTTTTTCTGCAGTCACCAAATTAAGTTCTAGTTGGGCTTTTGCCCTTTTTATTTTTTCCCTGCATAACCTCATGACATCCTTTCAGTCCTTCTGAAAGAGCCCCTTCTTCCAAAGGTCATAAATTCCCTTTTTTTTCCTGAGTTCCAGCCAAATCTCCGTGTTCAGCCAGATTGTTCTTCTTCCCTACCAGCTCATATTTTGGAACATGGGGAGAGCCTGCTCCTGCACCTTTGGGATTTCCTTCTTGAAGAATGTGCAGCCTTCCTAGACTCCTTTGCCCTTCAGGACTGGCTCCCAAGGTCCCCTAACCGGTCCAGAATCTGTCCTCCAGAAGTCCAAGGTAGTAGTTCTGCTAAGCATCCTACTTACTTCTCCAAGAACTGAAAATTCTATAATTTCATGATCATTGTGCCCAAGATGGCCTCCAAGCATCACATCAGCCACAACTACTCCCTGTTTGCAAATAACAGGTCCAGCAGGGCACCTTCCCTAGTTGGCTCATTCACCAACTGTGGCAGGAAGTTATCTTCCACACAGTCCAGGAACCTCCTAGGCTGTTTGTTCTCTGCTGGAATGTATTTTCAGCAGACATTTGGTAAACTGAAGTCCATGTAGAAACATTTATTAGCTTCCCAAAATGATTAGTATAGGTCTTAACAAGTCTGCGATAACTGGTTAGGTACATGACAAACTGTGGCAAATGGTGAGGCACACATTGTGTTACCTAAAAACAGGTAGACGACAACTCATGGCAAGCGGTACTTAAGGTCATACTTAAGGTTGTTACTTAACAACTCTAACCATTACTCAACAACTCTAACCCTTACTTAACAACTCTAAGACAAAAGAGAAACTGAGGGACAGAGAAAGGAAAAGACAGAGAAAGACAGAAAGAAAGAGATCCCCAGTCCTGGTTCCAGCATCTTTTTCAGGGAATCTTCCCAGACATAATCTTCTTCTTTCTTGGAAAGACCTTCCCAGGCACGGTCTTCTTTCTTCGGAAGAATCTTCCCAGGCACGATCTTCTTTTGTTTCTTCTTTGTTCCCCCTCTAGGGACACTTATTTTCCCCTTTTGTGTTTGCTGAATTAGCATGGTTCACCACACTTGCTGAGGACAGCCTCGTCTCAGGTTTCTCCCTTCTCCCAGGTGACGTGTAGCATGATTTGGGTGGAGAGACGAGTGCCATAGTCATACATGTTTAGCATGGTCTCTATAATCTTCATTAGCATGTGCAGGGGTGTGCGCTTTCATATGCATTTCATGGATAATGAAGCAAAGGTCACTCATCGGACACAATGGCCTTGAGAACTGAGAACTAGCAAGCTCACCACACGAGTGGCAGAACTATCTTGTCTTCACAAGGCAGTTCTCCCCCACTTTCAGGCGCCAGAAGTGTTAGCCTTATAATTTCTTTGAAGGCCAGGCCTGCATTATTTATTTCTTTGCGAGTGTTTGAGGCATTCCATTGAAGGCTTGGAGGGCCTTCTGCCCCTAGTCAGGGAATTTACGGCCTGTGTCTTACACCTTTTCATCATCATTGTCAAGCTCTAGACAGTAAAAAGACAGCCTAACATACAGGGCTACTCCATTGCCTCTCCTTCCGTGTCTATCACTCCTGAAGTGTTCACAGCCATCCATTGCGGCACTCCAGTTGTGTGAGTCATGCGACCATGTTTCCATGATTGCAATTACATCATAATTTCACAGCTGCGCAATGGCTTCCAGCTCCTCCATGTTTGTTGCGCATGCTGCGTGTATTGGTGTAGATGCGCTTCAGTTGGGCTATTGATCCTGCCATCTTTTTTGAGGGAGAAGCCCTAATTCATATGTGGCTCTTGTCAGGTGTTTTTGTGGTTTCTGATGCATCAACGACCCTTAACGTCTTTGCTGCCATTTCCATCCACAACCTCCACTGAAAAGGGCTAGGGTGCTGAGCACAGGGACATTTCAAATGTGCTCCAGTGTACTCACCATATTATGGAGCACATTGAAGAACCTCGCTAACACACTCTCGCTCTCACATTGGCATGCCACACCCAGGCTTATCTCTGGTGAGCCCATTTTCATTCCTTTCCTCTTTCAAATCTAGTTTAAAGCTCTTGCAATGACCCCTGCTAAGTGCAAAAATCCTTTTTCCCCTTTGAGACGGGTGTACCCCATCTGCTGTCAACAGATTGGTGTTATGTACTTCCACCCACGATAAAGAACCCTAAAATTCTGCTATTGATACCAGTCACAGAGCCAGGTATTGATCTGCTGTGTCTTAAAAACCTCCACTGGTTTCTAGAAAGGACTTCATTACAGACTATACCTTTCTGACAGAGAAAGTATTTGTTGTGGTTTTGGTAAATACTTTGTTAAGTTTGATAAAAGCTGGCAAAACCACTTTAAGTGTATGCAGGTTGTGTTTATACAGTGAAACACTAATTATCATAGTAAACGAAAGAAATTAGTATACACTATTTTAATGTGTAACTGACCACAGATATGTTTCGGGTAAACTGGATAGGATGAAAAAATGTCTTCCGGGATACTTTTCCCCACTTAGATTATAGAAGTAAATGCACTTCACTGAAAGTATAATTTTTTAGCCTTCCTCTAGCTTTTAATTTTAATGAGAAAAGTGTGTGTCTGAGCAACCACTGGCCTGAACGCAGCTATATGGGAAAGAAAGCATGGATGTAAATGGTTAGACATTCTCCAACTCCTACGTTGGGACAGACATCCAAGCATACCATGCCAAATATTGGAAATAAGTAAGGAATTTAAGAAGTCTAGTCATTGCAGCCAGACACGGCTGTTTTTATCAGAAATAAGATTACGGGTATCACAACTCTTGGATCGGGACAAGACAGCTCATCTGTGAAGTTGTGAAGTCCATGATACAATGTTGCTTCCTGTTTTTTTTTTTAAAGTAATTTAGAAGTTTAAACTTCCTAGGTCTGATGTTTAAATTCTGCATCCTATGTGTTGGGTTAACAACTTCTGAGGGAAACTTGTACTTTCTCACTTGAAGGGATCAAATCTAATGGGGAATAACTTTAATTAAGCAAAGAGGACTTAATTACATTTTTACAGATAACTCCTGATAAGATTCTTACGATACTTTCACTTTGCAGTTGCACAGAAATGGAAATAAAATGTTGATGACACCATAAAATTAGAAATAAAAAGGTACCTGACAACGCAGCCACTAAACCACTGAAGGGACTGGGTTCAACCCTGCTTCCTAATACCACACAACAGATAAATCAGCTATTTGGAAGGAGAGTTAGGTCTTAAAAAGTTTATCGGAAAGGCATTACAAAAAAAAGCATACCATTCTCAAGCTATCATTTGTTAGGAACAGGAACAAAACTAATGAGTCCAGATTATGAAATAACTCTGATTACACATCTTACAAAGATTGTTGCACAGAAATTGCAAAAGAAAGCATGCCATTTGAACCCTAATGTTTGTTAGGCCGGAAACCAAATGGGTTCTAAAATAACTAAGATTATAAAACAGCTCAGGTTACCTGTAATAAAGAGGTATTGGGAAGGCATTCACTAATTTCTTCAAAAAGTTGTTTTCAAGGTAAGATACATATATGATTAATTGAAAACATTCTTTATGATATTACCTTCCTTTATATCTTTAATTCTATGTGAATTTGCCATACCTTTTCAATTTAGAAAAGAACTTATTCCATACATGGGCTAAAGCCATAGTACACTCTCTCCATGTCACCAGCAAGAATGAAACCAGTGGCAAGTGCCCTGTTCCTATCCTAATAATAGCTATTGTCCCTTCCAGACTACCCCATCAAGAAGAAGTGTTGCATGAAACCTGCCATAAACATCTGGAAGAAGCTTCAAGATTGCAGGCCTTGGTCCTCATGGGAGACCTGAGCTGTCATAGCATCTTCTGGAAGACACTCACATATGTCACGTCCAATGCATACATATGCAACATACGAGATGGTTGTTCCTGTGGGCTGCAAAATGTCTGTATTCAGTGCTGCTTGCAGTGCTATTATGTAAGCAGTGTTTTGTCTGTTAACTTATAGCTGACTTGGGTGTAGTCATCCAGACTATAGTGAACCCAGTGTAGCTGCAGCCTACTAACACAGGTATTACACTTCCAGTCATAGTCAAACATAGTCCCTCTGCGTTTTGTTTTATTTCTGTTGTTTACCACAGAGGATGAGAAGCCAAGCCCTAAAAGTAATTCTTTGAAGTTGAATTTGCCCCCAAGACACATCTGAGGATACAGCTATGGCACTGGTGGATGAGTACAAAGAGGAGAGAAGACAGCCTATCCCACGTAGTCTCTGAGGTCATTATTGACTACATGTTAAGAAAAGATGAGCAACAAAGAGGAAACCACAGACTGAACAGCACAAATCTTCCAATAATCACTGCCTCGTGTAATTCCCCAAGGGAACACCACCTCACCTGTTTTCCAGCTGGGGATGAGCACATTTGAGGAGAGCAGAGGAAAACCCTGGACAGGTCTAGAGCCAAAACCATATTTAACACAGCATTAACATGAACTATCTGAAAGTCTTTGATTAAACCAACAAAATCTTTAGCGTCCAAAAAAATAATCAAACCCAGAAAGCTATTAGGTAGTTGGCTCATGATAGTCTCCCTCTGTAAATATTTGTCCTACTAGGAGAGTGATTTTCAGGGAAATCCCTTGAGACTGCTGTCCCATTCTGAGAAAGCCTTTCCCCCCATTGCTGAGTCATGGTAGAGAATAAAATATTTACCTAGAAAAAAGACAGTTGACTTTTGTCAAAGAAGATTTTAAAGTAGGAGCTGGGATAGAAGCTCTCTGGAGAGGAAAAGTCAATGGTGAGTGAGGACAGTAGTGTGGTTATCTTCCCTCCTTTGGTGGTACTACTTACAGCAAAAGCTCTGCCTTGGTCTCTCTGGAGCTGATACTTATCATAACTAAGGGCAAGTATAAAGGAATTAGATTATTTTTAAAAATTAAATCTTAAGGGGTGAGGTTCCAAAAGAATTACATCTGCCAGGGATTGCAACAGGCAAAGGCAGCTGTTTCTACAAATCTATTAGCAGCTAGTGAATGAGGGAAGGAAGCACATATCTGGTACTGAAGACGGGAATATAAACAATGGTGACACTTCATTATTGATAAAAACACATAGAGCTAGAACAGATGTCAAGAGATGATCTTTTAAACCCTTCCTCAAGGCATAATCAACTATATCTACACTATTTCTGACAGAGGGTCTGTCAGCATGCACTTGATCATGTCAAACTATGAAAATAACATGACTATTCAAGACAAGCTTCTGCAGCACTACTATTCAAATGATGTTTCCTAATGTCTGTGCTATTGCACCCATAGCATAGCTTAAGGCCATTAATCGTTATCTTGCCTACCTGGGAGAAAGAGAGCGCACCACTACTGTGCTCTTCACAGATGTTTTCTGTACTCTTGAGGGATGTTATTTTCCCCTCAGGATTCTTGTATTTGGACCCAACAACCAAAATTTGCTCAAACTACTTTTAAAGGTCAGTTAGGCTTCTGATATTCGTGGTCAACATTTTTCTTCAATAGAAACTAGACTCAACTTTGCAGCTGAGAGATCAGCAGTTTCATTTGCCTTTGAAAATGACATTTGAGTTTACACATCACATTATGCTCTTTGCTTATTCTTTTTCCTGCAGTCTTGCATTGGTGAATCACGCTCAGTCTTAATAGCATTTTTTGCTTCAGCCTTAAAAATAAAAACTGAAACTGTGGCTAGATGTTTAATTTAATTGAAATGAATTTAAGATAGTACCAGAGGCCAAAATAAGGAAGGTAATTTCCAGCGTTCTTTAAAAATGAGTATTATGCTTACCACTTTTCTTCCCTCCACTGCCAAGGATGTTAGAGGAGAGATGTTTCAATGCCTTAGAAAAAAGGAAATACATTTTGGGGATTTCACAAATTTCATAAACGTTTCTCTGTTTGCTTTAGGAATGATCCACATTTTCCCCTTCTGAATCTTGGGTTTTTTCCCTCTTGTTGTCTTATTTTCAAAATGGGTGTTTGATTTGATATTTTCATCTTCAAACTCAAAATAATTCCATTATTAAAATGGAAGTGTAAGAAGCTTTGATATTGCATAAAAACGCCTCCAGAATCGGAAAGTACAAAAAAGACAAATTTATAAATGTCATTGATTACTGTGAGCAGAAGGATAATGTTTAGTATAACAAGACCCAAACAGTAAGGTGTGTGGAAAACAGAATGGTCAAGAGAAGCTATGTGTGAAGATAACACTCTATGACGTTGATACTCCTCCTGTGAATTATGGTTATACACTTTTAATTATGGTATATAATTTGCTTAGGGAAGGAACTAAATTCATATGGCCATATCTGAATTTTGAACCTGCTTCCATGGTCCTGGAAGACTGGTTGTACTGAGGACTGCTTTACTTCTTACTTGGATCAACCCTTTTGTGTATCTTCATGCCTGTTGCTGCTTTGAGAGCTCATTTCGTGTAGCGAGGCAAGCCACTGTTTCAGGAAGGTGCTCCATGGGTTGTACACCCTTCTAAGCACGGAGTCAGCCAGAATTTGTTTTTCCCAGTGGAAAAGTCCTGGGATTCCTAGACATTTGGGAGAGTGCATGGCCTGGTACTGTCTTAGCAGAGCTACATACATGCCAATCCAGAGAAGCTGGGAAGGGCAAATTCCTAATGGGAGGAGCTCCAGAGAAGTTGTGTAGGTGAAAGGACAGCAATGAGACCCCCAGAAATCATCCCTCTACATCCATCATGAGCTAAACTATGGTCTCTCAAGAGACTTACTACCAACCTCCAATATCTGATGAATGGTAGCAAGGGGCCCAAGACCGAATCTAATATCTGTGGGTGTTTTTGCCAACCATGGACCTGAAACAGACTCAGGACAACAGAAAAGCAAGTTCGAGATCCATAATTCTGCAATTAATCTGTTATTCTGTCTCAAGGAATTAATACTTTGGAAAGGGTACCAGAAACAGGTCATGAAGAAAATGGGTGCTGCCTAGGCTTACTAACTCAGTTTCTGACAGTCAGTGATTCAAGGACTTCCTCAGCTGGAGGCTTCTTTCAGGCAGTGACATCCAATAGCCCTCAGTGGACTTACCCAGCAGAAATTGCTCTAAGTCCTGCCTGATTTCATTCCTGTGTTTGGTTTCCATGGCTCCTAAGGCAATTTATGCCACAACTTGACTGTATGTTTTGTAATAAGCCCACTTCCATTGCCTGTTTTAAATCATGCCTGAGACTTTCATGTCCCTTTTGTTATAAGAAGTAGTGCATATTCATTCCCTAGTCACCTCTTCTCCTGTCCCTTGGGAATTTTAAGAGTCGCCCTCCGCAGTTGCCTCTTACTGGTGGAAGACCTGTTAAGTCTCCTGTCACAGAGACTCCATCCTCTGCTCTTTTCCCATCTGTCTTTTTTTCAGATGAGGGAACCAAAACTGGACTTGTTATTCATGATGCAGTTTGTGAATCTATACAACTGCAGAATCATATTTTTGTTTTGGTTTCCATTCTTTTCCAACTTAAATTACTATAGCAATAATATTGTGGCCAACAGCACCGAGGGAGAGCTTTATGTTAAAACCAGGTGACCTATTGAAAAACATTAACTTTATCCAGAAACCTTGCCTTCTTAATGGGTCCCAGTATTTTATCTGCCTTTTCAAATGCTTCTGCATGTTGAACTAATGGCTCTAACATGTACGATCTGAACAATTATACCTAACGAACAATTATACCTAACCTAGAAAACACAGGTAGGGCAGTTTCTTCACATGTACCTCGTGTTTCATTTATCACTGTTGAATGGCGCATGCTTTTTTAGCACTCTATCACTCCATACTGTGCAAACCTTAGTCAAGCACAAGAGGAGTTGCCAGCAGTTGCTCTGAAAAATGTCAGTTACTATTATACCATTTGCAAAAGTTGTCATCATACCATTCAACCCTTTCTCATAGGTCATATATGAGAGGGTCAACATGGGAGACCTTGTTGAAAATGCCCTTTCATTGTGAAACCTCACAGTTTACTCCTGGCATTTATTTCCCAACGTTTAGCTTGTTGTTAGTCATCCTTACTCTCCAACAACTTAATTTCTTTAAGACTTTCACAGGAGACCTTGTCAAAAGCTTTTTGTAAATGTAACCATGCCGTATGGGCTGACTCACCTTATATACGTGCTTCCTTCAGAGTAAACAGAAGCATGATTCCGCTTACAAAAGCCAGGCTATTTCTTCCTGAGTATAAAGTTTACCTCTGCTATCTACAGATTATCTTCTTTATTACTGTAGTTACAAATTTCCCTGGCACTGCCATTCAACTTACTTGTATTTTGATTTCTGGTCTGCTCCCGGAGCCCCATTTGAGAATCTGGTGTTGTGCTTGCCACCTGCCAGTCCTCCTGTGCCAGGGCTTATTTGAGCAGAAGTTGCACTCTGCTGCTGCTGTCTCAGCTATTTCACATCTTGGTCCCTTCAGACTCTTGGGTGAATACCAGCTGGACCTGACTGTTTGTTGCTCTTCAGTTTTTCATTCAAAGCAGTTCTTTTTGGAAACTGAAATTTTATTTTGAGCCAACACTTTAGACTTTTCTTCTGCCAAAAATGACTCTGGCATATGAATCTGCATTAGACAACAACTCAATAATTAACTGTTATGGTTTTTTTCACTAGAGCATTCCTTTACAATTTTTTTTTTTTTTTTTTTTTTTTTTTTTGTGTGTGTGTGTTAAGTCCACAGCTTCCTTGGCATGCTTTCAGCTTCCAGAATAAATGAAAATACATTAGTTATTTTGGTTTTATGTCTTTAGGTAGTTGTTCTGCTCTTTGTTTGCCTTATAGTGTTTTTGTGTCTAATTTTTCAAGAGTTTACTGGTGCCTCTGCCTCTCATTTGAGTTTCATTCCTGTGTTAAAAAATTCCGTCTTACAACTGCTAACCACCCTTCAACTGTTGAACCCAGTTGCTTTTGTGTGTGCATGCATGTGTTGTCTTTACAGTCCTTTTTGATCTGCTGTACACATTTACTTGGTTTAGTAAATAACATATATCCAAGATGCTTGTGTTTTATATTTTGACCTGTTATTTCCAATTTCCCGGTAACAAGTTCCATTATTTTCATGTTGATCAATGCACCCATACCCAGCCCATTTAAATAAAATATCAGTTCAGCAGATTATTTCCCTCCCTGTAAGAATAATTGAGCGTCTTGTGGTAAGTTCTATGGGAGTCTAAGACTTATATAATGAGTAAGGTTGCATGCGTTTTTTATAGAGAAGCCAACTTTGTTCCCCCTCTTGTGAGTTCTGACAAGTTGATTCAAGATGTAACAAATTACAGTGTCTAAAATTTCAGTTCCTGCATCATAATCCAGTGTGATATTTCCGCTGTTCATACAGTGGCACAGGAACAATTGAAGTATCCCATTGCTAGAGTATTTTCTCAGTAGTACGAAACTTCATGAGAAGTAAATCATTCAGTAAGTGGCCTATAATAAGTTGCTCAGACATTTTGCTTTATCAACTACCTCATCTGCTAGTTCTCGGTGAATCACAGTGTGTAGTTTCAAAAGAGGATATGGGCAAAACTGGGATCTCAGAAACTCTGAGTGAGGAGTGGAGTCATCATGAAACCATAGAGGTAGGTCCCAAAATACCCAAAGCCCGCAGACTGTGCCATACTCTTGGAGCAACTGCTTTCCATCATGTTAAGAAACAAACCACAGAGAGGTGTGTCAGACTGATAATAATGGATCCCAGTGGAATGAAATCCCATGCCTCGGCAGGAAGGGAATGACATTAGGACTTTAGTACTGCCCACACAACGGGGTTGGAAAGAGTAACTGAAACATGTTAAGAAAGAGTAGAAAGGCTGCTGATGAAAAAAGATGAAAAAGCATGTGTAAAGTAGAGAAAGGCAAGCAAACAAATTTTTATGCTGGTTAAACCATTTTAAAACATTCTAAAAACACAAAGTATTCTTGAGCTGCAAAAATACTCTTTGCTTAAATCTCCAAATCTACTGAAGAACTATATGACACTCTAAAAAGTTTATCAAAAACTTTGATTTTTGCAACATTTTGTGGCTCCTGACATTAAAATTAAATTAGAAGGAAACGAGCACTTTTGAAAATTCTTATTTCATGAAAAGAACAACACTATATCGGACGTGACTGTTTATAGCCAAGCAGCTAAGATTATACTGCTGCTTACACTGGTGTTTGATGTGCAGGTCTCCAAGTTATTGGAGGTGAGAGCCACAAAGCCAACTCTGTGCAAAGCTGCGTGACTCCATGCAGACTTCTAGCAGACTTCTAGAAACAGCATCAACATGTCACATTTTGGGATGCTTGCTAGGATAGGCACAATGCCACACTGACACAGCTGTGGTTCTTTTTAGTCCATATAGCCATACTATAGCCATATATGAAATATACCCAACAGGAAATACTGAGGGCGTCCTTGTGCTCTTCAAGCCTTGGATGGTTTACCTTCATTTATGTGAACTGACCATACATTTTATCACTTAATGCTCAGGTCCTTGGTCTGCTTAATCATTGGCTTCTTTTGCAAAAAGCTGAACAACTGAGAGACATTCATAGCTGTACAGTAAAAATCTAACATTAGCTATGTACAGATAGTAATCCATGGTCTGTGAAAGAAGGAATAGGCATAGTGTTAATATTTCCTACTAGGCCTTTATGTGAGCATGCTTGCTGGCCAGTGAAGGCCACCTTTACTCACAGAACTTTAAATTATTCTCACTGAGGACCTAGTGGTGTTTATAGGTTACTCTAGAGTAATGGTTATGGTGGGAACTACATGTCAAATGGAAAAATCGAGGCAATGTTTTATATAAGTTTAGAAACAATAGCAGTTCTGGGCATAAATCTGCAGTTGGAGTTTGAAGCCCGTTTGATGATAGGATCAACAAATTTAAAGTCTTGGTTCTCTTGCTTTGTGGATTTTTCTTCCAAACATCCTACCTGGAGAGGAATACTCCTGATAATTTGCTAATAGTTCCCAGACAGTTGATTTTAAAGTTGGCTTGATTAGTAGAATACAATCAATGTACCTACTTAGGAACCAGATAAACAAGGGTCCAAATTTCAAGAAAGGAGAAAATTAGACAACCCAATTTCCGAGTCAACCATCAACATCACACTTACGCAGTATGTGGTTTCTGTGGAAACTCAAGTGCAAAATTCTACAAAACATAAGAACAGATAATGCAAATTTCATACCACAGAGAGTGACAAGAGAGAAGTTATTGTAGTGCATATCATGCAGTCTGGAAAGGAGAAAGTCAGTCAATTTATTCTGAGCCATGCTCTCCAGCAGGAGCTCCTGACTGATGGCCATCATCTCATCACCTTGGTTTTGCTGTTTGGAAGTGCTGCTTAACACTGAATTATCGTAAGGGACGTATACACGTTATGAATGCATAGGAGGGGCCCAGGAATCAGGAAGGATCCAGTCTTTATTTTATGTCTCACTGTTTTTGGCGATTAGGAATATAGGGTACAACTATGAAAAAGTAAATATTTGCCTTGAACCAAAGATAAAAATTCCAACTCAAGTAAAATTCCCAATCAAAGAAATACAGCAAGAGGGCCAGCATATTCTGAGTTTGATTCAGAAGAAACCATAGACACATATTTTATCAAAATTTGTCTGAATATAAGAAAATATTTTAATATCTTGAAAAAAATTCTGCCATTTGTCCCCCTGATGAGTCAGTATTTCACTGTAAAGTCTAATTGTGAAAACATAGCTGGGTGATGCGTGTTCCTTTCTGCTAGACTGTGAGTCAGTCAGAGAGAGAGATAGACCACACAGTCACATCAGCAGAGAAAAATTCAACAAACACAAGAAACAAACACATCTGTGCCTCTTTGAAATGAAAATGCCAGCAAATGTCATCAATGTGCACTAAACTCCCACCAGGAAACTGCCAGACAAGGAGGGTTAAAGGCTGCTGCCATCTCCCCATTGCAGAGGACTGCTGGTGGCACTGTGTTTTGCTGTCGTCAAGCAGGAAACCTGGTAAAGCTGGAGGGTTTGTTGCAGGATGGTGCTTGGCAGCAGTGCCCTCACACGTCTCCAAAGCAGAGCCCAAAATCTTGTGTTAGGACAACTTTGATTTCATTTTTCACCTCTTTTTTTGGGGTTCCTGGGGATGCTTTTTAAATAGTGGTATTGCAGCTTTCTGGACTCTGAGTTTAAATATATTTTTTTTAACTTATATTTTTAAACAACAAATTCTTTGCAAATGCCTACAGATATTGAGCAATTTCAAAACACATCAAATTATTTGTGCAACACAACCCACCTTGAGAGTGTCTCCTTTTGATGTTTTAGAAGAACAATACCTCTTAAAGAAGGTGGTGATAAGAAACATGATTTTGACATTCTTTTCTCCATGCTGTGAAGGTAACCCCTCCACGATTTCATGCACAATATAGTTCTGTAACATCAGCCTTATATCTACAGTGACGTTTTCTGACTTTTGCATCATAAGCAAAGGTTTAATTTATTTGATTTGTTACCTGGTGGCCCGGGACACTTAAGCTTTGTTTGTTACACAACAAAGCTATTTTTTTCCCCACAGAACAGGTCTTCTCCTTTCTTGATTGCATTTTCTTAGAATGTTAATATAGAAAGAATATTTGATTATTTTCCTCTCTTGAAATGAGCTGTTATAATAAATTCTGTCTAGTATTACCCCAATAAATGTCTCTGAGAAGCAATTATGGAAGTCAGTAAAAAAAAATCATTATACATGTTGCATAAGAGGTGAGGATTAGAAGACTAAGTGTGTGAACTTTCTGGGGGCAGCTGTAGTTGTCCGGGACAGATGAAGAAAACTTTGTCTAATTAAATTTGTCAACAAGAAAATAAAGCATAAGCATATTAGCATTTGCATAAGCATTTCTGTAATGGAAAATAACTTAGTTGATATAAAGTTGATAGTCATTATGTATGTGCTTTAAGGCACTGTCCATGTGATAACAGCTCCGCTAAAAAGTATTAATGACTATTAGGGACAATAATACATATCTAAAAACATGTGAACACGAGCAATGAAACATAAGGTTTTGCAGACCTTTCTAGACCACCAGACTACACTTGTAATTAGACTGTGTGTTATATGGTTGCGTAGGGCTGAATGCAGCCTAACCATGACAGTGTGTCAGTCTTCTGCGGACCAGTTTCCATGAATAAGCAGCAGCGCATGCAGGACTTCTGGTAGACTGTCTCCAATACAACCAGAAATCATAACCAATCATAACCAATGCAGGTAGCTCCATGCCACATGGATCAGGCTGAAGGTTACTTCTTAGCGGTGTTGGTAAGAAAGAGTTTGCAAACTTTAAACACAATACAGATAGAAGGCCCTACAGAGAGGCCACAGACAGAGAGAACCACATAGCCATAGTTTCAAGTGTCAGATAAAACTTTGCTGATGTTTCCAGCTGTGAGAAAAAAGGCATTGAGGAGAGCTTCGGTAGACAGTCGTGAGTGTGTTTTTAGCCATGTTAATTGATGGTGGTGGCTGGTTATCTACAGGGAGCCATCAGAGAAACAGGACAAGAGTATAGCTGGGACCAAAAGGCATTGGAAGCAGAAAGTGGATCTGTGAGGTGTCGGTGCACACATGGGAGATGAGTTTATGGTTACAGGTAAGATACAGTTCAAATGGAGACAACAAGAGAACACCAGATGAACTCCTGCAGGGAGGAATGATATCTTCCAAGGTAAATCACATGTCACTATGGGCAAGTTAAAATTCTTTTTTTGATAATACACAGCATTAAGTAAGGTATCTTTGTGTATCATTGCTTTTTCTATGGAGACACTGCCTGGAAATGTTAACAGAAGTCTGGACAAAGAAGTACTTGTGTCGTTTACAGCAAAAAGAGTCCTTGCAATTTCCTACTATGCATCATTTCTGCATAGTAAATTTTGAACATCCTGACTCATATTTGGCTAGGATACGGTACCTCTAGTGTTCAGGAAACTTGTCTTTTTTCTGTGATCGTCGTTCTTAAGGGAATATTTTTCTCAATGATCTAGTTAATCTGATTTAATGACATTTTCTTGCAGACTAAATATCTTGGATGCAGTTCTTACTGACAGTTCTATCCCATTAGAATGATGAATGTTGAGAGGTGTCATTCTGCTTGATCTTGAATTCTCCCCAGCTGAGCTATTGTTCATGTGTTTTAAATGTTTACAGGGAGTCAGACTCTTCCCAGTAGTGCCCACTGACAGGATAAGAGGCAATGGGCAAAAATTAAAACTTATGATATTCCATTTGAACACATGAACTTGGTCTTTTCACTGTGAGGGTGGTCAAGCACTAGCACAGGTTTCCCAGAGAGATTGCGGAGTCTCCATTCACAGAGATATTCAGAACCCTACTGGACGTGGCCATGGGCAACCTGCTTGAGGTCACCCTGCTTGAACAGGGGTTGGGCTGTATGATCTCAAGAAGTCCCTTCCAACCTGAGCGATCCTGTGAATCTGTGAGATTTCATTTGAAACCTTGCTACCATGCTGTAACATACTGGATTTTAATCTTACCCCCACATCTTCAGTATCTCATGAAGAGTGGGAAGCTTCTAGAGACATATGCTGATATAATGTTAGGAAAACCATGTCTGTATGGCTTATTTTTTGGGTAATGGCCTCTGAGATGTTTTCCTCCACATCTGGGAGATCTGAAAGATATACTGTCAGATAGTTTAAGTCCCATTGGTATCTAAATTTCTTCATCATCATTAGATGTGTGGTAATCTTCCCTCCTAGGGGCTAGATCTCTTGTGATATCAGTAGGTGGTCAGGTACTCTGCTGAATCAGTTTTCATTTCACTGTGTTTTTTCAGTTTTAGGTCTAGTCCCATTCTTCTAGCAGATAGCAGAAGATTCAGGTTATTATCTGCAGAGGTTTTGCTTTTGGAGCAACTCAAACGTTGATTTCACTTGGGCATACTTGCCTCTTGAATAAGATGCAAACTTGACCCCTTACTTTTAGTTAATGCCTCATAAGTTTTTATTCCTATTTATTTATTAACTCCAAGAGCTTTCGTGTTTGTTTTTTTTCAGTGAAAAGCAAATCCTGTTGCTGTTTAGGAATGTGAAAATGGATATATTCCCTCCCCTGCTCTAATTTTTTTCTTTAAAATTTTTAGCTTCTGCATTTACCACCCTGCAGGAGCTGACTCACTGCAGGGCATCTTTCAGTACCTGATTGTTCACAGAGAGTGCGTATTTCAGTCTCTCTTCCTACCTTCAAATTTCCTTTCTGTACAGCACTTTTTGAAGGTCAAGTTCTTGACATTCTTATGTGTCACTCCAGATAAAACCATTTGGTTCTGCATCCTCTGCCTGCAAGTCACATACTGGTTAGGTAGCCTTGGCTGAAGGACCATGCCCACCTCACAAAATTTAAAGCACAGAGAAGACTGGGAACAATGGAGACCCTCACACAAAAATACCGAACTGCACAACCAGGTTGGACCAATGCCTGCAAGTGCAGGGATTAAGACATTGCTTTGTCATGCTGTGAGTTTTGAGGCAGAAAGATGACAGGGAGAACCTAAGCAGAACATCTTAGACAGAGAATGTGCTGCTGTGGCAGACCAAGGACTGCTGAGTAAAGAAAATGTCTGCTCTGCCTTCCTACCACCTTCTGGGAAACTTTGGCTTGTGTATATTATCTATAAAAAATGCAAGGCCATGCAGAGGAGACCGTGGGTTACATCACTGATTTTCTCTTCTAGTGCAAATCACCCTGCAAGGTCCCCAGAACTAGGCAAAACTTTTTAGATTCACACTTTGACTCTGCAGAAATTTTTATAGCTCGTAGTATCTAGTATTTTATTAGATACTATCATACTGCCACATCAGCCTTTCTAAATAGTGTCTCAAGTAATTTAAATAAGTCTCCAGACAGAGAGCGTAAGATATAAACTAGCACATTACCATGGCATCATTCTCACTTTAAAGCTACCAAGGCCAGATTCAGCCCTTTTGAGATATCGGACTGAGGTGCTTGAGCACAGTGCTCTGTCCCCACAAAATGCCTCCAGATAAGCAGAGTGAAACATTCCTGAGCTGACTGATACCTCCAGTGACCCTCTACCCTAGAACTTTCTATGACTTGACCAGCAACAAGATAAAAGTGTGAGCTGATTGCTAAATGTTCTTGTATCTATTTTATGCAATATGGTTTCATAACTTTTTTTAAAAAAGATATTCAGTGAAACTTGAATTGGAAATTTCTCTGATTTACCTTGGACTCATTAGCCCGTTGGAAACTGACTGCTAGTCATCTGGAAAGTCCCGAATGCACAAATAGGGTTACAGCATGCAGGAGCATTTTCAGAGGGGATATGTGGAGCTCTTCGGAATGTATGAGAGTGCTTGGCACCTGCTGTGCCCCTTTCCTCAGAAGATGAAGAATAAACAGGAGACACAGGGTGAAGGGAAACAAAGCCCTGAGCTTGCAGGACTTTCATCAATTTCTCTCACAGACACTATTATTCATGTGCACAGGCACCATTTACTTCACCACCCTGGCTAGCCACATGGACTGAGAGTCTTCATGAAGTTGGACTACATTACCCACAAATATCATTCAACTCTGAAATTTTGGCACAGGCCAAAACATAATATTTCAAAATGCTTCTAGAAATGTCCTTAAATGATCCTGCAGCACAGTGCCTGTGAGAACTGAGGATGAACTTCTGCTGATGCCTTCTACTCCTGTGCCTCTGTGTTTTCTAAATATTATGCATGTGTTTGTTTTAGTTTCTGTGCATGCATTTAGTTGTGGGTTTTTTATTTGTGTTTTGCAGATTATTTTTTTGGGGGGGGGGGAAGTTGTGTGGTTGGGGTTTGGTTTTTTTTTTTAATTAAGTAATGATAAATGGATAGTATCATTCTGTATTCATTTACCTAAGATACAATTTTTTTGCTCTACCTCATGAGTGTAATGCAAACTTTTCAGCATGAGGCTGGTTGGACACTGGAGCAGGTGGTGCGGACACTGCAAAACTTGTGAATTTTCAAAACTCACCAGGGCTAAGTCCTGAGCAACCTCGTCTAACTTGCAAGCTAGTTGGACTTCATGGCCTCCAGAGGTCCCTTTTACCTTAATCTTTCTCTGAGTCTGTGCTCTCAAGCTGTTCTCTGTAGCCATGAGCACTGCTCCAATAGTGAAAAACAAGTATTACAATTCCAGAATCTGGTTCTTTAATTACAAAGAATACAGCAAATATTATAGGAATTAAAAAAATGGTAAAACAAAATAAATTTCAGGTATTGTCTATAGTGTTGGTTCTTTGTAAATAGAAACTGCAATTCTGTGTGTAAGCTTGTTTTATCAGATAACACCAAGACAATATACACCATCCTTAAATACCTATATTTTCTTGTGTTTGATTTGCCCAGAAAATACCAGAATATTTAACAAAACTATTATTAGTTTTGACTCACTAGTTCATTCCAGTAGAAAAGTAATCATAATACACCAAGTAGTAGATGAATTGCTCCTTATCTGGTCGTCTTCATATCAGTTTCAGAAGTGTTCCAGAGGCTGTCTTTGGGTCAGGTTTTCATGTTTTCATCTCCTTAAATAAGCATTAACAGTTACAAAAACTAAGCCTGCAAAAAATTTTTCTTACAGTAAAAAAACCACCAAGCTGTGTGTAGGACATGTAATTATAATACTTAAGATTAACCTGTAAAGTTGCAAACTTTAAACAGAATTAGTAGGTTGATAATTTTAGCACAAACATTTTAACAAATATTTGTATAAAGGTGTTTCTGGAAGTTTGGGCTGTTTAAAGGCATGGCTAAAGATAGAACTCGATTTCCCTTCATTGCAGGGTAAGACTGGACTGATACTGAAACACTAGCACAGCCTGAGACATAAAATGAGACACAGGGAGAATATAAATGCCTAAAGTCAAGATTGTGAAATGGAAAACACCTGTCACCTTACCCTTGAGGTACTTCAGCTCCGTTAGACCCTCACTTTTACCGAAGACTATCCACAACCCCTGTGAGTGGTGCCTCTGTGCAGACCTCACTGTTGTCTCAGGCTTAGCTGCACCTGGCAGCTGTGGACTGAACTCGTGCCTAACCCTCATCTCAACCCAGACACAAGATGTTCTCTTAGCCAAATCCCTTGAGACGTGTAGAACAATTAGAATCATGGAATTGTTTAGGTTGGAAAAGACCCTTAAGGTCATCAAGTCCAATCTTTAACCTAGTGCTGCCAAGCCCATCTTTAAACCTTGTCCCTAAGAACCACATCTGCACATCTTTTAGATAGGTTCAAGGATGATGACTCAACCACTTCTCTGGGCAGCCCGTTCCAACGCTTGACAACTCCTTCAGTGAAGGAATTTTTCCTAATATTTAATCTAAACCTCCCCTGGTGCAACTTGAGGCCATCTCCTCCTGTCCTATTGCTTGTTACTTGGGAGAAGAGACCGACCCCCACCTCACTACAGCCTCCTTTCAGGTAGTTGTAGAGGGTGATAAGGTCTCCCCTCAGCCTCCTTTTCTCCAGGCTAAACAACCCCAGTTCCCTCAGCCTCTCCTCATAGGACTTATGCTTTAGACTCTTCAACAGCTTCATTGCTCTTCTCTGGACACGCTCCCAGCACCTTAATGGCTAGGGTACATGTACCACATTTAATACTGACTGAGAATCCCAGCTCCTCATAGATTATAGGTGGGATGGCAAATTTTTAAAGCTGGAAGAATGATCATGGGAAATTTTGTCTTCTAACTGTTTTCATATAAGATGTCTACTATTGCATAGTAAGTTGGGTTTGGGGAACAAGTCACTCAACTCATTCTCTCCCAAATGAAACTGATGTAAATTAGAGCCATGGTCCTTTGTCTCTGTATTTCAGGAGTCTGTTGAATCTTTCCTTCTTTGCACATGTGTATGGCTTTACCATGAGGCACAGGAAGCAACCTCTATTGAGTTCTTAAAAGGTCAAATTAATATTTTTCTGAGGAAAGAGGGGTTTTATCTTTCCTTGGAAGATGGGAAAGTAAACCTGCATTTATGACTCCCTCAGCTACTGCTCCAAAAACTGAACTGCTGTTTTAAGCAGCATGACAAGGAGAGGGAGAGTGGGGTCAAGCAGTGCATTTGCTGTGTTTTTAAGAAGTGCCTCCTGCTCAGCTCAGAGCTGGGTTGCAGGTAGTGAGCATCCACTTGAGATGAGGTGTGCTCCTTCAGCTCTGTCTCAGAGGTCTTGGGAATGGGATTTATAATTATTCCATTCTCAATGTTTCCCTAATTGGTAGCTCTGAGCAGGCTCTTCCTGACTCTCTTTTGTGCTGTCTTCTGGTGTTGGGTCCTGTTCTGCTGTTCCTGGCACATTGGGGTATCCAGTCCACAGCATGCAGAAAAGACAGGACAGGAAAGAGTCATGACAATGTCTTTTGCCTATCTGTTCTGTTTTATTGAAGTGTAAGAAGAGTTTATGGCTCCTGGCATATCATGGCTGGGAAGGGCACTGCTTTTCCTCCTGGCACTTTGTAACAGAGAGATATTTTAATTCATGATAACGTTAATGCACACCCAAACAATTTTTTCACTTCCCAACTTCAAATCGGTTTCTAACAGCTAAGCAAAATTCATAAGCAAGTAATATAGTGCTTGAAATTTTGCTTTTGAAACAAATGATTGTACCTTAACCTACACCAAGTGGCAACACACTCCAGAATGAAAATTAACAAACAATTCTTGCAGTACTTTGAAGTTCTTTCTAGAAGAAATACGAAGACAATACACAGACCTTGCTCAGTGTACATCTGCAAGACATGTGCAAGAGCACAACCTTTCACTGAAGCACTATTGATATGATAGTTTCCTTTTTTTCCATGGGCAGATTTGACCACATGGATGGGACACAGCTGATCAGAAGCCTGTGTATATGCTTTCTTTAATATCCATGCACCAAACCTAATCTACACCTACTCGTTAATAGGAGCCTTTGTTGGGCAACATCACCCGAAGTCACAGATATCTGTCTTTCCCAGTACACCTTTAGTTGCTTAATTTTTGAGCTTTGAAAATTAGACCAACATATCTATCTGACAGACCGGGTGAAAGGCCTTTCTCTCAGCGTAATATGAAGCAGCCCTTTCCCCTCCTGCTTCCCTCAAAGGAAAAAAAAAAAGCCCTGTGTTTTATCTGTAAAAGCTATCTGTTGCTACCACTGTAAGCAAGAGGCAAGGATATAACAAATGCATACTAAGGAAACAGCCCATATTAGACAGTAGCTAAAGTGCTGAGAGACTTAACTTTCTGCTTGACCCATGAAACAAATTATAATTATACAACAGGGATATGTTTGAAACAAAGAAGGGAAAGAGAAAAATTGCCTTGAGGGACATATGGTACTCACCCTACATGTGTTAACTCTTCACAGCACTAATTTAAAAGGGGAGACACCAATTATCCTATTTGAATTCTCAGGTGGAATTTAGGTAGGAAGCTTGTAATTACCTATGCGGGACTTTGCGAGGACTTAATATTTTGTTGGTGCAAAGCTCAAAATTGTTGACAACTGCAATAAATAATTGCATAGAGACTCTTACATCTTAGCCATAGTATCTTCTAAATGCTTCTAACAGTCTTATGGGCAGTATGCAATTCAGAAGTATGTTCCAAGCATCATGGGGTGTAAGAGTGAGGATCAAACTACCTTCACATGGGATCAACAGTATCAAGAGAGTAGCTTACAAGTGGAGATAATAAAAGGTTTTCAGAGCAAACATTCCCTGGCACTAGGGAACACCAAAATCTGTAAGTTAAGAAAAGCATAATTGAGAGTGAATTTTAGCTGAGCAACACTGATGAACACACCAAGTCATAACAGCATATAAACAAAAATAAGTTGGAGGGAGGATTGTGACTGATTTTGCAGCTGATGAGAAGCAAATTATTTATCCTGTCAGTTAGTATGCAGAAACGGCATAGAATGATGAAAAATAAACAAATTGAGAGCATAAAAATTCAGACAACTACAGTTTGGACGAAATAATCTTACCACGTAAAGTGAAGTGAGCCTGTGATCATCCAGTTATTCACCCCAATAACTACCAAATTTATGCCAACAGCCTCCAAGGTCTGCCATTAAAGACAAAAATAACAGAGAGCTTACTAGGAAGCCAGTATCTGCTATAGTCTGTTCTCCCTGTCCCAAATGCCCACTGTCACCATAAACTCTCCTGTGTTTGATGCCTCTTCAACAGTTCAGCATCTCTTCCAGTGTGAGCATTGCCTGTGCTGCAGACCCGCATTGATTTACTATTTCCTCCCATCTTTCTGAATTGGTTTCTTGATTTTTTCTGACTGTCTTTTTTTTTCTTACGCTACAGCTGCAAACTCTTGTGGAAGACACACTTTTTACTCTATGTTTGTAGAGCAGCCAGTCCAGAAAAGCCCTCTGCTTGACCAGGGCAGCAGAATACTCCCATAATACAAACTAACAGTAACAACAACATGAAAGTTGACTAACCTGAAGCAGCCGCTGTTTAACACACAACTGGAATTAGCTCACTTTCAAATATGCCAAAAACAGATGAGATTTTTTTTTCCTTTCACTTCCACTTTACGATTTCACAAAATAATTTTTTAACACTTTTGAACTCTTATCCAAGTGCTCAAAATACTTGATCAGTCACTGCATTTTTCTTTGCTATTGCCAATGTGGGAATAGGCATTTAGGTACCATGAAGCTAAAATTATTGAGGATAGGTTGGGATACAACAATTTACAAGCAAATACTCTGAGACTTTGTAACATCACCATTAATTTCCTGGTAAATGCACTAAGCAAAATGCACTAAGAGAAATCTGAGTCATCTTACTCCTTCCAGTGCTCTTTACTTGGCTCATATAAACATAAAAGGCTTATTTAGTACTGTATACAATTTGTATTAGGTTAAGATTATGCTTCCAGACCTTCTATCAACATTAGTCCCCCATTAGGCTAAGCAATAAAGAAATCAGCTGTGATAAAGGAAAGTTCACATCTTGAAGAGCTCAGACTTGAATGGGTACGTCTGAAGACAAAAACAAATTCTGGTGCTCTGAACCATTTCCCTGTTCATGATATCATATGTTTCCACTTAAGTTGTTTGTTTACCAAATGGCCTACAAACTGTTTTTATGAAATGTTAAATGACATTTTGTAGGAACAACACTTGGGCTACCCAGTTATACAATAAAAAGTGTGAGGATTTGGTAACTACTCAGTCAACAACACAGCTGTCTCTAGGAGACGCAACCTGTGGGATTTCTACGGTACGTTTTACAAACCAATGCATTTTCTAGAAAGCCTAGTGCAACCAGATGTAATATAAATTTATATAACACCAGCTGAAGCTAAACCTAGTCTTTTGATGTAAAGATTGTTGAATACATGAGAAGTTTTTACTCCAGTCATCAAAAGTTTGATCTACAGACCTATTGTCTAAAGACCCAGCTGAAAACAAGAGAACGGCAGCAGATTGCAAAAAACACTACCACTCTCTGATAACATCTGGCCTCACTGCTAAATAACTTAGAAAAGTAATGAATCTAGTATTATTTACATTGGTCCTTCTTCTGCAGTTGTTTCACAAAGTGTTGCCTTGTTACCGTGATAGCGTGACTCCTACACTTGGGACAGAGATTTACTGCTTTGGTGGAGGGTGAGAAGATAGGAAATATGCTTATAGTAGCTACTGTATATCTCCGCTTGTTTTTGGTTAATTCTATAACCTGATAAAGAGTTAAAGAGTGTTTGCAGTGAACAAAGGACAGAAATGAATGGGAGAAATAGAAAGACTGTAGTATGAATATAGTAGTGTTTATTTCAGGTGGTAAGTACCTTGAGTGCTGAAATGGAACAGTTTAATAAAATGGTTAAAGCTTATTTTGTGAGTCAATTTGTGCAATGGAAACTTTCATTCATCAGAACAGGTGTTGGTTAACTTCTGAAGCTTATCCCCACACAAAAAATGTATAGGGTTGGTCCAATGCCCTAAGGACAATTAGTAAACACTCCCTTTTCATTACAGCTAATAATATTCACAGTGACGTTCAAATTAGCTTATAGTTAGCTAAGCCTGGCCATGGATTTTGGAAATTTAAGATGTTATTATCAAAGAACTGGAAATACGTATATCTCTGTTCTCAGATAATTGCAAACTGAAGGATTTTTTTTTTTTTTTCTCCACTGTCATTAGAAATATATTTGGGAATTAAACTGCTGCCACTTGGAAAGAACTAATAGGGATTTATTTATTTTTTAACTTTAATTATTAAGTTATCAGTGGTTCTCCAACAGTTAACATCACTTGGTGTTACAATCACTGGACAATAAAATTTTTTCCAAATTATTACGGAATCACATAGTGGCTGAGGCTGGCAGGGATCTCTGGAGATCATCTAGTCCAACTTGCCTGCTCAAAGTGGGTGCAGCTAGAGCAGGTTGCCTAGGGCTGTGTACAGCTGAGTTTTTAATATCTCCAGGAATGGAGATGCCACAATCTCTCTGTGCAAACTGTTCCAGTGTTTGATCATCCCCACGGTAAAAAAGTTTCCTTTTAGGAACTTATGAATTTCTGAGCATTCACATTAAAGGAAGCCATTCAACACATGAAATAGTCTGTTCTGATTCTGGTTGTTTTATCTTGAATGTGGAAAAAAAATAATCTTATCGGGATGTGTTATTATCAAATGCTCTGATCACTTTTTTTTTAGCTTAATTTAAAGAGATACTTATATTTTTGGAACAAAACATGGACTTTTGATTCCTTTTACCTAATGCTTTTTTTTTTTTTTCCTCCTCACATCTAAGGTACAATTCACTTTTCTGATAATTATGGAGCAGTTGTCAATGGTGCAGTTTCCTAGGAAGGAAGAAGGAGTAGAGTATTTTGAGAGGTTACTTTTAAATCTAGCTGTATCAAAATGGAAAACATTTTATAATTGCAGCTTTCATACAAGATAACCATTATGTGATACTCTTCATACTCTGTTATGTAACACTTTTTGTAGAAAACTTGGAGGTATGCTGGCTAGTTTTAGCACTGACTAACAAACTTTATTCAAGATCTTAAGTTGGGAAGAAAACCAACACATTTTGACACAGTTCTCTTTAAACTTGCATTTTTCATAACATCTGCAGTAAAACAAAGCTAGTAAAACAAAACTCCCTGTGAACCTAAAGTCTACGCGGATTAAAATTAAGAGCACAGGTTCATTATGTCCAAGCTATCCCTTAACTATTTTTTCTAAAACAATCTAGATTGTAAAGGTCAATGCCTGTAAACCAGTGTTTGTGTGTCAAATCTTCCCGATAAGTGTATTTATGCAAGCAGAACTGAGTTCATTCTATCTCTTCTGGGTAAAACAATCCTTTTCTTCCCAGTTATGTAACACAAAACCAGAAATAGTATTATAACATCTATTTCTTAATTGTAGTGAGTCAGCCTTGCATGAAAAAACTTAATAGTGCTATGCGTTATTAGAAGCTCCGAGGTGACTTTTCTGTATGAGAATAACTGAAAAAAAACCCGTACCCTAAAGTCAATTATGTTTGTTTTTTCTCACTCACCTCACGTTTCACAGAGTATGCTGTTCCCTACATTTTTTAAACCTTTTTGATACTTGTGGTGAAGGCTAGAATTGGAAGAGTACAGCCAGTTAAGAGGAGAGAGTCAGTGTCTGCTTTTGGCATACATTACCAGAAGGAATTTCTAATTTCAGTGTCAGAAAATTTGTTTTTATTTAAATTTGAATTAACAAATATGATCTAAACAAGCAAACAAAAAGCCCAAACAAAACCCAAATCCCTAAACATTCAAAGTTTATATAAGCTTCAGGTAGAGAGATTATCTCTATTGGAAGAATATTTTGATCTTGGTTTTAACGTATAAACAGTTACACCCACCATTTCAGGATGCTTAAATCCTAAAAGGAATTTCTCATACAATAGTTGTATTTTGTCACCAGAGCTTTTATTAAATGTTGGAACCATGTCAAAGTGGATCTATGTGCTTCACGGGCAGTGAAGAAATGTATATTTCTGCCCTGGTTTGAAAGTAAATAGACGATTATGAGTAATTAGCCAAACAGTCATAGCCTTAATGCCTGCAGTGCAGTGAAAAGAATGATTAACCATGTACATTGACGGGACTTTGCAATCCCATTTGCAGCCTGATTTGCTGAGGATAAAAAACAGGCTACCGAAAACTTTCCACATCTGTGAAAGTTGTGTTACTACACGCTGCTATACGCAATGTCGAACCTCTCCCTTCCCTCACAGGTGTTTTGAGTTGTGATACTCTCCACACTGTCTGTGCCTTGGCTAATTGCATGGTACCTGCTCCTTTTTTTCAATTGATAAACTGCATTAAAAGTCAGCAGAACCAACAAAAGACATGCAGAGTTTTCTTACGCTCTGTAAACACTCACTGTAATTGTACATGACTCTGGGTGAGATAAGTCAGACCCATCAGGCTCTGAGATGGTTTGGCTGATATCTGGCCTCTGGAAAGCATTTGGACCCTAATTATTTTGGTCAAATTAAAATAATCTATTTTACCCGTCCACACTCTGTTTAATAAAAAACAAACCAAGATTAAATCAGCCAAGCATATTAACCTGTTCCAAAATTTATAGCCTGTAAGATATAAGCCAACCCTCTCACCTGGGAACACTGCAGCTTGCCCACAGGAGCCAAGAACAGAGGGGGCTCCCCAGCTAATTGCTTGCTGGTCTACTGAACTAGTTCTTATCCTGCAAAGTCCAATTTTTTTCATGACCCTGCCTGTCTCCAACTGTATTTTTTTGCAAGTTGTCTGTAGACACAGTTACCCAAACATTTCTTCTTAAGGAACAGTTATTTCCAAAGAAGGTCCAGGTGTCTGAAGAGGAAATAACATTCAAATTGTAAGAAGCCTAAGCAGCTGGATATCAACATGGGGTTATATATTTCAAAGTAAACCTTTTCTCCCAACAAATTTAATGCAATCATTTAATTCAAACAGCTTACCTCCAGGTCCAAAATGGACTTTAGACACCTAAGTGAAGCATTGCTGTTCAGAAAACCTATATTCAGTTGCTGACTAACACGGGGGCATGTGAGCTTCACACGCACTCCAAATATTGCTGTAAATGCATCTAAAATCCAATTTCTGTGTTGGCCTGGGAATATTTTGGCCTCAGCCAACAGAAAAGTACCTAAGCCTCATTCGCATCCACAAGGAAAGCAATCCTCCATCTGTCTCCACAAGGGACTTGGTCCTACAGTTGCTACCACAGCAAACATTAAATCAACCTCCCTGCAAGGCGCAGAATGCGAATATATCCTGTAAAACAGAGGAGAAAGCACAGGGGGCTACTGCATTCAGTTCTTGCCTGCTGCAGGTTAAACCCACTTTCCTCATCTTTTCAGCAAGAACTGTGGCCAGCAGGTGATCAGCAAACCCGTGTGAGCCATTCACTAACACTCCTGCTACAGTCATTCCTCTGAGCCCAAAAGGAGGGAAGGTTTTGGGAAGCTCTGGGAGTGCAAAAGCTGGTCTCGTGTTGTCCAGCTTAGTAAAACATACTACATGCAAGCAGGCCTTGCCACACAGGATCCCATAAGCAGAGGACATGAAAAATTGACTGGCATCTAGAAAGTTGGCATTGCTCAGCTGTGGAAGCAAAAGGCAGCAGGAAAGGAAGAGGGAAACAAAATATTTAATGAAGGACCAGAGGAAAGAGAATGTCTTGACACACAGGGGGGAGCTCCCTGGCACTTGGTTCTTATGGTATGCAATTTTTGAAGCATGTTATTCCACCTTCTTGGGACAAGTCAGGCATGTGACCTGCCTTGAAGTTATGCAACTTCTGTCTTACCAAAGGGGTGACTCTTCAGAAGCATAAATTTGAGGAAAAAATGACCCTGCTTTCCCTGACAACTAAAAAAACCCAAAAACTTACACAATGACTATCTAAGATTTCCAGACACGTAAATAGTCTGGCCTGATTCTGTGGGGACAGGTTTGAAGAGGCACGCAGGTGAGCCCAGTGGTGGGCCCCTATGGCAGGTGGGAACCCAAGCCGTGTGAGGAGCAGCCAAGGGAGAGGGACTGGCATAGCCCTGGCAGCAGCTCACACTGCTGTCCCACGTCCACGGGGACATTACAGAGGTGGTGGAGGTGGACCCTGCTCAGAGGAAAGCAGTGAGGAGGCAGCAGTGGTAAGCTGCGATAACGGGAAGAAATCCCTGTGGGATATAAGAATAGGTGGGTCAGGAGCTACCTGCCCCTCAAGGGGCCAGGGTGCAGGTGTTGAAGACTCAACTGCGAAACCTCCTCTTTTGGTCTGTCGCACTTCAAGACATCACTAATTAAAATTTTGTCTAGCTTGAGTTCTAGCAACTTGAAGCTTGGAGCCATCAGAGTGCTTGCTCACTTTAAGAGCTAAATGCGGACAGATGTACCTTGAAACCCCAGCCAAGGGACTTCTCATCACAGCAACACTAATTGATATCAGATGTAGGATAAAAGTTTTCTAAACTTTTTCTTTTCTAATGTAAACCAAATGTTATTCCCTTTACCAGTGGGATAAATAAAGTGCTATTTTTCTTTTGGGACAAGACTATCAGCTGTATACTTTATGAAATTCATGTCTTACTGCAGAAAACCTTTTTTTTTAAAATCTATTACAAATATAAAGGCAGAAATTGCACAAAATGGTATGCAACACAAATGTTCCTTCTCAAGAATAGCTCGGAGATGCACTGTGGCAGAAGAAACAGGAAAACACGTTCTTTAGCACAGCCTGTCACGTAATTTTTCCAAGCCAGAACCACTTTGGAAGTCTGTTTTCAAGCATGAGTCTTGTAGCAGCATAAAAAGTAGTCAACATTATTTATGCATTTTTATGTCTAATTTCTCTTTTTCTCTCCAGACTTTGCCCAGCTCTCTAAATAAAGTGCATCTCCTCTCTACTGCTACTGCCCCAATATTTTTGACATGTCTGGTTGTTCTGTTGTAAAAAAATCACCAGTTCCATGCTTTAACTGTAAGTTTTTGTAAGGGAGGTTTTAATTCACATTCTCAGGAGAACACTAATTTCTTTGTCTATGTTTGTTTCTCCCTCAGTTGTGAGGCTATGGGTAGTCTGTTTATGATTTAGCAAACTCCTGAAGCTGAGGATTTATTTTTAAGGTATTGCCCAGACCTATTTATGTGCTTACTAAAGATTCCTGTGTCTTTTAAATGATCTTGTTGTTGCATTAACTTTCCTGCCATCCGCCAGAGAATTCTGCTGAGATGGCTTCCAAAACCTTCCTTCTGCTCTCTGAAGTGGTTGGGGTCTGCTGCTTGCAGCTTTTTGGCTATGCGTGGTTAAGGCTGCTTAGCTGAGGGAGCTACCCAAATTGATGGTGGGTGAAGGTTGCCAAATTGCAACCCAAAGGCAAACAGACATGTACTGCTTCTTATTTGAGTATTCCATGGTGGAAAACTAAAATCATCACTTTAAAATTTCAGGGAAAATTGTATTGTCCTCTTGGGCTCCCACAAAACTAGGAAAAACTGACATTCCCATCTTTCAGTGTTTGTCGCATTGCAGAAGAAGTTGGTCTTGTCCGGTGGGTTACACCAGCCTCTCTCCTCTCTCAACCTGCGTGGACGAGGGACCCTGCCAGCACTTATGACTCATGTCACCTCTTTGCCTGAAGACCACTTCACTGGGAGCAACCTGAGCCCTCCTTTTCCTTTTCAAATACCGGGGAGTAGATGTGTGCATATTTATGTGATAACACAGTGATTTCATACTAAGAAAGAGCTAATAAACCTCTCCACATGCAGCACCTAAGCAGTCCTCTGAGAGGAGCATTGAGGAGCAGTCTCTTTTTCCATATGGGAAGCCTTACAAACAAAAAAACTGTGTGCATGCAGAAAACCCAAGATATCCAGAATCACAAGAAATGGAAACCGCAGAGTTCTCAATGCTGCTTTCAGAGCTGCGGTAGTCTGATCTACGTTCTAAAATCTTCTGTCAGCTCTGCTGACTTTCTGTTAGTCTGACCTTTCAGGGATATTTAAAACTCAACAGCATCTGAATTTCTGAATTGCTTGGATTAAAATACATCACCATTGACTGTTTCTTTACTTGCCTACTTTCTCCGTGAAATTTAATTATCTGGTAATTCAATATCAGTCTGAATCCAGCCATGTATTGACTCAGTTCTAATCATCAGCAGGGTTTGAAAAACGTGGTGTGTCATTCATGTTTTAGTAGAAGGTCACAGCAGCTGGTGTTAGCACTAAGTCTGACTAAGTCCAGGCTTGTTTGTTTTTTCAATTTGCAATGAAATGCGAAATTACAACAGCATGGCTTTTTCTCTCAGCTTTTATCTCAGATTAGTTCCAAGATTTCAAAAGTGAAAGTCTTTTGGCAAATATTTATACACATACACATCATGTTGTCTCTGGTCCTAATTTTAAACTTGTACTCTCATTTTTTTACCACTTTCTTAATACTACCCAATTTGTCGTCTTCTCTTAATATTTATAAAAAGGGCAATGACCCATTAAATAAGAAAAAGGATTTTATGATCTCATTAAAGGAATTGCATAATGAGGTGATTTCCTCAGAACAGACCTATGACACATTCGTATTTATTTTCAGTGAATCATGTTGCAGAGCAAAAATCATTGTCCTCCACAGGACAGGAGTTCTCTAGTATGAATGTGAATAAGAAAAAAAAAAAAACCAAGGTCAATGTGCTGGTGCTATGATAACATGGCTGGGTGGTGACCTTTGTGAGGGAGGTCCAGGCAGATGGCTTGCTGGACCAGCAGCTGGCCAGCTGAGCACACATCCGGACACTGTAAGACAGCATTTAACACAAAACGGTTTTTCATCAGGTAAGAAAGGGGTACTGATGGGGTTAAAAAGATACTTGGATGTTGGATATGAGCAGGTAAGGATCTGAGATACGAGTTTGTGTTCACATACCTATGTACACAATAATCTACTGTGGAAACTGTAGGTGGAAAATAAATCAACCAATCACAACGTGCTCAAATTAACTCATGCAATGAATGAAGGAAAGGAAACGCTCACTTGCCTTGGAGAGACTATTTCTCAGCACCAAAGCATGGCGTCTCTGATCTCTCAGTCCTGAATCTGAAGGGAAACTTACAAAATACATTCAGATGAGGAGCCTGCAAGTTTGTACCGGTTTTACGTGGCCACATTTTGGTAGCAGGGGAGCTGTAAGGGTGGCTTGTGTGAGAAGACACCAGAAGATTCCTGCATGTCTGATAGAGCGAATGCCAGCCAGCTCCAAGACAGATCTGCCACCGGCCAAAGCTGAGCCCATCAGCAACAGTGATAGTGCCTCTGTGATAAAGCTAAAAAAAAAGCTGCGCAACAGCAGCTGTGAGAGAGAAGTGAGAATATGTAAGAGAAACAGCCTTGCAGACACCAAGGTCAGTGAAGAAGGAGGTGCTCCAGGTGCTGGAGCAGAGATTCTCCTGCAATAAAGACCATGGTGAGGCAGGTTGTCCCCCTGCAGCCCCTGGAGGACCACCGTACAGCAGATATCCATGCCACAGCTCATGCCTTGAAGGAAACTGTGACCCTGTGGAGAACACGCTGGAGCAGGCTCCTGGCAGGAGCTGCAGCCCATGGAGAGAGAACCCCGTGCAGGAACAAGACCTATGACCCTGTTGGGGACCAACGCTGGAGCAGTCTGTTCCTGAAGAACTGCACCACACGGAAAGGACCTACATTGGAGAAAGTTGTGAAGGGCTGTCACCTGTGGGTGGGATGCCACGCTGGAGCATGGGAAGAGCATGAGGAAGAAGGAACAGCAGAAACAACGTGTAATGAACTGATCACAACCCCCAGTTTCCCATCCCCCTGCACCACTCGGGGCTGGGGGGATGTAAAGGAGTCGGGAGTGAAGCTGAGCCCAGAAAGAAGGAAAGGGTGGGGTGAAGGCGTTTTCTAGATTTGTTCTTATTTCTCATTGTCCTGCCATGTTTAATTAGCAATAAATTAATTTCTCTAAGTTGATTCTCTTTTGCCTTTGATGGTAAGTGGTAAGAGATCTCCTCATCCTTACTTTGACTCATGCGATTCATGTTGTATTTTTCTCCCTCTGATCCTGTTGAGGAGTGGGAGTGAGACAGTGGCTTGGTGAGCACTTGGTGGCCAGCCAAGGTCAAGGCACCACAAAATTCATAACCCTACCAGATGGTAAAAATCACTGACTAAGGTGCGCTTTTTTTTTTTTTGCCACATTGCGATTTTTTAAAATTTGCTGGTGTAAACATACAACGTGCAGGTGTCCACTTACCCTAATCCTTGTTTTATTCCCATTTGCTGGATCCCACCCACAGATTTGTGCAAGTATTGAATAATTCCAAGTCCTAATGCATTTACTCAGAGTGGCTGGCTGCCAGTCCCTCAAGAGCTGCAGCTTGACCGTGCATTGAAGTCCCACCCAACTTGTCTACAGCGTTATTGGCTCTGTTTTGTGGTTGGTTATGAAAAGTTTCATGAGCATTACCATTAACTGTACTAAGACCTCCTGCAGCTTCAGCAAAGTGCCGCTTCTGTGTCATCTACCAAAACAGATCCTGAGCACAGCAGACCTCGCAGGTCCTGCAGCAGCAGCCACAGAATGCTTAGGGCTAGTCATGCACCTACCTCGTTGGTCCCACTTCTGGTGTGTGTGCAATTGCAATGATTTCCAGAAGGTCACAAGCTGGACGCCGAGTACAAAGCTGGTGTCCTTGTAATGTATTTTCATGCAGAGTCCTTAGGAGCGAGCTCTAACAGATACATTCCTGTGGTTTTTCTTCTTGCTGCTTGGCACAGTATGGGCAGGGGAAGCCTCACTCTTAGAAATTTCAAAACATTTAGACTTGTGGCCAAGGTTAGATGACAAAATGCTAACATTAAAACAGGCAAAGGAGCTTCTCTGTGCTAAAATTCCTGCCTGTCAAACGCTCAAAATTGAATCTTTGTCCTTTGTTCTTTCCCTTGAAGAATATGTTAGCCTAAACCCACTAGGTACTAAACCTTGCCAGCCTCTAAACTTATATTTATACATTTATCTATTAATTAATAATGAATTTTGTATTTTAACATTGTTTTAAATATACATATATATGTTTATTTAATATACACTTTTGTGGTAAGTAGGTTTTTCATTAGCAAAACTTCCAAGCTGATAGGAAAAATTAAAAAATTGCTTTTAGTGAAAAAGAGACATCTTAATCTAAAGAAATATACCCAAAGTACAACTTTAATCCGATTTTGTAGCAGGTGTTTTGAAAGGGTCTCAGAAGTAGCTCTGCAAATTCAGATTACTTGTACAGTAGAAAAATTATTTGTGTCTTAAACTTTTGTTTCCAGTTGGTGACAACTTATTGATCTAAACTTACTTAGAACATGGGGTATAAAATAAGGCCCAGATGATGAGAATTTCACCTGTACACAGAAGGGTGTTTAAAAGTTATTTTGATTAATTAATTTAATTCATATCAAATTAGCATCATCATTTGTCATGTTAGAAGGACTGTTATTTTGATACTTGTCTGTCAGAGTTCCAGGACTTTCACTGATTTACTATCAGAGTCCCACCAAAGGACTTTCACTGAACCAGATTCACAAATAATCGAAATTATTTACTTTATTGAGAGCGACAGTTGCAGATTTGAGATTGCCGTTGATAAATTCACTAACTACAGTAGAACTAATTAATTAAGGTTAATATTGTTAGTGAAATTAACGATAGTACAACAACCTGGGATAACTTTCACCAGAGGGTGAAAGGCGCAGCGCTTACCCAGAAAGGCGTCCCTGCCTGGGGTGGAGGAAGAGAGCACAGCCCATCGACTGGTCCGTCAAGTATCAAGTTTCTTCTCTCCCAATTTAACAGTCATTTTCTTCACCCTTTTATCCCCGAAATCACAAGGTTTCCCTCCCCTAGGCGACGTGTAGTATGATTTAGGTGGAGAGACGAGTGCCATAGTCATATACGTTTAGCATGATCTCTAAAATCTTCATTAGCATATGCAGAGGGGTCAACTTTAATATGCATTTCACAGGTAATGAGGCAAAGCTCAATTATCAGGCATGGTAGCCTCTCAAGAAAACGAAGAACTACACAAAGTCTCTGTTACCTTGATTTTACTGTCTCTGCTGACGAAAAGCAGGGCTGTCCTGGCTTCCCAAGGCATCACCTCATTATCCAAACTCCACAGCATTTTTTCATAATTAAAATTCTGAGTAATGACCAAGAACAGAGTGTAATTCCAGATTGCTTTCTGAATAGTTACATGAATTACCTGAAATAAGCTTTTCTCAAAGATATCAGAAGCTGAAGAGGTGCATGACTCTGCTGGTATTTGCTCTGTTTCAGGTCAATTTGTGTCTTTGTTTCATTAGGAAAATTCACGGTTTTGACCTTGCCTTTGGAGACCTCCAGCAGACACTTTTCAAGTTTGCTTTCTTACCCTTGAACAGAGCTCTCCTCTGCTGTATTTCTTAGAATGGCTTCTTTTGTCAGATTTCATTTGGGCAGAAACTTTAACCAAACAAAGATAAATCTATTTCTGGTTTAGTATTACTAAAAATATAAACTAGGAAATAAAATTCTCCATAGATCTCACCATCTGAAATGTTCCTCTTCTTTTTTTGAGTGGCTTAGTTCAAATTTTAGCCCTAGCGGTTCTAGGTTTAAAGACCTGCTACGTTGCTAGTGGTTTCAGTCTAAAGAAGAAATATGTCTTTAGGGAATAATTAAGATGCAAAATTTTCTTAGTTCTTAAATCTTTTTACATTGGAGGTTTTTCCAGAAGGACTATCTATGCACTTGAAAAGGCACACAGAATCATAGAATAACAGAATGGTAGGAGCTGGAAGGGACCTTTGGAAATCATCTAGTCCAACCCCCCTGCCAGAGCAGGGTCACCTAGAGCAGGTTGCACAGGAATGCGTCCAGGCGGGTTTTGAATGTCTCCAGAGACGGAGACTCCATCACCTCTCTGGGCAGCCTGTTCCAGTGCTCTGCCACTCTCAAAGTAAAGAAGTTCCTTCTCGTGTTGAGATGGAACTTCCTATGTTCAAGTTTGTGCCCATTACCTCTTGTCCTGTCACTGGGAACCACTGAAAAGAGCCTGGCCCCATCCTCCTGACACCCACCCTTTAAGTATTTATAAGCATTGATAAGATCCACCCTCAGTCGTTTTTTTTCCAGACTAAAAAGACCCACACCCCTCAGCCTTTCTTCATAAGAGAGGCATTCCTTATCATCTTTGTAGCCCTTTGCTGTACCGTCTCCAGCAGTTCCCTGTCCTGTCTTGTATGTTCCACACAGTAACATACTTTATGTAATAAGTGATTTCTCATAGCTGCATGGTTTGGGGGTGGGGATTTTGTGACTTTTTTCCTTTCTGTTCTTCAAAATCACAGTAAGTAATGTTGTTACGTTCCACTCCCAGGAAAGAGGGGGTGTAAGTGACTTCAGATTCATAAATTCCCAATGGCGCAGACTAAGGTGAGATAAATCTCAAGGTCCATATAGAAACATTTATTAGCTTCCCAATATGGTTAGTATAGGTCTTAACAAGTCCATGATTATTGATTAGGTATATGATATATTATGGCAAATGTTGAGGTACGCATTGTGTTACTTAACAACAGGTAGATGACAATTTATGGCAAGTAGTACTTATGGTTGTACTTAAGGTCATTACTTAACAACTCTAACCGTTACTTAACAACGCTAAGAGAAGAGAGCAACCGAGGCACAGGGAAAGGAAAATACAGAGAAAAGACAGAAAGAAAGAGATCACCAGTCCTAGTTCCAGTGTTTTTTTCAGGGAATCTTCCCAGGCATAATCTTCTTCTTTTTTGGAAAAATCTTCCCAGGCAGGGTCTTCTTTCTTGGGAATAGTCTTCCCAGGCACGATCTTCTTCTTTTGTTTCTTCTTTGTTCCCCCTCTAGGGACACTTATTTTCCCCTTTTGTGTTTGCTGAATTAGCATGGTTCACCACACTTGCTGAGGACAGCCTCGTCTCAGGTTTCTCCCTTCTCCCAGGTGACGTGTAGCATGATTTGGGTGGAGAGACGAGTGCCATAGTCATACATGTTTAGCATGGTCTCTATAATCTTCATTAGCATGTGCAGGGGTGTGCGCTTTCATATGCATTTCATGGATAATGAAGCAAAGGTCACTCATCGGACACAATGGCCTTGAGAACTGAGAACTAGCAAGCTCACCACACGAGTGGCAGAACTATCTTGTCTTCACAAGGCAGTTCTCCCCCACTTTCAGGCGCCAGAAGTGTTAGCCTTATAATTTCTTTGAAGGCCAGGCCTGCATTATTTATTTCTTTGTGAGTGTTTGAGGCATTCCATTGAAGGCTTGGAGGGCCTTCTGCCCCTAGTCAGGGAATTTACAGTCCATCTCTTACAAATGTGAGCAAAGGGAGCAAATTAGGAATGGTGGAAATTTTAGAGTGAAATAGAAAAGGGCTTCTGAAGTTACAACTCAATATCCATGATGTTGCAATTCAAAACAATGACAAAAGCATTCCCAAAATAACCAAACAGCTATGTTACGAGTGCCAAACCAAAACTTCATATTGCCTGTGTGACACACCGTGAGATTGGGAAGTGTGTTTGTTGTTAGCTCCTCAGCAATAAATCTAAGGATTATTTATGGGCAAAAGCTGATGATTAACATTAGCAGATGGCAAGGCTATCAGCCAAAAGAGTAGAGTTTTAAATTTATTTCCTACCAACTGTGCCTATTTATTCTGTATAAACTCATATTGTGCTTTTTATTGCATAACATATGCCACTTGGAATTATGCTTAAAATTGTTCCAGTTTCTTCAGAAAAAAAATCTAGGATTCAACCAGAGAGAAATAATAAAACTTATCAGATTTCTAGGAAACAAATACCTATGTGGACTGATCAAAGGAGGCAAAAAAAAAGTACTGATGAGGAAAGATTATCTTACCTTGCAGAGAGGAAGGCGAGACATGAGAGCTGCCTCCTGTGAAAGGCAGCTGAAACACGACGAGCTTGGCCTGCACATCGTCTGCAGGCAGGAGGTAGGCGCTGGGCTGCAGTCTCAGGAGGGGGCTCAGGGTCAGACTTCAGGAACCCCTTGCAGAAGCCACCAGGTGTGGGAAGTCAGAGGAGGCTCCCTGGGGAGGACGACAGCACCTCTGCCACCACTGAGGTCGTAAGGAACAAATCTTGAATGATAGCTCTGTGTGATCCTGTCCTGTGGCAAAGGGAACAGCCTGGGCACCTCGTGACCATGGCGTTTCTGTAATTCAGTGCTGTAATGACGTTTAACAGTAGTCTGAGAAAAGAATCACACTGTGTGAGATTTGTCTTAAAAACATTGTGGTGGCAGGGGAGTGGAGTTTTGCGGTTACAGAGGTGCAACTCCCAGAAAAGCTGCAGCTACACCAGCGCAGTCTGTTCTTCACAGGGTGAGGCTCAAGTGGTGCTAACACTTCTGTAGCCATACAATCACTTCCTCTAATAATTAGAGGATGGAAGTTGTACTGCTTTAACTATACCAGGGCCTTCGAACCACACTCACCTCCGTGAATTACACTACAGGGATAGTGTAATAGATAAGTATCCGTGATTCACTTCCCACACCCAGCCATGCACTTGACGTTTGCAACTGGTTGGCATCCACATTTAAATGTTTAAGTGTCCCCCAGTATCTAGGGCACTTTTTTTGCTTCTAAGTCTTACACTACCCTTGATATTTTGCACTTCTAACTCATGGTTTAAGCCCTCTTGCAAGTGGCTCCCATGTCTTACCTGCTACCTAGTGATTGTCTTTAGTCATGCCCCAACCATGATCCAGCTATCACAAGAAGGTGGAACTTCACACTTCTGACCACACAGCGAGGCCCAGGGACTTCAATAACATCTGGGTCTCTGCACTCATCCACCTTGTGCCTCGGGTAGCAAAAAGCAGGGGTGAGGAGAGGCATGAAGCAGTGGCAAAGGAAGACACCCCCGTGGGACCTTTAGATGTAGTTAAGAGGGGCAATTGGCACAGCAGATAGAGGTTAGGGCTGCTGTGGGAAGCTGGGGAATGGCTGAGTGTCTCTCTGTGTGGGGGTAAGGACCACATTTTGGAGTGGAGGAGCACTGACAAGATGGGGAAAGGTCTGGGACAGGGATCATGTTCACACAAAAGCATTTGCCCTGACAAGATCACTGTACCATCTTGTTTAGGGGAGTGGATTCAGAGGAAACTGCCCATAGACCAGCCTCTCAGGCCTTGCAGGCAGGGCTTACTTCCTACAGTTCAGGTGCCGCTCAGGAGCTCAACAGCTTTGCCCAGGACAGGCTTGCTCCTGCTCATGGAATTGACATCATGACCTGACAGCAAACATCACTGTAAACCACTGTGGCCACTGGCTTCTTTCAGAGCATGGCTGAGCCACCAGCTGGCATCAGCTGGGTCATTGCTTCCAGGAGCCTTCAGAAGGTTATTGCTGCCCTATGTGAATCTACCAGAATATGCCAGAATATACCACAATACACCCTATGCATGGGTTGATTGGTTTAAAATCCTGTTTTAACCAGAAATAAGACCAGATAGGTGGGCTGAGGTGAGATAATGTGCCTTCCTCAGCAAGACAACTCTTTCTGCTCGAAGGCAGGATTCTTAGCGGGTGGCTGGGGAAATGCAGAAGCAGCAGCACCACAATGTTGTTTTGAATAACTCCTGTGGATGGAACTACAAGAGATAATAAACCAAGACAAATTTTCCCTTTGTTGATTATAGTCAACAAATTATCTGCTTTTTTTTCTTCTCTGCCCCATGAAGATACTTAGTCGTGCTGCTTGCTGTGTGATTATCTTCCGCTTCTTTAGTTCACCTTTTCTTTGGTACCTTCTGTCTACTAAAAATGCTGGAATATCAAGGTTTATACATCCATTTTTGACTTGTGTGTGTGTGTCTCTCTCTCTTCCACTGTATATGTACTTTGCTTTACAGTGATTTCCTTCTGTCATACCATTACTTTTGTTCGCAATATCACTCAGTGATTTTCAGAGGTCCAGTAGATGAAAAGAAAAAAAACCCAAATTCCACTCCCCAAGTCTATTCAGTGAAATGAAGCCCAAGTATTGATCTTTGATTGAAAGAGAAGAAACTGATTGAAAATTAGTAGAATTTCAGCTATGGGTTACATGACTTTTCTGATTCTACATTGAGCTCACAATTCACACAGAAAACAAATCAGGCTCAGTGAGACACCACAAGCACAAACATGTAATGCTGACAAAAAGTTACTTTCAAAGGGCACATAATGACTTCATGAGAAGCTTTAATTAAGGAAAAGGTATCAAAATATCCCTAAGAAACTCCCCAAATTGTAACTCGCCTAACTTCAAATAAAGCTGTAAGGCTTATTCAGAGGGTTTTCATAACGGATTGCTGAACTAATAGGTCCAGCTGTCTCAAATGAATCCTACATAATATGACTAATTTTCTTGATGACATATTATTTTAAAAATAACTTCTTGTAGTGTTGAAACAATGTTCTGCAAGTTACTGAAATAGAACATTAAACACAGAATTGCCTTCCAGTATTTGAACTGTTTATATCTTACTGTTCTCATATGGGAGATGGATAGTTTTCAGTGTTGTTCACAAGAGTGGGAGTGCAGAGCATTCACTTTTTGAAATGAATTTGCATGTCTTACTCTTGGTGTCTGATCCAAAAACCCATTCACACCTCGTACAAACTTTGTGATCTCTTTCTTGAATAATTAGTGAGTTTTATAAGGTATATTACTTCAAGGAAACAAGGTTTCTCAGTAGAGGTCTTGGAGAGAAGGGATTTAGCAAACCTGAAAGCAAACCTGAAAGTAGCTTAGGAGCTACTGCAATTGCCTTATGTAAATGTGATTGGAGCATCGGGCAGTCACCACTGACATGAAATCTAACAAGAACAAATGCCAGACTCTGCACCTGGGCCATAGTAACACCAGACACAAGTACAAAATGGGAGAGGAGTGGCTGTGGAGTAGCCCTGCAGAAAGGGATCTGGGGGTGCAGGTCAGCAGCAGGCTCAGTAGGAGTCAGCAGTGTGCCCTGGCAGCCAAGAGGGCAAACCGCATCCTGGGATATATCAAACACAGCATGGCCAGCCAGTCAAAAGAGGGGATTATCCTGCTGTATTCGGCGTTGGTGCAGCCTCATCTTGAATACTGTCTGCACTTCTGGGTCCCACAATATAAGTAGGATGTTAAGGTTCTTGAATGCATCCAGAAGAGGGCAATAAAGCTGGTGGAAGAGCTAGAAGGCCTCCTGTGGGGAGTGGCTGAGGATTTTGGACTTGTCCAGTTTGGAGAAAAGGAGGCTGAGGGGCGACCTCATTGCTCCCTACAGCTTTCTGAAGAGGGGAAGGGGAGAGGGAGGTGGTGAGCTCTTCTCCCTGGGATCCAGTGGTAGGACTCCTGGGAACGGCTCAAAGCTGTGCCAGCGCAGGTTTAGACTGGACATTAGGAAGCATTTAATGTGTCCAGGATTTTAATGTATTTCACCTTCATGAAAGAAAGATCTGGTCCTTTGCTTACTCCATGGAAACTTCCTGATCATTTAAGTCCTTGATATCCCACCGCTATCATTTTTCCAACTGATAAGCATATTTCTTGGCACATAGAGAAATTCTCGTACACTTTTTCATTTGAAAGTGATAACAGATATGACTTCTTGAACTGAAGAGTGGGGAAGATGTAGAGGAGAACCCATTTCAGCAGGAGGCATACACTACGGGCAAGTGCTGTCACAATATTCTGCTCCCCAGGTAACAGCTATCTGACAGAGGCACAGATAAGAAAACAAAGGATCAGCATAAATTAGGTTCCACATGAGTGTCAGAAGTCTAAGATGTAAGGTGGGGGACCTGGAATGACTAACTTGTAATGATGACATCAACATACTTATCACACTGGAAGCTTAAAGATGGTAGATGGGGCATTGTGAGTCTGTCTGGCCTGTGACTGTTGTTGATGAGTGATCTCCCTGTCCTTATATTGACCCACGAGCCTGTTGTTGTACTTTTATTTCCCCTTCCTGTTCAGAAGGGGGAATGGTAGAGCAGCTGGGTGGGCACCTGAAAGCCAGGCAAGGTCAACCCGCCACAGAATGCTACGCTATCAATAGCTGCTCATCAGTTTTGCAGGCCTGTCTATTAAACCTGGAGCGTAAGCAAGTCTTGACAGATCTTGATGTAATGGCTTAGCTACGTTGTCATAAAATGCAGAGGGTCACAAGATTAACAAATAACAGTGCTTCCAAATCCTCATGACATGCACGTACCCAACAATCTTCAGTGGAGACATTTTTTTCTTTTTTAATGTTACTGTTCTGTTTCTGGAGATCTTAATTTAACCTTTATTTCCTTTGAGAATGCATCTTGAATCTCAGGCAACATCAAAGGTTGGTGTGTGTGTGTTTGTGCAAGTAAAAACCAATTTCAAGTCATGTATCACAATAAGGGCTTTCTTTTTTTTTGAGGTGGGGGGGGACGTTGTTAAAAGTCTAAATGGAAGCCAGGCATTCTACTATTCTTTTCACATCTCAAAGGATTACTGGATTTTAGGAACATCTTGCAAAGTCAGTGATGTCAGCAGATTTGTCAAAGAGATTACAGCTGTGCTATTTTCAGACTACTGTTTTACTTGTTTCAAAGCTCCCAATCCATATAATCCACTGGAACAGAATAAAGGAATGCAGAAGAGAAGGGGACTTAGGAAGATGTACGCATATCTGGAGAAGTGAGCAAGGAGTACCATGCAAGTACTGGATGCAAAGAAAACAACCTCACGTTAATGTCACAAGGCAGAACAGGAGGTACCTGAACAATACAGCTTTCTTTTTCCCACAGTGCAAAATCGTCCTGTTACAGAGCTGTTGCATAAATATGGCTTTTTTTTTTCTTGAAATGCATTCTGTATTACTCAATTTCAGCATTGATAATTTGTTATGTAATCGATCACCAAGGCTACATTATTTTTAAATCTAATTACTACCAGCCATTTCATAATTAGCCAGAAACAGAGTTGCCCTAAAATTGTCAGTGTAGCAGCATTATGACGCTGGTCTGCTTGGCCTGGTCAGTCGATTATATTATAGTGTTATAGCCCTTCTGGTAATTCTGCAGCAGTGATTTAGGCTGGACAACACGGTCTGTTTATGGTGAGATATTGCTTCTGGTGCCTGAAGAGTAGCCATCTGCAAGGTGCTGAGCCAGAACTCCGGTGGGAAAGAGACAAATGGCCACAAAGGACAGAAAACCCCTGCCTCAGCAAAGCCGAGACCGTAAGTCACCTGTGAACACAATGCAAGCAGCAGCAGATCAAAAGAGACTCTGTACTAAATAAAGTCATTAACAAAGATGCCCCTACAATGGAGTCGCACAGACCTCAACAAGCAACCAAGGACCAAAAAAATACTTAGCCTTCTAGCTCCTCTCAACAATATGCTTGTTTTTCACAGGTGCAGTCACACAAAAAGTAGCTGCTCTTTCTTCTGTCGAACTTAGAAATAAAATCTAAGTGCAATAAGTTCTGGCAAATGAGAACTTTTACCTTCATCACTGAGAGCACAGCAAGATTTTTATGACGCAGGTGTGAAACTGTTCCTGTGATGACTATACGTCAGTTCTTGGAACGCTAATTCCCTTCCTAATGAGCATTTCTTTTGCTTCAGCTATTAAATTAAAAATCATTGCAGGCAAACACTGTAAATACAGAAATTTGGGCACCTTTTAGAAAGTTGCCTCAAGAACTACAAAGAATGAGAAACAAATGACTATATTTCTACATATTTTCTGTTGTAGTTCAAGTGTATGTAATAATGTAACAAGAACTGCCAACAAAACAACCTTTCGGACTGACTTGAGTTACATGACTTTCAGTCTCATCCATCTGAAGTGTTAAGGGAAGATTCATCACCCTGTGAATTCACCAATACGGAGTATAAATTACAGTCCCAACTTAAAGTTCAGTTTGTATCTTCTGGTGATAAACTTTGGCAAATCCTCTGTTAGCGTGCAATGGGCAGCATCAGGCACTGTGCTGAGTACCCAGAGTGACCTTCAGCTGAGGTGACAACAGAAGAGAAGGTAACATGGGCTGGGGATTTCACTTGAGAGACATAAAGGACAAAGACAGAAAAGGCAGATTTAAAAACCAAGGATAAAGGAAGGACAGACAAGAAGAAGGTGGAACAACTAAAGAAAGAGTAGGCAAGCTATTGCGTAAAGAGGCACAGAAAGGTCTACAAAGCCAGGCAGAACATAAAAGAGGAACCCTAGAAAAAAGAGGAGAAACTCTACTCTGTGGAAGGTGTCTCCTGTCAAGTAGAAAACACTTCCTTTAAAAGAAGAAAGACTTGAAGTCAGGAGTAGTTCGATAAATCTGAGGCTTACTCTACAGGCATTTTCCTGGGATCTTAATTGTAAAGGTCAAAATTTAACCTTCAGGTTTTTTTTCCCTAAAAATTCAAACTGTTCACAAAATACTATACCAAGCCATGGTACATACAAGCCCCATACTGAGCCATCCTGTGCACTTCCACGGAGAAAGGAAACAACGGTGACTCCATGGAAAAGAACAGATATCACAGCATTAATGAGGAATGACTGCATCTATGCTGTATGGAGAACGCAGGCCCAAAATACCCAGCTACGGAGAGCGTGCAGGAGGGACAAGGGGGAAAAGACAGTGTTTGTACAAACTCTAGGACAGGTATGTTCTTATTCCTTTGGCAGTTCTGCCTCACTGGGTGAGTAGTGTTACCGCATCCCACCTCAACCTCCACATCACACAGCTCTGCAACATTTATCAGGAAATCCCACCCCCCCACCCCACCCCCCCCCATTGCCAGCGTCATTCTCCTGATGATTATTAAACCTGGAATAATCCTGACCTGGTAACTCTCTGCACAATCTGCACAGACTTTGAAGATTTGATGATTGATGAAGTAGCTATTGATGTCTTATTTGATAGAGGGGGGAAAAAGAACTTCATAGATGGCTGAAAACTTGCAGCTACAGAGAAGACAGAGGAAGACGTGCATCAGAGCAGAAAAATGGTGCTTTTTGTTCCTTTTTGACTCCAGATATGAGAGGACTACAATGCTTATGGCTGTCCTCCTGTGGAAGCAGAAGAGTTAGTTTCCCGAGCAGTGTCAGTTACAGAGCTCCCCAGTCAGCCCGTAAGTATGATTCCAACTTCTGTAAGGTTTTCCTAATACCCTATTTATTAATAGAACAAGTTCACACAGATCATTTCAGGAAGTTCAGAAATATTTAACTTGTTACATTTCAGCAGAATGTTTCCTTTGTGACATAAACCATCTGTTTAGCATTTCTATTGAGAAAAATGTTGAAACTGTATTTAAACACACAATTATTTTCCTTTCTATGGAGTAATTGGAACCATTTTTCAACAGCAGTCCTTTTATGAACATTGAAGGGCGTGACATTGATCACATATCAGACACGAAAGTATTAGAGGGAAAAACATACAAGTGAGTTTCTACAGGATACATTACGTTGGCAAATCAATGAAATTAAATGGCGGAAAAGGATATGACACATTCATTTTCTTGGTAAAAGCAGGCTTTATAAAGGTGATGAGTAGCTGCTTTTTATTAAAAAAAAAAAAAAAGAAAAAATTAGCCAAAGTGAGTGTGATTTAGAACATTTCAAAGCATGTTTGCTTTGAAAGCTTCCGGCATCACAGCAGCCTTTTTGCCAGGTTTTTTTTTTTCTTCTTGTAATGAACATAAAAAACCCCTTACCCTTGAAAGAAAACTGTAGGCATTTTTAAGCTCCTGAAAACACATGTAGCTACGTGAGAAGTTGCCTCCTTCCCCCTGCTGTGCTAAAGTGACATGTACGTCCTTGTCAAGGTGCTCACGTTGGTGAGCCCATACTCAGTTTCAAGAATCCTCTTTCCAGTTGCCTTCATTTTTTTTTTTTTTTTCTTCTGCCTCCTTTTGCACACGCGAAGTTAGGCCATGAGTAAGAGTCTCCGAAAATCCTGCCTGCGCTTGCGTTTTTCAGCAGGTTTAGACTGATACCTGTAGAGACCATAAAACACATGAGTGGTCTGTGTGGACACCAAAGGTGTCCCACCCATTTCGAACAGCACCGAACAGAGCTGGTACCAGCCAGGCGCTGTGCACAGTTGTGCTTCTTCCTACACAACGTGCTCGAAGGCTCAAATATTACATGCATAAATTCAGGATTCCCCCTCAGGGATCAAAAGCTTCAGTGAGTTACCACTTGCTGCTGCAGGAAAATCAAATCTACTGTTTCGCTTTTCTGGAGGTACCCTAAAACCAAGAATTGGGAGCACCAATTTATAAGCCTGTTGCCTCTAGAAATTCAGTTTGGGCAAAGACATGGATCGCCTATGCAGAACAGAGTGAAGTCCTGTCCAACAAGTCCGTTCGTTGAGGACTTGCCTTTAGTGACAAGCTTAAGGCTGTGAAATAAGGGCAAGATTCAGAATTTCCAGTCACAGATAAACCATCCCTTCTGACTTTGTTACTTTGGTGGGCACAAGTCGCATCCTGTTCCTAGGCTTTGAAAGCGAGAGAAGAGTGATACTGCCTCTCACCTAGATCAAGCTGCCACAGGCAACGTGAACGGCAGCCAACTCATTAGCAGTTCAAATAATAACAAAAAAATAATTTATTACTGCAGTATTAGACTGCTGTATAATGGTATTTACATACATTGAAAGGGTGCCATGACTTGAAGGGAAGATGTAGATGGCTTCCCCCCGCACCGAAAAAGCTGAAAGAGTAGCAAGCTTTTTAGTTGCGTTAGTTTCCAAGTATTGGGGGAAAAAAGGGTATGTTGGGCTTAAAACGTTTTGTGATTTTAACTTACCTTTAAAAACACTTTATGAAAGATAAAGACAGAAATAGACTTTCAAATGAAACCCTCCATAAATAACATTCGGACATTTCTACTTTATATTATTAATTTGTTGCAATTGAGAACACTAATGGTCGACTTTTGTTTATCTGCATTTTTGGGCAATTTCTACATTCCATTTTCAATATTGCTTCTTTCCCAGCCTCAAATTTTGTTCATGGTTTGCCAGACTGTCTGTGGAAAGGCTGGAGTGCTGAAGGTGAAGAGCAAATTATATTTATTCCATCAAAAAAATATCTGAAAATACAGTTTTATTCAGCTCCTCAAAATCAGATTTACTTTTAAAATGCAGATGCCAACAGTTCTTGATTAAATAAAGATCTTACCACCTTCTGCCCCTGCTGGAGATACGCATTACATCTTCTAAAACAGAACTATGCAAATGGTTTATTCACATTTTGCTACCACCTCTCTTCCCATACAAGTGAGGGAATGCTGCCATTATGTGCTGGTCTCAAGTCTCTTACCAACAACCACTCAGTTGAAAAATTTAGCATGTGATCTCTTCTCCTCATATACCATTGAAAGGGTAAGTAGTTCGATGGTGGTCACTGCCAGCCCTGAATTGTAACAGCTACAACCTCAGAGCACTACAAGAACCTGTTCATTGATGGAGAGACAGACCTCATTCACTCGATGTGCATTCTGTGATTGATTATGTTTGTAGCCGAAGGCATGTTTCCAGCTGAACGACCATCTCAGATGGAATGAGTAGCAAGAAGGATATTAGCTTACATACTTGCTTTGAACTTGCTGCGAAATTCATAAGAGCTAAGAAAAATGCATAGTTTTGAGCCTCACACATCCTGCATAAACGTGTAAAACACACACCTCAAGTACTACAGACAGGACTCAGAGCGAGATCAACTCGTGTGCCCCAAAGCAGGTGTGCTAAAAGGAACAACCATAGCTGGAACCTCGCTGAAGAATGCAGTCGCTTGCACCAACACTAAATCTAAAAGCTTTATTCTAACACAATAAAAAGCCACATCTGATCTGTAAGACAGTCCATGAATCAGCAACCATGAATCAAATGGTCTCCATCAGGCTCCATGGCTCTAAGTTTCCTGCCTGGTCTGTTGTCAGTTATCACACATTGCGTGTTGCCTTTTACGAGGCCTGGATAAGAAGCCAAGTAATTCTTCACTGGGTGGCAACATTACACTAAGCCTGTCTGTTTCCAGTAACACTTATCTTCTTGAAGTCAGCCCTCTTCTTTAAAAAGTGGAAAAAAAAAGAAAAAAAAGAAAAAAAAAAGTCAGAAAAACAATGTATAAAAAAGTAATTAAGTTTGTATCAGGAACAATAGAGTGCGTAAGATTTTTTCATATTCTAGAAAATTAAAAGCTTACTTTCTACAGCAATTCAGTATTCTGTAGTTTTCAGTGGGACATCCTGCTAAAGCCACCTATTGATCACTTATTTGAGCTAAAAATTGAGTAACTAGATTTAAGATCCAAATGAAAATTTAAGATCCAAAGTACACATCACTAAAAGGGTTAGAAGATTTTTTTCACCCCACATTCATTTATATTTTTGTATGGGCAAAAATAGCAACTCTAGACAAAGCAGAACATTACGTTTTCTGGAAGGTAAAGCAAGTATATATGAAGAATCAAAACATGTTCACTCTATCTGATGGGAAGTGGACCAAAAAAGAAAAGCCCAAAGCAAATGTCTTTTGTACCATGCAACGGCTGCCGTGACAGCATTCTCTCTCACGCTGCTTACAGTTACAGACCTGAAACTCCAGCATAGACTACAACTGCAAAATTCTCAGCAACGAGAGCAAGAGCGTTTGACACAAATTAATATTCTAGCCCAGTATCTAGTGCTGGTCCGAGAACTCACCTCTTGCAGAACACATTAAGGCACGTGCTCCATTTTGTAAGACAAAATGCCTTCCCTAAGATTTTATTCTTAGAAAAACATTATTGCACAATCTCACTGTTAGATCTGCAAGTGTTGGTGTCCAACATGTGCTTGGTTACTGCTTCAAGGCAACTGTGATGGAATAGTTGCCTTCAGCTGAATTTATGTATTCCAAGTTGGAACAAAAAACTTGATTGGACAAGGGCCTGCACAACCTGGTCTGAAGTCAACGTTGTGCTTGCTTAGAGGAGGAATTTGGACTACGCAACTTGCCAAGATCCTTTCCAATATGGATGACTCCCTCATATATCTTCATACTCAAAGAGAATTTAATATAAACCAGGAATTGAGTATTCTACCCAAGTTCTTGCATGTAGTTTAATTCAACATGTTCTTCCCTTAGGAAAGTTGAGAAACTTTAAAAAGCCACTCTGAAGTGTACACAATAAAGTATAACACACAAATTGGTATTCCTTTACGTGCCTCTTCAGTAAATTACTTCAAAATATTTACTGTGAATTCTCATTTTATTTCATTGCTTCCATTCTATACACTAAATTTGCAATTAACAATATCTCAAAATAAAACCAGTTCCCAAGTGGACTATACTTTCCATTTCAACACTTATGCATTTAAAATACATGAAAGTTAGGTTAATAATAGCAAAGTAGACCTGCAAGTGATTTAAAGTCAGAACTTAATGAACAGCAACACCTTTTCATTATTTTGCCATGACTTCTTTCCATAAGTGATAACTACTATACAATGATTAATGATTAAAATGCACACCAGTTTACAGTATTCACAAAGATAGACTTGCCACATGAAAGTGTGAAAAAGGCAGCAGCCTCTCATATAATTTAAAAGCGACTCTCCACATGCTTGTTTTATTTGCTAAAAGTCATCCACCCCCCCACCCTCCCCAAATTTCATTACATTTACTGATGAAACCAAGAAGGACTAAGTTATCTAGAATGATCAGAACTCATTTTCAGACTGAAAGTCTTGATTTACTAGGGGAAGAGGGCAAAAATGGTACATTTCAGCAGTTCGCTTGCACATAAACAGACTTAATTTTGCTCCACAAAATATCTAATCCAGCAGAGACTTTAAATGAAGGACATTAGTGCTAAATAGCAAGTAGATATTTGTGTACATACCTCTCTGATCTAACAAAAGAGAAACTCTAGAGATAGCCAATTAGTTTTTTACATTTTCTATACACTTTGAACAGATACTACATACATTTGTAAGGTTATTCTACTCTTACACGAAGTAGCAGAGTAAAACTAAACCCTGAAGTTATCAGTGGAAAGTAGACTAAAAATGGCACTTACACATGCACACATCAGTTTCTGATTTGCTTTATTCGCACACTTTAGTTATTGTAAGCCTTGCAAACAAACTGCAAAACAGCCAAATTTGCATTCTGTGCAACTTTGCCGAAACCCGTTTTTTGTTATTTTGTACAAAGCAAAAGATTCCTCTTCGTCGTCTTGTGCCATACTGCATCAAAATAAGAAGTCTTCTATGTACCTGTAAATTATGACATTTATGTCAACTTAAGTTACTTTTACAGTTTCTATTTTGCTCACAGCTCCATTAACAATGAGGTTGAAAACGTTTTTAAAAGACCGGTGAATCCATCAGACTCCCACATGCAAGTTCTTACAATTATGAAAATAAATTCCTTTGAACTGACTAGCAGTTCAAATTAAATATTGGATGTGATGTTTATAAAGCAGATACTAAGAATTCATATCCATTCCTTAAGTCAGTTAACTGGTAAGAGGAAAGGTAAATCCTCACTCCAATCACATTTGAAATTCGATCCCCTTCTGTATGACTGCAATGTGTGTCTATAAATTTTAACAGTACTTTTTAAATTACACTTAGGTATCTATATCCCCATTTTTAAAACAAGTTCTTTTACAGTGTAAGGAGAATCCACAGAGTGGATTCTTCAAGCTTCTTGTTCACACCTGAACAGATTAAGAAACATTTTGAAGCAGTGTTGAGTAAATAATTTTGGTAAGCTGTAAAACTGCCACATGCAAGGTATACTGTACTATAACAGCTCCAAATCCTTTATAAAAACCTAGCATTCCTTCTTCCCGTTTTATAGTATTTATGCAGTCTCTCATCCCCTCATACTGAGTATTGATCGGAAGCACTTCATAGCCAAGATCTGTATTGTCAATTATTGTGCGTGTCCCTTGAATATGAAGGCGGTGTAAAACTGTCTCCAGTGGGTAAAGCATGACATCGGCACAAAGGCTAGCAGCAAAGCTAGCAATAAGTTCTGGAAAATATGCATCCAGCATGCTCTGCACAGAAGTGGAGCTCTCAGTTGGGAGGTTGTGGGAGTTATCCCTTTTCAGAACAAACAAAACAAGCTTCTGGACGATGGAACTGATGACATAGTGAAGAACTCCATGTAGAGCAGTTGGAAATGTCAAGACCATCAGAGGAAGGAGACGCTTGCTATGGGGTACTCCCATGCCTACGACTCTGCCAATTCCTTCTTTCACGCAGTCCAGGATGCCAGGATTATCGCGAATTATTTCGCTCTGCAAGCACAAAGGAACAGTTACAACTTGTGCTGCCCATTTCATAACAATGCTGACATTCACTTTGACACTTTACCACTGCTAAACTTCATCAGTTAAACATTTGCATGCTGCCATACCTACACGGCTATATTGCTATAAATTCATTGCTCTAAGATTCTTGATAGAATTCAAGTAAACTTGCTTTTAAGAAATGAACCCATCTTAAAGAGTCCTTCTTTAATGTACATTCCAGTTATTTGGGTTACTACCAAAGAAACTGAAAGCAAAACAGTCACGTACTGAAAATGCCTACTTCTACAGCAAAACACCAGGAAGTATTTATCTAATTTAAAAGTCTTTTTCTTTAGGGTATAACTCTAATCTTTATACTTGAATGTGCATAATAAAAACTTCCAGAACTAAAGATGAGTTGAAAGATCATTTTTGATTTGATTTTAATAGGTTCAGCTCTGAACTTTTCCATTCTGTTATCTGCATCTAAAATAGCACACTTCACCCATGCTGCCTCTTAACAAAAGAGATTTTTTTGTTGTTCATGTAGTGAAAATGAAGAATTCACTTTACTCCGTTCAACTCCACCTACGACTGTAGGATTAAGCAAAAAACATTGTCTCCCCTTCTAATGCTTATACAAACTAAGTGTTTTATCATCTCTGTTACATCCAAAATTCAGGATTTGGGAGTTCTCCTCAATGCTCGAGTCCCTGAGTCCATGCTGGCTGTCCTGACCTCATGCCAGGACAAACCACCAGAACGTTCCTCAGTATTCTGGGAAAGGACTAACAGCCTGCAAAGCCTTCATGTTCAGTCTGCGCAGAAGAGAAACTATTTCAAATACTTGAGAATACAACGTGGTTCCAGACTTAAGTAAAAATTACACACCACAATCCCTACTGAATCCTCTTCTCCATATCATTACAGTCACTCTACTTCAAAACTGTGCTTGCTTTTGTCAAACACGCCACCATGTGGTTTGAAATGTTAAAGACAAAACCAGTAATGTGACAGCTACAAATTTCTACCATTTACAGTTATTTTGATGAAATATATTTATTTAGAGAAGTGTGTCAAACTAACACTGTTTAACGGCATGGTTTATCAGAATCCATCCTCCACACGAGAGCTCACTTTACAGTAAGAGTTGCATTAGCTGCACAAAGATACTACCATGTTAATTAAGAGCAACTCATTAGATAGAGATAGCTGGAAGAATTACCCTGGACCACCTCTGCATAGAAGTTAAACCCTGTCTATTTCGCCGGAAAGAGATGCAACAACTCACTGAAAGACAATCTGCAACACAGTGCTATGAGTTACTCTATACAGTTATAGAACAAATTAAGCTGTATCCTAAGTGACAGGTCCAGATATTTATTTTCATGGCTAAGGAAGAATGAGGTTAAAAGTTAAGAGCAAAAAGTTGACCGAATGAAAGCAGTCCTGAAAGAGTAGAGTTATATATAGAAATAGTGGAGTGTATTTTAGCAAAACAAAGCTGAATTACTGGAAAAGCTTTATAGTTGTTATAGGGGAAGGGGTCACTGCAACGATTTGCCTAGCAAGTTTTAAAACCCTAAGATAAGCAAAACTTCTTTATGACTCATCTGCTAGAACATATAGATGTAACTTGTCCTTATTTCATAGATAATATATTCCAAGTATTTATATTAAACGTCTATTCTAATTCTAGAGTTAGACTTAAGATAGTAAAACTAATATACCCATCATTGTAAATACTTTTTATCCCAGTTAATGTCATATGGCCTTAAGCAAAACAAATGCAACTACTGCAACATAAATCTGAATCCAAAGCCAAAGGCTCACTTCTCCACATGATCTAATCTATAGAAAGCTACAGTATCTTTTCAAATTTTGTAAATATATGTAAGTTACCTGTACAGTTTCAATCAGGCTTGCAGAAAAAAAAGGCATTGCCATCACATGTGTTAAACTGTAGAAAGAAACAAGATAAGAATTAAGGTCATGACAATACTATAATTTATGCAAATATGCACCTGAAAGTTGATAAAGTTATCTCCCAAGTCATACCTGAGAGAAAACCAACAAACTGTAACTCAAATATTAAAATGCACATCAATAAACTGAGATAAACTTCAGTCTGAAGTTCTGTTTAATTCTGTTTCCATGTGACCAGGCTGATTCAGATGTCCCAGATATCATAATTACTAGAAGAACAATAATGTTTTAAATTAGTCAGGTTCCATACAGACACAGGGATCTAGTAAGAGAAAATAATCTGTGAAGGTGGTGTACGCAAGATTGTTCAAAAATATAGAAATCTGAAAATGTCTATTAGCACCCTCTCAAGTAACCGTAGCTGCAGATTAATGTACATTTAGTAATTTTATTAATGTCTAGATAAGATGACATAGGGTAATAACACATGCTATACTTACCCTTTGAGTAGAAGGTGTCCACCTATCTGCTTGAGGTTCCACTTATGTGAAAGCTCCCTAAAAAGAAAAGTATTTACTGTAATATGGATGATAACACATTATTCTGAAGCATTTCTTCCATGGGTATCAACATCCAGCTTTCATACTGGTGTTCTACTATTGGTTTACATTGCAGGATTTCCCATAGTGGAAAGACACATCAGCTACATATCTAATAAATCATGCTTAACGTTTAGAAGTTATTCGGGTCTGTTAGATATTCTATCAAAGCAGCTTTCAATTATTAATAAGGTGTCTGTGGCTCTCACAGCTACTGGCTTTAGTGTTTTGCATTTATTTTACATCCTTATGGAATAACTCTCAAAGCCATTTTCAGGGAATACTGGATTACTTAAAAATCTCAATAGTTTTCCTTTATTAACATATATTTTTTATTATGTTTTGCTTTAGTTATGTTTTTCCTGTTCTTTGAGGTTGTTTACCCAGTTGTTTCTTTCCTGAAAACCTAAACCATTCTGACACGGTTAGGCTAGACCAAATCAAGTACAATAGGTCAAACTATAAGGTGCTAAAGTAGTTCTGTACAGACTTAACTGAAGTCGTTTGGCTTACGACCAATCTTTAGCATATCCTGGTAAAACGAAACAAAACCTGTGTGTTTAACACAAAGGTGACTTTAAAAAAAATCCCCTTAAAGTATTATTTTCTAGTTGTACACTTCAAAATATGAACAGTAAATGTTAACTACACTCCACTTGACAGAAAGTGTAACCCCACCTAGCTCAAGATAATGTTCAAATACCAAATGTATTACCATACACTTGGTAAATACTCTAGCTATGAGGTAAAGATATTTCTGTCTGAAATGTTGGACACATGAAATTATGCATTTTTAATAACAAACTATAAAGTGTTCAGCTTCAGTTCTTGTCTAGGAATCACACTCATCTACTGCCTGTAATTACAACAACTCTAATCCAAGAAAGGAAATTCTTTTACTTTTTTGAGGAACTGTGTGTTACTAGTATATATCACTTTCCTAAATACAGAGGTCAGTCACTGAAGAGGAAGGGAAGACAATCTACCATTATGTATTTCAGCCACTTGGATCCACATCCAACGAGCCATAATACTTAAAAGGTGGAAAATGAAACCAGCCAAACTAACGTGTGAAAGCCTAACTTGTCAATCCACTAGGTATAACTATTCCTGCAGTGGAAGAACAATTACAGAATGAGTTTGTCTACTAAAAAAACACATTCAAATTGCCACAAAAGTTTGTAACATCCATTTCTGGGCCCTCTCCTAAAACAGGGGGATTCTTTCATGATATTATGATATAGAATTAGAATTGACATCTCACTTCCTTGTGTCCTTTGGAGCTTGGTAATGTAGTTAAATAACCTTTTAAGTCGTATTTGCTGGCACTGCTGCTATAAGCAATAACCTTCACCTCCCTGTGACAGCCCAAACATGTACACTACCATTAAAAAGGAAGGGAGAGCACCCAGTAGAAAACTGCATGGTGGAGTGGTGCACGACCAAGATAACCATTTTGGCCAGATCACTTCCCCAATCCAGTTCATTTTGTGACAGTTTACATAATGTGTTGGCACAAGCATAGGTGTAGCACTGAGGAATGAATGAGCAGGTACTAGCAGAAAAGACTGCTTCTTTTGGCAGCAGCACCACTTACTTTCCAAACTACTGAACAACTGGCTCACAAGAAGAAAATCCTTGCTCACATTGGAGAGAAATCAAAACTATGAAGATATAAACACTATATCACATCTCATGAACTTAAGTATCTCCCACAGCAGTATTTACAAGAACAAGTCACACTCAGAGGAAAGTGTATGCCTGGGAATTTCAGTTACGTATGAGACAGAGCTGACCAAAAAACTTAAATACACGCTCCACACAATTTAAGTATGAAATGCTTTTGCTAATGCGTTTGACGAATGCCAGAACCTGCAAAGACTTACTTTTATTGGTATGTATGCGTGCATCATAACACTAGTTTGATTCATCCTGTCTACATTTCTTATCTTTAAAAATAGGTCAGTTTCCATGTCCTGTAAGTACTTTATCTCTGTCCACACATTAAAAATAGGCACTATTCTCTTCTGAAAGCTAACGTGGTTCTCAAGCCCACTGGCCCACTCAAAGTATAAACAACCTTCAAGACAAGTACTTACCTGCCTCTCTAATATCTTTTCCAAGACAGGTTTTTATCATTTTACTGGCTTCAGTGTGTGCCCTGCAACTGTTAAGTATCTTTTCCTAACTTTTGATTTTCTCACAGTCTCCTTGCATTTCACTAAAAGTTTTAGTTACTGTATGTAATAAACTCTCCCACACAACCTACTTACTCTTAAAATACCCGTAACAAAACTGACAATATTTGACAATATGTGTCATTACAGTTGTCAGCCCTGGACCACTATAAAACAAAACATTGATAAAAAGTCTTCAGACCAAAATTCTTTATCAGACTTGTATCTCAAAGCAGAAAGATATCACAATGTTTTACCAATCCTGGAGTTACAGTTCAGCATAAAAAGTAGGCAGAGTCACAAATAAGAATAAAAAATTATTACCGAACTACTATGGCTGAAAATGGACACAATGAAGTAGAATGGTCAATATCTCTTTAAATTGCCACTTATTTTTAGTTGTAATCCCTTTATTATAAGAATATTGAACAATGTACATATAATTGTTGGTAAAGGAGGACAGAAGACAAAGCTGACAGCCACATAGACTCTTATTTACCACATCATCTCATTTATTAATGCAGGCCATTCTGTTCTCTCCCCTACCGAAGAGTGAAAATGTTCAGCAAGATGCCAGTGTTGCGTCATTAGCTGTCAAAGTTTTCTGTATTCAGATTAATGAAACTAGAACTTTTTACTTTAGACGTGGTATTTTCTAGTACCACACAATACAAACCAAAACACAAAAAGAGATTTATTGATGCCTTTAATACAGTGGAATTATACTGAAGACCAGCTTGCTACATTATTTCTATACTCAGACCACTAGGTTGACATACTAAACATACAAAGCTCCCAGAAAGAGCCTCTCATGATTTATTAATTACAAGGTTGTCTTTGACAAGACAACCACACTGTACTGAAAACACCTATTCAGTGTCTGACTGTTCTAATCAAGCAATTTTTCTTCAAACAGCCTAACATTTCTAACACTTTGCATATAAGTCAACAACTGATGATCAATTTGGTAGAAATAGTAAAAAAACCCACAAACATGCAATACCTTGGCAAAGGTGTAAATTCACTGATGATGCCTTCTGTTCCCAGGGTGATGCCCTGAACAATGAAAGTGCTGCCCATTCCTTTCCAGAGAGCTCTTGGACCCTGTGTTTTGAAATATGCAACATATTTTGATTCATGCAACATAAAACTCAAAAATCTTTTCATCTTACTAATTTTTATAAAATTTCAGCAAATTTGGACCACACTGGACTACAGTTCTACCACTGAACTTCATTATCACCAAATTCAGGGGACAACTAACTTTTCAATTCTGAAGAAGCTTTTGTTCTTCAATAATTTCAAACAGTTGTCAACAATTTTGGAGGCATATCTCTCACTGTTAATGCTCTGTACTATGAGCTTAACACCATTTTCTGTGGATGAAATGAGCTCGAGATGTTAAAACACATTTGTAAGAAATCCAGAAAGTCTTTTCTTACTGTCTTCTGATATGAGTTTCAGGATTGCCATTCCCATGCAGAATTGGAAATTCATGCAGTATTATCTTTGGAAGTAGTTATTTGGATGATGTCTTTACCCACATACAGATTAATTATTTTTCAGAATCCTAATGAAAAAATTAGTTTCAGCCACCTTTTGTTTTCTAACATCTGCAAATCTTCCCCACTAAATACCATACTTCTAAAAAAAAAAAAAAGTAATTTACAATTATCTTCTTGAAAAATTCCCACAACTGTAGAAATAACAAACCCTTACAATGGCCATGTTTTTAACCACCAGTTACATAAAGAGTTAAAGATGTCCACGTTCACATGGTGCTATAGTAACCTTCACTGCTCAGACACAGTCTGACAGCAAATACTGACCTGTGTCTTATTGATGCTGTACATAATATTGACAATAGTAAATGGAGTGAGATGATAATTCCGAGCATGATAGTTAACCTGTTAAAAATATAAATAATGGCAGTTTTATAAACACAGTTGCAGATGTTACAACTCTAAAGGAAAAAGCACTTCCAAAATAAAGACTTTATCTCTGTAAAGGTCAGATAAAGTGACCAGAATATCAATAAATTCTCACTAAAATTCAGAGAAGCAGGCAAAACTTTTAAGTATGTGTATGCTGGAAGTGTAAAGAATAAATCAAACATAAACCAGAAAATAGTGGAAACAAGGCATCCTGCTTGTAAATGGGGATCTGGAAGTTTCTGCATGGACTCTGAAACACTTGCTGTAATTAATTTTCTACTGCCCAAATAAAAATATGAATAAGAATGTTCAAGACAAGTTAAATTTCAGAATGGAAAACATGTATTCTACGAATAAACTTATAGTAATCTAGTAGTGTCTCCCTAAGAATTGTAAAGGTTCCTTATACTCTGCAGAGTATGAAAACACAGAAACACCACAGTACACAGGAGCTCTGACTGGAAGAGGTAATATAAGACATACCTGGCACTGACGACGTAGAACAATGCAAGGATGTGCCAACACATTTTCTGTGAATAGGCTTTAAAAGAAAAGTGTATTCAAAGCATGAGAAGCCATGGTAAATTTATTAGAAAAAGTCTTGTTAATTTTCTCTAGCATATTTGGAAAACCTATACGTTAGCTAATGAATTAATGAGGCATTTTGGATGGCTACCTGATAGTCTGCCAATACTATAAAAGAACAAGTATCAAAAAATTGGACACATACATTCATTATGAAAAAGCCCACGCAAATATATAGTGCGTATGTATTTTTATAGGCAAAATGACGTTCAAGATTTCTTAAGCTTTCCCTCTGCAAAATATTAGGGAACAAAACAGGCCAGAGCCAGAATTGTGGCAGGATTAGTTTCCAGTGTTACATTAATTCCACATACCACATTATTTATCAAGACTCTCCTTAGCAGGGCCAGAGAATTGGTACTAACAGCTGACATTTTCTTCATCAGAAAATGCTACTGCCCAAAACCAACTCTCCCTCCACCCCCAGAAATGGTATTTCTATTAAACCTTCACAGGAAAGTTCTCTCAGCTCTGAAGTAGGATGCCTGATCACAGCCATGCAGAGAAACTTTTCATTTCATCTCATCTCAAAGTGCCTGAGTGATCAGATACTTACCTGGATGTGGTTCAGATCTGGGATACGGATTAGAAAAGCAAAACCTCCAGGCTTTGTCTAAGCATCCCAAGTAACAGCTCTGACCACCAACCTACAGGATCATCCAGAGTAGGCTCCTTACGGGGATTTTACTCTGGATAAAGAAGTACTAATTGGCACAGAAAAGTACTGACACTGCAGTTTCATAACTAGTAAGCCAATTAGTAGTTTGCTATTACCAGAAGAGGTGAAGCTTTCCCTGTGCTCCAGCTGCTATCTAAAAGTCCTCCTGGTAGCCAACTCAACCAACTTCACAAAAACTAACCTTTTATTTTGGGTGATTTCTACCTAAGGATTTCTGTCTTGAACCATGTGTGTCTAAACAAGTGATCTATTACAAACGCAAAAGCATAAGCAAGGAGAATTGCTCTCAGTAATGATACAGTGTTGATCAGCTCTTTCCTAAAACCACATGCTCATTTTAGTCCTAGTGGCCAGGGTGCTTAGGTTGTGGAAAACTTTCAAGTCAAAATTAGTTGAAAAAGGACAACTGAGCCACGCTAACACCTCTCTGCTTCTGAAGAAGATCAACATGCTCCTGCCCTACGGCTCCACTCCTTTGCTCTCTTGAGCAGCTCGACAAGGTTGGAAAGAAATCAAATAACTCTTTACAGGTTTGGGGGGGGGGGGCACACACTAGTTCTTCCCCCTCCCCCCATCAACTCTATTTTAACAAAGTGAACAGGCTTATCAAGGGGTCTGAATGACCTAGCCGAGCCACTGCAAGGGAAGCAGTGGGAGATGAGGGACAGGCAGATGGGATGATCTAAGCAACTCATTACTTGCCAAAACCACTCATTCCTAGTCCTCCTTCTTTATCCCTTCCCTCTCTGGTACAGTTAGTTTTTGCCTGCTAGCCTTCACAGCTAGTCAACTCCCAGGTAAATCCACCTAACTGAAACAGCAAAAAAAAAACCCCACGCAGTTCTTTCACTGACTTTGTCTTCTGTTCATCTGTCAAGATGAACCTAAAAGAGGTTTATCTTGATGGGCATCAAGGGTGATAACGATGGGGTAAGGGGCAGGACAGGCTGGCGGTCAAGTAAAAGGTCCTCCTCTATAAGTAGAAGTACACTATAAGAACCCTGACTGACACTGCTTCCCACGTTGGTCTGACTGGGTAAATGACACAAGTACTCTCATGTTTTGAAGAGAGAAGCACTTTTCTCTGAGAAGTCACACATTCAGGTCAACAAGGAGTAAACCTTTTTTCAGTCCTAAATTTTTCAAGACAAAACCCCCACCTCCCACCCTTTCTCAAGTTGCATCAGTACGTTGACCAAGAAAAAGCTAATCGGGTCAGTGTGTCTAAGCAAGCATCCTACAAAAAATCCTAAACTTACCATGATCCTTACACTTTGCAATTTAAGATCTGAAAATGTTACTAAGCATGTTAAAGTCTACCACTTTCTCAAAAATACTATCAATAACCAGTGTCACCATAATAAAGAATACAATAGTTATCAGACCACTTGGCTAGATCAACACTACTATTCCAGGATACTTTCATAATACACTTGAAGACATTTTCACTTTCTTAGGAAACATTCACATTACCTAAAAATATTAATAAGAGTGGCAAATATGAAAACAGTTTTCTGGTTATTTTCAGATTGCTCTGATAGGGTACACATATCCTGGGCATACCGTACAAAAACCTGTTTCTTATATTCACTGCTGATTAAATAATTTTGAGAAACACTCCAGTTAAAGAGAACAGAAACCTACAAGGATTTGAGGTAGTAGGCTTCTAAAATTTCAACTGTATAAGTCTACTGGCATAAAAACACAACACAGAAGCATACATAGGGATCACAGACAACCATAGCATTACTACTTCATCATCACTGAAAATTATTATACAAGACTTACCTTGCAAGGCCAATACCAAAGCCTGCAAATCTGTTCAACTGCTCTGAAAAAAACGAAAACAGATTATACAGCGGTTATAATCACAAAGCATGAGAAAATGCCATGCAGATGATCTGAAAAACTAATTCTATACCGTACTTGCTTCAGAATATTACAAGCACTAAACAACAACATTTATAGCAACTCAGCAAGACGGGACATAAAAAAATCACTCCCTCAGGAATACATGCACTTTGGACAGCATTTGAGTTTGTACATACTTTTATAAATAACACTATTATTGTCTTAAAACAGCAACAGGAAAAAAAAAAGCGACCAAGTGAGCAGTAAACCAGAATATTTTAATATCTAAAATATCTAACTCAAACTAACCAGTGGAAGTTAGCATGCATGATGGTTTACAATAATTCTGAAACATAAATTTAGGTATCTGAGGTGAAAATAATTTTAAAAACAAAAACAGTAAAAAGAGAGAACTCTGGGAAAAGTAACACAAAACACAACTGATGATGAAACAAACATCAACACAATGCGAATTTTCAAGTCAGTTGTTTATCTCCACTCCTTTGCAAAAATTTCATTATTAGAGAACTGTTAAAATTGCAACAAGATTAAGGGGTTGAATTCTTTACTGTCTGCTAGCAGATAGACATCTACAGTTTGGGAATTATCAGAAGAGGTTTTAAGAAGAGTATCAGAACTGTAAAGGCAACTGCAAATTAATGCTCAGCCCTACAACCTACAGGGTGCAAACAGGCTGTGAGCACGGGTAATGACAGTAACTTCAGCGGAGCTCCACACAGATGTGGCAGCCCTCCTAAGAGGAACGATAAGACACTCTCCACTTGCAGAAGTGGGACTCAGTGATACAGCAACTCCTAATCAGTCCCCAAAAATGCAGAATCAACATACCCTCCATGAGTAGATAGGACAAAAAAATAAAGGTAGAGTCTAAGTATGTAGTAATATTTAAGTAGTGCTTTAAGTAGTGCTTGCATGGATGAAAGCCCAGTTAAGCGTTGTACTCATCTTAAGACCTGAAAAAAATATTGCACTACAGATTAAAAAAAAAGGCTCACCCATTAATACAACGCAATTTTAAATAAATTAGTCTTTCATAAAACTCTGATACTTAAGTGTATATAAACTGCTGCAGAACACCCTTTTAATTAAAGGAAACAACATTCAGTAGCCTAGATTTAGCAAGCTTAATTCACCTCAATTTCACAACAACATGAAGTGATACTGTACTTCTGAGGGTTTCTACTCCGTTTCCCAACCATTACTGGAAAAGAACTGAAAATGGTTGCTCCCTCAAACTCCACCAGTTCCTTCACTATTGTGCATGGAGCAGGGGTGCGTGTGTGTGTTTACTTCAGTAGCTCATGCTGTGCCCCAGGTACTTTTTCAACTATAAGGTGGCCAAAAGACGCATCAGCACTGACTAAATAACAAAATATACTATTAAGACCCGAAGGCACTTCCTGTCGTTACAGAAGATGGGGTATTTCTGCAGGATATCGTTTACATGGGAACGGGAAGCTGACCAATGCTTAGCTACAAGCTGCAGGGTGCGTTCTGGCACTCTCAATCCTACCTGCCTGTAACCACGGGTGTTGGGAGTGCAACAGGCGATAGACCAGCCTCTCTTTCTTCTAAATAACTTTTATCCCCCCGCCCCCGGCGCTTCAGCATCGCCAGCCCGCGGCTGCAGCGCATCGCCGGGCCCGGCGGAGGGCCAACGCCAGGCAAACCCGGGCGGGCGCTCAGACGGACGCGGCCAGGCCGCGGCGCAAGCCCGTGGCCGCCGCCCGCTCGCCCTTGCCCGCCTCGGCGGGTCACCCGCTAACGGGCGGGGGCCGCGGGACGTGCGAGAAGCCGGCTGCCCCGCCAGGCCCTCCCTTACCGGCGCCGGGGCCGCCCGCCCCGAGGTTAGGCTCCTCGTTGAGGCCGGCTCCCCCCAGCGGGGTGCCCGCCCCATACGGCGGCGTCTTCTCCCCCCAGTGCAGGTTGCGGCTGCCGGGGATGTCGGGGGGGCTGGTCACCCAGTGGCCCAGCTCCGAGGCGCTGCCGAAGGGCCTGGCGCCGGGGCCCAGCTCCTCCCGGCCCCCGCCGCGGTAGCCCAGGCCGTCGAAGCCCTCGGGGCGCCGCGGGTGCATGGCGGTAGGCTGGAGGGAGGGAGGGAGGCGGGCGGGGGCCGCACACAGGCCGGCGGTAGCGGAGCCCGTACACAGCCGCCCCGGCCACCACTTCCGGTCGCCAAATCGGGGGGAAGAAGCCGCGCCCTGCTGAACGCGACGGCGAGGCCACGTGATGGGGGAGAAGGCGGGGCCTGCGGCCGGCTGGGCCAATAGTGTCCCTCCTCCCCCAGCCCAGCAGGAGGAGGGAGGTGGGTTCAGCGGGGAAGGAGCGAGGGCGCCCCCTGTCTTGCCGGAGGGCCGGCACGGGCGTGCTGCGTGTCCCTGGTCCGGGCACGGCCTGCGTGTGCGGGCCGAAGGGAGCCCCGGTACCCGCCTGGGCTGCAGAGCAGCCTCCTGCCAGCATAGCTCCCGGCCCTTCTGCCTGGTGAACTCTCATCCCGGCCGAGGTCAGTGAGACCCAAGCCCCAGGGGCCACCCGGCTCCCTGCTGCACAGCGGGTGGCGGAACCGGGAGCTGGTAACTGTTCTCACAGACCCCACGGGGGAGACAGAGCAGGAGGGGTTGGAGGGCAGAGCCTGCCAGGGCTAACCTCCCCCTCAACTCCCCTTCCCCTCCTCTCGTTTGACCTCCTTTCCCCTAAAAATGCAGGTTGCTGCACAGCCCCCTGGCTGAGGAGAAACGAGCAGGGTCACCGGTGGGACGGCAGGTGTTTCTCCTTGGCCAGCCAGAGAGGTTTTGGGTGTGAGGCCTCTCGGCCTGGACACCTTCCCTGTGGGCTCCGTGCTCTCTCAGCTCCTCCTGCCTGGAGAAGCCCGTCAAGGCCTCCCACAGCTGGCTCTTGGTCTGACCCAAGGCTTTTTTCTTTTTTTACACGCAAGGTTAAGCCAGCATTAGTCGGTTGAAGTCTAAGTATAGCAGAGGTGGCAGGAGTCACCTACCACTCCGTGCTTTCCCACTGTTACAGCCCTGTCTGGCTCCGCACAGTGTGCTTGGGGATGGTTTCCTCTTCTTCTTCCCTTAAATATTAGTTTCATCTTACCATTAGAGCTTCAGGTGTTTTCCTGTAACCAGGTAAAGAGCCACCACCCGTGTTTGACGTGGGAAAAGCAGAGCCCCAGAGAACAACAGCACTTTTGTCCCACAGTCACAAAAACCCCAGCGGAACCTCCTTCTCTCTACCACTGCTTTTATTGGCCACAACATTTTCCTTGTTAACTGAAAGTCCACTGGGAACGCTGTGTTTTAATGTTGGAATCTCAAAAATACGGGCAGAAGCACCAATTGCCTCTGGAGGCAGCGGCCAAAACATTGCAGCTCTTTTTAGGGTAATTATCCATATTAAAACCAACCAGGTTACTTTTGTTTCTGAAACAGGTTCAATCTGGAACAGGTCAAGAAATATTGGAATATACATATCTTTAAAGATATGTGGTGATCTGATCATGCAGCCTTACACATGAAGGAGGTGGCTCTGGATCTTACAAGAACGACAGATTTGAGAGAAAATGCTGCCCATTAAAGAGCAGAGCAGTGTATTGTCGGTAACGCAGCCTGCAGTAGGAAGGCGACAGCATGAACAATGAACATGCCTTGCAGTCGCAAATAAAGGTACAACATAGCTGTATAGTTGTTTGTTACATGCTTTTAGTCCCTTGTAAAGTTGTGGAAATCACAGAATCAGAGAGTAGTTTGGGTTGGAAGGGACCTTTAAAGGCCATCTAGTCCATTTCTCCTGGCAACGAGCAGGGACATCTCCACGTAGATCAGGTTGCTCAGAGCCCTGTCCAGGCTGACCTTGAACGTTTCCAGGGATGGACCAGCCTGCAGGTGAGAAAAAAGAATGAAGGTTGTCAAGAAAAGAAAGCAGGAAACAACACTCAGAGAATATGGGAGAAAGAGTGTCGTTCTAAAGAAAAATGTAATCTTTTTCCATATTGGAAAAATAAGCCAGATCTGTTGTCTTTTCTGAAACAAGGCTTATTAACTCAGTATGTGCGTGAGAGAGAGAAAATTGATCTGGGTGAGGAAACTGTATGTCATAGATAAACATCACCCATTCCTATACACCATTATATTCATCTACCAGCTACCATACCCCTCCTCACCAATAAAAGCAATTTTCTGAAAAAGAAGGGTTTTTTGTTTTTCAGTCTCTACAAGAATACTTGAGCAGACTATCAAGGCATTGTCTCACTTTCCTTCTACGAAGATTTCTATCTGTAATGCGAGGAAGGCTGAAAGAGAACTGGATCCTGAGAGCAATGGTAATTCTTACTGGAAATATGAGCTACATTCTTCAAGACAAATATCCTGCCAGCTTGAACTTCAGGAAGGGGAGCCTGTGTCATTCAGGATCCTATATGCAAGGTAAAGAAATGCATCCCATGTAGCAGCTTACTATCAACTCTGTGTGTACTCACATAGCTTACTATAAGCCTGTGTGTTCACAGGCTGTGCACGCAGGGCGTTTCTTCTCTAGGAAGCTGCGAACAAGCAGTCATCTGATTACTCAGTGGGGAATGCTTTTTCACATGGAAGCCTTCAGTGTCTGTCTTATTCAATATCTCACCTACACAAGAAAACACAAATTACCTTTTCTGTTTACACATACCTAACACCTGGCTTACGCTGCTTGCTTGTACTAGCGTGTGTCTTTGCACTGGTACGCGTAGCTCGTCTTTTGGGTACTTCTTGTCCACTGTCCAAAACCGAGCCCATCGGCAAAGTTGGTAGCGCCTCTGTGAGCACATATTTAAGAAAGAAAGGGTAAAAACTGCTCCACAGCAGTTGGGAGAGAGGAATGAGAATATGTGAGAGAAACAACTCTGCAGACACCAAGATCAGTGAAGAAGGAGGGGGAGGAGGTGCTCCAGGCACCAGAGCAGAGATTCCCCTGGAGCCTATGGAGGAGACCATGGTGACACAGGCTGTCCCCCTTCAGCCCATGGAGATGACGGCGGAGCAGATATATACACTGCAGCCTGTGGAGAACTCACCACCACAGCAGGTGGAGATGCCCTGAAGGAAGCTGCAGCCCATGGAGAGCCCACGCCAGAGCAAGTTTTCTGTTAGGAACCACAGCCCATGGGGTCCTGCACTGGAGCAGGTTTATCCTGAAGGATGGAACACCATAGAAAGGACCCACGCTTGAGCAGTTCTTGAAGAACTGCAGGTTGTGGTAAGCACCCCTGTTGGAGCACTTCGTGAAGGACTGTCTACCATGAGAGGGAGCCTGTGCTGGAGCAGGAAAACACTGTAAGGTGGAAGGAGGAGCACAGGTGAAGTGTTATGAACTGACCCCAGCCCCCATTTCCCCATCGCCCTGCACTGCTTGGGCGGAGGAGGCAGAAGAGTCAAGGGTGAAGTTGAGTCTGGAAAGAAAGGGGATAGGGTAAGAAGAAGTTGTTCTAAGTTTTGGGTTTTTTTTTCTCACCATCCTACTATATTTTCAGTTGGCAATAAATTAATCTTCCCCAAGTTGAGTCTCTTTTGCCCGTGACAGTAACTGGTGAGGGATCTCCCTGTCTTTATCTCAACCTACAAGCTCTTTCATCTTAATTTTCCCTTCCTGCCTGTTGAGGATAGTGAGAGAGTGGCTGGGTGGGTGTCTGGCGGCTAGCCAAGGTCAACCCACCGTAGTCCTTTCTGGTACTCCACAGTGGGGCTGTCATGGGATTCAAGGTAAGGACAGTAAATGGGAGAGATAATGGGAAAAACTCTGACTGGACATTGCCAGAAAGTGGAATAATTGTGGGGTAATTTTGTTGTTGTAATGTGGTGAAGGGACAAAGGATGGAGTATGTGCAAATTGTCCATCTTTTGTTGGTATTGTGATGATGTTATTTTGACTTCAGTGTGGGGGATTCTTTTTGTTGATTTAAGTGAAGCTTGTGAAGATTGTGTGATAAAGCGATATTTTAATGATAATTCTTAAATATCTGTTTCACAGAGGCGGGGGGTGGAACATACTGGGTTTACCTTAGTGGGCAGGAGGCTCCATGGGATTAGAACCCTGTCGGAACGAAGCATGACACACTCATGTCATGACTTGACAACTATCAAGAGTCTGGTGACCAAACGCAGAGGTCATCTCCACTGCAGCTCTGTCTGTCCCGGGCAGGAAGGTCCCTGGTGGTGGTTGGGAATGGCTGGACTGCCCACAGTTGCTGCTGACTCTTCACTCCTTTGTAAGTGAACCTTCTTTGCACAAGTTGCCCTAGACATGGTGGTGGCAACAGTATGTCTCAAAGCATTTTGCAAGTGGATTAATTTTATTGGACAAGTTCTTACTGTGACAAAACCCACCTCAAAAAAGAAAGTCTTCTTTTCACAACTAATACAGGACTTGTGTGATCTCAGGGAAGCCACAAGATAGAAGTATTTCCTCTTTTCTGACCTTTTTAGCCTACAAGTTTGGAAAAGGTCAGCAAAACCTCAGTCAATTTTGTTGATAAGTACAGGGCTTGGACCTGGAACGTTGTACCTTTAGAAAGTGAAATACTTTATACCCTAGAAAAATAATTTTGTAATTTTTTTTTTAAGGGCACATGAAGCAAAATTTGAAAGAATGTATTGCAGGCCAGAAAACTCCAGCCAATTCACCTTAAAGCCTATAGCATTTTCCTCAACGACATGAACTTCTGTAACCAAAATGGAGCATTTCATTATTTAAAAGGTCCAATAAACAAGGCAAGCAGCCTGAACTCCACCTCAGTCTCAGCCCTGAAAAAATATATAAAATATTTGATGCCCCATTTTAGTTTTGAATGGAGATAAACTTCAGGTGACCTTTAGTGAAATATCTGTGGGGGACCATGGAGGTCATCCCATGGAGGACCCTCTTCTCATCATCTTGATGGACAGTGGAGGCTTCAACCTTAAGAACCTCTTCCAGAAGACCTACTTTGTGTCAATAGGCACATGTAGATCCTTGTTGCTTTTGAACGACGGGTATTTATTTCAGTGCATAAGTGTAGATCTTTAGAAGCCTCATTTCAATCAATGTTTTTTTATCTCACCGATAGACCCTGCTGTCATCATGCAGATTCACGTGCAGGGTTAGGCAGGGTCAGTGGAGTGCTATCCAGTTGCTCCATCTCAACTGTCCCCTGTTGACAGAGAAACAGGATGACATAGGTGGAAGGGTACTGTTCTCTGACAGGCTGTAAAAAATGCTGGGTGGAAAAAAGCCTGCTAGGCTGCCTGGAAGAGGACAGCTCTTCACCCTGTGTGTTTGCACTCTGCTTTAGGCAGGTCCCACTCAGTGTTACTCGCTTCCTTTGGGCAGACTATTCCACAAACTCACCTGAGATGTAAACTGACACTCCAGTATTATAAAGTCTGCACTGTCCTGCTGTCAGATCTTGTTAAACCAGATGAAAAGGAGGGGAAAAATATATAGATCAGCAATAAAACTCACTGGAGGCAAAGGAAGCTCCCACATGAACAGCAACTGGAACAACTTGGACAAGGAAAGAAGTAAATGAAAGAGAAGATGAAGGGATGCAGAATAAAAATTTATAAAGCAGAGGAAGTAGCTGCAGTATTCACCCTGGCTGAATAAGGAAATTACATTTCACCACCAGTGGTGGCCACCAGGTTCTTCTTCCGGGCTAACACATCGGACTTCTCTCACCATTAAAATTTAGTCCCACAATAGAATTGGAGTATGGGGAATGTTTTCTAATATTCCCAGCATACTCTTTTACCCAGTATATTCTTCCCGCTGGAATATAACTGTCCCCACTTCTAAACATGCTTCAGGCTACCTAGGAGGCTTTTACTGCTCATTTCCATTCCCTTAACAATTCTGAGGATGTTAAAGGAACTCCAGCTGTCCACAATCCCACTCACAACACAGCCAAGGCAGTCATGGCCATAGGACTACTAAGGAGTGTTGTATCAAAAGCCAGCTGAAAAGGGGACAGTTGAGAAGCAGGGGTAGAAGCAAAGATAGGACCAAAGAAGCGAGAGGAGATCAAGAGCTGATGACACCGGCATCCCTCCAAAAAGCCAGAGAGTCTCTCTAAGTCATGAGAGCACCTCATTCAGAGAAGCAAGCAGATCGCAGTCACATAGAAAAGGCTGCAGCAAAAGGAGACCAAGCAGCAAAGGCAGTGATCATTACTGTAGAGGAGACAATGACCAAAGTAGGTACCTGCAGGTGTTTGCTTTTTATACTTGAAAGATGGTCAGAGATGGCTATGAATCCTCAAGCAGATAGAGAGCTCAGTCAAATGTTCATAATCCAAGAAAATCCACTAGTCCAGAATACAGCACACAAGCCTTTGCCAAAAGGACAGGTCTGCAGAACCAGAGGGACCCTGTGGGAGACACTATTGCTATTACAAAAGATGCAAGTTAAGGAGTTGATCGAAGGGTCAAGGACCCCTTTTGGAGGGACTGACAGAATGAGAAGAGAAAAGCCTGGAGGTACAAAACTCGCCATGTGAAGAGCACAGTCAGGGACCACACAAATGTAGAGAGAGAAAATGACCCTTAGAAAACTTTATCAAAATTCAGTGACTGCTACACAAGTGAAGGTAGCCTTTTGGACAATCCAGCAAGAAGTCAGACAGAGCATAAGAAAAAGAAAAAAAGGTTGAGGAGTCCAGCCACAGAGTCTGTCAAGGAAAAGTGACAAACAGTGAGGCCTCCCAAAAAGCAAAAGCAGAAACACCAGAAACATCACAGGAGTAGCCCAGCCTGTGCTTCTCCAGCAGTCATTACAATTGACAGTGATTGTGAGAAGGAGCCACAAAGAACTGAATGTGACCGCAGCATTACTTGGACAGGCACAGCTCAGATAAATAAAAGGGAAAATGAGTCTCCATCTTCTTTTCCAGGAATGATAAGACATAAAAGTGTTTGTAGAGGCAGCAAGGAAACTTGCTGCAGAGCAGCAGCCAAAAAGCATAGTATTACTACTGGAAGAAGAGACTTAGATGTTTGTGTTAAAAAAGCTGATGTCGAGTTTCGAGAAACAGCAACTGATCAGAGTCTATTTGTAGAGGTTACCAGCAGTAACAGTCCTCACACAGGACCTGTAAGTAGCCTTGGCCAAAGAGTAGAAGAACAATCCTCCAGTCAACTGCTTTTCCCTGGCAATCCTTCCTAGAGCATCTGGAGAGACCACCATTGACAATAAGGCTGCCAAAGAGGCTTGTCAACAGATGCTGGGGGTTTGATTCACCACGAAAAATAATGCGGCATGTTTTACACCCAACACTTCTAAAAAGTAAAGTAGAGTATTGCTTGTATGTAACTTTTAAGATTTCCCATAAGAGTGCTTGGAAGCTGGAGTTTCATAAAGTCATCCTATACTGTCTTGTATGTTAAATATATCCACAGAATATTTCAAAGTTGTGTTCAAAATGAAAATAAATATAAATCCAACAAGAACATGTGTCATTTGCTCTCTTTGAAAGGTGTTTCTCTTCTACCCCCACTTATAAATGGAATAACATTGTTCAGAGAGCCAAAACTGACTCCTCTCCTCCCTTGAGACATGTAGGAGGGTGGGCTGTAGCACTGATTCTCCTTGCGCCTGCTTCCAGCTGCACTGGTGTGATCCCTAGCAGCGCTCCCTCTGGTATACCTGGGGACAGGTTTGAGTGTTAATTTACCATAGGTTTTAATAGGGCACTTCCATGATTTGAGGTCTTAATGCTGTGCTAATATTTTGCCTCCCATCACGGTTCAGGATGTGAGCACAAATGCATGAGCACCAGGAGGAGGCTCACGCACAGCCAAGGTCTGCAGAGGAAGGAACAGAAAACTGGCTAGTTTTTCCCCAGGCCTCTGTGGGCCTGACCTCCGCAGCATCCTTCGTTATGTCCCAGTGGTGGGACCATTGACCAAAGAGCCCTTTCCCTCCAGCCGCTCATCTGTTAGAAAATCTTTGGTTTGCCTCAGTATTTTACTAGGCACATAGGTGATTCCTGGGGCAGGAATCAACCCAAAAGGGAGCCTGAGGTTTTCAGCAGCTGCTGGCATTGTGGACTTGGATTTGTGACAACTTCCTGCTGATATCACCTGAGGAGGTAACCCATCTGATGCAAAACACCTGAAGTTTAGCCTTACTAAGAACAGCTGTTTGGCACCAGCTATCTGAAGAGGAAAGCTGTAAGAGAGGAGGGACCTGTATGCAGAAGGGTCCTACTCAGTCCACTCCCTAAATGCTGTGTGCATCTATCAGCTCTTAGGCAAGCTGAGATCTGCCCGGGGAATGCAAGGTGTCTGTATTTCTTTTTACTAAAATGTAATTGTGTCTTAAAGCTACTGAAATTAATTTTCTCACTAAAGTGCCATTGTCCATTAATTCAGTAATGTAACACATGCAGAAAAGTATCTTTGTTTTATGCATAAGATATGCATTCTCAGTAAAAAGTAATTCAGGTTTATAGTTCTTGATAAGAAGTAAGGCTTTACCACATTTCCACATAACAGTATAGTTTATGTTCCCCATTGTGATATAGCAGGCATGTGTACCTTTTTTCCAGTTTGAAATATTTACCTTCTCTAGATTGCTGAGGTTCTTTTGCAGTGGATACTCAAATATGTTACAAATTCCACCTTCAAACTGGGGAGACCTATGGGGGAAGGTAGCCTAGAGACTTCTAGACCAAAATCTCTTTGCTGTTATTCAGAGACACTTAAAAATGGTGGGGCTGTCCTTTAAGGTGAAATACTTTGATTTGGAAGATAGACTAATTCTGAACAAGCCTATATGTCCTGGAAGCAATGAGCCTGAAAACAGACAGAATTAGTTATCTAAAGCACTCTTTTAATTGTATTTTTCAACATCACTGAAGAACTGTCTTCCTTTCAAATTGAGAAGATTTCAGTGCTTTGGCAGGATGCTTTCTTCTTGATTCACACCGTTGATAAATAGCACAAGTGGGTGCTTGGAAGTCCTGCAACTGTAAAGTACTTTCTCCATCTATATATACTGTGGATTTGTAGTCCTGCAAAATAATTTTCTGATTGGGATCTTTTAAGAACATAGTTTTTGAAGGTACTTAAAGATGAGTTAAATTGGTAATTCATTTCTCTTGCTTTAAATACCACTTCTTCTGCCAGCATTATCAACTCTGAGGGCTGAATTATCTGTCTCTTGGACTCCCCAACCCTCCCATCTTGAAAGGTTTGTTGCTGTTGTGACAGAATAGCACAACTTAATATGCTCAAAACGCCTCAAAATAGTTGAGGTTTTATCTCCTAACTTTGGTGATGGGTATAAGTTCTTACGATTAGTGACTAGAGCTGCACAACTGTTTACAAATATGTCTAAGTTAAACATCTGCTAGGAATCTGTGCTGAATATGATTAATTAAACAGCTGCTTGCAATTAGCATTAAACAGGTGCTAATGGAATTTGGGTTAATGGAATTTGACTTGAGCAATCATTACTGTTGGTGATGATGGATAGGAAGGAGATCAGTTTGATCTTCAGGTCCACAAAGATTTAGAGCAGTTGAGAGGAAAATAATTATTTTTGAATGCAGCATATAGTAATATTTGGAATATCACTACTATAGCATTTAAAACCTTTTTTTTTTTGTTAATTAAACCTGTCTGTGAAAATGGCTGCTAGAATGCAGGATGGTGCATTGGACCTAATCGCTGGGCATGTGTCTACGGATTTACTGGCCCTCAGTGTGAAAGAGGTAAAATAAATAAATAAGGAAGGAAATTATGAGCAGTTATATGCAACAGTACAATGTGTACATATTTTATGCTGTTTATTCTCTGTCTGAGCCAATAAGCTTCCAAAAAACCATGTATTATTTGTAATTTTAGAAAGCGTCTTCCTTTTTAGTCTAGTAGCCACATTTCAGACTGGCAGGTAGAAAGCTGTCACAATTGGTAGGAATTTGAGCTAATTTAGGCTGCTTATTTTGTTCATATAATAGTTAAACGATCAGCTATATTTTGCTCTCAGCTACGTGAAATAACATTACAGCAAAATTGCTGATGGTGTTAGAATTGCGTAAGTGTAACTAATGGAAGGATTGGTTTTCTGTATAGCAGCTCTTTCATAAGAGGCACTTGGGAAGTCATTTGCTCTGGTTAGTTCTATGCTGTAGGAGAAAGTCAGAGATGAAGCAAAAAATTAACCAATTACTATATTACTGAGGTCCGCTCCTAAAACTATTCTTATTCAAGAAAACATCTTAGACATGGCTTAACTTACAGTGCTTTTATGAATTGGGGACTAACTGTGATTTTATTTTAAAATTTTATGGAGAAATCCCTCAGCCGCCTTTTATGGGCTTAGAGACGCTGAGGTGGTCAGTTTTAATGATGCTGAACAAAACAGTTTTAGCATTACAGTATGTGATTAGCACAAAAATAATGAAGGTACTGAGTCCATATATAGTTGTCATGGTTTAGCCCCAGCCAGCAACAATAGTGATTTAGAATAAATGTGCTGCTTCTCTCAGAAATCAATACTTCTTGTTTTTTAATAAATCAGAGCATTTTTTATGTTTTGAAACCAAGAAATATAGTAATACAGTACTGTTCAACATTAGATACAATTGTAGTATGTACTCTGTGTGCATAAACTGACAAGTGTAACCCAAATCACTGTTCTTTAGAATGGATTTTTAGTGAGTGGATATAGTAAGGATTGCTTATCAAAACAATAATGTTGTACATCACTTAACATGAAGTTTTCATGAATAATCGAAGATGATACTGAAGAGTTTAGCAGAAATACTATTCTCTGTCTTTCTCCAAGTTGGTGTGTTTGTGAATACATGTTCTCATCAAAAAGAAAATGAGAACTGAGCAACCATAGTGTGAAATGCTGAATACTAGCGTGCATTATTATCCTTCTCCTTTAAAGTATTCAAAAGGTTGCCAATACTGAAAAGGGGGATAGGATTATTTGCATTAATAGAAAACAGAAAGTCACATTCTTACTTCACATTATCAGTGGACAAGACACCCCCACTCAGGGCAGAAGTATAATTCTTAGATTGATAAAATAATTTAAATCAGAAAGGACCTCTAGTGCAATACCTGCTCAAAGTAGGTCTAGTCGGAGCAGCCTGCTCAGGTCCATGTCCAGTCAGGTTTTAGGGTGGAGATGCCACAACATCTCTGGCCAATGTTCCAGTAGTTGACCATCCTCATGGTAGAAAAAAAAAAAAAAATTCCCTAATATCTAGTTACAATTTTGCATGTTCCAACTTGCATTACTTGGAATTGTTGCCTCTGGTCTGATTGCTGTGAGCCTCTGAGAACAATCTGGCTTTGCTTTCTCTGTATCCTCTGAACAGGTAGTTATAGGCAGCAATAAAGTCCCCTTGAAACCTTCTCGTCTTAAGGCTGGATCAGCTCAGGTCCCTCAGCCCCTCCACACGGGGCAAGTTCTCCAGCTCTCTGACCAACGTGATTGCCCCAAATTCAGTGTCATCTGTAATCTTGCTGAGAGTGTGCGTTTGTACCATCACCCAGGTTGTTAATGAAGACATTTAACTGTTACTTGTCCCAGTACTCACCCCTGAGGCACTGCACTAGTTTTCTGGTCTCTAGCTGGACTTTGCTCATCACAACTCTTTGAGCCAGCAGTCAAGCCAATTTTCCACTCACGTTATTTATTTTTCACTTGTTCAGCCCGTATCTCACCAATCACAGTCCCTCTACGGGAGCCTGTCTCAAAAGCCTGGCTCAAGTCAAGAAACATCCACCACCCTCTCCTTCACTTTGGCACCAGTGACCTCAGGGTTGAAAGCAGTGGTGACATTTGCCATTGGTAAACCCATGCTGACTGCTCCCAAACACCTTCTTGTCATTCATTTTGTTTAGAAATGGCTTCTGAAGGGAATCCTGTGCAATTCTCTGTTTCCAATTCAGCTCCGAAGTGCTCAAAGCTGTATATAAATTGTGAAAATATCTCGCACCATTTTTAAAAATTTTTTGACTCTGAAACGGAAAAAAATTTCCATGTAGATGAAGAAAATAACTAAACCAAACATTGAAAAAGCAGGAGTTTCTATTTGCTATTCCAAGCTGTTTTGTATACCCAGTCGACATCACAAGCAACAGGGAAATGTAAAGGATTAATTTGTTTCTTTGTCTCTAATTGCTTGTCACTTTCATTCTTAAAACTAGATTTACAGAATTCTATTAATCGCTGTTGGTTTAAGTTTTTGCTGTTACATTTTACATCCAGCCCATTCTTTGTAGTTACTTCTTATGAACAAAGCACAAGGACTCAAATCTTCTGTATTTTGATTAGTGGGGAAATAGGAAGCATTATTCTGTTAAAAGCTCTCTTAATATTTACTGCCATTTTCAGAAATATGTCTTTGTAAAATGCACACCTACCTTCTGGCTAAAATAATAGACTATGAAGTCTTTCAGTTTAGGATGGATTTTCAAGGGATTGGACAATGTTAGGTTGCTTTATAGTTTGAGCCTTGGTATTGTCTAGACTTTACCATATTCAAAAAAGAAATAGTTACTAATTTATTGTACTATTATTCAGTTAAGGAAATATGACTTCTGTAGTATATCTTGGTAATGACTATAAAAAGTCTTTAATATCGTTAATGTAAATGTTAAATTTTTTATCCTTTACATGAGCTAGCGTACATGAAAGACATGTAAAAGGTACCTTAAATGCCTATTCTGTTCAACAGTAATTTGTAATTTATGCTTTTAGTGTAAGAAGTTTATGCTTTCCAACAAAATGCAAAAGGCAATGATTTCTTCATTTGTTGGTTGCAACAGTTGTCTGTAATACTTTACAGTATGAAATGCTTCTGTAGTTTAATTTTAAACTGAGGTTAGCAACAGTTCATAACTCTTTAAAATTTTATAGTTCAAGTTTATGTGAACTTCCCTTGCAAGTCACATCAGAGTTATAAGAGATTTTGTTTTATTATTTTTTACATCGCTGTATTTTAAAAGCATACCTTTTATTGTTCTGTAGATTAATTTCTTTTAAATTAGGCATTTTCTTCCTAATATAGAACATACGTATCTTTCCTTCAAATTGGCCTCTCAGCCTCGGTTATATGATAAAACGTGACTCTTTGTTCAGCTACCTGGGCTCCAAGCAAACTAATTGCTGGGCTGGAGACAGGAGGCTGAGCAGTAACCAATGACTGCCACGATTACAGTATTTAACTTGAGACTTGCTGTTGCGTTAACAAGAAAACAGAACCTGTTTGGGAGCTTGTGCTCTACTCTTTCTGATATACAATGCCCTTTTATATTTCCTGTCAAAGTCTGTTCTTTTGGTCAGCTGCTTTTCTTGATTTGTAAACACACAAGATTCAAGCATTTGATGTTGTCTGTTTTGTTGTGTTTTGTTTGGGTTGGTTTTTTTTTTTTATTTTAAGAAAAAAGCAGATGTTGAAATTTTCCTGTTGAATTTTTCCCAGTGAAAAATTGAAAAGAAGAAACAGATTGAATAAGAGGACTCGTCCTCAGTTGTACATATAAGAGCAGTTTTTTTCTAGCATGACCATTTCCTTTGGTTTCTTGGGTCTGTCTGAACGAATGATATTTGTATTACTGCACATGGCCCATGAATTTTTTTAATTGATGATCTGTAGAGGTATGAAGCTGTGGAAAAGCACTGATGTTTTCTTCCTTCTTTACCATGGATTAAAGGGAGACAGAAGCAGTGGGAAAGGAGAATTCTGTCACTGATCTAAGTTTGCCTTCATCCCATGTAGAAGGAGAAAGAACAGTGCTTGCTTCCTTTGCACGTAACTGACATAATGGGAAGTAAACGGGTTTGGACTGAGTAGAAATGCATACCTTGGGAAGAGTATCCTTTTGAAGAAGGGAGAGGATTTCAGATAAAGCTATCAAGCTTGGGCACGTGAGAAAAGAGGAAAAATGAAGAAATATAATAATTGAATATAGGGTGAGAACTTCTGAAAACAGGGAGCTTTTGGATTGTTCTCGGGAAAACTGCTGCTAGTGTGTCTTAGCACAATGTGTTTATTGCACCTGGTATTCACAGTCCAAGTGTCTGGACACTTTCTCTGACTGAATTTTGGAAATTCTGTTTATCAAAGGAGTTGGGAGCCTGTATACCTCATGACAGATGCAGTGAACCAGTGACTGGAGTAGCTGCTTCCCTACACGTTCTTACTGGGTTAATAGGGAAGACTTCACATAGGTGGGGCCAGGTAATCAATAGAAACCCTCCTCTGTGCAAGGCAGCAATTTTTATGCCAGTTCTGCAATGCCTACAAGAACTTGGCCCATGCAATTTCAGAGCCCTAGGAGGGACAGCAACAGAGTAAGAGAGAGTAAGGGACTGGACAACAGGATGTTGCAGAGGATAGTAAAAAAGGTTTGAGGCAGAAGATGTAACTGAAATAGAGGTTAATTTTGTGGGGGAGGAGAGCATACACCTAGCATTATATTTGAGATCAGTTACCTTCATCTGACCCTCCCTGATAGGAAAATAATCAGTGATGGTCCTATGTCTAAGGACAACAGACAAAAAAGAGGGGAAAAAAGAAGGAAAAAAAGAGGGGGAAAAAAAGAGAAAAAAGAGAAAAAAGGAAAAAGGGTTTTATTCAAGCTGGGAATAGGATGAAGAAGCTAATCAACAGAACAGGGAAAGGGGCAGAAGGAAGCAAAAAGCATTCTCAGTGAAAGTGTTAATAGTATATAGTAACTGAGGCAAAAGAGGAAAGAACAAAGAAAACAGAACTGAAATGGAGCTGTACTGAAGAAACTGATTGGCACTTAAAAGTTATGAAGATATTTTGGGGTAATACATACGAATAAAATTAAGCTAATATAACAAACTGACACCATTTTGTATTGGGTTCAATACTCATCAAATATATTTATATTATGAAGAAAACATATAATTTGTATTTAGACTGTAGTGCTGCTGAAGATGGTTGTGTGTGCTTAAGTTACAGTGATTAGGTGTAAATGAAGCAAGGAGTGAATGAAATTCTTCAAGAATTTCCTACAAGAAAGCCTAAAAGGCCTTTTGTAAAGGCATGTAGTGACAGGACAAGGGGTAATGGGTTCAAACTGGAAGACAGGAGATTTAGATTAGATATCAGGAAGAACGTTTTCACTATGAGGGTGCTGAGACACTGGAACAGGTTGCCCAGGGAAGCTGTGGATGCCCCATCCCTGGAAGTGTTCAGGGCCAGGCTGGGTGGGGCTTTGAGCAGCCTGGTCTAGTGGGAGGTGTCCCTGCCCAGGGCAGGGGGTTGGAACTAGATCTTTACAATCCCTTCCAACCTAAACCCTTCTATAATTCTATGATTCTAAGAAACTATTCTCACCTCTGGGAGGTATTCACAAGATCTTTTAAAGTTACATAACTTTTCCATATCTGTTGATGTCAGCAGTAGCCTGAGAAGAAGTGAAAACTTTTTTGGATGTATTCAGATCTTGTATATTTGGTCTTACCCCTGTAATCTCATAAACTGCGCAACTTCTTGCCATGCAGGCTATGGCAGGTAATGTTCAAGAGGCTTCCTGTCTGCCAGCTGCGTTGTACTGCTGCACAAGTGGTTATAAAATGGCCTGTACTTTTTCTCAAGTTGCTTGGTTTATTTTAGCTGTCCCCCAATGACTGTAAATTTTATTCAGGTGTTTAACAGCAAAAATACTTATTTGATCAATGAGCTCTTATCTTTTTGTGGGAGTTGTGGGAATGTAACTTTTTAATTTTGCTGGGTTTTTTTTTTTTTATATATGCCTGAACTGAAATAGAGGCTCTTTATGTGGGATAGGATTTGTGTGTGTATGTGTAAACAGGCCCCTGGTCTGAAGAGCTAATCAGATAAAGGAAGTATTGTTCCTCATTTTTTATGAAACTTGGTCACTCTGAGCCATCTTTCAATGATTCCAATTAGTTTTCAAATAAATTTTAGTTTTAATAAGTGATTTTAAAAATGTTAAAACATATTTAAAGAAAAAAAAATGGGATTTGTCAATATTGCTGTAATTCTGTTGTTGTTTTTATCAAAATAGACTAATAAATGTCCATAGTTTACTAAACAAGCCTTGTAAATGAAGATGCACTATATGCAGACACAAACACGGAGGTAATAAAAATTGTGTGCAGGGCCCTGGGATACATCTTAAATGTATGTTCTTGTATCTATTTTAGAGCTATCCTAAATGGGAAAACATGTCATAAGAAACAGTTGTGATTGACCGATCTGTAGAAGGCACCCAATTGGAGATATCCCAGTAGAGGTCTCTCAGCTATTTTACTTCTTTATCTTGTTCTTAGCAGGCTCTAAAGAATTTATACCAGTCTGGGTATTGTTTGCCTTCTTGGAGCTCCCTCTAGGGAGCTGTGCTGTGCAAAATCCTAATCCATAGACTTCATATAATCTCAGATTTGTTTTGAACAGTTGCTACATAGCGTCTGCTTTGAAGTTTGGAAACACAGAATTGCAACTGAATTCAAGAAAATTGGTGACCAAATTCACTGGTTTTGATCTGTGGGGTTTTTCCTGTGATATGGAGTCAGAAAATGGGAAAATGTGGAGTTTTGTTTCCTTACTCTCTCTGCTTTGTTCCTCTTTGCTTCTTTTCAGATTTTCCTTTGCAATGGCTAGGATTGAAAACATTTCCTTGTAATGAAAACTGAAGTTCTTAAGTATTTCTGGGTATTTAGTACTTGAGCTTGAAGTAAACCACAGAAGGCTAAGACAGTAGTCAATGGTATCAAATGCAGAATTAAAAGGACTATAAGCAGCAAGCTGTAGAGTTATACCAAAAGAAAGGACTAATCTGTTGCAATGACTGTTTCAGTGTCATAGGAGAAGCTTTGTCATGTTTCCCTTTGCTCCTAAATACAAGACGTTCAGTACACAGCAAAGACTTCTGTAGCATTTAACTCCCATTGTCATATGTTCTCTGCAATTCCGTTAGGTTGAATAATATTTTCTGATGTGCAGATGTTTTAAACTTAGTGATAGGACATTCTTGTTGTAGCATGTGAATGCTGAACAAGGACACTTTAATATATGTCACTGCCTGCCTAATTGGTTGAAGAAGGAGGTAAGATTACATGAACAGAGGAAGGCATCTACTCTGTTGGCTAACAACTGAAATCATATGGACCAAGCCTTAATTTCTGAACCTCAAAATCACAAGTTGCATAGCTTTTGAAAAAGGTGGCTAAAAGGTTCCTTTTTTCCATTCTCATACTAAATTTTTTAATTTATTTACTCTATTTGGAGAACAAAATTCTGTGCTGGCTGTAGGGTACACTGACACTTTGCAGACGGATTGGACTATTGTCCTGACTGGAGGAAAAGATTAAAGATGCTGTAAAGGAGAGAACATGGTCAGTATGTAAAGTAATTTGGGAATGTCCATCAGTGTTGGTACTTCACAGTACTAATGATTCAGTCAACAGAGTTTGAGGAAAATCAGACACTTTGTACTACTCTCCTTTATTTATTTTATATAACCCAAATGAAGATATTGGAATGGATTCTTTGCAACTCAAATTTTTCACAGAATCAATGAAAAGCTGAGGTTGGAAGGGACCTCTGGATGTCACCTTGTCAAGGCCGCCAGCTCCAGCAGAGACAGATAGAGTCGCTCAGCCAGGGTCACATCCAGACTGCTCTTCAGTATCCCTTCTCTCACTGGGCACTACTGGAAAGAGCATGGCTCCATATTCTGTGCAGCCTTCTGACAGGCCTTTTTATGCATGGATCAGATGCCCTTCTCTTCAGCAGGCTAAACAGTGCCAGCTCACTCAGCCTTTCCTCAGCAGAGAGATCCTCCAGTGCCTTAATCATCTTCATGGCCCTTTGCTGGACTCTCTCCAGTATGTGCAACTCTTTCTTGTACCGGGGAGCCCAGGCCGCATGGCTCCAGGTGTGGCCTCAGCAGTGCCACGTAGAGAGGACGGATCACATTTCTCGACCTGCTGGTGAAACTCCTCGTAATGCAGCCCAGGACTCTGTCAGCATTCCTTGTGGCAAGGGCAGATAGTTGGCTGGTGATCAGCTTGGTGCCCAGCAGGACAAGATGTCCAGGGCTTTTTCTGGAAAGATACTTTGCAGCTGGGCAGCCCGCCGCGTGTGCTGGTGCCTGAGTTTGTCCTTCCCCAGGTGCAGGACTTTGCACTTCCTCTTGTTGAACTTCTTGGGGCTTCTGCCGTGCCAGGGTTCGAGCCCGGGGTGATGCAGAGAGCAGCACCAAGTGGTGTCTCCCTGGAGGAGGAGGGATTTGGGTGCCGGTGTAGCGAAGCTGCAGCGAGCAGTGCAGGCTGGTAGGAGAGCAGAGCCCTGGGACATGGGGGCAGATGGTGCATTGAGGAGGAAGCCACGTGTGTGGTGATGAGCGGTGAGGCATGGGCTGTTCCTGGAGATCCCTTTCCTGATTGTTCTGGGGCCTGGCATGTGCCCCAGCTTCTGGCCCTGCCCTGATTTTGGCAGCTCCTGGGACCTGCTTCTAATTTTGCCGTCGGGGTGGTCTCTTGGATGGCGTGTAAGAGTTGTGGGAGCTGCCGGCCCTCCTCTTTGGGGCTCGTCGTGGGCCCCCAGTTGAGCGGTTGCCTCCCTGGCTGGAAGTGGAGGGACCTGCTGCAGCCTCCTCTGCATCCACGTGCTGCTCTTCCTGCTCCGGCTGGTGTGGAATAAGGGCCTCGTGGACGCTTCCAGGACCTCCACGAAGAGGAGCGGTATTGGTGTTGGGTTGCTCCTCTTCATGGGCTCCATCAGGGCTGCTGGTGGTGGCTGTGCCAGGGTCAGGAGACGCCCTTTGGGAGGCAGGAGGTCGAGGGGCAGCCGCTGGTCTTTCCTGCTGCTCCTCGGCTGCAGGGCTGTCCTCGAGGCCCAGCAGGCGGTGGGCCTCCCTGCTGCAGCGTTGCACGGCGACATTGATGAGCTGGTGTACAAATGTCGCCGCGCGATTCTGGAGGCACGCCTGCAGCAGCCGGACCAGGATATCTTCATCCAGCCCGAAGAGGCCCAGGACGGACAGGATGAGGTCCTCCAGCACGACCGCAGTTGTCGGCTCCTCCACAAAGATCAGCCCCAGCTGCTGTTGCAGCCAGGGCAGAAAGCGTTGGAGGAGAGCTGGGTGGTCATCAAAGAGTGACGCCCATGTGTTGGGCTGGAGGCCACCCACTGGTGTCCTGGGCCCCGACTCCACCGCCAGCATCTGAGGTGTTCCAGGGAGGTGAGGGGCGCTGTGGGTGGGTGGGTGCCTGGGCTCTCCTCCCTCCTGGCGGGCTCTAACCGACGCTGAGGCCGGGCCAGATGTTGTGATGGCCACCTCTTCAAAGTCGTTGTCGGCTCGCACCGAGTGCACGATGGATTGCACTCTCCTCTTGCAGAGGGGGCACTCGGGCTTGCTGTTAGCCCACCGCATGATGCACAGGAAACAGAACTGGTGGAGACATGGCATGACATAGGCACCATCCTCCCAGCTGTCCAGGCATACTGGACAGCGGTTGTCCAGCTCCGTTTCCATGGTGTGGACTTGCTGCGGTGGGCTGGGGGGAGCAGGGGATGGCAAACTGCTCCCTCTCTGTGGTGTTGCAGCAGCTGGTGTCACACTAGAAAAGGAAGAGAGGCCATGGTCATTGTCTGGCCCAGGGAGGGGTGGAAGAAATGCCCAGGTCCCTCAAGGAAGAAGCCCTCCCAGGTCCCCAGGGTGAGGTGTCCCCACACAGCTCACCTCTGCTGCTGTGAGCGTGGCTCCTGGCTTCCCCGGCTGCCTGAAGCTGACAGGGCCGGGGAAAACTCCTGCGACGGCTCTGGGTCGTCAGAGATGGGGAGGTGCAAGGAGCAGCTCCCCTTCCAGGAAACCAGCACCAAGGTTTCTGCTAACACTCCAGCCTTGCAAACTGCTCGGCTGGAATGCGGGCAGGAACCAGCTGGGTGGGACTGGGTGCCGGGGTTTTAGCAGCGAGGGGCACGTGCTCACAATGCATCGGCAGGTGACTTGACAGCCCCTGCCTTGGTGATAGCAGAACGCTCCTAAACTCTGCCTAGTGCCCAATGGTGCAACCTAATCTAAGCAATTAAAGGCTAAGATTCCTTATGGTTTTCCATGGCCCTTCTCCTTGCTCATGTAGGATTGGGGTGGTGTTGGGTGCAGACTTGTATTTGGGGTTCAAGTTGTTGCATTAATAAATAAGGAGAGTGTGCTGCTCTAGGGTGTCTGCCAGAAGAGTGTGGCCTCTCCTTCTTTACCTGTCCCCGGGTTCTTTATTTTTGTCAGACATTTCAATAGAAGCTGCCTCGTGTCATCAACAAGCACAGAGGGAAAAATTGTAAATTTGAATTACATTATTTGATCATATATTACAACTTGTTGTGCAAGATGGCCACAAAGCAACCAAGAAAGACAGGAAATAGAAGCAAGCAAACAAACGGGAGGGCAAAGAAGTACCAATTCAATGACCACTTTTTTCCCCCCCGAAATTACCCAGGAATCTAAGGAAAAAGAAGTTAGTGCGTTCTTGCCAATGTGTTAGCCTCAGATCAAGGTCTGCAAAAGGGAAAAGTCTCCCTGTGTGTTGTACTGCCTCTCTATCTGCCACATGCTCTGTTGACTGCTCCATGGGAAGAGAAGTAATCTCCTAGTCTCTTTACAGTTCTAGGGCCTATTCCGTTGCTACACGGTGAACAGATGTAATGAATCTCACTGTCATTCAGTCAAGATGACCAAAGTCTGAAGTGTCTTTTACTGATTACTAGAGTGCTGCTAATATATTGAAATTTAGGTGTATGCTAATCCAGGATTCTTCCAAGTTAAAGCATTTTAGAATCTGCAAAATAGTTGCTGCTGTCTTTAGAGTGAAGTCTGCAAAATATATTCCTTAAGTACAGAGCCATTACTATAGTTTCCCACTGACTTGAAGACACACAGGAACTGGTGCAGTCATAAACAGAACCATTCTTACAGTCACTTTTCTGATTATAAAAATAATACAAGATCTACTGTATATAAAAGTCCTGGGTAGTTAATTTTTCATTGGCATGAATTTTAATAAGTAAAATATTTCTCATATAAATATACACATGTAAAATATACAGACTAACAGAACAAAGCATCATATTACTGATTTTTATACAAAAATATACATGTACACTAAGTGCATCAAAATGAAATAAGAAGTATCTTGGGAATGGAAAAGAAAAAAGGCTGCAGTCAGATAGCTATCTGTAGTCAGAAAATGAACAAGCCAATAATATTTCTGTCTGCAGAAAAGAGATCTTTTACATAGCATATTTTTCTTCTCAGTAAATTTTATTTCTAAAAGGAACTGCAGCATTGGTTTTATTGTTTTGGTTTGAATATTGCACGGATTTGTTATGAGGGTTCAAGTTTCAACAAAAAATCTGTAACCACTTTCTTCTCCCACCATTACAGGTCTGTTTATCTGTATTTGGCAATAAAGCCTATCCATGAAGGAGAAATATTTATTTCAGTTAGGCTATAATGAATGCAAAGAGATGAAGGACAATTAAGCACAAATATATCGATAGCTTTACACTAAGCTAATTCCAGAGGTAGATATACCTTGGAGTGAGGCTGAAAATCACTGAGAAAATATTGGCTTTTCTAAATCATTTTTCAACTGCATTCTTATTATTACTTTTAATATTGCAAGGTTTGGAAGACCCTTTCTGGCAATAATTTTCAATCACACACATCAGGTGTATGGGATTTCAACTCAAAACTCTTGCAATCACTGAAATATAATTGTCAATATAAAGATTTAGTTGCAACAGTCTTTTTTGCTTTCTTGAAAACACATCTTTGAAGATTAAAATGAAAAAGAAACAAATGCTAGGATTTCTTTCTGCAATAGAAGAAAAAAGAACTTTTAAAATTGATCCTTTTTAACGTTAAATTTAATACCTGATGAAGTAAGCCTTGTGTGATTAAGTTACAAAGTCAGTAACACCTTGTTGGTAATGAAAATGGGAAGGCAAGATAATTCTCATTTCTCTCAGCCACCCATCTATATTCAGCTGGCTGTTCAACTATTTTGAAAAAAAACCCACCACAAATACACTGTGTGCAAAAATCCAGATTTATTATCTGCAATCTATAGGCCTTACATTCATTGTAGAGTATAGATTTACTTATTATAGTCTCCATTCCTTGTTAAGAGTTGTAATTCTTACAGAATCTGTAATTCTTATATATTATATCAAAATTCATTTTAACTGTTTGCCTGTTTTTATCTGCATGATAATGTCATAATCAGTACTGTAAGACAAAGTCTATTTCATAGACAGACATTAGGAAATAGGTTGAACTGAATGCTCTGAAGCTGTTAGAGAAACACTTTGATTTTGGCTCAATTCCATCAAGCTCACACAAAACAGCCGTTTTTCTTTTCCAGGAACGTCTAGTAGCAAATGAAGGCCAGTTTCTCTACCCATATCTTTACTGTTTTGAAGAGCATGTGGCTTTCCTGGCTTGCTCTAATTCTACAGTTGTGGACTGAAGAGATTCTAGCACTGATTCTAGAGCAGATTTTGCCTCCTGGTTTGAAGGTGAATGAACTTCTTGCTTCTGTATGAGCTGTGAAAATGAAGACATGAGGCTTGTTGTCCTTGTCCACATTTTCGGTGTGTATTTATTACCTTTGTCTGTATTTTCCCTGATAATCTGACTGCCTGAAGAACCAGTTAATAATATCTGTGTTTCTGAAAATTCACTATTCCATTTGCAAACAAAAGTAGGAAGAGCCCCAAAGAATTCATTAGTTTGTAGGTACCGTGTACTCTCTCATACACAAATTTGTGTGAAGTACCAAAAAAAAAAAACCCAAACCACCCCACAAAAATAAAAGCAAAATAATTAAAATTTCTGAGGGTATCTGTGCAGCAGAATTAAAATCATGCAGCCTTTAATTGTGTGCAATGATGCTCTGTTTCAGTTAATCTGCTCGTGGGTTCTGGTGAAAGATACTTTGTGTATTTCCCAGCTGATTCACAACAGGAGAAAGATGTCCAGTTAGGCTCTAATTTGAAAGACTTAGACATGTTCATTCTGTCTTACGTGCTTCTTAGTATGTATTTGGAGGAATTTCCTTTACTACTTTGAATTTCCCTTATTCTTTTGGTAAAAAGGAGTAATATGCTCAAAGCTGTGCCTCTGTGTCCTCTCACCTGGTAGAGTAACTGTCTAAGTATGGCAGCATGTCAGTGAGGTTGATATCACTCTGTTTAATTCCATTTTGGTTTACACATTCTTCTCTTTTTTCCTTTTCTCCCCTTTCCCATCTTCCCTCTGCTTGTCATAACTGCAAGACAGTCAGGAAATTTGCAGAGCTTTTTTTTATGTACTTGATATAACTATGGCTATTTTCTTATGCCATTGCTGATATTTACGAAGTATTTTGTATTTGCAGGATTTTATTAAGGTCTTGGCAAGGGCCTGCTTCTAACCTCTAGCTTCGCTTAGACAGCAAGAAGTAACGTCAGGTTTCCCGCACTTCAGGATGAGCGTTTTTCTAAAATTAAAATGTGGTTGTTTTGCAAATACAGAATTTACTCTAAAGGTGCTTTTAACTCTCACCATGTACATAAATAAAGCAAAGCAAAATCACATCCAAAGTTCTAGAGGTGTAGAATAAAACCTCGTTCACTTCTGTAACTGCAGATAGCTGCATTTAAAATTACAAAATTCATATGACTAAATACCTGCTTATTAATTTCAGACTAAATGCAGTACAAACTGTCATGCACCAGCAAAGAAGTGGACTAATTTTGTAGTTATATTTTTATTTTAAATTAGCGAATCTGTAAACCTGTAAAGAAATTGTTTGTGATCTCAAGAATTACTTGCTAAATTCAGGTGCACCCTGAAAAACAAATCAAACACATTTTCTTTTTTTTTTTTTTTTTTTGTGGAGCCTTCATCAGATCATAAAGAAACAATATTTGATCTCTATGGAAATATTTTTGACAGTTTTGTCAAAGAAGAATTCACAGTCTGCAGCTGGATGGCATTTTATTGACATTTATTCTAAATAAGCTTCTTCAAAATTTATTGTAGTTACTGATAAGATATGTCAAATGTATCTGGTTAGCAAAATGGTTACAGTGACCCTTTGCTTGCGTTCCCTGAGTTACCAACATTCTGGACCAAAAATAGGTACTGCAATACTTGAGCCAGGCTGACGCTCCATGACTATTTAGCATACTCGGTATGTTTACACCTTGGTTTAACAGACTAACTTGGAGAAAGAACTGAGTGGAACCTTTACGCCAAAAGGCAAATCAAAACAAAATTTCTTAGGCTGTTGAAACATTTGGCAATCATTTCTTCTTCTTTTTGCCTGTCAGCTTCCCGTTTTTGACCATAACAAGAAAAAAGAATTGAACAGAAATGAACTGCAAGACCTATCCCCTCCAAACCAGACTGGTTTAGGTAAGCAACTTTTGGAACCATCCAGTAGATCTTCCCAGACTTTTGATGTTTACCCAAAAGTATACACCCACTTTTCATGCTCCCAGCCACAGATGTGACAATGCACACCCTATAAAATAAAGTGTCACCTCTGTCCTCTTAACTCTTTAAAGTTTCTTGCATTCTTTTAGTCCATTATTGTATCACTCTCCCATCCCAAAGAAACCCACCACACCGTTTTTTAAAAATTCAGTTTCTTGTTTTAAACCTTTTTGATCAATAAATGGTTCAGTTATTTTTCCTGTCCTCTCCAGACAAGAAAAAGAAAACACAAGAATAAAAAGATCTTTCTAAAATGTTTATCCCACTTGATCCTTTCTTTCTCCTAGGAACAATCTTTTATCTTAGTAACAAATGGATGAAGATTTAGTTGGAGGGTGGGGTTTTTGTACTTCTCACTGTTCTTTCCCTGCCATTGCCTCTGGAAAAACACTAGCTGTTTACATTTCCCTCTAACACTTGTCAAGTAGTACATCATTCCATTCCAGAGCTGTCTTAAGGTCTGTGGGGCCTAACATACAAGCCTTAGTTTTGAATGTTCCTGTGGTGTAATTTGCATGTAAGACCACAAGGTTTAAACCTTGTTGTCTCTAAATACAGACCTCTCTGACCCAGGTTCTGCTACTTCCTTTTTTGTGTTCCTTCATCTTTTCCCCTGTTCTTAATTTTTTAAGAATTTGGGCTTCTTAATCTTTTCCCCCTATTTTTTCCAGGCACTTCACTGATGAAAACACTTCACAACTTTTATTCTTATGAAAAAGATTGAGGAACAGTCTGTGCGAGTTGAAGTCTGTTTCACACGGCGAATGGAGCAACACCAGCCCAGGCAGTGAACTGAAGCCACCAAATGCATGAAGACTTTTCAAAGAGAGCCAAGGGTATTCACCTCTGCAGCCCATGCCTATGCTCAGCAATGGATGTTCTTACGGAATTCAGTACCAAAGATACTTTTTACCTGGAAGACAGAGGCAATGGAGTGAACACGTGGTGGATTCTCTCATGCCTGGTAAGCACAGCCTTGAATTCAGGCAGTACAGAACTGCATCATCCCCAAAGGAACATTATAATGGCTTTTGCCTCAATAGGCTACAGTGCTTTTCAGAACTCTGAAATATCATGGAGCAGTGCTGTCCAACAGCTCATTTTCATGATGTACATCAGCTACACATCTGTCATACAGCCAAGATGCAAAGAAATAGGTGTCACTTTGGTATCTGTCAATACCTTCAACCTGCTTTTGCGTTGCGATATTTACCTGACAGCTCAGGCAGATCTTGATATTCTTTCTGTATCACCATTACCTGATGCATATAAAACATTCAGGAAGAAGTTTGGATTGGTATGTTTGTTCAAGATGCAAACAGAGGTCCCTGCCTCTGTATTCTTTTATATTCTTCTCAGTATTCTTGCTTTACTTATAAACGAAAAAATGTAACTTGTTCTTACATGATGGTTTTGGAAACATAAATAAGTTGTCTTGCATGTTGCCAACTTAAAAATATTCAAGATACCCAGTCTTGAAGAAATGTTGAAAGTAATATGGTTCTCCCATTTAGCTATGAGCAAGTGGAGGAAGGAACTTGATAAATCTGTGGCTTGCTCAAAAAGTATGGGCAGAATTTGTACAGGGGTTTGTTTGCTCTGTGTGTTCTAGCAGCTCAGATAAATATGGCACTTCCTCTTCCTTGACCACAAAAGTCACTTGAAAAAAAGTGCTTCTAGAATCTTGTTCTTAAACAAGATTTAATTATTTTTTTTTTTTTCCCCTTTGTGAAAGGGAAATTGAAAGATCATGGCATCCTGAAGGTTAGGACAGTTAAGCCAGTCTAATCCTCACACCAGTCCTATTAGCATCTCCTCCAGTAGTTTTCGCAGCCAAATGTGGAGCCAGCCAGCAGTGCAAAGAGATCCAGCGAGGAAGACAGCTAAAGACCCATATAGCAATGCTGGAAAAATCGCATTCCAGAACTCGGCATCTGTGCTCTCATGCTTGCCAAGCACACCCTAGGAGTGGCCACACACATGCTGGCTTTAGCAGCAGAAAAGCAGAATGAAAACAAGAGAGCTGTGTGAGCCACAGCAGAGGCAGTAGGGAACATTCTGCCATAGTCTGTTTCTTTCTTCTAGAAACTGGAAGATTTTCCTGAGAAATCGAAGTGAGGGTGCACATATTTTGCCTAATGTGCAGGAGAAACCTGGCTTTTTATTTACATCCAGAAATTTTATTTTCAGGTCTGCTGAAACTGTTCTGACCTGTTATTATAGGACATTATATATCTAGCTTCTCAGTTATGCCAAACCATTCACATGGAAATTAGTTGGGATGAAATGCATAGCTGACAATCTGCGGCATTCAGACACCATTTCAAATGCCTCTCTGGTGCCATTAAAAGGAATTTGACTTCCATTAAAGTTTTTACCTATATGTGCATTAAAGATCATTCCATTAGGTGATGAGCTCTTAAAAAGATAGGAATGGTTGTACTTGTTCAGACTTAGGAAGATTTGGGTGTTTGGGCTGAGACTGGTATCCTGTCTCCAGCACTGACCATAAGATTGTGGCATCCATCTGGAATTGTCCGTGGAAAATTGTGGCTTAGTGTGTGTATACTTTCTTTTTACTCAGTCCTGCTCAATACTAAGGAAAAAACATATGATCCTCAGGTTAGAAGCCATAACAAGCTATGAGTCAGAAACTACAGCCAGCTATCAGAAATTGAGAATGTATCCAAAAGACCAAATGACAGAGTAACTGATGATATTCAACAGCATCTGCTGAGGTCGTCCTATAGAAGAGGAGGAATGGTTCAAAATAGTCGTGGTAAGAAGTCATGTGAGAGCATTTGCCCTCCTGTCAAAATAATTTTGGTATACCGAAATAATGTTGAAAAGATGCTTACGTTTAACAGTAAGGAATTTGTTTTTACAGAACAAGTCAATTGTGTAGGTGGAACTTGAGATGTAATTTAAAAAGGAGAAAGAAAAAGCAAAATATTTACACATTCTTGAATGTCTAGATTTTTTTAGTTTATTCTGGTCCCTTCCAACCAATTTTTGTAATTTGAACCACTTTTTATGTAGATTAAAACCAGGCCATCTCAAAAGATTTATTCAAGGACTTTTATTTTTTCTATAGAGCAATCAGGGGTATGGATCATGATGCCCAAAACCTGAATGTTTCCTGTTACATTTGGTATGGCCAGGCACTCAGGTGCATGCCTTGCTACCAGCATAATGATGTGGAAAGACCGGCAAACCCCATCCTGTACGTGTATATATCCAAGTCCTTAGATCTGGTGTCTGGCATTTAACACTGAAAAGGCAGGGCCATGCTTCTGAAATGTACAGAAGCACAAGTTCAGACATTTGTAATGATAACATTTTTACTGTAGTGTCTTAACCATGAAGCAAAACAACAGCAACAAAAACTAAACAAAAAAACCACAAAACAAAACAAAACATAAAAAAGTTTAATCCTACTGAAAAAACCTTTAAGACAAGTATGTTCTTTTATATCAAGTATGTGTGGTAATTTATGTCACTTTGAATCCATGGCCTTGGGCAAACATGCAGCTAATGAAGACAGCTTTGTTGGTAAGTACTTAATTTGTATGCATATTTACATGAACCATTTATATTACAGTCTCATCAGAGTTAAGACCCCTTGCTATTGAATGCTTTGTAGTTTTGTGTGCTAGTTCCTTTCAAAAATCTAGAACGGTGTTACCTAATGCTCCTCTCGTTTGAGTGCAATGAAGTCTCTGAGTCTTAGAAATCACTTTACAAATCACTGGTAACTGCTTCTGTTCCTGTGCTCAATTTCTATAGTTTCAAAGTAAAAAAAAGCACCAAAAAACCAATAAAAAGTAGATATATCTTGTCTTTGAACCATAGCTCTTATTCCCCTAATTTCTAGCCCACCCCTGCTGTGTAACTGGTTTATTTTTTTGTTGTTTGTTTCACTGATCTTTTTCTCAGATCAGTTCTTCACATTTTTATTGAGGTAGTTATTCACCCAAACAGACATGGAATCCTTCCCTCTCCTTGGCTTTGTTAGGCACATCTCATTCACGACAGGTTTAACAGCTGCTGTTTTGAAGAAATTCCAAACATCACCTATACTCATGAGGTTCCTGAACTCTTCTACCCAGTTGTCTTCATTAAATACTTCCCTGAATTTCTCAAGGTTTTACCTTAAAAGATTCAGTTCCCCCCATGCAAGATTACTTTTGCTAACCTTCAAAATTTAAACAGAATTAGCTTTTAATCAGTTAGAATATAGATCTGTAAATGAAACCTCTGTTAGAGCCACTGGACCACCGAAGTAGGGCAGTGACTTGAATTAGGGAATGGCTTCGTTACCCCTCAGCTAGTGGGTTTTATTTCAGAGATAACGAAACTATGCTCCTGGTTCTCATTTCAGAATTAGAAATGACAGATAATGTGCACATGGAGCTAAAAGAAGCTGCTACATGCCTTTTGTTTTGTTTTAAAAGACAAAAAAATGTTCTGTGGTTGGCGCAGTATGCCACGGTATGTATGGTGAGGTATTCAACCGTATAGCTGTAATTCAAACCAATAAATCTCAAATGACAAAACCAGATTGTGTCCTGTTGTTGTCAGAATGACCCACAGGGAGCACATGGTGACTTTCAGCAGGGACATCTTCATTGCTTTTGTTTGCTTTTTACTGGTGGCTAACTATGCAGCACATGTAGGCAAATGCATGGTTTTGGCCTTAAAAAGTAAGTACGAAATTAGCCAAGTGAGGTTTTTTGCATTCATTTTAAGATGCTTATGTAGAGAGAAACAGCAGAAGGAAAACAAGTAAAACTTTAAGCTGTGAACTTGCAAAAACTACTCTTGAAGGAAACTGCAAACTAAAACAGTTTGAAGTCTCATAGGTCTTGGTGTCTGTCAAGTGTTTTGAAGAACTTTGTCATCTTGCTGACAAAAATACCAGTACATGGGGCAGAACAGATACAAGTTCCTGGTACAGACGCCTCTGCTTGGCACTGCTGTGCCCAACCCCAGCGAGGCCGGTGCTGCTTGCAGGTGGGTCTGTCCCAACACATCTCCAAGCCCTTGCCAGGCCGAAGAAAGGTCCATCCCTAGGTTCCACCGGGCTGGCCCAGGCCTCATCCTGCACCTTTGACCTGGACATTTCTTTTGATCCCCAGGTGTTTTTCCATGGGAGGGGTTTTACTTACAAGTTTCTCCGCAAAGGCAGGACTGTGTACATTCTATGGTACAGTTCCTGGAGGTTTGGGAGGGGAGAAGACAGTGAAGGAAAGCACAGAATTCCCTTTTGGGCCAGCTCTACCTGCACTGCTCTGCCTCCATGCGCTCCACGCCCGCTGCCTGCCCTCCTCCACCGCCCCCGTCGCAGCCCGCCGTGTGTGGACGCAGTGCCCCCCGCATCCCACATCATCCCGCATCCCGCATCATCCTGCATCACCCCGCATCATCCCACATCCTGCATCCCGCATCCTGCACCCTGCATCATCCCGCATCATTCTGCATCCCGCAACCCGTCGTCCCGGCCCCGCCGCCTGTCCCGCCCCGCCAGCCCGCTGTAAACCTGCCCTCCGCTCAGCCCATCCCAGCGCGTTGGTTTGAATGCCGTTATTGCTAATTGTCATCTTGTTCTTTTTTTTTCCAGGGAAATTCAAGGTTGGATTTCCTTTTTTCGGTGTGGGAGAAGAAAATCCCAACCAACTCAACTTCTTTTTTTTCCCCCTCATTTTTCCCCCTCTTTTTGGAGAGAGAGGAGAAGGCGGGGGAAGCAGCGTGGACCCCGCTGTGTGTGTCGCCGCGTCCCGCTGACGACTGTGGCGGCAGTGCAGGCCGGGGAGGAGAGAAGGAAGAGTCATTTTGACATTTAACATTTCATTTGACAGGCCAAATGTGGGTGGCTCTAGATTCCATTCATATGGTTGCCTTGGAGGGAAAACTCTACCTGGAGGAAATCAGTGCATTGTTTATAAGTTTCTGACTTCAAGTTTCAACTGCCCCAGGGCTGATAATAAAAATAAGTATTCTGTGAGTTACAGCTCCATTCGGGATGAGAAAAGATAATTCAGTTCTGCCTTTTTCTTTGTGTTTAAAAAGAAGGAAAAGGGGAAGGGGAAGGGGAAGGGGAAGGGGAAGGGGAAGGGGAAGGGAAGGGAAGGGAAGGGAAGGGAAGGGAAGGAGGAAGGGAAGGGAAGGGAAGGGAAGGGAAGGGAAGGAGGAAGGGAAGGGAAGGGAAGGGAAGGAGGAAGGGAAGGGAAGGGAAGGAGGAAGGGAAGGGAAGGGAAGGGAAGGGAAGGGAAGGGAAGGAGGAAGGGAAGGGAAGGGAAGGAGGAAGGGAAGGGAAGGAGGAAGGGAAGGGAAGGGAAGGGAAGGGAAGGGAAGGGAAGGAGGAAGGGAAGGGAAGGGAAGGAGGAAGGGAAGGGAAGGAGGAAGGGAAGGGAAGGGAAGGGGGAAGGGAAGGGAAGGGAAGGGAAGGGAAGGGAAGGGAAGGGGGAAGGGAAGGGAAGGGAAGGGAAGGAGGAAGGGAAGGGAAGGGAAGGGAAGGGAAGGGAAGGGAAGGGAAGGGAAGGGAAGGGAAGGGAAGGGAAGGGAAGGGAAGGGAAGGAGGAAGGGAAGGGAAGGGAAGGGAAGGGAAGGGAAGGGAAGGGAAGGGAAGGGAAGGGAAGGGAAGGGAAGGGGAAAGGGAAAGGAAAATGGATTTGCAGGTCCACGTTTCTTGTAATCGAAAGATTGGCCAAGGGCTGTATTTTCTTTGGTGTGCTCATAAGAGGTATGCCTCAACTTAGTCTTTTTAAAAGAAGAACATGACAATGAAGGAAAAAGGAAAAAAACCTTCCATAAATCAAATAAGTATAGGAACAACAAAAATAAAGGCAAACAGGTCTTGATATAAAGCAAATCAGATCTGAAGTTTAGTGAAACTTCTGTGCTAGACTTGGAATTACAATTAAATGGAAAACTTTTTTACATCTGGGGTGCTTATTCTCTTGCTTGTCATTTGTAGTTGTGTTTTAATAGCTATAAAGCTTATAGACTCAGATTACTGCCTGGTCATAATAGTTACTGTGCTGACAGATGTGGCTGTTGGCTTGGCAAGAAAAAAAGGGGGGGAAAACTGCTCAACACTGGTTCGGGAGCATTGTCTGCTTAGAAAGGAAAGAGAATTAAGTTGAATTTTCTGTCTGTTAGATGAAAGCTGATATTAGACACATCCTTCTTACAGTCCTTGAATTTTAATGTTCCCATTCATTCTAGCCTGTCACCATTCTGGTTTTTTTTTTTTTTTCTTCTGTGTGTCTGAGCTGTTCATAAACACACAGAGCTTTTTTTCCCTGTAAATTGTTATGAGAAGGCAAAATACGCTCCAGCATTTCTCCCAAGCCTGCTAGCCAGCACTGAAGCTGGAGCTGTGGCTGCAGGAGAGGAGAAACTGGGAGTATTTCCCCCCTCCCTGGGATTAGCTGTTCCTCGGCCTGTTCAGGGGTGCCTCTACAGCAGGCTTTGGAGACAGAGTTGCTTATTGTCTCTGGTCCCTGGAAGTCCAAGGCAGAGCACCTGGAGTATAAGACATACCTCCAAACAAGAAGAATGACACCAAATTCCATCAAAATCAGAAAAAAAGGATAAAGTTTGCACAGGATAATACAGTGTACAATAAAATGCATAAATGCTCTTTTAATGCATTTGGCAAAAAATACCAAATCCTGTAAAATGCCGAATATATGATTAATAAATACAAAGCCATGGGTAAACAAAGTTCTGAATCTGTTCCCTAGCTGAGTTGAAGAAATACGTGTGGGAAATGGGAATCAGACCTGAAGCAGTGAAAAGATTCTTGTTGTTCTAAGTGATGACTGGAGTAAGCCTGCCTGCTACAAAGTGGTATTATCTGTGTGGCTTGTGAGGAGAAGCATGCATTAAGGAGCTCAAAGAGCTTGTCTCTGATCAAGATTTGCATTTAATTCATCTCCACGTACTAGAACAGAGATGTGTAATGACATACGTGTAGAGTAAGAAAAATAAAATCAGGAAAAAGTGTTTAAGGTAGCAGCACACCTGCAGTAAAAAGTCACCAAGACATGAGAATTCAAGGAGTGTTTGAAGACATGCGCGCGCGCACACACACACACACACACACACACACGAATCAATACATTTGCACAGTGGTATCTGTTCTTGCCAATACTGGCACAGGTTTCACATTTGCTGAACAGCAGCACCACCGTGTGACACTTCTATATAATATTCTATGGGGTTACGTGCCTATGTATTAACGCCGCGCTTGCCAAATGAGGACACAGCTGCTGGGGCTTGCACCGCTCACAGGAGCTGCAGACCCCTCCCCAAATCATTCTGTTGGCAGTCACTTCAGCTATACCCAGTTTCATTTGCACTTAATTGAAACACGGACAGCTGATCCAGCAATCAGTCAGGTGAGCAGGGCTAGGGAACAGATTGCCCTGCTGTACTCGGCACTGGTGAGGCCCCACCTTGAATACTGTGTCCAGTTTTGGGCCTCTCACTGCAGGAAAGACAGTGAGATTCTGGAGCAAGTCCAGAGAAGGGCAACAGAGCTGGTGAGGGGTCTGGAGGACAAGTCTTATGAGGAGCAGCTGAGGCTGAGGGAGCTGGAGTTGTTTAGTCTGGAACAGAGGCCGAGGGGAGACCTTATCGCTCTCTACAACTACCTGAAGGAGGGTGTAGCGAGGTGAGTGTTGGTCTCTTCTCCCAAGTAACAGGCGATAGGACAAGAGGAGACGGCCTCAAGTTGCACCAGGGGAGGTTTAGATTGGATATTAGGAAAAATTACTTCACCAAAAGAGTTCTCAAGCATTGGAACAGGCTGCCCAGGGAAGTGGTTGTCACCATCCCTGGAGGTAGACGTGGTGCTTAGGGACATGGTTTAGTGGTGGTTTTGTCAGCGTTAGGTTTACAGTTGGACTCAATGATCTTAAAGCTCCCTTCCTACACAATTCTATACAATTCTATTGTCTATTCTTCCTAGACAATTCTATAATTCTACCAGCTCCCAGAACACCAGCCCAGGGAGGTGCTGGGAGCTGAGGTCCAAATCTGGTCATTTGTTTTGTTTTGGAAGGACTATTGTCATTACAGGCACCCTGCAGGTGTACTAACTCTTAACATGATTAATATGCAACAGGAGTTAGACTAATCTGTCACCCTTGTTGGGGCTGAGGAACAATACTAAAGAAAAGAAACTTGTCATCAATGAGGCAATGTCTTGGGGTTTTTGAAGTTTAAGGAATAATGTCAGCTTAGGCTCCAAGCAACAGACAGGAAATCTGGACATGGAAATATTGTTACAGTCTTTAACACAGTCTCTGTCTGTTAAGAAGAGAGCGCGTGTAGTCTCCTGCACATCTGCCCGCCTTGAAGCATGCCATCAGCTCTCCACAAATAAGAAATAGTAGTGATAACAGTAAGTACCACGAGAAAATAGCGTGTGACAGAAAGGAGGCTGCAGGTGATGACAGAGCAAAGGGCAGAGGTCTGCGGGTTGAACTTACCCGCAACAAGAAAATGAATCTGTCTAGTTTCAATCTGTAGTGCAGGAGCCTGATGTCATTGGCAGTTTCTTGTGATTTCTACTCCTTTCCAAATGAAGCCAGCCCTCATGTTTTATAGGCTTTTGTGCCTGACACCAGCATCTAAGCAGATGAAAATAGAGGTCACTGCTGCCACGCTCCCTGGTGCCAGTAACCCTCCAAAAGGTCATGTTTTCTGTTACCGCTTTCAGGATGGACTGTGAGACAGGGTGCAGATGCTCAAGCATGGATAGGCAGTGGTAAACACAGGCAGGTAGTGTTAAACACTGACACTTTGGGTGCTTTTGGTGCCCTAGGGTTGTTGCCCCTGTTGGGCTCATCAGTTCAGACGGGCACAGGTTCCTCTGAAGGTCTTGTGTCACATGTGCTGGCTTCTTGTGGATGGCTTGTCTACGCAAAGCTGTCTGAGGTGTGTCACCTGGGTGCAGTCCTGGGTCTTGTTATTTCTGGGGTTTCCTTGCTCTGCCACAGCTCCTGGAATTTTATCACCATGTGTCCTTGTGTGAAAGAGAGGAGCACTTCCTTGGAGGTCCTGGGGGGAGGAGCACACTTGGATACTCACAAAGATGCTCAGGTGTGAAAGTTGGTACCCTTCTGATAGCCCTGACAGGGGTATTTCATGACATTATTTCCACTTGGCAGCATGGTCTTGCAGCAATGCTGAGGACAGACACATCTCCTCTGCCAGGGACCTCACAATCTATGAAAACAAATAACAGACAGATGAAAAGCATCCCAATACAGTTGCCAAGATAAATGAAGTTCCTTAGGGAATCCTCTTTTCCATGTAATTTACTCAAGTAACTTATTTAGATGTTTGTTATATTAATTCATTCAGCTTTCATATGGTGCTTACCGTTTTATAGATGTTAACTTGCAATATCATGCTGGGGCTGTTAAGAACTGGAAAGCTGGCAGAGAGGTTGAATCTTCTCACAGTGAGACAATGAAAGATTTTCTGTAAGGTTGAAAGCTGAGACTTCATACCTTTCTGCCCTGCTTTCAGGCTCCAAATATGCACAGCTTTTTGCAGTAGCTGTCTCTATTTATCATGTGCTTTTACTTTCTTAAAATGTATAGAATTGAAGCACTTACTTAATTTTAAACTACATACGTGTTTCTTTTCCAGACCAGAGTTACCAAATCAAGTTCTGATCTTACCCAGCCACAGGCAGCCAGGACCGCTTCGTGTCCCTGTAAGCCGTGGTGGACATTCCCTCAAATTGTGTCTGCTTCTTGTCTTCAGCATCCCATGCCAGCCAGATGCTCCAGAGTGCGGACACTGGCTGTTCCTCATAATAAGCCCTTCCCAGGGGCGCGACACGCTGTTACCTTGACCTGGGATAATTTTGTGTGCAGCCCCTAACCTCTGCCCCCTCCTGCTCACTGCCTGTCCCTGGTGCAAAGTCCACAGAGGCTGCAGTGCTGCCTACAGCCCGCCTGCAAGAGAACACAAAGTCAGGGGAAAGATCAGCAGGTAACAGTGTTCCTGTACGAGATACTTCACATACCTACCGCATACCCCCCCACCATGTTACTCCCTGTAGCCATTCCCTACCTTTGCCTTGGAGAGGGAAATCCCCGCTCCTACCTGCCATTGTGCCCTCTCACAGGACAGCCAACATCTGATGTGATGTGATAAAAATCCAGTTTAAAACAATCTCAGTCATACCATGTTAACAGAGTTACTTTTTTGGGGTTGTGCGGAAGGGATGCTGATGGCTCACAGCCATCCCTTACACTAACCCAACCAACATGAAATCCACTCTTCCCTTTCTGAAAGCTGTGCAGTTTATTACATCCCATGCTTTCCTACCATGTAATTTGCGTACACACTAGACTACTTGAAGCATCTCTGTCAAAGGAATAGACCTGGTAGAGAAGACCTAATGGAGACTGGAAATTTGACCTTGGCTGGTAGAAGAACATGGAGAATCTTGTGTTTACAACCAATCACTCAGAAGGCTCCTCCTCTGTGAAACTCTCTGTTTCCTTTAGCTGTTTTTCAAGGCTCCCTCTGGCAAGTAACAGGACATGGGATTATGTGAGTCCTCAGTAGCAGGAACATCAGCTGTACAGAAGAGTGGTGCAGAGAAGTCAGAAAGCTTTGAGTAATGTTTGGGTGTAGTACCGTGCTACTACAGTCTCCTTTAAGGTTTAAGTGAGGAGGTTAAGGATTGCTTTGCTCTGGACCACAATGGAAGTTTTTGCGTATGATGAGATGTCTCTTGATGATGTGTCTTGGGAAGGTTTCGTAGCTGTCCTCTGTTCTAATTCCCACATCCAGAGTCAGAATAGTGACTCCCACCACAGCTTGTTCTCCCAACAGACAGAAACAGCCAGGGCACAACCTGGTTAATTTATACTAAGGTTGATGGGTTGACTGATAAGCCACTGCTAGGGGCACACTGTGAATAAGAAGAATTTGATGAAAACAGATGTTATCGATGAAGTAAGAATTTGTGGGATAAATGACAACCCTGAAAATTCACCATACTTGGTGCCATGTGGAAACAGCTGACAATGGCAATGCTTACCTATCTCATTTAGGGCTTTTGTGCGGGCTGTATTGTTATTTACTTTTTATGAACATTCTGGAGGAAAGCAACCATTGCCAAGCAGAGTCTGCAGACAATTTGGATGGATTACTGGATGAAGGGCATGAAGTCACCTTTAGGGAACCGCACGCCATTAAAAGTTTGCTTTTCACAAGCATACAGTAGCATCACTGCCTTAGATGAGTCAACTGTGGTAGTTTGGAAAAAACACATTAATTAGTTTTAAAATATTTATAGTTTGTATGTCGTTTAGGCTTACAATATTAAGAGAATGCGTCTTAGTGTGTGCGGGTTCATATTGCAAAGTGTTCAGGGGCAGCACTGACGTAAGGTCTGGCCTCCTTCCCCTGTCCCCAGCCACTCGTTCCTGTCTCCAGACTAAGGCAGGATTTATGCTGCTTCTCAGCTGTATCAGCGCAACTGTTTGTGTGATTGTGGTATGAACTAGCGCAGGGAACTTCATCTGAATAGCCATTAATTTTGGTGGTAACACTGGAGGCACAAATACAGATTTTTTTAGCGTGGCTGAATTTGAACACGCTCTGTAGATCAGTAACAGAAATGCCAGTAAAGGACATAGGCACCACCTCTGACCCCTTGGGAACTCCAGTTCCCAAACTCTCATTTAGAAAGCTTCAAGCATAATGAGGGAAACACTAGTTTCTCCATATTCAAGCAAAAGAGAGAAGAAATCCGTCTAACTTACGTGACAAAAATGTGCATGCTGTTATCTTCTCCAGCTTGCAGTGTTTTTTGTGGCAAGAAACTTTCTGAAGCTGTACAATATTTCATGTTTATTTACAGTGAGGCCTGTACTGATTAGTATAGACTTTTGAATTCAATCAACTGAAGTGCTAAAACTGTGCTCAAGAAAAATGCCTTTTGCTTTACTTTAATAGCATTTCTGGTAGGGAAAAATCAATGTCAAATGAAGAAACTGTCTGTGTCAGCTGTATCTAAATTTGTTTCATCACACCGTAACATATATTTGAAAAGCACTTTCAAGTTGTAGAAGGAGAGTAAAGGTTAAGTATCAGCAACAATGCGCAAATGCAGCTGGTAATGTCATACATAGTTAACGATATTATATGGATGTCATGCTCTTCCAAAGTTATTACTGCAGTTTTGTCTTCAAAACACTGTGGTGAATTTGTGATAGGCTTGACACAAAATGTCACTGAAAACGAAAAAGAGAAATTACAGTTCTGAATGTGATGGCGGAATCGCTTGCAGACTAATATTGTCTGTCCAAATCAATAGAAAAGAACAAACGATAAATTTTTGCTGGCTTTTTTTTTCTTACTGAGTTACTCACAGGCAAGCTTGCAGCTAGAAAAAACCCCACACACTGAAATGAAAGGAAATGAGCCGACAGCAGCCTCAGAGAGAACGGTAGAGGGACCACTGGGAATTTCAAAATATCAGCTTTCTGCTGTAGTGGTTACGCTGCTGAAATGGCAGATATGGACTAGATTTTTCTGGCCCCGATGAGGACACTGAAGGCAAAGTGGAACTAGTTGCTTAATATGCCTAGTGCCTTTCTCATTGCCTCTTGTCATAACATGAATGAGATTGCTGTATGAATCAAAAGATTCATACATGATTTAAGATTCATTTTTACTACAAGTGCCTTAAACATTTCCATGATCCACAACAAAACAGTCCTGAATAATGACAGGTGAAAGCACATGTCTATGGAGTAAGGTGCATATTTCATCCTCTCTAAGGATGGCTTTCCATGCGGAGGGGTGAAAGAATGTAGCAGAAATCCTTCCAAACTGCTGGCAATCCTTCTCCCTGGGCCTTGGGTCATCCTCTGGGTCCCCAAAGAGGTTCCTGCTCCTATAGACACATTATGGAAGGAGGTCACACATGTACTTTGCAATGGAAAAACCCACAGAAGGCAGAAAATCAATGGACAGGAAGGGATGCCCTGCAGATGTCCCTGCTGCCTTTCCAGCCCTTTCCCCAGGGCTTAAATGCTTCCCACCCCAGCTGAGTCTTGCTTTCTCACCAAGCTTATGATTTGCCTGCTTTCCCACCCGCCATGCCCTGCCCACCTGGCCTCCATCCCTGGCTACTACCACATCACAGTGAGCTTTGCTTCCGCCAGAACCTTGGCCATGGTGACAAGCCCAATAGCTCATGTGCAGGGGAGAGAGGCCCCCCTTGGAGCTTGCTTCCTCATCTCAGAGAGGTTTAGTGGAATATACTATAGTGTAGTGCAAAGTAGAATAGCACAACACAACGCCTGTACCGCCAGCTTTAGTGCTGCTGGCTGCTTCTGTGATCATCTCTGTCCCAAAAGCATGCAGCAGGAGAAATCCAGACCATGATCCTCCTGCCTCTTGCAAGGGCTGGGGGAGGACTAACTGCCTCAGCACACCTGGGTTTGGTATTCAGGTTTTCTCCCCTTTCTCCTGCTGACTTCACTCCCCAACTGCTAACTCTGGAGTCGGTGTTTGGCTAGTTCCCTTTCCATTCCTTCTCAGAAGTAGGGCGGCCTCAGTCTCCCTGCTTTCTCATGCTGTCTCCTTTTGGTGGCTGCAGTTCAGCAGCAGAAGCTCATTCATATGCTTTCTTCCATCTCTGTCATCACGCTAAGCCCACCCAAAACCTTTGCTCCACATTACATCTCTGATCCTTTGGCAGCATTTAAGCATCATTACCTCTACTTTTCCTACCATTAATAATCTGATTTATCTTAATCACTTTAGGAGAGAACGTTGTTTGTTGTATGTGTTAAATAGGTTTGAGATACTATTATCATAGTAAGATACTTAAGCCTAGTGATTAAGGCAAATAAATTCCTTTGGCAGTTGCTTTTAATCTCACCAAGTCAAACTGTAACACAGCTATCATGGGGAGATATTTGCTAGTTAATGTGGAATTACTCCAGAAAGAAACCCCAGACTTCACTAATACTCCATCTGACAACTCCTCATTCTTCTCACATCATTTGCAATGCTCTATAAACACAACGTATCATCACTCCCTGCCCCAGCTTAACCATTGCACGCCTGAACTCTTGCAAAAGTTGTTCCTCCAGTGACAGTGTAGAGCAAACTTGATCTCTGCTTCCTTCATAGACTTCTGATTCTCTAAATATGTGCTTGCATAATTTCACATGGGTCTGTAGTCTTTCTGGAGCCAAAGGATTTGCTTATTCCTGAATATAAAGCTATACACATGCACGAATGTTTGCAGACTGGGGGAATTCAAATCTGATCTGTAAAAAGTCAATGTAGTGAGTTGCGCCATTCAGCTCAACTTTAGGAAGTCCTTCAGAATAACAGATTGACTGGTCTGCAGATTTGCAGACCTCCTCTAAGTACCTAGGGGTGTAATTATTTTTATTATTGTGAGAGAACCTTTTGGAATTAGTGGAATTGTTCAGAGTAGTAAAATAAATACATATGTAAGGCCCATAAGTAAATTTCAAATACTTTTCTGAGTTTGTTGTGTCTCTGTCTTGTACTATAATTTATTTATTTATTTATTAGTAATAATAGGTCTTTTAATAGAAAAGTGATTGAAATAAGAGAGGAGAAAGAGAGCACCACAGTAGGTAAAATAACCTTTGATCTTTCTGTAATGAAGAATTTTAAATTTATAGAGTGCCTTTAGTGCATCAGCTTGCAAATGCTGATTCCTATTAGCAAAGTTTAGAGGATCAGAATTTATTTTTTAAAACTTTTCTTCTAAAATAGGGCACACACATTTTATAGCTTGTGTACAAGGTGCTTGGTGCACTTTCAGGTTAAGTTCTCTGATGGGCTTTCTGGTAACTGTTAAAACACTGTAGACCTGGCTGGAATAGCAGACAACTCTTTTTTCAGTGGCACTGCATGGTCTGAACTTTGGAGAATAGAGAGTAACTTTGCCTTGACTGTACATCAGCATTATTTGCTACCTACAAGAAATTATTTAAATTTCTTCAATGTAGCCCATTGTAACGTTACAGCAACGACATTCTCCCTGCTGTGTTTCTATGGGCTGTTCTAGTTCATTGGACCTAGATTTTTGTGGAAGCTGCTCTTCCAGAGCTAAGATCAGCAATCAAAGATCAACCATGTATCTCGTCTGTTTTTAGAGAACTAAAAGCACTGATAGCATTTAGGAAACTTGGAGGGATTTTGAGAGAAAAATACCTCTTGGGGAGCAGAGTTGCTCTTTGCTCTGCAATGTGACAATCTTGTAATTTTTTTCATTCCTTACAAAAGAGAAAGACACAGAGGCAAGTATGGTGAGTTTTCTCTGGCTTTTCCCATGGTGGTGTTTGTTGTTTTTTTAAAAAAACTGGAAACATTTGATCATGAAGAAGCTTATTAATTAAGCGCGTAGTAGTATTCCAAGGAAATTTTAAAAGGTATGTAAAGCATTGGAATATGTACAGAGTGGAACAATCCTAAAATGACTGAGAAATTAAATAAATTCTGTGATAACTATATTTTTATGCTATAGTTTTCTTATTTTTTTGACAATTGACATTACTTATTTATTTCAAGAAGAGCTTGAAACAACTGACATTCTGCACAGAGATTAACTGAGCATAAGTCCTATTAGTGTCACTGGAGATAAGCACTTAAACTCTACTGTTTTTCTTGAACTAAGAAAATTGATGTATCCATAGGAGAGTAACACAAACTAGCAGAACAAAGAAAAAGCTTATTCAAAACCTTAAATGGCACTTCTGCTATGAAAAGTTGAGCTTAGACTTAGAAATGCGAGACCAGTCAATATGATATTATCCCTGCATGACACAAGCATCAAGGGGAGAAGAAAAAACCCCCCAAACTAATCACAGAGTATCCTGATTACTTGTATTAGCATGTGCAAATCTTGTATTTGTAGTGTTATTTTTGCTTACCAAGATATTTTTTTTATAAATTCCTAGATAAGGTTTCTGAAAATTGAAATAGTGTAAGTGCATATTTATGTATACTTCCATGTTTTCAACGATATAGGTCATAAAGGCCTATATATTTACAGAGTCATTGCACAAGTACAGCAGTAGAAACTTATTTTTTTTTTTACCGTATTGTAACTGGGAAGATCTTAATTTTTTAACATGTAAATATCTATCCAGCTACCTGTATAGAAATTTAAATAAATACTATAGACTTAGGATTTTTAAATTTTTGAATAAGAAAAGAACAATATTTCAGGTTGGTAGATCGTTATGGTGCCTGACCTGAAACAAAAGTACATTTATCAACATAGTTAGATCTTTTAAAAAAAAAATCTTTAAATTAATTTGCTTTTAGCATAGGAGATATATATATATATACACACACATATATACATAAAAATATATTTTTTTTCCTTTTAGTGTAAGCTGAGTTTGATTCCTCTTCAGGACAATGAGGAAATCATAAAATGCAGATTAACTGTCCTTTTCTGTGGTAATATTGTTCCCCCTCTTTTCTTCTAGCTGTAGGTAGATAAGTTGGTATTTTATATCTTAGATATTTCTGCATTTCAGTATATTTATATTAAATTTATTAGCAGTAACTCCTGCTAACTGATACACAGCGCACTCTTGTTCACATTGCACCGTGTATATGCAGTGCATCGGTAGGCACTCTGTATTTGCTCCTGTTATTTATATTTTTATTTGCTTTCTGGTATAAAATCAAGAAGGAAATGAAAAGTCACTATAAAATACATGTATTTGACCAAAGAACCTTACATTGGAAAATATGTGTCTGAGTTATTTTCATGTCCCCTAGCAATTAAAGTTTTTTTATGGTGATGTTGATCACCTCTCTTATTCCTTTCTACCTTTCTAGTCACTTTTTAGCTTTTACCTTTTGATGATAGGTATCTATTTCCACGTTTCCCAAGTTGCATACTTAAAAAAATCCTTATTTCCACTTTTACTCTCACCTGTAATTTTGTTAGCGTTTTCCTATTTTCCTCTTTTACATTTTTGGAGGAGTAGAGGCAGCTAGTTCTCTCCTTTGATGACCCTCACTCACTGATGTTTTTCTGACTAAATTTTTTATTTCAGTCAGTTCCACTCACTATTTTCCTCAGTGATCAAGATATATTTTCTAATACCGGTTTAGTGTCTTACCAGTTTAGTGTCTCCTTATTTATCCCCATTTAATGTGATGAAGTCATAACTACTCCTCTCCATGCAAATACCATCTTATAGTCCCAACCACCATGGTGAAATCCAGAATGTTTGGAAGCATCATCCTTTTTTTTTTTCCCTTCCTTTTTATTTTCCCGCAGAACTTAATGATTTTTTTTTTTTTGAAAATTTAAGATTTTTAGAACTTTTTCCAAGTGCAGGATGCACCGGGTTAGGCTGTCTCCATAAACTACTATTTTAATCATCCAATAGAGAAACTGAGGTAAGTCAAACAGGGTTCTTGTGCACTCACTTCCAAAGGAATCCTGTCATGCCCAGGCAGAATCCTGAAAACAAACCCAAACAGCACTTAGCACAGCTCTGACTGATGACCACTGACTGACTGCAAATATTCCCCGTGTTACGGAAAACTCTCATGCCCAAACCACAGATGCATTTCTCAAGGGCACACAGTGCAGAAGGGTGGATTGCCCACTTGCTTCCCTTAGCACGCTCATCACAGCAACTTGTCAGCATCTCTGGAGGTAAATGGCCGAGTATTTTCTCCCACAGTTGGCTACCCTGTAGCCAGTGAACAGACTTTTGGACTCTGTGTGCAGCCTCTGGCCAAAAGAGGACAGCTCTGGGATTCTGTGGGAACCTTACCAAAAAGGTTTATTTGCATATAATACTTAAAGTTTCTGTAAGCCTAAGTAGTTTTAAACCTTTGAAGTGCCAAAAGCTTGTATAGTCATTATTTATGTCACTATCTATTTCTGTTTATTTTCTAATTTTAAAAGGGTGACGTTCATACATTGACAGTGTCTTGGCACTATAATGAGTTGCCTTGACACCGTGTACCTTTATAATTAGCCATAATAAGGTGCCTTACTAGATGTGAACTGACAGATTCTCTTGGTTCCTAAAGTTTTAATGTCATCCAAGTGCTTTAAGAATATTTCATGAAGTTAACAGAGTTTTGTTCTGAGAAGAAAAAAACACATCCCCAAACCAGACTAAGATGTAGAGACTGCACTTGTAAGAACAATAATTGCAATGTTTCCCCAAACTGAAAATACTTAGCCATTATCAAAAAAGGCAGAAAATTCCAAAAGGTCTGTGTTAAATATTAGTTACTGTTAATTTTTAAAAAAGATTTACCTTTTAAAAACATGTCAATCCAGAATGTTTTTCTATTTGGGAAAGGGTAATTTTACAGGTTAACTCAAGGGTACTTTTCAGGAATGGCCTTTTCAAAGGGTACGAAGGAGCAAGAGACCTCACATACGACGCCTGGACAAGACCTACATCTGTTTCCCAAACAGATTTACTGCCGATCACAAGGCTGTTCTGTTGCCCTCTCCCCAGTGCATGAAGTCCTGCAGATATCATGTCAACAGATAACTCGGGTAGGTCCTTACCTGTTTGGTAGGAAGTGCTGAAGGCACTGATTACAACCTAACTGAGCCTGGCTGCAGAACTTTAGCTCCATATAGACAAAGATTAGGAGCTTCGCATTTTGCAATAAGGAAGTCTAATACTCTTATTGCAATTTAACCCCTAAATCCCCAAATCTCCACTAGTCTGAAAGGGTGTCTCTTAAAGTATGACAACAGTATTCATTATAATTTTATAAACTATTAAGCATTTGATTCAGCCTTTCAGTTCTGTTTTAACACTGTATATTGTTGTGCAAAAGGCTGTTTTACCAAACTTTTTTTTATGTCAAAGCCTGAATATGTTTGTACTTTTTACTAGTCTAAGCCTGAGAGAATATAATAGTTTCTTTATACTGAAGATCTCACAGATCACATTTAAAAATAATTATTCTTTATGAAAGCTGTTGAGCATACCAGATTAACTTAGGTTCTCAATTAAAGCCACCTTAGCATTGTCGTAAATACTTGTCTGACTTTTAAATATGAGTGCCAATATTTTAATTTGTTTGAATTAAAAACAAAGTCTTACAGTATCTCTTATAATATATTTTCAGTGATGCAAGGCACTATGTGTAATATATGGTATTCAAGTCATTATGTCACTCTACCTGCTACTTTAGCTGATGATCAGTTGTGAATAACATGTTCTGAAAATTGCTTTTACTTTAGGTTACTGACAGCTTTGCTGTTAGTAACCTTATTTCTTCAAACTTAATGTGGTATTTAAAATTTTTGTGATTAATTATGACCAGGCACAAAAATATATTGTAAAAGGTTTCTGATTTGATGTATAGGTTTTTCTGTTTCATATGTCAAATTCACTTTTAACTCTTTTTATTAGTTTTGAACACCCAGTTGTAAACTGTGCAAAAAGCCATGACCAATTTCACCAGGCTTCCACCGTAAATCCTTAGATCTAATGAATAAAAGATTGAAGACTTTTGTTTCCAGGACAGATGAACTTATGAAGAGCTAGTTATTTTTTCACATTCTCACCAAAATCCTTTTGCATAAGTAAATTAATGACCTACTTGAAGATAGCAAAAGGGAGTTTTATTCATGATGGCTCCAATGTCTTTTTTTTTTTTTTTGCCAATGGCATGACTGGGATGTAAAGGAGTCTCTAGATTTCCATAAACATCTTATATTCTTCAGAACATGCAATTAGTATATAATAGCCAAACTTTGCAAACAGTAATGAATAGTAACTAAATACCAACAAGCCATGAAAAGACTGTAAACTGAGCCAGAAGTTGTCTAGTAGCTTTCTCCTCACCTACTTATCTCAATTTTTTTTTCTCCTCTTTTTGCCTCGTCAATTATATGCAGGATTGGTTGATATTGAGTAACAGGCAAGCCTTAGACATAAACTCAGTGGAAATTGGAGACTGGTCACTACTCATGTGAAAATAATACAATTTATGAGGATGCTTGATCCAAATTCTCTTGGCAAATCCAGGAGATTTTTTGTTAATTTGTTTTTGAATTTGTGGTTCCTTGGATTTGTAGATTTTATTGTGAGTAAGGACTTCTGTTTCTGTCAAACCTGAACAATATTTTTGTCAATGTATAACACAAAAATCAGTAGAGTCAGTCCAAAAAAAAGAATTTTGACATGTTTTCTTCCCAAAGTTTATTCTTCTGGATTCTGATTGGTTTTCAGGATTTTGGTAATTACTATCATTTCTTCTCCCTACTAATAGTCCTACTAGCAGAGTCACTTGCTTGCTACTTCTTCTCTGAGTTACACCCAGTGTATGGTAATTAGCTACCTTCTCAACTTGGTCCATGACTAGAAGATACCCCTTTTTTTAAAAGCAATGTGGAGCCTGCTAGTCACTGTGTTAGGGTGTTCTCTTGAAGGAATCTTTCCTGAGCTTGCCTAGCAGCGTTTGTGTATGCAAACCTTCAAAAAGAACAAGATGAAATAAGATCGAAGAAAGATTTTAGATTATTTTAGTATTTGATTTATTGAAATAGAATGGTTCCAATAAAGTCAAAGTTAGATATGTGGGAGCATTTCTTTTACATATAAACTTTATCTCTGTGGTCAGGTCATGCTTTTTAACAGGGAATAATTCAGTGAAATTTCACTTCCAAAATTCTGATTTTACAGAAATTAGATTAAGTTCTGCTGAATCTGTCCGGTGTTTAAGTCCTAGTTTCACATTTAATTTTCTGTCTTCTGTTGATTTGGGTCAGATCCGTGGATCTAGAAGGCAAGAATAATGTAGTCAGGTCAGAAGCTGAAATGTCAACTCTATTAGGTGTCTGATGTCTTTATTATACCTGCATTAATCGATGTCTGGTGTTTAAGATACACCTACATTTGCCTGATCATAGTAATTTGCAACTAAAATAGATTGAATATATTTATGTGGAGGCAGTTTATCAGATTTATGCACAGTTTTGGACATGAAAATACTGTTAGGGCAAGTATAGAAGCTAGAAAGAGGCCCTTCGTAAACATGATCTTTAAAATTATGCTGACACAGAGTTCCTATTTTGCTCAAATATTCCATAAGGAAATAATTATGACTATTTGTATGCTGATGATTACAAAAAAGTTCAATTAAAATGTATTTTAAGTGTATAGAAGTTCATTTTGCACACATAGCATACAGCATTTTTCATCCAAGGCACGCACAGTGATTTAAAAAACCTAGTTAATATAGCCAACACCTGCTTCCTCAGATCCTTCATCCTTATGCCATTAAAAAAGATATATATTTTATTTTGTTTTACTTAAAAATAAACTATACACAATAGAGAGGGGAAGTGATTTTCTCTAAGGCACGCATACATTGCTTGTTATAATCACGTCTTTTCAAAAGTATAACTCTGTAAGAAGAATGGGTATATAGAAGTATATTGGCATTTTTAGCTATAAATTTTGAATGGAAATTTCTTATGCTGTTAGGGCACATTTCAGAAAAACAATTCACAGGACTGTAATAGAGTTTGTTTGGTTGTTTTTGTTTTTTTTTTAAAAACAACCACAGTATCAGAAGATGTCAGTTATAAAATTTGTAGTGGTTTACAGAGTTGCAGTACTGTCAAATAGGAAATATGAAGGAATACAAAAAAGATTTCTGAAAGAGTATTTTGAAAGTTCTTTACATAAAATCTAGAAAGGAAAGGCTAAGTAAGTGAAGTTTTAATAAATGCCTGTAAGATAATTTTATTGTTTGTTGAACAACATGTGGTTAAAATTTTCATTCTTATAGACCATTAAATTCCTGCAAAGAGCTTCTGATTTAAGTAATGCATTACCTACTAAATGTCTCTACTATGTGGTTCTTTTGGACCTGAAAATAAAGGCTGTGTCCTCGCTAAGAGTAAAATTAGGCTATCATCTGCAAGGTAATAGAGAGATTCCCGATGCTCTTTGCTCCCAGTAACCCTTTTCTTCTCTATCATTTTTTTTTGAGAGTTTAGACAAGTGACTATAAAACCTGGAATTAGTACTAACTATACCAGATGTGGTGTGTTCAATGAAATAATAGTATACTCTTGTTTTTCTTACCAATTTGAAATGCTAGCAGATTTTTATTTTATTGAATATACCATGTCTGGTATTCATGACTACTATGTTGGAATGAGAGTATGACTGACTCTGGATGGACCTTCAGCTCTGTAAATCCTCAGGCCAACAAACCATGATAAATCTCGTGTTATTTAACCATGCTCTAAATGGCTTGAGATCACTGATAATTGCCCTGCAAGATCTTTGGACTGTAAGCTCCAGTAAAGCTAATTTTTCAGGAATGTAAGATTTTAGATTATCTATGCAAAGAGCCAAAAAGTTTGTACAATTTTAGAGGATCCAATCCTATCAGACATACAATGAAAGTCAAGTAACTAGAGAGAGCTAAGAATTCTGTGCAGAAACTCCAAAAAAATCCGCCATCTTGCTGGTCTAAATAATTTCTCTTTCTGTTAACATAAAAAGATAACAAAACAGAACAACTGTGTTAACATAGAATTGATATTAACATGATATGATTTATTTTTTCCTCAAATCACAGCATGGCTCTTCATAGCAATTCTGTATTAAAAATGAACAAATTGGCGGCATGGCTGCTTGGGAACATATTGACCAGACAGCAGGGTTCCCCTTGTAGTCCATTTGCTGCCAGTAGGACAACTAGCTCTGGCAGTTAACTCAGAAGTGGAATAGTGCATCAAGCCTTCAGAAAAGTGCTGTTCCTGGGGTGACATCAGTTTCACTCTCCAGCTAATTTGCCTCTGAAGTATTTTGCATGGAGTCAGGCCATTATGGCTCCATCTCTGTGGGTAGAATGGCCCAAAAACTGAACCGAAGAAATGCAGCTCTGGCTCTCTGTAGCTAGGATCTCAACAGAACAAGTACAATTTTTTCAAGACAGTAAAATAATAATAAATATTATTTTTAAAGGTACTAGGTAAATTTAACTTCAATGAGCCTTCTTTGAACCATGATATGTATATTTTTAAACAATGATAAAATATAAAATACAAGGCTAAACCATCCCTCTTTCTGCAGAGAAAACCCTCAACTTTACAGTCACAGATAATTGTTTTTGAGCCATCCAAACAGTGGACAAAGGAGAACTGCCAGCTATAATTATTGACTCAAAAACCTTTGACAAAAACCTCCAGTGAGATCATACTCTGGAAACCAGCTGCTCACTGGGTCAGAGGTGCGTGATTGTCCTGGATAAGAAACTGGATAAGAGATTGGAAACAAAACAATGGTTCCTGGATTGTTTTCACCGTGGCAGAGGTCCTTTTGTGGCACAATAGAAGTGATGTTGCATAATGCGTTTATCAATCACTGGGTAAAAGTGTATGAACTGTGAGAAGACAGATTTTGCAGGTAATAAACAATTATGTCACTTAGGCAAAATCAAAGAAAGTTGTGAAGCAACTCAGAGGCACCCAGTGGAGTTAGATGAGTAGATAAGAGATGGTAGTAAAAGGTGGCATGCTGAAAGGAGGAATCTGAAATAAGATGAAAATGTGTTAAAATGCCAATGGAAAAAATATAAAATAGTTTGAGATACAGTTTCAAATGTTGTTATTGTTTAGAAGAAATATCCTTATAAAATCCAAATGGAAAAATAGTTTTACCACTGTTCCACAGTCTTGGGTTTTAAATTAATTTAACCAAGAAGGAAGAGATGTGTATTTATAAATGACTCAGTGGAAATGCCCCTTCTGTACACAGCAGGATACATAGAGAATTCCTCATCTGAAATGCTGTAGTCAGTTCTCTTAGTCCTTTCTCAAAGTGATAATATGGCAGTGTCAGCAAGGTTGGTCAGCAAGGTCAGCAATGGTTAAGTGTCAGCAAACAGAAAATATTTGCTGGCTTAGATTAAAAATAAAAAGAAGTATAGAAAGCAGTGACTGTATACTGTGCACTTTAAATTATCATTTTTCATAATAAAGGATAAGGAGAGATGCAAACAGATCTGAAGGAACTATATTTAAGTTAAGGTGTTTCAGAAGGTACAGAACATGGTTAATTCTGTGAAATTCATTTTTGGAAAGATCGTCACATTGAGACAACATTCATCTTTGCATTAGAATAAATACATACAGGTCACATTATGCCAGTCATTACAAATTACGAGTTAAAAAAAAATTGCCAGTGTATGAATCATTTCCTAATCATCAAAATTTTTACATTTCTGAAATACCTGATTGCAGTGAGCTATTAGAGACCTGACAGTGAGCCGCACATAATAGCAGAGTAGGATAGCAATTCCTGTGTTCAGAAAAGACTTGCCAGATCAACACTAACCTATCTCCGTCCCTAGCTGAAGTGATTAGGAGGGAACCAGTTGCTTGACAACCATGTTAGCCCTAGGTCATTTTCGCAATATTTATGAGCCGGTGTTCTATTTGCATTAGATTCATTAGCTATGCCTTTCAGAAGGGAGGGAGGAAGGAAGGTATGGGCAGCTGACTCCTGCTGATCACCACAGATGAATGAGTCAAGACTGGCTTAAAAAACCCAATGTGTGGGGGTGGGGGCATGGAAAAACGGAGATTGTAGCAGGTAGACAAATGAAGCGGAGGTGTTTCCCGGATGCGGGGTAAAAGAATGGCTGTAAGCACTGAGCGGCCTGAGATCCAGCCATCCCCTCCACACCTCACCTCCACCTGGACGAGCTGCAGACTAGATCCAGCTGTTATTAAAGGCATTGGGCTTCTGGGGCTGTTGCTAGCGGCATTTGGACTTGTGAGGTCACATGTTTTTCTGCGAACAGTCTGGAGATTTCCAGTGGTGTGTCTTTCCAGGCCTGGGTTGAAAAGAGCAGCAGCCTTTAGCTGGTGATGTAACCAAACCCAAAGAGAAAGTGAAAAGAAGGAGTGGGCAATTTGGAAAGAAGATGAAAGACAGGAGAAAGGGGAGAAGAAATGAAAATGAAAATGATGAAGAAATAAGATTCTGGTTATCTTAATTTTGGAAACTGCCTCACTTTTCTTCTAAGAAATAAGTAGTTAAGCAAACGTTGTAATGGAATATGTCTGATATACCAATAAATCATCATACCACTGGGTCATAAACTTGAAGTGGTTCTTAATAAATCTTAATCTAAAATTGAGCTATCATAGAATTTTTTGGTACCATTATTATTCCTGTGGCTGGTCCTCATACTGAAAAGAAATAAGTATTTAATTTTAGGTGACTTTTCTTTCTTTCAAAGCTTGCCCGTGCTTTCATTTTTGTGCCTTTTTTTGGTCGCAGTTCACTGTATTGGATTCCAATGCCTGTATTTGTGAAGATTTCCTTTTTTGCAGAAGTCAGCTATTGGTTAAAAATAGCTACTTCATATTGTCATTAAATATTCATTAAATTGAGTTGTGGCAGCCTGTGAGAAGCATCCAATTAAGCAGTTCACTTTCTACACATAAGGCTACAAATGAGCAGTCTTCTTTCTTTTCAATAATGCATCACAGGCTGCCGTTAGTATCTGCAAAATAATTGATAAGGCAAAAATTATTTGTAAAATACATACTAGAAATAGAAAAGTAGATTAGAGAGGATGATTTTGCCTTGGGACTTTCCTCTGACTGTGGGAAAAGTACAGCATACTTTGATTTAATTTTTACATAGCCTGGGGAAACCTGAAATGCCATATCTGATCATTCAATATTTTCCACTTCTGACATGTATTATGTATTACTAAATCTTAAAAATCAGAGATGGAAAACACATCATAGAGTTTGCTCACCCTGAAGCCATTACAGGACAGTAAAGACTCCTGGGTCATGGGAAAGGCTCAGCGACGTTTTGGATCTCTCCGGTTTACATTCTTTTGTTGCTAGCGCATTGAAACACCCATAGTCTTGATAGAAGAACGTGCCTCGGCTGCAGTCAGAGGCACAGCCACCATCTGTGCAGGTGAAGCTGCTCTGGTCTGGGCAGCAATGGCAGCGGAGGTGCATTGGTTCAGCCTTCGGCATAGGACAGAGCAGTCCTGACCTCCCAGCACCAGCCCGTGCCGCTGACCCCTCACCGGCACACCGGCTGAAGACATTAACGCTAGCTACCTTTGCTGTATGTATTATCAAACCGCTTCCTCATCTGCAGTGCGGACCCGCCGCAGATCATGCCCTGGTTCTGACACAGCGGTGAACAATCAGCAATGAGGAACCACAGGAACCCGGAGATGTCACCCCCAGTGTTCAGCGTACCACAGTGGTAGGGCAAGGGGGCAACACCATTCCCCAGCCATGGGCATGCCCAGGGATGAAACTAGGCTTTGAGTAAGTCACTGTATCTCAAGTTACATGTTGCATACCTCTTTTGTAGCAGCTTTCAGCTTCCATTTTGCCTTGGATATATCTCACCTTCTGCCACTTGCTGATTATTTCTCGACTGTATTCACTTACTGAAGTTAGTTTTAATTCACCACTTTATTAAACTGCTGATGCCAGTGCACTGCTTCAAAATGTACCTTCTGGTTATTATCAAAGCCCTGTGTACAAATTGGGCCTAAACTCCAAAGGGATGTTGGTTCAGCAGACTGAAAATTGTTTGGCCATTTAATTTACATTTAAAATGTAGGCTTTAATTGAATGTAATATGAAGCAAAGCACTACAAGCTGTACAGTGCCTTTTTCTTTTCTTCTTTTTTTTTTTTTTTTAACCTGGGATGAAATGACAATTACTTTTATTGTCCCTATGGTGCAATGTTTAATGAGACACAAAAATCTCATGTTGACTATGCACTGATGTCAGAGGAGGAAACCTGTGGATGAGGCAGGGAGCAGAGGCCACCTAAGGCACTTGGAGCCTTTCGAGGCAAAGGTCTGGCAAATGTCGCAGTGCTGGGAAGGAAGGTGTGCTTTGCAGTGTGGTTGAGGACCAGCTGCCACAGCAAGGCATTGTCATGCTCCTTCCTTCTCCACGTTCTACCCGCAGTCTTGCCTTCCTGCCACCTCCCCTGGTGGGAGCACAACTAGTCCCGTGAAGATGTGAAGAGTTTTCTGATAGCACATCTCATGTCAAGAAAAAGGGGTGAAAACCTGTTTTATGGGAGCAGTGGTAAAGTTCCTACATGAAAAATAGGATTTCATATATGATAGAAGTGAGTATGGATCTATGAACTCAGCAACAAACTAATTCTTTGTTAATTTTTTCAGCTCACCTTTGCAGCATTTTACAAGCAAAACATTTTGTGAAGACTTAGACTTAGATCATTTGGTATAATATCATTATGAAAGTTGTATCTCAATCAAAATCTTATTTAAAAATATGATAATACATTTTGCATCATAAATGTTAAGCATTGCAATTAATTAACTAAGAAAAGTACATCTGCAACTTCATGTTCGTATTTTTTCCATGTTTTCTATATTTTCCAGGCTATAAATTGGAAATTACAGACAAATTCATTCATATGTCCAATCTATCAGAAAGTCCAGAAAATAAGAACTCGCTAGAAAAATGCTTGCCAGATGCACGATATGTACTGAAAGAAGAAATCAACTTATCTGCTATCTGTCTACTGCTCTATATAAATAATACATATTATTTATTTATTTTCCCCTGTGGTTTTTCACATCCATCAACTCTTTCTATAGAAGTAGGAACAAAAGTTTAAAGTTTTAATAATTAAAATACTGAGACAGTAAAAACAGTGACACACATAAAACTAAATCAAATCAGGCTGTGATCTTGTGTACTGCTACATACACAGACAGTGACATTGTTCCTTAAAAAAAATATATATTTTACTGTTTTTACTCTGTGAGGCTTGCTACTATTGTGCCTGGATATCAGAGGAAAACTTCCTGCCAGGCATAATTAGAATTGCCAGCTTTTAAAGTTTATCTTAGTATTTACAGGGATCATCTAAAGCCCAGTCAAATCAATGGAAAATCTCCTGGGATACGTCTCTGCTGCGCAAAGAGCAACAATATGAAGCGATGCCTGACTTGGTGCTAAGTGAGCTGCATTGTGCAGAGCCTCGCAAGAGGCAGTAAGTAGGAAAGTCTAGAAAGGAGAATAGCGACAGAGCAGGTTAAACACCAAACAGACAACGGTTCCAGAGGCAGCTTGCTCTCGGCCAGTGTATCACCTCCCTGCAGCTACAGAATGCACAGCACAAATACAGGTTGGGTGGAGAATGGCTTGAGAGCAGACCTGAGGAGAAGGACTTGGAGGTGCTGGTGGACAAGAAGCTCAACATGAGCCAGCAATGCGCACTTGCAGCCCAGAAAGCCAACCGCATCCTGGGCCGCATCAAAAGAAGCATGGCAGAAGGTTGAGGGAGGTGATTCTACCCGTCTACTCTGCTTTGGTGAGACCCCACCTGGAGTACTGCATCCAGCTCTGGAGCCCTCAGCACAAGAAGGACATGGACCCGCTGGAGCAGGTCCAGCAGAAGGTTACAAAGATGATCAGAGGGCTGGAGCACCTCTGCTATGAGGACAGGCTGAGAGAGTTTGGGTTGTTCATCCTGGGGAAGAGACGGCTCCGAGGAGACCTTATAGCAGCCTTCCAGTACCTGAAGGGGGCCTACAGGAAAGATGGGGAAGGACTCTTTAGCAGGGAGTGTAGTGACAGGACAAGGGGTAATGGTTTTAAACTGAAAGAGGGTAGATTTAGAATACATATTAAGAAGAAATTCTTTACTGTGAGGGTGGTGAGGCAGTGGCACAGGTTGCCCAGGGAAGTTGTGGCTGCCCCATCCCTGGAAGTGTTCAAGGCCAAGCTGGATGGGGCTTTGAGCAGCCTGGTCTAGTGGGAGGTGTCCCTGCCCATGGCAGGGGGGTTGGAACTAGGTGATCTTTAAGATCCTTTCCAACCCAAACCATTCTATGATTCTATAGGCAAACCCCTGTTCTATTATGAAGGCGTGTGTAGTTCGGCCTCAAACTGAAACAAATTCAGGCTGTGCCTGATCATCAGGTGTCATCATCTTAGTGTTATGTGTTTCTCACCACATTATTCACCCAGTAACCTGCAGTAATACAAGACCATATAATTAAATCTACTGCTTTGTTGCTGAACTGTCAGGTAATGCATAATTTCTCCCCCTAAGCTCAGTCAAGGCAGATCACTTCTTGCAACCACCAAAGAGGACATGGGGATGGAGAGGAGGTCAGACTGGTGGCAACAGGGTCAGGAGCTTACCTTTGATCTTGAAGGCCATGTTTCTCCCAAGGGCTCTTAGGGTGTAGTTGCAAAGCAGCCTCAGTACCCACGTACAGTCAGTCCCACCATGCCCTCTGCCACTGTCCACCACCATTTGCAGGACCATGCATTCAGGTCATCAAGGGAGCTGATCTCTGTGATAAGAAATCACTCTTTTTTCCCCTCCCCTTTGTTAGTTTCCTCCCCTTAGAGTTAGTTTCCAAACACACGAGCTTCCTGAGGTGGTTCATGATACAACCACATGCGCTCAGTGCTGTGGTGGGGCTGGGCCCACACCACTGTTTAAGAGCACGATACCATGTCAAGGTGATGGACTTAAACTGCTGTGAAACCACTGCCTGAGTGGGGTTTTCCTAAAAGCAGAAGCTTTTTCAAACCTGTTATTAGTGATCATCGAGTATGACAGGGGCTACTGGAAATTGTAATTATAATTTAATAGTATTTCTCTTATACAGCATAGTAAAGGGATGTCAAATCAGTAAATGGCTTACATATAGTCAAAAAGATGATGTTGTGTCTGAGGTCCCAAAACTAATGCTTCCATAACACTTTGAAATGTATCAGGATAATATACAGATTTTAAGTAGCTTATAGTGGTATAAATCTAAATTTTTGCAAGAGAATTTTTAGCCATATTATGAGGAGTAATTTAGCTGTAATACTGCTTTGATGAATTTTATGTTCTATTTTATTCTCTCCATTAAAATCTTTGCAACTCTTTTGAAAGGAGAAACCAGTAAACACCGTATTCTGCAACCCAAAATGATTCCTTGTGGGCTTCCTAAGCCAAAAATAGATAATCCATAGAAACAGAGTGGTTATTCAAATTGGAAAGATATTATGAAAGCGATACATTTGGCATTCAGTAAGCCCCAAAGAGAAGGTTGTGGTGCTACTATAATTTGTCCTATGTTCCAAATGGAAAATGCAGAAATTATAGAACACACTTAAGGCCCTATTTGCAAGTTATGGACTTTCATTTTGAGGGTTATCCTTTGTGCTGCAGTTCTTAAACTTGGCAGGAAAAGCGCATTGGCTAAAAGAGCTCAAAAAACTTTTATAATTGGCACCCTAGAATGGGCATCTTAGTGAGGTTTGGCTGCTTTTGGGCTTGAGCTTAGAAATCCATTTTTGTCCAAATTAAGCCTGGATTCATTTCAGCACCAGAATAATGCTTTACAACACATTCAGTAATAAAGAAGCAGCCCCCTTTAGCGAACAGACATGTACAGATGAAAACAACAGCCTCAGCCTCATGCATTTACTGATAATGTTAATTCTGCAGTCTCCCGTCAGAAGTGCCTCATACCTTCTCAGCTGTGTAGAAAAAAATGAATTTTGTTGCCTTACAGATAAGAAAAAAGTAAGTAAGCCCCGGACAACTATGCTTCTTGTTACTGTAGAGAGGTTTGGAAATATGATTTGGTGCAGCTGTGAAACTGTGCTCCTCCAGCAATCAACCTAACTCCACACTGTCAGATCTCCGTCTTAGGATCACCACCAAGAAAAGCTTCCCAAGGGTCTTGCGCAGACAAATTAGTTGGTAAGATCTTTTCTGCCACTTTTTGGGGTGATTTTACTCAGCTTAGTCTGCCACTGCAGACAAATGCCTGGTTTTCCTCAGCCTGAAGCTAATCCTATCTTTTGTGCCCAAGACTGCTGCCTTCTCAGTAAGTACAAAATGTTGAGGAAGGAAAGGCTCATTTTAATTCCTTAACGGTGGAATTACTGGTGCATGAGACCCGCTGACGGTGTCAGCCCCCAGCATCACTTCTAGAAGGGTGGTAATAGCAGAAAGGAAAGAATGTTCTGGCTCTTCTGTTTTTCGTAGGAATTGCTGAATGTATGCAAAATGTTAACTGATCTAATTATTACATATTTTCCTCATTTAATGACCAGAGTGTGCCAGCATTTTGGCTATTGCACACTCCATGTGGTTATAAAACATTCCATAAGTGGACGTCTATTGAGAAAAAAAGTGTTCTGATGTACAAAAATGCGAACGACAAACCCCTGAAGTAGTGTAGGGTAAAGCATTTTCAGATTTCCCAGTGATTTTATTGTTACATTGGTTGTCATAATAGTATCCTTGCACTACCTTGGCTGGTGTTACAGATTTGTTAACAGAGGTGTAAATAATTGTTTTTGTTGGTATGCATTTAAAATGGGTAATAAAACTGTAATTATAGCTATGGATGCCTGTTCTTACTTAAGTGCTAACTGTAGAGTTTTAACACAGATGCCTCATTAATTCCTGCTCTTGAGTTTTGCATCAACAAGCTCATTTAATGATGTCTCTAAAACATGCACTTTTCTTTCAAACAAAACTGGTTTCGACTTGTAAGAAAGATGTTTCATTAGTTAAATGAACCAAATTTTTTAAAAACTTTTCTTTAACCTTTTACCCTTTTCCTTCCAAACAGGGGAAGTTAGGTCTTAGCACTTTAGGTTCTGGGGAACACGTGAATCTTCCAGAAGCCTGGAGTGAAGCAATTACGCTGTCTCAGCGCAAGTGTGATATTCAAGAAGGTACAATTTTCTTAAATTATATTTCTGTTAATTACTCTGAGCCTTTCTAACTAAGCTGGGAAAGCTAACTTGATTGCTCTCAAGTATGAAATTTGGAATAAAGCCAAGATGAAAAAGGCTTCTATTTCCTACTTGAAGAACAAGACTTTAGAAAAATATACTGACATTATCAATGAAGTGAATGCATTCATTATCAATGAATTTTCTGTTTGAACCTTCTCTTTTTAAGTTTCACTTGTCAAACTCTGAAATCATTTCCATTTAAGCATCTTTCATCTTACACTTGTTTAGGCATCATTTCTTTATAACCTGGCTCAGAAATAACAATGAATATTATTAAAACAGAATGTAATGATCTCAAGCTGAAAAGCGTTGAATAACTTCTGATTTATATGTTTTCTTAATTAGTCTTATTACAAAAAAACACAGAACTTTGATGGATCTTTTAAAATGAAAATGTTAACTATTTTTTGGCTTGGTTTTCCAAGTGATAAATGATTATGTAGTGATTATGTGTATTTGTCTGTCCCCTCAAAAAACTTCTGGGTGCAATGACCTACTGTAAATCAAACTTGATGTTTCATAACATGAAACTGCTATAGTTTTGTGAGAATCGGTAGCTGTCTGGAGACGAGGAACCAGTGCTCTCCAGTGTGCACTGAGGGGGAAGAAGCTGTAGTTCAGAGCCCTATACATTTTAAGAGGCAGGATTCAGCTGTTCAGCCAAGATGAGCATACTAAGTGATCACTCTGCACTTTGTCAGCTCCAAACCAAAACCAGCACGTGCTGACTCTCAATCAGTCCAGGAGGTAGGGATATGAGAAGAAACAGGGAAATACAGTGAGGAAGAAGAAAAGGCAATAGGATGGTGCTGAGTGTACTAAAGGTATAGAGGAAGTGGCTAGGAGGTACAGATATAAATCCAAAAAAAAGGAGGCTGCCTGTGATGCTGTTCATAGAGGAACTCTCAAACGCTCTGAATCATGCTTGGTAAAATCAGATAAGAGGAAAAACAATGCACTCACCTAAAGCATCTTTGCTTACACACAGATCTTTAGGTAGAACAAGATTTATGTAAGTGAAGCTTTATTAAGTAATTTAAAACAGGATTCATATATGCTTTTTTTTTTTTTGGCAGCTGAAGTGCAGGCTAAAAAAAGTGTGATTTAGTCCTGTAGGAAGGAAACAGGAATGATGGATGAATGTGTATGCGATATCTATGATGTACAGTCCACAAGGCTGATGTGTAGGACAAAGCAAAGTCACTAATTTTTTATTTTGTAGGAGAAACAGTGCTCTGTGTTATTTTAGTCTTAGGTGCAGGGGCATTCCCTGGTAAAACAGAACTTAAAAGCGGTCGGTGCTTGGGATGATGGTTTGCCACATTATACCTCATTCAAAAAATACTGATGTTGACAGCTACAAATTTTCATGATGCAAATGCAAAAACTGAGCTGTCAGTTTCACAAAGTGCATCTTATTGTTAGAATATCTGTTAGAATATATGTTGATTTGGAATAAAACCTAAGAATTTTAGAGATTTCTTTTTACTTAGCATTCCACTGCAGTACTGGTAGAAATCTGTGGACGCTTTTATGGTACTGAAAAACAGACTTCTACTTAGGTCTCACATGTCTACTTTTTAAAATCTTTTTGAGGAGGAGAGGAGCTTTATGTTGATAATACATAGGTCATGTTACCTGTCAAGTCAAGGATCTACCCTTTTAAAATTAAATCAGTCCTCAAAACAAACTAAAGAGCAGGTCTTATCACCTGCCTACTAAAATGTATTATAGATATAAAAAATAACAGTAATGCACTATGGTGTCATTGAACCATCAGTTCCTGGTTTAGCCACTTGTTGGCTGAGTGGGAGCTGCATGAATGTCTCAGACTATATGACTATAGAGGAATATGCAATTGTAAAATATTCTTCTCTTCAAGAATCCTCTGAAGCAGAGAAGGCTGATTTGGAGATGCAAGAGCTTGCTTCCATCTTGCAGTGAATAAATTAATATTCCTTTCACTGGCTGTGGAGATGGAAAGCTCTAGAATAATTTTGAAATCAAGGATAAGATTTTTTTCATATTGATATTTTGGAGAGGAAAGGACTATAAGAATTTTACGGATTGTCTCCAAAGAGGTAATACAATTCTCACAAACATAAACTACTGATGCTGACGACTCTACTGTGAGTTTGCACTGTGATTCTAACTTTGAGGGTACAATTTACCTGACCAAGAGTTGAAATTCATATTTAGGCTAAAAGTCTCTCCTAAAAATGTGCTTCTATAAAGTCACAATTCATCTGTCCTGTTTATGCAGTGGGGGAAATCTGGACAACTGTGCTCTCCATAGTGATTCACCTTCATGGTGCCGTGTCAAGGTACCTGTACACATACTTAGCCACTTGAAATACATGTAGGGGACACCTGGTACTCAACATCAGCTAATCTGCTTTACAGATCTATTCATAATGGGCTAAATCCACTTACTAACATAGATATAGCCATATGTAGAGGACTTAGGTGGGGAAGGGACCAAGCAATGCCAAGGGCATAGGACAGAAGGGGACTTAAATGCGGTAGCTAGGAGTACACGAGAAATAAGAGCAGAGCTACCTACTTAAATTTTCTCAGCTCTTTAAGAGCTGAGGGAGGCTAGGAAAAGAAATGGAAGGCCAGAAAATCTGCCAAAGCCCCCCTCACTGACACACCTAAGCATTTAAAAAATGTCCCATCCCTTACAGTAGAAGGAGCCTCTCCCTCCCATTCTAATGATAGGAAGAAGTACGGTATCATTCAAATGACTTACTGGAAGGTCAGAGCCAATCTTGACACATTTCTGCTGTAATACAGGAATTTTCTTGGACCTGACAGTGAAATCTTATCTCTCAACAGGAAATACCAACATCTCTCTGCATTTCCAAGTTCTCTTTCCTGGCTGTCCTCCTTCTTCAGCCCTGAATTGGCCTTTGACCAACCGATGACACACTAGATCGTAGTCCATGTTGTGTTTCCATTCAGCCAGCACTGCGCCACTCATAGCAGCTGCCACTTAGTTGTTCTGTGCTAGAAAATAAGCCTCCCCCACGTTCAGGTAGAGGCAGATAGGAAACTGATGCAATTCAAAATATTTGGCTTTCTCCCCATCTTTCCTAGAATGATGTGGGGACAGGTCAAACATTCTCACATCTGTCGTGAATTCTTCCATTTCTCAGCATCTCAGTCATCAAAGGCAGCTACGTGATGTGTGGGAATTCAACATACCAGTACCCAGTTTTCACGGCTGTATTCTCAGTTTAGGAACTCTCTGGAGCCACATTTCATGAACAGTCCAGTGGTCTATATGTTCCCAACCAAACACTTCTCCTTCTCATTACCCTTCTCACCAGTGGAGCCCTAGGCACTAGAGAGGAGCACGGCTGCAGAGCAGACTTGCTGCTCTGTATTTCCCAAGCCAAGTAATTAGGTCAGCATGGGAAAGTCTTCCATGGAAGTGATTCAGTTTAAAGATTTGCTTGTAGTCTCTAGATGCCTGTCCCTGCCTAGACCATCTCTCAGTGCTCAATATATTGTGTTTCCAGCACAGTGGTCACACTAACCGAAACTCTCAAAGGTGTGTCCAAGTTCTTCACTCCATAGATTCATTTCCCAAGAGCTTGTTATTTCTAGCAATCATTTAAAGAGTAGTGCTGGTCTGCCGTGTCTTCTTGTTTGAGGCAACGTGGCCCCCTCTGCTGGGAGTCAGGGACAAGCAAGGCCTTACAGAGCTGCATTGTACAAACTCAGCCCTGTTGGTGAAATTCCTATTATTAACGCACCCACAACAGTGTCCCAGACTGAAAGTATAAACATCAACTATGAAGGAATTGTTGCTGCCACTGTAGCTCCTTCTGACATTACTATTACCTCTGCCTGTCAGGCAGTAGCAGCAGGGCACACTTGTGAAGCAAAGGAAGGTAAGAGTCTTTTTTTTTTTTCCAAAGGAAAAGCCTTTGCCCACACTATCCCTGAACAAGGGCCTGCCAAGACTGCGTCAAAGTGCCTGGGTTGGTGCCAGGCCTGCCATCTGCTCCATCTCCAGGAGAGGGACTGTCCAAAAGAGGCCAATGAGATAAACAAGGCAGTCCTAAATTCTAGATTGTTTTTTCTCGTTTTCTGTTACAGCTCTATTGACATCCACATCACTTTTTCAGACCATATCAAATCCTTTTGTATTTCCATCAGACTTACCTGTCTGTGCTGTCCGTTGTTAAGAGGATGCTCCTCTCCTGAGTCAGAGCTCCCTGGATTAGGGCAGCAGCATGTGACAGCAATATCTTGCACCTGGTGAGCCTCTATAGCTCCTGTCCTGCCTTTGGTGCCTGTGATGCTGGAAATCTACTCTCTGGGTGTAACTGTGGATTAATCTGCCCCACTCCAGGATCTCCAAGGCAGTTGCTGTTCACCTGGTGACCTTTTTCGCTCATCCTTCTGTGAGGTGGCTGCCTTCCCCCAGCCTTTTGGCCCGCAGAAACAGCCAACGGTGCCTAAAGGTCGTGCACAAGGGTGCCCTGAAGTGTTCTGTCCATGTGCTCTTCCTCTTCTTGCAAGTGGTATACAACAGTGCGTTGCTTGGCAAACATGGAGGCGTGTTTTGGGATGCTGCCCCCAGTCTGTCTTTACTACCTCTATATTAGTCTGTTTCTGCTCACTAGACAGGGCTTTTTCAATTGTCCTGGAACCTGATATGCCTCATGCTAGCCTGGCTGGGTCCACTGCCACATGGAAACTTCCCCTTTCCCCAAATGCTGTCTCCCACCAAACTCTACATAGTCTTTTCTGCATCTCTCTATTTTACTTGTTCTGGAGTTTCCATGAAAGTCCAGTAGATTTCTCTCTTCTATGCTGTTGATGCTTATGCTGTTGCTGACCCAGGCACCACACCAGGTGCATGAACAAGTGTGATCTACAGGTTGCTATCACCTTGAGAGGTGCCTTATTTGAGAGATGCCCAGCTGGTGGGTCCTGACATTACAAAAATTAATAGTTATGTAAAGAGCAAAATGCTTATTGCAGCTGTCAGTAAGGGAGAGTTGAATTATGTCCAGTTTTTGGCCATGGTTTTAAATGCCTAGAATAAGATGGGTGTGCATGGAGAATCTATGCAAAGGAAGCAGTCCAGACCCCAATCTGGACCAGTAGTTGAGTGCAGCTGCCTGCATGAGTGAAGACAGCAAACTTGTTTCTTGGTGGTGGAGGGGGAGTTCAGGTGAGCAGCTCCCAAACAGCAAAACATTTGAATCAGTGTTAGTAATCTACTTTTAGAGAGACAAATTGCACCCTGACTTCCTGTCTCACTTGAGATCTCTAGGTGTTACTGTGCTATAAATAATAATAGCACTTATTTTGACAAGTGAAGGAGGTTGAGAAATTGACTGAGAGAAAGACCGATTCTTTCATCGTATAACATATGGATGATGAAGATGGGGGAGAGGATGTGCTGAACTTGGAAGATTTGTGTGAGGCTGTGGTTCCACTCTTCCTTGCAGGATTTGTGAGATTTCTTTTCCTACACAGAAGTTGGCAGATAAAGCAGATAAAGTAAAGATTACAGCACAATGACAGGCAAATTTGGAGAAATTTGCATAGTAACTGCCTGGCTAAATTTTGCAAGTGTGATCTATAAATCTGTCACTTTCATGAACAGAAGATTCGCACAAATCATTAGCCAAAAACTGAGAAAAGCCATCACTCGTTTTCACAGAAAAAATAGTTGAAAGAACAATTTAACTATCTTTTCAACCATGAAAAGCAATACTACCTTTTCAGCCATAATTTTGTATGGCTGCTTTCACTGACATAGCAGATAAATCAGTACACCTGGTAGAAATTGATGTTACACAAGCTTTTAAAAGATGACATTATCCTCAGAACAGGTTTTGTTATACCTTCTCAACAAACTCTTTGATGTTAATTCAGACAATTTTACATAAAACTCGGTAAAAACTTAACACAAAAAATCAGCAATACCATAATACCAGAACCTCACTTCTGAAACAGACCATTGTTCTACCTGTTCATAATTTAGCTACTATAATATATACTATGTAGGATATCTACTATGAACTCACAAAGCATTCAAGATTTAGCTTAATGAATTCATTTTCCATTTTGTTTCTACAGTAGAAGCCTTAGTGAACCTTTTAATTTCTTTGGATCATCCTCTGATGGATACAGAACAGGTCTCTGCTTTATTTTTCATTGCAGAGTCTATTTTCTTTAAAGCTTGCTGTGATATAGTACAGAAATCACAATTGTATTCAAGAAAACTCAAGTTAGCAAAGGTTATGCGACTTTTAAATTCGCAATTATTTTTCCAGTATATGTTGTACTCATCAATATTGAAAAATGCGTACTGATTTAATGAAAACGATGTAGATATTTTGGATTTCCACCTTCAGAAAGTGAGTAGAATCCAGTCAATTTGCTAAAGTACTTTCCTTTCAGTACTTGAATTTTTTGTTCCTATTTGCTCACATATGTGTTTATTATCTATGGTGCTAAATACTCATATTCCTAGTACCCTGCATGAATACTGGAAAAAAAAATCCTCTTTGACAGATTATTTGGCAGAGCAATATAAAATGCATGCCGCTGTTTGTATGGATTTTATCTTGCCTCTAATGGTGGCATTTCTTGATAAATTGTTTGAACTCTTCATTCTTGCACTTGCACTATCCATTACCAAATACAGAGTGTCAGGATACATTTTGTAAAATTCATCAGCAAGAAAACTGTGCATTCAGAAGAAAGAATGGTGCTGTAGATAGATGCACATCCAAGCACACATGGGATTAATCCAAATTAAAGCCTCCTCCTTTAAAATTTTGGGTAAATATTCCAACCTAATTTAAGACTTTCTTTATGCTTATCTGTCTGTCTTCTCATGAGTCCCAGAATCTTTCTTCTTTCTATTTCCCCTGTTAAATATTTCTCCAGGGGTCTTTTGGCAGATAACCACAATACAGAGAAACAGTATAGTAAGGCTTGTGTTGATAGCTTGTATGAATCCTTAAAAAAAATCACTCTTTTGTTTGTTTGTTTGTTTAATTTAAATAGGGCAAAACATTGATAAGGTGTTGCTGAACTTTCTTTTTTCCTATACCTCTTCATCTTCCTAAAAAGCATTTTGGCTGAAAGCATGCTTATAATTAAAATGGAATTAAGTTTGAGGTATTCTGGGAGGTTTAAGAAAGAGAAGTTCTGCTGTTTTCGATTTGTCCTGAGGAATAAAAAGAGATATTGTCCCCACTCATCTCTGGAAGAACAATTTCCAGGCCTGTCAAGTTTGAAGTTCAGACAATTCTGAGTAATCTGTTTTGAGCAGTAAAATATGGAGAATAAAGTATCTCTCTCTGTATACCTATAGATGCAGAAAGAAGTATTTGTAGTATGTGTCCATGCATACTGAATTAATTTTACTCAAACCTTTAAAAGGATATTCACCTTTCAGCATTGCTTATACATGGAAAATTTCATCTAATAGAAGGTTTTACATGGAAAATGGACAGCTGAAGATAAACTATTCTGCAGTCAAGACAGTAGTCAATGATTTATGCCAGCTGGATTTAAATTAACGGGAAGATGCTTTGAAATTTCCAGAATGCATTGATGCTGAATTCAATGGAAAACTTACTGTTGCAGGAGAAAAGCATGTAAAAGTTCCAGTGGATCATGAAGCTAGTAAGCATTATGGAAAGATAGGTTATTTCCAGGCACGGTGAAGAATCACTTAGTGTTTGGAGTTTTTTGTGGTATATAGATTTTTCCTCATTTTGTGAGCTCTGAAGTTTCTTCCCTATGGAGTTCAGCTCAGGATTGCAAGATCAACACACATTTTAGTACATTTTTCCACTTTCACAGCTTTTAAAAATTCTGTTAGAGGGGCTCATCAGGGCCAACATCTGGTTATTTGATAAATTTTTCTTCCTCCTATGAAAATTGTACTTACAATAAAAAACATCTACCAGACATTCTGCAGGAAGATTTACTTTTTTTTTTTTTCTCTTTTTAGTAGTATGAATAATCCTGCAGGCCAAACTACTTTGGAGCTCTTTAGATATTTCTTTTAAAAAAAACATTATACATGAGGTAGCCTCTTTGAAGTGGAATGAACTCGCATTCTTCTATTTAAGATATGAAAGCAGGAAATTAATCTTTTTTCTGAATTTTTGTGCCAGATGAAGAGCAAGAAAAAGGACAGGAGAGCCCAGTCCTGACCATATATTAAAGCTGGTGAGAGTTTCTGTTGCTGACACGAAGGTGAGCGAAACAGAAAGCTGCAGAATATCTCCCATTACAGGCTTGAACCTACTCTTATGTTAATTGCTGTGAATCTGGAAAGGATGAAGAGTGGGATTATAAAAATAAAGCTTGTGAAAGGCAAGACAAGGCTCGTGGGTTGATCCCATAGTCTGCATGAAACCTGCTGTCAGATTGAGCTGCTTATGCCATTAGCATTTTATCAAAATTTACTCGCATTAAGAAACTTTAATATTTTCATACTTCAGGATTATTGGACGAGCAAAAAATATCAGCCCTTGTGCCTTATGTACATCGACTATTACTATGATAAAAAAATGGTCATTGCACTAGCAATAGTGGGGGGGAAAGAAAACAGAATGAAAGTATCCAAAGCTCAGGAACAGTCAGTCTTGGGACCAGCCTCTCTGTCTTACCCCTGGCTGTTCATTTTGCCTTGCAGTGGTTCTCCAAGATGCTGGATACTGGTTGCTGCCTTACATGGAGCGACTGGAGCGGTGCAGGGGGTGGCTCAGGGCAGCAACGGCAGCTGGTTTCTGCTGTGTGCTTGAATTTATGGCTGCAAACAGCTTCAAGTGGAAAACATAGCCTGTAGGGAAAGAGAGTCAGGTGGGGAGACAAAAGCTCATACTGAAACTCGCTGGAGAGATCCAAGCAATGCAGAGAGGTGTAACAGGAGTGTGGTTGTTACTGAAGAAAAGGAAGGAAGTGCGAAGAGTTTTTTTACTTTATATTTTTGAATGATCCATACTTGTTGCCATTCAAGGATAATAGCCCAGCAAATTAAAAAAGCATCAAAGAGAAATAAAAAAGTTTGCTTAAAATACTTGGTAAGTATTTTATGCTGTTTCGAAATGCATAAGATCTTTTTCTCCCATTCCCGTCTAACTGGAAGTTGATGAATAGGAAGTCAGATACTGTAACTTTTATTACACGAACAAATTCTTTCACTTTGTTTTCCCAGGCTCAGACCTGAGAGTGAAAAAGAAGTCCCAAGGTGTTTATAATAGAAGATATCCATTACTTTCCTAGTTACAGACATAATTCTCTCTGTCACACACATCTATCACAGTAGGCTGCTTGTTCTGCCCCTTGCTCAGGGGTCTGACGTGGACCCCATGTTTTGGTTCCATATACTCCTTCAGCGTCATCTGTATTGTATCTTCACCACATTCAACTGCAACACATTTACAACCTGCTGTTCCAAAAAAGCAATAAGGTTATTTTCTCCAGTTGCTTGAGGGTGTCCAATTATTCTGACATTTAAAATTCTGATTGATTTTCAGAGATTTTCAAACTTGTGTTAAAGATTTCAGTTTCCTTAACCACGGGTATGTAGAGGCAATTAGTTCTCTAGTTCTTTTTGCAGACTTTATGGCTTTTCACACATCTATTAGTTTGATCTGTCAGTTAATGAAGTCACCATCCAAGTCCATGAACCATGAAATGCAGGAGCTGATTCTTCTGCTTCGGAATGGGCACGATTAAAATACACTAGCACTTAACATACTTTCTGTTGAATTTTTTGGGCCCTGGAGCTCCCACTTTGTAGCTTAGTCTGTGTTTCCCAAGGTGGAGGATACCCCCATTTCTCTCACTGGTGTTTTACCAAATCATATTGCTTTTTTTTCCTTTTTTTTTTTTTTTTTTTTTCATGTAAGTATGACTTAGTGAGTTGTGGCACTTTAAGATATACTGATTTTTTTAACAAAAAACTTTGTGGATATTTATTTTTCTCTTCTTTCTTTCTCCCTTCCTCCAAAAAGTTCCAATATTTATTAATGAGAACTGAGGACTCACAGTAGAATAATAAATTTATTCATAATTGCACCATATATGTAAACTTTAACTAGATTTGGGGCTTTCCTACTCTAATTTATAGGTGTTATTTACATACCTCAGTTGGTTTGATGTATAAGCAAAAAGCTTGTGTTTTTTTTCCATTTTTGGGTTTGATTAGCTGTTTGGTAAGCTGAATTTTTAATGCTTCTTATTTTCAACCTTTCTGGTCATCCAAAATCTTCCTAAGAACATGTATCGAAGCTTTACACAGAATTGAAAGGTAAACCACTGTACATTATCAGGACAACCAACACGTCTTCCTGAAAGTACTTTTGACTTAAACAGGAATCACAACTAACAAAGGAAAGCAGTCAACACTTAACACATGTTAAACTAAATGCAATAGAAAGGAAAACACAGAAGTGTGGCTGAAAAATGGAAAAAATCAAAACTACTTCATGTCTCTGAATTATTAGCTTGAAAGACACTGTAATGTAAGTAGGAAAAGCGAATATTTTTAAAAGTTTGATCAAATTTAGTTTCTGCTTGCAATGTGGTTAATGTTAATTACTTGTTAAGCCATTTGTGAAAGTGTTCTTACACATCACCACGTATTCCAGGTAATGAGAGAACACCATTATAAATGGGGGAAAAAATGACATTGCAGTATCCTTAAGGTTCTCCTAGCTTTAGAAATGGCATATAGACTAATCCTCCAAGGTGTTAAATACGTCATTCAGGGGACTGAACAACTTGGACTACACTAGAAACAGGAATGAAGTTGTTTCTGGTTTCAGCTCCAATGTATTTATTAAACTTGTATTTCTGATACAGACGCCTGGTAGCAGGTGTTCGCGTGATATTTCATAGCCTCCATCCTTTGTGTACGCTGCATGCAGTGCATCAGTAGGCTGCTGCTGTGGCAAGACTGCAGAGGCATTGCAGTCTTGCTACTATCGTTGGTTGTCATGGCCACAAGTAATACACAGTACAAGGCACAAAGATTCGCACAATTTTTAAAAATTATACCACTTTTTCCCTGATGTGTGGGTTTTGGGTTTTTTTTGTGTGTCTGATTGTTTCTGGGTTTTGTTTTTTTTTTTTTTTTTTTTTTTTTTTTTAACCAAGCTTTATGCATGATTATAGAAAGCACGTACACCAATAACAATACCTTTGCAACTTCCCGTGTTGCTTAAGGAATGCCGGTACTTGCATTTATATACAACCTCCAATGACTAATTGTGCAAATAGTTACATTTCTTTTATCCATTTGCTATTGGCATGTGTGTATTAGACTCTCAAAGATCTCCTATGCATGCAAGCAGATTCAAGAGACTTGTGAATTACTGTATTTCTTTAGTGCCAAACATCATTAATGACAGGAATGAAGCTATGCTTTCAGTAGCAGCATCTGTATATTACTGCTGAATGTGGAATTTTAAAGTCATATCAGAAATTTTAAAAAATTAAGAATACCTTTAGCTGGTGAAAATTGAGTTAGTTAGCAATTAAGAGTTATCCAAAATACATGCACTCATTAAATGACTGCCATGAAGGGAGATTTTTTAATTGTGATTTGTGGTTAATAGAGGGTTTCATAGGCAACAGTTAGTCTTTGTTTAATAGAAATCTAGCCATAAAGGCAGATGGGCTGTATGTAGATCGCAGGTTGCATAAACTGTGCTATCGATCATATGTGTAATATTTTATTATACCACAAGAGGTCACACAATATTTATAAATCTATGCAGTGGAAAAATTGATAATAGTTCTATCTGCAAAACAGTAAAGTTAAATCTCATGCACGAAGAAAAAGGCAAATTATAAAACAACAACAAGATAATTTTTTTTCCTGTTAAAGCACTCTCAGCCTGTGTGGTCTGCTATGAGCCATATCCAAATATCCTCTCAGTTGTACGTTTCATGCTGAAGGCAGGGGAAGCCATATGCTCTGCCGTGGTACCTTCTGAATCATTATCAGTATATGATGTAACCTTGGAAGAAGGACAAGATCAGACTCTCCTTGGCATGGTGGGTAACATAATCAGATGATATACGATGCATCGGGTGGGATTACGGTGATCAAATAAGCATGCTTGGCAGCTCAGTGAAAAGTATTAAAGCTGAGTTTAGCTGTAGAAATTGCTGCCAGTTCAGCAAAATGATAGACACAAAAAAGGTTTTAATTTTGCAGAGATTGCAGCCTTTATTTGTGAAACAGGATCATTTCATAAAGATACCACCCAGAATTTTCGACAGAAGTCTCAGCGTGATACAGTAATGCAATTCCTGGTATCTTGTGTGGCAGTAATACCTCTCTGCGATTCCCGTTTGCTCTCACTAACTCTGCTGCAAGCAGAGGCCGGTGAGGCAAAGCATGGAAGAGATGTGGTGGGTGGAAGAAGCTGGGGAATTAGTGCAGCGTCACCCCGTGGCATGGCAGGATTGGAACAGCCTTGCTGCCGGGGGAAATACCATGAGGAATACAGTTGTGGGAGGAAGTATGGAGAAGCTGGTTCTTTAGTGTCTGCCCTAAGGGCACGTGCGACCTCGTACAGGTAAGGATGCGAGCATACTGCTTGGTGGCCATGCTTCTCAGCTTCTCCCAGTGCTAATCCTCCCTTCTGGAGGGATGATACATCACATCATGTGAAGGTTATTTCTGAGTAATTTTTCTACTTCCCAAGCTTTATCTGCAGTAGGGTAATGATAAGACCATAATTATTTGACACACAATAGCCTATCATTTATATCATTAAAAACTGCCTAATTATATGCCTAGCTTACAGGCTATTATAACTTCAATAGCATCCCTTGGGCAAACAAGTCTTCATTCACTCAGGTAAACATGTAATTGAAGGAATAACACCAGGCAGGAACTGACCAGTATAATTTTGGCTTTCTCTCAGAGTTTAAATACAAAGGCTGTTTATTGCATTAATAATTTTTAGTACTTGTATTTTTTCTCTTAGGAACTCACAAAGCTTCTCAACAAAAAGCAAGTGTATTTATTTCTATTTTACAGACAGAAAAACAGAACTAAAAGCTTAAACTGTCATGAGGAATGAACAGCCCCAAAAGAAAAAACCTATTTCAAACATATAGCCTGAAATAGCTTACCAAGCTTTTTTTTTAAGTGCAGTCCTCTGTATCTTAAGGAAGGTCACACAGAGCTAACCTCAAACATCCTCGCTTTTATATAGTTGGTTATGTTAACTTTCGCTTAAGTTTGTGGCTTTTGTAGAGCTGCATAAGCTGTATATATTGGTCTGTTTTTATTTTTCAAGTGAGCATAGGAGAGGGCCAATAATTAAATATGGTTTTCTGATTCATTTTCTGAAGTGCCTTCTCAGGACTGCAGACTCCTAGGCATTTATTTCTTACAGCAGAAGGATGATCTTTTCTGTAAGTACCTGGTATTCAGGAAATGTTAATTTTGTTGTATGAACTCTCTTTGTCACCTTGAACAAGTTATTTAATAACTTTACACTTCCATTTCCCACAGAGAAAAGACATGTAATACTCCTATGGTGGCTGGAGGAAGGAGGAAAATTGGTAAATATACAAAAGAACAAACAGCCACAATGACTCCACTCTAAAGGCAATTTATTCCAAAACGTAGTAAAAAAAAAAAAAAAAAAGAAGGGAAGAGAGAATTAAATTCCTGAGGAGGAGGATTGTTTTTTAGAGCAAAGCAAGGGGTTGAAACAGATGGGAAGAGGGAGAATGTGCCACATCCTACAAGCCGTATGTCAGGGCAAGGCTATAGATGGAGACTGTGAATATTCCTCACTGCAGAGAGCTTGCAAGACCAAACAGAACAATTTAAACTTAATCCCCCACTTCATCTCACGTATTCAATGCAAGGAGGGAAGGGCATCTGTAAAACAATCAGTAGTACTTAAATTTTCAGGCAAACGTTGCGCTTTGTTTTAAATAGTTGTCAAGCAATGGAGATAGATACTTTCATGGGAGTAACTGAGGTGTGTGAATAGGAGGCTGCGTGAAGTGTTTGTGGAAGGCTTTTGTGTTAGGAAGGGAGGTACAGCATAAACAAATTGCACAATGAGGAAAAGAGTTCACTTTTTGCATGGGAAACACAATAAAGCCTGTCGTTCCAGAACAGATGGGAATAAAGAGGATTGAAGCAACTTTTTGTGTCTGTGCTCTACCCTGATTCAGGGACTAAAGTCAACCAGAAGTAGGGTGATGGGTTACCCTGCGCCAGCAGCACGGCCTGTGGCTGGTCCAGCGGTGCCCGCTCTGCGGTGCGCCAGCTGCTGTGGGAGCTCCCAGATGTGCTGGGAGGAGTCACAGCTGGCTCAGCCGACACCCGAGGGCTTTCTGGCATGTCTTTGCTCCACCAGCAACAGCCTGGAAGCAGACACCTTTCACCTCCTTTGTGACTAAATCCAACATACGAAAAGGTTGCAAGCAGAAGTGGTAAAATCGTACCTAATTAGATTAATTCACTCTGAGCAATTTTCCCCAGTGAGTATGGAGACAAAAGAACAGCGAATGCTCTCATAACAGTGGCTTCTATTCATTAATGAGCATGTCTTGAGTACTTGGATCATTACAGAAAGAAAACAAGGAAGAAATGAGTGGTCTGACACCAGCACCTTCCTGACGTCCTCTGAAATCCTCCTTTCAGTCACAGAAAGTGCAGGGAATGTCTAGCACGCTGAAGTGATAGTACATTCCCAACCTTTATTGAGACATGTAACCATTTTTAAAAACAAAAAAACATCAGTACCTGGCACTGCAGGAATTTCCTCTGAAATCCAGATGTGTCTAAGGTTTTTGAATGTAACCAGTTCTCCAGACACTGTTGCTAATAAATTATAGACGATACACACCTACACTTTTCAAGAGCAAATTACAGCAACTTCTTCTCTGCCTATTTTTATTTTCCTTATTTCAAGCTCTACTGTTCTTTGTCATAGTTATGAATCCCTAAGTAAAAGTAACAAAGCTGAGTAGAATTTAGAATATTAGACAAGATCAGGACAGGCAGATAAAGCTTATCATAGAGGGGAATCAATTAATAAAGCTTTATTTTTATAATATTTAGAAGCACGCTGCACAAAATATTATGTCTCATGGTTTATCAGATTGAGGAGTAGGGTCTTTTGGCATCCAAGAATGAGTGACTGTTGAATTGCCCCCGGTAATTAAAAAAAACCTCCAACCCAGATTCAGTTCTCTGAATTTGCTGAGTCCCTGATTCATGAATACAGCCACTCAGGAGGCTTAATACAACCCGTCAGCTGCATGAACTTAAGTGCCTGCAAAGTGAGGAGCAGTAGAGTTGATGAGGCTGTTTTGCCGTTTGCATGAACCTTATGCTCCTAAGCTCTGCTGTGGAGTTATTTAGAATACGAAGTTCAAGGTGGTTGACTTTTCCTATGAACAGACTCATCTGGCAGCACAGGAGCTCTTTAAGGACAAGAGCCTAGAAGTACCGGTGGTAAGTTGCCTTATTTGCCCATGCAGAGTGACGGCAAATGTACAGCCATTTTGAACTATTTTAGTTCAAAGACATTTTCATGGTAAGGAGGAATTGGACATTCTGAGGTTGTAATAATTGATGATAGTTTTCTGTAGAGCATTCAGTCACATGTTTCAGGGCTAGAACTAATTTTCAACTCTTTGAGAGAAGGATGAGCCCAAAAAGCTGATGGAAAATATTCATGTCTCCCATCAAAGGGCTCCAGCACACCCCAAGGACTGAATGATAAGTATAGTGAGAAGCAACACACTAGGCTAGCAGGACTTTTTGAGCCCAGTGTGGGAGATCATCTAACAGATACCAATAACCTTACAGTGAGGGTAGTTACACAACACCACAGACGTGCACCTAATTAATTTTTAAATGCAGTTTTTCTCTGATTGATAAAGTCAAACCCTTTTGAAGGTGCTTGGAACTTTGAATTCAGACCTGTAAATCCTCAGGCACTTATGAGTTTTGTTTGACACCATTTATTTAGTTTATTTATCTTCCTCCATTTAGTGCAGTCCCTGTGATGTTAGCACACCTCTTAGCTGCTGCAGATCCTTTGGAGAATAAGTGGTAAAAAAATTCTGACACAAGAAATAATAATGCTGGCACTTGAATTTCATTGCTGTAAATAAAAGTGCTTTGGGCTGTATTCTACAGTCTCATAAATGCAGTCTCACAGGTACATGTTTACCATAGAGGAGAGCTCTGCATGAGCACAGGGATGTGAGAATGGAGATCTGATTCCAGATGCTGAGGCTCAAGTCATCTTGACAGGCGGCCAATCTACCGTACTGATGCTTAACTGCACTATGTCACTGTGTGAAAACAGCAGCGGCACTTGTACTGCACTTAACAGTTAAGAATTGGTAACAGCCCTTAACCAACCCTGTCTTAAAACTTTATTTCCATTAAGTTCATATCTGTGTAAAGCAAGATCTCATACTGGGTAGACTAGTAACACATACTCTATAAAAAAGACTTGTCTGTAGGAAGATAAAACTTCATGCTAGACAAAGCAGGAAGAAAACAATCCTGAAGAAACAGAGTGGGTAGGCTTTTTTGAGACACAGTCTGAAAGACGTCACATTCATTTGCAATATTTTGTTGAAAAACAAAACACTATGTACGTTTAGAATGCTACACTGATTAAAAGTCAAATATAAAGACTAACTAAAGAAAAATGATCTTATGAATGAGTTTAATTTCCATTTCTATTTTTTTTTTATTTTTTAAGTTTCCTTTGAATCATAACACATCAGTGTCACAGGAAAGGTCTGAGACTGAACACTTTCTCTGGCATAGCCTTGTTATTTGGGTTTCTGTGTGCAACAAATCTCCTCAACTGCATAAAGCATCTTCTGCTCTATAAGGAAGAACTCCACCACACAAACTGCTAAGGATTGTTCACCAACTTGACACGAACTTCTGTGTTTAAATGTTAATCACAGTTATGTATCCTCTGAAAAAGATTTTTAATCTCAGCAACAACAGCAGATGCACTGCAAGTAATTTGTATGCTTTCAGTATATCAGTAAATTGCTCTTACCTCTTTTTTGTTTGAAGCACATGCACATCTGATCTCAGTTTGTTTTTATTAAATTAAATTTGTTATTGATAGGAACTTTGTCCCTGCATTTTAAGTTAACTTTATTTTCTGAGTACTTAAACAGCAGAAATGAAATGTACTGTTCTTCAGGGAAATTCATTAAGTTTCAATTTTTTCATATTCGGTACTTGTGAACTAAACCAAAAACTAATCTAGAATGATTAAAATTAATTTTTCATTGGAATGTTTTCCTGTATGCTTTCTATTAATTTAATCATCAAACACATAACTCAAGCTTTAAATCTGTGTTGTTCAACAGAGTTACTGTATGAAGAAAATATTTAAAGCAATTAAAAAACTCTACAGAACAAATATTACGTACATATTCCTTTATAAGACCATCTGTTTACAGAAAGATAGAAGATACTGACTTCACAACTAATTTCAGGCATCCCAACAACCAGGGTTGTTGATTTACAACATTTTGATTTAACTGTGAAAGCTCTAGCAAAACACGTCCCTGGAAAGAGGGAATTTCACTCAAAAGTTGATTTTACTTCATTTTGTTTCCTTTATTTTGTCTGACAGAAATAATTCAGTCTACAAGCAAAGGATAGATCCAAAAGATATATCTTGTTACACTGAGACACAGATTTTGGAAGATATACCTGTCTTTCTCTTTTCCATTCCCTTTTTCCTCCTTAAATATTGTAACTTTTATCCACATCATTCTTCTATTTCTGTTCCTATGGAAACAAAGCCACATATAAAGTCTGGGCTTTCAGTGGTAGTGGATTTTCTAGGCCATTTCCAGAAGAGAAAGGGGACATGCTTTTTTCCAACAGTGTCAAATGGTCCAAATAAGTTTCTCATTCTCAGGGATGGGTGCAGAAGGGTCAATAGTGATTCCAAAAGCCCTGCACCAGGAAGGAGTATGGTGTCGTGAAGCTATACATCATGCTCCATGTGTGGCATGTACCTCTTACAGCTTCAGCTGTGTCAATGCTCCGTTGATCTGAAATGTGACAGCACAAAATGATGCCATCTTGAAACCAAGCAGAAAGGTGAGAACATGGCGCTCTGATGTGAAGTTCTCACCACAAGGGCAGCTGCATGTCAGTGGGATTGCTTGGCTACAGGTCTTGCTGTCTTCCAGCCCGAAATTCAGAGACAGAGCATGACTGTCTGCCCATATGAAGGTGTGCCCAAACCTTCTCCATCCAGGTATTTCTAGCACTTCAGCGTCTCATATCACCACGTTTTGTACTCCACAGCAATAATTGGATTCTTTTTCTGTCGCACATACGAATGGCATGCACTGCAATGTATATAAAGTAATGCTTTGTTTTTACTTTGGAATTGAGTTACTCTGTGATTTAGTAACTAAAATCTTCCCAAGTCCCAGTGACGTCCAACGTTCCGTGCAGTAGTACTGCTTAGGTCAACTAACCTGAACATAGAACTCCTTTCTCAATTTACGTCCTTTAGACTCACTGACAACCTTGGCAAGGTCCAGGGAAAAAAACACAAGGCAGACCAAGGTTCTGCCTTAGCTTCTTTTATCCCATCAGGCCTGGGCCAACAACTGTCTTCTTTGAGCAATTTTAGATTCAGAAGAAACTCTGTCATCCTGCTTTGACCTACATCAGGGATGACCCAGCCTACACATCATCAGACGAAAACTGCTATAAACACCTTCATATGCTTTGGCTGCACAAACCCTCTGCCGCTAAAGAACATCTGCTACCTCTGTAGAATTTTTTGCATCTTTTTATTGCTAGGTTTGGCAAACATAATGCATATAATGGATTAGGGCACTATGTTACATGCCAGAAAATTGTGTAAGAATTGTCTAAAAATAGCGATAGCCAAAGATGTATAGTGTCTGCCCTATTATTAGTTTTTAGCACTTCAGTACTAGTTGACATTTGTATCTCAAGCTATAATTGATGACTTCTGTAAAGCTAATAATTAAAAGAAGTCATATTCACTGCTTCTGAAATGGAGCCTGATAGATATTTAATCAGGTCTTGTACATGACCTCTGAAGGGTAAATTTATCCTCCCAAATCTTCCCTGCCACTAATTTATATTATTTATTGTTTGTGTATGTTAGTGACAGTTGCATATTAAGCATTGTTCCAGCTTTGAAAGAAAGGTGCTCTGAGGAATATATATGGACTCTGTGGAGCTCAGTGTCCAAAAAGAGACAAATTGCTAGGGCAAAATGAATAACCAGTAGGAATTTAAAAAATATGTATGTACGTGTGTGTGTATACATGAGTCAGCTAGTTCAGTGAAAATTGCAGAACATTGTAACGGATTTTGTTTAAATAAGTGAAAAATGGTTTAGAAATATAATTTTTCTACTCCTGAGTAAGGTTGTTTTTCATTTTTGGTGTTATTGCCTTTAGTATTCATTCAGTCCTTAGGGAAAATTGTTGTATCTGAGCTGCTGCATTTTCATGTGTGCAAGTAATGAGTTAGCTTGAATTTGCTGCTGGAGTTAGATTTGTTTTTAATGTGATGTTTAACATGAACAGATCTCCAGTTCTAATTGCATTTTTTAAAGTTTTAAAAATTACAATAAATTAATTCGGAATTTGAAGAAACACAAAATAGGAAAACCTCCTGGATTTTTGTCCATTAACTTCATATTAGAAGACACTTCTTAAAAGAGTAATCATAGAACAGGGCAATTTTGTTCCCTACCCATGATGTCACATGGTGTCTGTGCACTTAGTAGCACTTACCGAACTTCCATTTGCATCTGGTAGCATTAAAATCCAAAGAGCTGACATTTCCAAGGCATGTCTATAATGACATGGGCTTTCCACGTACAGTTAATAAATACATAAACTGAATTGCCTTTCTTTTTTCTCAGTTGCTTGTGCTTCTTGTCTCCTGTGACTACGCCTTCTCCATGTCTGGATAGAACTTTTCCTCCTGGTGCTTGTACTGCTGTTAGTAATGTTATTCTGAGCCGCAATGGTTGTCCCTTTCCTGACTACAGTTGTGACTATTCTTTATTCTCTCCTGGTTGCCACAAACCTTTGATGGCAACCTGTTCCTGCCTTTTGGCTTGGACATGTGATAAGGAAGAAAAGAGAAAAAAAAGTATGATGGTGCTCATTATGTTCTGTTTTGATTATCCACTGCTTTATATCATGCAGGCCAAATAGCAATCTCCAAAATCTCCTTTAAAATGTGTCTTGAATGATGCTTTTTAGAACATGGGTCTGACAAACCTAGCCCACAATAACTGTGTGTAGATCTCTGTCCTAGCTTGATGGTTATTTTAGCAGAGGATCTTACTAAATCTTCTACTGACCACCAAATAAATTTCAGCCCAGATCCACCCAAGGATATCGGGCATCCGGTTAAATATGAATCAGCCAAGCCGGCAGCCAGGCAGATAGATGTTTGTATTTAGTAGCCCAAGAACAGATTTCCTCCGTTAGAATAAAATGGCATGAACTGTAAGTTGGTCTGTTGGTGTGGTGTACAAACTACTTCAAAATGGGATGCAAACACCACCAGAATACTTGGACATTCTCTGTCTGCCTCCAGGTCCAAAGATATCTCCACCTGTCCCAACAGTCATGGAGCCCAAGTAAGATGAATTTGGAGGCTCCATCTACACAGAAAAAGGTCTTAATAATCTACAGTAGTATCCCTGAGCTCTAACAGTTAATTATTTATTATTAAAGCAAAGCACAGTAAGTAGGGTGGGTAACATATGACTTCACAGAAACTGTCTTTTTAGCACCCTGTGGTATATTTTCTATTCCTGTAACATATCTAAAGAGAACTTTGATAAATTAGGACTTTTCCATGGCAGAGGTTTTGTCAGACTTTCACACTGAACCCAATAAATGTCCATAAAAACTTAGCACACTTTCAGTTTCTCTGTAGGCTTTGATATTAACTGACTCCAACAAATGTCAGCATTTCCTGAATCTAATTGGTTTTTGCAAACGAGGATACTAATTACCTCTTAATAACCAGTAGGTTTTATATTTTAAAAATAAATTATTATTTTATTTAGCATTAAAGTTTTCCTTTTTTTCTTCTGTTCTAAAATATCTAGGTTGGATTCAGCAGTAGGTTTGTTGGCCCTTGGAGAGGTGGCCAAAATAAACTTGTACTGCCTGAAGATGTTAATAGATCTAGTGAGAGATTTTATTTCCACCTCGGTGTGTCTTCAGAAGCAGGTAAAAGCAGTGCCAATTCAGATGTAGGAGGAGATGTGTTTGTTAGAAATTCTAAATTGAACAGAAGCAGAGCATTTATTTCCTTTGATCTGTAAAATCAAAGGTCACGCTGACCTTAGTGCTTTGAGATGGTAGGTAGAATAAACAGCCTAGTTATTACAATAGATTGAACATCTGGAAAATAATTCTGTATTACAAAAAAGAGGAATGACAATGGTTATTTCCTCTACTAAGTTAGTTGCTCCAGTTACTTTGGGGAGTTAACATGAATAAACGTGACCTTAGATTTTAGTACACTATTCAGATCCCAATACATAATGAAAAAGGCCAATGGCATCTTGGGCTCCATTAGGAGGAGTTTTGCCAACAGGTCAAGGAAGGTGATCCTTATCCTCTATTCAGAACAGGTGAGGTCACACCTGGAGCACTGTGTCCAGTGTTCTGCTCCCCCATAGAAGACAGACATGGAGAGACAGTTGGACTGAAGGCTTCAACAAAGAGCATGAAGATGTAAAGGCATTGGAACAGCTGTCCTAGGAGGAAAGGCTGAGTGAGCTGGGACTGTTCAGCCTGGAAAATAGAAGGCTCAGGGGGGAGCTTATCAATGCATATAAATGCCTCAAGGGAATGTGCAAAGAGGACAGAGCTAGACTTTTTTCAGTGGTGCCCAGTGACAGGACCAGAGGCAATGGGCACAGACTGAAACACAGGAAGTTCCTACTGAGCATCAGGAAACACTTTTTCACTGTGAGGGGGACCAAGCACTGGCGCAGGTTGCCCAGGGTGGTGGTGGCATCTCCCTCCTTGAAGATATTAAAAAGCTCTCTGGATGCGGTTCTGGGCAACTGGCTCTATATTACCCTGCAGGGGCATGGTGGGTTGGACCGAATGACCTCCAGTGGTCCCTTCCAGAATCGTTCTGTCATTCTGTACTTCTCTCAACAATATAGTCAGTATTTTAGACAGCTGAGACAAAAATTCTTTTGTGGAAGCCTTAATAATGTAATAGATTTTCTAAATGTTTGATCAAAGCTTCATATTCCTGCTAACAGGAAGGGAAATCCGCAAAAAAATCTGTTTTCCTGACCTTGGGAAATAGGTTGTGTATACATATATGTACTCCAAGCTCTTTGTTTAAGTGTTATTACCTCAGAGCTACAAAAAATGGATTTCTTTGGATTCTGTGACTGTACGAAATCACAAAAGCATCCTGGAGAACTAAGAGGAGCAAGTTTTTTTTAGCTTTTGGAGTATCACCATCCAACTGACTATAAGCACCAAAACCTAAAACCCATTTCTGCCAGTTTTACACATAAGGTAACGTTATAAAGCAGAGTGAGAAGAAACCCAGCAACAGGAAACAGACTTGGTATTTAACTTCCATTTTCCAGAGCATTTGGAGAGACTTTTGTACAAAACTCCACAAATACTGGTTCTTCTATTTAGTATTTTCTCATTAAAACTTCTGAACAATACCATTTGCTTTTTAATGGCAATTCTATAGCCCATTTTGTATTTTCAGATTTAATTCTGGATAAGAGTACTTTCCAAGCCACAGGTTGGATGATTTTTTTTTTTGCAACTTGTAATACAAGAAACATTTGAAACACAGAAAAATGATGGAAGTGATGCACTCAATTATTTTTTTGAAATGGGAGAATAATACTGATCATGTGAAGTTAGTTATTTTTCGTATTGCTGAGAGTGCCATTTGCCAGCAGTGACAGTTTTTGACACAGTTAAGAAAAAGCAGTTAAAGAGTATATTGATTTTTTTTTTAATTAACCATTTTAAGATTGAAATTATCTGGCTGTTCTTTTAAACTATAATTTCAGCATGGCAGTCAAAGAAATTGAAGCATACCAGCAGCAAGCATAGGGTCGGTTACATACATATTGATTTTCCATTTCCCAAGTAACAGTCACCTTATTCCAAAAATAGTAGAAGTGGTTTTCAAGGACATGTTTGGTTGCTTGAGAAGAAAGCTCTTACTCCATGAGTTACTCTGCTTAGTTCAGTTGCTGAAGGAACTTCAGAAGCAAGTGTGGACACATAAGGGCCTTCTCCAACATCTAATGAAGCCAGTGAAAAGAATTCATCAGTTCAATGGATTACAGAACCACATGCAAATATTTAGTACCATTTCAGCACACATCCAATTTATGATGTCTGCTTTGCCTCAGTAAATGCAGAAACATTTAAATGCTTCAAGAACTAGGAAGAAAAAGGGAGCAGAATGTATGGAGAGCCATGAATAATTTTTTTATTACGAGGTACAGGAGTTATACTGCAGTTGTTCATTACTTAAACCAAAGATCAGCAACCTGATTACTGCAACCTATTGACATACTTCTTACTTTTAATTTTAGTCATCACATTTTGATTCAAAATTTTATTAACCCAGGGATTATCTGCATTCCTATGGTGTACAATCTATTTGTATGAATAATGTTAATTTACAGGTGTGGAAAAGTGAACTGTAATTGCCCTGTAATGATAATTTAAGGGCACTGTAATTGCAGTAAGCTCATACATTGCAGGCCAGAATTAAGTGAATAATAGGTGAAAATCAGAAAAATAAAAATCCTTTTCTGCCTAACTTACTTATTTTGTGCAAGTTAACCTCTTTCAAATTTTAACTGATCTACATTGAAAGAATAAGACTAGAATGAAAGATTAAGACTAAAGGTCTTAATCACAGAATCACAGAATGGTAGGGGTTGGAAGGAAACTTTGGAGATCATCTAGTCCAACCCCCCTGCCAAAGCAGGGTCACCTAGAGCCGGTTGCACAAGACCGCATCCGGGTGGGTTTTGAATATCTCCAGAGAAGGAGACTCCACAGCCTTTCTGGGCAGCCTGTTCCAGTGCTCTTTCACCCCCAAAGTAAAGAAGTTTTTCCTCATGTTGAGGTGGAATTTCCTGTGTTCTAGTTTGTGCCTATTGCCCCCTGTCCTGTCGCTGGGCACTACTGAAAAGAGTCTGGCCTTATCCTCCTGACACCCACCCTTTAGATATTTATAAGCATTGATAAGATCCCTTCTCAGTCTTCTCTTCTCCGGGCTAAACAGACACAGGTTTCTCAGCCTTTCCTCATAAGAGAAGTGCTCCAGTCCCTTGATCATCTTTGTAACCCTCTGCTGTACCCTCTCCAGCAGTTCCCTGTCCTCTTGAACTGGAGGGCCCAGAACTGGACACAGTACTCCAGATGTGGCCTCACTAGGGCAGAGTAGAGGGGAGGACAACTTCCCTCAACCTGCTGGCCACACTCTTTTTAATGCACCCCAGGAGACCATTCTCCTTCTAGGCAACAAGGGCACATTGGCTCACAGCCATCCTGTTGTTTACCAGGACTCCCAGGTCTCTTTCCACCAAGCTGCTCTCCAGCAGGTCAGCCCCAACCTGTACCGGTGCATGGGGTTATTCCTCCCCAGGTGCAGCACCCTACACTTGCCCTTGTTGAATTTCATTAGATTCCCCTCCGTCCAACTCTCCAGCCTGTCCAGGTCCCTCTGTATGGTGGCACAGCCTTCTGGTGTGTCAGCCATTCCTCCCAGTTTTGTATCACCAGCAAAGTTGCTGAGGGTACACTTTGTCCTCTCATCCAGGTTGTTGACGGAAATGAATGAATTCTAACTAGGAGCGTCTGTATTTTAAATATTTGTTAGTGGAAAGAATCTAGATATATAAACTTTAAAAACATACAAGTCCCTGAAACATGCATAAAAATTCCTGCTTATTTTGCAAAGATTATGTATACTGGCAAATAGAGACCTGTCAGGGTACAAGAAAAAGCATTTTAAAGGGATATCCCTTCCATACACATGGCTCAAGAACGTTATGTGTGGTGCTAATATACATTATTTTAAGCCACTTACTCCACACCCTTAAAAAGCTCTTCTTGGTGTTGGATCTCTATGTCCCTTCAAATTTAAGCCTGCTTTTTTTGTTTTAAATCTAGTACACATTGAGAACAATCAACTTCCCTCTTCCAGACTCAACAACCCCAGCTCCTTCATTCTTTACTTGGAAGGCATCTGGTTTAGGTCTCTGACCATTTTTATTTCTGAAAGCTTACCATTGTTAAGTAGGCTGGACAGACAATGTCCCATGTTGTATCTGTTTACTGATTTGTACATGTGTCTTCGGATGATATTTGACTGTTTTGCAATGATATGATGATGTTGACTCAAGCAAAACAGGTTACTGTTAGTAAATAATAGTTATTTTCTGCAAAACTCATTGCTTGGCAGTGCAGCTGATTATTTCTACCTGCTTCACACAAGCTGCTTCCTATTTCTCTTAGATGTCAAGGTCATTCTGTATTCTTGTCTTGTAAAAGACACACATTCCTGTCTTGGTACCACCTGAAAATGTAGCAAACCTCTTCTCCATCAGCCAAATCACTAATGGAAATACTGAGTAGCGTCAGACTCAGGACAGGATCTGTAACATGTCACTTGAAACATAACTCCACTCTGAGTCTTTGAGGAGTGAATCAACTCTAATTGCAATTGTACCTACTGAATATTGTATTGTAATTCTTGTTACTCATCCATTTGTATCTCGCTGTTTTTCCAGCTGTTCACTCTTTTTTTCTCCTCCTAAGAATTGTGAGGTCCTTCATTATGTCATACAAGTTGCCTTCTGTCTTTTTATTCTTGACTGACTCATGGTTACTGTCAGAATCAAACCTAGAGCCGCCCCTACCATATTCTGATAAAGTTGTGCTGTGTTTGTACAGTGTCTGGCACACTAAGAAGGGCCCATGGATGCTATAAAATACCAATATTCTGCTATTGATGCAAAGTTTTAAGATATGCTCCTCCAACAGAACATGATAAGCTATTTTTAACCCTTTTCAAAATTATCTGCATAACTTCAGCTAGCATAGGTTAATCCAAAATCTTAGGAGTCCTTATTTATTTCCTCTAAGGCTCTTTCTGTGAGGGGCTTCAAGAATCCTCCTTTTCTTTTGTCTGTCAGATATTCTTTAGGGAAACAAAAGAAAAGCTATTATTAACCTTACCATCTCTCTAATGGTTCTATTTCTCCTAAGTTGCTTCCCACACAGCAACGTCAGTGACATCTGTCATAAAGGAACATATGTGTTGTTCCTTTTGGAACCTTATTTCTAAAAAGGTGCTCTAACTCTGCTTGTCAGGCTTAAGAAAACATTATAAAAGTCAACTTCATAACAGCATACTTAGCCTGGATGTGTACATTTGCTTTTATTTCTTTTTAAGAAAGAAAAATATCATTACAAATAGAGGCTGCCAAAAGGGGAAGGCAAGAAAAAATAAAAAGATCTTTCTTCCTCCAATGCCATAGTATTATTTTGTGGTCTGTTGTCACAAGTCTTTCATTCTGCTTCCCTGTGTGTTTTTTTCCAAACTGCATCGCACTGCTAAGATCGAGGAAACAGCCCAACTGAATGAAATTCGGAGGTGCAAACAACCACAGTAAAGGCGCTGGAGATCACTTGGGCTGGTAAACAGTTCAACAAAAACAAAAGGGAGAACTGAGAGGTCTAAGTGTGATTATTTGTAAATTATAGCAAAACCCCAGCTAGCTTGTGGATATTTCTGGAATATTCTGACTGAGGTACAGAAAATGAAGGGCATAGGTGCAATGAATCCATTGTTATGAATCCCAGGTTGAAGCACGAATGGAGAGAAGTGAACAAACAGCTTAAACAGCTTCAAATTTCTGCAGTCTCCAAAAATTCTAGTAAAACAAAACCGAAGGTAAAATATATGTTTCTAAAAATTATAACATCCTGAGAAGAGGTGATGAGAAAATATTAAACTGTTTTAACTCGTTATAACATTAAAGTACCGAAGACTTCACACGTACAGTTTTGCTATAGCAATTCATTAAGTTGCCTCCCACCATCTGAGCTGTAGTAAATGAGCGCATGCATGCTCCTGGCCTGCCCATTTGTGAGAAGATGCCATGGAGTTCAGATGTGAAAGAAAAGCGCATGCGGTCAGTTTACACCTGCTGTGATGAGTGACAACACAGTAAGACAGTCAGAACAAGGAAACCTACATACAATAAGAGATTTCAGAATTTTAAAAGCAGAATCATGTCCCCTTCACACCATTTGAGTGGAAAATGTTACTTTTTGACACTAATAAATCGTGAATGAGGACGAACTGTCCCAGGCTGCTTATCCTGAAACAGGCACGTGGTCATATTCAAACAGGAACTTGTTCAAATGCAAAGAGAAGGACGTTTTTGTCATAGATCTGTAGCAACTTTTGTGAGGATAAAAACAGCAAGGTTAGAAATGATGTCACTAAAGATTTTAAGCTTTTTCCCTGAACTAGAATAGATTACAAACATTTGTTTGTATACCACAGTGTAAGAAGAGCTCGTAGAGTACCTAGCACACTATTGGTGTTGCTATGCGTTAGGATATACTTCAGAAATATCTGTGAGGTTTTTCTGCAATTAACAAATAATGAAGCAAACTGACTGGCCCATCCATACACCAGGCTCCATCAAGCCTTGGTCCCGGTAACTCATGATGCTGAGGGCTCTCAAGGCATCCTTCCACACCAGGCCTCATGGAAAAAAAAACTCAGTTTCACAACAAAGTTGCAGAAGTTTCCGGACAGGGAACGTGCGCAGCCCTAGGTGTGTACCAGGACTGGGTGAAAACACACTGTGAAGGTGTGTCTGTCAGTGGCCGTGTGAGAAGGACCCTAGCTAGTTTGTGGAAAGGAAAGATATGTGGGAAAGCCTGGCCTTTTGAAAACATGACTACTTCAGAAGTGTACATCCTCATTTTAGAGAAAGATCTTCCTCAGCCTTCTTTTGGTTAAAGTGCTTCAAGGAAAACAGAAAGAGCGATTAATACCTACACATTGCCAGAAGATTTATTTTCCAAAAAGTTACATTCATAAAGGCACCCTACTTGTAATGGTGATGCTTTTGGGCATTTGTCTAGTGTTGAGTCAGAGAATAATGGCACTGGTTGAATCCCAATTGCTTTTGTGTTTTTCATTGTCTTTCAAACTAACAACTATCTTTAGACTCCCCCTTAGCTAGTCACATTTGATAGGAACAGTCAGAAATTTTATGCTTACTATACAATTCTTATACACCATATCTGTATGTATATACATATTGCACAGGCACAATATATTTATCACATACCACGGGCTAAGACACTGGGCCTGTCAAACTCTCCAACATGGGATGCAGTGTTACAACCTTGCTGAAAAGCCTGGACCTAACTTTTTTTTTAACTAGTATGGAAGAATACGATCTACATTTCAAGACCCTTTCGTAGCGCACAAAATAGCTAAGGAGGACAGGTCTGCCATCCATCATCAGTTTTTCATTAAACATAGTAATTGCAGGACTCTAGTGGATTAAACCCTAGCCCAAGAGATCATTCTCTGAATGTACACCTGAATTACTGTAGAGGAATTTTTCGAAAGATAAAATCTCACTATTAAAGGAAAGTGCAACACACAACAAAATGTCACATCGATATCTGAATGTTAAAAAAACTGTTAATACCACTTTCTGTGTTACATATTTGTCCATTTTTTCATCCTTCAAGAAAAACTAACATGGAGTAATAATGATGATAAAAGCAATGCTTTTGTTTTTAACCTTTGAAACACTACATGGGGTTATATTCAAAAGTTCAGTCACTTCGGTTTTTCTTTTCTTTTGCAGAACAGATTGATATTCCTCCTAAATCAGTTTTTGGTTTAGGATTTACAGCACAGATATTCCTTTTTTTGGAAACAAAACAGGTCTCAAAACAAGGTTTTATTTTAATCAGTGAATTTAATTCATTATAAAGCTGTGAATTACATGGTTATCACAGAATATAGCTCCACAGGTGGTGATACACCCCCCCCCCCCAATTAATTTAATACTCTTTTTAATCTCCACTGCAGTAAGAATAAAAATAGAACAAAACCATATATACTGATGGTCACTAGTGAAAACTAGTATGTCCAGCTATACATTTGAGGAACATACTAACATTATCAATCAATAGAGGTACATACCTTTCCTACCTACAAGAATGGTAGCCCAAGGGAAGAGATTCAATAAAATATTTGTGTAGAAAAGTCGTAGTATACCTGCCAGAAGTTAGGGTGACATATACTATTTGGGTGAAGAAGCTAAAAAATTCCTTTCCATCTCACAATACAAACAAGAAGGTGTAGAGAAGGTAGAGGACCTATTGGCATTGTAACTTTATCTGAAGGAAAACAGAGCATGAGATCAGTTCTTGAGAGCTTTGGAAAGCTCTAGAAATGCTTGGCTAAAGCTAAATAAGTACACATACAGAGATTATTTCTGATTGAAATAACAACTGTAATTGAAAATGAACTTACAGAATAGACAGATACAATCCAGTAAAGTCATTGCCAGTATAACTGTTCCTGTTTTCTATGCTCCTATTTCATCGTCTGGGCCATAAAAACTTGCATGCGGGATAGAAGGTAAAGAATTTTGCTTGAAAAGCAACAGTTTCAGCAATGTTTTTGTTTAAGTTTGAGTGTTAGCTTTATTTTCTTCATGAAATGTAATGTTGGGGTATTTTTATTGAACCCCTTGAGGTGAATTAAACATGTGTTTGTGCTTAAATATAAAGAGATTTAATGAGCTATGCATTGGGTGGAGTCCTACCACCGTAAGTTGTTCTGTCAGGAGTCTGCAAGGATGCACCGTGAGCTGATTCCTTACATGCACTTGGACCAGCACCCATCATGAGAGCATCAGCAATGGGGTGCCTCAGCCTGGGGTTTGGTTCACCTCCCAGCACCACTCTCACCACCCTGTTTACCAAAACTGGCCCCAGAGCACTTGTATTCCACCATTGTTTCAAGATACGGTTTTCAAATTTTTAACTTCTAATGCTATTTATACAACAGCACTTCCTCTCTTTCATACAATGCACAATTGCCAGAACAGTGAGTTAGACCACGATATATTTGGTGTTATGTAGGGTGCTATACAGAATATGGAAAATCAAAGTGCTTTTACAGAGAACTTTTATTGTGAAAGGACAAATGGGTAATAAAGCAGTGTACTTAATTAATGAAGTACAGAATACAGTGGGTTAATTTCATTATTTAGTGAAACTTTACATGGTAGAATGTCAATTGCAAGGCTTCTGGTTAAATAAACTAGTCACTTTTTTCAAACCTGGATACATAAAATTACGCTTTCATTTCTGACAAGTTATTCTAAAGGCCTGGGTAGGACATAAGTGTTATGCTAGGAGCTTTTCTGTGGTTCATTTAATCATCAGCAATTTACATATGGCAACACAGTAAATTACTTACTGAAGAGAGGTAAAAATTCCTATGTAATTCATATGTAAGTCATATGCCTACTGACTCTGTAGTGCCTTCCTTCTTCTACCATTCCACTCCTCTCATGCAATTTAAGTAAAAATGTAACTGCAATACTTTGAATGAGGGTAACATGCATAAAAAACTTAATTCAATGTGAAATTAGCTCTGGGGACCATTCATGAAGGCAGAGAGAGTCAACTGCCATTTTTTTCCCAGGTTCCACCCTATATATAAGGAGAAGTCAGAATTCGCAGGACTACAGCCAAGGCAGTTCTTTTCATTTTCAGAAATGTCAATGTGCAGAAGAATGTTTCTCATTTAAAACTGGCTTGATTTGGGAATTGTTTTGGCTCTCATATTTGAACTATACCCATATGAAGAAGTTATAAACTGAAATTAGCCTTTAAATTCCTAGGTTTGAAGCATATTAAATTAGTGGTGACTTACCCACCACAGGAAAGCAAATGGAAAACTCAAAATATTATTTCAAGCCTCTTGGATAACTAATTATTTTCCTGTCTTACTCTTATCTTTCTTTTTGTTTTCCTTTTTTTTTCTTTTTTTTTTTTTTCCCTAGTTGAGCACTCCTGATACTAAGCTTTTTATATCTTTGCCAGGATATCACTTGCTGAGCTGTGAGGGGCATATTTCCTTTCAATATATTTAGAATACCATTTTTGATAGCTGCCCCTAGGTCACCGACAGGAGAATAAAACAGTGCCATGTGATGCTGTGGGGAACCTGGATGAGTAGTTCTGGAACAGTCAAGTTTCCAAGCAAATGTCTAGATATGGTTATTAAACTGCAGTCCACATTTTTATGACAATCCAACATATTGCCATCTGTCTTTATAAACAGATTAGGGGGGGATGAATTAGCTGTGTGACATTTGAGCGTGATAAGTTCTCTTCACAAATATTCTTCAAGAAGCCCGTAGCTGAGTTTAAATCAACAAGAGAAGAGCCATATGGCTCTCTTATTAAATCATCAATGGCTTTTAAAAGAAATTGTGACTTGCTGGAACATAGTTGACTGAACGTTTTTATGATTTGCAATCACTCTAGTAGATTTTAAAGCAAATCACATTCAGATTTATGGCTTTTCTGTCATGCTTCTAATATATTGCTGTTCATTGAGAAAAGATTTAGAGTATGCAAAGAGAAACAGTTTGTGTGAAATGAATTTGGGTTTTTTTTTAAAGTGAAAAACAGTATACTGATAATCTTCATGAAGATTTTAAACTTTGTAAAGCTATTGTATTTAATTATACTGTATTAATATGTACAGTGACACAAACTCAATTTTACATATCTTTCTTGTAAGGCATAGATACAGTCGGCTGTATTTCCCGTTCTCTCAAATCAACGTGATCTTTCCAAACCAAGAAAACAGATCTTTTCTGTGTTCATAACAGGATATAAGCAAATTCCCAGAAAACACAGGTTGCAGTTAGCAAAACAGCAAAAGAAATGCATGGAGATTCAGTATCCTCATCAGACTTGTAATGCTTGTCACTTCAGTAAGCCAACTGCAGTGCCACCCTTCCTCCTCTGCTGGTCATCCCTCCCTACCCTGCCTCCCAGCAGCAACTTTGAAAGATGCATCTTGTCCAGTCTTTATGTTTGGCTGAAACCTCCCTCCTCAGTTTAAGAGAAGCCTTAAGTAGGACCATCAGTTCCCATGCATTTTGAGATTGAGCATTAAGTTTCCTTCCTGGAACTTGAAACCTTCACAGAGTTGATCCAAACTCTTAATAGACGTTGTATCTCCTGATCTTTGTTCAACTCCCTCCTCAGATTCTGTACTGCATCTCCAGTCTGTTCCCTCATGAAGTACAACACTGTGGGCGGACAGGCTTCTTTGCAGTTCCTGCCATCTGGAAAGAACTTCTCCTGCCTCTCTTCTGCATTTCATCAGTATTACCTCCACTTAGAAAAAACACAAACAACCTTTTTCTAAATACATTTATTGTCCTTTCTGTTGCCAAAATGTCTTTATTTTTCTTAGCAGCTATTTTTGCTATTACTTTTGATATGATAATAGCTTATTGAAGGCTATAAGGTATCTTGCAGCATATTTTCTATGTATAATTCACTAGGAACAGGACTGGATTGTGTACAAATCATGTCATATATTGCTCATTCTTATGCTTTGTGTGTTACCCAGTTCTCAACTAAATAATCTTCCAACGATTGTTTTGTGATCCCTACCTATGATTAGCCATCAGTCTGTAATTCTTTTCTCTGTCTTCTGTTTGCCCCTCTCTTGTTTGTGCATTTAGTTCAGAATATCATGACTGAAGGAACAAATTAACTGCAACTGTTTATACTTCTATTTTCTTTTTCTTTAATATCCAAATCTGTAGTCATAGGTATGGTTTTAAAGGTCTTCAGTAAAAACTAGTTAAGATCTTACTAGTCTTGTATTGTGTCTTTTATATTTTTTTTTAAGTAGATCAGTCATCTTAAACCCATTCTTTAATATCCAAATCTGTAGTCATAGGTATGGTTTTAAAGGTCTTCAGTAAAAACTAGTTAAGATCTTACTAGTCTTGTATTGTGTCTTTTATATTTTTTTTTAAGTAGATCAGTCATCTTAAACCCATTACATATTTTGCTTAAAAGTTCTGGGCCAAATTCTACTCGTGTGATCCCGGTAACATATAATGCTATCAAAATCTTGGTGATTATGTTCATAGTTCTGCATGTTAGCTTTAAATTTTTTTTAGATTGTCCGTCAAGACACACATGTTCATAAACAGTTGGGTAACTGAGCTGTTTCTCAGAAACTGATAGCTTTCAGTGGGAAGAAAATACTCTTGTCTTATTTAGAGCACTCCGAATACAAGTACATATACAATACTGCTCAATCCTAAAATGATTAAATTAAGAAAACCAGAAACAGTGTCTGTGAGAGCTAGTCAGAATGATTCAGTAATACTGTTTACACACGTAAGTGTTTTTTATTATAATTTAATTTTTCTTTTGCATAGATAGACTATTTTGCTGGGCTGATGTGCAAAAGATTACATATGGAAATTTTATTTCCACTAGCTCTAAGCTAGGCATGTTTTATATTTAAATAGGGTGTGTGCTTTCCAAGTTCCTCTAAATTTGAACAAGAACCAATAACTTCCTCAGTTTGTATCTTGAATTCTGAATATTTCATATGCAAACACCAGAAAATCCTCTAGGCCCTTTGTTTAAGTCAAACATGATTACACAGTGGCCTCCACTAATAGCTGTCTAATCCAGCCATCCAGAAAGATGCTGTGTTCCCTCTTGTGAATCATTAAGTCAGCCGTAGTCAGGATGCTTTCAATAGCAGTTGACGATGCGGAGCATCTTTCAGAAGATGTTTTAGCTTTAGAAGACACTTCAGGCTCAAGCTATTACATGTTCATATGCAAAATATTCTCTCTACCCGTTTGAAGGGAACCTTAAAAAAGCCCACTAGTTACTGTTTTGCAAGGAAACATGAGAAGATGTTTAAAGATGACCGCTACTTTTTTAATGCTTTTGATATACAGAGTGCTCTTCCAATTCACCTGACTTCCCTCTCTGTTTCAAACAAAAGAGGGGAATTGCTGTTTTATTCCATAACAGCTGAAGAACTGTTAACTGAGATAATTTCAAAAGAAATCTTTTTGTGAGCTTAGAAACTGGAATGGAGACTCATTTCCATTAACAACGGGCATAAGTATCACCTAACCTCCCTCTGAGCCTTTCCTCCTCTGTTCCACACATACATAACAGAGTTTTCTTGGACAAACTCATTTTTGAAAGCTTATGCCAACAAACTCCTCGAACTGAGAGATTTGATTCTTCTGTTTCAAAATTAAATATCCCCTGTAGGAGGTCTCAAATCACTAAGCCAAATTTTTTTGCAGCTCTGCCCACAAAGATCTGAAAGCACATTTTGCTGGTGTTGTAGAAAAAATCTTTCATTTAATGAAAGGTTTCTATTTCTTTGTTGCTTCCTGAAATATATTCAGCTGATTGATAGCAGAATTGTTGCATGTTTCATACAGCAAAATGTAATTATTTGCAGGTGAGGAGCTATTCTGGGCTATTCACTATGGACTAGTTTACAGTTTAGCTATGATCTGCAATGAACTCAGCGGGGATGTGAGTTGAGAAGGATTATGGCACGCAGTATGCAAAGTCTTACAGGAAGAGAAGCATGGGGAAAAGGATGGCAGAGTCCTCTGTGCTGTAATAATGGCTGAGGTACACTCATGGCTGAGGAGATCGCCCCTTTGATATGCTGATTGCAGCTCAGCTATTGAAATTTATTCTTTTTTAATAAAAAATGCAGGTAGTTTCAGTTCAAGGAATATCCTCAGAGTCATGACTAGCAAGGACACTGGTTAGTGGTATACATGCCATTAGCCTCTTTTGATTCTTGTTAAAACGTAAAGATATTGTATTTAAAGATTGGTGTAAAATGGTGATAAAATAGGTGACCTATTTTATATTTGTTTTGTAGGAGAGACTACTCTGGATTTTAAACCCCCAAAGAATTTAGCTGCATTTTTAACAGTGGACTGTGTTATAAAAAGATAACACTAAATTAATGAAGAGTTTGTCTCATGTGCTTACTTTCAAGAAATTAACTGCTGGTATCTTTACGTTCTGCCGGTATTCCTAATGGCAGGTGGGAGACAGGAGTAAAAACGCTGTTATGCAAATTGCTGCTCAGAGAGAAAATTCTCACATACAAAGTGTTTCCTAAGGTCCGACCTAGGTGCCCTGGAAATCAACACTGAAACTCCACTGGCTGCAGCACCGTGGGACTTTCCCGCAGTGTTATTTGGGAAGTCCGTTCTAATCAGAGCACCTTTGTGCTGGCAAGAGTACAGGCCCACAGGAAGATAAATATGTGTATGTATATATGTACCTGTATGGGACATGGGGTTTATACATGAAAGCACTTGCTACAGGATTCTAGGATGTACCAGGTCCTTGGAAAAGGGTGTTGTGCTTCATAGCACATTAAATTCTTAAGGTTTAGCCAAGTATGGGATAAGTCATTAATCATTTATCTAGGTACTGGGAACCATTTGGTCACGCCCAGGGGTTATTAACATCTTTTAAGTGGCTCAGTTTGCTGGGAAGAAGGGCTAAGGCCTTTCCTTCTTAGATAAATGAATAATAAATGAGCACAGGGACAATTTTTCTTCTAAATGATCCAAAGATTGGTCTGCATTGCAAACATCCTCCTGTCCTGGTCTTCCTTCTGCAAGTACGGTTCAAAGTTACAAGTTTTGGGGAAAACCAGCTAACAATCTCTGTAACACCTGCCACTTTCATATGAGGTAAAAGGAAAGTCTGAGCCAACCAAATTAGGTAATCTCCCTTTCTGCTGACACGTTCTAGGAACTTTGCAAATATATTGCCTGTTTTGGGTATTTAAACTTATGGTTTATACTAATAACAACTTGAGGATGACTAAAAACTGCATCATTCCCTCTCACAAGCTGGCCATCTCCTGTTCAGTTCTTTCGGGGATATTTGCAGGCATGCCCTTATTTAGCTACCGTTACAGTTTAGGGGATACTAATGTAGGAGTAAGTGATGAAGAAGCATTTTCCAGTAACCTGTGTTAACCAGTAAGACTACCTGGTATGTGTGAGTAAGATTATGGGAGGCATGTAACACTGCATAATTCAAAACAGATGCTAACCTAGCAAGCTTTTAGAAAAACCTGTGCTCTACAGCCTTTGGGAAATTTCCCAGGCCTTCACTATACTTATGCCCTTAACGCCTAACAGCTAACCTAATCCTTAACACATAACCTAAATCTTTCTGAAATTTAAAATCATTATTTCTTATCATATCCACCATAAGGCAGGTAGAACAATTTCTTCCCTGTTTGTCCTTAGATTAAAGAACTGCAGTTTATTAAAGACTTTCTGACACAGTCTATTTTCAGTATCTCTGGTAATTCTTTCCACTTTTCATGAAGTATTTTCCAATTGCCCAATTTTTCTTTAACTGTAGTTGCTTAAGTCTGGACACAACGCTCTAACCAGGCTTTACTGGCACTAAGTAAAGGACAAGAATAATTTCATACGGCCTTTCACAACGGAAGTTAAGACAGAAATAAGCCTTGTATGCTGTCTTATAGATGGGGAGCAGAGGCCCACAGGAATCAATGATGTGGCTGGAGCAAGGCACAAAAGAAAATTTCGTGAAAATCAGGAAATAAACACAGGCTCTTGAGTCCCAATTAAATGCTGAAATCACAGACCCTTCTTCTTCTCAAAGATTAAGCAGTAAATGAAGGCTGAAAAATACTATAAAAATAAATGTTTAAAAAGGAAATTCTTGATATTAAAACTGAGTTGACTGAAAGATGAGTCCCACGTCTGTGGTAACCTTTGTCAACCCACAGTTGGGATTTGTTCTTCAGTGGATTAAAAAAAATAGTTTCTAAGCTTCTTTACGAAAATGGAATTGTACAAGGGAACTCTGTATGTCTGTCATATTTTATAGTTTCATGGTTAGGCTACTGACCTAAAATGTCAGCTTAACTCTCTGCCTCAAAGTTTTTAATTCTGGAAAATTTCAAATTAAGCAGAGCAAGGATTTGACCTCGGGTCTACCATGTCACAGGCCAGCTATAAAGAAAGCCCCCTCAAAAAACATTTAACATGAACTAATATATTTCAGCTTAAGGTAACAGCCTATTTCACCAAAATTTATGTCACAATCAGCTAAAATCGTGAACAGAAACTATAATAGTATGTTAAAGGAAAAGGCAGAGGTCTGTATGGGTAGAATCCATGGAGCTACATGGATTATCTGAGAATTAATATGGGATTAAAAAAACCCAAATTTATCTTTATGTGGAATTAAGCACACCTTTATTGTTTGTTTGCTTTTCCTCTACTGGTGTCTCCATCACTTCACAGAGAAGTTAAGGGAACATTGCAACGCTGGGTAACTGAGTGCAATAGGTGTAATTTTAAGGTCCTCTTTTTTCAGGTATGGGGAGCAGCAAAACATGGACTGGCTGGTGCTAAAAAGTCATATCTCTCTCTTAAAAGATGCCTTTGAATAGCTCCAAAGAGGGAAACTCCAGTACCTGCCTGGGCAGCCTGTGTTAGTGCTTGGCCGCCCTCACAGTGAAAAAGTGTTTGCTGGTGTTCAGATGGAGCCTCCTCTGTTTGTGCAGTTCATGCTCATTGCATCTTTCCATGTCACTTGGTACCACTGAAAAGAACCTGGAGCCATCTCCTCTACACTCTCCCCTCAGGTATTTGCACACATCGGTGAGCCTCCTCTTCTCCAGGCTGAATGGTTGCAGCTCTCTCAGCCTTTCCTCATAGGAGAGATGCTCCAATCCCTTAATCATCTTTGCAGCCCTTCATTGGACTCTGCAGTATGTCCATGTTTCTCTCATACTGGGGAGTCCAGAGCTAGACACAGCACTCATGGAATTTCAAATCTCTTTCTGTGTTACAGAGGCTTGGATTCAGTCAAGTATGGGAAATGATGCAATGCTCAAAATTCCTGTATCACCAACATTTTCAGCCAAACAATTTTTCTCTTACACATGGGGTGAAAAACAGTACTATACAAGTTACTGTATGTCTTTGTCCACTTGAATTAGCTGTTTTGATTCAATCAGGTAAGGAAATTGGGAATCAAATTAGGTGTAGAGGAGGCAAAAGCTTCCATAAATGCCTCTATGAAAACACTGCACATAACTTAATGGGAACAGATTATGACCAAAGGAGATGTATTTGGGTATCTATCACAGCATAATAATAATTGAACAGAAAAATACATATGTAGTGATAACTGAAGGCTACAGCCAGATAACTTTCTCCCTCTTTCCACAAAAGGAAAAAAAGAAGAAAAGTATCTCTAGAACTTATATACCTAACTTTTTTACTATTTTTCATTTTTTAAAATATGCTTTAAATGGCATGAATATTTAAGTAAAATGGGGAGAGTTATAGTTAAGGAAAACAAATCTGCTGAAAGCAGTACAAGTAGAGAAGATATATTCTGTCTTAAATGCACTGCTCATTCCTATTACCTTAGGAAATTAGATAAGAAAATCTGATCTATTTAACCAAGATGGAAATAGTACAGCGAGATTCTGAATTCAACTTGTTGATAGCCTAGAAAAAAGAAGAAATGTATCTTCCATTTGACAGGTGTTCTTAGATACTTGCCTTTGTCCAACAGAGCTACAAGATACAACTTACTTTGCCCTTCAAAAAGGAGTACATACAGTGACTGGGAGAACTGTAAACAAAAAGAAGAAATCCTCCCCAGCTACTCTGACCCTCCAGATCATTCCCGGCAGCCTATAGCCTGTAATAGGAGACTGAGGAACTTATAAAAGAACAAGGGAAGCACAGCATAGTCTTTCTCCTCATATATCCTTCTCTCTTATGGCAGTCACAGGCTTAAGGACCTCTTGATCAGGCATCCAGATGATGGTGTTTAATGGAGCTTTCCTCTATAAATTTTTCTAATCTATTTCTGAGCCCATCTACACCACTGACCTCCACAACACTCAACAGCACTAAGTTCCATAATTTATGCATTAAGTGATAAAGTATTTCCACTGAGTGTTTTAAACTTCATGATTGATTGGGTGACCCTTAGCTCTTGTATTATAAGAAATAGTGAATAATCACTTCTTATTCACCTTCTCCAAACTATTCAAGATTTTATAGACCCGAGTCATATATCTTGTTGCCTCCTACCCAGGTTGAAGTCTCCTAGCCCAACGTGTCCCCTCATACAAATGCCATTCCATGAATCCGCTGATCTGTTTTGGCCTTTTTTTTTTTTGTATACTTTTTAGTTTTATCATAACTTTCTGATTCTGAAATAAGCGTTACCAGAGTGATATTAAGTATTCAGGATGTAGGCACATCATATATTTAACGTATCATAGTGATGCTTTCCACTTTCTTCTCTGTTCTTTTCCTAATAATTCCTATTTTATTTCTTGACTGCTGCTTGGCAGAACATTTCCAGAGAAATGTCCCCAGAGACAGAAAATTCTTTTCCAGAATGGTAATAGCTAATTTAGAAGAAGAAGAACAGGCAGCAAATGCCCAGGCTAGGGCTCTTTGAACACTGGTAGGTGATAGTATTTCATGACTAGTAAGCAGCCCAGAATAATGAGTCTAATGACTGGGTTTAAGGCATAATCAAGAACCTTTTCACATGCATTTCAACACCCAAGAGATTGTACTTGAAGACGCACAGTGTCACCATAGGCTCTAAGGAGCAATGAGCAAGCCGTACACACCCCACCTTTCCCCAGATGCCCACGGAGGGCACCATGGACTCCTTCTGCTGTGGGGGCATTTCCTCTGAATCTTGGTTTATGTCCACAGTGCTGTGAGCAGGAACAAAAGCTGAAGATAGTGTTTTACTCTTCCTGAAGCTTATCAGGCTATAAGCCAGTCACTGGTCTCAGGTATATGCTAGGTCAAAGCTAAAGACATGACTTCAAATGCTTCCTAAAGATGAGTAATGAACACTTCCACACATTTAAGTCAGACCTGGAATAAACGGATGCTTTTCTCACTGAAATGTGTCTGCATACAGTAGGTTAAATTTTTCCCTGTGGCAATTAGTTTCCCTTGGAATAATACTTTCAAGTTCTGCAAGGAATTACAATGAGATTTTGGTTAAAATCTTTGAAAGAATAAAATTTTTCACAAATAACACTTACCTAGAGGCAGAATATAAATGTATCTTCTCAATCAAGTGGATTGATAAATATTTTTCTTCAGGCTTGCAGCAAAATAATGAAAAATTGAACTACTAAAAGAAGGGGCTTCCTATTCCCAATCAACTATGCTGCTCAGAGCTGTGACCAGTCTACAGACCTGTCAAACAGATTGTGGCGGATGCACCTTTGGCACCCTGTGAAAAGTGGAAAAAAATTTGTAACATCATTGTTATTAAGACTGCCACCATAAGCTTCTCCAAATAGGCTCGTCAGATACATTACACAGAGGTGCAAGAAGAGGGTAAAGATGGAGCAAGTAGTGGATCAACTCATATTACAGAAAGGCATCTCTCTAGTTATACAATAGCAATTCTTTCTGTCCCTAGAGACCTACCACACTTTATGTGTTTCTAAAAATCTTATCCACAACTCCCATACTCTAGAATTATCCCATCAGAATAGTTTTTCTATTGAAAACGCATTTTCTGTAAAAATCTTAACAATATGCAGGCATATTTTGAACCTGCAAAAATCGTTCAATTTGCCATTTAGAAAACAAAAATAAAAACAAAAACATGATTATGATTTATTTCAAAAACAATTAGAATGAATCATTAAAAAAAAAGGAAATAAATGGTTGGGGTTTAGTTCAATAAAGCAATACACAACATTTTCCTTGTCACATTTCCTCATGGAAGCTGTAGCTCAGACTATTTTTCTTTTCTTTTTCTTGTAAGTCTTGGTTTTATCTCCTATCACACAGGAAGGGCTGTATTTAATTCCTCTGATGTGTTGTAATGCTTAGTGAATTGGGACACAGGGCCCAGCCAGGAAGATTAGCCTGTAGGAGAAGATGGGAATATTAGGGTCCCAAAATTACACGGTGCCTTTGGCTAGATCTCTGAATTACGACATAGAAATGATTTGCAATCCCAGCTCTACTTGCTTGCTGTGTGACATCTTGGGAAATTCGTATCACTCTCCTATGCTTAAAAGGCAGTGCAAATACAGTGGAAATCTGAAAGAATCAAGTCAGAGGAGCCACTGACTACTGCTTTTAAAATTCTGACTTTTAATGTGTTATAAAAAATTAGTGTATTACTATTAGCTCAAAATCTTAAACAGTACTGAACTAGGAGACAGATCATTTTGGGATGTTACGTACTATGAAAGTGAGAACTAGACTATCCAGCCTGCCTACAGACTGGTACGGGCAACTGTGGGTATGTATTATACCTGCTGAGCTCCATGCTTACTGCTGCAGATTAGTGCCTCTTTTGCTTCATGTATGTGTTAGCTGTGCATTTAGAAGGACCGTATTTCCCTATATTTTATCCTGAATTTGCGTTTTTCTACATGTCCTTAAATATTAGTAAAGTCACTTTTCATTAAAATGCCGGTAGCTTCTGACACGCAGAAAGTCACTGTCATAGTAGAGCTCAAAAAGGGCAAAGCCTGCAGGTTTTGCTACCGACAGAGTAAAATGATTTGGAATTCAGAAAAAAACACTCTGTATTCAGAGAAGCAATATCAGACTTCCGTGAATACCTTGTTTCAGTTCTGAAAGATGATGGAGATTGTTCCCTCCCTGTGTTATACATGTCAAGTGTAACAAGTGTACTATTTCTGTTTGTTTGAGAATACAATGAGAATATTTCTGAGAACAGGAGAGTTTTCAAACCCCAGCCAAGTAAGACTTATGTAATTTTTTTAGACACACAGAAAGGGACTGGCTGTGTTTACCTCTGCCTTCTTTTGGACCTGCAGAAAGTTCTCTGTATGGGAGAGAAATGTTTCAAATATATCGGCTGGAGGCAGGCGGAATTTACGTGCACAGCTATCCCCAGCAGAATCTTACATTGTCCTGCCACGTGTCACAGAAGAGATCGGTCCTTCACACCCTAAATTGCTAACTTAGTCAATAGAATGTAACAGAGAAGAAGCCTTCGGACATTCTGGGGCATTGCATTAAGATATTGATTCCGGAAACACCTTATTTCTGCAGTGTTTGCTAGCTATCCACCCTCATCTGAAAGAAATTTGGATTAAGTTAGGACCTAAAAATTTGATCCCACAATGCAAATGTGAGAACATGGTTGTAAAGACATTTAAGACAGGCTTGTAGGGAGATACTCTTTGTTTCTACCTACCACTACTCACAATGGTACCGAAAGGTTTTTCTCTCTGGGTGTTTTTGACGTGGCAAAATGCTGACTGAAAGCTGGGTACAGCTCCTACAGGGGCATTGGATTCTTCACATCACTTTAACTTTACCTTCATTGAAAGTTATTTTTTCTCTAGTTCATAGTCCATTCACTATAAGATTTCTTGATCCATTACATAGTTTTGATACTTCACTCACTGGATTATTGTCTGTTCCCCTCCTAGTTCTGAAGTCATTAATGGTGTTGAAATGACTAGCTGGAGACAGCTTGTAGGCAGTAAACAGAAGATGTAACAAACATCCCAGTGCTTTCTGAAGTATAGAAAAACTACCTTTTGTGAAATAAGCACTTCTTTCAGCTTACAAGAGTAATTTTCAAACCTTAGCATGACAGCCTTTTTTCATATCCTGAAATGCCGTGAAAACATTCAGGCATATAAATGGAATTAATGCATTCATTTCATTATATCTTGACTGAAGCTACTCCCAAGGATGATAAAGCACTTTGGAGTCATGTTGGGTTTGGCGTGACTGGCTCCCAAGGCTATCTTTGAAAGATATTGTGACTGCTGTGGAGCGTCAATGGACCTGTAAATGTACCATCCCTTTGATGGCCTGTGGATTTCTGACAACCTGAACATATCCCTTTTAGGCTACTGTCCACACCATTTTCTATGAAGAGGAAAATGTTCACGAATATCATTTCTTTCTCCATAAGCTAATATAGAGCAGGAATCCCACGTCTGGGTCTCATGAAATTCAAAGAAATAATACAAGTCGACGCTGAAGTATAGTCTTACTATCTTCACGTATAGTGGTAAGAATATTATTTTTTTTCATTATTTTCTTCCTGGAAATACTTGCTCTGCTCAGACAGGGAAAGCACTGAGGTTGGTTGGAGGGGCAAAGCAATTTAGTGAGTTCATGGAAGGTGAAAGAGCTGAAATTACAGGCGCTTGACTTAGCGCACTGCCTGCATTCCCTAAAGTTCCCAAACCTGCACTCAGCATGGGGGTTTGTGATGTTTTAATGGCTCCTTTCCTCTCAGCATGTGGAAATGTATTTGTGCACCAGGCAGCTCAGAAAAGGGGATTTGGCTTTTCAGTAGTCAGCAAACTTAATCTCTGAGTAAAAGATAGTGTTTCTAGAGCTAGGAATGAGTAGGCGCTGCAAAGGAGTTAATCCAGGTAGTTAGATGAAGTAGATGTTAAGTTATGATAGCATAGAGTTCTAGCTTTCTCCTGATTAATGAAAGTAGAGGAATCTTTTTCAAAGAAATCTCCAAGCTTCCAGCTTGTGTGGCTGTTTCCCTCTCTGTTCTGCCTTTCAGCTGTGGGCTGCTTGGGTTTTTTTTTTAAGTGAACTGTTGATGGAAATAACATTTTGGAGACACTAGGATCCTCCCCATGGCAAGGAAATGGGAAGGATGAAAGAAATCTATAAAGGAAAGAAAAAAAAAATCATGTCCCTCTCCCTATGATCTGCACCAACTGTTTGGTTTTTTTTAATTCTTTCTTCCTTGCAAGACTGTGCAACTCCTATTGTATTGACAAGTTCTTGTTCATCTATAGGTCCTCAAAAAAGTAGCTTGTGGTAAAATGACACACAAAACAACATATGCCTTCTACAGGCTTGAAACAATATTTATCAACACCAGTCAAAGCTCTTAATCACATTGCTCCATGCAAAAGTTGTGGTATCATCAATGTTCCAACAGCATCTTAAAGGAACTTTCAGAGTCAGTAACGATGCAATTTTTCCTCCTTTAACTGCTGATGTGTACTCTATGGAACATTCCCCTCTCACACTCAACTTTTCCTTGCAGAAAACATTGTTAAGGTTAAGAAATATGTTACTTGCAAGAAGAGTCTCAGAAGGACAGACCACAGAGATCCAAGGCACCAAAAGGATTGTTGTGCCTATTACCGTCTAGTGTTTGCATTTCTCTGAGCATCGCAATTGGTTTTTGTAGCAGACACACCTGAAGTGTAAACTTATGACCAACATACCACTATTCACTTACCTGATAAACATTTTGTTGGTAGAAAATGTCTGGCAGAAAATTTCAAACTACAATGGTAGGAAGCACTTTGTATTGTTCAGATGCAGCGTGCAGACACAATTTGTATGCTGGAGCATTGGGCTAGATACAACATTGTACTGATTTTGTTTTTCACCAACTCTATTCTCTGAAGGAGAGATGGAGAAAGCAGTGCAAGTGGAGCCCCAGAGAGGACGCACAGGATACTGTTTGCACGTAGAGGAGACACACAGGGACTACTGCAACTTTCAGGAAGGAAATAAAACCAACAGCCTTTCTATGGCAATGTCCTGTCCATTTCCTTACTGAAATAATGATCCTCTGCAGACATAAAACATGACTTTTATATATGCTTACCACAAAGTTACAATATTTCAAGAAACAGTGCTAGATTTTTTTTGGCTTGTTATGTTGCATTGTAATGATACACATTCTGCTGGCCCATGAGGGTCTGCTATGACTGCCACAAGGTTCATGGACCAAATGCCCCGTGGATTCATTTCAATCTTTTGCACAGTTGCTTGGGACTGTGGGAATTAGATGATCCCAGTTGTCCCTCCTATTCCTGTGCTTCTAAGAGGGCTCCTTCTGCAGACCCTTATGTGCAGTTTCTGTTGTACTTTGTATACATTCTCTCTCTAGCCTTCTGGGATACATTAATCGCCTTTGATCTGGATTATGCCGCTTCTAAGACACATGCCTTCTTGCAGGTGCAAGTCTCAAGTAAGCAGGATTTACATGCCTGTAAGTTACTGATAAAATGGTAGAAACTACTTGAAAGTCTGGCCTGTACTGGGGTTCACTGAGCTATAATGCTGGTCCAGGCAGCTGCCTGCATTGCTTGTGCTGCCTCTCACAAACTCTGAGATCATGCCAACAAAACTGCTACAGACATGGGTTTAGCAACAAGCCTCAAACATTTAGATATCTATGAAATATCAAAAAAAAATAATAGAGAGAGAAAGAAAAGAGCTAAGTATGCCTATTTAAAAATAAAAGGAAAAGAACAGAACCCTAAGTGCTGAGACTTTCATTTGGCATATCTGTCATCCAGACTAAATTGTGGCCCTAATGTATGGGAGGAAAATAGAAAATTGCCACATACACACAGTCACATAATAAGCAAATGTTAATTGATGTGCTTTGTTTGTGATAGCTCCTGGGAGATTTGCAATGAGCAAGGCTTTTCTGTATGGACAATTCCGCAGCATATGCTAGCACATCTAGGCAGAGTCATCATGTCTAAGTACTTTCTACCATCTGCTAGGAAAATTGAAATATTGAAAGATTTCTCTCTCTTCACCCCAGTGCATTTATGTATGTAACTGTGATTTCAGTCCTGTCTTTTTTGACCCATGTGGCTAAATGCTATGTTCTCAATGTTTTGTGGAGCTCTCTGCTGTTAGTCTTTTATAGAGAAAAATACATAAATACATGCATTGACACACACTAGTACACATGTATGTACACAAATACACAGAAAATATGCTGTTTAGTTTCCTGTGGGTAAACTACATCGGTGAAAGGATACAGGAACATAAAACAAAATGATTTTTCTGACAAAGTCAACTTTCCAATTCTTTGGTTTGGGTTCACCTTTACGCTGTGTGGTTCAAGGACAGTAATTGTTCTTTACTGACATGGATTCATCAATCACCTTAGCTTTTAGGCTGCCTACCTCCCTCTCAACCCCTGAAAACAGACACTTCAGTTCTCAGTTGTGCCTGTCCTGTTGTTTTTGTGGTACAAAAGGCATTCTTGACTCCAGGTATTGATTCAGGGATCCCATAGCTGCTCCTTGCTATCCCTGGTGACAGTGGTTCATCCATTAACTGAGGATAATGGAAACCAATGGTATTCTGGGCATGCCCTGTTCTTCCAAATATTTCTAGCAGAATATGGGGTGGTTGCTGGTGGATCTGCAAAGTTACATACTGTCCTAATGGAAGAGTTTCAAGGTTCAAATCCAAGCTGACAATAATAAATTAAAAAAAAAAAATGAAAATAAAAAAGGCTTGCTAATTATGTCCATGGCCAGAGATTTCCTTCCGACCTAATTTATGTCTCCTATGACCATCGTAACATGCTGCAGTAATGTGCTTTAAGGAGACTTGTCTAGGGGTCCCTTCTCAAAAGGACTGACATGGAAACTTTCACAGAGAGACACAGGATCTCAGGCAAGGACGAGCTTAGTATGCTAACCCTAAACCAAACATAAGGAACTCTCTTGGCATGTAGAACATTTCAAGAGAAACTATCTTGTCATGTAGAAATCATCATGGAAATTCTGGATCTATGCTCGAAGAGGCTAGTGTGACACAGCTCCCCCGGAGGCCAGCTGGAATGAGTGCGCAACACGTTCTTTGTCCTTTTCAACGAAAAGGCAGCAAACCCTACATCTTATATCAGTAATCACGATATTGCAAATTCCTATTTTAGGTGTGTAAGCCCTTTCTAAAATTTATCCCAGGTCCTCTGCAATTGACAAGGCAAAACCACCACAAAGGAAGGAAAAGGGAGGACAGATTTCCCATGAACTGCAGAGAGTAAGTTCCTGTGTATTTGATTTGTGTACAGAGCCATCTTGTGAACTCCAGGGAGAGCTCTATAAAATATTAAAAATAGAAAAGCAAACATATAACTGTATTTCTCCCCTTTAGTGTGTAAGAAAAGGGAATACTCAACCTCTTGTTTCTAAAGAGCAGGTGAGAACTTAAATGCAAATTTGCAACACAGAAGGAATTTTTATAGGTGATATAAACGATGGAAAAATAGGATTTATAGCAGAAGTGCTGACACTGCTGTAATGATACAGTGATGTCAGTAGAAACCTTTTCTTAAAGAAACTAAAATGTGTAGAACCTGAAGAAAACTGTGGAAATATGTTGTACACTTACTAATGTTCTTAATTGAGTTGACGTACCTGCAAAACAATATTAATAAACACATCACAAAAATAAACAATCTGAATGATGCTAAAAATGGTTGACACACAAACACAGAAAATCATGCTTTCTTCCATCTGCTTACCACTACAAGGACTGATAGGCAAATAAAATGAATTCTGATTGACTGGTAAAGGGCTGCGTTAAGATTTGTAATATTCAGCAAACAGTTTGTCATTGGTATTTTAAAGTAAAATTGACAGGATACGACATCCTATTTACTTCCAAGAAAGCGCAATTATGTTATGTACATAAAAAGTAACTGATTATAACATTACATGACATTTTGAAGCTAACGGCTTCAATTACTGTATCTGAATTATGGCCAAGAAAAATATGCCTTATGGGCATCTCACCTGATGTTTGAACTTAGAGGAGAAAAGTAATTGAAAATAGGCAAGGACATCCTCACCAGCTGGAGATGAACAAGAAGGGAAACATGACGTTAGAGGGCTTGTGTTTTTGTTATGGAAAAGTACACTTAAACAAACGGGAAGAGAAAAGACCCTCCTCTCTCTCTCTGAAATACAGACAGAGTTTTTAATTTGTCTCCTTTAAGAAGCCAACATGCTTCTGAAATGAGGGATGATTTTGGTCTTTTGGAGATAGGTTACTTTGCATGTGTTTATAAAAGTCACTACGGAGTTGTACACCATCCTACTGAAATGCAAAGAGTATAATTTCCAGCCGCTGAAACTAAGCATACGCATTTTTACACATCTCATTTGTCTGCATAAAGCCAACATTAGCAGTTCTGTATGTGATCAGTCCACAAGGGCCAATCATGTATTCAGAAGGTCTGCTTTCCCCACCTGTGCACAAAACCGCCTGTTTTCATAGTCTCCTGGATGGAGAAGCCAAACTGCCTACGCACATAGCTACCAACCAGCATGTGGCCCTTAAAGTCTTCAAATACCCTTATGAAAGGCTGGGCGTTTAGAGTACCTCATAAGGACCTTTGAAGATTAGAGAAAATTAAGATTTAGTATCTTGGCTTAGAAGTAGTGTTCCGAAATATGAGACAGCATCCAAATAGCCAAAAATGTGAATTATTACCTTATGTTTGTGATTTTGTGTTACTGATAAATGAGTGCATTTTTTTAACTGTATTGACAGAAACAAAGGCATTGGCACAGAAAGAAGCTATGGAAAGCAAAATTATACTCCACATGATTTTTTAATAGTTGTCTGTAGATGGATTATGCCCAGATGATTTTTGCCATCAACGCATTCCAAGCAGTTTATTATGACATGTCTGATTTCAGGGTTTTTTTTTGATTCTTCTTCTTTTTCTTTTCGTTCAGCAGGTGAAGCAAATGATCCAGCAAATCCTTGCATAAGTTCAAATTCAAAAGCTCCATCAGCTCCTGGGACCCACCCCCACTACATGGGCTGGAGACTTGCCAGTATGCTATCTCAGCTCTGCTTACCACCCATTAGTCCCAGCATGCCTGTACAGACACACCGTACAATGCAGCATCCAAACCACAAGAAGAGTGATGGACAGGAAAAAGCTGCACACCCCTGTCTGAAAAGATACTGTTCCAGCCCCTCAATACGCTCTGTTCACCTCCTGTTTGCAAAGAGATAGAGATCATCTCCTGCTGATGACAGTTACATTTAGTAATGCTACAGGCTACCTTGATCCTGTGAATTCAATGCCTGAAAAAGTTCAGCAAAATACGTTCTGAGGAAAATTAATCTGTCTGAATCAGGACTGATCTTGATGATGAAGCATTTATGTGCTTTGCATTTAGACAACCTTGTCTGTGTGTCGTCTCTGTCCAGCACATTATCAAGTTAAGAGTAAGCTTTTAAATAAGGAAATATCTTGCTTGAGATTAAAGTGCATTGTGAATATAATTTGAATCAGGTGCTCTGGAAATTTTGTTCCTAGGAGGGTAACCAGCAATCAAAATAAAATGAGATCATTCAGTACTGTACAAAGTGGTTAAATAAAGATTTAACTGGCCAGTCATGTAGTCTTTCCACACACAAAGGTAACTTTAAGGATTTTGGCAATATTATCAAACAGAGTGGTAATAATGCTGACATTTCAGCCACACAATAAAAAGTTCTGTACCCAAAGCATTAACCATTTTATTTGCCCAGAGTGAATACAAGCGAGTTACAATTTTATGTGTATGATTGAAATCTACAGTGTTATTTTCTTATGCAAAAATATTTCAGAATCAACCCTAAAAATGTCAGAAAAACATGTTGCATCCGGAAACCTTTCTCCTTCTGAATACAACAAGAGCTCAGAAATAGTTACCCCACTCAGTCACATTTCTGGAGACAATATGTGCATATTCTACTTGTTGGCCAAGTATGTAATTACTAGATCTCGGTGAATAACACCATGTTTAAACAAACTTGAGATGGTATATGCATACAATGTATCAAAGTTGAAAATATAGTTCAAACATATGGTTCTATATGACTTGTTTTTTTACGAAAGGAAGATGGTTGTACACAAAAGTCGTGATGACCTTAGCTACTGTCTGTTTTACTTACTTTTCCATGCTGTGATGATTTTCTTGTATCTTTCTGTGTTCATGGTACACCAAGTTAGTTCACATCTCTAGTCTCTTGAAGATGAAATTAATGTTATAATTGTAATTAAGAAATCACTTTCATCTTGTAGATGTTCTTTTACTCTCAGCATCAACAGAGGCCAAGGGGCGCTCCCACTGCTCATTCTCCATATCATCTTTTGATGGTCAATAACAAATATGACTTCTTGACCTGAAACAATAACTATCCAAATGATTTCTCATCAGATTAGCATATCAAAGGTCATACTACAATATGAAAAGATAATTTTTTCTTTCCTTAGTGTTCCTTCAGTGCAACTAATCCTAAAATCTGAACCCATTTCAAGGATGGTAAAATACTGTGTGAAGAGATAGCAAAATATAAATGTACTAAAGCTTTTGGCAACAGATGAAGCTTCTTTTTTCCGTCATGTGCATCAAAACCACAATGTGTCAGACTGGAGATGAAGCATGACTACAGTCAGCTGCATAAATAAGGGAGAATATAACCCAGAAACTCTCTGCAGTAGTTTGGAAAACTGTATGAAGCTGCTTTGAGATCCAAAAATTAGTGGCTTTTAACAACAAGAATAACCTGTGCTCTGGAAGGAGTATGCAGGCTCGGCAGCTTGCTAACCTGGCGAGCAAGTGCTTTCATGAAGACAGATTCCCAGACCCTCATAGCTGAAATTAGCATTATTCAATGAACAGATGTGAATTTCAAGTTCAGAAGCGTTCTGTATATAGCCTAATCATGGGTAATTGAAATTAGGACTGCCAGCTATAGCTTTCACTGTTCTCCCATTTCTCAATAACTTAATTTGACTGGAACTACCATCCATCACAGCTGAACTCCAGCCTTATTTTAGCTGGGTCTGACAGCCACAGCCTTCTGGGAGTGTTCGCAGCATCTAAGGATTGCTTTGGCATGTCAGCAGCTGAGGTGTGTTCCTTTGTCCTGACGTACTCTGACACCAGCACCTGGAGTGGAACTGGAGTGCTGGGGCAGCCACATGAGCCATTCCTTTCTCACTGCCAGCACTGCCAGAGCAGTGTGGAGAATCTGGAAGAGGTGAGGCTGCCAAGGAGGCTGCGGTATTTTAAACTGGCTGAACATCCAACCCAAAATCTGATGAAAATGCAGTGATGTTCCATCCAAATACACCGTCCCTTGCTGTCCTTTTGCTCTGAACCCCTATTTTCCTTTCCTGTGATTGGGAAGTGAGACATTGTGGGGTATATAAAATTGAATTTGCTTTTTGCATTTGTCCTCTGGGAATTCTGTAATCTGTTAAGGCTATTTGAACTGATCCCGTGGTTCTGTTGCATCATCAGAACAGGGAATCTGGCTCTCATTTGTTGCATGTAACAGATTGATATAAACATGAAGGTAATTTTACTGGGTTCAACCTTGCAATAGATGGGAGTTCTGTCACAGTTTCAGCATGATAGCTTGTGGCCTCCAGCCTGCGTCGCCCTGGGGTAAAGGGTGAAATGCAGCTGTTCCTCCTTGTTGCAGTGCTACTCAAGGTTAGACTTCTGCTACACATTGTGTTTAGGACAATCCTTATAGCGAACTTTAACTTAAGCTAAGGCACGTACGTACAGCACAAATTACAAACCTAGGACAAATGTACCCCAGAACACTACTCAGTCAGGGTAGTTATGAGATCAGCCCTAAACGGTTTTATTGTACAACACATAAACAACACACTTTTGGTGGATATGCCCAGTGATTTTGTGAAATCTAGTAATGGATCAAGTTCTTTCTCAGTACCTGGCCTATCTCCTGACAGCTGAACAGTTATTTCCCAAATATTTGTCAATATTTGCCAGGCTGTGGGCCACAGTATACGTTATTTGTTTGGGCAGGCTTTTAATTTAATTTAGTGGTAAGAAAAATGGCTTGCTTGTTAATAAATAAGGACTCTGCTGAATTCCGTTGATTTCCTATTGATTTTTCTTATTGATACATAGGACTAAGTTGCTTTAGAGACAGGTGACACTATTCATTTCTAAACAAATAAATACACTGAATAGCTGCTTTAAGACTAAATTTTAGTCAAAAGCAGTTTATTTAGTTCTCTTTTTAGGTTACAATGCAGTCCTACTTTAGCTCTATAAAGAAGAAGAGGTGTCTGGAGACTGGTATTCTCTTGGGCATCATCCAACAACTGAACAACAGCTTCTTCTGCTCTCTGCCTACCCAGTTTTCCCCAGAGGCCTGTGGCTTCTGCCATTTGGGAAGAGGATTCTCTTTTCTGCAGTACTTTTCCCTCTGTCTTTAAGCCCCACTAGTACCTGAAAGGGGAGACTTGTCCCAGTGTGTACAGCTAAACCTGGAAGCACCCAGTGACTAGTCACCGTCATGTCCAGCAACAGCTGAGACAGAAGCATTGAGCAATGCTGCTTTGGATGTACTCATTACTGTAGGGCATATCATTCGGAATAAGGCAATGGAGAACTGGAGTGGAAAAAATAAAGGAAAAAAAAGTAATCCCTTGGTTATATGTTAAATACTACTTGCATTTAAAAAAAAAAACTTGAATAAATAAAATCTCAGAGCCAGATGGGTAGTGCATTTTCCTCTCCCACACATACAGCTATTTCTGTACTGACTGATGTGCACATGTATCTGGTGGAGGTTCTGCTGACACCATAACATGCAGAGATGTTCCAGCTTTCTCAGTTGTTTCTTTTCCCTCAAACAAAGCGTAAAACTAAGACCAGAGGATAGTAATTTTGACAGAGTGGCTCAGCGCGTTACTGAAAAAAATGACATGAAGCAAAATCAGGAGGAAAAGATAATTTATTAAAACAATTTTCCATCTTAGCCAAACAAAAATCTGTTTGGCTTATTTTTGTTCTCTTCTGTAGTATGTTGGCTTGTTTTTTAATATTATTGTGCAAGAATGAGAAAAAGCAAGCCAAGCCAAAACAAAAAAAAATTCCAAACCCTGTGTCTTGACTGGTCTTGATGGCACAAGGAAGTAAAAATTGCCTCCCGTTCCTCTTCAGTCATGTGCTATGTACCTGTAGAGTGAAGCTAAACCTGTACATCCAGCAGCTCACTCAGATAGGGACCACTGCCCTGCAGTCTCCAACACACAAAGCAACAGAGCTGAGGGTTTCTTTTCAGACTTTCAACATCTCACTGGGTGACAACAGATTAAACCCCAGCCTGCATCTAGGTCAGCATAAAAGAAATACTGACAAAAACCTTGTTTCCTACAAATACTTTTGGGTCTAAAGAATTGAACATGCAACTGGAAAGGAGGAAGTGCTGTGATCCACTTCTTCAGATTACACGTCTTTCTACGTGACATGTCTTTATTGAGCTTGCCTCAATTTCCTGACATTCAAGTCACTAATAGGTAATTTGTTTAATTGGATGACTGTGCTCAGAATATTTTTCTTTGACAGAGATAATATGCACATAGTTCTACCTGGCAGAAACTACAACAGAGTCTAGAAAAGCAGTGGCATTTTACTCCTAAGTGGGAAAGAATTATTTCCAAGAAATTGTCTTTTTGTTCTCTGACTTTTTGTAAAGTGTTTATTAGATGCTGGCATATGAATAAGTCTGTCAAAACCATTAGTCACCAAGGGCTTGGTTTTGTTGTGTTGTTAGATGGAAGGAAAAAAAGAACAAATCTAAACCTTTCTAATCTAACCTTTGCCTGAATATCATTGCCATGGGCATGATCCTGCTCTATTTTAATTTACTAGCAAAATTTCTATTTACTTCTGGGCAGGGGATCTGGTCCCCTAGTACAGTAGAGTTTACATGAAGCTCCTCTCATTCCCTTTCACTTCAGCAGCTTTTCGTCCTCACTTTTTGACAAGTTACCTCTTTTTCTTTCTTTCTTTCTTTTTTCCCTTTTCTTTTAAGCTGAGCAGCATAAAGCAACAGAATACCTACCTCTGAACTGTGACCTCACTCATATAAATTCAGTGCCCTTGCTCAGTGGAATTGCCCTTTATTTTGCAGTTCCTCTCCGTTACACCGCTCAGAAATTGTACTTTCTCCTTTTTCAAAGTTCTTTCCTTATGCTTCTTCAAGCTCTCCTCCCCCTCACCTCCAGTTCCTCCTTGAAAGCACAGAGCTACTTGAAGTGGAAACTATATATCTTTAATTAACTGCCATATTCATTTATCTTCCGGGTAGCTTCCTCTTTCTTTTCCAGCTGCACTACTGCAATTTAAAGATTAGTAATTGTTAAATATCCATCACATGCAAAGTGAACTCTCCCTAACCATTAACCAGCACATAGTGGCCAAAGCCTGTTATTTTCTCTCTCTTTCTTCTTTTTGGACACAGAGTTCAAGCAAAGGAGCAAAGCCATTATGCCCAGATAAGCAAACAGATTTCTCTCCCCGTGATGGTTTCAGTGGCCTAGGTAACACTATGCTGTTTATAGTCCAATTTTCGGACTGGGGTGGGCAGGGCAGGACCTCACCAGCCGGGACCTGTCCTACCACCTCCTGCCCTGTCTGCCAAGGGAGCACCCACTTCTCCTGAGGCTTTTGGCCCATGTTGTGCCCTGACAATATCCAAGCTGTCGCTTTTGCTTGCTCTTTCTTCAGTTACAAGTATAACACTCTAAACTCATTCATCCACTTAGTTAAATTGTCCATCAGGCATTTTTACATCAAGGATACAAAAGCAGCATCAGCAAAGACTTGTCACAGGGCAAAGTATGTCACTGGAAGAATTGAGTTCTTTCCCAGCATCTCTCCCTTCCCTTTTTCTCCTTCTGTCTTTCCATTGGCTTTTGCTATTGAAAATCATCTTTATCTTAGACAAGCATGCAGGTGCAACCTTGCCTTGGCACATATCCTTCCCATCATAAGATACCACTGAGTTCCCTTGTTGTGCAACTGAAGCACAGCTGTAAAAAGTGCCTTCTCTACCTCCTAATTATTTTGCTTCGTAATAGAGAAAATAGATTATTATATTGTTCCTCACCATGAGTCATACTGTACAACCGTAGCTGGTATTCATTAATTGTCAGCAGCTACCCAGCTTTATTGCAGGTTGCAAAGCCTGGACCTTTACGTGCTTGCCAGGTACTAAAGGCACATTTGTTTTGCAATGTTATTGAAGAGAGTGATGGGGAAACCTTGCTAGAGCAGAGGTAGTCAAGAAAGAGTTTAAGTACTACCATTGCTATTTTTACTTCAGACTCTGAAAGGTTATGCTTCCCTTTGGTCTGGCATTATAATGAATTATTCTAATCATCAGACTATTCATTTTACTTAAAGCAGTAATATTTTAACAGAGGCAGTTATTTTAACTAGTGAGGAAGAGCTACCTTAAAGCACATAATGTAAAAGGAGATTGTGTTATAAATGTAGAGAGCAGTTAGAAAAAACCATCAGAGTGAGATATGGATGGAAAAACCCACCCCATATAGAGAAAAAACAAATAATGCAAACTGTGTCAAGTTAGATTCAAGCTTTGTCCTCATTTTTGTAACTGTAATATGGTAGCTTAATGTGAGTAAAGAGCCTTTTATGGATCCTGCTCTAGATCTTACAACATTAGATTACAGTTTTCTGCTAGTGGTTGATAGTTGAGGTACAGAATAAAGTATCACAATAAACTTTCAGGTTAAACTTCTTGGATTGGTTTTGATACACTGTTTGAGAATTATATGTAATTATTATTTAGTTGGTTGTACCAGAATTTTGTCAATAAGTTGTTGGTAACAGGAATTTCTTTTTGTGTGCAGCCGGGTACATATCCGCTACATTTGTTAATGCTTTCTCTTCCACTTACATTCACTTTTGTGTGGCCGAAAGATACTACAAAGCATAAAGTAAAAAAAAGCCTTCTCTTCTCAGGGGAACTCTGTGAACATTCAGCTGTTAAACAAAAGCATTGCCAAAGACATACTGTGCTATGCTACTTTTTTTTTTTTTTTTTTTGACTTAAGGTAATTTTGGGATGGCAGTCTGTGGGAGTAAAGTGACAAAAGTTGTAGCACTGCTGAGTCAGTAAGGATCACTCTTCCTAAGAACCTATTACTGAGTCATAGCAGTTCCAAGAATCAACATACCTTTTTTATATAGCATGTTTTCAGGGCTTCTGGCTCACTGGAGTCATTAAGCTCCTGTTATGACTGATCATCCTCCCCACTGTCTTGAACTAAGTCCAGAATGCAATGAGAGAATGCAATAATGTTCTAGGTTACATGCATCTCTGTGTGTTGGGGATCAACTTTTTTCCTCCTCCAGTTCACTTTAACTACTTTTTTTTCTCTCTGTGAGAGAAAAACCTGTTAGCCAGAGAGTAGCGGAGAAGATGCCCTCTTCCCTGTTAGGTGCATGGAAAATGCACCAAGGAAGGGGAGAGGGAGGTGTTGATTTCTTCTTCCTGGGATCCAGTGATAGGATGTCTGGGAACGGTTCTAAGCTGAGTCAGGGAAGGTTCAGACTTGACATTAGGGGACCTTTCTTTACTGTGAGAGGGTGGTCAAACACTGCAACAGGCTTCCTAGAGGAGTGGTTGATGCCCCATCCTGTCAGTACTTAAGAGGTATTTGGATATTTAATAACATGATTTAATATTTGGATATTTAATAACATGATTTAATATTTGGATGGCCCTGAAGAGGTCAGGCGGCTGGACTAGATAATCATTGTGGGTCCCTTCTAACTGAAATTCTGTTCCGTTCTGTTCCGTTCTGTTCCATTCTATTCTATTCTATTCTATTCTATTCTATTCTATTCTATTCTATTCTATTCTATTCTATTCTATTCTATTCTATTCTATTCTATTCTATTCTATTCCAATGAACTAATGAACTCAACATTTTATGTTACAGCTCTTGGGATTTCCACATGTATCTGTTCTTGTGCAATATTCAAGTGCTCCAACTTTCATTTCAGGCTCAGCTACTGGACTGGGTACAGCTACTGGTTTGGGTAACAATCATTAGCCTTACATTTCTTGTCTTATGGCAAGAATCAGGAGACAAGTAAGAGGTGAAGTGCTTCTCAGGCCTGAGAAAGAGATCCACCTCAGCTTGAGACAGAAGATCTGGCCACTTTCTCATATGGTCCTGGGCCTTCTCCACCCACCTCTGGAAAGGATTTCTTTTCTTCCTCCCTGGCTCAGTTCTCTAGACAAGACCAAAAATTTAGGTTAATAAGAAATGAAGAATAAATAAAGTTGTTAAACCAAAGGCCTTAGGTATCAGAGAATAAATTATTTTATTTTGTTCTTGTACTTAAATTCAAAGTATTTTCCTTGCCTTCAACAAGGAAAATCACGAAGTCTCATCCTGCAAAAAGCAGTGGGAGAATGATGGGCAGAAAAAGCACCCTCAAGAGCATTGTAACTGTCTAGATCTTCCTTTTATGGATCTTGGAGGTAAAATTACTACTAAATGCATGCCTAAATGTTTGGAGGGACTTTCCATATAAGCAGAGACATGCAGGAATGAGGGAAGAAACTGCCCAGACTTAATTTAAGGAAAACGTAAGAGAGCGATATATGCAAATTTTGTTCCTGGTAGTGAGACCAGCTTAAATCAATTGCTTAGAACTTTTGTTAATTTCTATACTTTCCACATTGACAGGAACAATTATGGATAAATTCTTACATGTTTTCAAAAGCTTTCAAATACTTCCTGAGCTACAGGGCAAGTAACATAGTTTATGACAACAGTCATAAAGGAGTTCCAATGAAAAATCACTGAAGACATGAAGACAATAATAAAAATAATGAAGACAATAATAATGTAGAATAGGAACTGGTGTACTGCAGAGATTCTGCATTGCTTCAACCTCTGTAACATCCCGTGAATGAGAACACTGGCTTCTCTGTCTTCCAAGTTGAACACCTCTAAAACCACCACAACAGAAAAAAACCCCCAGAAACCTCAGAAACTGTCAGCCTCACAGTGCTATCCATCTGGTCCACCTGCAGGCAGCAGAGCTATCTAAAATCCCTTTCTACACCCACAATCTCTTAGTACTACTGCATCCGTTTTCCTAAGGGAAAGGTTAAAGGCACATGCTTCAGCAGCGTTAGCTACCACATGGATTTCCATTCATAAACCTGACAGTGCTTGGGGGATAGCAGGCTGTGCACAACAGCTGCTACCTGACTCTGTCCCCATCTGTCTTAATGATTCCCTTCCCTAGACCTGTCAGGACACAACTGCACAACATTTGTTGTGGGCTCCCAAAAAGGAGTAGCTGAACCCTCTTCCAATTGGCCTTCCTTCTTAAAGGACATCACCAGGTGTTCCTGTTAGTTCTTCCCTTTACTTCACGGCACCAGTAGTCTCACATTTAATACAGGATAAATCTTATTTTTCATCACATGAGGCTTTCACACAGTGATTGGCAGTGACACACATGTAAGTCCTTGAAGATGTTACTCAGGGGTGGGCACACAGCGTGAGGTGCTTGTGGAGGATGCCTGGAATGGGAACAAAAGGAGAGACCTTTGTTGCTAATACTCTGCCCTGCACCTTGTAGGTGATTGTGCTGACCTCTGTGAACTTCCCTCCCAGGTGAAAAACCATGTTCCTCTTCCCCCCAGGCTCATAAAACTCTCTCCAAACAGCAAAATGTTTATTTTCAGAAAGGACTGAGCAGCAGTAAGGTGTTTTTCAAACACTGTGAAGGCCAAAGCTAGGCTCTTTCTCTAGCCAGCTTTTTCCTCTGCGTGGCACAGACCTACCATAACGCTATAGCTTTTTTACTTAAAGGCTAGCAGCTGTGCTTATTTCTGAGCAGGCAATCCCTCTAGTAAAATCAGCAGCAATTGTGAAGTCCCAGGTGAACAATCACACATATCTATCTTACTCAAAAAAAATTCTACTGGAAGAAGAGATCTGTTGATTTTTAAGGCTCTATTATTTACATGCACCAAGTGTAGCCCTCTTGTCTCTTCAGCACACTGTTTTAGAGAAAAAAAAAATCAATATTGTACAAACACTTCCAAGATTTTATAGGTTTGGTGGGGAAGCAGTGCCTACAGCCTCCTTGGTTACTGCGGAACAGTAATTTCACTTGACAGAGTAAATCTTGCTATTCTCACATCTTTTATCGTTCACGTATAAGCAAAACTGGCTGAGTGGGGACAAGTCTGTGGGACTGGTTTATGCCACTCTCAAAGGTTATTGTTACAGCAGTTGGCAAATAAAATTTTTCTGTGGGACTAAAATAACTTGTAAGACAGCAGAAATCTATTGACAGCACCAAGAGTCTATGTGTGTCTAAGAACAGGCTTTGTTCCTTCTGCCTGGAATACTTAGGACTTGATTTTTTCAAACTTTAAACCTCCATTAATATAAGTTAAAAGTCAAAGGCAGGTATTCCAAATTAGAACTTGGAATTCCATATGCTATTGATGCTATTGAAGGGTTTTTAATATTTATACTAGACATTATGAAGAACTGGAAAACAGTCATGACAAAGAGAACGTTTGGTTTATAGTAGATAAGAGGTAAAGGTAAGGTAATCTAGAGAATCCATGTCAATACTGGGCATTTATGTAATATAATCATATGAGTCTGCATTTGAATCTTGATCTAGGGATTATTTCCTTTTGGCTAAAGTATGTATGTCTTCAGAAGATTTGAAACCCTTTTAACCTTACCTAAAGAACAGTGTATTACTGTCAACAGCAAGATCAGTTTCTCCTTTCCTTTCAACAACCGAGTTTGCACCACAAGGTGGCAACCTAAAGCAACATTCTATAAAAATGACGTTGTGCATGATGCGTGTTGTTAAAAATGCCTTCAAAATACTTCTGTTAAACCTGCAAATCTGTATCAATTATGTTTCTTAAATAATCACGCCAACATCTGCAAATCATGATATACATTATGACTCACATCAGGGAGTCAAAACTATATCTATTTCTAAAATCCCCAACATAGTAGTTGGATTATTTTGATAGAGAAATACCCTAAAAATTGTCTGAATACAGATAAGCTATTTAATAAACTTAAAAAATGGTAGTATATTAAACCATATCTTTTTTTAAGTAGCAATAATGTTCCTAATTGAAATAGCCAGGGAGAAATGTCTCAACATGAGTGTAAGGCTTGAATTCTCCAGGGAACATTTGCAGTTTCCTAGCAATTAACTTAAAAGCCATTGTTTTCTATTATTCAGAACTAATGCAAATCCCCTAATAATGCAACAAATCTGACATTTTGCCCATGTGCAGTGTTTCAGCAATTTACACTTATTTTAATTTCCATAAAAGATTATAAACAATTATACCCACTCATAGCTCTAATACAAGCAGGATAGTGAAATGGAGTTCAGGTGTTATACACTGTTTCAGTATTTACATTTATCTTTATCTCAATAGGAGATTATGATTACTACATGATTACTGTACTTCAAATGAGTAGCTCACGGAGGGGAGCAGCCAGTTAAATGTCTAATAGTAAAAGAATTCAGATTGTTCTGAAAAGAGTTCATCTTAGAGTAGCTGCATGTGTTATTTGATTCACACCTTCAAATATACCTATAACTGAAGCAGCAAAGCACCAAGAACAATACTTAGCACTGGACATTCAGTAATTAAGAGAAGCTGAATATACTCATGAATATTAACTGAAAACTTATTAGATATACTGTGCCAGTGATTGTACACTTTGTGTCCATTCAAGCATATATTTACAAATAATCAGACCACAGAATTATACAGAGAAATAATGAACTGTATGCAAACATTAGGAAGCAAATCACAGATGACCAATATTAATCCTTCAATATCTATGAATATTTTCAGTAGACATTAGACGACAAGACCTGTACTCAGTGAGGGAAGAAAATGAAAAATCTTGCCATCTTTACGGTGGCATATTAAGTACTAATAACTAAAATGCAGTATTTTGAAATGCTGAATGCTCCCCAAAAGGCTGCTACTCTACAGCATGCATGCATCAAGGATAATGACAAATTAAGCAAAATAACTTGTAAAGAACAAATATATATACACTAAAAAAATTCCTCCTGAATAGGGAGAGTAGGAAACAGAACAGAAAACAAAGCACTTGTTTATTCAAACAACTTATTCCCTACTAACAATTTACTCAGCAAAATGAGATCATTTTGTAAGAGTTCTAAGTGAACATTTTGTAAGTGAGAAAGTATATAAAGTCAGGCTGATAGCAGACCAGAGATCAGAACTGAGAAATCTCTGGGCCCTTTCTACCACAGTGTCATTACATATTTTATCTATCTGAATGCTACTTCCATTTTAGGATGCAATACTCATTCATCATGAACCATTATACATTTTTACAAGATAAGAAATTACTTCAAGCATAAGACATTTTAGAGCCAAATTACAACTGCAAAATGCACCTACTTCGTGGCTTACTTTAAACAGAGGGATAGGTTTTAAAGAACTTTATTTCATTTGGGTTGTTACTTTTCTGCAGTCTTCCCTGAGGCATATTACAACTGTGAGGAGCAAAGTCACCAAGGTTTTCTCAGCACTTAGTATTCTCCCACCAGACTGATCCAAAACTTTACACCTAATCAGCTAACTCCCTCTTCTGCCTATCTTATTCACAGCAATATAGTTTGATGAAATCTTGAAGATGAGCCTATAAGAATATATAAGGATGATATTTTAGGTGAGTTATGCAAATATCCATCTCCTCAAAAGTCAGTAAAATAATGCAAATCCAGGACTCTTAGAAACCTACCATGCTTTGGAGTGAAATGCTAGTCATACAGCAAAGCTGCATTATCTGTGAAAGAGATGGAAAATAGGATATTCTGCTATGCTGGAGGCAACGACAGTTTATCGGAATGCTCTCACAGGGTAAAATTCCTGTGGGTGCAGTCAGTGGGCCTTCAACCCCAAGACATAGGCCAGTGGCCGAGAAGACAGGTGTGATTTGAGTTGAGCTGCAGTTGTAAGACCTGGGGCAGGCTCTCTGCCTTCGTGTGAGTTTCAGAACTGAAATACAGATGAGAGAGGAAAGGCAGGACAGCTAAGGCTACCCCAGCATGCCTCAAAAAGGCATGCTGAAGTAAGGAAAAGGAATGACCGCGTCTCTCTCCCTTTTACACACCAGCTAGTGCAAGTGTGAAGCTTATTACCACACCAGGTGTAAGAACTTGATAATGAACATCCCCTCCCCAGGCACTTGTCAGTCACCGGCAGAGTGCCTCTAGCTGCCCTGTCAAAGTCACATCTCTCTTTCCCATGGTAATGTAGATTAGAGCTCTGGAAGAAAGAAAACCCATGAATACGTACAGAATTTTCAAGCTGCTTTTCTACATTTAGATGGAGGTGACTGCAAGACCTAGGAGCTGAGGATATGTCTTAAAGTCCTGCCTGTAGCGTCTGATGTCCAGAATTAAAACAGCTGCCTTATAAAATAATAAGGCATTAGTAATTGCAAGATAACAGATTGCAAAAGCATATTAAAAAGCTGCCTAAAAAGAAACCGTATGAGACTAGCCAAGTATAATAGAGCTGACACAGATTTGGAATTTGTGGAGAAAGCAAATTGGTTAAAGACATTCTACGACCATAAAAAGGACTATATATTTCTTTTTTTCCCCTAATCTTTTCCTTCATTCTTTACAAATCCACAATGACTCTGGAGGTACAGAATGGCATCTGACATGATAGTTACGTATCTCTTTCTGTCTTGTTCTCTCCCTATATGTATGCATATGTGTGTGCAATTACAAGTATCAAACTAAATACTTAAATATGCAATGATAAAATATGTGCAGTTATTTATATAAGCACTGCAGCCTGCGTATTTCAAAAGCAACTTTAGTTGGTTCAGGTTTGGGAATGTGAAATGTTAGTGCTATGCAATTCAACATCCACAAGGATGGTTTTCAAGATGAAGACTTAAAAAATTGTTATGTAGAAATTCCCTAGGCACTGTTAAAAGTACAGACCCTTTTAGTTCATTGTGATCACCATCTGAGCAATTCGCCATAATATCAGTGCTTCAGCAAATATTTTTTGCACGAAATTTCTGTGGTAATTTAGAGGAGAGAAAACAGTTCACAACAGAAATAGAAACCCACAGCAGAAAAGATTTGGAGTCATAGTATCCCAGCAAGAATCACAGGCTTCCCGCTCTACCAAATGACATCCTGCCTCTCGCCTCCCGCTCCAGAGGCACAACATATACTTTAGTCTGTTACAGACGACCATGCTGACTGGGACATGACAGGCCACGAGACTTGTCTCACTTTATAGGGAGTTTACCCTGGGATGTGAATTATTGTTTTCCACAGACTCTGGAGAAATGAATGTCAAGAATGAACATTGTGCTGAGTTCCTCCTCCAGCCTTGTACAAATATACTACATGAGCCACAGGGTAGCTTTTCATTTCTGTTGCAAATTTCATACATTGCTATTGCCAAAAAAAAGAAGTGAGAAACTGTAGCACTAAGTGAATGCTGCTGCACTGAAACAAAGAAATTGCACTACAGCAGAAGTAAAGCTCGTATCAGTGAACCTGCAGCAGGGTGGGCAGTCCTTTCCAAGATAACTATCTAGGTAGGCTTATACAGCACAGACTTTTGTTTCCCTCTTGGGTTAGGAGGAGATTATCCGTATGTACCCATCAGCTTTTGAGGTCCAGATTTATCTGAGAAGGAAACGACCCTCTCTCATCATCCAAAAACCTGAATACCTGAGCCACCCAACAACTCTAGCTTTGAAATTCTGCCAATCCAGAGACATGTTGAGCGCACACACTGTAAGCTGCTAATTTTTCGCTAGGTTGAGTGTGGTGCATGGCCTCTTTATTCTCACATCATCTCCTGTAAAATGGGCAGATACGTACATTTTTGGCTGTTCTTGAAATAATGCATTCTTACCATGCTGAAAATGGAATGCAAAATTTGACATTTTCTTTTGCTACCAAGACTTTTAAAAACATGCTAGTAAGGGAATTTTTCTTGAAGAGTGAGAGAGAAGGGAGCTTGCACTCACATAGAATTTTATAAAATATGGATTGTGAATTTCACTTGACTAATGTAAAATAAAATGTATGGCTGCATAAGCTTGTGTATGACACTCAGATGGAAGTGAGTGTTTGTGATGCTGACCTTGATTGCCTATACTGTTAAATTGTGTGTCTGTCTTCTGTCAGCTAATATGTTTCCACAAATAACTGCAAAGTAAACTTATCTTCCTCCTTCAAAATGTGCTTTTAAAATTCTCCTTTGTTGCACTGTCTACAAGAATCTTGACAACAGTTGTTAGGATGCTGGTGATCTGAGACTACCAACTGCTAGGTCTACTGGTGGTGTCAAAGTGTTCCTCCTTCCATCGGTCTGTCTTTTTCCATCTGCTGCATCTCACTTCCCATAGGAAATTTTCATGAGTAGGAACAGCTTCAGTGTTTTCTGATGTACAGCATCGAGCACAATCACAGCTACTAGAGAAAGAAAGGAAAAGAAGGAAAAAAGATTTTGTCCATAGATAAAATCAGAGAAATCTTCACAGGATGTGAAAAAAAAAAAAATAATTAAAATTGGCAAGATGTTAGCAGAGAGAGAAGGACAGTTTCATTCTTTATATACCAGAAAAAAATTCACCTGTGAGTTTTGCGTGAAATATTTATTTAATTTACATAGAGAGAAATCTTTATTTACATCATCTGTGGGTGTTTGAGGCCAGTGTGATCCCTGCAATAGCTTCATTATCCATCAGAGAAGGACCACCAAGCCAGTTACTGGGACAAGTGACTATTACCTGACAGGAAGAAGACCCTAATGGGCAAAGAGCTGCAGTCTTGACTACCTTGTTTGCCATCTCTGACACAGCAAGTGGAGGCTGAAGCTGACACCCCAGGGCAGAAATCGTGTTTGCCTTTGCAATGCAGAAACTCATTTCATGTGATGCTGAAGGACCTACCATTAATAGATCTTTCTTCTCACTGAGAGGAAATGGATAGGTTATGTGTCACTGGGATAACATTGCTTCTGCAAATAGCTCTGCAGCTGCCCTCAGTGAAAACATTTTACCTATTACTCCTCCTATTCAAGTGCATACTGCCAGCAGCTCAGTTCAGATCCTGGCACTGTTGAAGCCAAATTCCCAGTGATTTCAAAGGCACAAAGGCATCATGTGGAAATGTGGAACTCTTCCCACTGACCTTTCAGCAAAGCAAAAAGCATACTAGCACTGCACCTTGAGTGCTAAATTAGTTGTGATCTTAAGCAGTTACTTATCAAACCCATCAAACAAAACTGGAAATGAGGAATACATTTGCATGGCACATCTTACTCCATTAATCTGAATGCTATTTAAAATGAAGTTAATGACAATTTATTAAAATTTTTAACTGTTAACCACTACCTTCAAAGGCTTGATTTTTAAATTCTACTCATCTGAAATGGTTTATTCATGGGAGTATGATATTGACTTTGTAGCATATTTCAATGCTATTAGTATTGTAAGGACTCTTTTTAAGTTAGTGAGGCTTTTGTTGCCAACTCACGTTTGTTTCTTGAAGCATGGAGCTGCTTTTTATTGCTAGACATATGAGGATGGTTTGTTTGTTGTTAGACAACTGATGTAAAGTAATTACATTCTGGTTGGCTAATGAAGTGAGACTGGATATTTTGCCTATGAATCATCATGGCAGAAGTAGAAGAATTTTGTTTAGCAGTAAAGTAAGTTGTGTTCGTTTGTGCCTTGGTTTCCATATGCAAGAAATAAGAAATGTAAGGTGCCTTGTACACATTTGAAACAGGCAGTGTTAATTAATAAAAGCAGTAGTGGAGTCTGGATTGTCAAGCCGTAGGCAGTCGTGGCTACTTTGTTCTACCATAAGTCACAAGAAAGCTTCCCATCCAACTTTGTCATAAGATGATATTTCAGGACTTTGCAATACAGGTATAATATCCTGAACTCCTCAAGATAAGTGAAATTTTTAATTCCCAAACCATTTTCCCAATAAATTAATTTTTTCAAATATATATATATAACTACGGGGTTTGACTCTTGAATTTTCAACAAAAGATAACCTGATTAAAACCCAAAATAAAGATGTAATTTTACCAGAATGCTATGTAGCTAAATTTGAAAACCAAGTAAAATAAACTTCTACATGATTGTTACCATGATGAAACTTTACTTGATTTGGTTTGGGACAAAACATTTGATTTTCACAGTTTGGGGGCCCAATTATTTACCATGTCTGTTTTGAAAGATGATGTGCTTATATTAATTTAAGTGATGTCGTAAGTCAAGCAGGCAGGGCAGAAGACCATATTTACTGAGCAGGGAACTCCTTGCGGAGCTCAAGAGGAAAAAGAATTTGCACGATCCCTGTAGGCGAGGTCAGGCTTCATGGGAAGATTACAGAGCTGTGGTTTGTACGTGCAGGGAGAAGACAAAAAGGACCAAAGCTCAGTGTCTTGTAATGAATGGGGCTACATCTGGCTGCCAACTGGTCATCAGTGATGCTTCTTAGGGCCCAGTCCTAGGGGCAGTTCTCTTCAATATTTTTGTCAATGATCTGGATGCAGGAGTTGAATGCAACATTAGCAAGTTTGCTGATGATATCAAACTGGGAGATGCTGTTGACTCTCTTGAGGGTCAAAAGGCCTTGCAGAGGGATATAGATAGACTCCAGCATTGGGCAATCATCAGTAGCATGAAATTTAACAAGAAAAAATGCCACACTGCACCTGGGGTGGAGTAATGCCGGGCACAATTATAATTTGGGATGAGCAGCTTGAGAGCAGCACTGCAGAAAGAGATTTGGAGGTTGTGGTGGGTTGACCCTGGCTGTACAACAGGTGCCCACCAAAGCTGCTTTATCACTCCCCCTCCTCAGCTGGACAGGAGAGAGAAAAAATAAAGAAAATCCTGTAGGACAGGGAGACATCATTCAGCAATTGCTGTCATGGGCAAAACAGACTTGACTTGTGGAAAACTAATTTAATTTATGACCAATCAAATCAGAGGATAATAATAAGAAATGAAAACAAAGTCTTAAAACACCTTATGCCCACCTCTCCCTTCTTCCTGGGCTCAACTTCACTCCTGATTTCTCTACATCCTCCCCCTCCAGAGGTGCAGGGGGACAGGGAATGGAGGTTGTGGTCAGTTTATCACACATTATCTCTGCTGCTTCTTCCTCCTCAGGGAGAGGACTCCTCACACTCTTCTCCTATGCGAGTGTGGGATCCCTCCCACGGGAGATGGTTCTCCATGAACTTCTCTAATGTGAGTCTTTCCCACAGGATGCAGTTCTTCACAAACTGCTCCAGCATGGGTCCTTTCTATGGGGTGCAGTCCTTCAGAAATGGACTGCTCCAGCGTGGGTCCCCTGCAGGGTCTCACGTCCTGCCAGCAAACCTGCTCTGGCATGGGCTCCTTTCCATGGGTCCACAGGTCCTGCCAGGAGCCTGCTCCAGCGTCAGCTTCCCACAGCATCACAGCCTCCTTTGCACATCCACCTGCTCTGGTGTGGGGTCCTCCACAGTCTTCAGGTGGATATCTGCTCCACCATGGACCTCCATTAGCTGCAGGGGGACAGCCTGCCTCACCATGGTCTTCACCACAGGCTGCAGGAGAATCTCTGCTCCAGTGCCTGAAGCACTTCCTTCCCCTCCTTCTTCACTGACCTTGGCATCTACAGAGTTATTTATTTCACATATTCTCACTCCTTTCTCTAGTTAAAATTGCTGTCGTGTGCTTTTTTCCCCCTTCTTAAATGTAGTGTCACAGAAGCACTACCACCATTGCTGATGGGCTCGGCCTTGGCCAGTGGCGGATCCATCTTGGAGCCAGCTGGCATTGGCTCTATTGGACATAGGGGAAGCTTCTAGCAGCTTCTCACAGAAGCCATCTCTGTACCCCCCCCACTACCAAAACCTTGCCATGCAAACCCAATGCAGAGGTGCTGGTTGACAGCAGGCTCAGTAGGAGTCAGCAGTGTGCCCTGGAAGCCAAAGAGGGCAAACCGCATCCTGGGGTGCATCAAACACAGCATGGCCAGCCGGACAAAAGAGGGGATTATCCTGCTGTATTTTGCATTGGTGCAATATGCAATGGTACTCAAATACCCTGAATACTGTATGCAGTTCTGGGCCCCACAATTTAAGTAGGATGTGAAGGTCTTTGAATGCGTTCAGAGGAGGACATCAAAGCTGGTAAAGGGCTGGAAGGCATGATCTTGTGAGGAGTGACTGAGGACTTTGAGTTTGTCTGGTTTGGAGAAAAGGAGGCTGAGGGGTGACCTCATTGCTCCCTACAGCTTCCTGAGGAGGGGAAAGGGAGAGTGAGGTGGTGAGCTCTTCTCCCTGGCATCCAGTGATAAGATGCCTGGGAACGGCTCAAAGCTGTGTCATGGGAGGTTTAGACTGGACATGAAGACACATTTCTTTACAAAGAGGGTAGTCAAACACTCGAACAGGCTTCCTAGAGAGGTGGTCGATGCCCCAGCCCTGTCAGTGTTTAAGAGACATTTGGATAATACCTTTAATAACATGCTTTAGCTTTTGGTCAGCTCTGAAAAGGTCAGGCAGTTGGACTAAATGATCATTGTAGGTCCCTTCCAACTGATATTCCCTTCCCTTCCCTTCCCTTCCCTTCCCTTCCCTTCCCTTCCCTTCCCTTCCCTTCCCTTCCCTTCCCTTCCCTTCCCTTCCCTTCCCTTCCCTTCCCTTCCCTTCCCTTCCCTTCCCTTCCCTTCCCTTCCCTTCCCTTCCCTTCCCTTCCCTTCCCTTCCCTTCCCTTCCCTTCCCTTCCCTTCCCTTCCCTTCCCTTCCCTTCCCTTCCCTTCCCTTCCCTTCCCTTCCCTTCCTTCCCTTCCCTTCCCTTCCCTTCCCTTCCCTTCCCTTCCCTTCCCTTCCCTTCCCTTCCCTTTCCCTTTCCCTTCCCTTCCCTTCCCTTCCCTTCCCTTTCCCTTCCCTTCCCCTTTCCTTTCCCTTCCCCTTCCCCTTCCCCTTCCCCTTTCCCTTTCCCTTCCCCTTCCCCTTCCCCTTCCCCTTCCCCTTCCCCTTCCCCTTCCCTTCCCCTTCCCCTTCCCCTTCCCCTTCCCCTTCCCCTTCCCCTTCCCCTTTCCCTTTCCCTTTCCCTTTCCCTTTCCCTTTCCCTTTCCCTTTGCTTTTTATATAAGTTTATTGATTTCACTATCAGAAAGTTCAGTATTTTTATGGGATTGAGCCTTGTTTTTGTTACCTTTGGAGTATTGCAGATGTTTTTACCGTAGGAAACCATAAGGGTCTATAAAAAAGTCACATGTAAATTGGTGCAATAACATTTCAGTAGAACATTTGCAAACTTCTAGGTTCAGGCAAATATGCTACTCAAACCATTATTTCTAAGCTTACACTGAATGAAAGTCCATATATGCGGTTAGCTATCTTTTTCTAGAATAGTGAAAAACAATTGGAGCATAAAATTACTTCCTTTTTGGGCAGTTTGCCAACATCCTTCCCCTGCTCCGTCTTCCCCCCCACTATGCCCAGTAAATCAGGAGAGGACAGTGCCAAACATCTTTTTTGCAAAGGAAATGCAAACCATGTGACAGAGAAGAACTAACAAGCAAGTGCCAATGTTCAAATGAAGATCCAGGGATTTACGGTGGAAACACTTAGTGGTTTCAATGATCCACAGAAAACTCACTGATAAGAGCATTTTTGCTAAACTGCCTTAAGTCCTGATCTGTCCTATGCCTACATAATATGACTGCTCTATTGCCCAGATTTTTGGAAAAACAACACAAGGGGCTCTGAAAACTTTTCACTTTACATCAGCTACAAAGATAGATACTCTACAGGATTTCACGTTTGAAATTTCACATGAATTCCTGCTAGACCTTAGATTAAAATGAATCTGTATTCTTGGAGCAGAAGACTTCTTTCAGGAGTTACAAAGCATCATTTGGAAGGTTAAGTTTATCAAGCTACCACCTGAGGGCTTGCTCTGCCAGGTCAGAAACCCAGCAACTGAGTCCCATCAGTCTTGCCCTTGTGAAACTTTTAATTCTTTTTTCCTACTCATTAGCTTCAGAGAACAAATGATCCAATAGCAAAAACAACGTGTCCTATTATAAAGAGTCCAGCAAATTAAATGGATTGAATGGAATCAATGATGTGCCACAGTGGAAAGAAGTGCTCAGACCATACGCAGGCTCATTTCAGGCAAGACACCGTCTCCTGGGAGGGATGTGCCTTGCGTCATCTGCAGCCCCCAGTTTGCTGTCTTAAAGAAATCAAAAGAAGTTTTAAAGAAGTTTTTGAGCACTGTAGTAGGCAGAAACACGGCATAACAGTACATCGAAAAAGCACAGTCAAGTCTGCAAAAGAGCTCATATATAGTAAAATTTCATAGATTGAATTAATACGAGGCTTAAAAGCACAAAAAAAACGCAACCCAAATTTAAGCCTAGCAGTATTCACAGCTGAGAACATGACCATATAAATGTATTTTAATATCTTCAGCTTTCCTTTCTGATTTCCACAGTTTTAAAATTTTTAATATGGTAAAATATCTTGTTATATATAGTTGCTGTTAGTGCAAACTGGGAAATGTAGCCACAGAATGGAATTTTTGATTTTGATGGAAAAAGTTCTCACATGTAAACATAAGTTCTCTTAAAATAAATTTTAACAATAACTATCCTACAATGAATCTACGTTGTTAGAAATTTAAGCTATCACCAACCTCCATAGAACAGATGTGATTAAAACAGGTCATAGAAACCCTAGTCAGCACTTCCATGGGAACTCCAATTTCCCCTATAACATTCCAAGGTCTCGCTTACAGAACCTACTAGGGAAGGTGAAGTGTCACCTTTAGTATATCACACTTCCACATTTCCTGCTGTAGTTTCAGTTTTAGAGGTGACAGTCTGGGTAGGGGTTACAGCCACTTAGAAATCATGGAGTACAAAATAAAACCCCTTCCAAAGAAAGGCTTTTATGTTACCCCCTAAAACTTTCAGATGCAAGACAGTTCTACTATGTGAGTAGAAAAAATGGTAGTTATCTGACTACAAGAAACTACACAAACCAGGTTATGCACTAGAGGCAAAGAGTTATCTTTTCAGGCATCCAAATGTCTCACAACAATAGTTCATATTTAAGAACTATCTAAGAGACATGTCAGCTTAATGCAGTGCATTGCATATGAAGTAAGCTTGCCTAAAGAAGGTCCACAGTAATAACAGTGTGCAATAGCAACTGAACGGATGATTACGGTTTGTGCAAATATGATTGCATGTAGGTGTCCGTTAGCTCATCATAAACAGTATGGAAAAACTGTTGATCAGTACTGAAAACATTTCAGTGACTTGCTGTATTTCCTGGGATTTGATGGCAGTGCTCCATGTCCTGCAGCTCTTTCTCCGCTTCTGGACATTTTCAAAAAATAATTAAAAAACAAGAGCCCTGCAGTGTACTTCTGAAGCATGCATCACTCCTCATTAGGTTATGTCAGGTTTCATCACCCCATATCATTTGATGTATATTAGTCCAATACTATGCGTGGATGACATTCCATTATTAATTTAAGGAGCTACCATCTAACATTTTCAACATGAATAAAATGACGGCAGTTACCAAAATAGTACAGTCAGCAGAAGTCCTTTTTGAAATTAAGAAGTAATGGTTCAGCTCATCCATAGTTTAAAATGAAAAGTTTTCATGGATGTGATCCAGCTATAATAACTCAGTGATGAGAAGACAGAGGAAACAATAATTTATAAGGGAATCCAGAGAAAGCCAAGAAGCATCCGAAATAGCCATCCATAAACAGAAAAAATATCTAGTCACAGTTAAAAACACCAATTCACGGAGAATACACAAATACACATAACACTAGAAGAAAAACAAAACAAAAGTTCAAAGAAAAAAATAACTCAGATTTAAGGAAACAAATGAAACATCCAGCTGGAAATGCAACAACTGTATTAAGCATACCACAGTACAAAAGTTCTTCCCACTTACTGCATCGAAAATTATGAAATAGTTATCAAGACACTAATTACAAGTGTATGGAATACTTCACCTTCACCTTCACCTTCATCCACGTTTACAGCATCTGGGTGGCTAAAAGTGGCCACAAAATCAACTATTAGGCATACCCTGAAATAGAAGGAACAATCTGCAATCGTCTAAGGACTCCTTATTATCTTGGTGCATGGGATGTAGCTTGAGAAGGGAGGAATGAGAGGTACATTGCTGCCAGTAGACGGCCTTGGACTGTAAGCTGCAAAAATGACTTTCTCTTACTACTGCAGGTGACTGAACATATTTTGCTCTTGCCCCAAGAACACAAAAACCTTCACCGCATAGTTGTAGACTAAAAATACATGGGGATTCAGGTGAATGCCTTTGGCTGGAGTCACAAATAGGAACATAAACAGCAAAGAAGAAATTAAAAAAATATCTTAGCAACAATGCTTTATTATATGATAAGAAGAAAGGAGATCCCTGCCCATATGTGGAATGAACACGACATAGTATATGAGGGGACATTTCAAGGTATTGCTATAATACTTTGTCTTCCCTAGAGCTACAGGAAGGCCGTTGCCACACTCCTTTCCTCCCAGCCGAAGTATAATGTTTGATTCAAATCTTTTTGCAAACTAAGCCCCACTCCAAAAATCTTTCTTCTACAACCAGCTGGGCTGGTTCATCAAAGAATTTGGAAGGCTAAGAAATCACAACAATATCACAAAGATTTACAAGTGAAATTAACAAGACAGGCTGGTAACACTTTCTTTTTATAGGAGCTTTAAGATTTTATTATTATAAATTTAATGTCCATATATGATGCATTAACAAAGTCAAAACATTAAGGATGCTTCACTGTACTTGTGCTGAAATACTACAATGTTATTCACTACGATGGTAGCAGCTTGATTTTGGCAATAAATCAACATGATTTCAATAAGGCAGTTTAAGCTTGTTAGCTGAGTGAACGTTAAATTCACCCAACTTGGTGCTTTAGCCTCCTGTGTGAAGTTAGAGTGGTTTTACATTAGAGAATACTTGCTGCTGGTAGAGCTCATTCATACCATGGACATCTGTTGGGCAGCTAGAGGATTCAGTATGCCAGCTGGCTCAAAATATTCTAGTTGCACCAATGCTCTCAGGTAGTGTATCAAGCCTTTTGAGGCTGTACACAGTGGTAGTAATTTCACTTCCCCTATTTAAAGTGTATGACTGTGTTAACTGCAAGAAAATGTAGGAGTATCAGTCAGATTGGCGTAATAGTGCTGCAAAATAGACAATAGACTGCAAAAATTTCATTTAGAAATATCAGCTTTTCAGTGTTCCTGAGACCTCATTGCTGCAACACCTTAGTGTTAGAGGGCTGGTGAATATCGGAAAGTGGTAAAATGGTGGAACTGTTGTTTTCCTGAAAGCCATTTTGTGAAGTGTAAGACACAATTGCTTTTCCCCCTTATAATATCACAACCCTATGGAAATGTTTAGGAATGATCGGATTCAGGTTATATTACCCACCCCATGGAAATAGGGAAGAAGAATCTGATACATAAATAAACATCTGCTTTCTGCTTCACTGTAATTTTTAGCCAGAATTTCTATTACCCTTTTCAATAGTGGGTCACTATGCCCTGAATTGATCTGCTCAGACCAGGTTTATATTACATCAATTTTGGGTTACTTAGCGAGCACACTGAGCAAACTACCACTTCTACTTCAGATGCTACAAAATCAATCCCAGGAAAATACAAGCAATTTGGGTGATTTCTCTAGATAAGGTTGTGCTACATTGCACAGAACAGAATTCAGAAGGAGTCAATGTGAAGCTAAGGAGTCGGAAGTGTAACCATCACCAGGTCAAAGATGGTACCCACTAGCAGCAATGCTAAACACTTGACATAGTCAGTTGGGTGCCAGCTTTAATTTTGTATTTCTTCCAGAAATTACAACCTTTGTAGCTGGAGTAAAGGGGCTAGACTGACAAGATTAGAAAACAGTTTTTAAAAAAAATGAGACAAAAAAATCCAACCCAAACCCCTCATAGAATTCTTGTTTCCTTTTAACCATTCACGCTAATACAACCACTATACTAAAAATAGAACTGATCTTCCACTATGAAGAAAATTTTATTTTCAGTTTTTCTTGTCTAGATAATAGAAACTCAGCTGGGACTGAGTTTTAGTCATGTAATACTCCTAGGGTGCAACAGAAATTCCTAGTTTTTTTCAAATAGGCAATTATTTAAAGGCCATGAACAGCAGGGAAAGGGGGGAAAATATCTTTCTGCATGAAGGACACTAAGATGGCATTATTTAAATGAAGAACAAAGTGTACATGATTCTTTGCCAGCAAGTTAAAAAAAGGTATATTATTCCATTTTTTATCTTATCAGAAAAGTGATACTTCTTAATTTACAAAGACACATTTTAGAGATAGCCCACTGAGCTGTAAAAAATATAGATTAATCATCACTGACATGACAGAAGCAGTCAGGAAATTCTTACAAATTTTTAATACTTTGAACTTTCACAAACAAGCAGCTTCACAAAGCAAGTAAACAGGATAAAGGATATCTCTTTAAATAATTTTTATCAGGCTGTATAACTTTGATTGCTCACATCTTTTAAGCATGACTTTGGTGGACTCTCATGATGCAGGACTTCACCTTTTCCATGGAGGAAGTGGCTAATCTTTGTTGATTCTCACTACAAATTTTCCATGTCCTAGTATAGCACAATGCACGTCTCATGGTATGGATCTTGGTGTTCACCATTATTGGCTGCTTTCCCATAGACAGCTTACTGCTTGACTAAATTCTTACAGCTACCTTTTTAATAGGACAATTAATCTCAATATCTAGCAGTAAGTTATCTGAACCTGACCAAATGACAAAGTCAAACACATGTAGAGCTACTGTTGTACATCTACTTTCAGATCAACTAATATAGCTGGCATATAGTCAAGGTTTTTTTCCTTAGATGGTCAATTAGTTCAAACACATTGCAAGTTAATAGAAAGGCACTCAAAGGCTTTAGTGTTCAGCATCTTTATATGCACTGGGTGTGGTGATTTCAGTATAAAACGTGTTCCCCAGTCAGCAGGCAGTTGTTTTTGCACGGAAATGTACCTGTTGAGGAACAGAGAGAAAACATAATTTAAAAGCAAAGGAAATTCTGTACTGCAGACAGTCACTGCCAGAACACGTCCCTGTTTAACACCACTGTGCATTTCAAATCTGTCACAAAAATCACTGTCACACTGAACTTGCATGACTTTGTGAGAAGATTCAGTCAAAGACGAGGCTTCAAGAGAAAGCAATGCTTCCAGTGCCTAGAAAAATTCTGACTGTCTAGACTGGAGCTTTTATGACAACTGGGAAAGCCAAGTAAAGAGCCTTCTTTATTTCAGACACTTCTCTTTCAGCTGTCTTAAAGACTATGTTAATAGCTGATCTACCAGCACTGACTGTCTAGATATACACATTCTGCGAGAGCTTGCAATCTCTTGAGGGTAATTTATAACAAAGGCTTGCCAGAAACCCTTATGACTGTCTTCTTTGTATTTACATCATTATGAGTTAGTATTCTTCATATCTTCTCTCCCTCCAGCAGCCAAGCAATACACGATACAGATGTTTAACCACCACCTGTCTTTCTAGGTTCAGTATTCATTATTTACTGCAGGCTTCCAAAGTACAAAGCAATGTAGGCATAATTATAGAAAAATATCTATTAAATGTCAAACTTGTTTGACAGATACAATAAAAAAACAAGAGAAAGGTGTTTAGGTTGTGAGAGAAAAAGAAGAAAGAATTTTTACCAACATTAGGGAATACATTGAAACAGTGGAGGTAATAGGGCCAACATTCATACTTGCCACCTTCCTCCTCCTTCTGTCTTTTTTACGTTTCTTTTTTTCCTGATCACTTGCACAAATTTGTCTATCCATGTGCAATCCCGCTATATACCTTCAAATGCTATTGTAACACACATTTTTCTGGGGCCAAACACAAAATGTTCATAATCCTGAGATTACAAGACAAAAACAGATGTAATGAGAGCTAATTTTTTATTCTCTCCATGTGAACGCACTTCTTTATCTCATCAGGGTACTGTGAAGGCTAAAATTGATCATCTGAAATCTCTCAGTGCCAAGTAAAACATTAGTCTGATTTTTCATTATAATTATAAAATGACAGCATGACTTAAATTTCAGTAAGTTCCTTTATTTCATTTAGCTTCTGCCCTTCTTTCTGCAAGTTGCAACTCAGATGCAGGAAGACAAACCTCCTTCAGCCTGACATTGTGTCCTCCCACCCACCCTTGATGGCAGCAGGACTGTACCCTCATTTGGTTGTTTTACTCTATAAACGTTTAGCAAGATTGAACTCTGTTGCTGCAGCCTGGTTCTATTGTGGTTTCTATGGGCTTAATAACTATGTATAGCATAGACAATGATATGGTGTTTAAAAACTTTCACTCACAGAGGTAGTATTGCTTACAGGATGCCTATGCTGCAGCTGTCAATGTTGATACCAGGGATGGCCCTACCCTGGCAGTGAACTATAGCAACAGAGGTTGCTAGTGGTGCAAAATTATTTCAATTTGGAAAACTACTATCTTGCTTCCATGTATTGTGGCAAGTGCTGAAGTTTAACCAAGTCAGATGAGTTTTGTGGAAGCGTGGCTTCCTCTCTGACCCCAGCTTTGAAAAGAAAAAATGAAAGTAGCCAATGTTCTGGCAAGAATATTGCTTTTTAAATCTGTGTTAGAAAGGGAGTGAAAACTTCAAAAAAAGACCTTTGGCAGTGCCATGTTCCCACTAGATTGACAAAGCACCCAATGACAACAGCATAAGGGAAGACAGCTTCTTAGGACAGGAGACAGGAAAGCTACTTTTGGCAAGGGTGATAAAGAAGAATCGTTGTTACTCAGATTCCTTCAACAACAGAGAAGATGGCAGAGAAAAGCTAGTCATTTCTGCCTTAAGGAATCCTTCCTACCATTTTCAAACTTAAAAAGCACAGTTGTCCTCAAATGTGAAGAACTCCTTTGCCTCTTCACAAACAAAAGTTACGGAATAATTGGTTCTCTGCAGTGGTGCATCTTCTTCATTTTCACAAGAACGAAAACCCCTATGGAACTACCTATGCATGTTCCCTTATTTTATTTCATACCAAAAGGTGCAGAGGGCTAATTCTTTACAGTGCAGGATTTAACATGGGTTTTTTTCTCCTCCAACCTGAGATTTTCATTAGTTGGGGCACAAGTCACAATTCACTGAAATCATGAGTAAATCTTGCATATGAAAGACCCCTGCTAACAACTTCTAAAGTAACTTAATTTTTCCCTGTCTGTTCACTGTTTCACCCCCTTTGCTACACGTTAATCCTTTTGTCTCTTATCATAGACACCAACTATGCATTCTGTGTATGGTGGTTTGGATGCTTCTACTACCTGAGCAGGCACAGAAGCCAGCATTTTACCTACAATTCTCATTTCAAGAGGTATCAGTAATGCAAAATTTAGTATTTTCTTATTCTAACTTCTTTACTTTATGCACATTAGTCCTTGGATAAAAGAATCCAGAGATCAATACTCTCAGTAACATCAGTCCAAACAGGAATCCACACAACAGTGCAGCCACCATATTTGAGCTGAACTTTGTGATAGGTACTATGCAAGAACTGTCAATGACACCATTACAAAGGCAGAGCAGATCTAGATATTTCATTCAAAATACCTCCAAGGGCCCTCACACCAGTCCTGCCACTGTTAATCCTGCTAATCTAGACAGGTGCTGGTCCCTGATTTCCCAAAAGGAAAGCTGTCACAGATACCACTGTAGAATGCTTACTGATATTTAACAACGTGGAATTAACTTTTATTCAACTCTAAAAAGCAAACAACCCCTCCTACAGTTTGGGAAAAGGCATGTATAATGAAAGTGGTCTCTCTTTTTACTCAACAGAAAGCCCACCGTATCCATATCCAGCTAGCCTTGCCCAAATTAACATGGAGGTAGAACAGGTAATACAAAACTAGGTATGTTGTTTGTTTTCCAGTCTTGTTTTGCCTTTAGCAAACAATTTTTTTTTTTTGCAGTTCTATAGATCTCTGTTGCCTGCAGAGAGCAAACCTGAAAAATGTGTTTTCATATGCATTTAAATACTGAATGTTACAACGTTAGCCATTTCAAAATTTTGTACCTGTTCACTTTGACACAACTGCACATAGATTGCCTTTTTAAGTTATCCCAGCCATGCTGTATTAGCACTGTTTACTTTTGTCACGAATTTGATTTCTGAGCACAGAGCCCTGATTTTTTCTGCTGTGTATTCCTAACAGCTCAACCTAAATCCTTTGACTCAGTTTTCTGGTGACTATCCTTCACCCTTGACAAATCAGAAAGATTTTTAATCACTTTGTTCTTGGTAGAATTTAAATTAGCTGTAGAGGCAGAAGGCCAGTCTATTAAAGCAATGCATTAATCCACTACACTGCATTCAAGCAGCAATTTCTCTTTCTAAAAATATGCCCATACATTCAGGGTTTAGGTTTGGGGTTTTTTTTTGTTGTTTAATTTGAAAGAAACTTTTTAATTGACCTTGAACTTGAATACTTGGCCAAGATGTCAGTGTTACAGAGGCAACTTTTACTGTAGCTTACCTTGATGGGGACACCAACTGTTGTTAGGGATAAGAAGTTGCCAATATACTTTGGTAATGCTGGATACACCCAGGAGCCTAAATGGCTGTCTACTGTACTAGTAGTCTACATAATAACATCTAGCTATATCTAATTATTATGTTGTTTCTCTTTCTTCGAACACACTTTAAAAAGTGTGCATTTCACTTCAAGAAGTATCCCCTCATATTTAATTCCACTTTACAGAATTAAGTATAGTTTATAACAGAACAGCATTCTAAGCAAACTAGTACTTGCTTCAAAAAGCAGTAGAATTTAGTAAATGTAAAGTAAATTTTTGTATATAGAAACTTTTACCATCAAGGTGTACCGGGAGTATTCAGTGACTTCAATAAAGAGGAAAGTCCATCCTATGTCATAAATGGGCTAATGACCTTGTAAACTCCTAGTTCAGAGATGACGTCTTCTTTGCTAAAAAAAATAACTATGGCAATTCCTGTGCATTTTGTATTTCATTTGTATCATGTGAGAATAAACAAGACTAAAGTTTGACTTAACATTAACAACCTCATAGCTTTTCCATGGCGTGGAATTAACAGGGTGGGTAAACATGCATATACCATTCCAATAATTATAACATAGATCAAACTCAAGTTCAAGGCTGCTTACTTCTAGGAGCATGACTTGTGACATCTATGCTCAGAAACATTAGATTCAGAAGAATACCCTGTGCTGTCAGGTCTAGTCTCCTGCTACTGTAGGCACCATATCAAACCATTATCTTCATAAATCACCCTTAATCTCAAAAGCAGTAGTTTTAGAGTCAATTTTTGCTTCCATTACTCAGATTTGAGAGCCATCCTTAAACCTCACTTGAGAAATATTTCGGGACTCCTTTCTGTTTCGCCATTTACTTATTTTCAAAGGTAGTTACACCTTTGAGTCCTTAAATAAACTGAGTTCTAGCTTAATTAATAGTTCTCCCTTCTTGCTATTTCACACCTACATTTACACAGTTCTGCTCAGTCTTCTGTTCACTAAATTAACCAAGCTCTTTTACTCTTTCATCACAAGCCGTCCTATGCTCCAGTCTTTTCCATAGCTGCATTTATTCTATTTTCAGCCACTGTTTCTTGAACTTGCCTGCCAAGAATTGTTCATAGATTGCTTATAACTAGTGTTTTCATGTAGGCTTTTTCTCTGTTAGTTGAAAATACCTTTCCTATGTATACCAGGATCTGACCACCCTGTTACATAGAAGCACTGCAGAGATGCCATCCTTGTGAGCTTTAGTGCATATCAAATATAAGTACATGACTCCACATTTTGTATTATTTAATTTCACACCATTTTTATTACTTAGTTTTTACCTTCCCTGTCAAAACATCCCAGCCATGGCTGACATAACATTCCTGCAGAGATGAAAACTTTATTCTTCTTGAGTACGAATTTGTGAAGGTGAAGTCTAAGGAACCCATTGGAGAAATCACCATAATTTTGGAAGTTATTGGAAAGTAGACTTTGCTGATATGTCTTCCATAGTTAAGGTTATTTTATCAATAAAAAATGATCTGTGATTCTGTTCTTACATATTTGTCACTTGGAGGTATTGCATATGCTGTATATTGCCAAATAAGGACAGCAGGGAAAGAAAAGATTTTGTGTGAAACTGTTAGGATTACCCAGGACAGAAAACATAGTGGCATGATAGGACTAAGTCAGTTAAACCTTTGACAGGGGCAGACTGGGTCTTTACCTCAGAACTGAGTACTCCAAAAAGAACAGAAAGGTTTTTATAGTAGTAGATCAGGCTTTATTTCAACAGAAATTATAATAAGTATTTTTTTATACTGCAGAGGATAGTATAAAGATAAAAAAGGATTTAAAAATATCTCCCTCCTACCACTGTGTCTTTGCAAGGCATCTTCTTTTTTCCAGGTTTGTTCTCAATCCCTGCTCACTGACTGTAAATTGTAACTCAGGTTAATGCCAGTCTTACACGGTTTCTCCAGGGAAACATTTCTCTTTCATCATTAGAGAACATTCATACTGGGTTATACCCAAAACCCGTCCTGTCTTTGACACTTGCCTAAAGCCGATAGGCTTAGAAAAAAAGTACAAAAATAGGGGAAGCATGTGGTGATATTTACCCTATATACACCCTGAAGCTCCAAGCACACGTAATACTGGGACTTCCAGAAATAGCTTCTATATATTCAGCAACTCTCAATGGATTTTTCTGCTATGAACTTGAACTCTTGAACCCTATTGTAAACTGACAGCATTTACAGCTTCCTGTAACAAAGGAGTTCTTCAGGTTAACCATAAGTCTGAAGATCTGTGTCCTTTGTTTTGTTTCCTGTAAACTGCAAGCTCTATTTAATGTCTTCTATGAGAATAGAATATTGGAAGAGACAGGGAACAACTGATCTGTGTCCTATTCTTCCTCTGCTGCCTCTTTCGAAGTTGATAGTCCTAGTGTACTTTTTTGTTCCTTGTAAAGACATTGTTCCAAACCTTTGCTCACTCTTGCTACTCTTTCCTGATTTTCTTCCAGTTCTGTTACACACTTTCTAAGGACACATAACATACAAGATGGAGTGAACCACAGAGTTTCATGTAACTTATGTTCTGTCCTAATGTCTATTTTTCTCAAGTAACTTATGACATTATTTTTGCTTTTTACCTGCTGTTAAGCATTAAGATGAATTTATAATACTTCCACGAATATATCAAGGTCTCACATGAGTGGAAATGGTTTGCTTGGATAATTTTATATATGAAATTCAGATTGGTTTTATCCACATGTATCACTTCACAATTACCTATGCTAAATTTCACCTATTTTATTGCCTTCTAAAACCCATATGCGGTTCTTCTGAGCTGGCCCTCACGTATCCTTACAAAACTGTCACTTTGTCTTTCATTCTCTTTTTTAGGTCACTTGCAACTGAGCTAAACCACACAGAAACCTGGTGAACTCTGTTAGAGACATTTAGTCACACCCTTTTCTCTTTCATACAAAGACCTCCTCTCTGTCCCAGGCTGCTAACAGGCCTTAAGAGTCTTTGTTGAACTAACTTAGGAAAACGTTTCATATACCCAGGTTGACTGCATTAACCAGATATCCTTTCTTCATTTCTTAATTGGGGTCCAAAAAACAAGCAATCAAACCAAACAGAACCCTCCCATAGATTCAAATGACAGAATTTCTTCTTACAAAGCCATGTCAGGTTTTTCCCTACAAGTTTGACTCCATGTACAACAGGTCTATACTTATCCAATATGGATTTCAGGTGGCCTGCAGCTCAACTAGTCTGTATTCTCTTTGATCTCTCACACGACTCTTTCATAAACTGCCAACACTTCAGCCTCCTTCCCTTCCTTTAGTACCAAAGCAATTTAGCACAAGAGACTACACGCTACAATCGTCATTCACTTCCCCTGCACACTCATGTTGCTTTGAGTGCCCTTAGATCTATTGAGCAAATAACACATTGTCCAATGAAAATTGTTAGCATTTGCCTTGGCCACATACTGCTGCAGATCAATCAGGTAACATCAGGTTGTCCAACATCCATCTTTCTCTGCCTGTTGGCACCACCACCTTACCCTCTGGAAGCTTCTCTTCCCGCCAGGTATGCTCAGGTGCTCACTGGGAATAAGCAATCTCTTCAGCCAGAGTCATCCAACCTGCTCTGATCACGTTCAACCTGGCCTTCTACACTATTTACATAAAGTAAATCACAAGCAAAATGTTTGCTGCCCAAGTACAGTTAGGTTTGGTGTTCTTAATCATTCAAGACAGCTGTTTGGGAAGGAATACAACAGAACAGGGAAGACATGTGAGGGTCACCTCATTTTTTTTTTATATCTGTCTAACAATCTGAGCAAAGAGGAACATGAAGAACAGTGTCCAGCTCCTTCTAACTTGAAGCATTGCTATTTTAGGTTTTTTTTAGGTTGTCTTACCCACTCTTCAAATACTGCTCCAAAGTAGTGCAAGTATCCCACTGGCTTTGTCTTGTCTTCCAGACTTTTGGAAATACCTTCAGGTATCCAAATGGCAATACCTCTGTATGTCTACATGGCTGAATCACTCCTTAGGTGCATACATCTTGACCAGCAAGGCATTTATAGTCACAAGTATTATTTTCCTGACTGAGCCCAGAAATGTGCCAGACTAAAGTACCATAAGGTGAATGAAAGACCGCTTGAGAAATGGCACTGAAATTCACCAGTGGTTCAATATCAAAATGACATAGATATTAAGTGGAGATATCTACTTTTGCTGCTATCCAAAACGACTGTTACTGGTTAAGACAATGAAACAGAAATACTCTTAGTAAATTTACAGATGATACCTACCCCTCCCCTTAATGGAGGGATCAAGTGTTTGACAGTCTGGACTTCAGAATAGTACCTAAAGACATTAACTTCAATCTGAAGATGAGATCAAGAAAAGGCAGAACTTTTTTTCATAGGGAAAAGTGAAATGTAGGCAAAATGTTTAATTGCACAAATGCAGAATATGAAATTCTTTAGGCAGCTGCTCCACAGAGAAGAATCTGAGGATGCAGTGGGTCATATACTCAGTACTGTAGCAATGACCTCCTGATGCAGGAGATGCAAGTTGTATGCATGGCCGCAGAAACAAAAGCAGAGATGCTAAGTAATCCTTTTGCTCTGCTGCAAATGCTAGGTCTTAGATAAAACACTGTACTTCATTTTGAGTGCCACACTTCCAGAAATATTGTGGGCCAGCTGAAGAGAGTCCAGAGGAAACAAGAGCAGGATTCTTTGCTCACAGAGGAAGATGGAGTGAATTAGGGTTGTTTAGCCTAGAAGGGAAGATGTCTGGGAAAGCGGTTGTAAAAATCTTCAGATTCATAAGAGGCCATTGCAAAAAGGAAGGACATAATTTGTTCTCTTTCTCCTCATGAGTGCTGCATGAGACAAACACAATAAGTTTAAATCACAACAAGGTGGATTCACATTGGGCATTATGAAACATTTTTAGAAATAAGGATAGTGAAGGACTGGAACTTACTGCCTAGGGAGGTTTAGAAAGAAGGATCTGTCAGAGGGATAGAATGGAAGTTCTTTTAAGATCCCTTCAAGCTTTCAAGTCCCTCATTTGCATTCCTAAAAACAATGACTTCAGCCAGGAATGAACATAAGATACAGGTTGACTCATTTTACATAAAAATTTACATAACTTGTTTTTTTTTTTTTTTCTCTACATATTGGATTTCTAGGTCAAGGTTCCACCTCCATTTCTCTCAAATAACAATAGTAAATAAATAACCTTTCTTGCCAATGCCAATTAGAATGTCTCTTTGTTTCTTTGGACTTGCTATCCCTATCATTTTTCCTGTGTTCGCTTCCTCTAGTAAATTATAAATCGTTCCTCCGTACGTTGTCCTAGGTGATTCACTTTATTTGGTGACTTCACTATTGCTGATTTTATAAAGGAAATTTTGACAACAACAACAAAATTTGGTGGTAAATCAAACATGCTTTTAGAGTTAATTGCATACCAAGTTGGCAGTGTGTGGAGGATAATATACCCAGTGAACAGAAATTTTTATGAGAATTTGAAGCATTCCCCTCAGCTGAGAATTACTGGAGTCCTGGAAAGTATGCCCTCACACTACTGGGCTTTGGGTGGATTTCTCGATAGAGGAAAGGTTTTTTTGTTTAGGGTACAGCACTAGTAGCCACAATAGTGTTCCAGCCAGCTACTTAAGTATGCTTAAATGCAAAGTTCAGTCCACAATTTACAGCACTTTCTCCTGTGCTTTGTTGCAGTCTTTGGTGTATTTGCAGAGGTGGATGCAAAGACGTGTTTCCCCTGTCTGCGGACTGGCTAGCCCCTTCCTGGAAACAGGGTAGCCCCCTTTTTTTGTGATGGATCTGAACCATGTTGCCAGATTAGGGCAGCAGCAGAGCAAGGCTGCAAATGCCTTTTACCTCTGGCGCTTACTTCCATGTAGGCAGCTCCCCTTTATTTCTATCCAGACATATAGCCTCTCCTCTATCCAGGTTAAATGGTATCTTTATTGTTGCATCACTCAAGCTTGGATTTTTCTGTGTGCAGTAGTCTGTATCTGCAGGATCTCCGATAATACACTAATAACACTATGGAAGAAAAAGAGAACGTGAACTTCTGCTGCTTCATTGCAGCATTTTGCCTTTTCAGTTCTTCATCGCAATGACTTTACTTTTAGCATTCCCTGTAAAGACTGAAAAAGTGAATACCTTTCATATACAGGTTTTGTTGGTTCATCAGCATGCAGAATGCAAGGCAGGCCAACAGTACAATGCCTAAGTTAGACCTCAGCAGGAACTGAGAGGTGGTTTACAACAGATACATATACCCGCTGCCTTGCAGATTCATGTGTTTCTTTCCCACATCAGCATGAAGAAAGTAACCTCTGACTACCAATTCGTAACAGTCGTCTATCACCATACTAAAAAATTATCTCTAAACACTGCCAATTCTAAAATAATTTCTTTAAAAATAAATTTGTTTCTTCGGTGTTGCTGTATCTATTTATGTATTATTTTATAATTTAAAAATAAGTTATTTTCTGAACAGTGGCAGAAAGAGCTTCAGATATAACACAAAGAAGAAGAAAAACTCCTAGAAGAAAGAAGAGCACTCCAGAGAAATTATGAAAACATGAGGAAAAAAAGTTCTGCAAGAAAACTAAACTGTATGTATTGCCTTTCAAAAAAAAAAAAAAAAAAAAAAAAGGCAACAGAAAACCCCAAAACAACAGATGAGAATCTCATAAATCAAGAGCAGTCAACTGTTCCTACTTCACTAACTAGCATAAATCATCACTCTAATGCCTGAGTTCAGTTTGATTCTGACATTTTCAGCGTATATGAAAAATAGCAATTCTCAACAGTGTCTGATTGTGCTTTCCTTGTAAACTTATCGCGAGAGTTACAGCATGAGACCACTGGCCTTGAGGACACCCTTTGTTCTGTGGCCAGAGCAGCAGAGGGTGTTGCTGAGTTGGCAATATGGGTGTTGGTCATTTGCTCTCATACTCCAGAGCACAGGTGCTTCTGGTGTAAAGGAACATGTCTGTAGTGCCATAGCCCTCCAGGCACTATGAAACAACTCTTTGAAAATCATGGGTAACTCCACCAGATGTGGAATAATCCACATGTGATCTTCCCCTGGGAGTCCCAAGGAATTTATTGTCATGGCACTATGGAAAGCGTAAATGATCCCTTCAGTTGCACTGTGGAGCCTGGCTGTAAGTGAGGCTCTTGCTCACTCTTCCTTGGATCACAAAAATTAGGTCTGTTTCAACACATTTGGGAAGAACTTTCTTAGCCCTTATGTTTTTGCCCTTGTGAAACTTGGAACTTCCAATTCCAGCGTCCTCAAACATCAAATAAAAGCCTCCATATATTACCTGGCTTTTGGTCCAACACCACAGAAATCAGTAAGATTTTTCTGATCTGCTCTCAGAACCATCAACCAAGATGATTCATGTATCCTCCATGTTTGTTTTGCACTTAAGATTTGTGTATCTGGGTCTCATTTAGACTCTAAACTAAACTTGGTGAGGGAGTTCATTACATAAGTGGTGTAAAGCATCAGTTATTATCTAATCACAAAAATGTTGCTGCAGTCCTCATTTTTTACTGGTCTTTTTGGAAGAATAGTCAATACAGCTACCACAACAAGAGCTCCTACTAGAGTACATTTTCCCCCATTATATTTCTTCAGTTAACTTTTGACTTACGATCACACAGTATATTTTACCATTTATCATTTATAAATAGAAGTAGTTGCTATTCATTACTGAACAATTAAATATGAATTAGTTGTAAATAATTTATAAGAAGCATTTAAGAGATATCTCATAGAAAAAGCAGAAGCATCATTTAAACCTTATCTTTATCACAGGGAATCTAAGAATGAAGATGACTGCAACATCCGTCAAGTACTTTAGAAATTAATTCAATTTCCAAATTCTTGAAAGCTTGACATTTTTAAGGTATCCGTTACAGTGAACTAGAGCTGTAAGCATCTTTGCATGCATCCAGTTTCTCGTTGACAACAAGAAGCCACATTTCCTGGAGCTGAATGCCTAGCCGCTCTATTGCAAATTTTGTACATGATCACACACTTTCCTTACTTGATGATCTAGGTTTTCATCCTCAGCGATGAATGAAGCAGTTCTCACTTCCCTAAGCACACATATTTCAAGTGACCTGATGTAACACTTCCCTGATTCTTTGAAGAGGTTCATATCCTACAGTTGGAGAATTATTTTCATAGGTCTGTGCAACCTAAGGTGTTCTCAAAGCCTGTGAGGAACGTCTAGAAATGTCTGTAAATCAGGGAAGGTGCAGCAATTTTTCAGCGTTCCCTTAGTTCCCACCACCGTCTGCCTCCCTCTCTTTGCAACACAGCCCGACTCTGGCAGGAGTCAGTCCTTGTCGCACACTAAGGCTAGCAGCTGTCCCGAGCTTTGTCTTGAGACACAGAGGGAAAATCTTCTGTGGCCAAGATGAACACGCAGGAGTTCATGCTGACTGATTCAATTATTACAACACCAATCCCTCTGAGAAAATCCCAGCAGGGTACGTTTGTAATGCTATGAACCACAGTTAACACATTCACCTTGTCCTTTCCAATCCTGCAATTCTCCTTCCTCAGACACACAGCCCTGGCCACCAGAATGATAATAGAGGGTTGTCTGTGGGATGGAAGAAGGGGGAGTTTTACACTGCACTGCTGCCACAGTGACATGGACAGGTTAACTCCTCACTTGGTCTGGTGTTAGAGGAAGACTCACATCCTCTGGTAGAGCTGATAGGGATTCTCCTTGTTAATATCAAACAGAATTACATCAAAACAATCAACCCTTTAAAAAGTCTCCCAGCCATCAGCATATCTCCTTCTGTTATACATAGCAGGAGAGCCACTTAACAGAGCCTTGCATGCTTATCTCGGTGCGTCTGCTGCACTGATACACCTTATCATTGCTGCTCTCAGGGATGAAGGGAAGTTTGTTTGTCAGGTTCTGAATCTCAATGCCAAGAAGGTTTTGTTTTCTTTTTTCTTATGGATTCAAACCATATTCACCCTATAAATCATAGACTGAGGACCTGAGGTTTAAAGCTTTTTGAAAACTCAGTACTATAATGCTAGTGGTCTTAAGCTCTGACAGAGTATGCCTTTGCAGTCTTGTTTATAAACATCAAAGCTAACTTTGAAATGTCAAATTCCCTACTAGAAATTCAAGATATTCACTGAGTTTTACAAATGCCACTGGTGATTTTTTTACTTCTGAGCAAGCTGCAATTTTCTTAGTGAGGTATCAGATTTAAAGGATTGTTTAGCTTCGGTATTATTTACGAGCACTTATAAAGCCCCTAGCTAAGGACGCATTTCCATACTACCTGCTGCTGTACTGCTTCCTTATTTCCTCTCATTATTTGCGGAAAAAAAACAACCAACCAACCAACCAAAAAAGATTTTAACTGAGTTAAAAAAGGGGTAAATATGTTCTCAGGAAGATGGTATGCTCTGTTTGTTTTCTTGACGACATATAAAGACAAATTTATGGCTCTGGACTTTTCCCTTTGTGGTAAATGTCCTTGGGTGTATTTGGCTCTTGCATTTGCCCCAGCAGACCTCATCACCTCAGTAAGTGTACTTTGGCAATGTGAAGAAGCCACAAAATGTAAAGTTTTGTTTCTGTAAAGTTAGAATGGAAAAAGCTTTTACCTTTCAAATATTTCTTCAATAGTTTCTCCTGTTTCCTCACCTCTGGCATAGGTGAGGCGACTCATGTGCTCCTGTTTCAGATTGAAATGAGAAAAAAATGACCCCAAAGCAGCTACACAGCCTTTTGGTTTCAGCACTCACTGGTAAAATGGGGGTTTAAAATTAAGTCTCCTGAAGGGACTGTCGCACTTTAATCCCCACCAGCAACATGTCTAATCACCTTGCTACCGAGGGTTCAGAAGCATCTCCCTGTTTCTCCAGTTTTGACTAGAAATTATGTCCTAGGTCCAAGAGAATTTTCAAGCAAATGTTTTTCACAAACCCCAGCTGTGAAAAGTTGCGGACTGAGCAATCTCTTCTTCTGTGATGAAAAATCCACTGAGGAAAAGCTCCCAACCATTTCTAACATATATTCTCAGCAGGTCACCCAGAAACAACTGTATGTCACAGATAAAATGGCTTCTCTGCCTCCCTTATTAGCTAAATTGCTCTGGACATGCTGGAGAAGACCGCTGTAGAGTAATCTGTTATTGGTAGTAATTATATGAATTTAACAATCAACAAGAATTATACGTTTACTGCAGTTCAGATTCATGCCAGGGCTCTTGATGGAGGCAATGTGTCGGTAGACTCAGATCCCCAAATGAGTGCAGTGAGGAAGCATACTTGGAAATGGAGCATATGAACAACTTGCAGTGGTAAACCCAAGTCAAATCAAAACAAGAGCAAACAATAATGACATCAAGAGCACAGACACAAGTGTTTCAGCATTTCTGTTCACAAAACTTTCTGTTCCACGGAAAGACAGGGTCTCAGCTGGTGGTACCACATTGAAGGTTATCTACTGTGAAAAACCATATCTTTTATGTGCTTTCTGGCATTTCTATTTCACTCACTGTAAGTAATAGTGATTCAAATCCATTTGTTTTTACTATCCTTGCTTCGGCAACTTTAGTACCATTCAGTGCTTTATCTCTATTAGCTATTGGCCTCTAACACAAACACAAGCTTGCTATACCACAGTTCAACATATTCACTCTTCTTCCCAATAAACTTCCTACGTGTTTCAAAATTTCACTTGAAACATTGAATTTTGGGACATAGGCCATTTGATATATTATCTGGTGACCCTGTGGCTCCTTATGCAAAGGTATAACAGGTTTATATTGACCTCCAGACACGTTTTAAGCCACCTTCTGTGCTTCCATGAGTGTTTTAAGCCTGTAAGTCTTCCTTACTCCACAGCAACGCCAATTTCTGCGGCTGACACTAAGGGAAATAGAGGTTTTGCTTACATCAAAGTAATGAATACAATCCCCACAAATCTTCCCTTTATATAGTAAAAATATATCCGGAAAAAAGTAAGTCACTGGAAGAGATGGCTGTATTGTTGATTTATAACTACTAGTTGTCTACAGTCATATACTTTTTATAGAATAACACATTAAAATAAAGTCAAATGAGTATAAAGTCAAGAAACTACTTTAAAAATCTATAATCAATGTCATGAGTTGTTATTAGGGCTGAAGCAGACTAGGAAGCTGGTGGGTGACTAGTGGAAAAGTTGTTACTAGAAGCCACTTTTTCCTCCCCATGCCTGCACAACGCACTCAAGGTTCAAAAGCCATGTAGTTAATAACAATAGGAGTTGACACAATGCATTTTGCTTCTGTTTTTTTAATACATTCTGTGTAATCTGTGGCAGATCCTAAAAATTGTCTTGCATGGTATAGCTCTATAAAAGCCCTTGCATGGACTACAGCATTGACCAGTAGAGCTCTTCACAAAAAGGCTCATTATTATTTTCAGCAACAGTTTGAATTTTTTATAAAACACCTAACACTTCGTTATTTTCAACTTTACAGTAGAAAGTGTTGGATTTTATTTTTGTTTTTAGAAAAATCAGTCAGTTCCATGAACAATCTTTTTAGTATAAAAAAACAAATTCCTTTGACAAGGATATTGTGGAAAGATACTCCATTTCACTCAGTGCTTCTCATCCAGTCTTTTTATTGTTGATATATAATTTGTGTTCCCAACTGTAGACGAAGATCTGTTGCACTTGCAAGCTACCCATTTGAACGTATAACCACAAAATTATCCATCTTTTATCTTTAAAAGTAGATTTGATATCTATAAAGCTTATCTAACTTTATAAATAAATATTATATAAAATGCATGTCATATAAAATATATGATTTATGATATTAATATGAATATAAGTAACAACTACAATTTATTTATACTTAAAATAATGTATTTTTATATAGTATATATTCAATATATGAACTATATGTATTAAAATATATGTTCCGTTATTATTTTGGTTGAGGCAGTCGAGGACCTGATCTAAGACTGTCTAAAATTATGCTTTAAAACATTTCATCTGTATAAGGGCTGTCTGCATAGTAATTTTGGTACCGGTAAGTAACTCATTGCTTTTTTAAGCACTTTGGAATGTCTTCAGTCTGACAGGCTCAATATAAAACCAAATTCAATTCAATATAATTTTTAATATGTCTGTATAAATCCCTGTGAGGTCCTATTATAATTCTTCCCTCCAGCATAAATTCTTCCTCCTCCTTAATAAAGTTTGCAGCTGTGTTACAAAGTCACAGATTCTAAAAACTGTCTCATGGCACAGTTTTAAAGTCTCTTGGGTGACTGATTGTCCCTCTCTCCCAGCTGCAACACTGACATTATAAACGCTGACATTTCAGTGATAGATGAATCCGCACAGATCAAAACACAAATATGGGGCATTTCCAGTTAGCCTGCTAAATCCCAATAAAAGAGATTTTCTATATCTGGAGGCATAGTTATGGATTAGTAGGCTTTTACCTCATGGAGTAATGTTAAAGAGGGAATTTCACACAAGGGGAAACTTACAGTTTGCTGAAAACTTAGGTCCATTCCGCTTTCCCGTGCTTTGAAAAATTTTTCTGGCTCCAATCTGTTTACTGATTATCAAATAAATTTGTTGTTTAAAGGCAAGTTTTCTTCAATGGGGTTTTTATGCTAGATAAGTAGCATCTTATCTGCTCAGAAGCCCTCACTCCACTGCAGTGAGAACTCAGACTAAATGAGTTGGCACCTTCATTCTGGGAATGCTGTTAATCTAGCTTCGTACATAAATACAAACATTCACTTAAAAAGCTTAGTGCTTTAAGGTCTTTCCAATGAAAAGTGTCAATCATTATGACATATTATTAGAAGTATTTTTCTTTTATTTACAGCACACTTTGAAACAAATCATCTGCAGGTGTAAATCTGTCAGTGAAGCCAATGGAGCTATACTGATTTACAGTCCCTGATGATCTTGCCCTATGATTTGAAATCACTACTAGGAAAGAATAACTAGAGTGTCTGGGTTAAAAAGTAAGTGGATGGAAGTAGTCAGCATGGATTCACCAAGAGGAAATCGTGTCTGACTAATCTCGTAGCCTTCTATGATGGCATGACTGGATGGATAGATGAGGGGAGGGCAGTGGATGTTGTCTACCTTGACTTCAGCAAAGTGTTCGATGCGGTCTCCCCCAGCATCCTCATAGGGAAGCTTAGGAAGTATGGGTTAGATGAATGGACAGTGGGGTGGAGAGAAAACTGGTTGAAAGACAGAGCTCAGAGAGTGGTGTTTAGAGGCAGAGAGTCTAGTTGGAGGTCAGTGAAAAGTGGTGTTCCCCAGGGGTCCGTACTGGGTCCAGTCCAGTTCAATACATTCATCAATAACCTGGGTGAAGGGATAGAGTGCACCCTCAGCAAGTTTGCCAATGACACAAAGCTGGGAAGGGTGGCTGACACACCAGAAGGCTGTGCTGCCATACAGAGAGACCTGGACAGGCTGGAAAGTTGGGCGGAGAGAAACCTTATGAAATTCAATAAGGGGAAGTGTAGGGTGCTGCGCCTGGGGAGGAATAACCCCCTGCAGCAGTACAGGTTGGGGGCTGACCTGCTGGAGAGCAGCTCGGTGTAAAGAGACCTGGGAGTCCTGGTGGACAACAGGATGGCTGTAAGCCAGCAATGTGCCCTTGTGGCCAAGAAGGCCAATGGCATCCTGGAGTGCATCAAGAAGAGTGTGGCCAGCAGGTCGAGGGAGGTCATCCTCCCCTCTGCTCTGCCCTGGTGAGGCTGCATCTGGAGTAGTGTGTTCAGTTCTGGGCTCCCTGGTTCAAGAAGGACAGGGAACTGCTGGAGAGGGTGCAGCAAAGGTCTATGAAAATGATTAGGGGACTGCAACACCTCTCTTATGAAGAAAGGCTGAGGGACTTTCAGTCCCTTCAGTCTGGAAAAAAGACAGCTGAGGGTGGATCTTATCAATGCTTATAAATACTTAAAGGGTGGGTGACAGGAGGATGGGACCAGTCTTTTTTTAGTGGTGCCCAGTGACAGGACAAGAGGTGTCCTTGAACATAGAAAGTTCCACCTAAACATGAGAAGGAACTTCTTTACTTTGAGGGTGACAGAGCACTGGAACAGGCAGGTGGTGGAGTCTCCGTCTCTGGAGACATTCAAACCCCACCTGGACATGTTCCTGTGCAACCCGCTCTAGGTGACCCTGCTCTGGCAGGGGGGTTGGACTAGATGGTCTCCAGAGGTCCCTTCCAACCCCTACCATTCTGTGATTCTGTGATTCTGTGGTTCTGTGATACTGACAGCTGGTTGACACTTGGTCAAACTCAGTTGGACTCTACAAAAGGCTAAGAACATATATACATAATAAATGACTGTGTTGAAATAAATGGAAAAGGTCACTTGATTTTACACAGGTTGTAAGACGGTAGGATCTCATTCTGGTTGGTTTTTTTTTTTTCATTTTTTTTGTGGGATTTGGACAATATCAGAAAAGGGACTATCAAAAGACTAAAGCAGAGATCTTACCATATTTTACTTTATACTGTGGAAGGCCTGAGTATCTCAGGAGGTTTCACAGCAGTTTTATGAGAAGTCAGATTATTCTGATATGAAATATACTACCAAATTTTTTTCCAAGCCTCTTTTCAATATTGAGTCTTTTCAGAACCAATCCATGCTTATCGTACTCTCTCTCTCATCACTGATTAGAACCTCTCTTTCAAGTTATGTCATAAACAAAGGAATAATCTCATGATTTTATCTACAGCATACAAATTCATAAGCTGTATTGCCATAGTAGAAGACTAACAAAAGGTAATTTTCATGAAGCTCAATAAGTTCTTATCAGACTCTGAACTTGAGAAGGTTACTGGGTTTTTTTGAAAAATTTAAGTATCTTTTAAAACAGTTTCCAATACTTTAGTGTCTCCCACTTGAGCTTCAAAAAGATTAAGCAACAGAGTTGTTATTCAGTCTTTCATGAACTACAACAGCATTATAAGTGTCAAAAGAAATGCTTTTATGTATGCAAATTATTACCTATCAAGCACATCAGAACCTATCCCGTTCATGCACAAGTAAGCCGGAAAAAATAGCTGCAGTCAGGTGGTTGTATTACTTATTCCAGTGAGTCAGCTACCTCACTTATTCCAGCAGAGAACTTATCCTTCAATTTTAAGGGATAAAATTTCCAGAGGAATTGTTTCAGTAAACGGACTAAACATTCAAAGCAGAGATGACAAAGCTAATATCGTTTGTCAGAAGCAGGACTAGAGTATTATTTGAGAGAAGATCGCTGATAATCAGTGTTATATATTGTAGTCCATAATTGATGTTTATGTCTTGTGCTAAAAATGAAAAGGATGTTGTGATGAGATAAGGGATGGGGACACAGGAGCAAGATGGGATACATTTAATGTGAAATTGCCAGAGGAAATCAAACGTTTAACAAGACATTTTTTTCTGGGGGGATATCCATGAAGGTAACTCCTAGATAATTTGTCATTATTTCTATTTTTTCTTTCTATTATTAATAGGATAACCGCACCAAAATTTTTTATCATAGCATCAATGTTATGCTACAAATCTCATTCTTCCATTTTTACTTGTTTTTTCATTGTTCTTTTTTTTCTTGTATCACAGACAGAATAACAAACAATCCTGTTTGGCTAAGAACAACGGGAAATCATTAAATCATTGACATCAATTTATTTTGAAACAAGGTGTAAATGTTCTTTCCTAGAGATCATTACCTTATCTTCTTCACTCAAGTAACAAAAGCTTATAGCATGCCATACACAAAGGATAGACCTTCACAAGTGCTTGTGTGTTGCAGTGCCAAACACCCAGCTGAAGCCTTAGCCCTGACAAGCACCCAAACCCCGCTCAGTGCAGAGGCAGCATTAGGCACTTGCAAAGGGATATTCAGAAACTGGCTGGAGTGGGAAGCTGTCTAAGATGGCAAATGAGATGCTAAGAAAAGCAAAGGTGCTTAAGCAGCTGGTGTGATCATAGCTTTGCACTTACTTCTACAGAAAACTCCTGGCTGTGAACTCATCCTAGAAACAGGCAGCTAAGTCCCACTGCTGAAAATTAAGAAGTGAACCCATTTCTCTACAATACAATGCAGCTGACTATTGGAGGACTTCCACGGTAGGAGAAGACCTGGATTTAACCTGTATCTTGCTGGCTAGGAACAGGGATTATTTACATTTTCTCCAAGGGGCAATATACTTTCCCAGGATACTCGCTACTGTAAGTCACGTCTCCCTCACTCCTTTCCTTTTGAACTCGCATTTCAGAGATACTTTTCATAATTATTTATTGTAACAGAAACATGAACCTTAGCTTCCATCATCCTATTTGAATGCTCTTAACTTGTGAACCACTGTTAATCTTCCTTCTTGGCCACCATAAAGAGGCATCGTTTTTGAAAGGAGAAAGAAACTTTGCCCAGTTTGGCCTTATCTGACAACTAGGACAGGTTGCTTCTGGCAGCTGTTTTTCTGTGCATGGCATACAGGGAGCATGGATCCCTACTTTTGGGCTAATGTTTTTCCCAGTGAGCAGAGCAGTAAGAGACAGAAGAAAAGAGCTGAGATCTTCAATCACAAGACACCGGTAAATGAAACAGCATGCACAAAGGAAATTGCAAAGCGATACAGCCTGAAGTTAAGAGGTATTGTTCTTGTTTTGATTTAAGGTACTACATTTGTGTCACTATGTAGGCTGAAGTCCTTTTCCTGCATGTGTCACCAGTTGCAATCCTGTCTCCAATGCTTTAGTACAAAGTAGGACTCAGATAAGCATACAAAAGACATCAATATTTAGATGAATGGGTAAAGCTACAGGCACTTTGGAGACACAGTTACACAACGTGTTGGTTATATTTACAGCCAATAGCAAGAAAACCAGACACCTTTTCTATCCCACAAACTGCAGTGCAGTGGTGTGTGCATCCACCCACAATCTGCTACAAATAGATAGGGATCATAAAATAGAAATGATGGTATAATCAGTGCATAAAGTGCTGTCCATCAGCAGCTTTGCGTCAATAGGTGTGAATTGCCTGTGTTCTGCACTATATGGCCTTTTGCAAAGCTGATTCCTGGAAGACATTTTTTGGGAAAGAAATGTCAGGAATTTAATTTGATTTCAGAACCCAAAGGCAGTCATAGTACACTGTAGAAGACTTTCTTCACTGGAGATGCACACTGTAACAAATTGCTATTGCCATTAATATTTGGTGTCTAGATTTATGAGTTTTTTCATGTTCATCTATTATGCTGCATAAAAGAGACATTGAAAACAGTGCTATAAAAAGTGTATAAAAATAAAACAAAATATTCACAGTTAAAGTAATTCTAACCATTTATTTCAAGTAGAAAATTCTATATTTAAAATAGGAATTCCTAAATTTCTCTTCTACCTCTCCAAAAAACAGAAGGTGGAGGGTTCTGTTACTTTAGGGTTTGTTGGGTGTTTTCGTTTTGACATAATGCAAACAAAGCACAGCCTGTGCATGTTAGCCTAAACCTTATTTTGTTTACAAATAAGACAGATTGCTTCAATAACACACAAAATAATAGCCAATCCAAGCATGAAATACTTCCAAATGCCTTTAAAACCCACACCTCACCACAAGAAAGAGATTGAGGTGCTGGAGCTTGTCCAAGGAAGAGCAACAAAGCTGGTGAAGGGTTTAAAGAACAAAACTTGTGAGGAGCAGCTGAGGGAACTGGGCTCGTTTAGTCTGGAGAAAAGGAGGCTGAGGGGAGACCTTATCGCTCTCCACAACTACCTCTAAAGAGGCCATAGAGAGATGGGGTTTTGTCTCTTCTCCGAAGTATACAAGTAATAGAACGTGAGAAAATGACCCCAGGTTGCAGCAGGGGAGCTTTAGATTGGATATTGGGAAGAATTTTTTCATCAAAAGGGTTATCAAACATTGGAACACACTGCCCAGGGAACTGGTTGAGCCTCCATTCCTGAAGGTATTTAAAAGACGCATAGATGTGGTGCATAGGGACATGGTTTAGTGATGATTTTGGCAGTGATAGGTTGATGGTTGGACTTGATCATCTTAAAGGTCTTTTCCAACGAAAATGATTCTATGATCTGATCATTTTAACTTAATATCTAAAGATAGGAAAATATGTGAGTTTTGGATAAACTAATGGCAAATGAAACCTCCACACATCCTCTAAATTTATACTTAGTATTTTGTCTGCAAGGAGGTTATGTGACTTATAAATCTCAGTATTACATGCTTCAGAGGGGCTTGTCTTCCTGACTGAGAACCTAATGGCTTGTTTCAGTGAACATCAGTTTATTTTTCCTCATCATAAATATTGACTTTGTCTTCCCCTTGTTCTACATTAATGTATTCCATCAATAAATAATGATATGCATCTCAACAGAAGTCAACATCTACTTAATACAATAGTTTTCCTAGTACCACAATAATCAGAAAGTCTTTTTAATCAGGATGGAAAACAAGGTGATTACGGTTGTTCATAGGGCAATAAAATGTTCTTTTTATTTCCTAGTCTACTTTACAATGACTGCTGGTTGGAGTTTTTCTGGTATAAGGCATGCACTAAAAAGGGACAAATCCTTTTCATAGTTCTTTGTTCAAAACTACTCAGAGCTGCTCTGGGCCACCATACAAGTATTGGCTGTACAAAGATGAAGCCAGTGGAAAAGGTGAAGAAAAAATTTACCTCTGTTCCTTCCAACATATAATAGCTCACAATTAATTAATTGATTTATTAATGTATAGGGCACAGTATCTAGTTTTCATCATTCATCATGCTGTAATACATATATGGAGGTTGAAAGAAAGTCACTCTGAAATAAATAAAATTCAGTTGTGTAATTCAGTGATCGTGTGTACCATGTGGACCATGAGGAAGCAACAGACAGAGGAAAGCACAGACTGATATTTCAGGTTTCTATAAATTAACAATATATGCAGCTGGATACACCTTTTTTAAATTGTAATCTGATCTTTGAGCTATATGCATTACCTGGCACTGGAAAATAAGCTGGAATGAGAAACATCATCTCACTGAAGGGAAGTGGAATGGGATTGAAAAGATACAGACAATTAGTTGGTATGCTTAAATTGTTTTATTTTCAACAGCATAGAATTTAAGAGAATGGATCTTCCACAAAATGCACAGCCTAATGCTACTGATGTGGAAAAACAAATACTGTCCCACATCATGACAGAAGTACCTAATGAAACCGATGTCATCATAAATAAGTTTAAGAAAGCCTTTTTCCATTGAATCAGATAGAGATGAAAGGAAAGATAAACTTGAAATAGTGATTCTTTTGCTGTAAATGCTATTCAGGAAAAGTACTTAAATTCTTTTACTTTTTCAGTTTTCAGAAATGGATCCTTTGTCTGTGTGTGGTATTCTACCACATCCAGCTGACTGCTTTCTGAAACTCTTAGGATACTTTTCTCCTGGCCAGCCAGATCAGACCCTCTTTTCAAAGACAGAATCTCAGATCAGATTTTTTGAACATAATCCTTTCTGTCTCCAGTGAGACACTGCTGTTTTCAATTCAAATCTAACCAGGGAGTTTGGGTTTACACACAGCCTAACTGCAAAAGGGTTTTAGTCCTTGTGGATGTTTTGACCAAATAATGGTTTCCAATTGCAACAGGCAGCAGCCCAGGCTCTGTGGAGAACTTTATGTGTATTTCAGTGGCTGAGAAGTTTACATGTGTCACTGTCACCTCTCTATCTAAAAAAAAAAAAAAAAAAAAAATAAAAGAGGGAAAAAAACCCTCACTAACAATAATTTTTACTTAAACAGAGAAAAAAGGGACACAAAGAGAATAACAGTTATTCATACAAATGGTTGAACACACACTGAACAAATTGATGCATAAATTGGCTATGATAAATGCTTGTGTTAAATGTGGTTATTTATTATGTGTTCCATTACATAAATTGGTTGCAGAATTATAACAAATGCTCTTTATTAATCTTACCTTCCCTGTGGTTGGAGAATGACTTGAGGCAATTATCTTCAGTGTAGAACTCAATTCCATTATTGTTGACAGGCAGAAGAGGCCAGGCAGCCTCCTAATCCTGCACAGACAGCACTCAGATCCTTCTGCCTCTGCTTTTTAGCATCCTGCATCTCATCTTGCTTTTCTGTGCTGACATGGTGTGCCACAGCAACTCTCTCAATACTATTGCCTCTAGTTCAGGAGTTCTTGAGAATGCAGATTCAAGATGTAAGAAATAAGAAGTTAAAAGGATTTGACAGCTACTCTTTTCACTATATATAAATTATAAGACAAAGGAAATTTGGCTTGATCTCAGCAGTTTCACCACACACTGAGTGTGGCTGCATTTTCAGTTGTCTTTTTTGTCACTAGTTCACTCTAAATCCCCTGTGAAAGTCCTCCACTGGAAGAAACATGGACTGGAGGAGTGGGGTTCTGTGTGCTTAAAAAATAAACCTCACAAAACTTCTATTCCCATTTGCACCATTTAGATAAGAACTAAGATAAGACAAAAATGCTATTCTAGATTACTACAACAGGTAAATGATGTGGTTGAAGATTTAATGGCCCTGCTTCTGACTCCTGCCATGTTGACAGGGTGCAATTCCACTGGCAGGAATGGAAGAATTTCTGATTTATACTTCGTGAGGAGTGCAACTTTAACTTTCCCTAGAAGGCTAAGACTATCACAAAGGCTCACACCTAATCTTCGTTTCATACGCATAACCAAGATGAGAATCCATCTGGGGAGCTGCTGGCATAAGCCCCCCTACAGCCTTCTCCCCATTTTCTCTGAAGAGGTCATTAGAACAAGTTCCTTGAGCACTCCTGTCAGCTCATGAAAGGGACCACTTGTTTGTTTTTCTCCTCCATCTACCTCTTTTGCTATTTTTCTGAGGTGAACAGGGTGGAATGACTATGACGGTAGATTAGGGAAGTGATTGTCCCCCTGTACTCAGTACTGGTGAAGCTGCATCTCAGATACTGTGTTCAGTTTTGGGCCTCTCACTACAAGAAAGACATTACGATCCTGGAGTGTGCCCAAAGAAGGGCAACAAAGCTGGTGAGGGGTCTAGGGAATTAGCCCCATGAGGACCGTCTGAGGGAACTGGGGTTGTTTAGTCTGGAGAAAAGGAAGGAAGCTGAGGGGAGACCTTATTGCTCTCTACAACTACCTGAAAGGAGGTTGTAGCAAGGTGGGGGTCGGTCTCTGCTCCCAAGTAACAAGTGATAAGACAAGAGGAAGTGGCCTCAAGTTGCACCAGGAGAGGTTTAGACTGGATACTGGGAAAAATTTCTTCACCGAAAGGGTTGTCAAGCACTGGAACAGGCTGCCCAGGGAAGTGGTGGAGTCACCACCCCTGGAGGTATTTAAAAGGTGTGTAGACGTGGTGCTTAGGGACATGGTTTAGTGGTAACTTGGCAGTGATAGGTTGATGGTTGGACTTGATGATTTTAAAGGTTTTTTCCAACGAAAATCATTCTATGATTATTTGTGCAATTGCTAGAGGGGAGAAATGGAAATGATGTAGGAAGATCTACAAGAAGAAGTGAAGAAATATGTAACTGACAACTGGTGCACCTCCAATATATTTTTTAAAATTCTATTTCTAATATTGTTATTATCCCCTTGAGCTGTGTAGCTTTCCAGTGCAAGCATCATACAACCTTTGTGCTGCCCAGTGCTGCTGCTACTACCTACTTCCACATGCCAGCCTAAACGAGATAACAAAAGGTTAACTCCAAGGTATTGTCCACACCAGTGCTGAAAACACAGCTAAGGCCCCATGTCAAAACCCCCAGCACCTGGAGACCTAGGCTCTGTGCAGGTGGAATACCACTTGGGACAAACAGCCATGTTGTGGCCTTAGGGGAAGTAACAGGTTATGTTTCCCTGCAGACAGGATGAAAGATCAGCAGTCCTTGGTAATTATACCAAGCTGGCAAAGGCTTGTTTGACTGTGAATTTAAAAATCAAATGTCCTTTGACCCAGAAATAATGTGAGAAAAACAGTTAAACTCACACATTGGCTTAGAGCTGAGTAAAATTTCAGTTTCAGGGGATACAAAATCCCAATAAATGACTAGAAAACTGAACAAACATCTCATACTTGCTTTTGCTTAAATGTATTTCTGCTTTATATTATGAAAAGCTATGAAAAAAATAATAAAGAGGAAACTTTAGAGACCTGAATGCTAAGGAGTTTAACCTTTGAGTAGACAGCCTGGTGTACTCTCTGACTCATTTTCTAACTTTTTCCTCATAAGTGACATTGAAAATTAACAATTAAACATGCCCAGCAGTGCATTGTTTTGGAATTAATTGAGTTTTTTTCAGAATGGTAATGCTACATGGCTCTTGGCCTCTTGGCTTAAAGAAGGGCCAGGGACGTGTGATAGCAGCCCTCAAATATACTGGTTACCACTTGATAGTGTCACCACATTGTCACACTTTTATTGCAAGGAGGTAACACAGGAACTTTAGTGTCAAAATAACCATGAATATCTCCAAAGACTATACTTTAATAGCATATCTGCCTGTCCCAGATGTTTGCAATTAATATCCTAAAATACTGAGCAAATTACCAGAATTACCTTATGGTTGCTTCTCCAGACATACAGAATGGCATTTATATTTTATGTAGTTGTAAAACCTCAGCACATGGTAAAAGATCAATAAGCGCTTAAATGTCAGCAAATGGAAGGAACTGAAGAGCAACCACAATTTTTTACAGATTCAAATTAATGAGTCATTTATATGAATCTTTTACCTAAAAGGTACAAGAGGTTGAATTGTAAGTGGTGCAAATACATGGGGAGTACCTGTGGAAAGAGACAGGTTGTTACAGGAGCCATCAGTTATATGTCCTTTCTATGCATTCTCCTCCTCCTGCCTCTCCCACAGCCTCATTTCAGGTACATTTTTTTTGGACTATAAAAATTTCTATAAGAATCTTCCTTTGGACCATCCCCATTCCACTGGACAATTACCACTGCCTTTTCATCTTACATGGGAGCAGAGAAAAAATGAATACTAGGAATGACAGGTACAAAATACATAATTTCATGTAACCATCCTCCGTGATTAATACCTCAAAATTGACTACTTGAGAAACTGATTATCAGCAAAAAAAAACCAATATTGAACTACATGGGAGTCAGCTTTACAGGAGAATGGCCTCAAGAACAAAAAATCTTCACACTAGGTAAGGTAGGTTTGAGAAGCCAGTTAATTTAATCAGATATAGAGACTGTAAAAAGGTGGTTTTACTAGAGAATTAGCTTTCAGTTTGTCTGTTTTTCATTGTGTTATTACAACTAACAACACTGCAGAACTATTTATTACAGAATGTTTAATTTATTTACACTGAAAAGCATATATAATAAATTGCCCCACCTCAATAAATTTCAGAGGACAAAACAAAAGGTAAAAAGAATTCTGTAAAAACAAATTCAAAAGTCCTGTCTAAAGGCGTTACCTTAAGGTAAGCTGGAGTTTGAATTTAGAGTGTATCACCCACTCCACAAAGACTACCTGGACACACGTTCACCCTCTGATAGGCAGAAGGCAGCTTATACCACTGAGGGAAACAAGGTCTACCCAGCTGAGCTTACTGCGAGCTTCAGGCCAATGGTAACACCTGGCTGAATGCTTTGATTAGAATGGATGTTGCATCTATCTTAAAATTATTGGGTTTTAGTATTCATGATACATTGAGGAGAGAAAATCAAAGTTTAACAGCTGTTAGATGTCCAACACACACAGATGGATCCAATTTGGTACTGAAGAAAGGTACGTAGCCACATGTACAGACTCTAAACCCCACTGTGGAGTTTGTTCAACACCAATTTCCGTGAAGCTTTGAAAGGAAATATCAGTTCCAGTGCATATATATCATTAAAAATAGCAATACTGAAAAGTGGCAGATGACCACATAAATTTAGAGGTAATCAGCGAGTGATAAAAACCTGTCACGTGTTCCTCTAAAAGACTGTCCCCAAACAGTAGACTATCACAAGACTGTTTCCGTCTATGAGAGATACATATCATAAATTTGTATTATAAGAAATACAAAGCAAGAAATCAGAGTCGTGCCTTGCTATGGTGAGATCTGGGGAATTATACAATGTACACCTTTGTTTAAACACATAAATTTATCATGCATTTTTAATGAACTTGTCACTTCTGGTTCATCTTTCATCAAATATCTCTGTTGTGTTATCAGTTAAATTTCAGAAAAAATGGGAGTTTTTTTATGTGGTAAGATATCTGGATCCAACAGATATACACACTCTGACCTTTATTCCCATGTGTGCTTAATTCAACCAATGGTCAATGGGTTTTCATGGAGAGAAGGGTGAGTGCCTGCATGAGGAAGCTAAGTTACTCTCAAGATAAGTTAAAAAGAGTTGAGAGGACCCCTGTATTGATTTACCATAAGACTGTAAATTTTAAATGCAACATGTTTTTCAAAATATTACAGCTGATTCTCCCTTTCTAGTGAAGAATACTCTGGCGTTCATTCATCCACTGTGCATCCTTGTTCTGCAATTTCTTACCTCAAATACAGGGCACTTTGGCTGCTGTCTACTCTGGAAAGTAACCACATCTCAGGGCACTCAGGCCACAGATGTCCCCCCCCATCTTCATGCAGGTAGTTCTCTAAGCTGGAGGCTGAGGGCCGACGCAGATTACTCCAGCTCTCAGTCAGTTGGAGAGACCTGTCAGAGAAAGAGCGAAGAATTATGTCCATTTTATGCTCTCCACGGTGCAAGAAAAGACATCCAGGAAACCAGTTTGTTTCTCAGTTCTGTGCTGTTATTCCCAGTATTTTATGGTTTTCTTTTTATAAAATGCATTTACAGACCTTGTTATGTAAAAATAATGAATTCTCTCTGATACGCACTGTTTCTGCCATGACGGGAAACAGGTACTGTTCTTAGGATTACTGGTATATCTTTCCAGTCCTCTAGAGAGAGGTATTGGTTCATAATTTAACTCCACTTTGTCAATATTACCCTAGAGCCTGCACTTGCACTTTAAATGGAACATTTTATCCTGCAGTGAAATGATATTTTACTCATACTCAGGCAATTTCAGGGATATTTGGTGAGCCATATTCCATGCTTTTAGTGGGATCACATAAAAGGATAAGTCTGCTGTATAAACTTCTGCTGCGTGCTCCCCAGTGCAGTTCTATATATTATATTCCTGAAGTGCTCCTAGAAAAGAGAAAGCACACTCAGAGGCTTTAGAGAACGTACACTAAATGCATCATTTTCTTTTATAAACAATCAAGTTTGTAGCAAACTTTGACAGAAATTTGGGTTTAGCATCAGAGTGAAAAATTAATATTAACTTTACAGAGAATTGCACTGGTCCTTTTTGTCAGGATGCATTTGATCTATTAATACCGTAATTTAAAATCAATAAACACCTTTGTGACTTGATTTTTGACTTGTGCTGCAAAAGATTGTTATGGTACATCAACAGGATTATAGTGAAAAAGCATCCATAAATGTTTTTTATAAGTTGCTGAAGAAGTTATGGAAATTTTAATTTAATGGAATGATTTTTCTATGATTTCAAAGTACAGTGGAAGCACCAAGAAGATACAGAAGACAAAAATTTATGAAAAACAAAATCTGAGGAAGATGCAGACAATTTTTATGTTGTAGACAGCAAAATGTAAGGGAGAAAAAAGGAAATAAACCCAGGAAATTTCAAAATTCAGGAATAAAAAACTTTCACATTAGCATTTCTGCAAAAAATCTTACATTTTATTAGGGAAACTTTCTGGTTGACAATTTTTGATCAGCTCTTTTTAAATACAGAAATACTACAGTAAAGGAGCCATATATTTTTAGTCTCAGTCTAGTATATGCATATAATTTACTCAAGTATCAGTCAAAATCAAAAGCGCATTAAGTCTGAAGTTGCATTTTTCATCCCCTGTTTTAAGCATTAGGTCATTATAATTTATTTGAGGTATTTCCAAGGTATCTACTGCTGTGGTGTCTAAGTGCCAATATCTGATGTTTCCTTTTGCTGTAAATTGATTCTTTATACCTTGTCAGATGTGTGAACCTTCCTACTGTGCACCGAAATACACCAAGAACGTGTGTGAGGGCTCATGGCTATCACAAGTAGCAGAAAATGTCCTTATTAACTCTCAATCACTCTCAAAATTTAAGGGGCTAGAAAGCAAATTGGTGACTCTTTTGGCTCTTTAGTCTCTACATGAAAATTAGATGGGGGACCTCTGCTCAGCCCTGAAAAAAACAATGCTGCATAGATCAAATAAGAAACGCACTCTTTGCTTAGCTTTAACCTTGTGCTCATTTTTTTCATTTTTGTTTTCCTTCTGGCTTCATTTTACACAGGCATTTTTTATTGCATCTTGAAAAATGTGGGGTTTTGGAAGAACTTTGCTTACCTGTGTCCACATTTGAAGGAGGGCATTCCTTACTTTCAATTACTCTATTTAGAACTGATTTTGAAATGCCACCAGTATTGTGATAGTTTTCCTACATAACACTAAGACAATACTCTGCAATCTTCAGTCGCGGACAACCATTTCTTCTTCTCAGTGAGGGCAACATTCTAGATTAACATGAAATTATAATCTTTGAGTATTAAACTCAAGCTAAATTAATTCTGCTATCACTGTTACTGTCTGAAGCATTGTGGCAATTTTAATTTTCAGGACTGATAGACAAGTTTTTTTTTATGTTTGCTACTGAGTGTAGGGTTATGTGGCAAATATGGCTGGTTTATTTTCATAGGTAGTCTTTGAGCACCCGGTTATAATAAAACAGCTTTGTTGTTTGTAGTTCTACTCAGCAATGATCAAACGTGAGGAATTGTTAAAATAGTTTGTTGCTAACAAAACTCTGTCAGGGTTAAGATGGTATAAGCAAGAATATTCTGTGTACAGTGCAAATAGTCGTATGGTCACAATGGATACGCTTGACATGATAAGCATTGTGGGGTTTTCCCTATATAAATTACATATATACATATATATATATATATATACACACATATATATAAAGCTTGTGCTAAGGCTTCTTCTGGATAAACTATTTTTCTAAAATGAAAAGACAGCTTGTTTTTCCTGCACTAAAACTTTGGGAACCTGAAGACTAGACCAGACTATTTCTTGTGTTTCACTCCTAGTAAATCAGCATTTGGACCTCCATGATGCAAACTCATATCTCTTAAGATTCATTAGCAACAATTATTTCAGCTCATCCTTCACTTCTTGTGTTAGATAGCAAGGGAGAGACTAGGCAACAGTATTTAGTACTAAAACACTGTTTAGTACGAATGCGTCATTCTTCTTAGGAGAAGCAATAAGTGGCCGAAAGGGTACAAACCCACTCATTTTTATAGGCTACTTGACATGACCAAAATCTTATGATGTAAGTGGTCAAATGAAAGAATCTTTGTTCACAAAGAAACTCTTAAGTTTTGAAAATGATACAACTGAGAAAAAAAGCTGACACGTAAAGATCCATGTCCTTTAATTAAAACGACTCTCATGTTGACAAACAAACAGAAAAGAATGGATAGGACATCACCTTTGACTTTGACCTTGTTAGTCATAATATTTTTCCTTTTTTTCCAGGCTCTGTACTGAGCTGAACTTGAATTCTTTTCTAAATATTCATGTCTATTACATGCTGGAAAAAATAATTCAGTAGATTTCAGAAGGTTTCAACTATTCAGGGTATTGCATTTCCAGAAAGTGAACTAGAACACAACATGAAGGTTAAAAGAAGCACTGAAAGGTGTTAGCAATGTCTTTTGGAACTCATTTCTACCAGGGGACAGTGGTGCTCCACAGCCAGCTGAACAGGTAAGCTCAGGCTTCTTCTCTTCTGTTGCCATAGCCAGAAGTTGAGTTTACGGCTTAGGATCCACTGATGCATGAATAGAACAAAAAGACACTCTGACTCCCAGAAATGTAAAACCTTTGTGCTACATACAACCTGGTGTGAGCCTATGTATTAGAAAACTTTCTTTGACTTTGACTAGTATTACTGGTGACTCCAGTAAAAAGAGTGTGTGTGTTTCTGCATCTTTCTTCATTTTTATTGCATTGTAAACTGGATAAAGAGGCTTGCATTCGTTTTCTGATCTCAGGTGTGCTTCTGGATATGTAAATATCTGCATATGAATGCATATCTCTGGAAGAGTCCATGTATATATATACATGACCTGTTCCAGGTTTGCATATTGACACATCTGTGATTAAAAACTTCTTCCTCAGAGAAACTTAAAAGAACTCCTACACTTAACTATTATAATTTATCCTAATGAATATCTATCCTTTCTGAAGCAAACAATTTGACCAATTTTTCTTTCTCTAATTTCTGTAAAGAAATAAATTGTTATCCTCAGTAAATTAGAAAACATCAAAAACATTTGGAATCAGGAGATATTTAAAACTCTATAGAACACATGCGTGGAAAAGCAGAAAGACAGATTCCTGACTTATCTGTTGCATGGAGGGTGTTAGTCATGCAGCCAACTTTAAGTAGATATTCATTCAAATTTTCAACCCTGAAGGAATATTGCCAGCCAGATGCCACATATCTCTGAGCAAGAGAATTGCTCATTTACATGGTAACATCAAAATTTAAAGAAAAAAAGTAGTCATTTTCGTATGCAATACTCAATACCAACTTTGATTAAAATTGATCTCCATTTAAATTATTTAAATAAGGTAGCTCTTCTTTGATCATGAGTGCTCATTTCCAGTGAAGACTGCTCATTCCAGTCTTGATGCCCTAATTAAAGATGATAGCCTGAATTAACATTCAGCCACTTACTATGTTTGTCACATCTTAAGCAAAAAATGTATCACTCCTCAAACCACCCTGACCTCTCACCCCTAGAGCTGGGAATTCTCACAGAAGTACAGCAAAATGGTTCAACAGATCAACTAGAAATTCTTTCTGCTTAAAGACTGTGACATTTGTATGAGAAGTATCAGCAATGCCAGAATAGGGATCACAATGTTTACTTTTAACACCTTAAGTACAAGAGCACAAGGACTTCCACAGCAGAACCAACTGAGTTTAAGGATGATCTGTTCAGTATGCAATGCTGGCAGTCAGTTTTCCTGGAAAGCTGCTTCAGGAGTTCAGCTGGACCTTGGTTGTCACAATCCTGCTGAAGCTTATGTCACCTAGTACTGAGGTGGTTAACAAACATTAGAAAAGATGCCCCTCTGTTGTATTGCTGGGCACTTAGTGCTTACTGAGTAACACCCAGTCCCAGAAGTAAATAAAAATTTGCAACAGTGGTAATGGTGCAGATAAAAGCCTCACTCAAGGAACTCAGCAAGCACTGAAAAGATCATGGGAGAAGACCCACGTGCAAGTACCAACTGCCACAAAACGTGACTTATTTCTGAAAATATCTGATTTTGAAATACTGGAAATCAATTACAAGACACATTTAATGCAGTAGATTATCAACCTGTAATAAAAAATTGAAGGCAACCTCACTGTCCACAGAAACACGACTTACAAATATGCTAACAAATATTTAAGGCTTTATAGTGATTGATTTCTGACAAAGATGTCATCTCCCACTGATTAGTGAGTCCTAATGATCTTCTTGGCAGAACAAGATGTGGAGTTTACACTGTTCGTGCTTGTGCTGTAAGTGTTGTGCAATGGACTGATTTCCCCAATAGCATCACTTTAGCAAGTTATGAAAATGCAAACTCCACAAAAGAAATGTAAAACTCAAATAGTTCTTGAGTCCCAAATCTGCAAACAGGGGAATTTTCTCCTGCTGATATCTCATGAAAAGGAAAGATGGAGGAATGTACTATGCATGACCTTGAACCACTTCCTTGGAAAATGGTTATTCTTTGATTCCATGAGCTAAAGAAAAGAATTCTGTTTTCAGAAGGAAAGCCAGAAGGGTATTAAGCACTTTTTCCCAGCAGTAAGTGTGGAAGAATGATTTTCATGCTGTGAAAAACTTGCTTTTGGTTTTCGTTGAAAATAAACAGAGAAACAAAATGCTCTGTAGCTAATATCTAATAAATTAATTAAAAAAAATTAAAGGCATGTATTTGTGTTTATTATACAAAGCCTCATCGTAAATAATGAATCAGCAGCTTTTATTTTAATAACCACCACCACAAAATTCCTCTCCTGTTAAAATCTCTCAGAATAAAGGACAGAAAGAATTTATGATTTTTGGCTTTATGTGAAGCAACCAGGATTAAAATACTTTAAATACTATCCATCATATACACTCTAGCTTTAATGTATCTGAAAAATGAATACAAAACTGTAACATGATTAACATGATTGTATACATATTGCCCCAGATTGCATAACAGTCCAAACACTGAGCCATTAGTTCCATAGGCTAAAGATGAGGCACAACCTCCCCAGTCGCCAGAAGTCTTTGGGGTGTAAGAGTCTAAATTCTGTTTAATCTCTTCTATAGACAGCAGAACAGTAGTCATGATGCCATAGGTAATAATATGTTCATTCAGATATCCAGGAAAAATACCAAATAAGGGATATGTTTGATTTGGAGTCAAGAAATGTAGAATGCAGGATGTTATTGTCTGTAAATAAACGGACAAGTTCTGCCCCAGTTCCAGTTCTACTCCACCCCCGAATAAAATTGGATAACGCTGCACACCATGTGAATCTTGTCAGAATTGGTGCAGAATCTTGTCAGAATGGGTGCAGACGAGTATGGAAATCTTAGCCCAGCTATCTTTTAGCTGTAACACTGGAAGAGACTAACAGAAGTATGCATTCCTGACAGGAAATCCTTTATATTATATTACCAATATTTCATCACACTATATTAGTGCTAATTTTACCAATCAAATTGCCAAGATGACTTCAATTGGCAGTTGTATTAGCAATTATTCATCATCTCTCATTAGCATTGGATATGAAAGCTACTGATGCAGCAAGACTTTAAAAATGTATTAGCAAAAATGTAATTTTAGTATGTTCTTACGAAAGCTTTCTAATTTAATGCAGTAGGCTCATCCAGAAGAAATTTGGCAGAGGATGCCTGAATTTTCCCAGCCCTGATACCATACAGAAATTCATGAAACCTAACAGTGAAAAAAGATATAGTACCTAATTAGAAGTTATTACAGTAGACAGATCGTATATGAATTGTATGTCATCTTTGATGTTTGGGAGCCTGTATGTGCTCTACCGTGGCTATATTTATAGGTATCATTTACTTCCCTGGCATCCACCCAGTAATAGCAGTACTCCATTTAAGAGATTTCTTCCAGACAAGAGCCGCTTTATCCTGAAAGTTAGACTCCAGAACCTGACCATAGAAAAGCGCTGGATTCAGCTCTTAATCAACCTATCATTTTCAACCAATGTTACCCTGTTCTGGAGTTTGTACCCTGAGGAAACATAGATCCAAGAAAGGCTATGTCACAACAACTTTACACCACAGTCACTACCCCACTGTTGATATCGATACCAGATGCTATCATCACCAAAGCGAAATCAAGCAGTGTCTGTATAATAATGACTGCTGCAGTTCATTTTTGCTTTGTAAATTCAAGATGATTTATGCTTTACATTTAAAGTAAAGCACTAACACTTTCCAATTCCATTTCATTCCATTTTTACCTTGGTTAAAATTGCACATTAAGGATAGTTTGTTTTTCTGAGCTTTTACCTTGAAATATAGAGGATAGCTGTTGATATATAATCCTTTCTTTTGGCTTTCTACAGGATTTCTAAAAATTATATTTTATTCTTTCTTGTCTCATTTGCTATAATCTTGCAAGCTGAAATACTGAGTATGTAAATGGATTTGGAGCATCTATAGATCTGAATATTTTGGCTACTGAGATTTGAAGGGAAAAATCAAATTTGAATCACTAAACTAAGAGAACTAAAAGGAAGAAATTTGTAAAAATTCCTGGAGAATCAGTAGAAGCTAGAAGGTAACCTGTGAAAAGGATTGTCAAGAGGATTAAAAGGAAGAAGCTAGTATCTAACCTGTCTGGTTTAGGAACAGACATAAATATTGTGCAACAATAGCTTAATATCTCCAGGTGGGACCTGTTATTTCTCCACAACACGTATTCATATTTTATAGTTACGATGTGCCTCTCTGAGAAGAAAGTCAAGATCAATAACAGTGGAGCCTATTACATAAAACCTTAAGTGTCTTGAAGAAACATCACAACAGTTCCCAAATTATTTCCTGAAAAGAAAAAACCTGTGGAAACATGATATTATGAGTTCCTATGCCATGTGTGGAGAACTGAAGTGACAGCCCCAATTCTTAGGCACAGAGGACCCTTCTGTTAGAGTGGTCAAGCTTGCCTGTGAAGGTTTTTCTAAGGCCACTACTGTGCAGCAAGCTGCCAGGAAAGCTAAGGATCACCACAAATTAGACCACCCGCCATTCCCAGACCAAAACCCTTTTACCTTTCCTGTGGTAGCATAAAAAAACAGCTCTGTGCAAACAACTTTTTTACAAGCCAACAGAAAAATACCATAATGCTATGAGTGCCCAAAAAGCACAACTGTCAAGTCTCCTACCAGAGAAGGAGGAGAAGAGTAAATCATAAAATGCAGTGCTGGGAATTCAGATAGATCCGTAGTAATGAGGAGAATTGGGTGGGGCTGGATAGAGTGGGGTGGTATGTGGTAGGGTGGGTTGGGTTTGTTTGGGCTGGGCTAGGCTGGAATAAGAATAGAAGTGAAGTGAAATGAAGTGAAGTGACGTGACGTGACGTGAAAAAATAAGCAGATCCCCTCAAAAGATAAGTGCAAGAACACTGTTGTGTATGTTTGCTCTACTTAAAATCCTAGAACAACAAAACATTAATATGTTATTAAAATCCATCAGCTCTTCTCCGTTTTTAATCCCTACTTACATATGTCTGTGGTTGTTAATCCTATATTAATCTTTCATCAGTAGTTAAATGAAGAAGGAGGTAGGTACTTTTACTGTAGGTTCTCTTTTCCCTTCTATGGCCATGTTTAGCTGTGACTTTTTATAATTCAGTGTCCTAATTTCAACTGACTACTGGTGAAAATGACAAGCAATCCTCCTTGAGATTAAGGCATAAAATACCAACTGAGAGTTTACAAGATTTGTCCATAAATTAATTTTCCATTAGCTGTTCAGTTTTTGACCTCTTTTTACACTATCAGAAAGAAAGCCTGCGGACAACAAAGGTAAAGCCAGCAACTCACAAGTGAATAGAAGTGAAAAGTATTAGCTGACTTCAGCTGAATATCATATTCCTGCAATTTCACTGCAGTTCTAATTTCATTTCAAACCTGAACTCTTCATCTGAAAATAGATCTATGGGATGAATTTGGAATTAACCTGTTTAAAGACCTAGACTTCTACTGAACATCATTGTAGATTTATTAGCTTTGTTCAGGGAGAAACCATAACATTTTATATAACAATATTTCTTTTTCCTGGGACAATGGTCCTTAACTGAATTAGTCAAAGCTACTAAGGGTGATGAAAAATGAAATCATAACATCAAAGGCATATACCAACAGAAATGCGTAGCCTTGCCTGGAGAGAGGAAGCGAGTGAATGTGAAAATTGATGGCTGGATTATGCCCGGTTTTATCACTAGTCGATGTGGTTTCAGTGCGGAGAAAAAGATTCATAAGCTTCATGTAAAAAGGACTGTTAGTACTCCTATCAAAACTCCTCCTAGCACTTGCGGGGTGATAAAACACAGAGGCAGGGTAGGATTATAAAGGGGGCCATCCCTTCTCCCCAGTAGCTATCAGAGCTCCCTGGGCATTGATAGTGGAGCACACCACACAGCATTTCTCTGCACGTTACAGAGTGTTCAGGGCCTTTGAGTACTTAAAGAGGGCTTGTAAGAAATATGGACACAAACCCTTCAGCAGGGCCTGTTGCTGGAGTAATGGTTTTAAACTAAAAGAGGCTAGATTTAGACTAGATATAAGGAAGAAATTTTTTACAGTGAGGGTGGTGAGACACTGCAACAGGTTGCCCAGAAAAGTGGTAGGTGTCCCATCCCTGGAAACATTCGAGGTCAGGTTGGACAGGGCTCTGAGCAACCTGATCTGGTTGAAGGTGTCCCTGATCATTGCAGGGTGGTTGGACTAGGTGATCTTTTAAGATCGTTTCCAACCCAAACTATTCTATGACAATAGGATGCTTGACAAGATAAAGCATCTCACTGAAATGGCTTGGTGCAGTGAGACATCATATTGCCCTTTACTATTACAGATTATGCAATCTTGCTCTAAACTTGGACATTTGGGAGTGAAAAAATTATTGCTTCATTTCATGCATTTGTAACAGGAAAATATGATCATATTTTAAAATGTGGCTACATTTTGTATACAATAAAACGTGAGCTTTGTTAACGGCAGCATATAACTATGTTAGCACAAACTTTGTCACCAAAATGCCAGTAAGTTTCCATGCAGAGATGAGTTTTTTTCTTGAGACACTAAATTGGACATGTTTCAGATAATGTCTTTGGAGATGTGCATATGCTAAAACTCAGTATCTAGCTTGGAAAGCCTCTTGTCATTGAACTCAGAAGAGAACACAGCATATTTCCACATAAAATCCTCAAGTTGAGATTCTGATAATTCAAGGTCAATATCAATCTGTAAATGCTTTCTTTTCACACTACTCATTTAGGAATGGTAGGAATTTATAACCCTTAAGATTTATGTCTTTTCTCTTTGCTTTCTCATATACCAATAAATGGTTCATTCTGCTTAAGCTAAACATAATTCTCTCAAACATAACTTTGAAAACTGAGTTTACGTTTGGCCAATACACATGAAGTCTAATGAAACTTTGACATTGGAAGAAAGTGGAGCAAGGGGAGGCTAATTGAATGCACTCTCTGCAGATTCTCTTTAGACTTGGCGTAGAAGAAGGCGGCAGCGCAATAAGCACAAGGGAAGTTGGAAAGCTTCTGACACTGTAGCCTGGTGAAAAGAGTGACAGAGACACTGGTTCCTGTTCTAGGGAAAGTCTTGCAGTCTTACAACAAAATCTTGAGTACATAGCAGTGGCACTGCATGCCAGATCCCAGAAATACAGTGCCTGGGGACTACCCAGATAAAGGGAAGAGGGTCAGGAATCTTTACTCATTTTTAACTGAATGCCATGATTCATGTATGTCTTTCTGCTGAGTGTCTCAGCTTTGCGGGAGTAGTCCAGCCCAGATGCCGGTGTTCAAAACAATGAGAAACATTAAGAGATTTGGAGGCCTAGTCCTTCCTTACCCTCCCACATGAAGATGACAGAGAGAGAGGTTTCCTACCTGAGAGCTCTAGCTAGATTATTACAGAAAATCAGAAGAACCCAGCCTCCTCTTCCAACTGCCCAGAAGCCTGTGTTTAACAGATTGCTCTGAATACACTTAACAGAGACCTTTAGAGATTATTATCCACAGAGAGATGGGGTCCCACCTAATCAGTGGAGCATTTCTCAGCTTGAGCAACTGGCCATCCTAAAGTAAGTAGGGACACTGATTGACTAGAGGTATTTGGGGCAGTAGATGCTCCAAAACAAGCAGACAAGCATGTGAATGCCATTTCAATTCAGAATTTAGGCAGCTCGAGTCTTATCTGTTTGGGTTTTTTTTTTGACAGGGGAAGAAAATTATTGAGTTGATGTGAAGTTCCTGATATTTTGGAAGCTTCTACTCATCGACAGGTATGTGGATGTAGTGTGTTAAAAAATAATAATGGTGCCAGAGAGCATGACATAAAAACAGGCATAAAAAATGGTGTTCCCTGGCACAACATTGAAAGGATTGGGTTTTGCTTTAGAAAACTCAAAACTTTGAAGAAACATGTACCAATTATCCCACATGGCACATATTTTATTATAGCAATATCTTTTAATTTAAATGTCATGAGATGACTACTTAGACCCCATAAAGGATGGGAGCAATTTAGGTGTAGCTCAAATTTTATAATATTGAAGAGGCATGATTATCCCATGCAAATTTACACTCATTTATGCATTATTGCTTCATTTTTGTGTAGCCCCAACAAGCAGTAATTACAAAATATATGAATATCAAAATGAAAATGTATAATCATAAAATAGAAACAAACAGCAAATATACCAAAATTTAGGAGTTATAACCATGTGACAAAAATTTCAACATTACTTGTTGCTACAAGATGTTTGTCTATATATTATCTAACAAGCAAACAAAAGCATCAGGTGTTTCTGGCCTATGCTTGGAAATTTCTCTTTAAAATGTAACTATTCACCACAACCGTATCGTTTTTTTTAAATGTGAATTGCTCAGACATTCCTTCCCACTGTCAGATAACCCCCTGCAGGCGTACGATGTTTGGATGCTTTCATGTCTCACCAGACCAAAGCAGCACATAAGAAGTCATCAATGGGGTAAAATAATTGTTAACAAAGTTCACACTAACCAGGTGTTTTGGTTGCTGTAGCCAACAGGCAAGTGTTTTCTAATCAGCTGGAACCTGATCCAGTATGTGGTGAACCTGGCTTCAGCCAACAAATTAGGCCACGGCGGAATCGCCCCAGCTTACAGGCTGTAACTAATCTTGAACTCTGAGAGTTTCCATGAAAGCAGGCTAAGCTTGTTCATCATTTGTAGAAAGGATGTGTATTTTTTTATTGATTAAACCCAGAGGAAGAAACTTTATTGATCAGAGAGTTTACCTTTCAGCACAGTGACCCTCATTACCTTTGACTTCAGCTCTACAACTGAACCAGCTGCTCAAGAAATTATTTCCGTGTTCACCTTCCAGCTGAATAATGCCACCCAGTTAAAGGAAGCCTTCCTGAGTTCCCTAGAGAAAACAGCATCCTTTGGGAGAGATCTGCCTGCAAGTTTCATGACAGCAAACACCAAAGTTGGCTAACCCTTGTGCTTAGCCTTGCTCTTCAGGATCATGCTGCTGTAGCAATATTCACCTAAGTCCAGATACACCAACGGATGTAAGGTTTTATTGTTGCTCCACTCTGATCGATTAATGAAGACAAGTAAGAGTTAGCTGAATAAAAATGGTGGATGTACAAAGGTGGGTGGCTAGCTCTGATTCCATGATAAACATTGAAGAGTGGATTTGGTATACTAAACAGAGTATGATCTTGAAATTTAAAGACAGTTGTCCACAAAAATCTCCTCTCAGAAAATTCTGATTCCTGGCCATTTATATGTGGAGCCACAGATCTTGGTGCACAGGGTTTTTTCCTGAGGTGAAGGGGTGCCAGGACAGCGGAAAGACTGAGCAGGAGCTGTCAGCACTGTTGGGAAATGCTGATGAGCCCTGGGCATTGCGAGAGCAACCATGACTACTCCTCACCTATACAAAGCAGCCCAGGGAGTGCGAGCGACCAGGACTCCTGCCAAAAGAGTAGAAAAACTGGGCATGGGGCATCACACAGGGCCTGGCCCAGCAGTACATGTGGAAGGGCACATGAGAAGGGTGCCTCTTCAAAGGACGAGCACGGTGCACTGGTCAAGGGTACTCATCCTACCTGACTCTCAAGCAGAATGGTGGGCATTCCACAGGATGTGCCTCGACCTTTCTCCGCGGCAGGGATAGGCAGCAGACGTGCCTGCAAAAGGTGTGCCAGGTGAATGACCTCCTGCACAGGCAGCTGAGCTTCAGGAGGCGGTAAAAAGCTGCATAACATCAGGGAGGCTTAGGAGTTAGACAGTCTGGTTCCATGGTCGTCTGTGGTGGGGCCACAGCCCAATGTCAAATAAGAAAAATTCACCCATCATCACACAGAGAACAGAGTGGGGCCAGTATGCAGAAGAAGGAAGCATGCAATGGCAAGAACCAGCAGGAGGAAATACTCTCCTGAGACTGAGATGCCCTGCAGAACTGCTTCATGCTCTGCAGAGTGAAGAGGAAAGGCACGTTGCATCAGATGAGATGCTGGAGTTGCGTAAGGCAACCCAATCTGCTACCGTATACCAATGAACACAAATGCGAAAGGCGATGGGTGATAGCAAGAGCCAACTCTTCTGAAAGGTACAGAGGCACCCATTTGCTGACCTCATGCACTCTCTAGAGAGGTGTGCTGCTTACCAGGGGCTCATATCATGGATGTCACTGAGAGACTACCAAGCCTTGTACAGTCCTCTGACCACTATCTCCAGCTGTGTTTCATGTGGGCACCAGTGAAACAGGCAGGAGCAGCCTGAGGAATATCCAGAAAATAATAGACCCCTGGGAGCGTGGTGGCAAGGACTCTGGGACACGGGTAGTTTTTTCATCAGTCCTCCCAGCCAAAGGGAAGGAGGTTGATAGGGCCAATAGAATATGGTAAATCAACAAATGGCTACAGGACCGGTGCCACAGCCATGGGTTGGCTTCTTAGACCATGGAACTTGCTTTGAGAAACCTGGTCTACTAGAGCCTAATGGGGTCCACTTGTCAAAGAAGGGGAAGAGTATCTTCAGTCAGAGGCTTGCCAAGCTCATGAAAAGAGCTTTAAAGTAGAGTTGCTGGGGAAGGGGAATCTCAATCCATCCCACTCCTACCAGTGCTATGCCAATGCCAGTAACAGATACACAGAGCCTGGAGAAGGGTCGCAGGTCAACAGGAGGGCACCTGGAGTACAGCACAAAGGAATACTAGTCACTAGCCAGTAGGTTAGCTTCATCAGGGGCCCAACCTAAACGTCTCTATGCAAATGGACATAGCATGGGCAATAAAACAGGAGGAGTTAGAGACATGTGCACGCCTGCAGGACTATGATTTTATCAGCATCATGGAGAGGTGGTGGGAGTGGCTCCTACGTCTGGAGTGTTGGAATGGAAGGATACAGGCTTTTCAGGAGTAGAGGCAGGTGAGATGAGGAGGGGGTGTCACCCTCTATGTCAATGAAACTGCTGAGTGCATAGAGCTCCACCTGGGGATGGATGAGGAGCCAACCAAGAGCTTATGGGTCAGGATTAAAGGGAAGCCAGGGACAGGCGATGTTACATTGGAGGTCTGCTACAGGCCATCCAACCAGGAAGACCGAGCAGATGAGACCCTCTATAGACAGATAGTAGCAGCCTCACACTCACAAGCCCGGGTCCTCATGGTGGACTTCAAACCACACCGGTATCAGTTGGAAGGACAATACAGCAGGCTAACTGTGGCTCCTGGAATGCGTCATGATAACTTCCTTCTCCAAGTGATAGAGGAGCCAATGAGGAGAGGTGCCATGCTGGACTTTCTCACCAACAAGGAGGCGCTGTTGGGGAATGTGAAGCTCAAGGGAAGCCTTGGCTTCAGTGACCATGAGATGGGCAGTTCATGATCCTTAGGGTGGTGAGGAGGGCGCACAGTAAGAAACACTACCCTGGACTTCAGGAGTGCAGAGACTTCGACCTCTTCAGAATCTGCTTGGTAGAGTACCATGGGATAAAGGCCTGGAGGGAAGAGGGGCCCAAGAAAGCTGGTTAATATTCAAGGATTACCTCCTCCAAGCTCAGGAGTGATGCATCCCAACAAGAGGAAGGCAGGCAAAAACACCAGGAAGGCTGCACGGATGAACAAGCTCTCGTGGAGAAACTTGAACTCAGAAGGAAGCCTACATAGGATGGAAGCAAGGACACGTAGCCAGGGTGAATACAGTGAAATTGTCTGAGCAGGCAGGAATCAGGTTAGGAAAGCTAAAGCCCAGATTGAATTAATCTGGCCAGGGACGTCAGGGCCACAAGAAAACTTCAATAGGTATGTGGTGATAAAAGGAAGACTAGGGAAAATGGGGGCCCTCTCCAGAGGAAATGGGAGACTAGACACCTGGGATATGGAGAAGGCTGAGGTACTCAATGACTGTTTACCTCAGTCTTCACCGGCTCTAGCCATACCATCCAAGTCACAGAAGGCAAAATCAGGGACTGGGAGAGCGAGGAACTTCCCACTGTAGATGACAAGGTTCAAGACCATTTAAGAAACCTGAAGGTTCACAAGTACATGCAACCTCATGAGATTCATCCACAGGTCCTGAGAGAACTGGTGGATGGAGTTGTTAAGTTCCTGTCCATCATATTTGAAAATTCATGTCAGTCCAGTGAAGTTCTGCTGACTGGAAAAGGGGAAACAACCCCCATTTATAAAAAAGGAAAAAAAGAAGACCCAGGGAACTACAGGCCTGTCAGTCTCACCTCTGTGCCCGGCAAGATCATGGATCAGATCACCCTGGAAACTATGCTAAGGCACATGGAAAAGAGAGGGGGGACTGGTGACAGCCAGCCTGGCTTCACTAAAGGCAAATCGTGACGGACTAATTTGGTGGCCTTGTACAATGGGTTTACAGCATTGGTGGGTAAAGGAAGAGCAACTGACATATCTACCCAGAATTCTGCAAAGCATTTGACACTGTCCCACACAACATCTTTGTGTCTAAATTGGAGAAACATGGATTTGATCGATGGACCACTTTGTGGATAAGGAATTGGCTGGACGGACACACTCAAAGAGTTGCTGTCAATGGCTTGATGTCCAAGTGGTGAGCTGTGACAAGTGGTGCTCCTTGGGGCTCAGTACTGGGACTGATGCTGTTTAACATCTTTGTTGGCAAAGAGGATTGAGTGCACCTTCTGCAAGTTTGCCACCAACACCAAGCTGTGTGGTGCAGTCAACGTGCTGGAGGGAACAGATGCCACCCAGAGGGACCTGGACAGGCTTGAGAGGTGGGCCTGTGCAAACCTCATGAAGTTCAACCAGACCAAGTGCAAGGTCCTGCACCTGGGTCATGGCAATCCTAGGCACAAATACAGTCTGGGCGGAGAATGGCTTGAGAGCAGCCCTAACGAGAAGGATTTGGGGGTGTTGGTTGATGAGAAGACCACATGAGCTGGCAATGTGCACTCACAGCCCAGAAGCCAATGGCATCCTGGGCTGTATCAAAAGAAGCGTGGCCAGCAGGTTGAGGGAGGTGATTCTGCCCCTCTACTCTGCTCTCGTGAGACCCCACCAGGAGTACTGTGTCTAGCTTTGGGACCCTCAACATAAGAAGGATATGGACCTGTTGGAGTAAGTCCAGAGGAGGGCCACAAAGATGATCAGAGGGCTGGAGCACCTCTCCTATGAAGACAGACAGATAGCTGGGGTTGGTCTTCATCTTGGAGAAGAGAAGGCTCTGCAGAGACCTTATAGTGGCCTTCCAGTACCTAAAGGGGGCCTTCAGAATAGATGGGGAGGGACTCTTTATCAGGGACTGTAATTATAGGACAAGAGGTAATGGTTTTAAACTGAAAAAGCATAGATTTAGATTAGATATTAGGAAGAGATTCTTTGCTGTGAGCGTGGTGAGACATTGGAACAGGTTGCCCAGGGAAGTTGTGGATGCCCCATCCCTGGAAGTGTTCAAGACCAGGCTGGACGGGTCTTTGAGCAGCCTGGTCTAGTGGGAGGTGTCCCTGCCCATGGCAGGGGGGTTGGAACTGGATGATCTTTAAGGTCCCTTCCAACCCGAACCATTCTATGACTATGATTCTGTGACTATATGTTTGAATTACAATGTGGAGTATTCAGCATGTTAAAACTGACAGAATTATGCAGGTTTCTTTGAAGAAAGTTATAACAACGTGGGAATGAAAATCAGAATACCTTCCAGCATGATGCACAAGTTATGGTTTTAAATTAAAACAAAGAATTGATATCTTAATGCAAAGTACTCCGTATTGTGTTGTTGGTGTTGAACACTAGGAGATATCACCCGCTGCCAGGATTGTCTTCAGAAAGATGTTATACACAAAGTGAAAGATGGCAAGGAACATGGACTTAAATTGTCTTAGTGATGACTCTGCCATTAATGCAGTGGTGACTCAGACTTTATGAAATAGTAAGTCTACAATCAGCTCTTTGTAGAATTAGTTTATCTGAACTATATGGTTTTTATCACAGGTAAAGTAGTTTACGCTCATCACTAATACTGTTGTCTATCTAACCCTCATACAGCAGAAAAACAACTGGAAGAATAGCTCTGTATCCAAGTTGCTAAGTATGAAATACTGCTTTGCAGTAGGCAAAACAGTCAGATGCACTGTTATCCAGACACACTCCCTAATTTGAATCCAAAGAGATCAAAGGTGTAGGTTTAGAAGAAACTAGGAGAGAGCAATTGGATCATCACCTGGGACAATGTCAAAATTCTCCCTACAAGTAACCACAAGCTAATTTCTATCTTAGATGATTTTCAGCAGTTAAAAATACACACTTAAAGTCATCTGTGAGTAAAATAACCCCCTGGTATAGGAAGAACCAGCACAAGAGCTATTCATAGTGTTGGGCTTCATTTGGTGAAAATGTAGACTTTTTGCTATGCTTTGGGGTGAACTGCAGCAAGATAGGATAGCTTGCCAATATAAAGATGTACACTATTTTATTAAAAATTAATAATAATCAAAGGACTGTGCTTATAGGGCCCTCAAGCCTGTGTTTGTCTTAGCAGTTGTTTAAAATATACAGAAGAACGTTATTAGAAAGCAACTGTTGCTTGCTTGGGCATACTGTCATCTGTATGTCTTGAGTCATTTTATGACTAGTAGATAATAAGCATGCTGAAGCACATTACTTACTTTAAAACTGTTCATTAAATGAGTTATATAGCTGAAGAGAAGCTTATGTAATGTTATTCCCTCTAGAAGGTCCTGGTAGAAAGATTAGAAACTTCAGGATAGCAAAAAGTTGACATAACTTACCTGACAGTTGAAAAGTACTCAGTACTAGTTTATATTCTGCAAAATCATGTTTTTGTTTTGAGTAAGTTTCCTGCACTTAGCTATCACATCTCTCCCTGCATTCCCCTTTCTTGTCTGTTATGATGCAATTGTTGGCTCTACAGTTGTCATTTTCTGTTGAATAAAGACTCCCAATTTAGCTTTTCAATAGAAACCGAAAATTTCAAATGGTGATTCAGCCATGACCTGCCACAATAAGATTCCTTACCCAATGTTCAAGTATTAAAAACATGTGCAAGCAGAGGCAATGCAACATTGAAGCTTTTATTCCCCTGTCCTGGGATGCCACTCTCTAGCTAGTGAACCTGCTTTGCATTCCAGACCTGACATTTACCTCCACTGAAAAACTATTACTCTTCACTTGCCTTCTGTCATATTTACACAAGATAGCAAAATCAAGTACGATTATCATAACTTGCACGTATACTTCAGATTCTATCATTACATTTAATTTTTGTTTTAATGTTATTAGATACATCTTAACTAGCTTGGAAACAAATTCATTTTCCTTTTTCCTTTTATAGACTGTTCTTTTATGTCTTACAGTGCCTGGGTGTCTTCTTTATACCTTGTACAAAATGTATGTTTCTGAACTGTGGATGTGTTTCTTGTAACAAATGGCAATTCTCCTACTGCTGACTGACCTCATGATTTTGTATTTTGAAGGTCCACGGTCAGATTATTTACACACTCCTTAACCACATTCTTCTTTTGTTCTACTAACCAAATTTCATCAGATGTACATTACAGCATGCTCCACTTCCAGTTTTTTTTCTTTTCCTGTGTACACAGGCCTACGCATGGCATTTGCAACATTATAATAGAATCATAAATTCATAGAACAGTCCAGGTTGTCAAGTACCTTGGAAGATCATCTGGTCCAACCTTTCATGAGAAAGAGAGGCTACATGAGATTAGCACCCTGTTCAATCATACCTTGAAAACCTCCAACAATGGGGACTCTCCCACATCCCCAAGAAGGTTCTTCTAGTGAATAATTGTTCTTACTGTAAAAAATTTCTTTCTTATATGGAGTTGAAACCTCTACTGGTGCAACTTGTACCCATTGTTCCTTGTCTTCTCCATGTGGCTCCTTGTGAAGAGAGAGGCTCTGTCCTCTTTGTAGCCACCCCTTAAGTACTGGAATACTGTGATGACGTCCCCCCTGAGTCTTCTCTTCTCCAGAGAGAAGAGACCTAACTCCTTCAGTCTCTCCTTGTGGGGCAGGATCTCCAGCCCTTTGATCATCTTTTGTTTGATACATATAATTTGCTATTATGCAACTTATAGAATTAGTCTGAGCTTTAAACTATCAAATTTTTAGTTCTCAGAGGCTTGGTTTGCTAGCTGTTACAGGATTTGACTGCTGACATCCATTTTTCTTGATTGTTTCTCTCATCATTGCTGACTCTGATAATTTTGGGACCACAGGCCACATCTTGACATCAAGCATTATGACAACACACAACACAATAAGACTTTCTGTGGAACCGTATCTTAATTTAGGCATGACTGGTTGTACATTTTACTTCCCTTTTGCACTTCCGTCAGTAGCATTAATGATTTTAACAGCCAGCGCAGCTTTACTGTTAGACTTGTGCTGTCATTCTCATGCAGTGACATAGCTGGATTTTGGTTTTCTTATGTATCTGAATGGAAACAGTAAGCACATTTCTAATAAGTTTATTACACAAGTAAAAAATGAAACTGCAGAGCAGCAATAATATATGGCAAACACCTGAAGCAAGCTCACTATGTTCAAGAATATCTCTGCTTTTCTCCTTGCATCAGGATAATACTGCCTGCAGTTTCTACTGTTCAGCACAACACTGGAATACCAAATTCAGTACTCACGTTTCCAAGAAAAAAAATATAATCCACAAATTGACAAAGTAAATTGCATAAATTCATTGCAGGTATACAGGGTCCCGCTGCCTGAATAGACATGGTTTGCAATATCAAACCTTTTCAAACCTTTCATGGATTTTTATGAGAGCATTTAGACCTGTGTTTATCTCCCATGAAGTGAACAAAAAGTAATCTACAGAAAAGACTAGGCTAGTAGAGAAACTCTTCCTTTTCTACAAAATATAAAAAATGTTGTTTAAAGTGTCTTGTTTGCTGCTTGCATTGCATTCCCACATGTATTACAGTTGCCTATCAAGTTTTAAATCCAGGACTGTATCTAGTCAACAGACAGTAAATTCTTGTTTTCTGCATGGAGCTTTCTGTTTCAGAGTTTCTCTTTTTTTGTTGTTATGATCTCTTTTATTTGTTATGAATGATCATTCAGCAGCTTTTACACAGGATGCTGTCTTGTATTCTCAGGTCATGAACACAGTGTGTGTTTACCTAGAAGTTGTGGGGGTGTGTCCAACTGGTCTACAGCCTTTTTAGTATCTTGTTTGTCACACCCTGAACAGATTGCAACTGGATTCTTCTCGGTCCTGGACATTAAAAACTAGTGCATAATCTGAGTTGCCTGACATTTAGTGTGTTTCTATATTTTTGGACATTTCTCTCTGACTAAAAGCTCGTTTTCCTCTGCAGTTTCCATACAGTTTGTTGGTAGCACAATTTTGAGGTGGGGAAATCCTCTTTGTACATATACTTTAAAAAAAAAGTGAAATCAATATCAACCATAACATGCAGTAAGAGCATTTCAGGCTAGTGGCAGTAGCTTTTAAAGAGTGCTTGCTATTAGCTTAAGGTCACTTTCTGCTTGAAGAGTAGAAATAGCTGCCTTTAAGGAAAATATTGAACTCTTCAAACTATGAATGTTGCAGCAAAACTTTCTTTTTCACCTTGGGTGTATTTTTGCCTCCACTGGTGATTGTGACAATAAGTGACAGTTTCTACCAGTCCCTTTGCTAGCAGAAAAGTATCCCTTTATTAATCTATGTACCCCTTTATCCATATAATACCACACAAGAAATAGGAGAATAGTAGTTAGTACAGCCAATGACTGAAAGATCTCAACATCTAACCATGCTAACCATGCATGTGCCCTAGCTTTCTAATCTAGAGATTCACACATACTTGAGATAGTTAAGAGACATTGTGGCAGGTTACGAATCTAATGCTTCTTCCACGCATACATAACCAATCTAGTATGTTCAAGTGTAGCAGCCTGTAGCCTTTAGAGTTCATAGCATCGTCCATAGGAGGTTAGCAAATGCTGCATATATTGTAATACTAATGATGTTCTAATATATATATTGTAATGAATTTAGCTTTAAAGTGACCCATGAATCTCTGAGGGAAACATACCATTATATCTACCATACTGTCTCCATGTCCTTACTCCAGATGGTCATCAGTCGGACATATAACCCAGGTCACTCTTGTTAACTTTTTTTTTTTATAATGTTATCAAATGGTAATCAAAATTCTTTCTTGCAAAATGGATACTATGTAGCTGTCTTTGTCTCCACCCTGATGTCTAAATGCAGTGAAGTAGTGCTTTCCTTACCAAGTAGGGACTGACGGTACCTTTCCTTGAAACCCATATGGACAACAAATAGTTCTTAAACCTCAGGCATTCGACAGTCTGTTGGCTTACGTGCTTTATTAAGATAAGCTCCAAGTTTGTCTGTTTGACACCTAAATGGTCACCAAGCTGCTGAATCAACTGTATTTCTTTGGTTAGTACATGGGCACTTGTGCTGAAATGACTGAGTTTGTCTACTTCCACATGGAGCATATTTGAAAGATATTCTAGTTCTTAAAACACATTTCAATAATACTTTGCCACAAGAATCACAAAACATATTGCTAATATTTTTTATTTTGTTGTGCTTATATATAAGCAAGTTTGCAGGTGATAAAAAACTGAGGAGGACCTGATATGTCAGAGGGTCGTGCTGCCATCCAGAGGGACCTGGACTGGCTGGAGAAATGAGTTGACAGGAACCTGATGAATTTCAGCAAGGGGAAGTGTGAAGTCCTGCATCTGGGGAGGAGCAGCTCCAGCCATGTCTACACTCTAGTGACAAACCAGGTGGAAAATAGCTTTTCAGAAAAGGACAACCAACTTGAACACAAGCCAGAAACATGCCCTTGCAGCAAAGAAGGTTAATGGTGTCCTGGGCTGCATTAGGGTAAGTGTTGCCAGCAGGTCAAGGGAGGTGATCCTTCCCCTCTACTCAACCGTGGTAAGGCCACACCTGAAGCACTGCTGACTAAGCACTGGCACAGGGTGCACAAAGGTGTTGTGGAGCCTCCATCTCTGGAGATATTCAAAAGCCATCTGAACACAGTCCTGGGCAACCTGTTGTAGGTGGCCCTGCTTGAGCAGGGGTGCTGGACAAGATGACATCCAGAGGTCCCTTCCAACCATTCTGTCATTCTGTGATACCATATGAATCATTTGCCCTAAGATTAATGTTACTAGGTTCTTGAATCCACTTGGTTTAGCTGAAAGCAGATTTTGTGTTTCCAGTGCTAACCTAAATTTTTCCCACATGTTTTTCTACAACATTTCTGTTTAAAAATTACACAATGGCTGTAACACCATGCCGTTATATGGCTTTAAGTTGTCTTTGCTTGTATGAAAAGAAATTGAAGTCATGAAGGCCAGATAAAATGTCTGTAGCCAATAACCTTGTACCCTTAGTAGCTATTAGCCATTCAATTTCTTAAATTCTGTCTTTGCACCTAATTCTAATCTGAATTTTATGAATCACTTTCTAATTTCTGCACTACATTTATGCCACAGACATCCAAAATTTTGTCTTCTCAGTTACTGATTTTTTTTTTCTTCTTAATTTAGTATCTTCTTCTCTTTATCTTTCCTGGGGTAATTACTGAATACAATGTCATTTATAGGATTTTTGGATTTTTCCAATCACATTTTTCTTCATAGTGGACACAGGTCTTGATCTACTTTCTATTTCAGGGGAGGTTTATATTGGATATTAGGAAAAAATTCTTCACCAAAAGGGTTTTCAAGCATTGGAATAGGCTGCCCAGGGAAGTGGTTGAGTCACTGTCCCTGGAGGAATTAAAAAGATGTGTAGACGTCTTTTAAATGGTACTACTTACTTAGGGTCGTGGTTTAGTGGTGGACTTGGCAGTGTTAGGTTAATGGTTGGATTGGATGATCTTAAGGGTCTTTTCCAACCTAAATGATTCTATGATTCTATTTGTCTCTTTTGTCCTGTGTTTGCACAGTTGCTTTTCCACAGATTTCTGTATGTTTTTTTTTTACCCTTTGACTTTCATGCTTTTTCTGTTCTATTTGGAGAGCTACTTATGCCAGCTCAGCACTAACAACTAGATTTAAAAGCTCTTTAAGTTTTGGCAAAGCTATTGTGGGCTAAGTGTTCACAGTAAGACTTCTGCACTCAGGTTCCCAATCATTTACATACCATATATTAGTTTGCTGCTAAGACTGAAAAACATCAGGTCAATCACTCTGAGTAGTGGCAATACATTAGTAGCTTGGCAATGTATAACCAGTTGGTTATTTCAACAGACTCTTCATTACACTATGGTTTTGAAGCTTTCAAAGTGGTTCGTTCACAGATTATAAAAATCTGCATGTCAAAATACTGCTGGAATCTACAGTAACAGTTATCCTTTTCCACTAATAATATCACTACTCTCATTTTAAAGTTGTCTTTTTTGTCCAACCTTTCTGCTATTTTTTTAGTTTAGCATGAAAAAACGAAAATGTTTAATTTCCAATTTGTGTCTTAAATTCATATATATCTATTCAGAGGAAGGAATCTGGCAGATTGTCCATAGGTTATTACTTGGTTTTGAAGTAGAGGTTTTTGTTTAAATTTCACAAACCAGCAGAAGACAACTCATGCCTGACTCCTGGTTCGGTGCTAAAGGATAAAAAGAGTGAGTCAAAAAAAACTACAATGTTCCTCTTTGGTCCTTCTCCCATACAAATTAATTTCTGGCCATTAATATGATCTTCTCCCTTCTTCCTAGGAAACTTGTTCATAGCACATGTAGTCTTTCAGAGAATGAGTTTGTTTGTTGACATATTTCCTCTCCAGACTCTTCCAATTTTGTCACTTCGTATTTTCTATCCTCCTTTTCTTTTTCTCCTAGGAAACAAGGCTGGGAGTTGAAGCAGCAACATCCAGCAAGCACAGGCTTGAGTTACAAGACAGTTGGGTCGTGAGGAGCGCTGCATGCTCTAGAAGGCTGTTACGTGGAGAATCTGGAGCTACGTCTGCGCAGGCAGGCAGCTGAGGTCACTATCTCCAGCTTATTCACAGTATGCCTGCAAGCACACCAAATGCGCTATCACGCTTGAGGTGCGAGCATCTGTTAAAACCAATTCACGCTGTTGCAGCCAGACACCAGTGTCAGAAGGCAGGCAGCAACTAGCTGCAGCTGAGGGCTAGTAGTTTCTTAAACCGCCTCTCAGCTGATTCCAACCGTGAGCGCTGCTCCTTCTGCTCCTCTCCCTTTCAGTGCAAATTCAGACATGTTAACTTCAAATGAGCAGGGGTTTTGTGCTGTAAGTAACAGTGGAGCACACAGTTTTGCTACTGTTAATCACTGCCCCTTAGCAGAGTACAGGACTGAACGCTTCCCTCCATCTCAGTCCAAAACACTATGAATTTAAGCTGAATTTTTCATCTCTTCACAGATACCAAGGGGAGAAGGAGCACTCACATACTATCGGATCTGAGGGATGCCAAATTCCGTGCCTCTCTCCCCTGGCAGGAGACATACAGAGGAACTGGTCTCACCTAGGATGTGACAGGTGAGAAGCTGAGGTTGCCAGATTCAGCCAAGACCAGAGCTTGAATACGAAGATGACCTTAAACGAGTGACTAAAATAATTTTTCCAACACTACTTTAAAGGGGACTAGAGGACAGCACTTGGGCAGTCAGGTCACTACTCTTAGGTGGGAGCTGGATGATCTTGCTTCTCTCTTTGAAGATACCAGTGTTATCTGGTTAATATGAAAAGGAGTAGAAATGCCAGAAATGCTCACACAATTTGTTATTAACCCACTGGAGATTTACAACTACAAGACAAGTCTCTGAATCATTTCCTTTACCTTGAAATGGCAGAAATGAGATCAGCCTTGGGACCTACACACAGCCCTGATTCCTACAGCACTCTCTGTAACACACTCTCAAACATAACATTACTCTGCTCTTGAGTGTTCTCCGATATTGGAGTGTTGAACTTCACATGTGGCCTGATGTGGCCAGGCAGATGTGCCATGGATACTTGAAAATGTTTGCGTTGGAATATTTTTCAATATTTCAGTCAAAATAATATTTGAATTACAATTTAGCATCAAAACATTTTCTCACCCCACCTTATCTGATATTAAGAAACCACAAAGTTTTCTCCTAAACCCTGCCCTCCTGTAGTCAGATGAAGATCCTAGTAACTGAATAAATCTTTCTCCTCTTTCTCCTTTGCTCAACTTTGAAATATGTTTCTTTTATCTTTGTGTGTGATGAGTTCCCAAGGCAGTGGGAGTGATGAGTGTGTGATCAGTGGCTGCAAGCTGAATTAAATAAAGGTAGATATTGCCCACACAGAACAGGGAGAAACATTGTAGTGAAAGGGTAAACATTTAGAAAGAACATTAGTTTTCAACTTCCCCTTCCACAACTGTCATGGAGATATTATCTTTAAATTCTTATAATCTCTCCCTCCTAGAACATGAGGGTATTTGAATGCAAGGCTTATCGCTACCAGAAATACTTAAGAACTGTATTTGCAACTGTATGAAGCCAAACAACAGCAACTTTTGTAGTCATATTTTTTCTAGTGAGGGAAAATTCTGTGATGGTAAACTCCAGTCATGGCTGGTAGGGCCTGATGCACTTAGTAATTGATGAAATCGTGATGACTGAGCCAATAAAAGATTAATATATATCTTTGTGCTGCTACTTAAACGTTAGGCTGATGGTGTCTGCTGACAAGAGAATAGACACTCTAGGCTGACTTAACCAATTACCGCAGTCCCACATTCTGTGGCTGAACTTGCTGTAAGTTTGACAATCATGGCTTCAGAGAAGGAACACAAATTGGGGTCCCCAGGGGCTGCAAAAGGCCACGAGGCACGTTGAGTAAAAGAGAAATGTCTGACAGCACGGCAAAACTATTAGGAGCTATGCTAGGTTTTTCTCAGCAAGAACTCAGTCTCACACAAGAGAGTTTTCGTACCTGAAGCTTTTAATGAGCCTTTTATCCTGAACTGGCTGTATGATTATTATGGCTTTAGGTTGCAAATAAAAAAAAAATATTTTGTCAGAAAATACAGGTTCATAGGTTTTCTTCCTTTCTGTCAAAACATAAAAACTGCATTTATACAAAGTGGGGAAAAATAATAGACCTAATGGAATCACAAAGTCCATGTACTGGACCTTTACCCTCCTTTTCACCTTGAACATATGGAAAACAAATCTATGAAATGTGTCTAGCAAAAGCCCTTAGAATTTTTTTTATGCATTTGCAGAATGCATAGTCAGTTTCTAATACCCTTTCCCTTAATTACATTGTATTACTACACAGTATTATTGTACATTAAGGACATGGACCTGTTGGAGTGAGTCCAGAGGAGGGCCACGAAGATGATCAGAGGGCTGGAGCACCTCTCCTAATAAAGACAGGCTGAGAGAGTTGGGGCTGTTCATCCTGGAGAAGAGAAGGCTCCGAGGAGACCTTATAGTGGCCTTCCAGTACCTAAAGGGGGCCTACAGAAAAGACGGATTGGGACTCTTTATCAGGGAGTGGAGCCATAGGATGAGGCGTAAAGGTTTTAAACTGCAAGAGGGTATATTTAGATTAGATATTAGGAAGAAATTCTTTGCTGTGAGGGTGGTGAGGCAGTGGAACAGGTTGCCCAGGGAAGTTGTGGATGTCCCATCCCTGGAAGAATTCAAGGCCAGGCTGGATGAGGCCTTGAGCAGCCTGGTCTAGTGGGAGGTGTCCCTGCCCATGGCAGAGGGGGTTGGAACTAGGTGATCTTTAAGGTCCCTTCCAACCTGAACCATTCTATGATACTATGATTCTATATTATGGTGGTCATTTTGTGCAAAAATACCCATACACACAGAATGAGCTGGATTCCAAACCCCTTTTGTAGGCAATTTTAAAACAGTTGGCTCTCACAATCAGCTGATCACTTTCAGCTATCTGATATGTGCAATTTCTAACTTAAATCATGTGAGAAAATACCACAAACTCAATCCAGTGCTTCTTAATTAAGGATGTTAAATTACTGACACGCTTTCCTCATCTGATCTAATCTTTTGAACACATTAGCTTACCAAAGTAACAAAAAAGCAAATAATATAAAATGTGAATTCCCAAAAATCTATGAGTAGAGTTTTCATATTTTTCCTTTGTCTGTATTGTCAAAGATTTATTTTCAAGAACAGACTCAACCCCACATTAGCAGATTTTTAGATTTTACTACATAATAAAAACCATCTGCAGTCACACATAAATAACCAATTCCCTAATGAATTCTATGGATAATAGCTAGTTAGGTGGTTTCCCAACAGACCTAAATGAAGTGTTAAAAGCCAAGAGATTATCTCTTCTAGCCATACACAAAACAAAGGGCAAACCCAGCAGCAGGATGTGCATGTGGGCCAAGCAATAAGGGAGCTGCATGATTTGAAAAAGGATTATCATTAAGAAAGAGGAGATACTGAAATCCAAAGGGTATCCCAATCTGGAAAAAGAGATATTAAAAGTGATAGTCAAAGGTATTGTGAAAGAACTTCAGTCTACTGCTGTTCTAATCATTTTCTCATATACAGACATAACTGAGGGTGTCTAAGCTGCTGCAAAAGAGAAAAAAAGACAAGTCTTACGGTTTGCTTTACACATTTCCTCAGATTTTAACCATGACATCAGGTAGCATGGCTGGAGAATGTCTCAGAGATGACAAAGTTTCAGATGACTGCTCAGGTTATTGCCGTAGTCACCTGCCTCAGCCCCCATACACAGACTGCTGAGCCACTAATGACTCAGCCGAGGAACTGGAGAGAGTTGCACCACATCTTTTTAGGATGGCTGGCTTCAATTTATATTAAAACGCTATCTTGTTAACTACAGTGCTTCAGGAACATCTGCACAAGCATCTCAGATATCTGTCTACTGCAGGTGTAAAGAACAGGTGGACGCAATAGTTTCTGGGTCATACCAAGTTATGCTGTTCTTGCTTAAGTGAGAGCCAAGAGTGAGATGGTTTTCTCCCTTTCTGATATCACACCGTGGTAGTGTTCAATGTGCACATGTAAAATATGATGCATATTTATTATTTAAAAAGAATTATGAAATTCTTATGTAGACAATTTATATCTATTTACCCATAGTTCTAACTCCTATTTCATTAAAACTGAAGATTTTTATTACTGAACTAGTCAGGTACATACTTATATAAATGATTACAAGGGATATAACTATTCCTTTACATAATATTAATCATAACTGGCATATCATAGAAATGCAAAATTGATAGGACTTCATAGTGTACATTAGGTGGGAGATGACATCCCTCTTTACCGTAAGATGTCAGTTTTGCAAAAAAAAAATTATGAAACATTCTGAAGGGTTCACTGATGTTACAACTTTCAGAATCAAGTACAGAAAATGCAGTGATTAGGCATCCTTAGTGCCAGTCAGTTATTAATCAAAATTACCTATCTCTGGCCCAAAAGAAAAAGCAGGAATATTTGTACTTCCACAAAGCTGAAGGAGTCACAAAGCTGTAAAAGCTTCTCCACATTTAATGTAGGGGAATTAGCAAGTGCTGCTTCTGGCCTTTTCAAATCCCCCACTTCATTTGATTATCTCCCCTTCGTACCTTGAGGACATTCTCTGCTGTTAAAATTAGAAACTGAAGTGTTCTGAGAAGAGGAGCCAATGCCTTGCATTTGCATCTTGAAGGGATTGTGTGTTTGCTTTTTCTGTGAAATACAATTTAGTTATAAGCAATGCTTCATGCACTTTAGTTAATGGTTTTTATGAGTCCTAAATAACCTTTCTAACTAAGTCTTCCCTTGCTTCTCCTTGTAGCCTCTAGGGGACACTGCTACACATCAGGGAAAAACCGATACAGAAAATTATGCTGTTTCAGCTGATCTGTATTAGGTTTCTGATCACATATGAGAAAAGCAGGGCTTTTTTTCCCTCAGATCCCATTGACCTTTGTGTTGTCTAGGTAGACTAACACAGGTCCTGAAAAGGAGAACATGGCTTACGTAAGCAGCATGAACAGACCAGGCTGAGTGGCTGCAATGACAAAGCAATGAACTGCATATATCATAGTCTCTGATGCCAATATTTTTTTTACTTCCATGAAGCTGCTTAATGAGATTTTTCATGCATAAAATTAATTTTTTTGCCCTATTCTATGAGCTTCCAGCACTAAAGGATTTACTTACAATTTTGTCAGATTTTATTTATATTTGCAATAAAAGGGATCAGAATCATAACGAATGTTTTTATTGGTAATGATGGGAAACAAAAAAGAACCAAGGCAACTGCTGAGCCCGCTTTTAGTTACGTTTAGAAAGTATGCATGAGATGATACCACTCAAATAAACACATGGAAGTCCAGCCAGCCAAAGAAGTCATATTTCCAACATAAGGATTTCGAATGCCATCTAGTCAGCCACAGCAACATGAAAACAAAACTGTTATCAACCAGCTTCATTTCTCATGCTCAAATATCACCTCTTTCATTGTCTTTGAAATTTGCACTATTGTCCTCAACATGGCAATGGCAGGTGCCTCCTTTGGGTGGTTAAAATAGTTACTCATATGCGTTGTCCCCTTTTAGTCTGAAAGAGACCTAAAGGGAACCCCTGTTGCTGCAAGCGGCTTGCTGTAAGTGGTATCACCCCTCATGCTGCAGCTGGCCACCTCTTTCCCGTTTCCAGCCCAAAGGAATCTACAATTGCAGACCGTGACTTTTTCAGACAAACAATAAATACTGAAAGGATGGAGGGGCAGGACAGTGTGTGCTTGTCCACATTAAGGAAAAATCATACTGAAGGTTTTTGAGTCCTGTTAATTGGCGTATGGTTTGAAAAACAATTTTTTCCTTCTCAATCCAAAAAAACTATGAAACAGCACAGACATATAAGACATCCTAAAAACCAAGGAAGAAACCGAACCTACAAGTTTCATAATAGTGAGTGGCCTACAGTTCGATTACCTCCTTGAAGTTAGAAAACCCAATAGTACTGGAGAGACTGTGCATCAGAATGGCCTTATCAGAGTGCACAGCAGAAGGATGCTGTGCCTGCTAACATATTTTCCTAATACAGCAAACATAGCCATGCTACCTTTGTCAAAGTAACACAATTAGGAGTACGAGTGAGTGGGAGGCAGCACAGGCTTCAGGCTGTTTTGTGAAAGGAAATGACCACAATGACTACAAGGCATGAAATTCAGCTGCATCCTGAGACCTTTCCCAAGTTTCACCACCTTTGGCTGGGGAAGACCTGTCTGATCATCTTCTGTGGCAACATATCAATTGTTACTTTGCCTCCTTGCCCTCAAAAATCTCTCATCTTGCAGAAGTTTTTGGCGGGGGAAAAAAAATCCAAACACATTTTGTATTCTTCCAGACAAGGGTGCCAAAGGACTTTGATCAAATAAATTAATCTTTGTTTATTTCAGGCAAAGGAAAAACACACACTTTGGTTGAAAGCCAGATGTCATAACTAGAAAGTTTATTTTAGGATCAGTGGGTACAATCTCAGGTGCTTAAGATTAAGTACAGGCACAGGATAGGTTTGCTTTTTTTCCTCCTCCCTCCTTGTTGCCATTTTAGTATAATTACTGGAGGCAATATGTGAAAGACTGAAAGCATAAAATGATCTAAATGCTTTGAATTGGATAGGGTGAGCGGAGGAAGGGCAAGATCAAAATTCCACCTACCTCCTCACAAGTACAGACACTGCAATGGCACCTGTACAACGCTGGTGCTTCTTCTACTCTCTCCTTTTTGTGGTGGTGATGGAAGTTGTTCATGTGTTATGTCAAAGAACAGGGTACACTGAGTACCACTGCTCGTCCTCTTCCTCTCACCCAGGACCCATTGCGTGCCTGCAGCTTTATTCCTGCTGCTCTCACTATAAGTAGGTGAATACATTTATGAATAAATTTCCCCAGAACCGAGAGACACTAGTACCCAAAAGCATGCACAACACCTGCTTTAAAAGGCTCATTTAGAGAAAATTACAGCAAATTATTTCAAAAAGTAACAGATGATTTAAATAGATGGGATTTTCTGTTCATATCTTTCTAGTTAGAATAGAAACAATAAAAACGAACATTCTCCCAAGAATCCTATTTCTGTGCAAATATGTTTAACAACCAATCCCCATGAAACAGAATTACTTGATAAACATATCTCGAGATTCACATGGAATGGTAATGATCAGAAAATAAATCATGAGGCTCTGGAAAAATCCTGAAGGGCTACCCTCCCCCCTCCCCCCCATCTTTATGGTTATACTGTCCCATGGTGCAAGCCAATTCAAATTATGCTGAATCAGGTCAATGATGATGGAAGGAACAAATGGCTGTATGAATAAAGTGACGCTGTTAAATATAAAATAAAAGAGTTAGCACTTTCCTAACAATCAAAATTCAGAAAGAAAAAAAAATATTCCCAACATCTACTAGACACAATTGTGTGGTTCCCATGAAGATGAGTTTCCTAAGGAAAAAATTGGGGTTGGAATAGATAGTGTTTCTCATGGGAAAAAAAAACCCTCACTGAATCACTACTTCAGCTGCATGTAACCTTCCATGTTAACAGCCAGGTAACAAGCATTAACCTGCTGTGCATTCAGAATGAAACAAGCTCATCAGAAGACCACACTTGTCTGTCCCAGTGTGTAAGAAGTAGCACACCCACACCACAGTATGACATAAAGTTTAGTCTTTCTTTTTTTCCAGCTACTTCTCCTGAAAGAGCAAGGCAGATTTTGGCCAACAGCGCTTTGATGTGTATAAAACCACTAGTCACAGTTGCCTAACCAAACCCATCTCTCAATGACAGATACACCATCAAATATGTTGCCTTCTATGATGTGACTTCAGTGCCACAAGGAGGCTGATGTGATTTGTAGAGAGCATAAAGGAGAACTAAGAAAACAGGTAACATCACAATAAAAATGTTTCCAGCTTTGCTCTGAGCATTTCTTTTGTGATTGTAAAACTGTTTGATACAATTTCATTAAATGAGATCATCAAAACAGAAATGTGAGGTTTCTGAATGTTATTGTGAATATCCTACAAAGACAGTGATATCCATTCAGCTTGAAAAACATGAGACATAGGTCAGTCACAGATTATAAATACATTAAAGGAAAGCAGTTTAGAGGTACGACACGATTATATCCTCTTCCAACAGTGAAATGGATAAGCTGGGCTGACATCACCTCCTGGACAACCATCCTGTTCTGAAAGATGCATGAAGATTTTCCTTGACTGTTGCATTACAATTGTTTCCCCATTGTTCTTCCTCCAGAAAGTGTCCTTTGTAAGGCATCTTGGTGGGGAAAGAAAAGTTTCCTATGGATTTCATTTTTATTGGAATTCTTATTCCTAACAGAGATGATGAAACCTGGAATACTCTTACGCTATTCCATAACATCCATGTATGGAGACACAGTGACTTACAAGAATAATAGATGTCTTCTCTTTTCTATGTTGACAATGGTTATGGCAGCAGCTTGTATATATCTGTCTCTTACTGATGTCTTACACTCCAAAAGTAAAATGCTTCAGTGGCAAAATCACACCAGCGATCAGTGGTGGCTTCTGCAAAGAGATGTAATTATTCATTGTGACGGTAGCATAACTACGTTGAAGCTTATGAGCTGGAGGGACAGATCCACTAGGGCTAAGGACTTTTGACATAAAGCAATGAAACTGGATGGGATCTCATTTTGTTTGGACTAGGCCCAAGCCAAACACAATACCCCTTGTTTGAGGGATTGAGACACCTGGAAATATATTCTGCATATAAAATTGTTGATATAAGATGGCAAACATCTTGGTAAACATTTGGGAGTACTTTCAGGCACAAGACCAGCTGTATAACCTTTGTCCCTCTTGTCCATGAAGAAAGCACTACGTTCTAAATATTAGATCCCCAGAGAAGGAAGGAAATTTCTTTTCGAAAAGGTCAATAAATATGTTAATAGTCTGCTCCACACCACTGAAGAGTTTATGCTAATCAGCATCAAAGTCAGCTGAAATGTAGAAAGACATCAAGAATTAGGAATTTGGGGCATTTTTACGTGTTTGTGTGTGTGAGTACGTACAGAAGATATGTACCAGATATCCTGGAATCAGATTGAAAGCCTATCAGGTGTAAAACACCCATTGACATGAATAATTAATACAAATTTTGCTAGTTACACATGCAGACCAGTGTCCTCCAAAGTCAAAGAAACACACATATTTAATAAGCTTTCCTAGCTAAACAGGATTCATACTAAAAAGGTATTTCAAAATTGATGTGTTTAAATTATTATATGTACATCCAAGCTAAATACTGATACTACCTCTCACATGTAGACAGAAACTTCAGTTCATCAATAACTATTTCTATCTGCATCATGCTCATCTAAAGCAGAGGTAACACAGTCTAATGATGATATCATGCATCTGGAAAGCAGGACTCTGAAGTCAATGATGTAGGTGGGAAAACAGCTTTGTCTCATACCTTCAGTCAATGATTAAATTTCTTGGGCCACCTCCATCAAACAGGTTTTCAAATTCTCTCATTGGTATCAAAGCAGTATTACAGCTTATCTTTGGCAAAGATGGACTGACTCATATTATCCAGCCTCCTACAAAACATGAAGCAAAAGAGATGCCTGTGCATACGTTCTTCAGTCTCTAATAGCGCAGGCAGCAAGGAAGAAACTGGCATAGAAACAGCAAAGACCACTGTAGGGTGAGCCAGAAAGGCAGGCTGGTGCACCAGACTCAGTGAAGCTAAAGTCTGGGGGAACCAAAGTTTAATTAAGAGCTTTACCAGCTGCAAAGATCTTGCTGGAATAACAGAATTAACCTTTCCAAAGCTGAAGCCAGGTTATACAGAGAAGACAATGGAGAAACTTATCCCCAGAAATATTAGTGACTGGATTTTACCCTAAAAACCAGTTCAGTTGCATACCACAGTTGTTATAAAAGAGGAGATGAGGACATTAAGGTCGCTTTATACCACTGGAATAAATTATGTTGGAATTAAATTTGAGCATGCAAAGCCCTGGCTCTTACCACCCACCTCCTTTTGGTGGACTAGAAGCATGTGTCTGAAATATATTCTCTGGGTATTAAATAATTATTTTCCCCATGGTGTTGCATTTATACATTAACCTATTAATGTGTATGTGTGTATAAACCTGTAGAGTAACATTTAATATTATAATTATATATGGAATCAACATGCTACATTTTGAGCTTTTACTGCATGTATTTTGAGCTTTTACTGCATGCATATGAATGTGATACTTCAGTCATGTTTTTTGCCCATGTGTAATCAAAATCTCAGTGTTTCCCTAGCCAGGAACAGGGCAGATTCTTTCAACTTGTGCATAATATAATGCTGCTGTACCATCTTTCACATCTTTAGGAAGCCTACCAATAATGATGCTATATTTTCAGGGTCAAAGGCTATACTTGTTTGGGAATTTAAGATGTCAGAATGAGTGAATGAACAATGAAGAACCTGTTTTAATACCTCAGGCTTCATTATCCTGCCAAAGTATGTATGACAGAATTATTGTGATAGAGAGAGAGAAGATTTTAATAGTTAACCTTTAAAGTAAAACTAAAACATTCCTTTCCTGAGGACAGTGACTAAAGATGAAGATGGATTTAAGCTTTTTTTAACCAACCAACCTCATTATATACTACACCAAAAAGTGTAACTTCTGATACATGAAAATTCAATGCCCTTGTTACTATGCTGGTCCTTTAATTTACTGACTGCATCTTATAAAGAAATCAAGAGACAAGGTTTCAGTTTGTTATTGGCAAATGCGTGACTTAAATCAGATCTCACTGTATCACCTCAAGCAAGAAAGTTGACAGGCTCAGAGAATATTGGTAATGAGTAAAACGTGAGCATAGTCAGTGTTCCTGGAAGTAGGGAATGATAAGAGAGGACTGCAAAGGTCATAAGCCTAAAACAAATAAAGAAATCTAAGAATGATTACATTGTATTTCTCATGAATTATCACAACAATTTAGTCAAATAATATCACAGAGACAGAGAACAAATAATAACTACATTCAGTCATTTATAGCATTATAAAATATAAGTAAATTTACTGGCTGTACCAGTGGCACTTCAGATTAATACTGAGGAGATCGAGGGCAAAATTTGGTTTATGTAAATGTCCATCACCACAGCTAGAGAGTCAGTGTCATGGCAGATCAAGCAAAATATGTTTCTGATTAAAAAAGACAAAAGCCCAAACCATGTGAATCATATTAGAGTGCAGTGCTGAAGCCTGTGAAATAAAACTACAGCATACAGAGTGATAATAATTTGCTGTCATCAACAGAAGCTCCACTGCAAGCACCAAAGCTTTCTTGTTAACACACTTTTTTACCATTTTCACACCCAACTATGAATTTTCTCAGCCTAACTGTGGAATACTCAAACGAAAACATGTGTCTTTTGAAGTGAATACAGTGAAGCCTCAATGGGATTGAGAAGTTTTCATGACCCTCTCTTTTTCTGCTTTTTCAATTATCTCTATATTTCCCTTCTCTTTTCTATGTTTTTAAATTCATTACCAATTCTCCCCTCCTCCCAGTTTCCAGCATTTTTCTGTTCCATGCCTTGTTCTCTACCATGAAATATTTTTTTTGGTATTAAGGTTAGTATCTTAAAAAGGCAGTTCCAAACACACACTGTGAAAGGGAATATATTTTCCTAAAAACCCAGCTCAGAGTCATGGCACTCAATACACTGAATAATGTTTCCTTTCAATTTTGAAAGTTGGAGTGATACAGCTAAAGCTTTTAGACATACTGGAGCAGAAGAGAAAGGGTAAGAATCATCATCTTAATGGATCACAGCTGGCACACCTTGCTGCCTGCCTAGGCAGAAATTATTTTCAACAAACTGTAAGGCAAGATTTAAATAAAAATGAGGAGGTGTTAAAAAATGTTCTTTCATTATTTTTAGCCAGGTAGTGCGTACTTTACCAAAAAAAAAAAAAAAAAAAAAACCAACAAGGCACAAGAATAAGGCAATCTGAAATAAATTATCAAAAGATACATATTAAAAAACAGTCTTTTATTTTAGGGATGTTCTACTATGAAGAGAAGGCAAGACATTTGGTTTTAACTGGAGGCGAAGCATGGAGTTTCCTTCCCCCACTGACAGCAAAATGCAAGTGACAAAGTGAAGGGCAAGAAAATTTTATCAGAAGGGGAGTGCTGCCTTCACGCACCTTGTCTGAGTGCTGCAGCGGCGGCAGGCAATGTGTACAGCAGGGGAGAAGTGGAGGGTTTCTGAGAATGTCAGGTCCTGTAGAAGAAAACAGATACCTGGTTACAGCAGCCATGAACTACAGCCCAAGGAACGGTGGGTCAAGGTCATAGTAGCTATCAGGGTGTTACAGTATGTGTTGATATCATGTAACGCTGCTGGAAGACGGAGGTTGCTGATCCTCTTGTTATGAATTTGTAAACTATTTGCATGCTGCCCCTCCACAGGGACTGCTAAATACCGTGGGCCTTCTGGCCTTTTTCCTCCACACCAGCCTAGTAAGTTTGAAAAGCTTATCTTGCTCAAATTCTCACATTTCGGTTTTGAGAAGCCTTTTTTTTTTTTTTTTTTTTTTAATAGGAACACAGCCTTTGCGAAATGACACCATACAAATTCTCTCACCCCAAGCACTGTCTTGCTCTCTCTGCTGAATATACTGTAGGTACACAATTTGTTTTCTACAGCTTGCTTTCTCATGACGCAAAATTCTGACAAAAAACTTGTGGCTCCTCATGATTGTGTGTTCACTATCATCATATGTTTAAAGATCATTATTCTTGAATACAAGAGCTAAACAGGAAGACAACTATCTACCCCACACTAATTTTAGCCTTTTTTCAAATATCATAAAAACAATAAACTCTGTCCTGTCACCAATGACACAAGCACTGCTTATTCTCAGGGCAACACTTTCGCTCTGTAACTCCAGCCCTTAGTACTCAGATCAATAACTCAAAACAACAGCAGTATCTTTGCTAGAGTTGAACAGAATACCTCCCAGTCTTTGTGTCCATGTCTTATGACAGCCATCCTCTCTCTTTCTCCAATACAGGCAATTTCCTTATATGGATATTTATGGATAATATTGCATTACACCATCAAATACCTGCCCTAGATAAAGCAACCGAATAACCAGCCCGATGGATTCATACTAAATAGCAAGACTCAGTTCAGTTTTATGTTAGTTTCCAGTTTCCATTAGTACAAACCACGTTTGCAGCCCAGAAATGACAAACTACCTAAAGAGAGGATGTAGAAACTTAAAGGCACAAACAGCAAATGGCCTCTGCTTACCAGTGAAACAAGAGGATGCACTCGTTCAATATATTTCTGGAGAATTACAGGTTTAAAAAACTTATTTTCTTATATAAGTAACAATACACTAGCCATAGCCCACGTTCTTCTCTCAGATTATACCCTCTTAATTTCTTCTCCACAGAAGAAGAACTCCTCATTTCCTAAATAGTCACCATGATTCATTAATTTCCAGGCCAGTGCTACGAGCAAGAGACAAGATCCTTCTGAAGAATTCCAGGGACATGTAGCCCAGAGGGCAAGCAGAGAAAACTTGGTATTCTCTTACTGGCCCTTTCTGAAAGACTATAACAGAAAACATTACATGAAATTTAAAAGTCAACAAGCTATCAGTGGCTAAAGGATGGACATCCCATGGAAAACTGAATAGTAATACACCAGTAAAAGATTTAACTTTTCAAATATTTTTTTTTTATATAGTGGTTTTTCCTAAACCTACTTAATAAGTTCTATTTTTGCCAAACACCTTATTTTGTTAATGTTGCCCTTACTGTCAAAACTGTATGAAGACTTAGCAATTGATACCAGAAACTGTATTTCCGTATCCAAGGTTATTTTTCCACTGCCACATTTATATTTGTCCTGGGCTAAAATAAATGGCTTGCACAGGCACAACAGCTTTCTCATGCACTCACGGCTATGTTTCAGGGTCATAACTGACCCTGCGGGCAGCTACTTGACTTTCATTGCAGTGTCTGTCTTAGCTTTGAATCTCGGTTGCAGACAGAGCCATGAATCCCATCTTGAAGTAGCAGCACAATTACAGAGAGCAACAGAGCTTTCCATGTCTCATCCTTCTCTACTTCAACCACAGAGAAATATTTGTGAGCAAAGCATCAGCAAAGATTCAAATACTTGGCTCTACAGTTGAAATATATCTTTACAACCCTTACTTGCAACAGAAGCTCTACCTTGGGAAAAAACATCTCTGTAGTAGTTAGGCAGGCAAAAGAGCCTGGAAAAAATAGAGAAATGCAGGGGATGGCCAGATAGGTTTTTAGAGATGGGATTGATGTGGTCAATGACAAATAGCTGATGGAACAGAGTGTTAATTAGGTATTAATGTGTTCTTCATCGTTGTCATCATAGTCCTGTAAAGGTTCACACCCTTCAAAACAACATGAGCACTAGTTCCTCCTCTCACATAGATCTCTGCTTACAACCTATCATAGCAAATCAGTCTAAATGGTTCAATTACATCCAGCATCTCCATATCTCAAAATGCTTTCTTATTTTTAATCCACTAGAGGATTTTGAGGAGGTTGTAACAATATCTGAAATTCTAACAATATATTTTCAAACATGGTACTTACCATTGTGGGTAGCAAAAGATAAGAAATAAGTGTTCCAAAATATTTTTCAGATTTTTGCCTGATCTTGGTCTGGCTGCTCAAGTGCTGCGTGAGTTTTATAACAAGAAAAAAAATCCTACTCTACATCCATTTTCCTAACAACTATGAACAACGAAGGACTCTGACAAAAAACACAGTTAAACTCCGGTGAGTTCAGACCACTGGAAAGCTCATAATACCTTCTCTTCAACACGGAAGACATTTACACTGGAGGTAACAATAGTGGTAATGTGCTTGTAGCTGGCTTTTTTGTGCTTATCTTTTTTATGGCTTTGATCACACAAGTAAAATTTAGAAATCCACTACAGACTTTGGACAGCAACAGTTTAAAACAACAATTAAATGAGCTGGCGTATTTATGAGATACTCAGTGCTATCTTGTTGAATATAAGTTAACATTAGCATTCATACATAAACAAAACCTAGAGAGGATAACATTAGCCTTCCAAATGATGCAGTGATTTTTATATGTAATGTCAAGCTTGAATGGGTATTTCTTTTAACTCTCTCAATTACATTAATAATGTAAGCTGTAATCTAACTGTATTTTTGGTTAGAACAGGAATATCTTGTTTGTATAAAAATAAGTTATTTTACACTTCCATATCCAAATTTCAAAGACTATCCACATATACTTAGTATGGTATAAATGTTCTTAGTTTTTAAAAAATATTTGGTTGCTTATTTATATAATGTCCCTATAACAAAAGGGAATCAGTTATAGTGTATTTAAACTACTGTTATAGCATCAAAACCTGTTATTTAAAGCCCAGGTTAATTTCTCAGCAATTCTCCCTCCACAGAAATGAAAAACCTATGGAAGACTGACATTTGCTTGCTTCACTTAAAAATTGAATGCCTATTAAATTAATCCAAATGGAAAACAGAAAATCCAGACTGTAATAGACAAGTCAGTTTTATGCAAGCAAAACTGAGTTAATCTCAGCTGCATCTTCTGATGTTCTCTTGCAGTCCTCTGTCCCTACTTAATATTTTGGGTGTTCCTAACAACACGGCTGCAAACATTGCAAGGTTTTTGGTATTTTACTTCAGACTTCAACAAATGAGCTTGCCTCACACATTCATTCTCTGAAAGATTCTTCCTGAGGTTAGTCAGAATAGTAACGGCGTGTTCACACTGAGTGTGAGTGCTAAAGGCATACTCTTAGAGTGCAATGGAGCCTAACGCAGAGAAGCCTGAGTCATTCATTGGGAAAAACAGGGTAAACCAGTGCTAAAGCAAGTCTGCTAGGGCCAACCTGGGGATCCTAGCAGTGCATGTCAGTGCTCAGGGCTAGCACATCGTGAGACCACCAACTTATTTCCTCCAAATGTTGGACATCAGGTGATGGCAGTGATTCTGAGTCACCTGCTCATTAAACGTAAATTAAAAACTTTGCCAAGGGTGGTTTTTGCAATTGAAACTGTTGTTGTAGCATGTTTTACCTATTTATCCCGTGCAGAACTGGGGAGAGGTTCAAACACTTCTAAAAGGGTCAGACGCAGAGTTATCAGTGTGTTTGAGCATGATCAGGAGCAGACTGGAAAACCAATCAACAGAACAAAGTCTTTACTATCATGACATGTATTTTCCACATTGAAAATATGGCCCAAAAAAACATAGAGCAGAAATATGTGAATGCAATTACTTATTAGAGAAAAAAACATACAGTATCATAAACTGAGGGCTTACTGCTCTTCTCTCTGCAGTCATCATGCAGTAACTATAAGAGTTCTGAAACTTTGCCAAGAGTTATCTCTTATATATTACAATCTGCCAATGGAGTCAAATTAAATTTTAAGGAAAGATTGGGAGCAATACATAACTAAATCTTTTCTCTCTTGAGGACCACACTTTACACCACAAGCTCTCGTGTCAGATCTCCTAAGGTAAAAGTGAGCTGTCTATAGCAATCTTCATTTAATTTTTTTCATTTATTCTTTGTTGAAGCCTCTAAAACCAAAATCAACATAAGGCAGAGCACTAAGTATCATCAGATAAAAATAGACATCTTTCATTAACAAATGAAACATAAAATGAATGCAATAGTATTCATTTGACTAGATGTTCCATGGAAAATTCCTGTCACAATCTGCACAGCCATTAGTTGCAGACTCATGTACCACACTCAGATATGCCTGTACACTTTTAAAATATTTGCATGCATCAAACCCAGAAACTGTGAATGACAACAACAACAAAAAAAGACTTCTGGCTAAGGAAATGGATGGGGATTACATTGAAATAGCATCAATTCCTTTCCTTGCCATAGATTCAGATATGTCTGAACTCACGTAATGTGCATGGATCTCACTTAATTGCTTCCCTCTCGCATTTCCTTGCAGCAGTATGTATGCTCCCTGTACTCTTCGCACAGCAGGGCAGCTGCTGTCTCTGCTAGGATCCAACAGCGCCAAGAAAGTGAGCGAAAGACCACAGATCCACCAGCCAGCTAAGTCTTGCACTCAGGGACCCAGGACAGGAGGGAAGCCGTGGTACTATGCTGCATCCAGCTGTGTACATTTTCCCCTAGGGATGGTGCTCAGAGAAACTCTGATGGACCTGTATCCACCATCACATATGCAGTGAATATGAGGCCATGTCTTCCATGACAAAGCTCACACATGCTTGCTTACTAAGCACACCAGAAATTCATGCTCATTACAGAATCCAGCACATGGGACAAACTTTAAGATACTGACCAATTTACAGATTTCGTCTTTGCCTAGCTAGGCAGCTCTCTTGGGTTAAAAAAATGGTGCTTGTAAGGCTTCTTTGCAACTCTTATTTATCAGTATCCCCTACTGATATTTACAGCTTTTGGTGAAAAGGTAATAACCTTTGGAATCTGTACAGTGCTTGGTCCCTATTAAAAAAAAATAGAAATGGCCTTTGTTATAGTACAAGTGAAAAAGAACTAAGATTAGCTCATATGATGCTTTCTCTCCAGGCAATGCCATTTCTTTGTATAGATACACTTACTGTTATTTTAAAATGTAGTGATAGAATTTTACTTTTTAAAATAACCCTTCTCACTTAGTATTGCAACAGCATAGCAATTATAACAAAGCAGCATAGCATCACATTACTGATAATAAAATTTTATTCATTACCTTTATTGTCATATGTAGGAGGAATAACAAAATGCGTGACATATAAAAAAGATTTTAAAAATGCAAATCTAGGCAATCCAAAGTTGCTACTAATGGCAACTCTAATTTTATCCACTTATATAAATACATTAACATAATAAGATATCACGTGGTGCAAGACAGGGTGACACTGTGGCATTGTACTAACACAGCCTAGCACAATCATGCTGATTCACACCTTCTTAAAGCTGATATTTACCAGAGAGATGCAATTCTTCTCTCAACCACATTGCTTCAACACCATCCCTTCTCCTGTCTCCACCACTACTCGATACATGCCCAGCAAGATATATGACCCAGGAAAATGAAACGTGCTGTTCAGATACCTATGCAAATAACATTGCCAATCAGCAGAAAAGCATGTCAGAAAATACGCTGTAAAAAAAACAGTAATGCACTTCAAGTGCAAGAGAGAGACCTTACCATGCCCTAGCACTGTGAGGTATAAATTACACAGGCTGCTCAAAGAGCTACCAGGTGAAATTTAGGGGGCCTCCCCACACTTCCTCAGGACAGCAATACGAGAGGAATAACCCCTTTGACTCCCAACACCAGTGACAGCAGTAGGAAGGGTGTGCATTTGACCTGCCTGCAAAACAGGGGAGGTTTAGAATGGATATTAGGAAAAATATCTTCACCAAGAAGACTGCCAAGCACCGGATTAGGCTGTCCAGGGAAGTGGTTGAGTCACCATCCCTGGATATATTTAAAGGACGTGTAGACGTGGTGGTGAAGGACATGGTTTAGTGGTGGACTTGGCAGCGTTAGGTTTACGGTTGGACTTGATGATCTTAAGGGTCTTTTCCAACAGAAATGATTCTATGATTCTGTGATGACTCTATGCATCACCTTTTCCCAGCATGACTTAACCTGTTACTACTTCCAAGTCCTTTGATGAGGAAGGAAGATGAGTTTGTGTGATGCAGCATCTGAGACTGAATTTTTAATCAGTTGGAAAAAGGTATTGAAGAAGTCAGATAATACTTACATGAGGCTTGAAACACATTACTCAGATCATTGGAACTCCTCTCAGAGTAAAGATTCAAAACCAAGTAAACAGTGGTAGCACGTTAGCCAACAGGTTATTTCACTCAGTGTGTAATAATACTAATACAAATACTAAGGAGGAGGAGGGGGATACTAAAAACTAAGGTTTGGTAATTAAATACTTTGTACTTTCTGTTTATAAAGAAGAAAAATCACAGACACCCTAATATAGAAAACACTGCCTCAGTACTCATTTGTCAGTTAAAGCAAGGGTGACAGCTTCAAGCTATTGTTCACACCATGTGGAGTTTTCCATTTTTAGTTAATTATTAACCAATCAAGTTACCGTATGAGTGCTTAGAGTCTCAAAGACACAGATATACTGAAATTGGACTTAAATCCCCTGTCAGTACAGCTGGTGATAGTTACAATGACTCTAGTTACTGACATGTCAACCTAATACTGTCCAGGTGACTGCTGTACATTTTAGTGATAAAACTGCTTTGTGTTACACATACAGCACAGGATGGTATTAAATAACATGCAACATAAATAATGAGGAAATCACCTTAAAGAGAATGGAGGGCATGCCTACTGGTGAACGCTGATAAAGCACGTCCTCCTGATGGAAGAAGGAAAAAGGTGTTAGCAGGCATATTGTGGAGAGAGAGATATCATACTCTGAAGCACATTATTATTAAAGTTATAATACACACAGACATTCCAGTGGTATAGGGTCTGCTGCATGCATCGGTGTTAAATGTTGTAGCAAGCCCATATTAATAAAATTTTTCACAAAGGCCAGGGAACTGAGAAGCACGCTGGTGTTGAACAACTTCCAAAATAAGCACTAATTGAAAGACTGGGTATTAGAATTAAATTAAATGTTATTTAAATAGACTGAAACTAAATGTTGTTCAAATAAAACTGATAACATATATTAAAAACATGAAATGGAATTGTCAAATATTGGAATAAAAATACCACCAGCAATGTATAAAACAAAAGCTTTGTTAACTCTGCTAACTGCGAACAATGTTTGTATGCTACTAGTGAAATCCTAACACACCACTAACCTAAAGGAGAGAAAGTTCAAAAGTCCACACTTCAGATCTTCAGATTCAAGTGATTTTCTAAAGACTTTCTCTTCTAAAGCGTTCAGTGAATTGTGTCTATAGTTTTAAAAAAAGGAAATTCCTTTGATAACAGAAAAAATATGATGATTTTGAGGTTACACTTCTCACATGAAAGAGGAGAACCAGGGCAAGACTGTCCCACACGTTACTTGCTATTTCACCTCACTCTGTTCTATACACTCCAATCCAATTCTAACGTCATTTTCAGATGACTTAGAGATTCCAAATACACTATTTGATTCTTTTATTCAAGTGTCTGTTATCTACAACACCCTGGAAACTCCTGAAATGCCCCTGAAACACCATGCTAAGCATTTGTTTAGGAGGAGTCTTTTTTATTAAGAACTGAGACATGACTTTCTATTCAAGGAAGTGCATAGTGCTGTGAATGAGTCTCTCAGAAATCAGAAGTCATGGTCTGCAGCAGCACGCTTTTAACTACTGCTGTCTTTCTTCATACTGTGCAGATTTCTCTGTTATGGTTCTGTGTCTCTTTCAATAGAGCCTATAGAGCCTACAATAACTGAAGTAACCATAAATGCTACTGACTTTCATTGCCTAATGGCATTGAAAAGCACACTGTTTTGGTACTGGCAACCATGTCTCCTTCTACTGAATAATGAAAATGCACATGAAGCCACTAAAAGCAAGAAACCCACCCTAGCGGGAAAGTAAGTAAATAGAAAATACGTAATATTTTTCTTTGAACTAGAAAAGACTCTGCAGTTTTTATTCCTTTCATATTCTCTATATTTGACATTTTTACTCTTTCCCTTTCTTCTCTCCACCTAAGAAACGTAAACAACTGTTCTGTTGCACAAGCAAAGAGAACAAACAAGATTCTCAAGTCTTGTGACAAAGCCTTGCAAATGATCTTTTATCCTTCAAAATTTCATTTATAGCTCATAGAGGGACTTCAGAACTTGAGCAGGATGAGACATTTTATTATGGCAGGGAATAAGTATATCCTCAGAGCTTACTGACATATTAAAACAAGCACTGACTGTTTAAAATAATTTAAGGAATGTCTCTGATTTTGTTCTCTGCCTACTACAAAATTAAAGAAATTGCCAGCATACCCTGAAACTATTATTTACAAGGAGATTTAAGCTCTGTTTTCAAGATGATAAGCAATTGAGAAGCGATAACCAATCCTTGGCATCCTTTGCCTCCAATCTTTGTTCTCCAATAGAGAAAAGATGCTCTTTGTAATGAGTTTTTTCCCTCCTACCAGCCCTCAGTGGTATCCAGGGAAAACAGTAAATTAAAGGTTGTTCCTGTGAATTACTGAGCACTTCCAACCTGGCTGAGGCAAAAAAGATTTATGCTATGAAACCATGGCTCTTTGCAGCTTGTCTTTACTGTATGCATTGTCTGGCACAATAAGATATGTCTCTCAAGCTTCCTCTCTCTGTTAGATAGCCTGTAAAGGTCAGAAAAGCTAAATCCAAACATAATGGCACAGAGAAATGTCTCTATTGCTGAGTGACTACTAGCTGACTATAACAGCATCAGTTTAATAATACAAAATAAAATTACTCAGACCATAAAGTCATCCTACTATGTTCCAACATGAAGCAAAGCAACAAGCTTCAAATTAGATTCTATTTACTCTATGAGATAAACTAGTTTAATTTTGGATTGAGGTAAAGCAGTCAACCTTTGCCTAAATCCTGCATTTTAAAGCTAGAAGGAAAATGTCTGGCTGCAATGTAATTCCAATAACAAAAATCTGCTGTATCAAATCAAGTATTTCATTCTGATGTGGATTGTATCATCGTGCTGTATCACATGGCATAAGCAGAAGCATTAAACTATGGTATTACTCAGGCCTTAGTTTATAGTAATTACACGCTCCCTTGAAATCCATTTTTATAAGGACTTTTGTCTTTCCATGAAGACTGAGGGACTGTTCATGTTTTTAAATAGTATAAAGTCAGAATAGTATCGCTGAAGTCAAAAGAGATCAAGCAAGTTGATGTGTGCCAGGACAGGGCCTTGGGAGTGGTTCCCCCCCTGCTGTGCGCCTTACACAGCTAGCCTCATACCTGGTGCAATTGTACACCATTGTGTTCAAATGGCAATACGCGCTTTCCTCAGACGTGAATGATGACCCAAAGTCTGAGGACATCAGAATTAGAGCACTGCTTTGTCACAGAATGCACTGAAATATACAACACGTATGCACAAACTATGTGCTAAAGCTGTTGGAGATCTCTTTCCTAGTTTTCGACATGCTAATTGAAATAGAAGAGGCAGATAAGGGATATCAAAAGGACATGGTACCTTGGGCACAGCACAGGGGTAATAGGATTGTAATGCTTCTGGCATCCAAGCTAGTATATTAGGACTTAGCTAGATCATGTTTATAGACAAATTAGCTCATTCACAAGCAGCACGGGTGTCTCTGTGTAATCAAAACTTCGACATTCATCTGTGTTGGGCTTGCAGGGAGGGAAACTCTACCAAAACTTTTCTATTTCTTCTCCTAGAAATAATTTTCATCATCAACACTAAAATTGAGGGTGGGGTGTTAAACTCACAAGGATGTTTTGATAGCACACAAAAGTCCTATTCTTCTTTTGTTGCTTGTGACTGCTCACAGAGCACATGTACACATGATTTAACAGTACTGTAAAGGTTGAATAGTTACATGCTTCACAAATAACACATTAAACTATGGTTTAGGGGGACAAATAAATAACCTGACACAAACTTTTCAGCAAAAGCAAGAAAATAATCCCTCTTAGAATAAACCCTTGAAGCCTATAGGAAATTAAGTATAAAATGGAGACAGAGATAGGCTTTTTTGTTCTAAAAATCATGTATCATGTTGCCGTGGTTTTGGCTGGATTGGCCAATCAGAAGGACAGATGGCCCTCCCCCACCTCTCTCCTCACAGAGGAGAGGAAGAGATAAGGAGATTTACGAGTTTAGAAAAAAGAACTAAACTACTTTAATGAAAATAATAATAAATAAGGAAATAAGAAATAAAAGAAAAGAAAAAAAGGAAAAGAAAAGAAAAGAAAAGAAAAGAAAAGAAAAGAAAAGAAAAGAAAAGAAAAGAAAAGAAAAGAAAAGAAAAGAAAAGAAAAGAAAAGAAAAGAAAAGAAAAGAAAAGAAAAGAGAAAAGAAAAGAGAAAAGAAATAAAGTAAAATAAAATAAAATAAAATAAAATAAAATAAAGTAAAAGTATACAATATATACAAAACCGTATCCAGCTCCCAGGATGACCATCGCGTCACCAGCAGAAACAGGGAAAGTCCCAGACTGGAGTCAGCGACGGACAGGAGCTGAATTCCAGAACTAGAGTCAGGAATGCTCAGATCGGGATCAAAGGCAGACGAACAGACAGGGCCCTCCTCAGACGTCGGCCGTTGAAGAAAGAGAGTGAGCCAGGGCAGCCTTGCCCCTTTGGTCCCTCAGCTTTTATACTGAGCGTGATGCAGATGGGATGGAATACCCTGTTGGTCAGTTTTGGGTCACCTGTCCCGTCCACTCCCCCCTGCAGGTGTGACCCCTCTACGCTTCTCCCCTTTCGACCCTCTAACGGGGCAAATAGTGAAGTTATCTGACCTTGGTTGTTATAGCAATAAGTATAAACAAGAGCCTCTCTGCATACTGTTCCTTGATATAATCAGGTCTTATCACTCTGAGAGCGAACAGCTTCTGAACAATATGCTGTTAATTTCAGACTTCAGTTAGTTAGAAGAGGCCCAGCTAAAAAGTAAAATTACAAATCAGAAAATTGGTTCTGTTTTACCTCAAACCAGGACACATGTTAAATACTTAGATTAAGGATTGTATCACAAAGTCAATGCAAATTATGGCACCTACACTGCTTTTGCTGGCTGGCCTTAACTCTGTTGTACTCAAGTTCCCAAAGAAGAAATAACAGTATCACACTGTGCTGAGGATATCACAAGTGGAAAGAGAAATAGAAAGCCCATCGGGCACAAATGAGGTAGTATTACACAACTATAAATTTGCTTCACAAATTGAGTAGTAGAGTGTTTTGGTTTGGGTTTTTTGGGTTTTTTTTTTTTTTTTTTTTTTTTTTTTATGATGCCCACATAACAAGGAAAATGTCACTTGGTGTCTCTTATTAGCAATTTGTGAAAATATCAGAGGTGGTTGGTTTTTTTTATTATTTTTGTATTGTACAGTGATCTATCTACTTGCCCAGCATGGCTGCCTACAGAATGAGTGCAAGTGATGAGCACCATTATAGCAGCATCCTTACAGGGGAGGGAAAAGAAAACCACTGGGAAGGCAATTTCCTGAAAATGCTGTACTCTCAGACAAAAACACACAGAACTGCAGACATCTAAAAAGATTTACCTTGGTACTTTATGGCACGTACAGATACTTTTGGCACTACCAAAGGGTTTTCAGGAACCAGGATGAGCTATTCCGTCTCTTGTTTACTGTAGAAGATCACAAGCCTGATTTTGAATGAGCAGACAGAGAAGCAGCCACAAAAAACTAGCCAAGAGTTATTATCCATACCTTAATTAACCACTGTTTGCAGTGTCAGTTCTGATTTAATTTGGTTTGACCCATTCCGAGGGGGACTCTAGTGACTTTATGTGGAGTCGCATCTAATTGACACTGGCACCAGTGAGAACAATGACAGGACCAAAGATTTCCTATACCATTTATAATTATATGGTAACTTTGACCAAACAATTTTTTGAGAATACTGCACAGATACCACAGGGTCTCTCTGCTTCTAGGTATATGTTTGGGTTTATTTCAGCAGAAAAAAGATTCACAGAAATCAAGACCAGAAAGGAGACTGGATTGTACTTCTAGACTGGCTTCTCATATACTACATATGTAGCTGCAGCATGTCCAAAAACCTTATCTATGTTTTATTCCCAGTAAAAATAAATCCAAGGTGTATTCCAAGATGAGAACAAGAGAAACCAAGGTGCCATTTAGCCCCCAGACCTCTGCAAAGGTAGGGACATGTTTAGGTGACACAGGCTGAGAGGACCTCAGGAGGAAAACCAAATCTTTTTGATTGTGAAGGCAAAAGGAAACCTTCAAGTCCCTACAACTCACCAGGCAGCAAATTCCAGACTACTATTTACACTCTGTCAGCGGCCTCCCCAGTTCAATATCTATCCTGTTTCCACCTGCAACAGTTTTCAGTGCTTCATAATAGTCTAATATCCTAAAGATCTAGCATTAGAGCAGACAGACTCTTGCCACTTGAAAAGCACATCAAAGAGCTGCAATACAAAAGAGGCAATAAACAGAAGTATTTTCAAACTGTTTGCATTGTTCCAGACTGGTTGCCTGATTGGAATGAGATTTTTCACCTGCTCACTTTCAGATAGGTACTACTGGTAAACTCCATTTGATTCTCAGACAGTTACAGAGGCTGAAAAGACCAATGGCAGTCTTTGCATGCCACTTTCTGCTGAATGAAAGTCTGCCCTAGAGTCATCCCAGGACATAAACATCACCTGTGCGGTAGCCAAGGTAAATTTCTGTACTGTACTGTGATTGACATTATCTGAAAAAGCAACCCACTAGCTGCCTGCCAGATTCCAACAGATCATGCTGCTCCCTGCAGCAGAAAGTATACCCGGTCAGTGCTCGCAATAGAGGACTGCCTGCTCAGTTCTGCACCCAGACTGTGGCCCAAACTCCATTTATATGCCTACATAGTTATATGAATTTCTAAAATTTATGTTTACCAAATCCTGAACAGTTGGAGGGCTAGACATCTTACTAATAACTTGCAATTTCCCAGCTGTGTCCAGAAAGGCAAATGTGCTCAGATGTTTCACTCTGAAGGACACAAACAGAAGGACCAAATATACATAAGTATTTATATATATATATATATTTTTTTTTTTATATGTACGTATGTATGTAACGGAAAGTTCTGTAGCTCTGCCTTTCTTCTGAAGTTAAAAGCCTTAATCTTTCCTATATAACATCTATATTTTGCTATTTTCAAGGTAAGGCATAACACACATATCCCAGGAAAACATTTTCTTAGCAAGAGTTGAGGTCTCTGGACCCCACTTAACATCTGACATTTTTATTAAGAGACTTTGTTGTATAGAAGAGGTTATAGAGCCCCACTATCATTCTGAGAGAAATAGGATATTGGATGCATTTGTGTATGAGGACGTTAGTGATGGTTACTTCATGTAACCATCACTTCATGTGTGATAATAAAATAATAAAACAAAGCAATTCTGGCAGTGCCTTTTGGGGAAAATTTAATATCAAAGCTTGTGTGAGGCACAAAGTTGAAAGGCTAGTGATCATAATCACCTAAGAAGATTAAAAAAACTTGCTATTTCACAGAAAAGCTCTACTGCTTAGAGTGCTATTGCTAATACAAAATTGAATTTTTAAGGAAAAACACTTGACATGGGTATGAAATTGCTGACAGCAATTCAGAAAGCTCAAACAGTATACAGATTTCTAAAATTATTTCATTGGAAAGGGACAGAGAAGAAGATCTCATGAAGTTTTTTTCACTTCTAACTTCTGTTATCTTGTATAAAAATATATTTGCCTATCTAAGAAAAGCAATTGTTTTCCACATGTAGAAGTCATTTTACAGCGTAAACATATGTTAAATGCTTCCCTGAATACAGTCCACATTTTCCTCAAGTTATTTTCAACTGAAAACCTTCAGAATTTCCCTGATTCCTCTACCTCTGCCAAGGTTCTAAGTAACCTCATCAAAGGCAACTTTATTCCCAGGTTCAAAAACATTTTGTGGGGTTGTTTTTTGCCTTTGCCTTCAGAATTGCTCAGATTGAGACAGGTCTTCAAAATCTTTCCACAGGGGAGTTTTCCCCTAGATCACATCATGCATCTTCCGTTCTCTTTCAATCTCTAAGCAATGAATATTTCTCTGTATTATTTCTTCAAGCAACATAAATCATAAAAGCAAGGCACTAACATATCCTGGATGAGCACAGATTAGTCTGTTGTATGGTATTGCCTATACTATTTATGCTTTTAAAAACAAAAAAAAAAGTTTTTGTTTAAATAAAATACATGAATTCCCCAAATCTTTACCTATTTATGGAAGCAGAGACAAAATTTTGCACTTTATCTGTTTAAGCCCCAGAGGTATCCCCTACTAACAGCCTGGAATAATGAGCATATTTAATATGCTCATTATTAATTTTTACTGCAATTATTACTTTTAGTTCTTCTTAGTACTTTTTATTACTATTATTATACACAATAATTTTTTACTGCAAGCTTTGTCACGGTGAGTAGACCATGTGTCAACTACAAAATAAAGATATTCCCATTCATTGACAGATGTGAGCCAAAAGTGGAAAGGACCATGAAGGTGGAGACACTGCTATATATATATGTTTTGATCTGCAGCTGGACTGTTTATTTAGGGTTAATACTAAAAGAAATCTGTAGGTAAAAGCAGCAAAATTGAAAATACAATGAATGTAAGGCCCTGACTGTAACACTTATATTGTCACACTGCGATTTTGATAAGCCATGCTTTTGTTCCCAGCAGACAGCCTTTCTCAGAGTTCAGACGTTTTGAGCAACTGAGGCCTTAAGGTACATTTCTCTGGTATTGATTCGACTGTACTAATTGTGCTTATGGCAATGTTGCCTACATCAGTCTGGGGTCTCCCTTTTCTTTCATTTGGGATCCTTGAAAATGCCTCCTGGCATCGCTGTTTGACATACCTTTACTGAAGCTGAGTTCTCCTTTTCTCTTCTCAAATGGACTACTGCTGAGCAAACAGACAGCTCTCTCTCTCGCTCGCTTTCATGCGGTGATAGGAAGGCAGTCATACAAGATGACAGATTTAGTTTTATCTTCTGCTGAGTGACAATATCAGATTTATAATTAACTCTATTTTTTCCACAGGGAAAGAAATAATCTGAAGTGTTCTTTTCCTTAAAGGGCAAAACCAATTAGCTTTAATCTAAAATTACAATAGGAAAAGAAAATGTTTTTCCCTTCAATAATGATGTGCTCAAAACAAGCACAAACTGGGTACTGCAGCTCGAGTAGCTGTGCTTTTTGTTGAATATTCTAAGAACGTCTTCCCCTGCCTTCAGTGTAGCAGGGGAAACTGAATGAAAGGGTAACTTTCCACACTAACAAGCTCCTTTGAAGGGGAAACAGACAGAGATACACACATATTTGTAACGACATCCACACATTCTCTCTGCAAGGTAGACTCCTCTAAACTTGGTTTCTTTTGTATCTGGCTCTCTGTTTCAAGTTCTTTCTATTTCTGCTTTTCATTCATTTTAATCTTTCTGCCCATTACTTAAGTAATAAGAATTTGAAGGACTGTGCATTGCCGGATAACTGAATAGCTATTGAAACATTTCAAAGCACAGAGCTCAACAGAGGGACATAGCTTTCTCAAAACAATTTATGATCAAAGTACCTTACTAGCAAGAAAAGATAAAAATACCTGTAAGTTAAAACAGAAAGCAAAGGATATGCAAGGACTGCAACACATAAGATACAGGGTAGGAGACTTAAGCTTTGGCTTTCCGTAGTAATACTAGACTCTTGTAGGAGGATGTGGTAAGCTGGAATAATGGTGAGGCAGTTGGCTCCTAAGTGTCAGCATCAGCTCAGGTCCATTTTAAGAAGTTGTACAACCAAGTATAATCACTGTATTCATACTGTTACCATGCACCATGCTAATACTTAGATGGTCAAGCACAGAATGAGATGTATTTTTCACAGTTCCCACAGCAATTCTATGGGATACTGACCACCGTATACATGGAAAAATGTTGTATGCTCTCAAAAAATACTCTGGAAATCTGAGGAGCCTCTGGTGAACTTCAGAGTCATATTGTGATTACCTTGATTTATTATGACAATCAGATTAACTGTGGAGTAGGACACTATCCGCACTCCATACAAAAATATCACAATCTTGCCCTTATAGGCTGAAAGTATTCAATGTGTTTGAAGAGGCTTCAGACAAGCATTTAAGTGTTTCACCAAATTCACAGGAAGATATGAACCACTTGTAATTTACATATCATTGGTAACTAGTTTTTATTTTATAACCCACACATCCATCCCTTGTTTCAGAGCTGCAGATGCTCCTCATTTAGCTCAAAACATTTTGTACAACATTTTCTAGATGATATGCCAAACAGAGAATCAAGGCCTACAAAAGGTACTCATAAAAGTATATTTCCCTCTGAGATTGAATGTAGCAATTTGCATTCAGCATAAAGCAAAAATATCTCCAAGGTCAAAAGGGACTTCTTACGCTTATACACTTCAAGTAGCCTGAAGTAAAGAGTGTTTGAGGGTGTGCAGAAGAGGTAATGACACAATGTCAATTACAGACACAAAGGCAGAAATTAGAAAGTACTTAAGAATTTGTTTTTCCCCAACAACAGCAATGTACCTGTGAATGTTTGAAGACAAGAACAATAAACTTTGGCATTAGTTATAAACTAGCACTGTTTCATTACAGAACAATCTATTTAATTATAAATTAAAGAGTGCATGCCCTTCTATAAAGGATTATCATGAAAAACCATTATTTGTACTGTTCATAATACATAGCACCTGTGCAGTACAATTGTCAAAGTGCTTTTGAAAGGAGGCAAGATCCATTATTCTTGCTTTACACCTGGAACAAGAAACAATGTGCAGACGAGTCTTGGCTTACATTTTCAGAATTTAACGCTAATCTTGGGTTCCTCCAGAGTCTTGTTCAGCCAGAGGTCCTGCACCTCCTGCTCATTGCTCTTTTACTTGCTCTGCCTTTACTTGTGAGTTTGCTAACTGCAGGCTGACAATTAACACACAGTTTTAGCAATTTTTCTAACTCATCTGTTTACATTTGGTGTCAATGCAGAAAGGTAGTCCAACCGCTTCCATAGTCCTCAGCAGACAAGGACATTGCTCCTGATTCCACTGATCTCATTCCTCAGGATTCCACCAAAGACGCTTAGGAGGAAATAGCAGCGCGGTTGTGCTACAGAATTATGCCCTAGATCTGATTTGAGGTCAAATTTCAACATAAGCCCCATAAATGCCGTGTTCATTCAGGGTAGGTATCTGACCCCTGGATTTTAAAAATAGTTTTAATAAAAAGTGCTCACAGGCAAAGATCACTGTAATACAGTCAGCTCAGTTGTGGATCTGATATTTTTCTTCCGGACCTTGGAAGAAAGAAATGCCCTTCAGCGGGTCAGGAAATACTGATGAAACTGCCAGTGGCCACTATGGTGGCACTCCCAGCTTTTAAAATTTACCTCCATTGCAACAGATTCTGTCATGTATAAGGGGAATAGCCAGTGACAAAATTGACCACGATTCACAATTTTCTCTCCCCACTTTTTGTTCCAAGTCCAAATGCATTTTCTCTAGATTTCATAGCATAAGTAGGTATACTCGTCACATGCTCCTATATCATCCGTATGGGCAAGTTCTCCCTTGCTTAGAAAGGGAGGCATAATTTTTTTAACCAGAAAAATTTTAAAGTTACACAAGGCTGTATGAAACCAGTATACCCTAACTATTTCAGGCAGTTTCTTGAAAACTCTTGGCCTTGAGGACATTAAAAAAACCCCAAAATACAAACTAATAAAAATCCTTCAAAGTCAGGTACTACCTTCCCTATTACCACACTTGACCCTTGTAATAGAGATGACATAAATCCAGTAGTCATTTTTGAGCCTCCTAAAGATGACACAATCACAAGGCCATAAAATTAATGGAACTGCTTTGTAGTAGAAAAAACAAGCGTTGGCACATAAAGATGCTAAGCATTACCATTGCTCCTATTAAACTCTAGGACATATTTGAGCATTTTAAATTATGACGTATTCAGTTTACATGACGAGGTTTTGGTAGTGGGACACACACACACGACTACAGAGTTGGCTTCTGGATGCTACTAGAAGCTTCCCTTATGTCTGATAAAGCCCATGCCAGACGGCTCCAAGATGGACCCAACGCTGGCCAAGGCCGAGCCTGCTGGCGACGGTGGTAGCACCTCTGTGATAATATATCTAAGAAGTGGGGTGGGGGAGGGGGAACCAACTGTGCCAGCAGTCAAAAAGGGGAGTGAGAATATGTGAGAGAAACAACTCCGCAGACACCAAGGTCAGTGAAGAAGGAGGGGGAGGAGGTGCTCCAGGCACCAGAGCAGATATTCCCCTGCAGCCTTTAGTGAAGACCATGGTGAGGCAGGCGGTCCCCCTGCAGCCCATGGAGGTTAATGGTGGAGCAGATACCCACCTGCAGCCTGTGGAGGACCCAATGCCAAAGCAGGTGAATGCCTAAAGGAGGCTGTGACCCCATGGGAAGCCCATGCTGGAGCAGGTTCCTGGCAGGATCTGTGGCCCCACAGGGACCCACACTGAAGCAGCCCATTCCTGAAGGACTGCACCCCATGGAAGGGACCCATGCTGGAGCATTTTGTGAAGAACTGCAGCCTGTGGGAAGGACTCACATTGGAGAAGTTCATGGAGAACCGTCTCTCATGGGAGGGACCCCACACTGAAGCAGGGGAAGGGCATGAGGAATCCTCTCCCTGAGGAGGAAAGAGTGGCAGAGACAATATGTGATGAACTGACCACAATGCCCATTCTCTGTTCAGGAGTGAAGCTTATCCCAGGAAGAAGGGACTGGTAGGGAGAAGGTGTTTAAAGATTTAATTTTTACTTCTCATTATTCTCCTCTGATTTGATTGGTAATAAGATAAGTTGGTTTTCCCCAAGTCGAGTCTGTTTTTTGCATGATGGTAATTGCTGAATGATCTCTCCCTGTCCTTATCTCGACCCACAAGCTTTTTTCTCTGGAGTTTTATTTTCTCTCCCCTGTCCAGCTAAGAAGGAGGAGTAATAGAGCGGCTTTTGTGGACATCCAGCGTGAAGCCAGGGTCAATGCACCACAGTCATCATAAAAAATATTCTAATGACCAATGTCCTCTGGTTTGCACTGGAGTAAACACAGCTCCATGGAAGATTGAGGCCTAAACCTTCTTTGGTGTTTTAAACTATTATGAGTGCACTGGAGGCCAGCAGACTAACAGAATGATACCAGTTGAAAATCTGGTGTGATATGTAATTTAACTTTGAAAGGAGAATTCGACATAAAGCTTACTGACCTCTTAGAACAGAAACCTCAAGAGAGATTTAAGAAATTTTGCTTTTCCTGAAAACAGGTAATGACACTTTTTTTTATCATGCCTCTCCTCTCCTCCCCTCCTTTTTTGTTTCTTAACATGTAGATGAATATCAGTAACCAGCAATTTATTTTCGTATGAAGTATGGTGATTTTTTTTCCCTCTAGAATAGCTAAAAAAAGGGATATGAATACATATATCTATGGATTATCTAAGTAAGTATTGGAAGTGGGATTTTGGGTGATAAGAAGGCCAGAAAAATCTGGATTTCTTGTTAGATCAAATAATTCAAAACATACTTATTTCTACTTATGTGGCCAAAAAAAGACAAATTGTATCAAAATTAGCACTTTTTTGATTACTTGTTTGATCAAGAGAACATGCTCACTGTCTTTTATTTTCTCCCAAGCTGCTGTTTTCCTGATATATACTGCAGAGAAAACATAATACTGGCCCTCACAGGCAAGTGCGAGCTACGTTTGCAGATTTTCTGTTCCACATGGTTTGAAAAACTCCACAGATTTATCTGATTGGTTCCATATTTCTCATCATCCCCATGTGGACTGGGACAAGCAATCTAAGAGCTGCTGAAGAGGGCATTCCCAAGTTTGTTTAAAGCCCCTGAAGTCAACAAGCTGGAAACAAGAATATGGTTTTCAAAACTTCTAGACTGTAAAAGGGGATGTTATCATGACTAGCCCAGGTCAAAATGAGGACTACTTGTTTCTAGGTTGTTATTTTTTGCCATACAGTCACTATTTTTGAACTTCCAAGGTTTCTTCTTGGAGGTATCAAACATGAGATCAAAACAGAAAATAATCCAAACCAATAACGTGAAGGACTTTATGTTATGAACTTACATACAGGTTTTCTTTTGAGACTGTGTTTCTTCAAATGGGGCTGTTAAAGCAGAGCTCAAGTGGTCAATGCGAATCTTTGTCTGAGCTCTGCAAAACTGATTTAACCTGCCTGCCAGGTTAGGCAGGTTCATTCATGCAAACAAGCTCTGGCAGAATTCACCTTTTTCTTGCTCTGCCTGTTCTAAAGCAACTCTCAGCTCCTGCATCTGACAGTTTGTTTCTGCTTCCCATCTTCTAGCCCACCACTGGTCAACTTCCTTTTTATTGCTTCTCTTTGTTATCACTCATTTCATCACATACTCATCCCAAATTTACTTCCCCTGTAAAAACGTGATTTCCAGTGACACTTTCAAATACTTTGCTTCAAAATCTGGGGGGTTTCTAGAAAAAGCATTTGATAGATAACACTTATGAAACTGTTCTGTAACTGACCTTTCATGAAGGTAGTTCATGTTGTCATGGGAAATTATTCAAAAAGTGAACACGCGTTATGTTTGAAGACAAGAAAAAAAAATCTGTGAAAAAAGGCATTCAAAAATGTTTTCCTTTTGGAAACATCTAAAAGTTTTGACTCAGAGTTTTCAAACTGAAAGAACTTTTCAAGTACCCTGCATCCATTTCTTCTGTCATTGCTGAACCAGACACAGACATTATTAATCTGCCACAAATAGATCTGACTTATTTTTTCTTCCCCTGATTTTTAATCTCAGCAGATTTAGATACTTTTTGAAAGAACAGTATCTGGTTTAGTGGGAGAAATTGAGAAATCTTAGAAGTTTTCTACCAGTTTGTTCCAGTGGCTCTGAAACATACTTCTTTTCTGCAATATTATTTACAGCAAATTAAGTGATCAATGCAACTTCTCAGTTAAAACGCAAACATTGCCTGTTCAAATAAGTATGAGAGACTTTCAAGACAGGTCTATCTATCACATCAGCTGGTGAATATAGGTGGACCAGTATCTTTTTTAATAAGAGTGAAAAACTTTGGCTGTTTATTTTATATTTAGGTAACTAAGTGCCTAGGTTTTCAAAATTCCTGAGTATCCTATCTTCATGAGGAAGAATACGGTGAGAACAGGACATTCTATACCCATCTTCTAAAAATTACGTATTTCTGATTTTTAACATTACAAAGTTCACTTTTTATAATTTCACAGTTAAGTATGGCCCAGAGAAGAGTAAGCAAACTGTTCAATTACAGTTGGGGAAGGAGACCTAAGGAAAGGAGAATCAAAAGATGTCTCTCATTTTACAAGCAGGTCATCAGCTTAAAACTGCTGGGAAGCTGTATCCAAGCTGTACATGAATCACTGCTAGATTATAGTTAGTCTGGCTGAGCACATGGCACAGTGTGGAGATAACCAGTTTAGCTCAGAACAAGCTGCTCCGCGTACCGGAGGCGTTAAGGTCACACTAGTTCAGCACTTCACTGTGGCTTCAGTAAAGTTAATTAGATGCAGGGGAACATTCCACTAATGGGGCTATTCATCTTCCAATATAACTTTATTTGGAGCAAAGCTGGGTGTCTCTACAAGGAACCAAATATAGCTGTGTGGGTATACTTCTGCGTAAACTCCTACAACTACCAGAGACCTTCAGCCTCTGGCCTCTACACAGAACTTAAGGCATGGGTGAAGCAAACGACAATGAACTGTCAATTAGAGATGAATTCTTATGTCTGTGGGCTAGTCTTGCATGAACAAGAGAAAACAGTGTGTAACTACAGTGGCTTTTCAGAAATTCAGTAGAAACTAAGAGAGAAAAGCAAGCATTATATCAAGGGAAAATTCAAGGAGAAATAGGAAACACATGCAAAGACATACATGCACACACACTCTCTGTAAAGTATTTAAGTTCTGGGTTTCTCTTTAACAGTGTTATTGTGTATTTGAAACACAAGAAACAGTATATGAACTGCAGCACTAGGTGGGCTTGTGCCATAGTTTTGCTTTTGATATTAATATTCTCAAAAATTTTTAAACAGTCCACCTGGTCGGAGGCAGCACAATTTCCTCAGTCACTGCCGTGAAGGACAAGTGATGCTTCTGAGGCACTTTCACTTGTGCAGCCCCAGCACCATGATTTATTTCTGAATGAAGGTTTAAAGCAAATCCCAGTTCCCGTGAAAGGCACCAGACTGGCAGCTCTGCAGAAGAGAGTGCCTGAGCTGTACTTGGGTTGCAGGCAGACGGGTGGTGCCAATTACACCACACTGCCTCTTCTTGAGGTGCCTGAAATGTTGGGACCACATCTGCACAAACAGGCAGCATCATTCTCAAAGCTGGAGCAAAATCTGGTGGCTGCAAGTGAAGATCACACAAATATGTTTGAAATAAGGCTTGGTTTTAAAAAACAGTTCGTGGTTTACCTCTAGGACTAATCACTTCTTGTATTTAAATATTTACTTCCAGATAGAACAGTTTCATGGAGGAGATGCCTATCACACATTAGCTGCTGACAAAATTATTACAATTGGGTGTACACTAACTCTTACATGCATGCAGATAGCACATTACTCTATGCGGAAAGAGAAACATGGTCTCCATTATTTTCACTATTCACTGCTGTCACCTTTGTTACAATACAGTGACAAAGAGGATGACTTTATCCTATATGTAATATTTTTGTGGCATTATTAGGCAACTAATAATATTACTATATTTTTTTTCTTTGGTATACATTTGACCCTACATTTTTTAAAAGTATGTTTTGCAAAAATCAATCCATCTAGAGAAATGGCTAGGTAGTTATGAACTTCCAGAGAAAACCATCACTGCACAAAAGACACTGCCATCTACAAGTAAGCCCTTTATACTGGTGCAGAATGCAGTACAATGCAGTACAGTAAACACTTCCAGTATCTAGGGGAAATCCTGACACATAAAAAGCAGTGTGTTTTGGTTTTTTGTTTTTCTTGTTGTTTAAGGTCATCCCCCTAAAGGACTGTCTAGTGAAGAAACGGCACTGCTGCTGTCTTCCCTTCTCGAAGGCTCTGCTGGGAAAAGAGCAGCTACAAAGTAAATTGAGCTCTTCCAGGAGTCCTGCCACCAGAGGCTGCTGAAGGCAGCACTGGTCAGCCTGGGCTGTATTTCACTACCAAGGTAAACGCTGGTTTTAGCATGTTGGACTTTGTAGCCACCGCTTTTCTGTACCACCCACTTTTCTGGCTGTAGGTTGAATTCTATGCACATAATGCAGATGGATTATGCTGTGCATAAGAGCTGAGCTCAGGCTGCATACTGGCCAAGTGGGCTTTTGCCTTCCCAGTCTCACTTACGTTAGAGCTATCGAAGATGAACTCTGCACGATGGCTCAGTACCAGCTGCCGTTCAGCCTCTGCCGAGTGCTCTGGAGGCGAGGGTAAAGCCCGTCCTTGCCTGCATACAAAGGTTGTGGAAGTGCTCAGAGCTGTGTATCGCTGAGAAGCAAGGCAAGCTCCTCACCTCTCCTCCCGAGGCTGCTCTGCTGATATCCAGCCCCGCTGCAGATTCAGTATTGCTATGAGTTTCTGCCACGGTAGCCGTGCCACTACTTCATGGGCTATCAGTAGAACTGGGGCTGGTCATACTGCCGGCCATAATGCCTTTAACAGTCAGCTTATTTCCTTTCAGCCCTGAAATCTGTTAAAATATGTAGGTCAAACGACACCTAGAGATGTAGTCATACAGTCTTCTTTTTTTGTTTTTTCAAACTCAGATAGCACATTACGTACGTACTATTGGTTGGAACACTTAACCCTTTTTTAAAACAGTGCAGACTCTGTGTCGCAGTGTGTTTTATAAACACAGCTAATGTGGAAGATATCAGGGGGAAAAAAAATCCAAAACTCTCCTCACAGAAGCAGCTGATCTATATTTCCTGTTGCATAGGTGACATATATATACCTCATAGATGACATAAGCCAGATGAATCCCTGCATGCGTTAACATGCGTTCAATCCTTTTGTTTAACAACTCAGCTATTGCTGTATATCATACAGGCTATTTTATAGCCTTCGAGGCATGAAGCACACAAATTACTGAGTGACTGCAGTGCTACTTGCTGAGACACTAGACTGCTGGCTGACTGTAACTGTGTCAGACAGACAGCACCATTTCCTCTGAATTGCTTTAGGGGGTTCTCCCAATAAAGGAAAATGCTTTTGAAGCTTTGCTTTTACCTATTTGCTGCCAAGGAACCTCATAATAAAACCCATGCTGTTAACCCATGTTGGAGCTGGAGCCTGCAAGCTGTGAGCCAACAGTGCTTAAAAGCTGGATGAATTATGCAGACTAAACTAAGTATGCTCAAGTATATGCACACCTGCAATAGATTAACCATTTAAAGGTAATTACTCTACCAACTAGTCCAAATCTTTTCCAAGCAAGACAGCTTAAAGTTATTTCTCCCTCAAAATCCTTTTAATTAGTGTGTATGTATTCAAAGTGTGAGCTTTTAAGAAGACAACTTAACTAACATTGCTAATTTTCAAAGAGAGCTTTCTATCTAGGCACCCAGATTCCTCTTTTTATCCTAAGCGCCTGTGACTGCCACCACAGTGTTACTGAAAGCATACAGGCCAGCTGATACCAAAACATGCAGGCACATGTTTTCAAAGGAAATTCTGCCACAAACCCCCACAGGAGTTATGCAGCCAGTTCTCCGAATAACCTCCTAAAAATGATTTCCATGATGTTTTTCATACTCATGCTTCTACATTTATATATAAGCACCTGACTGCAATTTGGTAGTATTTTGGAAGTAAGATTGTCATTAATGCAGTTTTTTTGAAATATAAATTGTCAATAGTATTCTGTAAATATATAGTATCCAACCCAAACTCTTGCCTGACTGAAAAAAGAAAAACAGTGAGTTGTGATCTCTAATATAGCTTATGTTGTTTGTCTGCTTTGCAGCACTGATCTGTGATTTAGAGCTGCATGCCTGAAAATACAGAAGAGAACATAAACTACAACATTAAAAAAACAGAACACGGAAAACATTATCTGAATTCCTTGTTACAGCTGTTCTCCCAACAGCAGTTTTCCTTTTCTTCTTTCACCCCGATGATCTGTCATCATTTCTCGCAGTACACGTCTAATTCAGTCAAATTACAGCCTCCAGGAAAAGCTGGTCAAGAATTTTCCAAGTGAACAGTTTTTCACCGAAAAATGTAGAAACACTGAACCCAGAAGGTTTCACAGAAGCATTTCATTTTCGATAAACTTCCACAAGATGCCTGCCTGCTTTCTGCCAGCTCAGCTGTTGGGCTACAGGGATGTCTGGGTGCTTAGGGCTGCAAAGAAGCCTGACCATGCAGACGAGCTCCCAGCTGGGTTCTCCAGGGAATCCAGGCTCCCAAACTCAAGAGCCCCAGGAGCCTCCAGCTCTATCTGAAGTGTCTAACTCAGATGACTGGTTTTGCAGAAGGCAGAAAGCAGTCTGCAGTCCTGAGAGTTTCCATTTGAGAGGATCTCTCAGGGCTTTCCACCACCCCACCACACACTCTGATGGCAATTTTATAGTTCTAGAGTCCCTGGGAGCCACATCCAGCCAGGGGTCTGCCAGCTCCTGAGACTGCTTTTCAGTGCAGGGGATTCCCTGGGCATTTTTTTATGTGTTGTTTGGCCTTGTTTTCTAAAAAATCAAGCCAGAATTGTTTCTTCCAGTGGAAAATTTGTCTTTTTTTTTTTTTTTTTTTTTCTCCCTGAGTCAATATTAAAGCTTTCTTAAGGCACTAGAATTTCCCTGAAGAAGGAAATCCCAAACTTGGAAATGCCATCCTCCAGAGATATTGGGAAGAGCTCTTCCAGAAGTCTCAGGGAGTAAGATGCACAGGCAGACATGCATCTGAGTTGCAGCAGCAGTATTCCAAGTCACAACAGTTCCCATGCATTTAAAAAAGTATGAACATATCTCTCCAGTCTTTCCCTGCTAGTATTGTCCCTAGGCAGACACACCACAGAGTCAAGAGCATGACCCCCTTAATCATTCCATAGGCATATCAGAGTAGATGTAATCGTAAGGCAAATGTCTTTCTCCTGCATAGCAAAGCTGCATGCAAATGCATTAAATCCACAGATCTGGCAGAGGAGATATTTGTGCCTACAGCCAAATGTCTGTACATTCAGATTAGGAACCTGGATGTACAAAGAGATCAGATAACATGTACTTCGTCAATTTGTTCATACAAATACCATTTTTATAAAACAAATATGGGGAGCTTAATCATATTGCAGGATCCCCTGTACCCCAGTAAAATGGTCCTGTAATACCCGTAAGCTGTAAATCTTGCTCTTAATGTTGTTCAGAATTTGGGAAACATAAGTTTCCCTGTAATTTTCTTGAAAACGCATACATAGACACACACAAATAAATAAATAAATAAATAAATAAATAAATATATATATGTGATAGGTATGCTAATTTTAGGAAACTAGGACATGTCCTTCCCATCTGGTTCACATTTTTCTGCACTGTGAATTCTTATTTCGTTGTTACAGAAGAGTTGGCACTGTCTGAATCAATGTTTTTTCATAGGAAATAAGCACTTAGCAGAGATGTTCAAAAACACAGCACTGAAAATTTTTACAGCCAAAAAATACCACTCAGCCCAGTTTCATTTGAAAATTTCTAGCATTTTAATTAAGATTATCCCCAAAAGTCTTTTCTCATGTTTTGAGGGAAATCCCCAAATACTCATGCCAATAAATAGTAAATATCAGAAAGTTTTTCTTTCAAAAAAGTAAATAGGAATTATACACTGTTTTCCAGTCAGCTCTAACTATAAACTTACATGTGGTAGGTGAGTGATCCAAATCTTAATGCCCATTAAAAAGTTATTCTGGCATGTGACCAAACAGCAAGTGATTTTCAGTGTAAAGCTATATTTAAAATATTTTTAACATGTAATTATATGATAATGATTCTATTCATATCAATTTCATATACAAGGCATAGTATGCTAGTATTTATGAGAGATAAACAGTGCTCTGGGTAAGACATGAATAATGGAGGCACAGTCAGATGGTAATTCATGAGATCCTTCTGGCAGGTAATCTGATCATGTATGACAGCTACTGTTTGCAGGGGTGAGTACGATGACAGGGCCAGACTGCTTTCCCAGAAGCCCCAGTGGATGTCTAATGTGCTCCATTTGCTTTTTTTAGGTAGATAAACTGCAGAGTACATACCACTATGCCTTTAGAAAATTGAAGGGACAGCATGGAAGCAAGCTGCACTGCTGCTGCTGCCCTTTCCTGACTTTCTGGCAGCTGGGAAACTTCTGGTCCTCTAGCAGAAGCTCCCGTGATTGTTGTCTTTTTTCTCTTGATGTGACATACTCTACATTAAGGACTTTTAAAGGCTTCACCAAGTCTTGTGGTACTTCTTTTCCCAAGTTTCAAAGGGTATTTCATCTTAAGGTCTCATGTTTCACTGAGAAATTATTTTAATAAAAAGACATTAACTTATCACAGTAGAACTTCATCTACTGGCTTCTCTATTTTTAAATGGTAGGACAAGCAAAAAGGGAAAAAATCCTTCAGTATGACTTTCTTGAATATGTTCAATGTCCTGACAAAAAATATTTCTAAAATAGGGTAATTCAATTCCCCTTCCTATTGTATTTGAGGATGTATTGGTCAGTTACCTTCCAGAACCAAGGAATCTAACAAATCAGGGAACAACCTATACTAATCTAGTTCAGGCTGTTGTCTCCAACAGTAGCCAACACGTCTAGAAAAGAGAACAATCATGAATCAGTTCTCCTAACACGCTAGAAAATTGCAGTTAGGTCCTTTGTGAATTAGAAGTGCGTCTTTCTATTAATAATGAATGATTAATTTCTCTTTGACAAACTTGTCCAGTTTCCCCTTGAGCCCACATACACTTTCAGTATCTAGAACATCCTGTGAAAACGCTTTCCATAGATTAACTATGCACTCTGTGCACAGCCGCCTCTTTCTGCCTACTCTGAATCTGGTGCATGATAAACTCATATGATTTTGGCATGTTCTTATATTAGAGGGTACAAAAAAAAAAAAAATCCCCACATCATAATGCAACTCTATTTACCTCTGTTCCACCTATGATTTTATGGGTGTCTTTTAAAACATTCTTAGTTACCCTTTTCCACAGGGCAAGGAAAGATCCTTACTCAATTTTTATCACTTCTCATACAGAAGCAATTCCATACCTTTGGGTATCCTGTAGCCTGTCTCTGTATCTTTTCTAATTTATTTTACCGCTTCTTAGAAAAGGGAACAAATACTGAGGAGAGTTTTCAAGGCACGGATGTGCTATGGCTTTATAAACTGATGTGACAATGATCTGCCTAGTTTTTTCCTAATAATTCCCTACACGCTGTTTGCCCTCCTCTGTTTATCACTTGGAAATGTAATCTGCCATTTTATTACCCACTCCCTACACAGATCTTCACAGTCAGCCTTTGTATTTACTCCACCAAATCATTTACTGTCATCAGTAAACTTTGTCCCACTTCCTGTTCATCCCTTTTCCCCGACCATTTATGGACAAAGTAGCCCCAACGCATATACTGTGGGACTTGGATGCCAGCCTTCCACCCCTTGAGAATATTGACCATTTATTCCAACTCTCTGCTTTCCATCTTCTAAATCAGTTATTTAAAAATGTGATGACCTTCCCCTTTATGCCAAGACAGATGAATTGCTCTAAGACCCTTTGAGAAGGGACCTTGTCAAATACCTTTTACAAATCCAAGCAGAGCATATCAACTGCATGTCCCCTGTGTATGTGCTTACAATCTTCTTCAAAGAACTACAACAGTTTTTCAAGGCTTCCTTATTGTCTATTTATTCCTATGAACAATATGAACTCTATGAACAATATGAACTCTTCTTTTTCAGAAGAGTGCCCAGCAAAATTTTTCATACAAGTAGCCATGTCGTCTCCTGGAACTTCCCTCAAAAACTGGCACTGCATTAACCATCTTCTAATTCTGTTACACTAAGGCAACTTTAATCATGAGACTATATATTAACAGCTTGCCAGCTTATCTATTTCAGTTTTGAGCTCCCTTAAACTCTTAAAAAATCTTCATGATTTTTTGCTACTTGGGGGAGGGATTTATTCTATGCTGTCTTTTATATCAATTCAATTTGAAACCATTTGATCCCCCAATACCTCATCATCAAAAAAAAAAAAAAAAAAAAAAAGGGTTCTGGTGCAGGAACCAAGCTCTTTCAAGGTGAAACAGGAGTGTATAACATTCATGTCAGTTTTTTGCTCTGTTTTGGTCTTTTCCTCTTATATTTTGTCTGCCTTTGGCCATACAGAGTGTCTGGTTTGTTTCCTTTTCCCAATGTGTTAAAAAAAATATTATTATTTTTTGTGCTTTTTCTTCCCATTTATCCCCCCAAACCTTATTTCTTTTTTTCTTTTTTCAGGGGGGAGGCAGAAACTATCGTGTCTGCTTCACTGTCTGAGTACAGCTTCCTGATAAAGTCCCCTTGAGTCCAAGTATTTTCAAAGCTGTACTGCTAACAAAAGCTTTTTGCCACTGGAAACACATAGAACCACAAAAACAATTCACATGAACTTCTCTTGATCAAAGTGTCATTCTGGATTACATTTTGAAAGGTTTTTCAAACCAGTCCCACCTTGTCAACCTGTATGATTCCACATGCACACGCACATGCACTTTCTTGGCAGTATCATTTGCATATGATAGGTTTTGTGAGGGCAAAGTGAAACTGCATTGGTCTGCCAGTTACACTGCCCAAGAAATGTGAATGCAAGGCTTCCAGACACCAAGGAGCTACTTATCAAAATTTTGGCCTACAAGGTACTTCAGTATTATTTGTCAGATGAAAGACATAAGCAGGGGTTAAGTGTTCTACATTTCTATGATTCTATTTCATTCCTTCCCAGTCTGAAATGTCCTAAATGATGTTTTGAGTAAAACCTAGAGAACTCGCTAGTCATATGGCTTCCTCTGTGGTGACAAGCCAGCTAATCAACATGAAAAGATGTGTGACTGCAACAGGACATATCTATTTAGCTATATAGTGGTCTATAGCTAATATGTTTGCAACCAGACAGAAAATACATCAGACACTTTAACCATTCAGCCTTCTCTCAATGGTATGGCTAGCTGCATGCACTTTCGAAAACTCCTAACAGTCTTTTGTAATGGGCAGAACATAGACAGTCTGCTTCACCAACTTTCCTCATGTAACTTCACACTTCAGCTGCTTGACAACACATGGGTTTTATCCCAAAAGTATGACAGCAATTTTCAAATGACAATAAAAGAACAAGGAAACCTCTGCAATACTAAAGGTTTGTCGAGCTGTTGAAACAAAATATAAAAGGCATCTTAGGGGCCAGACGCACCAGCTGCAACCAGTACAGGACACTCACCAAATCTATCAAAATCTTGTGTTTCCCCTTCTGGCAGCCCTGTGTACCTGTGAACACATACAACTACCTGTCTGTCATATCCCTCAGTTCATTGGCTTCTACAAAGATGACAGTTATTTGCAGTCCTTACGTGCTGAATGTCGATCACTGCTTGGTATTCAAGTAAGTCTCAGAAACACGGTTTGTCTCTCCCAACTCCTGTTACTGTGCAGGTTTTCAATACTCGCAATATTAATCTACATGACTCAGTCATAACCTGTGAGTCTGCTGAAAATAACAACGCTTCACTCTTATCAGTTATGTTCCCAAGTTGCAGATGTGATGAAAAAATTCTTAAATCATTAATTTCTAATTGTTTTCCGTCAGTACTTCTGTAGTCCTAACGCTGCAGCTGAGAGCAGAATTCAGATGTTCTCATTCCTTCCACACACAGCCTTACTCTCCAGATCCTTCCAGCTTCAGTTGGTCGGTGTAGAGAATAATGGTGGAGCTAAAGATTTTTAGCTCTTTAGTTCATTAATTTGCTGAGAGACAGGAAAAGAAAGGACAGGAAATAATTTCTAAGCAGAGATCCATTACAGCAGATTTTTCTCAGATTTCCATTTGATCTGCCCACCAGCAGAAATAAAAGTCATTCAGCTTGTCCCTTCGATAACACTTACTGCAAGAGATTTAATTGCTCAGTATTGTGCCATTCACTCATTAACTATCTATCTACTGACTGTTTAAAGCAACACAAGGGACTACAAAGCACAATACATAACAGGTAAATTAAGCAGTTGTTCTTCTCATTCAAAATCATATGCCAAAACAAAAGGTGCCAAAGTAGTCCTTATTAACACTGTGGCTCTGATAATCCAAACCTTCCATGCACAGAAGTGATGTGCAGGTCCACTGTTAAGTTTCTCAGTAAACTGTCATATGTGATAGTTCCTCTGAGTCAGCAGGGTGACAAGAAACTGTATTGAGAAGGAGGTTTTTTTTATACTATCACCAAAAAAAACCCCTTGAATCTGTTATGTACAATGCACATTTGTAATTAGGGTGTTTTTAAGATTATGAGGTGCTAAATTACACAACAGTCCCCCTAATAAAACATTTATGATATTATTGTATATGAACGACATGAAATCATCAATAGCTAGGCATACACAAAATAGGTTCTCCAAAACAACCAAAGAAACATCTAAACTTAACATCATGTGAGCAAGAAAAAAAATCAAATTATCTTTCTCAAAAATGAGAAAATTGCTAGGGCCACAGAACACAGGCTGAAGGAAAGAAGTATATATGTGTGTATATATATACACACATATATAAGAGGTATATATGTAATATAAAACAGTATATATGTATATATGTATACATGTATATATGTATACATGTATATATCTATGGTATATATGTAATATAAAACAGGTGTATATGTAATATAAAAACATGATGGCTCTTCAAGAAGATGAATGTCCGTAACTTGCAAAGCTTTTACACTTGCAGGTAGCACATGTCTGTTTGAATAGTCCTGTTACAGTCAGCAGGCTGTTCATGGCAATATTTGGAGGAGCACGCCCTAAATTAACTTTAAAATGAGCATATTTAGCACACAGCAAGCTGCACAGAAAATTGTTTTTAAAATGCCTCAAAATCCTCAGTTATTTTTATTGAATTTCTAGTTCACTGTGGTCATCACAGTAGTCCCAATATTTCTACTCAATTCGTGAATGCTCTGTCAATAATTAATTGATATTTGACATTAAATATCCATTTAATTATATTTAAATTACATGCTTGTATAAGATGTTCAAGTATTTAACATTAATAAGATTGCAAATAATTGATTTTTTTCAAATTGTTAACTATCAGTGAATCATGTGTAGTAAAATAAGGGGAATTAACCAAATTCCTAGCACAGCTTCACCCCATTACATGACCCCAAGAAGACCATGTACAGCCGTAAGGCAACGGTGTGGTTGAAAGAAATCCATTTACCTATTCTGCTGTCACTTGCAGAAATGAAAACACTAAGGAATGTTTAACCACAGGGGCCTCTCACTTTTCATGGTGACAGCTCTGTGGCCCTTGCTGAAGCAGACTCTGCAGAGGTACAGACGAAATTTCTAAAGGTTCAGCTACTGTGCTGGACCATTAAGCCTCTGAGGCACCAACGAAAACACAAAAGGATTGTCAGTGTCAGGTCTGAGGCAGAAAAAAGCTTTGAAATATAAGAAGGGATAAAAAGAAAAGCCTGTACAGGTATGTTGTCCCTGGTCAGATAAAAATACCAGCAGAATGGATGCTCAAGCCAGATTTGAAAAGCTGCTGTCTCTAGGAGAAACCCAACTCATTTATTTTAACTGGAAACCTGACACATTAGGTTGTTGCAACTTAAAGTCTTAAGAGCCCACTATGGCTACAAGCTCAGCAGTAAGAATCAGAAAAAATTCAGAGAAGTAGTAGACGAAACAAGCTCTCTGGTTGCTGGTTTTACGCATATTTCACCTACTGTATATCAAAGAGAAGATGACATGTTTCATCCAAGTTGCTTTTCAAAAGATGGCAAATTTTAATTTGTCCTAAAGGTGCCATAGAGAATATATAGCCACAAATAAAGCCAGTGATGAAGTGGTTTGATGTTTATTAGATGCTTAAAGTTGTTCCTGGGGAATATTTGTAATAGAAACGTATTTTTGAAATGACAAAATGTGACATCTTTATCAAAGAAAAACTGTATCCAGGCAGATCCTGAATTCGACTTGGTTCCCCCACAAAAATTCAACAGTTGCAGCCTTCTTCGAAAGATGTAAAGATTTAATGCTTTTAGTTTTCTGACCTTTTGATTTATCTGGGACAATTGTATATAAATATCCAGAGTTACACATCCTCAATAAGCATCAGTTTTCCCAGTTTATAGTCTGGCATATTTTGAGCTGCCTGTCTCTGTGCAGTTAAGATTTATGCTGGAAGTAAGAAGTGAGAGCAAAACAAAATGAAAATTACGGTGAAATGCTTTTCTAACTTAGCAGAAATCCTAACTCTAACCGAAATAATTTTAGATAATAGTCCTTAGGAGAGGTACCAAACTTTGCACCACTTGAAACACAAGACAAACCCAAGCAAAAGTTATAGATTGCATGTTGGTGTGCTTGAAGAATTGTAAATGGGGTTTGGTGATAATTTACACGTAGTGAAAGTATTCTCTCTACACTGAACGCAGACTAAGGCCAAAAGACAGTGTTTTTAGAGTACACTGCATTATGATAATTCTTACCCTGCATAAAAGCCATTGCAACAAATGTGATTACGTCATTCCGAAGCTTCTGTAAGACTATGGAATGTGAACTTTCTCCAGGGTCAGCACATGGGGAAGGAAGAGGAAAGACAGGAAAAGGAAAAATCCTGGACAGAAAATCCCCTTTGATATGGAGCAGTAATAGCTTTTGGCTTAATGGAGATTCATGCACACAGGGAGAAAAAGATGGGTCTATGGACTAACTTCTTCCATCCTCCCACCCTTCCTCCTACCTACTACTTGCTTCCCCACCTCCCAAAACGTGGCCTTTGAAATCAAGTCCTTATCTATCTCCACTCATCTACTGCATGTCCCACTGCCACAAAAAAAGATCTCAATCTATGTTCCAGCTTCCTGTACCCTCTTTCTTCCCATTAGGGGTCCTGATGCCATGCCCTCATTTACCTTTACACATCAAGGCGTTGCCACCTAAGGCATAGTTTCACTCATGACTACCATGCTAGCTAGCTGCCATGGCTCTCCTTCTACAGAGCTGAACTAGCAACACTGGTTGGGGTAGTGGCTTCATTCCTCCAGATGGTCCAAGACTCAGCAGAGCAACCTGAGGACCTGAGAGCATAGACAGACACTGAGAAAGGGACCTTTGATCAACTCATTGGTATCAATTGCTTCTGTGTCTGGTGAGCCAGAGATGTAACTCCTCATAGGCAGGGCTAGGAGCTGCTGCCAGCACGTATCCTGAACAGTTTCATTTCTAGTCAGTTTCACCGTCTGTGAATTCAGCCTCTGACTCAACTTGGATTTGATTCTGGTAAAGAACATTTAAATAGTGTTTTGTCTGGAATATTAAATAAAGGAGGACAATTTTTCACTTCATGTAACTCTTGAGCATTTAGACATCTGTACCATCTGAATTAAACAAACCAAGGTATTCTTGCACATACGTGTTAAACGAGTCTTATCGTATGTTCACTACTTTTCATTAGTGAATTTATATTTGTACACTACTAATGTAAGAATCACCATGAGAGGATTTCATAAAATACCTGTGAAAGTCCAAGGTGTTGACGGCAGAAATATGACAAAAACAACACACAGGATCCACAGACACAGTGGATTGCCAACCAAAGAATAAAATGTTATCCACAGAGACTCCTAGCTATAAGAAAAAATAAAGCAAGAGGTTTATAAAATGGAGACACTCTGGAGTCTTTACAGGCAAAGCATAGACATGATAAATATGCTGGTAAAATGCACAGAATGGCTGAAGAGCACTGCTGCTGAACTATAAAAAAAAAATGCCCATAATGTTTTATTAGGCTGGATGTTTGTAAATGGGCAAAAATAATACCCTCAGTGGAAAAAAATCTCTTTTTTGACAATGAAATGGAATGGAATAGTGTAGCATAGCATAGTGTAGCATAGCGTAGCACAGCATAGCATAGCATAGCATAGCATAGCATAGCATAGCATAGAATAGAATAGAATAGAATAGAATAGAATAGAATATTTCAATTGAAATGATCATCTAGTCCAACTGCCTAACCACTTCAGGGCTGAACAAAAGTTCAAGCATGTTATTAAGGACATTGTCCAAATGCCTCTTAAACACTGACAAGCTTGGTGCCTTGACCACCTCTCTAGGAAACCAGGTCCAAAGTGAGACCACCCTCTCAGTAAAGAAATGTTTCCTAATGTCTAGTCTAAACCTCCCCTGATGCAGCTTTGAACCATCCCGATGTATCTTATCACTGGATCCCAGGGAGAAGAGATCAGCACCTCCCTCTCCAATTCCCCTCCTCAGGAAGCTGTAGAGAGCAATGAGGTCACCCTTCAGCCTCCTTTTCTCCAAACTAGACAAGCCCAAAGTCCTCAGTCACTCCTCACAGGACATGCCTTCCAGCCTTTTCCCCAGCTTTGATGCCCTCCTCTGGACACATTCAAGGACCTTCATCCTTCTTAAATTGTGGGGCCCAGAACTGCACACAGTGTTCCAAGTGAGGCTGCACCAATGCTGAATACAGCAGGACAATCCCCTCTTTTGGCCAGCTGGCCATGCTGTGTTTGATGCACTCCAGGATGAGGTTTGCCCTCTTGGCTGTCAGGACACACTGATGACTCCTATGGAGTCTGCTGCCAACCAGCAGCCCCAGATCCCTTTCTGCAGGGCTGCTCCACAGCCATTCCTCTCCCAATTTATTCTTGTGTCTGGTGTTACTCTGTCCTAGGTGCAGAGTCTGGCACTGAGACTTGTTAAATTTCATGCCACTGATGATTGCTCAATGTTCCAGGCTATCTAGGTCCCTCTGCAAGGCCTCTTGTCTCTCAAGAGAGTCAACAGCAACTCCCAGTTTAGTATCATCAGATCATTGCATCCAGACCATTGGTAAAAATATTGAACAGAACTGCCCTGAGGAACATCACTGGTGACCGGTCTCCAGACAGACGTAGCCCCATTCACTACAACCCTTTGAGCTCTGCCCTTCAGCCAGTTCTTCACCCAGCGCACCGTGAACCTGCTCATCCCACAGCTGGACAGCTTGTCCAGAAGGGTGCTGTGAGGGACCGTATCAAAAGCCTTACTAAAATCCAAAAACAATACATCCACCACCTTCCCTTCCTCCACTAGTTGGGTGACCTTATCGTAGAAGGATATCAAAATAGTTAAACAGGACTTTCCCTTTGTGAACCCATGTTGACTGTGCCTGATGATTGCATTGTTCTTTAAATGCCTTTCAATATTACCCATTATAATCTTCTCCATAATTTTTGCAGGAACTGAGGTTAGATTAACAAGTCGGTAGTTTCCTTGGTCATCCCTCTTGCCCTTCTTGTAAACAGGAATAACACTGGCTAGCTTCCAGTCAGCAGTAGGCCAAGGACTTTAGCCTGGCTTTCTAATAGTAATTGTAAGGGTGTAACAACACCTTCCTTCTCCTTGTGTTCCTTATTTATTCTATATTGAAAATATTTGACACTTAGCTCTTTTTTTCAGCGGGGGTCTGGTAAAGTAGTGAGAAGATGCACTGAGATAACAATCTAATAGAATATTTTGCTGAGGATCAAAAAATACAAAATAAAAGCCCTTAGCATGTGTAGTGCACCATGTCTTGGAAACGTTTTTACAAACTTCAATGAATAATCTTCCAAAAACTCCCTGACATATCTAAATTTTACTATTCCTGCCTCACCAACGGAAGGGTTAGGTGATATGTCCAGCAAGCACTTTGATTAGTATTTATGAGCATCTGACTCTCATTTCCTTACAGAAATCTTTCTCTGCAGTAGGTCTACTGTAAGTATATCACTGAATATGTGCATGTAGTTGAAGTTTGTTCACTAAAAAGCTGTTGCTAATCTGCTAATAGTTCTCTCTCTCTCCCTCTCTCTCTCTCTGTTTCTTTTAATTCTATTGCTCTCAGATGACCACTTTAGCTCCTAGCTCCTACCAGAGAACAACAAAAGAAAAAAATATTTTTATGAAATCTTATGTGGACTTACCAACAATAGCCACCATGTAATAAAGGCTACTGTCTCTCACGGCACTCCTCTGCTGAAATTTTCTGTTTAGAGCTAGTTTATTGAAGCTTGTTGAGTAAAAGTTTCTAGGATACCCTTTCCTAGAAAAGGATAGTAATAGATAGTTTGGCAACCTCCTAACATAGCTGCAGGTATTAAAATAGGTAATAGAGGTGCCTGAGGACTGGAGGAAAGCTAATGTCATGCCAGTCTTCAAAAAGGGCAAGAAAGAGGACCCGGAAAACTACAGGCCAGTCAGCCTCACCTCCATCCGTGGAAAGGTGATGGAACAGCTGATTCTGGATGTCATCTCTAAGCATCTTTTCCTCTACAAGGAAAAGAAAGTTATCGGGAGTGGTCAACACGGATTCACCAACGGAAAATCATGCTTGACCAATCTGATAGCTTTCTGTGATGGAATGACTGTATGGGTGGATGAGGGGACAGCAGTAGACATTGTCTACCTTGACTTTAGCAAGGCTTTTGACACAGTCTCCCATAACATCCTCATAGGTAAGCTTAGGAAGCATGGGTTGAGGTGGACTGAGAACTAGTTGAATGGTAGAGCTCAGAGGGTTGTGATCAGCAGCGCAGAGTCTAGTTGGAGGACTGTAACTAGCTGTGTTCCCCAGGGGTCAGAACTGGGTCCAGTCTTGTCCAATATATTCATCAATGACCTGGAGTAGGGGACAAAGTGTACCCTCAGCAAGTTTGCTGATGCTACAAAACTGGGAGGAGTGGCTGACACGCCAGAAGGCTGTGCCACCATACAGAGGGACCTGGACAGACTGGAGAGTTGGGTGGAGAAGAACCTAATGAATTCAACAAGAGCAAGTGTAGGGTCCTGCACCTGGGGAGGAATAACCCCATACACTGGAACAGGTTAGGGGCTGACCTGCTGGAGAGCAGCTCTGTAGAGAGAGACTTGGGAGTCCTGGCAGACAACAAGTTGACCGTGAGCCAGGAATGTGCCCTTGTGGCCAAGAAGGCCAATGGCATCCTGGGGTGCATTAAAAAGAGGGTGCACAGGTCATCCTCCCCCCCTACTCTGCCCTAGTGAGGCCACATCTGGAGTACTGTGTCCAGTTCTGGGCCTTCCAGTTCAAGAACGACAGAGAGAGTCCAGTGGAGGGCTACAAAGATGATCAAGGGACTGGAGCACCTCTCTTATAAGGAAAGGATGAGAGACCTACGTCTGTTTAGCCTGGAGAAGAGAAGACTGAGAGGGGATCTCATCAATGCTTATAAATATCTAAAGGGCAGGTGTCAAGAGGATAGGGCCAGACTCTTTTCAGTGGTGCCTGGCAACAGGACAAGGGGCAATAGGCACAAACTGGAACACAGAAAATTCCATCTCAACATGAGGAAAAACTTCTTTACTTTGAGGACGAGAGAGCATTGGAACAGGCTGCCCAGAAAGGTTGTGGAGTCGCCTTCTCTGGTGTTATTCAAAACCTGCCTGGATGGGTTCCTGTCCAACCTGCTCTAGGTGACCCTGCTCTGGCAGTGGGGTTGGACTAGATGATCTCCAAAGGTGCTTTCCAACCCCTACCATTCTGTGATTCTGTGATTCTGTAATTCTATATCACTTAAAAGCTTCATTAGGCCACCTTCAGTAGAGTTCTCTGAGTTTGAGATGTGACACCCTGAATGAAGAAATTATTCAAGTTTGCACTTCATTTCCTTTATTCTGTCTGAGACCCTTGCAAATATCATTTGGAAAGGTATGGTGGCTTGAAAGATACAAACAATTATGTTTGAAAGTAACAGAACTTTCTTTTTCTTCACTAGCAGATTTCTAATAAAAACTCTGTTATGGCAGTTAGAATGTGTGATAAAACTAGAATACTGTCTTCTAAGAAAACAGTTTCTTTTCATACATCATGCAACAGGAGATTTCCATGGGGAAACTACTGAATCAGGTGTGGGTGATTTTCAGTATCCAATTCACAGACATGGACTGTCTAAAAACTGAACTTCTGTTTCTGCTTTTGAAAAGTGCTATATTTATTACCCTGGTGACTGGCAGTTACTTGTGACAGAGCAGGCCATGGCCTGCTGCATACAACTCTTCAACACTGCCCTGGCAAAGCACTTGAGCAGTTACTGGGAAAGACCAGATATGGCGTGAGCAAGTGCTGGTGGTGCTTGCTTACTTCTTGGTCTGCTTTCTAGGGATGGTCAAATAGTATTCATATCACTGTCTTTACGTCACATATGTCAACCACATCAAAGACTAGATTCAAAGAGCTTCAATTTTCTTTCAACACAAAGTCCATAGCCAGAGGTTTTCTTCTAGATCCAGCTGCAATGATATATGATATTACAACACTGTAACTTCTTACAGTTACTTTCTTCTGCCCCAAAAGCTCAGTCAACAGAGCAGTTCGTGTGAGTTTTTATCTGATTCAGATCATATCAATAGAGTCAGGTCAAACCTGTTAGCTCTGCTAATATTGCAGGGAGTAGACTAAGAAACAGTCTATTAGAACAGCTGTGTGAGCAAGGCCCCACAGCAGAGGGGTAGTAACAAGCAGCTGGAGGGCAGTGGTAGCTTCAGCTTCTACAGATCTTTACAAAATATGCATCAGTTCATAGTTCAGCAAATAGCTTAAGATTAAGTTCCCAAACACAGTTTGATTTTTTAGAATCCTTTGCACTTACCTACACCAAGTTAGAGACCTAGAGAAAATTTCAGTGGCAAAAAGAGAAAGCAGCTCCTGCTTGGAAAACGTAGCAAGAATTAAATAGGAAATGACAAATGAAACAAACCTCCACAATAGCTTTGGTCTCTCTGGATTAACTCAGTTCCCAATGCACCAGTGCAAACCAGCAGCACATAAAATTTTTTTCCTATGTCTCCAACACTCCTCCCAGTTTTGTTTCCATGGACAACAAAATCTCAAGTGTCACAAGACCAGGTTTCTCTCCAATTCACTAAGAAGTTCTACACATTTTTTTCTGGGCTGTATTAATATATCTAAATGTAGCAAACACAGTTTAGACGGTGTCTGAACACAATGACCCTCACCTAAGTTTTCTTAGCTTTGTTATTGTTCTTTACATCTTCAGCACAGTGTCCTGTGGATCATCTCCTCTTGGAGAATCCTCTCTCACAGTGCTGTTTGACAGAGGTAAAACAGGCACAGGAAAGACCCTTGAACAGAATCCTTACAGTGAGGGCTATATTTACAGTTGAAGTCTGAAAGTCCTCTTTATCTCCTCCCAGTCAGCTATGATTTTGCATTGAGTTGTGGGTAAACTTACAAAAGTATGCTGTAGGAGAAAAAGCAAATTCATTTCCCTTTGTTAGTCGTGCTGATAGCCAAACAGAAGTCCTATGGGAAGCAAATGTACCTGCCACACTAGATCTTCTACATGCGTACCCTAAATAGATAATTTAAGCAGATAAACTTCCCCTATCCAAACTGCAAGGTGTGGTATTGAACAGGCCTTTGCATGCACTCCAGGGTCATGAGCTTGCCAAGGCACCCTGCAGCTCCTTTTTAGCCTCCACATCCTAATTTCCTTTGCACAGAACTGGGGCATGGAAAGTGGAATTGTAACACGGGATCAAAGCACTGCCTGCACGCACACATGAGTTTAGGAGCTGGGGTGACCTTCTGCCTCCCTGTTTGGAACATAGCTCTAGTGGCCATTCTTTCCTCCGTTCTCAAACAAATTAATAGAGATCTCCTCACTTTCTATACCTTCAGTTACACAGATTAAATAAATATGTCAAGATTTCTCTGAACAATAGTAGATCTTAGAGTAAAATGTTTTGATTTGTTGGGTCGTGTTACTCTTTATGTGTGAAAGTGTACACAGCTGTGGAGGTACCTGAATCCTAGTACAACAAGTATTCATCTGAATATCTAAACCATCTGTCTATTGTGGTCTTGTTTGTAAAAGTTTCAGTCTACCAAAGAAAACCATACAGTGTGATTTAGATGACTCATAATGCAAGGTGAACAGTCAATACTTATCCCTGTATATGCTAAATAATTCAGAGACTACATGTGAGAAGTATTAACTGGTGGTTTTTATTAGCCAATAGCTGTTACATTCATGGTAGGTGTTACTGATAGGCAAAGAATTTTGTCTCTAAGAATGGGTTAACTGTAAGCGAGTATTATTCCAAATGAAAAGTTCAACAAGTTTCTTTTTCCTACTCAGTCAACAATATACCAGTTCATTACAATGGTCTCATAACAATGGCATTGTTTTGATTACAGTATTATCAAAGCTAGAAACTCATTTCAGACATGGGAATTTTTGATATTTCAATTAAGTTAAGAATCTGTTCTTCAGGTAGATTTCAAAATACATGTCTTTGTATATTGGGTTTGCATGGCAACTTTTTTTTGGGGGGTGATGGTGGGGTAAAGGGGTCATGGTTTCTGTAAGAAGCTGCTAGAAACTTCCCCTATGTCCAATAGAGCCAATGCCAGCCGGCTCCAAGATGGATCCACCGCTGGCCAAGGCCGAGCCCATCAGCAATGGTGGTAGCACCTCTGTGATAATACATTTAAGAAGGGGGGAAATAAACCAGCGCAACTGCAACAAAAGAGAGGAGTGAGAATATGTGAGAGAAACAACCCTGCAGACACCAAGGTCAGTGAAGGAGGGGGAAGAGGTGCTCCAGGCACCAGAGCAGATGTTCCCCTGCAGCCTTTAGTGAAGACCATGGTGAGGCAGGCTGTCCCCCTGCAGCCCATGGAGGTTAATGGTGGAGCAGATACCCACCTGCAGCCTGTGGAGGACCCCACACCAGAGGAGGTGGATGCCCGAAAGAGGCTGTGACCCCATGGGAAGCCCATGCTGGAGCAGGTTCCTGGCAGGACTTGTGACCCTCGCAGGGGACCCACACTGAAGCAGCCCATTCCTGAAGGACTGCACCCCATGGAAGGGACCCATGCTGGAGCACTTTGTGAAGAACTGAAGCCTGTGGGAAGGACTCACATTGGAGAAGTTCATGGAGAACCGTCTCTCATGGGAGGGACCCCACACTGAAGCAGGGGAAGGGCGTGAGGAGTCCTCTCCCTGAGGAGGAAGGAGTGGCAGAGAAATGTGATGAACTGACCATAATGCCCATTTCCCGTTTGGAGTGAAGTTCAGCCCAGGAAGAAAGGAGTGTGGGGGGAAGGTGTTTAAAGATTTAGTTTTTATTTCTCATTATTCTCCTCTGATTTGATTGGTAATAAGTTAAATAGGTTTTCCGCAAGTTGAGTCTGTTTTTCACATTATGGTAATTGATGAATGATCTCTCCCTGTCCTTATCTTGACGTATGAGCTTTTTGTTACGTTTTTCTCTCCACTGCCCAGCTGAGGAGGGGGATTGATGGTGGTCTTTGGTGGTCACCTGGCATCTAGCCAGGGTCAACTCACCACACTTATTAGTTCAAGACATATCTCAGCAGAAGAAGATGAACCCATATTGGAAAGCTACAAATCTGGATTTCCTTTATAATGTTTTGCTGTATCATTTATACATAACCTTAATCAAAGACCAAAAAAATTAGTATATAATTCTTCTTGCTGAATGTCTACTTGGAAGGCATACTGAAAACAAGGTTTACAGAGGAGGAAAAAATGAAGTCAGGTTTACAGTTGTCATTAGTAAGAATAACATAACAAGGCTCTCAGGTAGGCACATATTTATAAGTGTTTTTTTATTCAAGTTTTCTTTGTAAACTCTTCTGAAAAGCTGTTATAATGTCAGCTTTTCAATATACCAAGAAAAAACAGTCAAAAATACCTATTATCTTTAAATTCAAGACATTGACCCATTTCTGCAGAAGTACATGGAGTTGCTTAAAATAGCTGTTCCAATGGACTGATGTTTCTAGTTCGAATTCTACGTTTCCATAGACTAGGGACCCCTGGTGCAGCCTGATGTCTATGAACACGTCTGTGACTTTTGCTGCACACTGTTGCTGTGTGTGTGGGTTTTTTGGTCAATGAATTAAGGCAACTAAGTGTGTTTAGCAAGATACATTACAGCTGAGGTAAACTCAAGATGTCATTGCTGAATAGTCATCGCAATAATTTTTTTTCACAATAAATATATAAATGAAACAACACCAAGAAAGAAACATTGGTGGAACAGTATCTTGAAACCTCTAGAAAAATATTTCAGAGTTCTACCATCCTGAATGAGTTCAAGGAGTATGAAAAGCATTTGCCTGCTTAAGGGAGGCACTGATCTTAAGGTTTTGCCTCTACTGAGGAAATCTGCTCAGTTCCTCTGCCCCCGTTCCAGCTTTGACAATAGTTTTGGTAACTTCTGCTGCTGAGGGAGGATCCGTGGTATGCAAAAGGTACCAGAGTTCCTCTTCCTAACAGACCCAGTGCTCTCCCCAGTGAACTCGTTATGCTAAACAAGCATTTAGTTTGGCTTCTCCAGCTTTCTTTGGTGATTAAAGTGTAGTTTTGACCACGAAGTTTTGAGATGTCAACTGTTGTAGCCCCTTTTTCTTCTGATTCCACACCTGAAAAAATTCAATGTTCATTTTTACCTGCAAAAATTACCACTGTTTGGTCCACCTGTAATCAGGGAATCTCTTTGTTGGAATGGTATTCCTTTTACTCTTAAGAAGATTTTAATATGAAAAACACTTTGTAGGAAGCCTGAAAGAAGACTCCTTTGTGTTCTGCAGTAGGGAAACTATATTTCACTACCGTACTGAGTAACTATTCACAGAGCAGAAAGATTTTGGAAATCATGACTAACACCAAAAAGCTGAGGAAGGTTTCCATTATTATATTGGGCACAGGGAATAGGAATAGACAAATCAAAAAGGTGTTCCCGAGAGATACTACATTCCTTAGGGTTTACAGAAAACAGGGCTAGGTTTTGAAAAAAGATGGGTTTGAATCTCAAATCTGAATTGGAATCTACAGGAAGCTTCATATCACAGTTTTGTATCATACACACACACACAAAAAAAGATAAATCAATCAGTCTGTAGGACTAAAAATACCTCAGCTTTGAACATTTTTTTCCCCAATCTTATTAGAGTTGAAAGCATGCCCATTGATCTAGCAGGAGCAATTTGCCAATAATTAGACCAGCGAGGGAAGACTTGGGATTTTAACCAAGAAAAGGGGGAGGAGGAGGTGCTCAAACTTCACAACTCCTGGTTTAATAGAGATGAAGAAGGCACATATCATACAGCAAAAACCATACAATTATGCTAGTCACTATATCATGCAAAGCCACAAATTCAATGGCTTATAGATTCATATAGAGATTCATATAGGAGATTATAGACAGCAATACTATTTGAGATAACCATAAAATATTTTAACACTTACTGATATAACGTAGAAGATCTCCGGTTCTCCAGAGTTTTTTGCATTTACCTCAGTGCACGTTACCATTGCTTGCAGCTGGATTACACTAGAAGTAGTGGCTTGCATTACGTAAAGCAGACAGTAACTCAGAAATACATGATTTCAAATAATAATTACCTCTGAAAGTTTTTACACAAATGTTTGTGCACTCTAGCTTGATAAAACTTTTTAAAAAAATAAAAATAAGTGTAAAAGAATGTAGATTTTCATGAATAGTTAAGAAGCTCATCATCTTTATTGTGAATGCTTATCAACCAATTCAAAAAAATATCAAAGGTATTCATTTCCTCATAAAATATACATTGTTTTATATTTTAAAAGAAATAAATAAATCAATTTTAGTTTGAAAGGCATATTAAAAATATAAGCTCAAGAGTATGGGATACATTTCACAGAAGATTGCAACTGCTAACATTTTTTTTCTCATCTACCACAAGAAATAAAATGAAACCCATTTACCCCTGGGGTTTTAAACATAATTACAATTTGTCTTAATAATGAAGTTAAAATTAACTGAAAGAAGGCAAAATTAAAAAAATCAAGAATCCTCAACCAAAAACCTTTCCCCCTGCCAACACATGGGTTTATTCAAGAAAAATGGATAAAAGTAATGCCTGCTGTATATATTTAAAATGAACGGTAAGATATCAAAAGCATAGGAAGTACAAGACTGCGTATACATTTTGCAGATACATTTTCAAAAGCAATAGGTGTGGGTTTTCCAAACTCACACAAAGCATACAAAATATATGAACAAAGGTATGAAGATATGCTATAATTATACTGACAATAACACTCACACTGAAAATATATGGTTCCAATACAGCCTTTTTATTTATTTATCTGTAGAAGAATGAAAGCAATGGTGCAGAGGTCAGTAAGGGCATCTAATCTATCCAGGGCCCCTATAAATGCTATAATGAGTTTGCTTGCATTCACTGACCTTGATCTTAAACTGCTGAGAGCTTTTCATTCCTACAGTGTGTGGAAAGCACCTTACAGTATTAAGCCTGCTGTCTCCCATCCCTTCAGAATGTGCACTAAGCTTATTAGGAATGTTTTATATCACAAATTAAGTCCTTTAGGAAATATAAGGTTGTCACATCCCAGCTATGACAATGATGCTGACAATAACGGATGGCACTGTAAAGTGGAACAAAAGGAGAGCGCTGGTGGTTTCTAGAGCTGTCAGGAAAGATCCCCATCTTACTATCTTTTTACCCTGTCTAACTGTCAATTTTAGTAGCACTAAATCATTGTAGTGCAGCCATTTTAAACATTCTGCATGCTTTAAACAGGCCTGTGGAAAAAACAAACGTGTGTTCACTCCAGCTTGTTGAAGAGTGTAGACAGAAAGGAGTCTGACCCTAGGAGGTATTTCTACTTGCCTTTTTGCCCTTGATGCCTGGAAGAAATTTTTTCAACAATAACAAAACCAGCACTGATGAAAGAAGGAGAAGGTTGAATTCGCCAAGGGGAAATTGCTCGCTGGCAAGTTTCTTCACAGATTCTTTCAGCCTAAGAGTTGCAGGGTAACAAAGTGGCTGAGTCAGACACAACTGAATCTGAAATTACAGACTCCCGAGAGAGGGGCATTACAGCCAAGATAACATGAGGGGCAGTCACTGGAACTGCACTACTCTTCCTACACTTCCACTAGCAGATTGTAGAGATCTACAAAGCTCTGCAGTACTCAGTGCAAGTACTTGCTTTGTTACCACCTCCTCACAGTCTGACTGATAGTGGAAACTGCTACTGACACTGAAGACTGTGGCCAGTCTTCAGCACTCGTTTGCCTGCTCCACACCTCTCTCCAAAACACAACCTTACCGTCTTCTGAGCATCTTTGTAACATCAGTTCCTTCGACTGTGCAGGATAGATAATGCCTGTGTAGAACTCCTTGTTTCAGAATGGTTTGGATGCTGCAAGCTAATGACTGTCCAGAAAGCAACCTGACTACTTGATGGAATGAAAATCTGTCACTGTCTATTAACAACATGACACCTCTTCCCTATTCATAAGTGACCAGCTACTCTCCAAAACAGGATACCGTGCCAGATGGACCCTTGGTTTGACTGGGACCAGTTGCTCTTCTTTTCACCAGCAGTTTTTCAAATTGTTGCTTCTTGCTACTGATAAAAACAGACTTAAGTGAAGTGAAAGCTTCAGCTGCAAATTGTGCCCGTAACTAATTACTGCTCTATTTGCCATCCTTGGCTAGTAGTTTATTCATAATACCATCATGACTTTTGCTATGACATTAAGTCCTTCACAACTTTAAGGTTCATTTTAGTAATACATATGCCCAGCAGCTACAAGGGATCCCAAACTGATTTCCTCATCTAGGTGCTGTTAGAGCACAAAGAAAGACTACAACTGTATGATGCTTTTTTTGTGTTCAGATAGGTGGATGTCTAATTTTTCTCTTCTGAATCCTCCTTGAAACTGAAAATAAAACTCCAAGAAACACAGATCACAAGTTTAGGCAGTTTCCCTCCTGAGAAGGTGGGCAGGCTGTTATGGTTCTCTTTGAAACATCTTCTGTCCTTTTAGATCTATTTGCCTACTGTACTTTTAAGACCTTTGTGGTTTGTTTCACGGAGTGAATGCTTGGAACAGGTCTGCAAATCCACGAGGCGTCCAAGAGTACAAAAAACTGCTGCAGTTCAAAAAACCCTAACCTGTTTTTTTTTGTTTTGTTTTTAATTAAAAATTCAGCTTTTCTTGGCATTGTGAACTTTACAAAAGCAAACTGGAGATGTTTTGTTCTAATTAGCTTTTTCAAATTCTTTTTTTCCAATGCACATTGCCTACAGCAAAATATTACCTTGAAGATCTGAAGAGGCATAGCAGAGAAGATATTGACTGAGCTGTTAGCCGGAAGAGCAGATCTCAGTGGCCTGAGTTGTTGGCCTTTGATGGAACTGGCATAATGAATGGATATGCCTCTACAGCCCAAGTAGTCATTTACAGTAAATACCCAGCGTATGGGTGAGGTCTTTGCAACTATTTGGTGATATTGCAAGTGCAGGATCTCTTAGTAAGTAGAGAAAAGAATGGCACACCTGGAACACAGTGTCAGTAATGCTCATGTTAACAGCAAACAAATGCCTCATTTTTGCTAATCCTTGCTTGGTGGATCAGCATAATTCGCTCACAATTTTCCACTAACTTCATACTTATATTTTAAGTATCTGAAAGGACTAAGAGTGGGAACACCCCATGGCTGCAGAGAATTGTCATTTCAAACTAAAGGAGCACTTAGTAATTTCATTTAGCTTTTCCCAGGCAGTTATCTGTGACAAACAAATTGACGGCAGTGCACAGACCTCTTACATGACGACTAGTTTATTACCTTTAACTACTTTGAAATGGTGGAATGGAGCTTCTAAAATTATTATCAGAATAATTAACGACATAAAACTAATGAGAAGTGGTGTTTTTTCTGGTCATTTTAGAAACTCACAACGATCTGTCAGATCCAAAACCCAGACAGCATTGTTGTAACAATCAGTTCTTCTGGTACTAATGGATGTTTCACTTGTGTGGCAAAGTGATACTCAACTCTCACAGGAAAACCGTATCCAGCATTATTCATCTGCAACCTAAACAGTTCAATAAATAAAATAGAACGAAACCAAGTAATCAGCTAACCAGTATTTTGACTTCAGTGCGGTCTGGGTTTCATCCCAGGCTCCTGGAAGCAGAGAAGATGCTGATACAGAAAGGAAGCCATTCCCATATCATTACTGAAACCTGAACTCAGTACTACCCAATGTTATTTCAGAATATCTGGTTATCGCTACACTTCTGAGATCAGCAGAGCAGGTCATTCTATCTGACTGGTATCTGGCTCAGCACAACAATTCTGACTTGAGCACGTAATTGCTCTCATGGTATTAACATTCAATCAAAATAACATAAAAAATAGTTTAGTTCAGATTGTTTACTATTCTGTCTGTGCATAAAATGGACAGTGTTCTCTCTTCACCTTGCTAGTAAAAAATTTGCTAATGCATAGCAATAATTAATGGCCTGCTGAATGAAACAGCACTGATTATTCAGGGAAAAGTGACTTTGCTTATTAATAAATCCAAAGCAAATACAAGCTCTGCTTTGTAAAACAACCATAATCTCAGAGGTTATACATTAAAACATTAGACACAGTGCAGTTCACCATCTTCCAAGAAGAAGTAGTAATCTTTTGTGTAACAGTAATAGTAACCACTGTGGCAGTGATAATTTGAATTTTTCTGTTTCAGACTTGAAAAGGGCTTGTGTGCATGAAAGCCTGTACTTTTTTTCTGGATATATTGCTTTTTCTAATAAAAGATTTTTCCCTATAAATCTTGCCTGCCTTATAAACCTTTATGATATTCATAACATAATACTGTTATGGTGGATTTTCATCTATTTTTCCAGTGCAAAATGTCAGGTCCATCACTATACAGTAAATAAGAGAAAGAAAGGTAGCAAGAATGGGTCCCAATCTATATGTTATATGGAGTCTTAAAGATAGCATATATAGATGGGTACATATTCATGTACGTGTATAGAAAATATATGTGATTTAACTCCTGAAAACCTGGATCCTATGGATGTCAATAGGTAAACAGAAGTCTTAGTGGTAATGGAACCAAACAATTGAACTCAGTGAAGTATGGGAGATTTCAAAGCTGAGGTTTTCCACTGCTCACTGATGTATTTCTGCTATTACAAACTGCTGGCAATTATGAAAAACCTTTAGTGCACAATGTAATGATTGGTCATGCGGAGGGAATTCTCTGTATTTTCTATTCTGCAGAGGGTAAAGCTGACATTAAAATCAACACCTCTGTCTTCAGTTGTTTAATCCCATGGCTTATATTTAGAAAATATAATAATATATCAGTACCAGAAAGGAGTAATAATGGTGTTTAGTTTGCTACGCATGAATGAGTTCTGCACGTGCACAAAAGTCTAATGTGCTTTTGAGTTTTCATTCATCAGTAGGAATTTTAGAGCCTTTTATTGCACCACTGGTTTCAATCTCAGCAGAAACACAGAAATAAATTATCTACCTTTAAAGTCAGAGGCATTTGCAGGTAGAATACTACTTATGATTAACTTGCATTGAGTGAAAATTTAGGGATTTCTTCCCTGAATAAATTAAAGTACGTGATCAGTATCTAAGTGAGAGAAAAACATTCAAATAAGCACAGGAACAGGAAGAAAAGTTCCAAAAATCGCCAGAGTCCCTCCCGAGCCTACTCTAAATATAAATTCTGAAAAAAGAAGAATAAGAGTGTATTAATGTGTGTAAAAAATATTAATTTACATGATAACCATATTGGTCTGTCTCTGAGTTATATACGCCTTTCAAATAACATTCTGAAAAAAAATGAGCAAAGCTACTTTCAGCAAATGCTTATTTTAGTTATTAAACTGAGATAATTGGGTTATTTTTCCTACAGGGAAATAAATACTTATTGCTTTATGTACTTTATATGGTTGAAAATAAATGATGTAACTTCAAGTGTAGGAGTTATTTACTGATTTAAATTCAAATTATCTTGCAAGTGAATACCCTGTCTTTTTAAGTTAGTTAACAATTTACTTAACAACTTACTGAAAGGGATCACAATTTCAAAAAATAAACTTCTGTGTATATATGTTTTCAGCAACTATATGAATCATTTTATGCTGCAAACAAAATTTGTGTGTGGAAAATACATTGTTTTCATTGACCTAAATATAGCTTTTAAAGCATATTTATTATGTATGATTTTTCCACTTAACATACATTTTAGAATGCATTCATTATTTTATTTCAGCTGTTGTTTTCCATTATCAAAAGTGGTATTCTATTCAGTAGAATAGAATAGGATTTTAAAGATTAGATACTAATTTTCAAATTACATTGGCTTGAAACAGGTCTTTACTTAGGCATATTCTTAAAACTCCGTTTGAATTTACTTGACATCTACAGATGTAATGTACATGCAGAATATATTCCTGGACGAAAGGTGAAGCATTATTCTACCTTTTGTTTTGCTTGCATTTAAGCTTACAGCAATAAAATCAGCTCATTACCTGAAGCTATTCTTCACAGCTCATTCTTCTCAAAATAAGCACCACAAATAATGAGTATAGTCTATTTATAATTATAGGCTGGAGAGGAGGGGTTCGCTTTCCTGCTGTTTTGTTGGATTATGTCCTCAGGTATGCTGTTGAAAGTTAAATAATACATTGAAAGATGGAGAGTACTAAATAATGCAGATTTGCAGGGAATGAGTTTTCTTATGTTAAGCGAGGGAACATGCTTTGAACAGAAAATTGTAACCGGAAGAAAAATATGTCCTTGTGCTAGAGAATTTTTTCATTTTAATTTTAGTCAATAAAAACAGTTCATTAAGTTTCCAAATTAGCTATCATACATATATTCTAGATCACAAATTCAGGCAACTCTTTGAAAACCTATGCATTACGTACTTTTTATCAACATGTGAACGAACACAGGAAAAGAGTAGACGTTCTTTTGTGCCATAGCCAAGTTAAAAAACACTTATGGGAGAATTTACCTTCTTTACAGTTTGATCAGATGGCATCTGATTTCTTAAAAATCCCTTGTTTAAGATATTTGCACCTCTCAGCGCTTTCCTGTGAATTTGGTGTTGTATATCAGGCGTAGTTTGTAACTCAGATAAAATACAACATCTAGAGAGTTACCTCCAGTATTAATTTGAATATTCTTCATTTCCAAATGAACAAAAATTTCAATAAGGTACCTGAAATATTTTTTTCCCTTTTTTTTTTTTTTTTTCTTTTAGAGACATAGGAACTAGCAGTGGTAGCTCAGTGAATAGGTATTATATTATTTCTTTGAACATAACACTTAGAAGCTCATCAGAGTGGACTCTCTATACTTGAGACCAGAGCCCCTGCCTCTGCTTCAAGAGAGATGCACTTGACAGTCCCAGCCTCTGTGTGTGTATTTGGGCTAGCTCATGTCTGCAGAGCAAGGGTACTCCATGGGGACCCCTTGGAGAAAACACTGCGGCTGAGAAATGGGGAAGAGCACTCACCCAGCTGTTGTCCTGATAGGTGGCAAGGATGTGTCCTAGGACCACACAAAGGGATCAAGACTGCTGAGCACACCTGCTTCAAAGAGCTGCAACACCTAATTCAACAGCAACAACAAAAAAAAGTAAAAGGTGAATTGTGACAAAACATTAGCCAGCATTGCAGGCACAATCTCAGGGAAACTACTTCTCTTCTACTGAGCAGGATTCAAAACAGCAGTTCTGATTTTATACAGGTTTTCATAAAATCATGATGCCTTTTAATCCAGATGAGATAAAAATCCAGGAATTAGAGCAGAAACCCAGAAGGTGCTCTGCAGGGTTTGTGACATCCATAACAATAAATAAAACAGGGCCAGGGGCCCAAGTGTTGAGCCGTGCTTATTCATACTGTTAATCCTTTAGGAGTCTCTACAGCGGAGTTTTGATGTGTATCAGCTATCATGTGGTCAGACAGTTTCTGGACAGAGTTCAGGGACTAGGTCATGCCAAGGACCACATAAGGCTCTGAAGAGTAGGGTTTTTGCTTTTCTTGGCGGGGTGTGAGCAGTGGTTTGCAACCTCATTTTGCTATCAGACAATGATTTCAGCTTTTTTGTCTCCAGCAGACCTTGAGTCTAATGCATCCATTCAGTGATGAGCTACAGCTATCTGCAGACCGGACTGCATCACTCCGCTCAAGCGCCAGTGTCACATGTTGAGCCATTCAACTATGCAGTCTGTGTTACCGCGTCCCAGCTAACTACCATCACCAATATAATCTGAAGTTCAACATTAGTGAAATATTGACTAAGCTGTCTGCAAATGTTTGATTAACCTGTAAGATGACACACTCATATTCACAGCTGGGCTTCAAATTCCATGTTTAAGCTTCTGATGACATTGATAATACTTCGGCTATCCAAGACGCCTCTTCCAAGTTCTGTCTTCTGTTTATACATAATGCTTCAGTACTTAATTTTTTTAGGGTAACACCTGAATTTCAGTTATTTTTCTATATTTTCCCAGTCATCTAGCACTAACTAATACTAAATATTTAATTCCCCCATGCTTTATTTTAATTCTAGGAGGCCAAGATTTCTTTAAAGAATATTTACCCAAATCAAGTGTCATAACTTCTAGTCTGTTACATAAAAATTTTCCCATTAGTAATTCAGCAAGCACACGTTTCTAGACTATATGATGTTGTTTGATAAGACAGCAGCAAAGAAGTTATTTTCTGATTTAAAGATATTTTATCTTCTTTGACAGTTTTCATACCAGTTAAAAAATGTATCTTGGGAAATACTGCCTTTTCAAATAGAGCATGGATTTTGGTAGGCACACAAAGTATATAAATATTATTGATCTCGTAACTTTTTCTATGTTCATCAGGGTCAGTTAGTAGAAACTAACTTACATGGTAACACATACATCACAAAGCTAAACCTTGAACTTAAAAACATTGCTTGTATGGCACTGACAAACTATAGGTAACTCCTGCCTACACTGATGATGAATCTTTGATATCTTAAAAAAAAAATCACCAAAGAAAGGATTGCTAAAACTAAATATAATGTACTAGTCATGGGCATGATGATTATTTCAAGGGATGCCCTGGTGCACAAATGAAATCATTTGTGCAAGCTTCTTTTTCAGTCTGCTTTCCATTTCCCACTCTACTCTAAGCACAGTCAAATCAAGAATGACATAGAACTCAGGTACAATGCTTTTCTTTGAGCATTAACAAAGCCCAGCCACTATTAATACATTTAAATAACTGGACTCAAATGAATTTTTTTTTCCCTGATGACTATTGCTCTATCTTTTACTCATTAATTATCTCAGATCCCATTAAAACAGCTAATACCAGCCACATAACCATTCTTTTTTGGTTATTTCAAATTGTGACATCTCTGAGAGGGTTGCATAAATATGCAGTACAAAACGTTTTTGTTTTTCTCATGCTGACTTGTATGTATGTACTTATGTTTCAGATTAATCTTTAAATTATTCTGTGCATGTCTGATCACAAAGTGGTACTACCTGGCATTCAGCTACTCTGTATTTTAAGACAGGTGGGAGCTCTACTGCATCTGGCTAATATCTCTTTGAATGGTTTCTAAAACTCCTGATGCTGCCTGCTCTGCTCTCTTACACAGCTAGAAGCTGCTGGAATTCATTAAAGCTGCTCTGCGAAATAAATATGGATATGCCTTGCATGCTGGAGCATGCGGTTACTTGGTTTCCAGTGCATCTGCATGTGTCACAAAATGTTAATTTTAAGATCCTGCACAACTTTAAGGTAGCAGCAATTTAAGGTTTATTAACAAGGGATTAGGTTGTATGATTTTTAACAATACTTAATCATCAGCTAATTATCAGACTGATTTAATAAAATTTGCTATAATCAACACAACGGCTTAGTTAAAGGTTCAAAAATGGTGAGGTTAATATGAGACTTATGACAGAGTTTCTTAAATCAAATTGCACACACACAAAGACTTACAACAGAGCTCCCTAAATGAAATCGCACACACACAAACAGATATAGAAGTTAGCCTGTATAATTAAGACGTTTCCCTTTTTGCAAAAGCTAACAAATTATTGGTACCAAATGATCTTTGAAACCTCAGGAAATGCAATAGCAGTGAATTACTCTTTTCCTTTGTCGGCATTTGTCAGCAGAAGGTCTCTGAAATCCTCACAAAATTTACTCTTTGAAACCCTTGCAAAATCTGCATTTTAATATCCTCACAAAATCTACGCTGAGAGGCATCCCAGCGCAGGGGGAGACGCTGGGTCACAGCCTGCTGCGATCCCAGGGAGCAAAAAGGGTCTCACTATTTATAGCATCGCAAGATGATTGACTTTGGACAGTGTTTTTCCATTTTGGCCACAATTTTTGTCAGGTAATTCTGGTACCTTCCAGAATGGGCTATGATCCTGAGCAGGAGTTCCAGGTACAGTTCCCAGGCAACAAGAGTTTCAGGTAGGGAATGCATGTCTCCTTCTTACTAACGGTGTTCAGACCAAAAGGCATACCGGTTCTCTGGCTTTCAATAGGGTTTCATGGACTGTTTAATGTCACTGAAGACGGCAAACAGCCTTGCATTGTTTTCTTTTGTAAAGACAGCAAAATGTTTATAGGGAGAAACACTGCAGTAATGCTCTTATTGTCTCCGCCTGATGTTTTATTCCTGAAGTCACACGTCTGATAGGACAGTTAAGCATTCATGGGTAACAGAAAATATATCTTAATTAAGGAACAACTGATTAATGAAAAGTCATAGAAGTTTATTATTATTATTAGGTACACCTACTAATTTAATCATGCATTAAGTACAGCTAATTATTTATATACTTATTTATTATTATTCAATATACCTAAGCAGTTCTTACACTTTTTTATGGCTCAGGATTGATAACGTTTATTGACATTTCAGGTCACAGCACATGAGATTTTCCACAAGTGTTGATTAATGAGTGTCTGCCTTCCAGACTGGGATGCATGGATGAATGCATGCAAGTTCATGTGTCCCGATGGGATGCACCCGAGAGTGCTGAGGGAGCTGGTGGAAGTCATTGCTGGGCCACTCTCTATCATCTTTGAAAGGTCCTGGAGAACAGGCGAGGTGCCTGAGGACTGGAGGAAAGCCAATGTCACTCCAGCCTTCAAAAAGGGCAAGAAGGAGGACTCGGGGAAGTACAGGCTGGTCATCCTCACCTCCATCCCTGGAAAGATGTTGGAGCAGCTCGTTCTGGGCATCATCTCAAGGTATGTGGAAGAAAAGAAAGCTATCAGAAGTACTCAACATGGATTCACCAAGGGGAAATAATGTCTGACTAACCTGATAGCCTGCTATGATGGCATGACTGGATGGATAGATGAGGGGAGGGCAGTGGATGTTGTCTACCTTGACTTCAGCAAAGCGTTTGAGATGGTGTCCCACAGCATCCTCATACGGAAGTTTAGGAAGTGTGGGTTAGATGAATGGACAGTGGGGTGGAGAGAAAACTGATTGAAAGACAGAGCTCAGAGGGTGGTGTTTAGGGGCAGAAGGTCTAGTTGGATGTCAGTGAAAAGTGGTGTTCCCCAGGGGTAAGTACTGGGTCCAGTCCTCTTCAATACATTCATCAATGACCTGGGTGAAGGGATAGAGTGCACCCTCAGCAAGTTTGCTGATGACACAAAGCTGGGAAGGGTGGTTGACACACCAGAAGGCTGTGCTGCCATACAGAGAGACCTGGACAGGCTGGAGAAGTTGGGCGGAGAGAAACCTTATGAAATTCAATAAGGGCAAGTGTAGGGTGCTGCGCCTGGGAAGGAACAACCCCATGCAGCAGTACAGGTTGGGGGCTGACCTGCTGGAGAGCAGCTTGGTGGAAAGAGACCTGGGAGTCCTGGTGGACAACAGGATGACCACGAGCCAGCAATGTGCCCTTGTGGCCAAGAAGGCCAATGGCATCCTGGGGTGCCTCAAGAAGAGTGTGGCCAGCAGGTCAAGGGAGGTCATCCTCCCCTCTGCTCTGCCCTGGTGAGGCTGCATGTGGAGTAGTGTGTCCAGTTCTGGGCTCCCCGGTTCAAGAAGGACAGGGAACTGCTGGAGAGGGTACAGCAAAGGTCTATGAAAATGATTAGGGGACTGGAACACCTCTCTTATGAAGAAAGGCTGAGGGATTTGGGTCTCTTCAGTCTGGAAAAAAGAGAGCTGAGGGTGGATCTTATCAACGTTTATAAATACTTAAAGGGTGGGTGTCAGGAGGATGGGGCCAGGCTCTTTCCAGTGGTGCCCAGTGACAGGACAAGAGGTAATGGGCACAAACTTGAACACAGGAAGTTCCACCTAAACATGAGGAGGAACTTCTTTACCCTGAGGGTGGCAGAGCACTGGAACAGGCTGCCCAGAGAAGTGGTGGAGTCTCCGTCTCTGGAGACATTCAAAACCTGCCTGGGCGTGTTCCTGTGCAACCTACTCTACGTAACCCTGTTGTGGGAGGGGGGTTGGACTAGATGATCTCCAGAGGTCCCTTCCAACCCCTACCATTCTGTGATTGTGTGATTCTGTGAAATGGACGTGAGTGAGGAGGGCTTTCAGTGTCCATTTACAGCCAGTACAGCTTGTAATAGACCCCAAACCTCACAGCTGCCACTACAACACCGTGGTTCTGAGCAAACATGAACACAAGGGACCCAGATGATCAAGCATTAAGTGCATGAGCAACCATCACAAAGGTGAGCACAGTTTTCAGAGAATGTAGTAGCTGACAGCTCACAGTTTGGTACTGGGGTAAGGGAATCCATAGCAGGTGCTGTACCGTACACTGCTTGGAGCTCAGTTTTGTTGTGATTTCATGGAGATGGCAAAGCAGGATGAGACTAAATGCTTCATGGGGTCTCCTTGCTCCCCACACTGACCGATAGCAGTGAAGGACACACAGGTTTAGGTTTTCACTGAAAAGCTGTTAAACCTGGAGGTAGACTACAAAGAGCAGAGCAGCTGTTAGGTCATCCTGCCCCACTGCTGTACGGTGTCAGGGCAGAGGCTATAAAATCAGCTGCTCATCCTGCCCATCTACTTCTTCCCTGAGGTAAGCTGATTCCTCTCAGTCACGTATGTAAGTATTGTCATGTATTACCCTGCTATAAAGCAGTTCCTGACAAAATCCTATGACAATCCACACAACAGCTCCAAAATATCTGGGGTTTTTCTGAAAAATAAGGTATTATACAAGAGGGCATATTATTTGTAGGCTTCTACCTGTCTTCAAAATCACACTGAGAAAAGGCTGTGAATCAGGCCTCAAAGTTAGAGGATCATAAGCAGATGACACAAAGCACAGATATTTTGAAAGTTAGTGCATTGTTTTCTCCCACTGAGTGATGCTGAACTCAACAGTTACTTTTCAAACAGAAAGTTAATTGATAAAACATACCCACGTTCTCCCATTATTCTTACCACAAACCATCTACAGAATTACCCAGAGAGGCATTCAGTTAAAACAGCTCAAGTTTGGCCTCCAGACTTCATTTTACATGATACTACATGTTGCACCTATTGTCACTTTTTGACCTGTGAAGGTTTCTGGTCCAGTCTTTGGTGGGCTCCTGTAGATCCTTATGCCTTCTCTCAGTTATTTTTCTCAGTTATTGAGGTACTGACATACTGGATCACTTCCATTACACAAACTGGTTCCTTATTTCCGCTTGGAAGTAATTTCTGGATGTTATTTTGATCTTGGAGATTTATGGACATGTTTCAAATTAATTTCCACGTCAGTTTTTCTTCTGTCTTGTTAGTATTCATGACTGTTTCTAAATCGCTTACTTTTGTTGTTTTTGTCATTAGTCTTTTGTGTTGCTCTTTTCCTGACGGTGTGGTTTGCTTAGATAGATATTTGGCTATTTATGTTATATGTAAAGTTAATGTGTCCAACATTTTGGCATTTGTTACTTTGGCTTTCTATATGGCTTTCTATAAATATGTATGTGTATCAACTGGTTTTATTTACCCTGATCAGAGTTTTCTAGTGCTTTCAGTTTTCTTCTGAAGTTACACAGTTTTGATTTGTCTATTTGTTTTTTCACAATCTCATAGTTTCTCTTAAACATTTTTGCATGGACTGGTATCGCTTGCTTTCTTTCTGAGATAAATACAAGTTTGCCCAGTAAAGCTTCTTCTGAAAATTGCCCGAAATGACATGTATTTTTCACTATAAGCTCTTTCTTAGATGACTTTCTTGTTTCTTCAAATGAAACTATAAGAAAAACTCTGTAGTGTGGCTGTGAAAGAATTTCCCATTAGGAGTAACGCAGATAAAATCTTACTGATTTCAAGATGGGTCTTGATTCAACTACTATTGGACAAATACACCACTGTTGCCTACACCACCAGTGCATTCAACCTCATGTCCCATTGTACGTGCTTCACACTAGCTGAATTTCAAATTTCAGTCATTAATTAATTTTTCATGCCCCAGATGCTTGACTCCCTAGTAAAACACATAATCCAAATGCATTAGCAAGCTCTTGCTCTGGTAAAATTTCTTACACGACTTTAAGCCAGAACATTTGGGGATACTAATCAAGCTGTTTGCTTTCTCTACTCACGCTCCCAAAAGACTGTCTTTTCCACTTCCTCTCTCCCCTCTTTTTTCCTCTCTCAAAGTCAGCTTCAAAATCTGGCCTGGCCTATGTATACCTTAATTTCGTCTGTGTAATCTATTTTTCTTATGCACTTTTATTTGCACTACAAAAAAATAGAACCCCCCCCCAAAAAAAACAACCCAAACCCCAAGTGATCCTACATTCTTAGAAAGACCACTAGAATCAGATATGCTCATATTTACTTCATTTCCCTGCTCTTCATCACCCACACTCATCATCACCTTGCTAGTATTTGGTCTGTCAGCTCATTTGTAGAGACACAAACTTTTTTGTCTTCTATACAACACCCACTACATTTTGGGATACCATTAAATGAAAAAAACATCAACTGGTGACTGTGTGGTATACAGTTTTCTAAGTTCTCTCCTTTGTGACAAAACAGTAATTCTTTTAAAGGCAGGTTGTACTTTTAACATTTTCTTGAGAAAAACACGAAGATCTAGAAGGTGATCTGTGTGAATTATGGTCAAACTTATTTTTTGTGCCTAATTAGAATCTTTGGTTGTATTATCATCCCTACCTTGCCAATAGTTGTTCTCACCCATGACAAAGCTGGGCCAGGAGACAGGGTGAGTACGCTTTGCGTTAGGGCAAAAGAAAACCCCAAACAAATGCAAACCCCAAAACCAGAGTAATCAAACCCTTAAATTTCCATCTCTTTTCTTTTAAAGATAATGCAGGAACACAAATGTTATCATTTTCATTATTTTTTAGATAGGCATATGCTTTAGTATGTCTGGAACATATTATTGATACACTAGTAAGAATAACAAAAAGAGGGACAATTTATCTAATATTTTATTGAAGAAAACAGGGATTTTTCTTAAGAAAAATACTGCAAAATTTACCCTAAGAAGTGCTATAACAAGATATCCTTCAATTGTCACAAGGTTTTATGTTTTCTTCCATATTTGCCATTTCTTTCTGACTCAGAAACTCAGGGCCAATAAAGGGACTCATTTTATATGCAGTGAAAGTCTTGGCACTAAGTTTATAGATTGCTTTCCTCAAAGGGTCCTCTTCCAAATCAGAATTTCAAATGGGTTCACATTAAAGACAGAATTCAAAATGGTGAGTTTTCCGGTAATTAACTGTGATAACACAGAGGATGTGGAATGCCCTTTAAAATATAGCTGTAGGCTTGCAGCTGTCTTTCTGGGATGTACTACGGTTAGTCATTGTAGTGTGTATTATGATTTAACAGACCTAGAAGCACTTTCAAAAGATTGACATGTGTTGTGGCAAAATTCAGTCAACCGAGCAAACACACAACCAGCTCTTCTCAAGCTTTTTAAAAGTACCAGAAGCCACATTGCTATTACTGGAGTTGGCTAAAAGGTTAAAAATTTTAATTTTGCTCACCACGAGTGAAATTTACAAAGACATAGAAATAGCCAGTCAGCTTCCACTTAGTATTTCATGAACTGTTGTACTAAGGTACAAAGGAAAAGAGTCTAATTACTGATAACAGGAAAATGATTCCTTTGCCTCCCAGCTTGCACCTCCTCTGCTTACGACAGATTGCCCTCAGCTTGTGCTTCAGTCTTATGAAATCCAAAAGCACTACCCTCCTCTCTGACGTGTGGTTCCCCATTCAGAATTAATAATAACTTGCAGGATGAATTTGCAATTAAAATGATAGGTGAACTTGTTTATTCCATCAAAGAAGCAAACAGCTATAACAATAAAATCTGCGAATACCGCCCACAGGGAGAGCTAGAGTGTATGTTGAGAATTCATAGCATAACATAAGGAGTTCGCACAATGCATTTGGTGCTATTTGAGCCAAAGACATCCTAAGCATGAATGTCTAAGAGAAGACAGTGTATCTACTTTTCTGAACTCTGCAAACTCACAAAATGTGAGTTGGCTGGTAGCAGAACAAAAGTATCAACAATGGATGGATTAATTGAATGCCAGGTGACAGCAGCAGTGTAGGAATTGCCTTGAGGTTCTTGCCCTAATGATGAACTGTGAATAAGTTTCCCTCCTGCATTTTCCTCACGGGAGTACTTCACCCTCTTGTGCTTCAGGAGGTTGAAAAGACAATGAGTGATAATGTCTGGCTACAATTTAGATTCACAGGTAAGAGAGCAACACATAAACAAAAGCTAACCCTATATTTTCTGCCTCAGTTTGATTGCAGTCTTGGTCACATATATTTGGAATTTCTAAGCACAAAGCTCTGGGGAGGTCTATGTTTTGTTGCATACATATGTATGGGATTATCAATATTGAGGCAATAAAGCCTTTCCTGAGAGAGAGGTCAGTCAAACGCACAGAAGAAAACATCATGAGAATTGGCTGCCTGAGACTCCTGAGGTAGTTTTTCTGACCTGAGATATTGTCAGAGGAGTCACTTTCCTCAGTAACCGGGTTAGTGGCTTCAAAAACGCAATGTCCTTGACTGCTCTGCCCACCTGTCAGTATGACTGCTTATTTGAAACCAGGGTGATATCCTGCATCTTTAAGACAGCACTAGTGTCTGATCTGAAGTTAATATTGCTATGTGGAGTGAAAGAAAATAAAATTGAGGTAGATACTGTCTCACTCGGGCATTCAATTCAGAAGAATATCTAAAATTAGTTTTCCCCTTTATTCTATCTACTTCATTCACTTCAGGTTCACAGTCACAAAAATACTTATAGGTAGGCTTTCTTTTCTGTTTGCCTTATTTTTTTTTCCTTTTGACTTCCATATACCCTTTTTATTCCTTGACATACCATCACAGTCATGATTACTTGCAACCATATGCAGTTCTTTTCTCTGTTGCACAATTTTGTTTCATATTCTACCAAAAAAGGCACACAGTAGAAACAATGAGAATGCAATTATGTATTTCCAATATTTGTTTGAATAGAGTTGTACCTTTTAATGGCAATTTTTATAAAAATTGGACATATTTATGGACAAAAATAGTACTTAGAGAATAATACAGGGGAGTAAAGCAGTGTTCTGCCTTACAATGTTTGGCAAGTCATTACACAAAAAATACCTAAGGAAAGTTTACATGAAATAAACTTTCCAAAATATCATAAGTTGTACCTGAAACAGCTTAAACAAACATTTTTAAGGGAACCATAAAAATAGATTTCTGCCTCTTTCCACTTACAAACCTGGCAAAAACAGCAATCCACCTTTCTATAAACCTTTCTTTGGCTTCAACTTATTATGTGACGGGTGTTTTTTTTTTTTTTTGGTTTAAATTGAAAAAAAGGACAAATTGACAAAGTAACACATAAACAATAAAAAATGTTACAATACTGGATGAATAAGCAGACCAATGTCTTAAAGGGTCAGACAAATCCTGAAACACATTATCCGTTATCATTCTAATGTTTCTTATAATCTATCATTGTGACAAACACACAAGCTGTCTTCATTTTTCTGGACTGTAGACATTTTCCGCACCTAGTGAATTCTGGGTCACGTCTGGGTCTGCGGAAACCACAAGTACTGCAAAACACAAAATCAGATATTGGTGTTGCAGAGAAGACCACTAAAAAGTTACAAGAGATACAATGATACTTAAAATATCTGAAAAGTGAAAACATCAATGGGAAAGATTTTAAATGCAGATAAATGGAACTGCCGTGGATGGTCTAAGTGCAGAGAGCTCTCAGCACAGAGGGAGGCAGCCACACACATCAAAAGAGAGAGCCCTGTAACCCCCTTCCCTGGAAGGGCAGTGGGAGTCCCTGTGCCATCTCCAAGTGCACCACTTCTTTTGCCTATCAGCAGGGCTGTGATACACGCTGGCTACTCTTCAACTTGAATAAAAAGTCAGACGCTTTTAACCCATTCACAGTTTTTACCCCTTCCAATCTTACTGATCTTCGTTTTATCGAGTCACTGTAGAAAAGATGGTGAAAAAGCACTAGTAGAAGAAACAGGGAATTGGTATGATGGAATGGAAGTAAGAAAGTATTTGGGAAAAGGTGACGATGGGATTTGGGATGGAAAGACTAAAAGGACAGAGAAAGAGAAAAAAAGAAATCTTTTCTCCTTCAGCCTGTCAGACCTTTCATTCAATTCCTCACTCACTCAGCCTTCTTAACAGAATACTAAAATTTATCTTGCATGACACACCCCATTAATCAAAATTTCTCCACAAGCTATTTATTGTCTGCTACAACACTAGAGACTCCCATAGGAATAATTACTTCTCTTGTTCTTCACAGACATTCACACGCACAATAGAGATAATTTCACCAATGGTGGGAGTGAACATGATATATGTGCACGCATGCGCTCACAGAAATCCATGTGCATGCATGCACGCACATATACATTCCCTCCCCACTTTGGTGAACATATCTCCATTGTTATTACTACATACCCCAGTGCCAATTTGCATTGCAAATTCTTTTATAATTTCATAAAATGAAGCCAATACTTTTCATAAATTGGTATCTAAAGTCTCAGCCAAGAACTACTGTTAATTAAAAAAGACATTAATGTGTTAAATATTTTGTCATAGTTCATAAATGGAGTTCCTAATTATCCTTGATGATCTATTTTAATGGGTCATGAGCTACTTGTTCTCTTATTAATTGTTTCATTTTTAAGAATCTGAAATAAAGGTTTTCTAAAGCTATGAAAGCCATATTCATATGAAGTCTGACATTTCAGCTTGTTGCTTTTAAGTGCCTATGATCCAGCTATTCCGAAGGATTTGAATGTCTAAAGATGTATCACAGTTTTCAAAAGTATCTAGATACATAAGGTACAATTGGAGCATAAACTGTGAAGTAGGCAGCTGACACGCTTATGCATTTCTGTCAGTCCTGTTTTGATGATGTTAAATGCTTTTGAAATCTAGTTGTGTAATGCTAAATTTAGTTTTTAAAGAGGAATATTCTGAAGGGCAAGTACAACTATAGTCCTGTCCAGAGATCATGGATACACAATTCATGATCTTGTGATACTCATTCTTTGTCCAAAATAGATATTTTTAAATTTATTGTTTTTAGTTTCGTTAAAAAACAGCAGCCTTACAGATTAGGTTGCCTTTTCTTTATTTATTACAAAACCATCCATCAACATAGTGTCAGGCTGGTATGTAATAAGTGATTTACAAGCCACTATCAGAACATTGGTATAAACACGATAACAGGCATTTGTCCTCTAAGGTCAATTTTTACAGTATTCACCAATTCTGAATAAAATGAGAATATTTTAATTAAACTATATGACAATAATATCAATGGCTAAAGTAACTACATTTTACTTGCAGTTGTGGTTTACAAACTTCAAACAAGATTGATACTCTAACGGCAAGTCTATTTTATGTAGACAGGGGGGTAAGCCTTGGCTAGTTTAGGTTATTTATTTTAAAGAAAGAGTTTATGGAAATACCTTGTCCTCGCCACCAATATTTTAAATAGTCTTACAGTTCTTTCACCAAGAATGTTGGAAGAGAATATCTGAAGTACAGCAGGACTATTCTTTTGCTGTAATATTATTCTTTTTGCTTCCCCCTTTCCCTTTCTCTGACACAGGAAAAAAGTCAATGTTAGTAATGTTTAAGAAATTTAGGGTGACAGACTATGGAGACTACTGAGGATTTTTCAAAGACTCTGTCAACAAACAGATGTTCAAGAACCCCATCTGAGCAGAAAATCTCCTGCTGTGGTCCTGGGGGACTGTACCTCCTATAAGCTCTCTATGCCCCTTGCCAGCATGCAAAAAGAAATAACTGCATTTTAAATCAGAGACAATGAGAAGCTTCTGCATATAGAAGCTGACTGGGGAAGCCAGAGATTGACTACAGAATGAGGGGATAGGGGTTAAGACTTACAGCATTTGGCAACAGTAGCATTTTGTGAGCTAGTGAAGGAAAAAGTCTAAGATCAAAGTAGCAAGCAATGGTAGAAACGGGAGAAAACAGGGAAAGTGGTGAGTTAAAAGGCTTGACTGGGAAAGAAAAAAGATTAGATTGAAAAGTCTCAAAATAAAATGACAGGATGAGAAGCTGGAAAGGACATGAAGACCAGTGTACAGAAGAAGCAAACGGAATAGGAAAACAGGCTCAGCTGGGACAGGCAATAAGGGCTCATGCTTGCTGAAGTGCACTTTCCAGGATCTCATAGAAGAGTGTGTCTTGGATAGGACGTCTAGATTCCTACAGTTTACTATTGCCACACTGTCAGTAATATCTCAGAAAAACATGCACAAATAAAGAAAGCAAGCTCAAGTTGTGTTTCCCATCTCTCAGCTGTACAGTGTGATCAGGCTCTCTGTGGCCTGCAAGGAACAGTGAGCATACATACTGCACTCCAGTATCCCCCAGCTCTACTGACACGTCTTTATGGGGACTGAACAGATTCCAATCCTGCCGGTGACGCTTTTCTGTGTCACTATGAATTCAAGGAATAAATTTTTTGGAGGTTTGTTTTCATTTTAGTTTTCTTAAAAAAAAAAAAAAAAAAAACAAAACAACAAAAGACAGGTAAAACTATATTAAAAAAAAAAAAAGGCTTGTAAAAAAGTGCCTATCAAGAAATGGAAGTCAAAGGTAGTGTGGTCTGTGAAAACTTAATACATTTTTTTGTGCTCTTGCTTTCCATACTGGTAACCTGCATCAGCACACAGGTGGATCAGACCTGTTGCTGAATGCAACTGTATAATGAACAAAACTAACCTGTAGAGCGACAGTTTCTGTTGTTACAGAATTCACATTGTGCTGTGGTGAATGGGAGGGATTGTTCTCACAAAAGCAGTGATAAGAAACTTAAAGATGGAAAATGTGGAAACAAAAAATAAGGAAGGTAAATAGCAAATGTACTTACATGAGAAGGTAAAGACATTAAGGGGGAAAGCAGAGGTTGACATAACTTAAGGAAACAACAAGGAGCTTTTAAAGTATCCAAGAAATAAAGAAATACCATAAATATCTTAACAGAGGATATCATAAAATTGTAAATAATGACGCAGAAAAAATAGAGATAATAATTCTGCTCAGGATTTGGAAAGAAGCACAATGCTTTACTAACATCACTTTACCGGGATCCAATTCAATCTATCAATAACTAAGGGGAATGTTAAAGAGAATGTATTAGAATTATGTAGTTTTACATCAACAGGCATGTGTAACTTTCACCTACACATTATTAGTAAGTTGGCTGAAGTATTTTCTGGACTTTTATTAACTACCATTACGTTAGCTAGCATATTGAAGGCACTCTAGAGGATTTAGAAAATATTAAGAATTCTCCAATGGGAAATTGTGGGTAACTCTGTCATACTAGGAAAAAACATAGAAAAGCTTTAAAATTAAATGCAAGTGATATCATCAAGGTCAACTGATATCATGTAAGAGAAAAAAAAAAAGCTCTTGTAATCAAATCATATTCAATCTTTGGTGAGATTAGAATTTTGGTTGGTGACTTTACTGCACAAATATAATTTTTATGAGGCTTTGGACTCAACATCTATTAGCCTTTAATTAACAAATTAATGGTAAACTCTACAACAAAGTGTATATAAAAATATTAATAATTAGACAATTGATTAGTTGCAAAAACAACTGGCAACAAAGAATCAATATTAAACAGGGGCAGTTTCTAGATGTGAGTAGTATAAACCACCATATTTCTAAGTATGATTCATAAGTACGTATTGTATGAGCACTAAAGAAGCTGATGAAGGTCACACACAACTAGTAGACAAGAGTAAGGCCAAGGAGACCAGCTCTGGAGTTGAAACACAATGCATTTTTTACAGAGAAACAAAAATTCCCTTCCTTCTCCACTCCCTACCCCCAAAATGCCGTATGTATCTACACATTAAGAATTCCTATTCTCTATTTCCTGATAACAGCAAGTCTAAAAAAGAAATTCAGGGTCATTACAGACAAAAAATAAAAATTATTTTCTAGTAAAACATAGAGAAAATGTGGTTTAATGCAAACCTTCAAGGAACAAGCAAGGAGGAGTAATGAAAAACACTGGTGATTTTATGCCTCTAGATAGCACTGGTGAGACTGATATTGGCAAACTGACTCCTGTTCTGCACACTGAAAAAACTGGAGATGATATAGAAAAAAGCTGCAAAATTATTCCAGGCTGCAGAAAATTCAGGTGAGTGAGGACTTAAAAATATCAGTGTGTTTATCTTATCCAAAAAAAAAAAAAAAGACTGGCAGGTAGCTTGATTGCAGTGTATAAGAACCCCCACAAGGAACTAAAGAATTCTTTAATCTAGCAGGGAAAGACAGAAACCGATGGATAGAGGAGGAAGGCAGGCAAATTCAAAACAGGAATAAGGTAAAAAAATTAACAGCATAGGTGATTAACAGCTGGAACAAACTCCCAACAGGAATGGCAGATTGTCCTTGACTTGGTGCTCTCAAATCAAAGCTAGATACCTTTCCAGAAAATGTACTTTGGAGTCACCAGAAAAAATTTAATGTCCTGAATTATACAGGACATATGTGTCTAGATGATCTAATGGTCTCTTCTGGCCTTAAAATCTGTCAATCAAAGGCAAGATTGTAAAATATTGCCACACAAAATTGGATTTTAACCCTCCTTCTACCACACAGAATACCTAGGTAATGTGTGGTAAATCACTTGATTCAAAATGTCTATGAACAGTTGCTGTCAGTTTACTACTATTTGGTGCTTGGGTCCCCATCTTAAAGCCTTGCATACTGATGCTTACAAGCACAACCAAGGTCGGTGAGAACAATGCAGAGAACTTACCAGTGTGACACGGGTCACTAGCTGAATATCAGCCTCTGGGAATTTCAGAGTAATAGGCCTTAACTTTTTGTGCCTCTGCTCCCTACATGTTAATGCCATTAAGAGTATCCTCTTCCCATCTAAGCATAATGAAAATAAACCAGCCTCCACAAACGTTATCATACTGAATGCCAAAGAAAAGCCTGTGAGAAAACTAGTGATTTTTGATCTCAAATATAGATTTCAGCGAGTAAGACATGAAAGTGTACATTACGTAACGACAGTTTAATGACCAAAAAGTCTTTGAGTTAGTTTATAGACGATTTCATTCAATGAACAGGGCAAGGAACATATGGATAGGGTGCAGTTACACAAGACTGTAATAAACATTTGCCCAAATGAGCCAAAAGCCTGATGTTGCATCTCTTCACAGTATTTTTTTTTTTTTTCACTGGGAATACAGTCCCATCTATGGTGGATTTCACACTGCCCTGGTTATAACTGGCCAAGTGGTCTCTTCTCCAAATCGTCACAAACCATAAGAAAGTTGGAAAATGAGAAATATTAAATGGATGCAATAACACTGTCTGGAAAAAAAATGTGGTCTATCTACTCCCAGTACAGCAGCGTAACCAGATAAAAATTACTTTGGGTGCCAGATGGTAAAACGACATAGCACGTAATGACCTATCCACCTTGCAGTGCAGTTTGAGAAATCTCTGAGCTTCCCTGCTCAAGATCCTATAGTTCTGGGAGTGGATAAGGCATGTGGATAAGGACAAGGCTTGAAGGGGACCAGCTGCCTCTCATAATGCAGTAAAACTTCAAAGCAGGGAGTAGAAATGTAAGCCCACCCCCATTGTTCTGTCTGAACAGTAAGTGAAGTGGCAAGTTATCAGCTGCTTGTCTTTTGGATTTGCTTCCTCTGCAAAATTTCATGTGATGAGTAAAATATCCATTTGTTGTGTTTCAGTTCCGGCCAGAATATTCTAGGGATCAATTTTAGCTTCCCAAAGTGGATAGGATACATGTACATGAATAGTTTTACAGCTCCATCATGAGCTAATGGAGTAGTGGTTTTCATCCTGTTCAGACATGGATGTATGGTAGGTTGTAAAATGTTTTCTCAGCAGTTGATATTGTCCATTTTGTATGCAGATAAACTCAGGTACAGAAAAGTTAACTCAGTTACCTGGTCTCACTTAGCAATTTGGGGCAGACACAGGAATGCATTTACAGGTTGTACAAATTTTCATGAAATTGTCAAGATAAAGTTTGTCTTGTACATAATTTTGGAACAAATTTAATCTGTTTGCCTTTAAATGTTGTGTTTACAGTTAAACTTAACTGTGTAAGGAATTGTCTATCCATGAAAATTTAGGTTGTGTCCTATGCACATGTATCCTACCTGCCATGTCCTCTGGTGTAGATATGAATTTAAAGCTAATAATTTTAACTCAGATGCTTATAAGTAATAAGATACAATTGCATTATTTTCGGTCAGCTATGTTTTCTAAGTCTGCAGGTGGGTGAGGTCCTTTATAGCTTCACATGAAGACAAATATTAAAGCTTCCAGCAGTGTTCTCTAAAATCGATTCTAAAGTCATGGTAGTGTATCTTTGTCTATCCTCTTGCAAGTGAATTTCATTACTGCCACTTTGTCTAGATATCAGGTTATTAAGTGCCATCCTCACAGAAAAAACAAATAATCATTACTTTATCATCCAAAATTATACTATTTCCAATGCATATACTTGAATATTTTTGCTGAAATAGCAAATTGCATTTATGCAGCATTATGACTGAGACTGGGTCTATTATTCAGATCTAACAATCTTCTTTTCGAAAGGCAATGGTAGACCCGGACAAGGAGTCTAAGGATAGGAAAGGGTTGTCCTGTACCCACTTTACAGAACAATCAGTCAACTTATGGCAAGTACCCATGTACAGACAACACAGGCAGTTAGCACACACAGCAGAATTTGAGGGGTGGCACCTACACAAGTGAGTTAAAGAGAGGTCTGTACCTTTTTTTATGACTAGCATAACAAAAACTTTTCACCAGTACCGAATCAGGTGCAATCTCAGTATTCCAAAGCAATCAGTTGTATCACTAAACTTGTTCTAAAGGGGGGGTGGGGGGAGGTTGTTGGGGGTTTTTGGCTGGTGCTTTTTTGTTTTTGTAAACATGTAACACTGCTTTTTATTACTTGACAGTCCTATCTATGCTTTGGTTGTAAGTTAGTCTTTGTGTGAAATGTGTCTGAATGGCTATAATACATCTTGACAAATTTTCTACAATCAAGAGCATAATATTAACTTTCTCACATCTTGGCAGGATTTAAGAGAAGACTATACCCACAATGGAGCTGACAATCCACTAGTTGTTTTCTCTATTAATTTAAGTCTCTTCTAAAAGGTATTTTAGCCTCATTTGTTACAATTAATTAAGTCTATTTGTTGATAATGATCATCCCAAGACTCCTGATGCCAATGTAGAAAACGTAGTATGAGTGAGGAATTCAGGCATCATGTGAAAGCTTAGAATAATAAAGCATTCCCTTACACATTCGATTTCTAGGAAACTAAAATCTTGAGAAGACTGTATGCGTGTGTTTGGCTACACATTTCTACCACGTGTATCTTTGAACATATCTAAAATGCATAAACAATTATGTGTTTGGAAAGGCACAAGATACAGTTAGTTTCATCTGTCCTATGGGTATCACAGAAACTTCTCCTCCACTTTCTTTTACTGATCTTCTCCTCCCATGTGTCCTATGCATAGGACATATAGGATACATATTCTGGTTGATAAATATAAATAAAAAAAAATATAAATAAAAACTACCTCAGACCAATAATTGAGTCTCTTTTTGTCTTTTCAGAATACAACAAGCCACGGCAGTACCAGCTAATGTCAATCACAGTGCAATCTGCTCTCTTCTGTTTTTCATCATTCCTTCAATACAGACCTTTTGTTTCCTTTGTTTCACAACAGGTGCCTTATGTAAGGGCTTTAGCTTTTAGAGACATAAGCTGCAAGACAACAAGAATGCAATGTTTCAAAACAAAATATTAATTACATGATGTGAGAGATTTGCATGACCATTCTTCCCTAGCAACAGTGTGCACACCCTTGAAGTACGTCTTCAATGGCTGAGCCTGGCAAAGAATGTTGGTACATACTACAGTTCCCATCTTTTCTCTAGCACTTAAACATTGAACAACCTACCCCCCACCCCCCCCCCCCCCCCCCCGGCCTTTGATATCATTCCTCTGCCTCATTCATCTATAAAATGACATAATACAGCAGAGTGAGAGATTTGAACCAAAAATGGAAGTCCTAATAAAGTAAGTGACCCCAGTTTCCTGGTATTCATAATTTTTATGCTCACAGCAGATCCAGTTCAACAGTAGAAAGCGAAATCTCAGAAGAATAAGAAAGTCTTTCATTAGGGGCAATGGTGATATTTCATATTAGGCAGCCACCAGCCACAGACATAGTGGGCTTGCTCAATATTAAGTAAAAGGCAGCACAAAAAACAAGGGAAATTATGAGCCCTAGTGTCCCTTCTTGCCTTTTTAGGTTGTTGCAGTCATGATGTGATAAAACATACTCATGTGGGAATTAAACACATAATCTTGTTGTAAGAAATAACATCTGGTTTGCCTTGTTCTCACATCCCAGAGGGTTAATTTGTTTGCTTTTGTTCAGAAATGGAAGAAAGACCTGCATTTGAAAAGGCAGCTGGAAAATGATCTTCTGGATACTTACAAAAGTAGCAGCAGTGAGTAATCACTCAAAAATCTGTGTTTCTGAGAGCTCAGTGTGCCTGGGTATCTCTATCTGCCAACAAGCATTGACAGCCTGCAAATGCACTTGGCTTGAGACCTTCCTCTAGAGAGCACAAGTCATTGTATAGTTTCTTCATATATATCAATCTTTATTCCCAAGTCCTTGGCATGTTACATTGCACGCGTAGCCCCATAGTAGTAAAGGCATGCCCCAGGGAACAGATTGTTCAGTGAAGGATATTAAAAAATCCCCAACTATTTCTGGAGATGCAAATTCTGTGTCTATTACTAAAGCAAAGAGATTCAGTGAAAACAGAAATCTGAATTCCAAAGACATGCCTGCAAGTGCTGCAATGCCAATACTGATACTGTAGACCCACATATAGGGAGGCGGTGAGGAGCAAAAGCAAATAGAACTGTCGAATCACTTCCTGTTTTTAAAATAGTACATTTTGCTGTTTTAATATCTAAAGATACAGGAAAATTAATGTTAAAAAACATCTACTGTACATGAAACATGTCACCTGCTTGTTCTGACAATCAGTATTTTAATACAGAAATTAAGAAAAACCCCAAACCTGAATAAACTGTTCAGAGAAAGTAATACATTCAGCTACGTCTTAATAAGCTTAAGTTGTAGAACTATTGCAGTATTTACTTAACTATGGAGTTTCAAATGGTACGGCAGGTCTGCCAGTCATATGGGCAAACGCTTATCCGCTCATCTCCACTTGCAGGATACTGCAGAATTCAGATTTCTCTTCCCTCTTCTCTACTATGCTTGTGAAACCATTAGTTAGTGAAATGAAGGCTCTAAGTTTTTTTACCATGTTAGTAGGATGTACCCATACTTCCCTACCTGCCTGCTGTGATGGAAGCAACACAAAAAATGACCTGAGTGTGAATGTGTCTGGGTTTTTTTAAGTTGTCTTCTTTAGAGTCAGGGAAGCAACACTGCAGGAAAAAATCTGCAGATTTTGGTGATGATATTGGCCCTTCAAAATGAAACAATTTAGCTGCTGTTTCTTAGTCTGGCAATTTTTAGGGTCCCAAATTTAAACTCTTCAGACCTTTCAGATACATTAAATAATGCATCTACTCAAAATGTCACACTTCATAGTGTCAGAACTAAAAAGCTCCTGACAATTCTGAACTCTGAGATCTGTACCTTCAAGAATTGTTGCATTACCTCTCCAGTCTTTCATTTCAGGCTCTCAACTTAAAAATAACAGCTTAAATGCTGTTTCTCAAAGTCTGTAGCTTGAGACAAAGCTGCAGTATGGAAAGAATGTGGGGAAAAAAAAACCAAAAAACACAAGAATCTTCAAAGGGTAACAACTTTGAAAAAAAAAACCACCTAAAACTACAAACCCCCCAAAACTCAAAAAACCCTGCTGATTCTTAACAATAAAGAGCATTGTCTGTGTCCACTGCAATATACATGGTAGGCAGGAACATCAGAGCTGCCATGAGTAAAGCCTTGGAAGACACTCAAGCTGCCTAGATTTAAGATTGTCTTTTGCAGGTACGTGATTAATCAGTTGTTGAAGGGTAAAGAGGAAAAAAAGAACCAAAGCTAAGCATAAAAGCAATCAACCACGTGGGAACCACTGCCCAGCCCAGTATGTAATCAGGCTGAACAGGACACAGGCAGGCCATAGGCTGGGACAATGCCAGCCATCAGCACTGTCCTTCAGGGTCGTGCAAGATACAGCTCTGAACAATGAAAGCACAGCCGCTGCGCCTTGTCTCTTGGTGTGGATGGCTGCAAGGTGAGCAACACTTACCTTGGTTTTTCAGCCACAGCAGCAGAAGCTGTTTAATGTGAAAACCAGAAAGCTACAGCTGTTTTATATTAGCTTGCATTTAACAAAAAAAACCCCATGATGAGGCAGTCTTAGGGTATGCATGAGGCATGTGTCTCTCAGAATACTGTGAGTCCTTAGAAAGGTGAGAAGCAAAGGCTGTTTGTGCACATGGACACTGTACGGCCACAGGGCCATACTGATGTGGCCAGTGCATTTTACAACAGGCTGAGCTCTCTGTACTAGAAACTTAATGCAGACCTAGAGGCTACTAGTGTACCACTAACAAAGATAGAACTGTAACTGCATTTGTCTAAATTCAGCTATGCCAACACAGTCCCGTATTGATTTTGCTGTAACATGAGTGAAAACCGCAAGTATGAAGCTACACTGACCGTTTTTGCAGATTAAATGAAGGCTGTTCCCATAATTGACTGGATGTTGTCTGTGCTATCGTCTTGTTGTACAGTAAACAATCACATTAATTGTAAGCCGTGCGAGAAAGAGAAAGATGAGTGTGTAGTGGGGGATGACTGTATGAGGAAAGGCAATGCTTGCTAAATGGAAAATGGAAGAAGTTGACAAAGTACATTCTGACTTTTTATTCTGAATAATAAAAACCAGGACTTTTAGCATTTTGACAAAACTTCCTTTAAACAAAAAAAGAAAAGGGGGGGGGGGGAAAAAGAAAAAAGCAAGCTCATTCCTGGCATGCACACACACTTTCTTTGCTGCGTTTAGTAAAGGATCACTTCCAAAGGTGATTTCCCGCTTGGATGTGTGCCCCTTGCCTTTTTTAGCCCCTTGAACCATTTTCATGTGCAGTTCAGGCTGAATAAACTGCACACACAGGGTTTGGCTTTTAGATAGGAACAAAAGCTATCCCCAGGACTGTGCAGGAAAGAGAGTCAGAGCTTTAGATTAATGCAATGAAATTTCAGGACTTTCAGCATTCCTTTATAAGGAAATAAAAAGCTTGCAAATAAATAGGAAGACTAGTTAACCTATCTCTAAGGTATTCTCCTAAGGAAAAAATGAGAAGAGATGTTCCTGGTCTCTTGTGACTCATCTACATTATGCCATTATTTCTGCTTTATTTCAGCTGGTCTTTATACAGTCTGACATATTAGCAATCACTTCTGTCGTTGTACATGGGTTTTTCTCCCCTCCATATAGGGACTAAAACAATGTAATTATGGCTACAATCTCAGAAGCAAGATAATTAAACATAAACATAGTATTTTCACATACATATCCATAAAAAAAAAAAAAAAAGAAAAACACCACTGTTTTTTCTGCTGTGAAAATCTCCCTACAGAAGTACATTTCTATGTAAAAACTGCAGGAAAATAATACAAGAGCTCAAAAGACCAAAATGGGGTTAACTTCCATAGATGAGATCAGCACAACATGCTGTGCCCTGAATGGAGGCCCCTTCAACACCTTGTGATGTGGCGTTCCTAGCATCTGAAGGGGTGTAAGGTTATCTATACTATCAACTCTTTCCTTATATTGTTAATGGCATTCTAAATAATAATTCACAGAGTCCTGAGTGCTTTTCTTACTGGGATCACAAAAAAAGCAGTGTAAAATTGGTGCAAAACACCTTCTTCCAAGCTTCCTGGGGAAACTGCTTTTTCAAAATCTACACCTTTAAATCAACCAGCTATGAATTGAAGATACCAGTGACTTCAGGTCCCGTAACTCCAAGGCTGTCTTCCAGCCATAGAAACTATGTCAGCACCAGAAACTTAGGAGTTTCATTGTTTTCACCAAATATATTTTTTCTGCAGAATTTTTAACCCACAGACACACACCTCTTACATTTCATAAATGGCAGCTCACTAAATTTATTCTGTGGCCATATGTCAATCCTTATAAGAACAGCAGTTTCTTCCCCATATAAGCCTTCAAGCTTCCTCCCTACCAAGATCTCGATAAAACACGAAAGTATCAAGATATGAATCTTTTCTCAAATACTGACAACCAAGACACAAATAAAGCTTTGAGAAAACCTTTTTTGTTTTGTTCTTCCCATTTCATGTGCTTAGCTCTTTATCTTGTCAGTTTACTCATCTGCAAACGTTCTTCAATTCAAATTCCTTTAGTAAGTCTTTTGGATATTTCTCCAGCTATGTGTTCCATGATGCATATTTCTAATTCTTTAAAAATCCAAACTGTAGCTAGTTCTATCATGTGAATAATTTAGAAATTCAGAAACAGTTGAAATCTGACAATTTTTGATATTGTTATAAGTGCATTCCACATGAAAAGCAATATTTTTCTGGGATCTTTGTACTACTATTCAAAGATACTTAGGTGCACATGTGTATTTGATGGATTTGGGGCTTTCAGGTCCATATGCTCAAAGACAAATAACATATGATTTGAAGATTCATAGGCTGGTCTTCAAGTTGTTGATTAAATTCCTAAGCCTTTAGAAAAAGTACAGGAAGAGAAGCTTCTGCCAGTTTCAGACACTATGTCCAACACTGCCTTATCGTATTGATAGACTTGCGTCTGGTTTTCTTTGCCATACTTGCGTCTGTGGTTTCCTGGACAGTTGAGCAAACATGCACAAGCATATGTACATAAAACCACCAAATATGCAATACAGATAAAAATTACGATTAAGAGCTTGCTTAGTTCTTTCATGTTTTGCTGTTTCTCATAACCCAAAAGTAATGTCATAAAATTTTTAAGTGCATGTTTCTGCTGTGTATGGAAATAAATATTAGAGTTACTAACAAAACACAATATATACACACCTTTACACTTCCTGACCAACAAGAGTCAGACATTTGGTTGTGGGAAAGGAAATAAATCAAGTTATCGTCCAAAGAATTCAGCGTACTGAAGGTGAGGGAAACAGATCGGGTGAACCATGGTCATCAACAGCTGTGTACTGAAATGGTGACATGGAGAGAATGAATAAGTGTCCTGCTCAGAAATCCTCTAGGCTGATGCAGTGAACTTGGCCAAAATTGCTACTTTTGAGAGTCTGCTTTCAGTATGTATTGTAACTTTTATGAAAGTTACTTGTTGCTTGTTGAATTCTCTGGGTAAATTCAACTCTTCTGCATGGTGGTGAGGTACGGTATTTCATACCTGCTATGATTTCTCCCACAGGTGCGTACTATGTGGTGGTAGTAAAATGATTCTCAACATTATAGGCATTGTTTGAAAAATACTCTAGGATTTTTGGAGATCATCTACATTTACTGAGTTGAATGACACCGTAGAGATTTAGCACACTCTCATCTACTTAAGAGAACCAAAGTTAGGAAAGTAAATGCTCTGTATCACTAATGGGGAAATGCAGCACCTTCCAAAAAGACGATTCAATGCAACTAGGTTATATGCTTGAAAGTAGTCAACAATGATTCTCCCATGTATTCACAAACAAAATATTATTCACAATGTATATTTTGTATGACAAATCAAACCCCACAGAAACAAAAGTGTCCCCCTAGGTGGTGCTCTCTTAAGAGTGACAATATGAAATGCATTTACTTATGGAATTCAGTCAACCACTTCGAGCAGAAGACGGATGCAGTTTGAGTCTTACAATATACACCCAATATTGCTGTCAAATATCTATGGCTAGCAAGGACCTCCCCCTCGAAGGCACCTTTACTAGCATGAAAGCAGCAGGTGTGTAATTGACATGTTGTTGTAAGTGTTCTCCAGCTCTTCAGTGGAGTAACGCTCTTATGAATTAGCCATCCTCAGGCTGATGTTCGATCACAAACAGGTTCTCTGTGGCAAAAATGTAAAGATAGTCTGCATCCACAGTACTCAGACAGGGAATCAGAGGAATAGGTAACTTCCACATGATGAGTGCAAAGCATTTATTAAAAACTGAAGGGAGTTTTGTTTCATAAAATAACAGAGATAGCAGAATCAGCTTTGACCCTTTTCCAGAGTGCTCCCCTCACACTAAACCTACTGTGGACTCTGATCAGAGAACAGAACTGATTTGTATGTTGGGTTTCTGAAGAAAGGAAAAAGAGATGGATTTTCTAAGAAAGGAAAGACACTTCAGACTTGATTATGAATTTGGTTTTTTGTTGATCAAATGCTGTTCCATAGATATTAATTCTTCTCATTCATTAGATCAGTAATCGTTATTTGTCACACAATGTTACAGGTAACAGTTGCAAACAAGATAATGCTAGTTCAATAGAACTGATTGAGTGCTTAATCATAGGCAATTTGTCTCAATATATTTGTATTGTACTCACGTTCATATCAGGCATAGAAATAGAAAAATAAATAAGACTGAGCAAATCAAAAACAAGATTTCTGCAAGTCATCTCAACTTAGTGGCTCTGAATGAAGACAACGGATTTAATCCTTTAATTATAATTTGAATTAAAATTACCCATTTTGGAATGTTCTGGTATCAACTATTTGTACTTAATGCTCCAGCAATAATACAATAACTTAATTTTTTTAAGACACTCAAAGAATAAAGTCTTTTAAAACAATATGAGCCTGAGGAAAATAATCTATAAGTCTTGCTTGTATTGAATATAGAACAGGTTTGTGTTCTACTTACCTTTGGATTAGCTGGAAAGTTTTATATCAGTGAGAAATGAGTAGTTTAATATTGAAGTCCTTCTTCAAGGAAAATTAACAACAAAGAAGGTGAAGATATTGTTCAATTCCTAAATGAAGATAGTCACAATATATTACAAACATAACAGAAGCTTATGGTGCAGCTATGCTCAGTTTCAACTGGAAGGCAAGGTTTTTGAGAATTTAATGGATTAAAAGAATAAAATATTTAATTCCCTGTATTTAGGCTATATAATGCATGAGTAAACCTAGATTTCTCTGAGAATTTTTATGCATTTTTACTTATACTTTATGATCAAATCTTCGACATAAGCCGTTTTCATATTCCTTTGTTTAAAAAAAATTCGTTAAGATTTATACTTTCATATAGAATTTGAAATTCACTGTAATAAATTCTGTGATAAAAAAAGTAATTTCTGTTGAAGTGCAATACAAATCCAACAGTTATTTATCACCTGAGTGCAATGAAGTGCCAAGTTCTAAGATAATGGACAATCACATCTAACAAGCATTTCTCTTACTGGCATGAGGGCTCACTCTGGTAATGTCATATTACTGATAAATTCTCTTTTGTTACAGATTTTCTGTAGAATTCAGGTCACAAATATGCAAAATTAATTCCAATTATTCTGCATTAAAAAATTTCTTATTGTTCTGATTTTCCTGTTTTCAAAATTATGACCATATTCAGACTTTACAACAAGTTCCAAGCTATGGATAAAGTTGTCTTTAATAACAAAGAGGTCCATAGGAGTAAGCAAATAGTTCAATGTTCTCCTCTCAGTCAAGGCAACTATCATGAGATGCTCCAGGAAAAAGGTAATTATCACAACCAATTTGAACAAGCAGATGCTGTATAGTCTGCTAAATGACAATATAGTAGTTTTGTATGCTATAAATAAAGTAGGTAAGTCTGGGAGACACAAAAGAGAATTTTGATTAAGCTGTATAGTAAGTGTACTTCCTATCTGACTATTGCAAAAAAATTCTGTTTGGTTTAGGGATTTAGTGATAGGTAGGTGTGGAGAGCTGTTGTTCCTTCCAAATCTGTTTTCCCTTCTGATGATATGAAGCTGATCATTTAAGAAGATTCATATTAGCAGAGCCAAAGAATGTCTGAATAATGAGTATCTTCACCAGCTACCTGAAAAATGGATTAGCATAGAATATATGCTGTACCTTTCATACTGTGATCATGTTTATTTATTTAAATTTTACCATATGGCAGCAGCAGAGACATTACAGAAATCCAGAGACTCGAACACAGCTGTTTCTTCCCATCCTTTAAGCTCAATATAAATTATATTTACAAAGGCCTAGCAATTACATTTGTGCTAAAAGATACTAAATTATTCATGACAAAAAGACATGCTATAAATAACATATCAGTTTTATTACAACAATTCAGTTAATATTTATAAGGCACCAAATATCTTCCAGGAGTAAGAGCTCAGCAAAAATAAGGGCAGTTACTTTATGACACCTGCTTTGCTGTATCCTCATAGAATTAGTCAGTCTGAGCCAGATATTCAGGCAACTAAACCTAAGAGGACCGGCTATAAATGGCCTTAGCAATCTTGCATTCTGTCAAAGACAAGGGCCCCAAAATTTTAATTGCTGCTTTAAAAAATAGAAGCTGAATATCACTACAAAGATGCAACACACTGTATATAGAAGATTGGATGAGATCAGTCCCTATCTATAAAACCCTGACAAGCTTCAATTATCAAACTTTACATTGTAAAATGTCAAAATCCTTTGTAGCATTAATTGCATTACTCCATAGAGAAGGAAAAAGACTGGCAATACAATTTCCAATTTTTCATCAAAATGGGCTTTGTCCTGTTTTACACAATTAAGAGTTTTGTGTAATATGTCCCAAAGAGCACCACTGAATGAACTTGTTGTAGAAATGACTTAAGGTATTTTTTTTTACTGACTGCCCAGAAGATCTCCTACAAAACACAGTTGCCCAGGCTGAGCCCAAACTAGCTAAAAATGTGGAAAAAGTAGTGCCAAGATACAGCCTTATCAGAGGTTCACATTAGAGATATCTGGCTAGAGCTACTAAATGCATTGTTCTAACCTAAGTCTACCAGTCAAGATTCACAGCTCTTGGCAAACCAAAATAGGACGAGAGAGCACGAAGAAAAGCAGACATAAAATCATAGGATCGTTTAGGTTGTAAAACACCTTTGGATACTGTCAAGTCCACCCCTGAACCATGACCCTAAACACCATGTCTACATGTCTTTTAAATAACTCCAGGGATGGTGATACAAACATTTCCCTGGGCAGCCTGTTCCAATGCTTCACAACCCTTTTGGTGAAGAAATTTTTCCTAATATCTATTCTAAAACCTCCTCTGGCACAACTTGAGGTCATTTCCTCACTTGTTACTTGGGAGCAGAGACTGACCCTCACCTTGCTACAGCCTCTTTTCAGGCAGTTGTAGAAAGCAATAATGTCTCCCCTCAGTCTCCTTTGCTCCAGATTAAACAACCCCAGTTCCCTCAGCTACTCCTCATAGGACTTGGTCTCTAGACCCTTCACCAACTTCATTGTTATTCTTTGGACACGCTCCAGCACCTCAATGTCTTCCTTGTAGTGAGAGACCCAAAACTGAACACAGTTTTCAAGGTGGAACCTCGCCAGTGCCAAGTACAGGGGGACAATCACTTCCCTAGTCCTGCTGGCCATGCTATTTCTGACACAAGCCAGGATGCTATTGACTTCAACTACCACATCAGCCACAAGTCCTTCTCTGTTCACAAACAACAGGTCAAGTGGAACACCCTCCCTAGTTGGCTCACTCACCAAGTGTGTCAGGAGTTTATCTTCCACACACTCTAGGAACCTCCTAGACATATATTTGCTCTATTGGCCTGTGACTGTAGGCAGGCCACCCAAAGGAATTCAATGTGTGCATGTGTGACAGAAGGTGACATGGCCTGTGTGGATGTTTTACTCCTGCTTTGCCATCCTGTGAGATGGATGGGCTCCCTTGGTGCTGACCTTTGTGTTTGTAGACATGATGGTGCTCTTGGTGTCTATCCCTGTAGTGGGATGGGGCCTTTCCATGGCAGGGCCTCTGTCCTTGCTGTGTTGGTGAGACATCAGTGTTCCAATACTTTTCCAAATGGTGATGAGGGGGTGCAGAAGGGGAGGTGCTTGGTGCTGCAGGACACTCCTCCCTCCTGCGCCTGCCCTAGCTGTGCCTCCAGCTCTCAAGCTGCTGCTCTGCATTAGCTTGTGTCCAAGCTTCCCACTGGTTCAGCAAGAAGCGCATCTGGAGCCCCAGTCCGCACTCATGGTGCTTGCTTCTCCACACTTGTGGTGATTCTTCCCTGTGCAGAGGGATCACCACTTGGAGACCATGGTGTCCACCTCCCCAGGGGTTGCACCTGGGCAATGCTGTTGGTCTGCCGGGGTTGGTTTGCCTCGAGTTCATCTGGTGCAATCCCTCTGCCAAGCACAGCCACCTACAGCAGACTACCCAGGAGCATGTCCAGATGACTTTTGAAGGTTGGAGGCTCCACAACCACCCCAGACAGCCTATGTGAGTGTCAGAGCACCCTCAGACTCATAGAATCATAGATTCATAAAATCATAGAGTGGTTAGAGTTGCTAGACCAGCTTGCTCAAAGTCCCATCTGACCTGGCCTTGAACACTTCTAGGGATGGGGCATTCGCAACTTCCCTGGGCAACCTGTTCCAGTGTCTCACCACCCTCACAATAAAGAATTTCTTCCTAATAACTAATCTAAATCTATCCACTTGCAGTTTAAAACCATTACCCCTCATCCTATCACTACACTCCCTGGTAACTTGTCCCTCCCCATCTTTTCTGTAGGTCCCTTTTAGGTACTGGAGGTACTGGAAGGCTGCAATAAGGTCTCCTTGGAGCCTTCTCTTTTCCAGGATGAACAACCCCAACTCTCTCAGGACGATCTGTTCCATGATCTTGCCAGGCACAGAGATGAGACTGAGAGACCTGTAGTTCCCTGGGTCTTCCTTTTTTCCCTTTTTAAAAATGGGGGTTGTGTTTCCCTTTTTCCAGTCAGTGGGAACTTCTCTGGACTGCCATGACTTCTCAAATATGATAGACAATGACTTAGCAACTTCATCCACCAGTGTCAGTCATCTGTACATGACTTAGATAAAATCAGTTAATTTAAATTCTTTCATTTGATAATAGAAAACAAAATTACAGCCAGTAATATGTGTGAATATATCTGACACAGAGAAGATACTTGTACATTAAGAACAAACTACTGGATTATACCTCCTGGATCATCCAGTGCCGTCCCCTGGTGTCACAAATACTTAGTTTGTGTTCTGCATTCTGAGAAACGTTTTTTTTTGGTCCACAGTGGAAGGCTGCTTTAGAAAGAGGGACATCTAATTACTGAACAGCTTCATGTAGTTTCTAAAATTAATTCATGGCCTGTTCACCCCCTTTGTCCTTTATTATAAATAGTTATTTTCCTCCCTAGGATTAAGTCTTTGATGTCCTTATATCCATGCTTGGATATCAGTAGGCTAAATAAATTGAGCTCATCTAAATTCAAGAGAAAAGATCCATACCACCCCAGCCATCCAAGGAACCCTCATCTACACCAACCTAGCTTTTATTTATTTGTTTTTTAATATAAGAAACCAGAACTGAACAAGAAATATAGAAAAACCTCTTACACAAGTCCTGAACAACAGCATTAAAACATTAATGCTTTTCTGTTTCCTAAGAATTCTTCTCCCGTCATTTTAGGATCATACTTGCCTTTTTCAAGACTACTTCCTGCTGACAGTTCACAGTTATTCTGGGATAAATCAGAATATCCAGCTGCTTATTCACATCTTTCTCCACCTGCCACCCCCTCCCCTCCCCCCGCCCAACTGATGAACCCCTATTATACAGCAAAACTTCTGTTATGAACTCCCAATGCAGGCATCAATAAAGGGCCTTAGGCACTGTGATGTTCAGCACTGGAAAGCCTAATAGATATTTAGGTCAGGGACTGGAATATATGAAACTGACTTTTGTAAACAAAAAGTCTTACACGTAGCACAAGGGTGAATGAAGAGGCTGCTTCAGGAATGCAAACAGCCAACAGGGTGAGCGCTGGGACCCCAAAGAAATCCAAGAGGAAATGTTAAAAATTGATGCACGTGTGAAATTTTGTTTCCTGCATGGGCTTATATACCTGTCTTGTGGCTGCAGTTGAGAGTCCTGGGAGACAGAGGTGGACCCTAAATTCACTTACCTCACTTTGCCAAGTGCATCCACATAGGATTTGAGGCCAAAGGAATTCTTCACATTTGCCTTCAGAGGAGAACAAACTGTGAAGATTCCCATGTTAGGACCCTCTGCTGTTGGGGATTCATCACAATACCTGTCCTTTTAGCAAAGTAAGCAGCCATGGTATAAAAGGGAAGGTCCTTGAATAGACAAAAAAAAAAAAAAAAAAAGGACAAGAAACAGAAAAACAATAAAAATTGGTTAATTCTTGAAACGAAGGGAAGTTAGTGGTTCCATAGGTATACGCGGCTGTTCAACATTTCTGTATGTATCCTGAAAAAGAGGACGAGCAATGGGATGGCATTTTGCTGTCACCCGTGTTATTCAGCGTCATAACGATGACTACTGGTTGAGATGAACTGCATTTCACATGACCAAGGAATCTATCAACAATGGCAAAAGAGATTCAATGTGATTAAACATAACACTAGGCAGGGGATGGTGTGGGGGAAGACACATGTGAAGTTAGAATTATTCTCAATTGTCCATTAACCCCAAGATATTTCTCGCAAGTAGTATGATAAGCAATTTGGTGGTCAGCAGAGATAAAAGAAGAGAACAAACAAACAAATCAAAAGTCAAGAAAGGATTAGCAAATAAAGAAGAGATCATAATTACTTTGCTACATAAATCCATGCTGCATATGAACCGTGAATACTATCTGCAGTTCTGGTCTCCTTATCTCAGAAAGGATATGGTGGATCTGGAAGCTACTCAAACTTCCTTGTTGCTTTAGCTAGAATTATAAAACAGTTTCTTTTTAAGAAACAGTTGAGCAGACTAGGACTTTCTAGAAAAATAGAGGACCCTGAGGGAATACGACAAAAATCTACAAAATCCTGAGTGGTAGAGAGAAGACGGATAGATGCTGATAAAAACCAAATCTGAGGTACCGTCTGATGGCAGGGGAGTTGGAACTAGATGATCTTTAAAGTTGCTTCTAAGCCAAACCATTCTGTGATTCTATGGTTCTAAGAAGCATGCTACTGGTTTTCTTCTGTTTATGGTGCTTCATAACATTCCATGTTTATGGAAGCTCAAACAGGTGAAAAATCTGTGTTTCCACCAGGTGACTGGCACCTTCATGTCAACAAGTGTCTTCAGCCGTAGCAGGCAAAACCTTTTATGCTTAATCTTTCAACAGTGGTGCAGGGCACAGTGCAATACAGTCGTACAGATAGTGTGTGCCACAGTGGTATTCCAAAGGGTTTGGGCCTTGTTTGTGCAGATAAGAGCCTCTTGCCTTCAAAATGCTCACTTTGTCACCATTCAACAACAACTAAGGCATAATCAAGCTATTTTGGTGGGATGCACTACAGTAATCAGAGTACTTGCACATAAATAAAGGCAGAAAGTAACTGGCAGTCAAGCACATTTAAAGCCAAACAGCATCAAGAACCAAGGACTGCAACAGGTCAGTCAGTGATCAAAGAAGGCACAGAAAGGAGACTACTAGAACAGTCTGTATGCAAACACAGTACATTAGTATTAGGCTGACAATACAAATGAAAATTTAAATGTGTTATTGATTGCTTTCCAAGGTAACAATGCCTCCATTTCCACAAAACAGCTTGCACAGTTCAGCTCCATGGAAAACGAAAACACATGCCAGCATGAAAATAAAAAGATTATTCTAAGTAAAACTAGTAAACTGATCAAGCAAGCATATGGAGGATAAACAAAAACTATAGATCTTCCTGTGTCTGGTTGAGCACAAGCTAAAATACAGTATTTTAGCTGTTTTTCTGAGAGTGGGGGACACAGATCCTTGACTATATATAGCAGTGACTGAACTCTGCGTTCTGAGGCACAATCCAGCAAAGGCCCACTCACAAGCTACATAAAAGGTGCATATTTAAGAGGTATATGGTGTGGTGTCTCCATCAGCAAGGAAGGAACAAGTCTTAAACATAGCCATGTGCTGCTTCACAAGAGGCTTTTAAAACCCACAGAGGCAGTTTAAAGCTAGTCTGCCACTCCACTGTCAGCCAAAATAAAACAGGTCAAGTATTATGCGTTCACAATTGCACAAACCAAGAGCAAATATGTTACTCCATTCCGAACAAGTTTTAAGTGGTGTAGACATTGTGCTTCTAGGAAGAAATTACAGAAATGAGCCTCCCAGAGTAAAGCAATTAGACGTTGCTTCACAATTTTTTCATGAGATCATTAGGCTAACTGCTTGCACACATTAAACCAGTGGGAAACTTGCACATGACAAAAAAGCAAGTCAGAAGGAATACATAAATTCTGCAGGAGCTCACTAGCGCTAGAAGTATCATCAAGAGAAGAGGAAGAGGAAGAGGAAGAGGAAGAGGAAGAGGAAGAGGAAGAGGAAGAGGAAGAGGAAGAGGGGAGGGGAGGGGAGGGGAGGGGAGGGGAGGGGAGGGGAGGGGAGGGGAGGGGAGGGAAGGGAGGAGAGGGAGAGGAGAGGAGAGGAGAGGAGAGGAGAGGAGGAGGAGAGGAGAGGAGAGGAGAGGAGAGGAGAGGAGAGGAGAGGAGAGGAGAGGAGAGGAGAGGAGAGGAGAGGAGAGGGAGAGGAGAGGAGACGAGAGGAAGAGAGGAGATGAGAGGAGGGAAGAGGAGGAAGGGAAGGGAAGGGAAGGGAAGGGAAGGGAAGGGAAGGGAAGGGAAGGGAAGGGAAGAGAAGAGGAGAGGAGAGGAGAGGAGAGGAGAGGAGAGGAGAGGAGAGGAGAGGAGAGGAGAGGAGAGGAGAGGAGAGGAGAGGAGGAGGAGAGGAGAGGAGAGGAGAGGAGGAGGAGAGGAGAGGCGAGGAGAGGAGAGGAGAGGAGAGGAGAGGAGAGGAGAGGAGAGGAGAGGAGAGGAGAGGAGAGAAGAGAAGACCCTTTCCTGGCTTAGCAAAGATTTCTTCTCTGCAAAATAATCTTCTTGGACTCACTGGTGAGGGATATACACAGCCAGTCCAGAAAAGGTGAACCACAAAAATAAGTAAATTAGAATCATAGAGTCATTTAGATTGGAAGAGACCCTTGGGATCATTGAGTCCAACCATTAACTCCACGCTACAAAGTTCTCCTTTACACTATATCCCTTAATACCACATCTAAACGAGTCTTAAACACATTCAGGGATGGTGACTCCACCACCTCCCTGGGCAGCCTATTCCAGTGTCTAACCACTCTTTCTGTGAAGAATTTTTTCCTAATGTCCAGCCTAAACCTACCCTGCTGCAGCTTTAACCCATTCCCTCTTGTTCTATTGCTAATTTCCTGTGAGAAGAGACCAGCACCAACCTCTCTACAGTGTCCTTTCAAGTAGTTGTAGAGAGTGATGAGGTCTCCCCTCAGCTTCCTCTTCCTCAAACTAAACAGTCCCAGATCCTTCAATCGCTCCTCATAAAATTTATTCTCCAGGCCCTTCACCAGCTTCGTTGCCCTCCTCTGCACTCGCTCCAGCACCTTGATACCTCTCTCATACTGAGGTGCCCAAAACTGGACACAATACTCAAGGTGTGGCCTCACCAGTGCTGAGTACAGGGGGACAATCACCTCCCTACTTCTACTGGTCACACTATTTCTAATACAAGCCAGGATGCCATTGGCTTTCTTGGCCACCTGGGCACACTGCTGACTCATGTTCAGCCACTTGTTAATTAGAACCCCCAGGTCCTTTTCTGCCAGGCAGCTCTCCAGCCACACTTCCCCAAGCCTGTAGCAATGCATGGGGTTGTTGTGGCCCAAGTGCAGGACCTGGCACTTGGCCTTGTTGAAGCACATTCCATTAGCATTGGCCCATCGGTCTAATCTATCCAAGTCTCTCTGTAGAGCCTCCCTATCCTCATGTAGATCAACACTCCTGCTTAGCTTTGTGTCATCTGCCAACTTGCTGATGATACACTCTATGTCCTTATCAAGGTCATCAATAAAGATGTTAAACAGAAATGGTCCCAACACTGAGTCCTGAGGGACACCACTTGTGATCGGCCGCCAGCTGGATTTAACTCCATTGACCACCACTCTTTGGGACCGTCCATCCAGCCAGTGCTTGATCCAGCAGATCGTATGCTCATCCAGGCCATGAGCTGCCAGTTTTTCCATGAGAATTCTATGGGGGACAGTGTCCCCCATACTAAATTAAAGTTTAATTAAAGTTTAATCCAGTAGGATAAGCACTATCTTGAAATAAGTGAGTAGCATTTTTTAGTCATCTGTGTCCTACAACATAGATCAAACCTTTAAGAGTCCACAAAAAAGAAGCTACATTATGCTTCTCAATAAAAACACTGTTGCGTTGGGTGTCCTGAGATGCTCCGATGAAACCCAATTTCTCTCTTTTTGGAGAGTGAAAAAAGGAGTGTATGCCAACAGTGTTTTGTGTAGAAGAGCAGGCATCAAAACCTGTGGGAGTTAAAGTTAGCTTTCTTTTCTGTGTATTCCGTGGTCATGTGGGAACATAAGAAAAGGCAGCAGAACAACACTTGTGTTGTCCCTTAGTTACATGAGGTGAGGATGAGTACACACTGGGAAAAAGAAAGAGTATATATACAAAATAAGTTATAAGAACACATACATGATATAAGCTGGGGAAAACCAAGACAATAAAAAAAGAAAAAAAGATATGTTTGGCTTTTCTTAATGCCATAGGATACATGGCTTTAAAAGGAGAGAAAAGGAAGAGGAAAGAAGAAAAAGAAAGTTGGAAACATGACCTAGGGCAAAAAGTACGATGAAAATGGAAAGAAAGAGACATTTGTGAGAGGAATGAAGGAAAAAAAATAAGTGAAGGAAAAGAAAGTAAGCAAAAAAGAAAGACAAACCAGAAGGACAAGGACAATAAAGCTACTTTTAAGATAAGTATTGAGGCTTAAGTGCTACAATAAGAAAAATAGGTATCTCCATTAGTTCAGACAATAGAGGTTTATACTATTATTGCTGAAATGTTCCAGCTTCCATGTCTGTGGACAATTCTGCTGTCTGGATTTGTGGCATGACTATATTCACACTGAATTTGGACAGAAAATATGCATCTCTGTAGGAAAAAATAAAGCAAGAATAAAAGAACCACTTAACCCGATAAAGAAAAAACAACCAGAGACTGGGAATTGCCTACAATTAAAAAAAAAAAAAAAAAAAAAAGAGAAGGAAAAGGAGAAAGAAAAAAGAAAAAGAAAAGAAAAAGAAAAAGAAAAAGAAAAAGAAAAAGAAAAAGAAAAAGAAAAAGAAAAAGAAAAAGAAAAAGAAAAGGAGAAAGAAAAATAAAAAAAAGAAAAAGAAAAAGAAAAAGAAAAAGAAAAAGAAAAAGGAAAAGGAAAAGAAAAAGAAGAAGAAAAAGAAAAAAAGAAAAAAACAAATACAAACTAGTGAAAATATATGGGAAAGTCATCCCCAGAGTCTACAAAGGTAAGCTGTTTTAAACGGCTTATTCTTTGATTTTTGCATTATAAAAATGTATACCAAATATCAGACATTCACCTGCTACTGCTGTACATGCATATTTATTTTAAGGCATCTCTGCACTCTGGGTAGCTACTTAATCTTTTGCTTTCTCTCCTGTAGCAGGAATGTCATCTATTATTCCTTAATGGACAAAAACACTTGAACAGTCACAAGTAATGTGCAGACATAAGACAATCTGGCAATTTGTTTAATTAAGGCTTTAAAATTTTCAGATCCTTCTAAGAAGTTGGTGGCTGCCAGTTTGGACAATGCCAGTAATGTGAGGGTTAAGCAATGCATTTAAAAGTGACAAGTGCTCAAACACTCCTGAATTATAAGAAAAAGATTCTGGACAGCATTGACATGACACAAACACAAGCACTGTCAAACATGACAATAAATCACTTGTCACAGGAAAAGAGCAAGAAATGTTTAATGCAAGCAGATGCTTCTGTGATTTATATGCAGCCCTGATCTTCATCAAGAAATACAGTGAATAGGAAACAACGTGAAGTTTATTGTCACCAAGGAAGGGAATGCATATCCTGCAACCATGAATGAAGCAATTAGACTATCTGTTGCACACACATGTATGGATAGCAGCCCTCTACAAATACTGGCAGGATTAATGCTGTCTTTAGAATGACAGATCTGCTTCTTTTTTTTTTGGGGGGTTTTTTTTTTTTTTTTGCACAGCATGTGCTAGTAGGTTTTCATTTAAAATGTGAACATTGATTTTTGCCTTTTTTCCCTTCATTTTTAAAATGGCACATCTAAAAAACACAGACAATAAATAAGATAATTTAAAATGACATCTATGTCAGGCAACAAGAGAAAATTTTTTTAAATGATTCAATACTATCCCCTTTGCTGCACATATAGCTTCTTTAGCTGTGCAAATATTTCGGTTATTTCTCTCCTCCTACTCTGTCACTTTACCTCATACTCATTTACAATGTTACTGGATAGTAGCTTAAGAAATTATTCAAACTAGAAAAAAAAGCCTGCAATTTTCAGGCTAAATCCACAAAGCCATTTGTCTACAGTGCAAAGAAAAAAAAAAAAGAAAAAATAAAAAAAAAAGTACTGAGATACCAAGTAAGATCCAGGTACTTCAAACCTTTGTGGCTTCCGCCTTAAATGATTTGTACCTTTGACCCACCTTTCAGAGACAGACCTAAATGATGAGTGAACTGGAGCACAAAGAGGCTGAGGAAGACAGATTTTTCAGCCTAGAGAAGAATAATCTGAAATCGATTTTATCAGCTACCTAATAGGGCGTTACAGAGCCAGAATGTTCAGAGGTGCACAGAGAAGAAGCCAAAGTTGTAATAATGCAAATGCCAAACAAGGGGAAAATCTTCCACGGAGAGAGCAGGTAAGTGGAGGGACACATTGCTCACAGAGGTTGTGGAACCCCTTAGATGCTTTTCCAAATTCAATTGGATAAGGCCTTGAACAAAACACTCTAACTTGGAAGGTATCCCTCCCTGCTTCGCGCTGACTACATAGGACCTACAGATGTCCCTTCCAAATGAAATCATTTTATGATCCTAAATGAGTTTTGAAAACAGAACACACAACTAAATCACATGAGGACTTTTGGGTTTTTTCCACATGTTTGCACAGTGTATGAATGTGAAGGCTTCTGGATATTAACTTTAATCTAGATTGATAAGCATTACTAAAATAATGAAAAGTGTTTACTTGTAGTTCTGCTTTTTGACTATCCTGGATTATCAGCATGTCCAGACTCTAATCAATAGAAAAATGAATGAGTCATGAGACTGGATGCTCTGCATCATTTAATTCTTCAAATTCAGCTCAACTCAGTGGCAATTCATAGATTCTTACCATGAGAAGGCTGCTTAACCTGAATAGAAATGAATTAGCCACGCAGTTACCACACTCCCATTGCTACATAAATATACTTTCCTTGGTAGATTCAGCACTTTCTCCTAAATTGCAATGAGCATTAAATACTCTTATTTAGAGATTGTCATTTCAGCCCTTCGTTTAATTGCACAAGGAAACCAGACAAAAGTTTAAATCTGTCCTGCATTTTATTGTGTGTTTTCAGTGAATAAAGAGAACATTCCATTCTCTGGGAATATTGATCTATTCACAGGCACTAAATTCATTTTTTAAAAGACAGTATAAGAGCTTTTCCACACTGGATATCTATACAAAGCTGTGAAAAATCAAAGAAAATTAAATTTGAAGAGTAAAGTCTCTCTTGATATATGCATGGTGAACTACCAACAGAGACAGCCCCGTTTATTCAGCAAGAGAAAAACAGATTCTATAACAGAAAAAAAAAAAATCTGTTATAGCAAAGGTGGGGAAGGCAAGAAAGTAATTAATTTGTATTAATACTAACGATTGAAGGAATGTGGGGTTTTTGCAGAAGTCTACAACACTAAATCATCACATTTTCTTAAAAAAATAGATATGTGGTCTTCTCAATTAAACAAATACAAATTCAGAATGACCCTACTCAGTGATTTACTCCACTCTTACAAGTGAGCTAACCTAATGTAACCTTGATGTAAGATCAAAATCTGCCCCCTTGTTAAAATCAGGTATTCATAAATCCAAATTTACTATCTTTTTAAATCTGCCAGAAATTTAAGTGACACCCAAAAATACTGGATTTAAGGTCAAGGCATATAACTATATTTCAAAGAAAACATGTCAAATGAGGTATGCAAATTAGGAGTTATGAGTAATAAAAGTTTAATGTGTGTAACCTCGGGGGGTTTTTATATGGTTATAGCTTAAGCACAACTTCATGAAGAAATCCCAGATTGTGTGAAAAAAAAACCCATCCAAAACACCCTTTGATAAATTCTGTGGATTTACTATGACTTCAATTTACAACAGGAGTCTATGGTGCAGCACAGGTTCAAGTGGAGGGTTATTTGTCCTCCTCTTACTAGCAAAGATGTTCAAGATGGAAAACAGCCAAGGTGATACAGCATTCACAAACCTGACTGAATCTGCAGCATTGGCAGTCTGGAAATCAACATCATTTAGTATATGATGTAAGCATTCTTAGTACAGAAACAACAGACAAAATAAAATCCCAGATTGCCAATTTCACAGTGCTTTTAGGGTAGAAATTTACAGTATTGTATTACTGCTGAAGCTGAAATGGTAAAATTCTATTAAACAATTCAAGTTTAAATTATTGTCTGAGTTTGACCGGTACCAAACACCAAGCAACTCTACAAAACTATTCCAAGGTACATCTCCTATCAGAATAGGAATTGAATACATTTATCACAGCAAGAATTTTGTACAGAGGTCACACTTTGAAAGTTCATTCCACCTTTGGAGAAGTTGTCAGTTCCAGTGGTATCCACTTTTTAACTATATAGATTCTCTCTCAAAGCTAGGGAAGCAACCAAAAGAGAATTAACTTTTTAAGTGCAACCACTGTACATCAAATCAGTCACCTTTCAGTGAATTACAATGAGTGTACCAGCTATTGAATCAAAGTTATCACCTCGTAAATCATACTAGGATCAAGTCAATGTCAGATACACCGCATGGTTGAGTAGTTATTTCCCCTGGTAAATTAAAATCCTGATATCCTACAGCTGCTAACATTTACAAAAGCAATTATATTCAGACCTGACGTGGTATAACTTGCTGGGAAAAATCCTGATACACTAGGCTTTTAGGAAGTCATTGTATTTTCCTTTGGAGGGAAGACAGCAAAAGCACTGGATTTTTCACGTGTCCAATCTAATACTAATTCTAAAATGGTCATCATGCTTTATAGAGCAAATTGGTAAGTAACAAATACTGCACTCATATCTGGAAAGTGATTTTGATTTATGAGGCTTACTGTAAAATAAACAGATTATCAGATATGCATTTACTAAATTTAAAAATATATATATTTGAGATTAGGAGTACTAATTTAATATAATATAATGAAGTTGTTCAATCACGCACAAGTAATCTCACACAATAAGATCTTCTTTATAATAACTTTGTAGCACTTCAACTTTTTATCACGATATTTTCCAGATGGACATTTTAAAATCTGTAATTTTATTTATAGTTGTATAATTCATAATATGTATACATTTAAAGTTGAGGTAATATGCTTTTTCAATTAATTGAAAGAATTTGAGAAGGTCAAAATATTTCACTGTCAATGTTATTGAGACAGTCTTATACTGTTTTACTTTGAAATTTTACTTTCATTATATTTTTACTTACATTGTGATTTACAACATGGAAGTTAACTGGCTCACTCCAATCTATTTTACAAAAAAAAAAAAACCTGTTTCAAAATTAAATATTTTGTTCCAATTCAGAATGAAAACTAACGTTAAAAACATACCATATTTTGAGAAATAAAATCTCTTCTTCCTATGCAACTACTCAAGAGAAATCAGTTTGAAGTAGTATTCACAGTACCTTCATCATGACTGCTTTTGGAATAAATAACACACGCTCATTTATATTTTATTTACCACAAAGCTTTTTTCTATAGTACTTAGGTCAAGTGTTATGAGATGCTGCCCTCAGAAACTAGAGTTACTATATTATTCCATTCCCCAAAATGTCAGGAACACAGAGTAGGAATCAATTATTTCCTGCAGCGCTATTAAAATATTGTACTTCTAAAGAAAAGAAAGTGAATGTTCCAAAATGAAAACTCAAGTGACAGAGAACTGAGATTATAAAAAATCTGCAAGATTAGCCCATTTTTATTTTATTTTATTAATAAAGAAATCTGAACTGTAGGGCTGGAAGAGTAAATATTGATGTATGTCTTTTGTATGGAGATATGGGGGAAGGGACGAATTCGAGTTGGAATAAATGAAGTTGCTGGGAACACTTTAGTCAATTTGCTTTCCCCTAACATGGACGTGGTGCCCATGACAGTGAGAAAAGAACAATACTTTATGTAGATAACTTCCACATGTACCTTCCAATTTTTCATACAGACAGTTTTGAATGTGAAAGCACACAGCAAACACCTCAAGAAAGAGGACATTAAGAAAATAACTTAACAAATCATAGTGACATAATCCCATACCTTTTCAGACCACTAACCCTACAAATTAGCAATGGTTCCTTAAATTATAAATTTTACATCCCATGTTGAACTAGCAGCATAATTTGTTTAAATCCCATATAAGTGCAGCAGAAATGGCATGCAATCTTACAGGTTAAAAAAGAACCTGAGCCAGCATATGTGATTTCCAGGAAGCAGACCAAGCATGAGAGCTAGGCATGTCTGTTAAGATGTCATGATGATCAACTTTCAGATCCTTGCTAGAGGTTTTTTGGGTATGAGCAGAACAGGCTATGGGAAAAATACCCTGACAATGTTCTAAGCTAACCCTGAAAAGAAGTATATGTATTATATAATAATATATATAGTATATATTCTATATATTAAAGTTATATTGCATATATTATAATACATGATTATTATATAGACTGTATATTATATAAAATAATTACATATTATATACATTATTAAAATATTTCAACACAAAACAGTATCAACTCAAATGAGTCCATCATGTAAGCCATAAGAACACATGATTCTATCCAACGTTACATAATATCTAACATCAGAAGATAAATATTGCTCCTTAGGAAGTTCCACTAAATAATGATTCCACAACATCTGGTTGCTTATTTTTGTTAGGGGGTGAAGCACCCTTTTATTTTTATAAAATCAGTATTGAGGAAATGTTAAGTCTTAAGTAACTGTAGACTTGTAGTCTGAAAGAGCTCAGGAATTTTCAAAGGACAGATTTATTGAAGCCAACCTCATATCCAAGCAAAACAGATCATATGATTTGTAATGCACAATTTATTTAACAAATTTTCCTGTTTCTTTGCAAATTGGCCACTAACAAATGGCAGTGTTCTCAGACAGTCATTATTCAAAATTATTTGTGAACACAGTGAGATAATAATTTCTATTTGGCACATTGTTTAGAACACTTAATTTATACTATTTTGCTCATTAATATAGCAGATGTTATACTATCTCCTAACAGAACACCTTATATCAATAATCATTACCTGTGTGCAATTTAAGTTATATGAATGCTACACTCAACATAAGAGTGTAGCATTGTGTAGACTGAAGTTAACTTTTTTGTAATGTTCAAATTTATTTTTTTAAGTTTTTCTTGAATCTTTGTTCTAGTGAAGCTGTGGTGCTTTAGGAAAATACAGAGAAGAAAACTAAAAAAAAAAAAAAAGGTTCTTACACATCCAGGATGACTTAACTGTAAATTAATATTCATCAGATATTGATCAGCAGTTTTGCAGCATGCACCGCATTCCATATGCAAAGCTGGAAGTAGAAAGACCATTCTTCTCAAAACGGGAATCATTAGCTGAGAAAGTGCAGCCTACATCTCAAATAATAAATATGTATACATATATCTTTTTCCTCCACAGAGGTAAACAAACATTAACATAAATTACTCCAGAGGTATTCTCAGATATTGAAAAATTAAAATTTAATGAACATAGGAAAATTATGTCCATATTTCTCTCAAGCATCTAAGGAAAAAATGAAAATATTCTCATTTATTAAGAAAGGAGCAGAATGTTACAAAGAACCTTTATTGTTTGCTTTTTATTAAATCATTTTAGAAAAAAAATAACTTTTTGGGACATAAACACCATTTTTCTGAAAACTAGTTTCTCAGTACAGTCCTTTGCATTACATTTTTCTAAAATCTCTGTCCTAGTGATTGCAACTCTTTAATCTAGATAAGTCATTCTATTTACAAGTTGGTGTTTTTTTATTAAAGCACTGTATAGATGGCTGGTATCTCTCATTGTTTCTCAAAACTGGATGCAGAAACAAACAGAACAGGTGCATAACTGTCTTTTAATTTTTTTTTTCCCTTGCAGCCCCTCAGAGACAATTGATATTTCAAAATTATTTCTTTTTTAAAAAACATTAACTGAAAACTTTTAATACATCAAATATTTAATCCCATTTCAATATGGAAGCAACTGCTGACCTGTGAGAACTTCTTGAGCAACAAACATTCAAATTTTCAGTTTGCTCATATTGAAAAGATCCACAGCACAAGGACAGATATTGTGTTACTAATATGGGAGAGCATGTGAATAGATACAGCAAACCTAAGGTTAAAGAGATTAAATAATCCTATTTAAGTGATGTACTAAGTAACTCTGGACAAACCTAATAAAGAAGGAGATACAGTGCAAAGCGTGAAAGTGGACTTGAGATGAGTCCAAATGTCTGTTTTGTTGGACAATTTTTGCATTGATGTATTTTTTATGTTCATATATCATAAACACAGAAGGATCAGTGCCTTTGTGTCTTCCATCATAAACAATTCAAACTAACCTTGCTAGGGTTCTGTATACTTTTGGATAATTTAGAAGAGTGTTTCTGTTCATAATTCAGAATCTCGGAGTGCCTCATAATAAATAATTAATTATAATTACTATTGAATTTCAGTATTTTTATTTTTTCATGCTGAAACAAGGACTGTATCTTATGTACCCAAGAACAGCATTTCAATTTTCATCTTTTCATACAAATATTACTGGATTCTAGGGACATAGCCAATAAAACCCATTTATAATTACTTTAATTTTGACAAGTTTAACCACTGAAACTGAAAGTTTCTAAGCTGGTTTGTCTGCCTTCACTGAAAAATTTCAGGTTTCACTCTTGCTCAGAATAAAGCTAGCGACCAGAGTAGAGAGGATAGAAAAGGGAAAGACATGCCAGAAAAATATGGTGCTGGAACTAACTAAGCAGAAACACAACCAAAAATGGCAGAAGAGGGGTTAGCAAAGGATGAGAAGGCTCAGGGAAGGAGGCGGGGGTGGGGGGGGCGGGTGGCGGGCAAAACAAAAAGGCAGGGAGTAAAATCTTGGAGAAAGATATTGAGACTAGACGAGTTATTAGTTAAGTTTTGTCATGTGAAGACCCATGTGGAGAAAGCATAAAGTAGGAGATAGGGTCCAGAAGACAGGGAATAGCTGAACAGAGTACCAGAACACATAGCAGGCCTGCAGAGACAGAAAGGAGACGGACTGAAGCAGAAGCGGCGTCTGTGAGCACTGGGGAACCCTCTCCTTTAACAGAGCTTCAGATGCTGGCTGCTCATCACTCTGTAGCTATCAGCATGTATCTGCGACACCTACTAGAAACAAACAAATTACATCGCTCTCCAGTGCCAGTTTGCCTGTGGAACAACTACGTTTCACATCGGTTACTTGCTTGACAACTGGCAGTGGTACACACAGCAAAGGTGTACACTTGCTTTCATACTGCACGTGGGCATTTTTCTCTCCAACACATAAGAATCACAGAGATAAACTCCTCCGTCCACAGCTAAAATGACCATTAAATTCATTCTCTTCTCCTTATCTCTTTTTTATTCATACAAAAGTGAAAATTCTTTTTAAAATTTTAAAAATAAAAATTACCTCAAACGAAAAGACAGTGCAGAGGATCATTCCATGTATAATAGCTGTATATATAGGATATACTTGCTTTCTACTTCGTGTTTTTCTTGCCTACTTCGAGAGCTGGAACAGGAATTGCCTCTTGTTTTGCAGAAGAAGGCTTTGCTCTTGGTTAAAGTACAACAGTAACAAATAATTAACCCTCTGCACATATACAATGTCATATACACACACAAATAATTTGTGTGCATAAGTCTGGCAAACTTGTGTGCAGCTGAACCATTTAATTGCATGTACTGTTCACAAAGGCAGCCTTAATTTTAAAAAGTAGACACAATTTCTGAGTGTATTTACAACCAGAGGTGCTCAGCGTTTACTCTGCCAGAAATAAGTGCACACAGATTGGAGTCTGGACCTTTGTGAAGGATCTTCATTGAAAATTAACTGTTCTGACTGCACAACTGTCAGCCGTGTTCTCACGTATCATTTAGATGGCAGAATCCTGTGTTTTAATAGTTGTGTCATTCCGTGGGGCAGAAAACTCTGCAAGAATGTTTTTGCAGTAATAAATAACTGGTATATATGACCGGCCATTTTGCATGCAGAAGTTTGTTGACAAAAGATTTGTATGAGATGAGACTATGTCCTTTTCCTTCCTCAACACCTATTAAATCACCAGCACTACCTGAGCCCTCAAATCTTTGAAGCTTTTGACCTCTAAGCACAGCAGGATAAGTACAGCCTAAGATTAGTACCATTTGCTCCGTTCATTACATGTTTCTCCTAAAAGTGGCAAAATGGCTTCAGGTTCAGCCATTTTCCTATAGTCAGTGTTCATACTGGGTCCTCTAGTCTGCCTTTCCACAAAACAGGAAATTTAGTCTTAAACAAAGATTAGATTGGCACTGGATACATGTCTTAATTGATTTGCATAAGGCAGTATGGCAAACAACATATTGCCAATAGCAAGTACGCTATCAGTCAAGTGACAATATTGTGGAGTCTAGCAATGCCAATGAGGTGCAGCTCCCCAAAAACGTGGAAAAATACACATTACATTTTCATGCTGGTTTTAGTTTTCTAACATACTGATCATATGTTTCTTAGTTGTCTAGACCTTGCTTTTGCCAAGACAGGTTGGACTGGATGGTCCTTGAGGTCCCTTTCAACCTGTTATTCTGTGATGCTATGATTCAATGATAATGAGTTAACTAACCTAGCCACAAACTAAGCAGACCCTACAGGCAGAACCAGTTCGTGTGTAATGTCGTGTAACTGTGAAAGCCAACTGAGATGCTTTGTGATCTGTATATCCCCTGACTTTCCACTGCTTAATACAATCTTCCAACACTCACCATTTCACTATGGGCCGCCAAACCACAAAGACAATTTATGTCTTTTCCAGACAAGCACCTCACCTTAGCTACCAGTTTAGTCACAATTAAATCTCAGCAGAGATAATCAGGCTTCTTGTTTTCCAAATATGAATATGTAGTGTGCCATTTCAAGTCCAAGTCTTCATAACACCACTTGGCCTCAGCCTATACAGCATTGTTTCGCTCTGCCATTCCTGAAAACTCTGGGCATTCAGCCCCACAATGGGCCCAGCTGGCCACTATTTGGTAGCAGTTACACAAGTAAGAAAATGACGCTGTTAACTTGAGTGCAGGCTTTTGTTTGGCCAATTATTAACTGATCAGGCTGGTAAAATTTTAATAAATACTGAAGTGATTAAAGTGTAAGAAAATTGATATTTGCAATGACAATATCAAACGGCTTAATATGGGTTGCAGTAATAAATTAACAAAATTAGCAACTAGCCTTATCAAAGAGCAGTTCCTCAACCAACTATAAGAATATTGGCATTTTTCCAGACTGACCTCAAATTAATGTTTAAAGGAATGCATTTGCATAACACATTACACGGCACATACACAGAGTTACCAAGAGCTTGTTGAAACCATCGTGTTTTGTCACTTAGGCAGAAGCGGAACAGCAGCTGCTCGCATACTAAGCTCACTGCTCGGTAGTCCCTTACCACAGCTGGGTGCACGTAGGGAACTGATTAGACTTCCTCTAGAAGGCAGAGGTAGGGGTGACCTGTTGATTAATTCAGTTCATTTCCAGGTATATTTGTTTTAGTAAATGCATATAAGCAATGACATTTGTGCACTTGATCTATTAAGTGATAAGGGTACTGTAACGTGCCTCTCCTTTTATGTTGACTATTACTGTGATGCAACAGACTGTATTCTGCAATGTGAAGTACAGTAATGTTCTTCATCAGTACAAAACGTGCAATTTATTGTTTTTCTACCTCTCTGTTTTACCACCACTTTTTCTGCATTTTCCTCAAATACTGTTGACGATTCCATCTTTGTTCTTGAAATTTGTCCTTCATGCAGGCATATGACACGTTGTTCACTACCGCTGACGTGTGCTGCGCTCATTATGGCAGGCAGGGCCATGCTGGAGCCGGGCAGCAGCTGTAAGGGCCGCATCCACAGCTCTTCCACCGCTTCTGAGCCTCTCTAAGAACTGAAGAAATGCAAGAGGCAAGCTCAGTGGTAACATTTTCCTTCATGAAAAGGCAGCAGCAAACTCCATGCCCATGGTATGAGTGAACCAGGGGTACACACCTGTGTGGAGAAAGAAACGGGGCTTCCCCCACACCACTCTCCTCCCTGTGGGTGGGCAGGTGGCCAAGCTGCCTTCCTGGGCTGTCCTCCAAAGCCCACACATCCACCAGGGGAGAATTCCACCCCATCCCGCAGGGAGTGCAGCATCCCAAAAACATGGAGTTTATTGAAGTTCCAGGACACAGTCTGGTGTGTCCCAGGGTGGGATGTTCGTGGTCTGATAAGCCAAGAGGTGTTAAAAGCATCCTACAACATTGTGGCAGCTCCTCCTTCTACCAGCCAAAGAAGCAAAGAAGTTGGGGGGGGGGTGGGGGGTGGGGGTGGGGGTGGAAATTACTAAAGGAAAAATTTTGTGTGGAAACAGGCAATCACAATTCATACGGAGACTTCTGTTAAGTCACACAACCAAGTACACAAACCGCATTAGGCTACAAGTGAAGTTTCTGCACAGAGCTAATGTAACACTACAGTGAATGTGAAGACACAGTTTAAACATATGATCACATACCATTTTTTCCCAGGGATCCCTCATTTATTCACTGCACAGTGTGGATGGTACTTACTTCAAAACCAGCTGTTCAATATTTTATTTCTCTCCTCATTGTTCTTGTGTAGTTATAACATTATTCAAGCTCTGCCCTGAAGATGGAATTTCTAATTTCCCTTTGGGTTCTTTTAGGGCTCAAATCAGCATTAAATACCTAAATTTCTGAGTGAGTGCATTTATTTAGTTTCATGAGACCCTTGTACCGTGAGAGCCTGGTTAACTCCATTTAGCAGACAAACCAATACCCGAACTCCACAGGTGTTTAACTAGACCAACCTGGTCCTATCACCCCACACTCCTCCCAGCCCGAGCCCACGGCCACACATTCCTGCCTTCTGGCTACGTTCTCCTTCTGGCCCAAGTTTCCACACAGGCTTTTCTAGCAAGGAGTAGAAAACAAATTACCTTAACCTACTGAAAATCTCTTTTCTTCAGGCAGAAAACCTACACATCTAGGACGCAGTACCAGAACCATTGCACTCAGACAGGCTTGTTGTGGGTATGATAAAGCAGCTATCTCAGACCTGGAACATTAAGTAAAGTTGCTTTGTGGCTAAAAGCACTTAAATGGACTTTCTAATAACCAGAAAGGTATAAACTAATCTATAAAGCAGCTTTTAAAGTATAGCAAAATGGCAAAAGGAATGGCCATTTCCAGGCAGGCCTGACAGATCCTGGCACTCTGGCATACTGCAGAAGCTTCAGAACCCTTGTAATGGCTTTGAGGTTTTTCCTAGTCAAGACAGGAAAATATCTACGTAGGGAATCTGAGAATGTGCTAAGAGTTTATTCCTCATTTGTGAAAAAGTGACTGCCTGCTCTTCCTTACCATTAAGGCACAACTAGATCCTCTTTAGTATATAGTGAGAAGAGGCCAGCTTTCAGTTGTCTTTAGGGTATTATAGATGTCTTATTCTGTTACAGCTTTAATTTCTGTCTAGGGAGTGCAGAGAGCTGGAATATTCTCATAAGTATAACCCAGTCAACATTTCTCTTTGGTTCTTTCTCCAAATGTCTCACAGGGCCACAGCACAGATCCAGTTTAAACCATGCTCCAGGTCCCATTAGCACACTCCTAAGTAACTAAAGACTCAATTTGATGAGTTTGTAAATGACTGCTTCTTCTCCTAAAAGGAGATATTTGTAAAACGCCTGTTAAGATACATGTTGAATTCCCTTGCAAGTACTTAAACACAGTTCCTTAAAAGCCTCCATGACTTGAACTTTGCACACGGCAAGTTCTCATTAAGTAACTAAGGCCAAGATAGTCGTCGTAACTTAAAACTGTACTGGGCAGTTGAGGAGTGTTCATATATCGTTTTTGAAGCTGAGGGGGACTGTGCCTCCATTTTGATGAGATGATTTTGAATTCTTCAATGACCTTTATGTTCCTTCTGGATAGGTGCTGCTCACAAATGTAATAACTATACTTTTCTTTCATCATCTAGATCATAATGAGAATATTGACTAGTACATCCCTCAGGACAGTCCCCAGCAGAATCCTAGTCAATACACCCTTTCATTTAGACAATGAAACATTGATAATTCTAGTGAGCTTCTGACCAGTCAGGAAATACCATCTTTCAAACAAAGAACTGTAAACCATTTGACCATGTGATTACTAGTCATTGTTTACTTTGCAGCATTCTACTTCATTCAACACAGAGTACAAAATAATTTCCACCATTCTAGCAGTTGAAAGGAGGTTGTGGGTGTTAGGGATCAGAGAAGTGACTTTTGACTGGTGCAGAGAGACACCACTAGCCAGAAGTAGACGTAGTGTACTGTCTTGAGCGAGGCTGTTTCTCAGAGTGGAATTCAATACTGTAGAGCAGGATTCCTCTGTTGCAAACCAGTGACTAATCTGCCAGTCTGTCTGGAAAAGCAGGCAGCATTGACCTGCAGCAAAAGTGCTGAACAGCATGTGGCTTTTCCTGTGATGCTGCTCAGAGCCTGGTGTGTAGTGGTTTCATCCACCTTAAATTCATACTTTCCTAAAAGCGCAGCCGCCAGAATACCTTCAGTAGCTTATACTGATCCGTATTTTAACACAGTAATTCCCAAACCTAATTTTCAAGATAGCAACATCAGTCCTAGTGAACTGGAACCACAGTACCTGGATGTGTCAGGTCCAGCCAGGGAAAAGGAATGCATGTCCATCCACTCCACCATGCTATGTATCCTCTTTCTTCGCAAAATTTACAACACTAGCTTTCCCCTAACTATCTCCTACACTCACCACAAACAGGCACTTGCCCTTTCTCCTTGCTTTCCCACCCTGGCATAGGTTGTTCTGAGCTCTTTGTCTCATTCTGCCTTGCCAGCCCACTACTGATACATGTCCTGGAGGCCTGTGTGCAGGGCAGCTGGCTGGTCCAGGGCACAGGTAAGCACCTGCACCCCAGAAAGCAGGCAGGAGCTGGTACAAGGAGCTCCTCAATGCCTGTCTTCAGCTGCTTATCTGTGAGTCATGATTAAATCAGCAAGGAGCCTGTAATCTGGTGACTGCTGAACACATGTAACTGCTGATGTACAGGACCGTGGATCCAGGAAACACCTCTGTGCACGTAATTGGTGTCACACACCACCAAGACCATGACTTGAGTACATCTGTTGTCCTGTGGTTACGTAAGGTGTGCAACAGAAGAATGTCACCAGCTCAGCAGGTACGAGGCTGGGCAGACGCTCAAAGAACTTTATCCTGTTCCTGTTTTTTGCACTGGCTTAGTCCTATAAAATCAGATGTAACTTCTCTAAGTGCCTATACTGACCCTCAGACACGGTTTCTCTTGCCTGTTTTGTCTGAAATATCTTTGTGATACAGATGGGTCCTTCATTGTGCTGCCATGGTGCCTTGCAAAACAGAACCTGTGTCCTCAGGAGCTAAATGCAATGAGTCCAGAACACTCGTGCCTGTGGTTTTAATTCAAATTGAGATTTTCATCAAGAAAAACAAACAAAAACTGACTTCAAAAGAAGTCAAGCCAATCTGTCAAAACAACAGAGAGGAGAATGTATTTACTCTAGATTAGCTTTTGGTCCCTTCCTACATTTCCCTGAATTGTCAACTAATACATTAAAACAGGTGCATGAAAGACTATATTCAAAGGTAGTTGTTATCTTTTTTCAAAACAAAGATGAAAGATATGATCTAGAGTTTTCTTTCTGGAAAACAATGTTATAGCAAACATTAGCTACACTTCGTTGATACAACACCTTTAATGAGAATTGTTCAAGTGAAAAGTGTGTTTTCTTTTATATGAGAAACCACCACTGAAATAGGTTGTTAAGGGTAATGGTTTTTCATGGCATGTGTTCCACTTATTTTTTTCCTCCACGTGAAGAAAATCAAGTTGTCTGGAAAACCTTAGATTCAAGTATCTTAACTTATAGTGGCTATTCAACTATTCTTCCGGGTTTTTTTATGCTCGTGTGTGGTTAATCTCTAAATAGAGACCCAAAATTCTGCACTAGTAGTAATAATAATGAAAATGAATCTGTTTCAATAAGCATGTTTCCATAGAAATTTACTACCATAGAGGAGGACAATGGTAGTTAAGTCCTTTTTTTAAAAAAAATTATTTATTATATCACAAGATACTGAACAGTTGTTCAGGTAAAGGAAGGAGACTACTTGGATAGTCAAGTTGAGTTGAACTTAGCAAAGGAAATTAAAATAGAGATTTATTTTTTTCCCCCCACATTCCTATAACTAAAAAGAAGAATAACAAAAGAGGGGGAGGGGAGAGAAGAGAATGCACAGACAAGTATAAAGTTTATATGGTTTGAGGGTTTGCGGTATCAGTGGCTTCTGAGTAGCCTGTATAGTGTGACTGGGTGAACTGATGCTGGAAACCTTGGAAGCCAGCCAGTAAAGTTGATATTCTTCCTGGTTTTGTTACCATTAGTAAAAAGACTAAAGTCCAGGGTGCTTTCCATTCATAGGAAATTACAAGAAAAATGGAAGGGTACAAAGTAGGTAGGCTCCAAAAATTAATATCTTACCTGAGTTTTCAAGATACATAGTAATTTTTAATGCGCAAACAAAAGCAAAAGGAAATTATTTGTTTTTCCACTAGAGGACAGGATATTTTTTATTCCAGAATTGTGAAAGAGTTAGGAAATGAAATCACATACCCATCAGTAAGAATTCACAATGAATCTTTCATTCCAGAGAAAGCTATCATCAATCTAGAAACCAGAACATGGTTCAATATTAAGATAGGTTCAAAAAGGAAGTGTTAAAAGGGAAATGAGTTGGGAAACCACATGGGCAATAGTTTGGCCTCTGCAATAGTTAGGGATCAAATTAGTTTTTAATTGAAAAATTGTGGGTAAACTGAAAATGGACTAAGCATGCAACAGTGTTAGAAAGGCAGGTTGTGTCATCAAGCATTTTTCACAGATAAAAATAATTAGTATTCTGGACAAGGGAAATGCTCCAGGTCTCTTCTCTTTGGAATTCAGTGGAGGAATTTGACTCAATGCCACGTAGGAAGTTATTAGTTCAAGTGGAAAAGGTGGGAATTATTACAAGAATAATAAAAGGATGAAGGTTTACCTATGGAAGGTAACAAAACCAAAAAGCATCCTGTAGAGATGTGATTAGTGGACTCCCCAGAAGGTGTAGAAGCCAGCCTGGAGTGAATATTTTTGTTGATGATCTTAGCATAATATGCTGTTGTGTACTTCTGAAACAAAGTCCCGAGGCATTGTCACTACAGAAGGGGGAATCAAATGTAGCTCAAAAACCAAGATAAAGTACAAGTGTCTTTTGTTGTACAGCTGCCCAAAAAATACAAACTCTCTTAAGGTTATTGCTGAACCTGTCAATAACTTGCATAAATCTAACCACTTGGAAGGGTGGAGGAGGAGGGATGGGATTGTCAGAAATACTTAGAAATTGTATTACAGAACACTGTTGATAGATTTTTAAATTTTTTTTAGAAAAGTCCCAAACCAGGCAATGTATGCATTGCTGTCAACTTTTAGAAACAAAGATCAGACATATGATTTTTCTACAGATTTTAGTGCAAACTCAAGATTAGTCCTTGAGGGACAAAAAATGAGCATGCCAGAAAGATGAGCCAATTTAGATTTCTTCACATCTAGCACTGGGAATATTTGCATACCTCAGGCTAGAATGACAGAATAATCAGCAACATGACTCTGCAACTATGATCTGGCTAGGTTTTTGGAGTCTTGTAAAATCAGAAGCATTACTGTTTCTGTCCCTCCCTGTCACTGCAAATGCACTAGTTTAGGGTTTAAATACACTATTAATTACTCCTATAGATGAAGGATAGCAGAGAGGCCTTTCTTGTTCTAAACAAGGTATATAAAAAAAGGAAGTTATGATTGGATGATCTTGCCCTATAGAATTTCCTTTCTGAATGTTATCTTGTGTAATTCAGCTAGAAATTACGTGTACATACACACACACAAAAATTTCCAGGGTGAAAATGTTCAGAAGAGACTGGATCTCCTGGTGCAGCCATGCCTTAAAACACTAGGTTGCATACGGGAATCATCAGGCACCTCATTGCAGAGATAGGGTGTATTTCAGAATTTTTACCAATTTGTAAAACTGGATCATAGAAACAGCTGTGAAATATGCAGCTGATAGCTCTAAGATGTGAATTTGACCATATTATAGCTTTCACTACAGAAATATTGTACTAAAGATGAAATGAGATTTACAAAAAAAATAGTGACTTACTATACTTGGTCCAGCATGCAATGTTACATGGAATTCAATAATATAGATGTTCATAACTCTGCTGCTTCTTCTCTCATGTTGAGGACTTATTGTGAATTACTTTGGTTTAAAAATAAAATTATTCACAATACCTAAGAACAAAGATAAAAGGGAATACACAGTGGTTACTGATGAAATTAACAATGCTCCACTAAAATAACTTATTTGAAAAAGACTTGTTGAGACTTAATCGTTTCACATGAAACATCACAATTTCTGCTACATTTCACCAAGTCCAAGGAGTCTTCCAAGGGAATCTACAGGAACTCCTTTCAGACTGCTTGAAACTGGAGATGCCGGGGTCTTACCTGTGGCTTGCAGGTAGCCACAGTGGAGGCCCTTTCTGAAGCTGGGTATCTGGCAAGTTCCGATTTCCCAGTGGTGGAGAATTATCTGCCCCACAGGACTCCATCCAGGCCTCCCAAGTAGACTCCAGCAGCTTAGAAGGTAAATTTGCCTGGTAGGTGGCTCAAGGTAAGGGCTGCAAATGAGTGAGGGTGATCAAAAGGCAAAAGCAGCAGGAAGCTATTAAGAACCCCAAACAGAACCAAAGCACTCAGGCTCCTATCTGCAAGGTTGAAACTCTAAGGATAGAAGTCCTAGGGTAGTTTGTAGGGTCCCTGGCAGCAGAGCAGTCTGTATAGAGTATGGATGGCTGCAAGAAATGCTGGGAATCCTGAAAGCCAGCCAGTGAAGCTGATACTCCCTGGTTGGTTTTGGGATTTGTTCTGGGGGGGGGGGTTTGGGGGGCGGGGGTTGTTTTTTGTTTGTTTGGTTGGTTTGGGTTTTTTTTGCTGCTAGTAAGCAGAACAAAGTCCAGGGTTCTTTTAGTTCACTGGAAATTAAAGGGAAATACTTTATGTTCATTTTGTATGAAAACACACAAAGAGCAACCACCACACAACCTGGAAATCTTACTGCCATACTTGTTAGCTTTGGTTCAGCCTGTGACTGCTGCTGTTATAGGTTCAAAGAGGTGGATTTGAATGTAACATGGTGCTCTAAAAAGTACTGTGCCACATTGTGTGCATCTAGACTAATACTCTCAGGAGCATTTTACTAAAAGCACACAAAGATCGAGAGAAATTATATGTCACATCCAACTATATTCTGTTACCCAACATAAAATTGCAGAACATTATGTGAACAAGAGCTACAGGAATAATTAGGTACTTAATACTTTAGATAAAGTTTTTAAAGCATTTTACAATTGCAAGTAGGCCACGCTACCCGAATACATTCTGGTGGACAGGTGAGAAACACCCCCAAGCAAAACAGTAGAGAGAAAGAAACAGCTCTTGAACACTATCTTACTTTTTAAAAATGGCCAGCAAATCACAAGCATCCTTCATTGCTACTAGTAAACTTACATTAAAGGAGTCTTAAATACAGATATCAATAGTTTCTCTTCTGATTTTCTGACATTTGATCCTTATCTACTGCCAAATGATCATTGATCAATAAAGACAAGTTTGGTTTTTTAGCAGAATTCAAACACTGAAATGGTTCAAGCTTTGGTACAAAAGACTTTCCTGTAAAGTAGCTATTCTATTGCTTGGTCACTATTTTCTCTCAAGAAAGAAGCAAGGTAGTTGTTGGTGAAATTCCTTCATCAGTAATACAACTCTCACTTGTAGGAAATCAGCAGTGAGGAACCTACATGCAGTTTGCTGGTCACAGTGTTCCTTACATATCTGCTTAGTTTCATCTAGCAGTTTTCCAGCCAGTGTACCTAGAACAGCCTGAGCCTTTGCAGTAAGAGAAACCACCTTATTTGAGCCTCACATTCTCAAAGTATGGGCCTCTATGTCAGCAACACGGGGGTCATATAGTGCTTTTCTGCTGTCGTCTCTGTCACAGAAAGTCTGCCTCATCCCTTTTCTTTTTTCCTCTGTTTGGATTTCCTTTCTCTTTGTTGTTTTTTTTGGTGTTTTGTTTTTTTTTTTTTTTTTTTTTTTGTTGTTGTTGTTGGGTTTTGGTTTTTTTTTTCCCCTCATCACTTCTGCTCTCCACAGCTTGTACTCTCAGGTATTCTTTAACTGGAATTTCAACTTTCTTCCAACTCATACAGAAGAATTTGTGGTGTATAAACAATTGCTTTCAGACTCATGACAAGGAGTTTTAGTCCTCTGGGGCTCTGTTCATACAATTGTGTTTCTTCCTCTGCCACGCTGTCAATTTTTTTCCTTTGATAAGCCCTTTTAGCAAAAGACATATCTATATTGTTTAGTATGTCAGCTGTATTTAAAACACAAATCCATCAATGCTACTGCCAAACTACCAAGCAGACCATACTATATAACCTGTATTCTAACAATAAAATAACCTCTGCCATTATAGTCTGAATGTATAACTTAACAGTACAATGAACTCTGAAGGCTTGAAGGGATAAACATGAAATGGCTGCACTGTCATGTCCTAAGCAGTAATGAAACATCAGCATTAACAGGCAGCCAGAAACATCCTTAAGCGATGTGAGGAAAGTAGCCACCACTTCGCTTGCATTCACAGAATTACATAGCCTGCACTTAAATTACTACAAAGAAAAAAGGCCTCCCAGAATTTCTGAGCATACCTGAAAGATCATCTGTGAGAGAACACTGGATAAAAAGTCAAACATGAAGAAAGGAGATATTCTTCTCCTCCTTATCATTTTGTTCTCCACCACAACAAACATCCTGTATTTGATCTGCAATTTGTAAAGCTCCTTTGACATCTTGGTTGTGAATACTTGCTGTGAGTGTCACAGCTGCACTCAAGACACAAATTAACACCCTCAAGGTCAGGCAGCTGTGGGGACGACTCATATACTATCGTTACTTACCTGCAGAGTAGCCCTCTCAAAAATCTTTGTTCTGCAGATAATGTGTGTAAGCAAGTCATTTTAATTTCTTTTCCAATCTATCATTTCTAATGCTACTTGCTATGTTAGTCTGCAGCCTAAAACTGCCTCAATCAGTAAAGGATTTTTTCAGTCACTCTGGCCATGCTTTGAACTAGGTCCCCAGGCTGAACAGCTGCAGAACTTAATCTAGCTTTTCAGTAATGAATTCATTTGCCTCATTCATATGCAAGTCGTGCATAAGTACCACAACTTTAAAGTAAGACCAAAACCAATCTTTTTAAATGGAGTGAATGTACAGTAGACTTAAACTGAAGAAGCTTGCACAGAATTCACAAAGGATTTGCTGTGTTAGTGAATAAGCTGCACACATTGCAGTTAGAAAAATTCCTTTCAGTGTTGCCATCTAATTCTCTTTCTCTCCCACAAAATGCTATCAGTCATTGCTGTCTCTTGGGCAGAGGGATGAACAGCTGACTTCCAACAGCACCCCTTAAGCTGGGGGCCTTTGAAGGGGCCTGTAGTGCAGCCACAGGTATAAGGACACCTTGCTTCTTGCTTGCCTGCTGCACTCTAACCTGCATGCAGAAGTGGCAAATGAGCCCTTTATTGTCTCTCAAATGGTTGTCAGTGCATTGCGGCATCGTCTGTCCAGAACAGTGCACTTCAGCTGAGCAAACTGCCTTGTGGGTAACCTGGGTCTGGTGCAGCTCAGACAGTATGACAAGGAGGGTCTCTGTAACAAGCTCGTATATCAGCATGCTCCAGGGTGTACCTGGATTGCCTTCAAGCCTAGAATCTTCCTATTTTTTTATTGGTAGAGAAGACAAAGTTGAAGGAATAATGGTTGGAAATAGGTAGGAAAATGATGCTACTATGGGCAGCCCAATGTTGGCATTACACATTTCATATTTGACCTTTCCGGTGTGGGGTTATTTCACTATATTCATGTGCCACAAGATGCTCTGCAATGGTCAGATCAATCAAGAGTGTGTTACCAAGGACTACAGTAAATATACTCCTCAAATGCCATTCTGCTCAGTGCTAGGGATACGGCTATCTGTCTGACGTATTTTTCCTCCTTTTAGTGCTGCCAGTAGTGTAGTTTCAAAATAAATTAAGTTGAAAATTTAATTACATCAGTCCTAGATCATTCTTTCACAGCCCTCATAGATCCATAGCACGCTGAGTGGTATAGGGCTCTTCACTGTTTTGCTTCTCCTTTATATTGGACTACATATGATTATTCTTAAAAGAGTGTATAAAAGCTTTGTGAAGAAAATTTGGATAGCTGAATGCCTTTGTCACTGTAGATGCTAATGCATTAGGTGACAGCAGTGTTTTTCTTTAAATGTCATTTTTTGAAGAGTAGTAACTTCTTGACCTCGTAAAAATTTCATTCTGCAAATTGCGTTTTGTGCTTTGTGGAAGACCCTTTTCTCCAGTTTTGATTTCACTGCCAAAGCTATCTACTTGAGAAAACCCTGAATTAAGGTCACCAGCAAGCCACTTGAAAAATTATACTTGTTTAGTCCATTCCACATGTGTAAGTGTTGCTCCGCTGCATGTTCCAAAAATGCTCTAATACAATATTGCTCAGTGACATTTTTTTTTTTTTGTCTCAACTGTAGTACTTCACGTATTTAAACAACTCTTTGAACAACTAATGAAATGGAAAGTCATTGTCATTCTGACGGGATGCAGCAGCGTCTGTATGGCTTTTGTTTGTCAGAAGTGCCACTGTTGCCAGGATACTCCGAGGGAAGATGTCAAAAGACAACAAACTGAAAGGACAGACTATCTGGACTATCTGGAAAACTGCCCCTTGCATACTAACAAATTTGGGGAGTGCTCCTTTTCTCACTGACTTCAACAAAAACAAAATTGGGTTGCTAGTTTCACTTAGGGATGAGCTGGAAAGGATCCCATGAGGCATTGTTAAATTTCTGACACCAAAGAGGCAGCTAAGACAGTATCTCTGCTTCCAATATCTTTTACACTTCCTCTGGATTTAGCTAAATCATCCTGCAAGAAGCTTGTAAAAGTTGTTTACCTTTTGAATGGATTCTGCTGCATGGTGTTTTCCTGAAGCAAGATCTCTAGAAAGTGTACTTTTAAGACCTTCTTAAATTGTGCAGTTCCTGATCAGATTCGGTTGTTAGTACAGGATGCAGTTTAGGCCCTGATGCTTTGGCCTCACTTCAGTGGGTAGGTTGACAAGTGTCTCAAAGACCCAGTGTCTTAAAAGGGAAATTACCCAAATTAAGACTAGAAATATGATAGAAATGTAACTGACAGCAGTGTAACTCTTACTAAACTTTCATAAGTTTATGTGTGGAATCACCTTTGCCCAAAAGGGGATGACTGCACTTCTTTATCGAAGTGGTACCCACAGTTCAGAGTCCGCCAGCTGTTTTTGTCATTAATGCTGGTGAATCACTGTATAAATCAGTGCTCCAGATGGCCTTCCTTGCAGCTGGCACACCGTGGGGACACAGAGAGGACATGCCCAGCTGTGCTGCCATACCCAGCTATCTATGCTCAACTGCCCATGCTGTGGATCCTCTTTCATTTTCTCTTTACCTACCACTCATTTCCCCCGTGCTGCTAAACCCCTCTGTCTGCGTCTGTTGCTCATACCCCCACACAAATACCCCTTGCGAGCCACACGACAAACCTCCCCCCCAGCCTGGGTCCTGGCTGCACACCTTACACCGAGACCTGCCCCATCTCCACAGCCAGTCCCCCGGCCCGCTCCTCGCCGGGTCTGCGGCCACCACGCTTCCCTCCTCTCTTGGCACAGGCACGTTTCACACTTGCTAAATAAGAAATGTTCGTACTGCTGTTTCCCTTCCCGGAAAAGGAGCCCCTAATTGCATGCACTGCCACATGCACTCTCCCTGCTCCCTGATGAAGGCAACGGTTAGCAAAGGCAATAAAGAGCTATGTGTGCAGCAGGCCGTTTCTTGACAGGTTGGCTGCCCCTGCGGTCACCAGTGGTTACGGAACTGATTCACCACATAGCTCCTGTGTGCCTGCATTATAAGGCAGTCAGCAGAATAACCTTGACATTTGTGCACCTCTGAAACAGACTGCAGGCTGAGAGGGGGCACGGTGAGCACGCCATGCCAGCCCCAGGCTTCCCAGGCACTCAAGTGTTCTTCTTCTGCAGCTTATTTATGAGTAGTGAGGGGTGGACACCATGCAGTGTTGTCAGTGGCATCAAAACAGATTTCGGAAATAGAATACAGATGTTACCAGACGATGCCCTTGAGATTGCACTGTGTGCTTGGTGGGAAGGCACCTTTCCTTGTTTTGATCATAAGGCAGTATTTTTGTTTCAGACAGAGTCCACAGGTCTCTTCATCTTCTGTGGAGAAAATATAGCTTGAGGTACAGGAGCTTATCACAGGCTGAGTAAAAATGTTTAAGGGCACATGAAGTAAGCTGAATCCAGACTACCACCAGGACTACCATTCTTTTATTCTATGTTTCCCATTGCTGGTATAATAAAGCAAGGCTATTTATTTGAATTCTGTTGAGAGAGACAGAATCAGTTGTTAAAGGTGGCAATAATAGCCCTTTGTTTAAATATAGCACTAGCATTTAAGAGGCTGATTCATTAGTACATATCTCTGATTCATCATAATGCATAAACAGTCACGCTACCAAAACATAATGTTGTCATAAAGCTATGCCTAAACCACATTGAAAGCAATTGAAAAATTAATTCTGCTCAGTGAAGTTTGTGTCAGACTCTTTGTAATATAAAAATAAGACTTTTTAGACTTCCTACTATGTGTTATTCAAGCCTTTTTTTACAGTTTATTCAACATGAAAAAATGATATTCACAGTGTGAGAAAATAAAGCAATGTTCAATTGGGGCCATTCATTAACATTTATAATAACTCATTTCCTATATGAGTAGTTGAAGAATTTGTGTTGCTCAGTATGTGGTTTTGAGACATTCAGAATAGGTGTGAAAGCCTGTAAAGTACATTTAAAAGGTGCACTTTTTCTCAGTCTTCATTAAAAATACAGTCCAGAGAAATGCAGAAGTGTGTGTGTGTAAAACACAGACTGGAAGTTATGTAGTGGTGCATTTACAACCCAAATTGGAACATCCTCTCATAAAGATTTCTGGGCTACCATGGAACTATACAACATTACCATCCAGAATCTTAAGTCAGTATGTGAAATGAATACTGTCTATATTCTTGTTTGTGTGTAATGGCTGTACAAAACAAGGGACTTCGCTTTGGCTGCTGTTTCAATGAATTCAGTTTCTTCACACAGAACTCCAAAGCACCAGGCTGCTCGTGATTTGCAATTCTTTTTGGTAAAAGACTTAAACATTAGTGCATGACATGGCCAAAATTACATAAGATCCTTTGGAGAGCTGCTGCATTGACTGAAAACTATCTGAAGCTATAATGCATGTGAAAATTTAACTTACAAAATGTCAGTGCAACTTCCTATAAAAGATGGAGCAGAACTACAACTTGAGCATCTGGAGTTTAAGATCCTGTCTTTTACAGGCTCAGCTATTGCAATTGCTAGATGGTTACTAGCCCCTTGTAAATGCGAACATTTTCAGAAACTGTGATTGCATATGCCAAGACTTATTATTATCAGAGGCCAAATTACAAAGATAACTGAGGAAAGAAGAGGTCTGAAATTTAGAATCTCAGGTTGCTTCGAGGTTGCAAAAATAAATAGATCATAGTCCAGCCACCACCCTGGAGGAGTTTTTCTGCCTCATTTCTTGCAGTCCCAGCTATATTTAGAAATGAAAAATGGAAGGAAAACATTCTGTCTGTATAGACCTAAGGGTATGTCTGTACTGTAGAAAGCAGCGTGTCACAGAAACTCGTGGGCAAAAGTGGCACAAGCTAGCTTCAGAAACAACTTGCGTAGTCCCTTCAGATCAAGACTGTGCCAAAGCTCATGAGCACTGTGCTGTGCTATGTCGGCAGTATATCATGCACTGAGCTGGCAGCGGGAGCCCTGTGCTCTGTACTAATGTCCTTCATAGACACACCCAAAAGGCATCCACTGCCTTAAAGCATCCACAGTTGAAGATATAAAACCTGACTTTTATGCAAACGTCACTCTGTCACTGCTTTCAAAGACAGTATTATCACCATGCTCAACTTATAGTACATTTATTGTACAGTCAATTGATTACAATGACTCATGGCAAACGGTAAATAGGATACGATTGCAAAAATGCAGCACAAGGGAAAATGGGCACATTTTACAGAAAACATGTTTTATGTAGCTTCATATCTTAATTGTTTTACTTCACCTTAGCAATTTACAGTGTGATGTCAGTATGTCAGTCTAAATATGATGTACACAACAGCCAACTCCAATTTCTTACATGCTCAGGAATGCTGAAGCCTATACACCATGAGAAGGAAAAAATAAAAAATAAAAGGCAAAGCAACTCAGAAGAAAGGAAAACAGAATTCCTTCATTTAAACCCACATCTTGGAAGTAAAGCTTGGGAGCTTATGCTTATATTAGATTCTAGAAAAATGTATTGTACCAAAAAAAATGAACAGAATTTGCTGCATAAATGTGTCAGATATCATGTTATAATGATTATCCTTCCCTGAATCCCCAAGGATACACATTAGTCTTCTAAATTCTCTATTAGAAATACCCCACAAAACCTTAAGTGACAGATTCCTGGTAATAAGAATTAAGTAGAAAATGAGAAACTTAAGTTTTTGTTTTGTTTATGGTGTGTTACAGATTTTTGCATGCTTAAAATCCAGACCAAGAAGAAATTTTACATTGCATAAATGCATCCCATTAAGCATCGTGCTCCAAGCTAAACCTGAGAAAGATTAAAAAGCAATTGCAGAGTACATACTGTCACACTGGAAGAAGTGAGATGACTTCAGCAGCATGGAACAAGGCATAAGCTGCCTGGATGAGGATTGGGGAAGAGTATTAAGCTTCCACAGATGCTGACTTTATAGCATGTTTAAAATACTACTCAGAGGGTTATTTAAATACTCTCCGCAGTTCACCCATGCTTCTCACCAGTCTGTAACCATTTGCTCCATTTTTTTCTTTCATTTTTGATCCTTGCTGCTCCCAAAGGTCACGGTTCCTTTTCTCCCCTGCATTCCAGTTTCCCTTTTCAAACATCGGCATTTCCAGACACCACCTTCCTATGTCCCTTCCTCATCACCTGGGGTGGCACTGTCCCAAAATTGCATTTATTTCATCTGTACTTGCTGCCACGCTCCATGCGATCCCCTTTATTTCCTTCTTCCCTTTTACATGCTGCCCTGTACCCTTCTCTGAGTTTCTGGATTGTACGCTCCATCTTTAACGTGATTCCTAATGGCTGTTTCTGGGGAACTAAGACATTCATGACCTTTCAGCTTACTTCTCTCTACTACAGCCATTCCTGGATCCCTGTGTCACGTACACTGACACAGAAATGACCTCGATTTTCGTCATACAGAGAATAATTTAGGCACTGGGCTTCTTCATCTCCTTCCACAGTCTGTCACCTCTGGCTTCGTATCTTCTCTTGGGCTTTTTTGAGCATCAGCCTCAGAGCTTCTTTCCTCCATTTGTTCTCACATCAAATGTACCTAACCATCAACCTGTTTTCTGGAGTTAAGCTCTTCGGTTTCCTGTATTTTTGTCTTTTGTGATAGTCTGTTAAACATCATCTAGGATGATATCAGCCTTCATGTCAATGATCAGTCCACTCCCTGCTCTGCACATTATCTCACCTTGATATTTTAATATAATCAGGAGTCTTAGTTCCACATCCACCCAAAAAGCTATTATTTGATTACAGTCTTCACCAGGTGCTACTTTAATTTAGCTGTCTTTTGCTGCAGTTCTCCTTTTTAATCATCCTTCAGTCTTTTTCCACAGTACCTACCAGTGTCAATTTTGTGCCCTTGTCTTTAGTATTTCTGACTTTTCTGTCCTCAGATGGTTCTTCCTTTTTTTTTTCTTCAGTATGATGACTGAGTCTCTCAGTGCTTCACGTTTCTCTGTCCACAACTCCTATTCATCTCTTGCCTGTTGGAAGGTCCATAGTGCTAGTCACTACCTAGCAGGCCCTTCTCGTGCTCTGCTGTTGCCCTTGCCCTTGCCCTTGCCCTTGCCCTTGCCCTTGCCCTTGCCCTTGCTGTGGAAATCATAGAATCACAGAATGGTTCGGGTTGGAAGGAACGTTAAAGATCATCTAGTTCCAAACACTGTGCCATGGGCAGGGACACCTCCCACTAGATCAGGTTGCTCAAGGCCTCATCCAGGCCTTGAACACTTCCAGGGATGGGGCATCCACAATCTTCCTGGGCAACCTGTTCCACTGCCTCACCACCCTCACAGTAAAGAATTTCTTCCTGATATCCAATCTAAATCTACCCTCTTTCAGTTTGAGGCCATTACCCCATGCCCTATCATTACACTCCCTGATAAAAAGTCCCTCCCCATCCTTCCTGTAGGCCCCCTTCAGGTACTGGAAGGCTGCTATAAGGTCTCCCTGGAGCCTTCTCCTCTCCAGGATGAACAACCACAACTCTCTCAGCCTGTCCTCATAGCAGAGGTGCTCCAGCCCTCTGATCATCTTTGTAGCCCTCTGATCATCTTTGTGGCCCTCCGATCATCTTTGTGGCCCTCCGCTGGACCCGCTCCAACAGGTCCATGTCCTTCTTGTGCTGATGATTCCAAAGCTGGATACAGTACGCCAGGTGCGGTCTCACAAGAATGGAGTGGAGGGGACGAATCACCTTCTTCAACCTGCTCGCCATGCTTATTTTGCTGCAGCTTAACATGCCATTGTTTTTCTGGGCTGCAAGTGCACATTGCCGGCTCATGTTGAGCTTCTTGTCCACCAGCACCCCCAAGTCCTCCTCCTCAGGCCTGCTCTCAAACCATTCTCCACCCAACCTGTATTTGTGCTTGGGATTGCCATGACCCAGGTGCAGGACGTTGCACTTGGGCTGGCTGAACTTCATGAGGTTTGCACGGGCCCACCTCTCAAGCCTGTCAAGGTCCCTCTGGATGGCATCCCTTCCCTCCAGTGTGTTGACCATGCCACACAGCTAGGTGACGTTGGCAAACTTGCTGAGGGTGCACTCCCTTAACCAATGTAAATCCGTTAACCAATTGGTTAAAGTCCTTTAACCAATGTAACTTCCTCTATGTCAGCTTCATTCCTTCCTTAGTTTCTCCTTAGCACTTCTCTTTCTGGATGATCGGCAAGATTCTTGAGCAAGACAGTAATGCATATAGTGAATATAAAATAGCACATAAATCTTGAAATAAATATATTGTGAGACTTAGTTATCCCTAGAGAGAATATGGATCATTTTTCTTTCATTCAATGGAGCTGGAATAGCATTGTTTTTATTTATAAGCCCATTTCCAGGCCTAAAAGCTTGTCCCTTTAAAATTGCTAGTATTAAATTCTGATCAGCTCTTGATGAAGAAAGAACTATCATTCAACAGCAACCCTGTTGACATCTGTGCTTGTTAAAAAGAAACCTAAAAGTCTAAAAAGGTTTTACAAAGTTTATCAGTTTTTCCTCCAAAAGTAAGATGGGACAAATTGCACAGTTCTAAGTCAGTAAAGAGGTAAATGGATTATGTTTTGCAATATTGGAGTCCCCATATATATTGTAATATGCAGCTGCCCTCCCTGGAATGCTGAATGTGCTTTTGCAACACATTGCGTGGTACTGACTTCTGCTTTGTACACCAGTAACGCTGGAACATGAATTTTGTGAGTCCTTCTACATACCTACTTCAATATTTAATGCACACTGTTTAACCAAGCATTTTTCACACAGTTAGTATGGTCTAAACCTCAAAAGCTGGGACTCTAAAGCATCGCAGTAACAGATGATGGTCACTAGATATAGTTCCACGATTTGGTGAGATCACAGAACTTTGTGTGAACTTATCTAAGTATAGGACTTAAACTTAGAATTATAACCATACTATTGTTATATCATTTAACAGGTTCCATAGAACAAAGAGAACACAAAACAAGGTGTTATGAAATGTTTTCAAAACCCCCAACCCTGAATTCTGGATTTTAGAACCAGAAAATTGTCTCAGTATTTTTACTAGAGACAACCTAAAGCAACTTAGGTACAGGAGGACCTCTAGCCTCTCAAATCTGTGTTATCACTGGCTGATGAATCTTTTGTCAGAATGACTAATGGGTCATTCATTGGAGGACAAGGCAAATGGTTGCAATTCTCTATGAAAGATCAAAACACCGCATTTTGCTTGTTTCCATTTCACAATTACTGTTATACTATAAATAGTGTCTGAATCCAGTATCCAGTCTCCATATATGAGAAGGCATATGTGCCAATGACTTTTGAAGAGGAATTCTTGTAATCCCTACATGTGTGAACCAGAGCAGAGTAAGTAATTCAGATGGAAAATATGGAAATGCTGGATGATCTGACAAGTCTGCAGAATGTCTATGACCAGGTAGAAGAACCAAGTTCAATGTGGTAAGCATAGTCTGTTCTTCTCAAGATAAGTATAAAGGATGTTGTTCCTGCCCATTTCATAAGTACCATTTTGTGAATCAGACCAGTTTTTTAGAGGAGATTGATGTTCCTTTGTACCTAAAACAGTATGTCTTTTCTAGACATAAGGGTCTAATTGATTCCAATGACTGTCTAGACTTGAGTAATTGCTCGCAAGAACGGATGCTTCAAACACCAATCAGGTGATTATTTTAAAGTGTCTTATTGTAACATTGTTAGCAGAGGCATACGAATTCTCCATGTGTAGCTTGTGATATTTACCCCTGTAACTTTAAATGGGCTCTAGTGTATTGTGGTTCTGAGATCTAATCAAGGATCAGTTTTGCTGATAAACTTACGCTGGGTTCCCACGGAAGATGGACTCTAGGCATGCAGCCCTATATCTGCTTTAGGTCCCGTCCATCACTGAGTCTTCTGTGACTGAAGCTAAGGCTGTGTCTTCATCACTCTTTGCTGAACTTTTTAAACCTGTTATAACTTTTGACAGACAGAATCCCAGTGATTACTTTTCAAATAGTAAGAATGCCAAATCTTTTTGAGTGCCTTGTTTGAGAATTATAACAATTATAACAATATCGCCCACTGGGTAACTTGTAGCAGTCAAGTTTATTAATTTCCATTACTTCTTCTGGAAGCTGAGTCCTCCTCTTGTCTCAGAGGGGCACATCATTTTGTATTTTATTACAAATTTAATATGGATTTTGAAATATCTTGTGAAGACCTTTTATAATAGTATGAATTTTTTTGCATACAGAACGTTTTCAACTGGTGTGTCTCAAAACACTGATAAACGCTAATCAATTAAATCTCACAAAACTTAATAAATATGAACTTTCTGTTTTCCAGTAGAGGACAGTGATATAAAGAGAACTTTAGTTACTTCTATAAGATTTCACAGAAATCCCAAACTTCAGTTCTCAGTTTTTGACTTTTTAACCGTTCCCCCCAGTTGTGATCACTGTGCCATTTCACCTGCTATTCACCTCTTTGATGACATTTTAATTTTCATCCTTCTGAAATATATTACTAGCAGAAAACAAGATACACTTGAATACATTGTTTATTATAGCTCAGTTCCTAGGAAGTTAATCCCTTAAAAATTTATATGTGAGAGAACAAAGAAGAACACAGAGAAACAAAAAGGTATTAGAAAGCCTCTTGAGGAAACTGAAAGGTCAACATCATCATAATTTTGGAGAGATAAGACACTCTTTTGGTTTCCTCATAGCGTTCTGCAAGAAATAGCCTCCTTACAGAATACACTGGTTCTCACAATTCTGCATGCACTCTGAAAAAGTCTCTTCCCCAGTCAAAACATGATCCAACAGTTCAGATTTTTACACCAGAAAAGACCCTAAGTACTATATTTGATCTCTGTAAAAGTCCATAACTTTGCCATGTTATACTGTCAAGGATACAAATGTTTAGTCTATTCTGCAGAAAAGTGTTGTCTCACACTGGCGAAGTCCCTTCCAGTTCAGTATGGGAAACCATTAATTTCCACTAATTCCACTAATTAGTGGACTGTTAATTCATAAGAGATTTAAAGTTGATAAGGCATCAATTAAATTGTGATAACAGGTTTATACAGCACTAGACCATTAGACTTGTTCAGTTTATCAGCTTTCTTTCCCTCCTGAATTAGAATAAAAGACCCAAGCTCTACAGATGATGCTACCGTTTCATTTATTCAGCAATAGAATAGATCACGCTTCCATGTAATTTACATGCAATAAAGCTTTTTTCACACAAGAGAAGTCAGTTTCTGGCCCAATTAGTGATTAACACTGTTTCTGAAAAGAAGAGGAAGAGCCTTATACGCACTTTCCAAATTTGCAGTGCCACCCATGAGATGCAGATGTCCCCTGTGGTAATTAGTTTACACCCTGAAGCAAGAAGCTTGATTACCCCTACATAATTAAATTAACTGTGGCTACAAATGTAATTAATGGCCTGAATGTTATCCAGCCTTTAAAAAAAAAAAAAAAAGACAACAATTTAAACCAGTGATCTCCCCAGGCTGATTATAGTGTACCTAGCATAGAATCATATAAGCATGGAATCCTTTAGGTTGGAAAAAACCCTTAAGATCATCGAGTCCCACCATTAACTGAGCACTGTCGAATCCACTGTGAAACTATGTCCCTAAGTGCCACATCTACAGGTCTTTCAAATACCTCCAGGGATGGTGACTCAATCACTTCCCTGAGCAGCCTGTTCCACTGCTTGATAACCCTTTCAGTGTAAAGATGTTTCCTAATATCCAGCCTAAACCTCCCCTGGCACAACTTGAGGTGGTTTCCTCTTGTCCTATCACTTGCTACTTGGGAGAAGAGACTGACCCCCACCTCACTACAACCACCTTTCAGGTAGTTGCAGAGAGTGATAACGGTGATGAGACAATGGAACAGGTTGCCCAGAAAAGCTGTGGGTGCCCATTCATTGGAAACATTCAAAGTCAGGTTAAACAGGTCTTTGACCAACCTGATCTAGTGAAAGATGTGTCTGCCCATGGCAGAGGGGGTTGGAACTAGATAATCTTTAAAGATGCCTTCCAACCAAACTGTCCTATGATTCTATGATTTATTATCCTTTTTCTCTTGTGGAGCCCAGTTCAAGACACAGGTTCAAAACAGATCTAGTGAATTGAGTCAAGGAAATTAAACAGCAAGAGATAATCTTTTTCTTGGCTGCCTATACTGCATCAAGTACCTCAGTGGCTGGGGCAAGCAAATTAATATGATCATTATAATGACTTGAGTAATGTGTATTCACTGGGGAGAAAGCTTAATTTTAAGACAGCAAATCCTCACCGGAACCCTATTAAAGGAACTGCAAGTCATTTCATAGGAGTAATTTTAGACATGTAAATGCCATGTTGCTTCTGAGGTCACGTATGTTATATTGGTCAAAAAGAGTTTGCCAAAATTATTTTAAATTATCTAACCCTGGATATTGATCAGCTGCAGGAGTCTCTCTCAGACTGCTGAAAATATGTGGCATTGACCTAAGGGGGTCTTACGGCAGAGAGATAAGCTAGTGTACAGCCATTTTAACCTAGAGGGAAACCTTGGTTATTTGCCACTAGAAGAGTAGTTATCCAGTGACCAAGTATTTGAAACTGATTTGTCCCTTCTTGTTCTAAAATTTTTGACTGATGGTACACATTCATTAGTGATAACTCAGTTTAATACAATATCTTCATAGAAGGACGTAAAGTAGACAAACTTTCCAAGTATTTATAAAAATAGGATCCAATTAGGATTGCTGTACAATCGTATGAGAAATGGTTGAATTTTGGAGCTTTCTTTCAGGTAGGAACAGTATAGTGACTGTAGATGAAGCTACCTGGTTTGTATTTTCTAACTTGATTTTAGTTTTCAAAGAAAGCAAAAGAAACCCAAAGCAGAAAAGTTGCCTTCTTTAGTTTAGCAAGGCTTCTTCTCTTCATCAAAGTTTCGTTTCATTCATCAGTCTTGATACTGTGTACAATGTTAATTGATGTCATTAACTATATTACATTTCTAAAAAAAAATCTCCACTTGCCTCCAGGGAAGGGGATTGACTATTTACACCTTTGAAAATAAATTATTTGCTAATCTTTCATTGTAAATTACTGGGAAAAGTCCTCTGACTCAGCACCTTCAAGACAACATTGTTCCTGAAATATCATAAAACAAAGAAAGTACACAACTGCAATGCAAATGGAAAGTTATTTTACCTTAATATTGATGACAGTTTACCTCAATGAGCTACCGTGTAGCATGGAATTTAATGCTTTTTCACACAAATACTTCAAGTAAATACCCATAGATCTAGGATAAACAATGCTGAATTTCAGTCTGCCCATAGCTTTCCAGCATTTAATAGTTTTTGCTTCACTAGTCTGAAGTAATTTCTGAAAAATTCATACCTTTACAGATATGGTTAACTGCTTATACTGGGTAAATTAAATTAAGCCTCTGGGATATGATGAAAAGTTTGTTTCACCTAATTGAGCATCTAATGAGTATGGATGAATTTAAGCTACTCATAGAAATTTTGTTTTTCAAAGCTTTTCTGATTAACATCCATTCAAATGGAGAAAGAAACACATTGCGTTTATATATACACAAGGTTTGAAAGAAAGCTTAAAATAGGATTCTGATCCCTCCAGAAGGTTTCACCTCAAATTGCTGTGTCCTGTAGTAATAACTGTAATTATTACTGAAATACCCTGGCCCACTTTTCCTTTTGATTCATACAATTGCCTCTTCTTATTTCCCTGGGCTTTTCTGTGCAATACTGTGTACATTCACTAAAAAGCTGTGCTCTTCAGAAGCTTTACTATTACTCTGATCAAACTAGCGTGTCAGTTTTCTCCCTCTAGAATATGCACCTGGAAACTAGATATAGCCTTTTTACCATCAAAATGTCAAGCAACCAGAGAAAGGGGTGGATAAAATTTTGGACTCTTTTGAGATTACTGAAAGCTTTATACCTTTGACCTTGCTCCATTTGATAGTATTCCTCTATGAATTCTTCATCTTAACAGTATTGCAAAAGCCTGAAATGGGCACTTTATTCTTTTTTACTCATTATTACACATCAATAAAGCTCTGGACACTGTCTTGTCTTTTGGGTTAGGATAAAGGAAGAAATTCTTGTAAAGTAAAAAGTCAAAAATTTTTATCCTAGAAATCTTCTCATTTTGAGGAAACCCACAGGCTTTTAGACAAAGGATTTTAAATGAAGAGATTGTGTCCGAAGAAAGTTCACAGCCAGTTTTTCACACCACACAGCTTGGTCACAGTCCTGTTACTAAGAGCTCATGTGGTTATCTACACTTGTTTCCCTCAATTCCACATTAAAAAAGAAATAAGTCTCTTGTACAGCAAAAACCTGATTTGACCATGTCTTTTTGAAGCTTGCACTAGCTTTTTTCCTTCAAAACATTTTGTTCTGCCTTCCACTTCCTTTTAAATCACTACACATTTTGATCCTGCCGACATCCAGACCCTAATCCCTTCTTGCAATCACCCTACCGCTTTTGTTTGCTCAGGCTTTTCTTACCATTTCCTTTGTCTTGAATTAGGTGCTTTCATTTAATGTCTTTATACCACCATCCACTTATCCTATGCCTACACTGAGTTTGAAGATGTGATTGAAGCACATGGAGGTATGCTCATCCCAGCCTTAATCTACCTGTTTGTGCTATGAGATTATTGCCTTCAGTGCAAACCTGTCAGAAATTTGAGTGACCTACTCAAAATGTGATTCCCTTCACCCTGAAATCTATGACTCTACTTCTTCCCTACATTGCTTCTAAAATTGCCCAGTTTAGAGCTAGCATGGATATATACCCCAAAGAGTGCCAGTCACCTTAATTCTGACTGCATATATTCACATATAGTATATTTTTAACCCAGAGCAATGTGTGGCTTATTTCGTTGAAGTGTTTGTGTTCCTCACCCGGAGAAGGATTTGTCTCTGTGCCCTGCTTCCACATGATTACAGATTATGGTTTAATTGGCTAAGGTTCCTTCCAGTTCCTACAGATACTCATGAAAGGACCCTATGTCATTTGCTGTTAAAATAAGCTTTTTTCTATTCTCAGAAGAAATCAGATATTACACACTATTCACTGATGCCCTATGTTTCTCAGTTTCAAAGCACCTGTCAGCTGAAGCAAGAGGAAGACATACGTAGGAACTTAACCATTGCTGGGCTGACAAACTGGCCCCTTGCTGTGATGAGCTCCATAGACAGTGAGTTGTGATTCACCTCCCATTACGGGTATGCTCTTAGGCATGGGACTATTTTCCCACAGAAGTGAAATTAATACCCTCGACGACATATATTTTTTTAAATAACCTAAGTAAACCTATATTTGCTTTACTAGAGGATCATTTTTTCCTGTGGCAGTAATGTGGGCTTTCACTTGACCTGAACTGTTCAGTTATAGCAAGGTTTAAAAAATTCAACATTAATCATCTAAGGCTAGAATAAAACATTCTTAGATTTTCTCAGGACTTCCCGTCCCTAAAGACCTTCATTTATCCTTTTACACAAAGTATTCCATAACACTTTATGAATCTTCATTCTTGTATTAAACCAAAGAATGCTAAAAAATGAAAACACACCTTCTTCTCTTCTCCAGCTTGCAACATAACCCAGGAATATACTTTCACAGATGCCCATGCTAAAAGGTACAATGCTTTCTTTGTGGTCTCTCCCAAAGCAGTACCTTAATCTGTGATAATTCAAGTTTATGGTTTTGTTTTATTTTTACTAAAAAAGTTAACCACTATTGTATTTGGACTTTTCTCTGCTCTATTACTCTTAAATGCCTCAAGTGCTCCATCTGCTCCCAAGAGCTTGTGCCCGTTCTGATGTTTTCAATTAAAGTATTTACAATAATGACATACCATGGACTAAGAAGAATTTTCAGAGATGAAAACAGACTCAAAATGGAGTAGTTGGGAAAAACTTATGTAAAGAATGTTTTTGCTCTCATTCATTTTAAGAACCCTTGTCAGCCTGTATAGATGGAAGAAAAAATCATCTCCACTTTCTCTCAGGGGAAGGAATAGGGAAGGGTAAAAGTGCCAGTTTGCCAAGTCCCCTGCTGGTACTAATAATTTGAGATTTTTGTTCCATTTTGGGTAATGCTTGCCTCCCATAAAGACTTAAAGCCTTTTGTATTCAGAGAGTTCCTCTGCATTTATGATGCTTCGTTTCTGCTTGCTTACCTCACACGCAGACCAATGGTCTTCAATTTTGAGCAGCAGTTTTCACACTGCTGAAAAGAGGATTATGCTAATACCCCCTTTGGAGTCATCTGTAGACAAGTGAAATTGTTCTTCCTGGTGTTGTTCCTGACCACTGCTGCTTCCTCAATTAACTCCTTCAGCTTCTTTTATTTTGTGTTAAGGTTTTCATTTAATGTCCACAGGACATCAGCCCAGAGTGGTATTCTCAGATTACTGTGTTGAGCAGCTAGATTAGGCACACTCCTTATGAAGCATATTGTTCCATACGATCTTTGCTGGAGCAAAAGTATTACTGATGGAAACAAATGTAGTCTGTGCTACTCCTAGGCTTTCTTGTTTTGAGGATGATTTTTGTCTCAGGTATGCTTTTTTATAGAATAACCTGTGTAATACCCATGCCTGTTTTCATTGTTAGTACTAATTAGTACCACTTCTGGCAACACTCTCTTTTGTACATCAGGGTCCAGCTCAAAATCCAGCTCATTTAATAACTCATTTCCTTTCAGGCTTTTATAGGGAATTTGACTATGATGTTATTGGCACCGTTGCGAATTTTGTGCATATTATGCAAGCTCTTACTAACTGCTGTAAAATGATGTAATTATGTTTCTTGCAACATTTATATGGGTGCTGAACATTGTCTTGGCTCCAATATCCTCCTGAGCAGTTGTAAGAGCTCACCAGTCCTGAGGTCTGCCATTCTAAATTATGTCTTGTTTCATGAGATATTTCAGATTTGGGGTTTGGGGTTTTTTTTTAACCATTCTTGTTGCTCTGGAATGGTGCCCACATTTTATAAATTTCATTCTGGTCTGGACTATTTCCGATGCCTGCCCAATTGCTTTGTCAAAAGTCAGACTGACATTTTTGGTTTTCTTTCCCTGCCTTTGTCTTCCCCCAACTCTTTTGTTCCAGATCCGATCAAGGTGTAGTCTTCCTCCTAGAGTACTGTTCATCTTTTAATTCTTAAATAAAGTCACAGGGTTTTTTTGTAGTTTCATTTGCTTTACATACAACACCCTCAAAGATTTTACTTTAATGTGAAATGCAAAAATACTCCCCAAACTTTTTCATTGGTTTCAGCTAGCTTCCTGTTTGATTGATCAAGTGTGTCAGAATTAGCCATTTGGTAGAAATATGGCTATGGCAAGGTTTTCTCTGTCTTTCAGTTCTTGCAGATACAGAGTGCAACACTGGTAGAATTTCTCCACCCTCCCTCCATACCTAGATTTTTTAGTCATTGACCACTTCAGCCTCTCATTGAGGCGGTTTTCTTAGCTCCTTTTTAATTCATTATGCTGTGATATTCAGCAGCTTCCCAGCGCTTCTAGCGTTTTGTCCTCTGTTGCCTAAGCTTCATGTCTGAAGCCAGGATGAAAAATTCTGCACTCAAACTGCCCCCAATTATGGATACAGCCAGTTCCCTTGCTGTGTTAGAAACTCTGTAACTTTGAAATGGGCAGTGGAGGATGAGCTACCATCTTCAGGCTGGGATTCCCACCAGTGATACACCTATCTCAGTGCTCTGCCCTTTTGGACTCCTCCCCTGCTGCGTGCAGCATAGAACTATCTCACTTGGGACATCAGCAACACCTAAGCCCATTCACACGGAGAAAATATGTCAAGGGAAGGACCCTGGCAGCACTTTGGACTTGCCTTTAATGGCTGTTGCCCCAACAGCTCCTTTACTGTGTCTGATGCTGTCCCAGAATGGTTTATACTTGTTGTCACTGAGATCCCAATGAAGACCCAGAGACATCTTGGCTCCTCATGCAGGACCCTCATGACTAGCAAACTACCTACAGCAGTGACAACTTTCTTCCTTGCAACTGAGTGAGTGCAAGCTGAAGAGAGAGGGCTGAACTGCTCATAAGAGTGGAAGAGTCACAATGCAATGGAAGCTTCACACCAAATCCACACACTTGTTGCGTTGCTCACTGACCCCTTGCACTGGTATACTTTCATCTGTATCTCCTCTTTCCGTCTTCTTCAGCATTACCAGTTATTACATTAACCTCCTCTCACCCACCAGCACTGCTTTGCAAGCCATGTGTAGCCTGCAAATACTCTAATGAGCAATTACATTTCTAAGATTTCCCTCAGGTGAAGTAGTGAATGCTTGCACAGCATCACTGTGCTCAGTAGGTGCAGTCTTTTCAGCTGGCTAATTCTCTCCCCCAGAGCAATGCAAATGTGAGACTGGAAGAGTTAGCCTCCTTCTCCTTTGTCAGAAAGACTTCACAGAAACAATATTTGATTGCTTTGGGATTCTGGATTGCATAGAGCTAGTGCTTTATCCTCTGTATCAGTAAATTGTCTTGTACCTCTTCATGTCTTCCAACACATTTCTCTGCAGAACATGGTCTCTTTTTTTTTGTTATTCAATACCTAATAAATACTGAATGCTTTTAAAAAATAACCATGTCATTATATAAAAATAAAAACAAATTATCTGCTTCATTCCAGAGTGGAAGCTGGTAGGTAGGAAAACAATTCTATTTTCTCTAGATTGCTGAATCTGGATAAAGAAATATTCTTCCTCAAGAAGTCTCATTAACTGTATTTCTGTCTCATCCCTTCAAATGCTTGTGGAAATAAGACAGCTAACATTTCTTGTCTAGAATGAGTCATTGCATTCATATACTAATAGAGATCTTGTGAAGATTCTCTCCTTTAAAAGCTATGAGACAAGTTCATCTGTAACTTCAAAATTGTTGTTCAAATGTTAAGCTAAAATCAGTGAAATGTGATTGAGTATACCACAATACCTTTTTAAATCTTACACACTTATTTTTGGAGTTAGGAAGCCATTGAAGTTTTTCTGCTTGGGGAACTCCTTTACAGAAAGCTGATAAAATTAGGTTCAGATGTCCTAAGTGGGCAATATATCTGATCTTACAAAACAGTCTAGTCTGTGAGAAGTACTTAGATTTTTCAGCAAATTTCTCCGTAAGAATCTAATAAAACTTTCTTTGTGTAAGCACACTATTTCATGTAAAACATCTCCACTTTAAAAATAAATTTTCTTCCTTCTTGCACAAAATATTGGTTGGGGTTTTTTAAGACCTAGGATTCTAATTTCAAAATTACATTCTATGAATTAGAGCAGAACTTAAACTGCTTTTCTGTTGAAACCTTGGAAGAAATTTTTGAATATGTGAACACATGGATTGTAAATCTTAAAAAAAAAAAGTAAAATAAAATTGTTTTTTACATGAATGAGTGCTATAATAGTGAGAGCATCTGGTATAACATTTTACTGACCTCTACATGAAATACAGTTTGGCTAACACTTAATCAAAATTCATCATTCTTTTTGTAAACTAAAATGCAATCCATATAGCCTGAAAAGCCTCCTAAAACACGTTTGGTTTAGGTTTTGCCTATGACTTGCACTCTAATTTGAAGACCTCCATCTATGCACGGAATAATCCCCCAGCTTTCAAGGCACTATTTTCAGCACAAACTGCACAACTACCAAGCTGAGAAGGTTCTGGCATGGCATTGGATATAACTACATCTCTATGTATTTTTACATATGTGCACACAGGGAGAGATTTTTTGTGTTTAGTTTCTAGAAGAAAGTAATTCATTATTCCATGAATTTCAGACTGGGACTTGCAGTTCTTTATTAAATGAATGACAAAAAATGTGAATGATACTGAATAGAAACATTAATATAAAGACTAATCAGTTTCCTTTTTTGTGTGACTTCCATTTCAAGGTCTTCCCTTCTTCAATTAGTCTCCATGAATTGATTGTTTAATGCATACCTAATCTTGAACTTGTTCTTCTCTTGCTGATGGGAAAATTAAAGTTAATTTGGTTGAAGTCATGATGCTTATGTTGCCCATTTATCAAATGGTGATATTTTCAAAATCCATACGGCAGCTGTTCTGTTTCTCCTCAGCAGTACACGGAAGACAATTTTATTTATAAACATGCAGACCTCTACCCTGTTTCCTGGAAACAAAACAAACAAACAAACAAACAAACATTTTCTCCAGTAATACAGAATTTTTCTCTCATGGTGGTAGGAATTATGTTTCCATGTGCTGCATTACAATAGGTTAAAAAAAAAATATTGCTTAGGTTGGAAGGTCTAAGCTGCTGGCAAAAAGGGATAGAAAAACAACAGAAGTTTATTTCTCTATAGAAGGCACACAAAAAGAATAGTTATAAGGGTCTGTTTATTTGCTACAGCAGTTATATTTTAACTAAATAAAACAATACCTGTGTCATACAATTACTTGAAATGAATCTGAACCTCATCTCCATGTCTTTTGGGAGTACTTGACCAAGTTCACCTCTGTTAGTTGTTAGTCCCCTATTTCAAGCTGTACCTTTTTCCAAGGGAATTTTGCTTTATAACACACTGGGAGAACTATATTCTCATTCAGAATATAGTTGCAGCTTTTGCATTTACCTTCCGCTGACTTTCAACAAATCTTTTGTAAAGGGTTATCCAACACAAAATTCCTATTAAGTGTCTTGGAGTTGTAAAGGAAAATGAATGAATAAAGGTGAAAGTAATGATAAAAACAGTATCAAATCCTCACTACAAAATCAACTAAGCAGAGACTGTGAATCCTCATCTATAGCACAGATACAGAGTGCTGACCATTTCTAGAGCTATTACTTAGCTGCTAAGACAGCAACTAAGAAATAGCATAAATTCAAATTACTGCACTAATTTTGCAAGGATTTTTGTTTCCCCAGCTGTGCACTATCCAAATCCCTTCAGGCCTACTAGAGTCACTTCAGTCATTCGTACCATATTTTTTTTGCATGCACAGATGTCATGGGTTTGTTTCACTGGATGAAGTGGAGATGGAATCTGCCTTTCTCTCCTGTGCCAGCATTGTCTTGTGCCCCAAGACACAGCAAAGCATCATGTGCCAGCAGAAGGATGGAAGAGATTCAATTCTGTTTACTCAAGTTTACCCACAAAATTATTCAAATGGTCTGAGCCTTGAGCTTTGGAATTCCCAATCCCTAATCTTGACCCAGAAATGATCCCCAGATCATTTCATTAACTATAATGAACTATGACAAGTGAATTTCCTCTCATTTAAATAATAAGGGTGTGACAGTTTTGCTCTTCTGTTTTTTCACTTTACCAGCTAGATTTTTCTTAGCGATTACTAAGAGGTCATATTAAGTTTAGTTGAATCCCTCAACATATGTGCTCAAGCATCTCAGGAGTCTTGTGATTTAACATACCACAAAGAAGCTTTTATCATCATTTGGAGATAGAAAAATAAATATATGTATCTAAACATACATAATTGATAAAATTAGCAGCCTGAATGCACACAACATTAGTGAGCACTGAGAATTAATGTATGAACTTTAAAAATGGTTGAGGAACTGCCTGAAAGGGAGATGGCCTGGAGCTCTGATGAAAGAAGAACTACTGGGCTGGAGAAAGGCAACGGGGGAGTTTTTCAAGTATTGGTTTTAGAACTGATGGTATTTAAATATTTTCATCAATTACCTTGGCAAACATAGTAGGAGCATGCTAATGCAGTGTGCCAGCACCATGTTTTGTCAGGTCATGGTGACATTCCAGCTGCAATATAAAAAAGGCCATATGGATTTCTCCTCACTACATGATAAGCTGCTGCTGCCAAAGCAGATTGGCTTTTGGAGCACTCCATGCCACTGTTCTCCCCCAGCCCCCTCACACGTGGAAAGGGAGTAAGACACAAACCTGAGGACTGTTGTCAGAGGCTGGTGAATATGCTGGGAGGATTGCAGCCTCTTCCCTACCATTTGCTCTCCCAGGGGCCTCTTTGTGTCCTCATCTTGACATGACCAGGTATGCGTATCACATGAATAAGTTCAGTTACTTAATTATCCCCGGTTACATACCAGACACACACCGAGTTAGGGAGTGGGAGCACACATGCATTTCAAGCCACATGGGAAGAAAGAGCATGGGAGTCCTATCTTATGGCGTACACAAAGATTAGAGGAAGACATCCAGGCCAAGGCAAGAAATCCTGTGTTAGAGTCTTAACTGCCTCTGTTGCCAAAAGTTACTTAAATTAAGCTACCTAACAAGGCTTTTGGGGAAGCAAAACATTAATTACCCAGATATCCTACTTAGGAATGTTCTTGATGTATGAATAATGTACTTGGTTCAATATAACTTTTAGACTGTCTTTCTCTTGACTTTTATTTTAGCATAAAGTAAATGTATAGGATAAAGATGAAGTTTCTACCAGAACAGCTCTTCTGTTGAGTCAGTCAGTTTCTTATGTACATAGTCTAATAAGGTTTTCCTTTTGTTATGAGAGTCTGATAAAGAACAAGAACAACATGTGGACCTGTCTTCAATAATGTTCTCTAAGGCTACATACCTTTCATGTGCTTTTCAAGTATTCCAGCCTCACAGAAAATGTTTCTAAACTCACAAGAGTTCAAACCTGCATGATCTCTGAGGACCCAAGAAAAATGCATTTGCTAGTTTTTCAGATTATTGTTTTCAAGTTTACAAGTTTAAAATTATGAATAGTCAAAAACAGGAGGAAAAAGGAGAGTCACTGCTTTTTCTTTCCCAACGCTCTTCTGTAGGTAGGCAAACCTTTCCTTTCAGGTTCTAAAGAATGACAACAAATCTTATTTCTCTGCATTTTGCAGACCTTCTTTTTTTCTTTACACCAAAGATTCTGAGGTACCTGGAGGCATACCTCTGTTCTGGAAAGTATTCAGTGTACTTATGGCAAATAACAGTGGGCAGCTGGGTGAGCTTGACTGACATTATATACTCCAAATACAGAAGTTGGTTACTCTACACAAATTCTCTTAAGCTTTCGCCAACAGAACTAGATTACAATATCATGCTATATCAATTATGTAAAAAAGACTACAATCCTCTATTTCTAAGAAAAAGCAAAGTTTTGTTAGTGATTCACCTACTGAGCCATTAAAATACTTTTTAGTAGAGACGTGAGGAGGTTACACATTCTTTTTATTTTAACTACAAGGGAGGTAATGCTTATTTACGAATTTTAGTCTGTGTATCTGAATTGCACTTATTTTCCTACAATCACCATTTCAGTAGAGTCTTGCCTGAGAATTACTCTGCATAATGCTGCATAAATGGATGCCATTGATAAGAATAGCCATAAAGTGCTCTACAGAGAGGAATACATGATTTATATCTCACGTAAGCAATTTTGCATAATAATTGCTAGATTGTTCAGATTTGGGGTGTATGTAGTTTAACAAACAGTGGTCAAATTATTAAGAGAAGACCATTACTACAGGACCACTATAAAATAATCTTTATCGTGCTTTACTCTCCTGACTTCCAACAATTAATGGCTTAGGGATTTTCAGAACTGCAGGTTATACCTGGGTGGTTGTTTATAACAGCCCCTGGAAGACCTATCTTTTGTCTAACATCTTTTTGAATCTATTTGCCTATTAGGTTTCCACAAGTTATACTACTTCTTTTTTTTGGTTTAAATTTGTTACTCAATAATTTCATTCTGTCTTAACTAGTTCTTATGAGATAAAAAGATAGTAAGTAATTTCCTACCTACTGTATCCACACACATTTATAGTTTCATCATTTTATAAATGCCTTTCATTTTGCCGTTTGTTGATGACTCCCAGCTTTTTACTCTTTCCTCACATGGAAACCACTCTAATCATCCCTGTTAGGCACCTAGAAATTTTTCTAGCTCTACTATATCCTTTTAAAGATGAAATAATTAGAACTGCAGGCAATATTCAAGACAGGGGCATACTGTTGATTTGTGCAAATTCAAAACAATATTTTCTGGTTGGTGTTGATTTGGTTTTGTTTTGTTTTGTTTTTTTTTTTCTCCGCTCTCCTTCTACCAATAAAAGCCAATGTTATGTTTTCCTTCTTGCCTGAGCACCGGAACTGACCTTTTCAGAGAACTGCATGCAGTGCCTCCTGCATCTCTTTCCTCAGCAACAGCTAATTTAGAGCCCATCACTTTGTATATCTGTATAGCTTCCCATACGTACTTACCCATTCTGAAATACATCTCCCATTCCGGTTGCCCTGTCTTTGGTATATACATTGCAATGCCTAATCCTGAATAGTAGGTGTGGTGCCAAAAGAATACAAAAGTATAAGAATTATAGAAAAAGCCTCAGTAGATATATATGTCCAAAAATGAAAGACATGTTTCTGATTAAAGGTATTTACATGCCAATAGAGAAGATATGTTCAAGGGAAGACACTGAAGTAACAAGTCTATTAACATTGTTGCAAGGTTAGTTAAAAGTCTGGACAAAGTGTTATAGCAAATACCAGAATTATTTCACAGAAAAAAAAAAACCTCTAGTCTCAAAGACATCCAAAGATTATGAAAATATTAACAGGAATTTAATCTTCATGAAGGCCTGAAGCTACTGAAAGCAGAGAACATTCAAGTCAGAAAGGTTTGATACCAAAGAAATATCACTGAATCAGAAAAATGAGGGAAGGTTATTTTCCACTGTTATTCACAACGTGTTTCTTCTGATATTTTTTTTCAGTCCAAGTAACACAGTATCAAGAATGAAAAGTGCTGTGAGAAGACATTTTTCTTTCTTTAATAGATAGAACATGCCTATTATATCACATTCATCTAACTACGGATAGGTGAAGAGATCTGGAAGGCCTGAAATAAAATTTATAATTGGCAAAACCCCCTTTCTTTATCAATAGAAATTTTAAGACCATTCAGAGAACTGCTTATATCACAAAAGCTAGTTGAAAAGAAAATTAAAATTTTTCAAACAGATTAGAATCAGAAGAGATCAATCAAATAAAACTTAGACTGTCAAAAAGTTATAAATATCAAATAAAACTTTTAATTTGCATACATAGAAGTAAGCATGTCATTGTAGCAACCAATAACCTTGTATTCTCTCTGTTGGTCATGTGATGCAAATATTGACATGAATTATGTAGTCAGCCTTTGGGACAACTAAAGAACGTTTCATACGGTAAATAAGGTATTGCTCTTTTTTTCTTTTCAAATCTTTACCTAAGACTCATTACTACTTAGATGCCTGCAAAAACCTTAGCAGATATATTTTGCTAGGTAATAGATCAATCATAGACAAGTACTATTGCTTATTTATGATTAAAAGATGAACTCAGAAATAACTGGTCATGAATCTAACAGAAATAGAAATGCCCTCTAATAATTCATGAATATGATTAATCTGGCACTGAAGTATTTTCTTTTTGAACATACAGGTTAAGTCTAATGGCAAGTAGGACAGAGACACAGAGGGTGGAAGAAGCAGAAAAAAAGGAAAAAGAAATCAAAATAACTTCTTCACATCTCATTAGCAATAAAGAGTTAAGAGAAAATCCTATAAAAGGACATGGATGATGATATAATAGATCAGAAAGGCTACTGCAATTCTTTTTTGTTTTTTAAAGAAGAGGTTAGCTGCTGTGGAAGCTTTTATAATAGAACAGACAAATGCACAGACACCTATTGGAACATCTGAAGATGATAAGCCTTCCGGGATATAGGAGGATAGATGTATATATAACACTCTTTATTTTAAAGTCTTTATGCTCTGTTCTTACCATTAAAATAAACCATGCATTGTATTGGTATCCATTTATATACATCTGTGCTATGGGTACAAGTGTACTAACATTGTTAAGCAGAGACTTTTACACTTTTATCCATCCTGGAGCAATCCAAGCCTCCTGCTCTCATTTTCAATTTATACAGAAATATAAATGGATAGATCTCTCCCAGCCACTCCTTCCAGTCCAAGAATCTGAACTGAGGATTGTGAGGGTGACAAACAGAAAGGTAGGTTATAAATGTACATATTGGAAACATTTCTAAAGAACAATTATTATTAAGTAACTTGTTTGTTTTTGTTTTTTTTTTTTTTTTTAGTTTGCTTGTTCATCTCTGGATGTATTCCCATTGAGGAAGATTCTCAGCCTTCCCAAAAAGTGTTATGTGGGGAGTTTTTGTGGCAAAGAATAGGCACTTTTTCGTGCTATCTAGCATCTCTTCGAAAGCTTGATCTTATTGTTGAGCTTATCTATTACAAGAGGCTGGTGCCAAGTATAAAAGTGAAAAAAAGAAAAAAAAAAAAAGTCAAGAAATGGCACTTAACAATTAAGAAGACCTAAAGAAAGCAAAGAAGTTTCTGTACTGATGACAGTGAGAGTTTCAAACAGCAGTGAAGGAGGACCGAAGGATGTCACAGTGCAAGGGGACATCCTTAAATTATGCATACTCTGTAAAATAAAGCAGATCAGCCACCTAGGCAGCTGATATCAGGCTGATATGTATCAGCTCACTTCTGGGGGTTAATCATGTCCCAGCAAGTCAGGATCAAACGTGTTCAATAGCAACATTAGAGAATACCACTTGAAGGGGTCATCCACCATTTAGTGAATTAGAGAATTAACTTTTTCACCACAACTCAAGAAAATTATCAAATCAACAACACGAATAAGTGATGAGCCCTAAGAATTTCTGGGTGAAACCCCTTTGGCATGAAAGATTAACCATATTCTGTCACTTTTACCTTTGGGGAAAACCCAAATCACAAGCCTAATAGAAGGGAATTCTTAAGTAATTATCCATTATATATCTTAATATCTCAATATCAGTTTCTGTCATCATCCCAGATGCAGACATTCAGGAACCTATAACGCAAATGCCATTAGCTGGCTAACCTACAGCCTTTTGGAACTCTGTAGCTTCCTGAATTGGATAGTTGGTAAACAAGTGCAATTCCATGACACCCCAGCTAAAACTGCAGTAAATATAAATGATAGTCGAGGGATTCTTGGGCTGCTGAAGAGCAGAGTCTCGTAGTAAGTGACACAAAAGTACAACATATGCATACATTTTCATTTTAGCTTACATTGATTTTCTAACATACACGCTACTTACTATGCTCCTCCATCACCATCCTGCTGGCCAGCACAAACTGTCGCACAAAAGAATTTTTAAAAATATCTCAATATTGAATAAAAACATTCCTGAGGGTTATATGGCAGGCTGCTATTTCCAAGCCAACTCACATAATTTTTCATATTTCATCATCTTCAACAGCCTCAAGACAAAGTGAAGTGAGGGCATCCAGGTATTTGTATACATTTTTAAATTTTATATATTTTGAAACTTTGATCCCAGGAAAATACTCATGAGACAAGTATCTTCTTTGAATATTCATCTAGATGTAGGAAAATTTGCAAATTTGGATGTCTGACTTAGCCATTTGAGCCAAAATGCCTCCCACGGTTGTGCTACATATGCATATTTGTTAAATATTATCCCCTTTCTCCTGCAACTCTAGAGCAACCCTGTGTATTCCCAGCTAAGGGACAGATGTGGTTTGTTGTCTACAACAGGCAATATTCTGACTTGCACTGATAAAAAAATTAAAGTCCACTGTCTAACAGCTTAATATTAATAGATATTATTTATGAAGACAATAAGAAAAAATACCAAGGTTCACAACAGCTGTCAATATACTTCTGGTTCTGGAGAGTCATAAGCTATTCTGCTTTTAAGAAGTGGGATATTCTAATAAAGAGAAGAGTAAACTGAGTCTCCAAAAACATCAGTGCTTTCCAAGTTCTGTATAGCTGGCCTTCTGGTACCAGACAGGCTGACAGAGCTGGAAGGGCTTTGTATACTGGAATAGGGGCAGTATTTTTCCGACATGCAGAGGAGCAAATTTTCTTAAAATTCACAGTCTAACATCCTTTCTCGTAACACCAGTGGCTGACTGGAAACAAACTTCCTGAGAGATACCTCTCATTGTGGCATTCCTGGTATCTTGTTTGTCTTACTATAAATTAACATACACATAAGAGTATTTATTAGACAACTATTGCTGGTTGTATCTGAAATGGATTCTTTGTAAACTCTAAGATATGGTCTGGATATAATGTGTAACAGAATGATTTGTGAGAAAGATACTCTTTTTTTTTTTTACTAGAAAGTATTACTTGGGAAAGACCTACATCAGTTTTATAGTGTGATTTCCTTTAGTATTCATAAAGGAGATTAGCAGAATTAGACTCACTGAAAAGTACACATTAGAAAAGCAGAATGAATTATGAGAATTAAGTCTATGAGATGGCTAAACTGACTTGTAGGGGTTTGCAGTTTTCTTAACCCTACAGCCCCTAAACTTCAGAGTGGCACATCCACGTCTGAATGCCTAGAAATTGCAGCAGGCATCTGGAAAAGAAAATCACGACCACATATGTATTTCAAGACCAGTTCAGATAGCCTTGTCAATCTGCAGATACAGAATCTTAGAAACACAAAGGACTGGTTGAAATAGCTGAACATTCCCAATTTATACTCGTTACTGTCTGATGTGAATAGCAAGCTTGCAGAGCCCTCTGGAAAGTGACCTGAGGCTTCTCACAGAAAACACACAGTAGGCTCCCTTCAGGATACGGAAAAGCAGACATATTCTCCCCAGGCCACTTGCATAACGACCAAACCCACAGTGCGACCTCCAGCACAGCTGCCAAAGTCAGCACACGAGCAGTTTTAAATTGCGTGCAGCAAAGTCAGCAATGGAGGGCTACGTCATCTCGAAAGAATGGGATCTGTGAGAGATAACAAATGTGGTCTAAACTCAGAAGCAGCCAAGAACACCATGCTGAAGGGCAATACTCTCAGCATCTAATTTCTTTGAGGGGCAGAATGTTCTCATTCCAGAGAGTTAATTTTAGAAAGAGCCATCCCAACATACCATTTTTCCAACACAGCAGATGACAGGGATGTTTGCAACATGCTGAACGGATGTGCAAAATGCTCCCAACTTTCTTTGAACCAGAACTGACTTGCTATAATAGAAGCGGCTATGATCACAACGCATAAGGCCTTTCTGGCTTTATTATTGAAAACTATGGCTTTTAGCTATATCTCTACAGCTAGGAAGTCAGATACAGCAATATTAAAATGTTGTGGAAGCTAGATTCTTCTGTTTTTATTGGATGTGAACAGAAGGTTAATGGTGTTGCCTTTATACTATGCATCCTCTCTGTGAATCCAACAAGTAACATCCCGCTGTCGTAGTTGCAAGCACTGATTATTACTTTTAAACTCTCAAACACTTTCTAGGATGTTTTATACATAAATTAGGTGAGAATTTTTTTTTACATAGGTGATTTGCTTTGTGCAGCTTTCCCAGGCAAGTTTTGCCAAGTGATAATAAAAAGTTGGAAAACCAGGCATAGAACTGCTATTGAAGAGCAAGAAGTGCATGTAGTCCCTGTCTGCAAGAATTACTGTTATTTGCTACTGAAAGGACTGTAACAGTCTAAATGGTACTATGCAGAAGAGTCAGAGATTTTTGCCAGTGCAAAGTTAGATTACCTGCTAAGAGGCAGAGGACACTGAAGTCACTTTCTGTCCTAAACTCAAAATTCCACCGTGGACTAAGTAGCAGAGGAATGACCGGAGACATGTTTTTTCAGATTAAGTGACCCTAATTGATTGCTTGCGCAGCTGAACACAAAAGTTTAAACAGTGAACAATGGAGAAAGTGAGCTGGAACAGTAAAGCTCCCTGTTGTCTGCAGTGTCAACAGTAGGACACTGACTTTAGAACTTCGGGAATGTAAATGACACTGTATTTTGGCCTGCTGCCTTCAGACACAAACCTCATCACATCCTAAAGCACAGCGAAAATCAAAATTCTCATATCCTCCACTTCATTGTATTACCCTTATAAAAGCAGAGATGTATAGTCAGACAAACTTGGCCATACATAGGCCTACATTTTAAGAAATTCTGCATTCGCAACTTTTCCTCAATTGTATTTGAAGGCATACTTACAATCAAACATGTTTTGTTATCTTGTTTGTTGCTAGTCTTCTATTAACTTTATCTTATCTTTCTTCATGTAAGGAATTTGGAGCAGGAAAAGCAAGCTGAGCATCAGGCTTGGAGAAAGAAAGCAAGCTCTTCCAGGCAACAAAAGAGGGACCAAAGCCATTGTCATGGCAACAAGAATCAGAAGTGAATGCTCCTGTTCCCAATATTCTAGTAGATAGGTGAAATAATTTATGTCTAAACTGGAGGTGCAGTATCCCTTGTTAATGATTGCATCTCTAAATTATAGAATAATTCATATAAATTGCGAGGAAAAAATATTCAGAGAAACAAATTTGTGTATTAAATGATCTAAATATAATTTGTAATAATGTGGAACAGCGTACAGGTATTACATAAAAATCAAATCTCTCCAAAATTTTCTTTTTTTAAAAAATCATCCATTCTGAATAGTTGCCTCTCAGCATCTTGTGTTGAGAAAATATTCTGTTTTCCAAATAGTATGTCCTTATTATAATTATTTCCTGAAATTCAAAATACAAACAAAATATACATATCTGCACACTATAGTGTACTAAACCACAAATTGAAAAAAAGATCACTGTAATCACTAAGTAATCTAATAGGTACATGATTTTTAACTGTGTTCTTTTTCTTTATGTTTTAAAAGAGGATTACATACATTTGAAAAAGCTTTTGGAAGACTACAGATCCAATGATCCTGTACTATAACCCACCAATATTTGCAGAATACATTAAACACTTTCCAGCATTATGTGCTGAATATTTAACACATTAAACACTCAGGAAGTATCAGAAAGTCTGAAAGTGTTTTAATTTAAAAGCTTTGCTTCCTTTGCTCACAGGAGTTACACAAGGTACCACATTAGGTTTAAAGGAAAGTATCTTTTCTCCCATTTTTAACGTAGAATCATAGAATTATGCAATGGTTCGGGTTAGAACGGACCTTAAGGATCATCTAGTTCCAACTCCCCTACCATGGGCAGGGACATGTCCCACAACAGAGTCTTACCAGCTTTCCATCCTGACTATGTGAATTCTAACTCTTTCCTAACACCAAATCTTCGCTTCCTCAGCAAGAACCTTCCAACTGAGCTCCCTACTCAGCAATCCACTTTCCAGAGACTGAGCAGCACCTGCCTGCCTGGCACCGCTGCTTTGTGCTCCACTGCCTGCTGCGGCTGGGAGCGCTGGCTTCATCTTCACCTCCTCTGTAGCATTGGTCACCATTGGCCATGCCTACCTCTACACCTCTCTGTCACCTGGGAAACGTGGTGTGTGAGCAAATCTGTTGGAATTCTTTCCTGGAGAAAGAAACCCCACAGACAGTAACATGAACCTGCATCATGACCTACTGGCTTTTCAGCCACCAAATCTCACAGGAGCTTTTTGCTTGCAGTACCAATCAACATGCCACCTATAGGGAATCTGGTGTTTTGGTGTAAATCAGAGCTCTAGCAATATGCAAGTGATAGTCCCTCTACTTACTATCCTTGGGTGATGATCAGTGAAATGCTTCCATGCTTTAATTTAACCAAACACTGAATGAAAAACTGTGATTCTGTTCAGCTGCAAGAGGGAGACATTTCACAGACAAAGTCATTGCAGCAACTTTCAGCCACAGCCCACCCTTCTGTGCTAGAAGGTACATACTCAAATTAGTCAATGTAGCCTGTATTCTAGTATTGATATTATAATCTTCACCGACAGTAAACTGTTATATCGCAGCCTCCGAAAATACGTCTTTTCGCCTTTTGGCTTTATATCCTGTTACACCCTTTTTTCAATTTCTTTTTTTTTTTTTTTTTTTCAGATATCCTTTTGGATCAAAGACTGCTGTGCCCAATCTGTTTGATCTCTTCGTGTGAGATGATATTCCGAAAGATAAAGTTGAGCCCCAGAAGATTAATCTCCCTCAAAGCACCTGTACATAAACATGAGAGAGGGCTGTGCAGTGAATGCTTCAGTGCACCTAAAAGCAAACTTCTCTGAGGCACTCTGCAGAAGACTTATTTACTCTCCCTGAAAGCAGAGAACCAAGAGAGAAATTAGCCTCCTGTAGCTGAAGTATGCTTTTCCACATGCTTTTCCATGGTTGCTGCCATGGGGCATCCTCCTTCATGAAACTACTGAATGCTTTTAGTACTTCTGCTTTATGACAAAGTCTGCCACAAACATGTCAAGACACGTCCTCTGCCTTATGCGCCGGTCCCTTATATCATAGACAGACATGTCCAGCATCTCTGTTCTAATTTTCAAGAGTCGTGTGACTTCAAATAGCATATCTAAATAAATTATTTCCATGTGAATATGATGATAGTGAGAAACTTACAATTTCAATCAAGATGAAACATTCAAACACCTGATGAAAGCTAGACCAAGGTCTTTCTGACTTCAGCCACTCGTGTAAGCCGTCTTTCAAAGTAAACTTGAGGAAATCTCTGTTTTCCAAAAATCTGCTTTTCCTGTCTTTTCTGTTTCAATTCACAGGCACAAAATTGCTACAGCATTTCCTCAGCTAAAATCTCAAAATTGAGGATTTTTAAGTAGTGTTGCCCTTATGATAGAAAAATCCTTAATCAGACTTTGATGAAGAAATTTAGGTAAACCCTTGAAACCTACATTCAACTTATGCATCATTTTGCTACACAGATCAGAATAGTTACAGAATCTCTCCCTTTTCTGGGTAGAGGCCTGTCTTGTATTGTTTATTCTTCTCAGAGAGAAACAAATCAAATATCCACTTTTTTTAAAGGGCTTCTCCATTTGAATTGTCACATTTTCTCTACTCAAACTGAAACAATTATCCAGTTTGAGTTGGCAGGATCTGTATGCTGTTCAAATGACAGAAATCTATTCGCGCTTTCCAAATCTCCAAAAAAGATTTTTGTAGGGTTCTCTGCTGATGCCCAGCTATGAGGAATGCTGTTGTGTGCCAACCAGATTGTTACTGTTGTTGAGCAACCAGATGCTGTACACGGATCTCATCTTTATAGCATTAGTTTACAAAAGTCATCACGCCAATCCCCACTGTTCCCTCCAAATCCCACAGAACTCTGCATGTTTCCTAAGATAGCATGGATTTTTAGATTTTAAGTATCTCAGTTGGCCAAAGCACTATAGATTCATATTTCTCCCGTGGTCTGTAACAGATGCAAAAATGTGCATTCACTGTAAACTTTTCCTTCCATTTGTTAAGTTTCAGACCTCTTACACAATTCAAAGCCCCAGTTATGTTAACAAGATGTACTTCATTGTCTTCCCAGTGAGCTAATCTTGGCTAGGTGCTCACTTGATCCGAGTTTTTGCATGTTTTCCACCGCCCAGTTTCCTTTTTCCCCAGATAAATTCTCTCTTACCTTGACTGAAGCTTTTAGAACCGCAGAATGTCCAACAGTTTGAAATAATGACATAATCTTACAACATTCCTCTTTCTGGCAGAAGCAGTGGAGCCATGCTCTGATCATGAACTGGCTTTCATGTCTCCTGTGGAATACTTAACCTTTGAAATCCAAGCATTCTCTCTGTGATCAGGAACAATTTACCATGGACTTGAAGGTGAACTGTATTTCTAGAATGGATCCTTGCCTGTTGATTTTCCAGTTCCATAAATTTACTTAATTGTCTCCTTACCTTAAAAAAATATCTGCCGCCTTTGAGTGCAAGCCTGCTATCCTATACCTATTTCCCAGCAGTGGAAACGGGCATATTTCTATTTTTCTAATCATTAAAGCATAGACAAATCTCATCTTACAGAGCAAGCCATATCTTTTCCACGGCAAATTTATTGCTATTTTCCTGAAGGGCACTGATTTAACAAGGATGAAATTCAAAATGAATATAATAGAAATTCAGATTTTCTGATTAGCAAGTACTTACTTGTCCATTAGATAAGACAGAAGATCTCTGCAGTAACTGCAGACTTTCTCCCATAGTAATAGTGATACAAACAGTAAGGAAAATATCTATATACTTGATTCTCTCAACAAGTTCTTAAAGTAGATTTTAGCTTTTTTTGTAATATGGTCATCAGCTTTGCAAAACTTCTGGGTTCTCAGGCCTGTGTCCAATGTGAAGGACAATATAGGTAGATGAGTGTATGAACAGCTGCCATAACTTTACCAACTTTGACCACTAGGGCAAAAATTGGTGTTTCTCATCCATAAAAGAGTTCTGAAAAACTGGCGAATCCACAAGCAGATGATGTATAACAGGAGCAAAGTCCAACAAAACTCCTTCCATCTATGTTTGTCTGGGAAATTATCCAGTTTTGATCATTCTCAGTTCTGGTTTTGCTGCTGGAAATTTCTCTTTGTTGATTGTGTGGCTAAAATAAATTAATCGCTTTTGAAATGATTCACATTTCTTCACCTTTGTTCATATCGACAATCTTGTGTTTTCACAGGCCAGTTGAAACTATATTGATTCTTGTTCAAACCGTAATACGTACCAAGATACCACCTTGCAGCAAACAAGCAATAGCCCTCAAACGTGGTTTGAGGCATTATGTAAGAGGAGAGAACTCAGTTGGTATTATCACAGCTCTGGCATTACCACAAAAATATTTTTACTTTGCCTTTTGGATTAGTTTCCATTTGCCTACCTACGTTTAAAGCCAAGTGTAGAATACAAAATTAAACCGAACACTGGTGCCAGGTTACTATGCATCAATGACAATTGATCAAAATCCTTTTAATCTCGGTTTCCAACTTGGTCCAAATGTAAGCTGGCATTGAATTGGTGATTGTCCTCACTTTTATAGGAACTATAATGTCCCACCCTGTCCACACATCCCACCGCAACACAGACAGCACCTTTACAACCCAGTTACTCTGTGACCTTCACATCCAAAATGCTACCTGTCATCATGGTCACAAGGCTTTGGGCACCTAATGACTTACATGGTGCCAATGTGAAAGCAGCGTGCCTCGAAAGGCCAGTAAAATGCGTATTTTGACAGTTTGCACTACAAAAGTGAACTGGACTTTTATAGACCTTATATTGTGGAATTCTAGAAATCATGACAGAGATGATATGACGTTCCCAGAGGTTGGATGAAATATATGTGTGTTGGGGGTGGGGGTGTTTTTTGCGCTGAGTTTTTAATTGAAACATGGAGAAGATGACAAGGACTGCTGGAAGACTCCTCACAGATTTTTGACGAAGTCCTGAGGAATGAGATCTCAATGCTTGGGGGTTTTTTTTGGCTACTTATGTTTATTTAGGTGGTGCCTGTTTCACACATACCACCATAACAGATCGTTGTTAGGTCAGTGAGCCATAGACATTTTTTTTATTGGATTCAGAAGTTTGCTCTTGAATCCTAGCTTTTTGGTTCTCCCTACTTAAAAGCATGTCATCATCAAAGAAGGAAACTGAATTTGCTTTATACTCTTGGCTAGCACTTGCATGATTCACTGTTTCAAATATTAAAAATGCCCCCCCCCCCCCCCCCCCCCAGCGCTTGGTTACTAGTTGTCAAAAACATTCAGAAAATCAAGAGATCCATTTCTGATCCATATCTGCAGGAGATTTAACTGCTAAAATCTCCCAAACTGTGGATTTTTTCCTTTTCAGCTGCTCCTCATGTATTCTGTACTGGAAAGCTACTAATAGCCCGCAGATCACAAGTTTCACACAGACCTTATTTTTAAAGATGAACCTCCACAAACTCAATTTTTAAGGCACCTTTCCTAGCAGCAATTACACATTTATTAGCTATATTAAAACCCAACTCAACCCAATTATTAGCATCTTGGCTTATATTCCAAAGGCCCAGTTTTTGATGAATGAAAAATCACAACTCATTTTCTCTATTTGGAGACCAATTAGGTTAATAGGTTGTGGATGTCTGTGCCAAAACCATTCGAGTAAGTTTGCCTTAGAGTTACATTTGAGCTTTCACAGTTTCTTTCTCATGTCTACTAGCCAAGCCAGTAGAGCTCATTTACAAAGAAAAAAGCAAAAAAAATGGAACTGATTTTGGCACTGTCAGAATAAACTATTTCCTTTATGGTGTGCAAACCTTAAGGCTCTATCCGGATGAAGGACTTTTACTGGCATGCTCCATTCAGAATTGACGCATTTGTAACACCTGTATTCAATCTTCTGACGCAATCAAAATTGTCTATTTGAATTTCTTCCATTAAACTGATATTGTTTGACTTATTTTAGCTTGGAATGGGTTACTGTTTTAAATAATTCAAAACATATGGAACAAAGATGATACTTCTTTTCACTGTCACAGGTATTAAACAAAGAGTTTTGCGAGCAAAGGTCATCTGTTTTCAAAGCTGTTTTTCTCCGTATACTGCTGTAAGTGATTCAGACCGCACAGCTTAGGATGTATATCACCTCCATTAAGCATTTTAAAGGGCAAGTCCAAATTCAACTTTAAACTTGCCAGTTTCCGTTTTCTCCTGGAAATGTTCAGTGCTGCACAGTGAACCAGGAAAAACAATTCTGGTAAAGGTTGTTCCTTCTCTCAATTTTCAGTGATCATCTTTGGCCTCACATCCTCAAACATGCATCTGATTCTTGTAAAAGTTCTGGTTATCTAACGAAGCCTTCCTTCCCCTTCACAGGAACAGGCCATGCAGCACCACAGAATGACTGAATGATTGAGGTTGGCAGGGACCTCTGGAGGTCCTCTGCTTTGGCAGGGGGTTTGTACTAGATCTCCAGAGGTCCCTTCCAACCCCTACCACCCTGTGATTCTGTGTTGCTGTGAAAATGCTGCTCAAGCAGGGCCTCCTACAGCCAGTTGTCCAGGACCATGATATCTAGACAGCTTTTGAGTATTGCCAAGGATGGAGATGGCACCACCTCTCCGGGCAACTTGTGCCAGTGCTCAGTCACCCTCACAGTGAAAAAGTGTTTCCTGATGTTCAGGAGGAACCTCCTGTGTTTCAATTTGTGCCCATTGCGTCTGGACCTGTCACTGGGCACCACTGAAAAGAGCCTGGCTCTGTCCTCTTTGCCCCCCCACTTCATGTATTTATATACATTGATAAGATCCTCCTGAGCCTTCTGTTCCCCAGGCTGAACAGTCCCAGCTCTTTCAGACCCTCCTCATATGAGAAGGTCATATGAGAGGCTCCTCATATGAGCTCCAGTCCCTAGAAGAACAAAACTACACAACGTCATTACTGGGCCTTTTTTTTATTATTTTCTTGCTCGTGTTCACATCTACTCCTTTGGTCCCCATGCTGAATCAAACCAAGTAAGACACCGAGGAATTTTCTCAAAGTTGTAAGACTTTTGCATGAATTGGACTGGGACAATTTGCTTTCTCTTCCACAAGCCTTCGTGAACCTTCAGGAGAACTGCTCTAAATGTACAGTATTGCTGATAACATTTAACTGATATCATTAAAAAGATTGACCTTCACTGTCATCTAGAACTGCTCATTTTCTTTCATCAGTGCATTTTACTGATGAAGTCTTTGAAGCTCTTTCTGTTATTAAGTTCAAATTGGCCAAAACTTTAATATACTCTATTTTCCAGACAGTTTTCTGATCTAGCATGATCAGGTTGCTGATTCTCTCTTTAATGTGGCTTGAGTGTCCAGTTGTTTTATGGCTGGGTTTCTCAATATGCCTAAATCTTTTGTTCGAGCAAATACTTCATCTGTGCTTACAGGTCACTTTTTTATATTTCCTGGAAATCTTCCAGTTGCCCTTGTTAAAAAAAAAAAAAAAAAAAAAAAAAAAAAGCATAACTACTTTTGCTGTCTTAAAAGATGGTGGAACCTAACAGTTTCAGATATTTTGCCTACAACAATATGTGTATAATACAGATCATATAGGTTTGCTCACAATACGTTATTTCTCACTTTTTGCAGTACTAGAAGACAGTTGCTATGCAGAATTGACTTGAAGCTATTATTTACTGAAAAACTGAGAACTTGCAAATGATTTTGATTTCACTGTTTTCATTAAGTTCTTCCAGTACACAGCCTATGGTTTAAAGTGATTTGAGTTCTAAAGAGAAAGCTGTAAAAAGCCTAATTTCTTCAGAATGGGTTGCATCCTGTTGTTACTGAGACTTATACACACAAACTACTTGAACTAGAGATTTCTTTTTTCAAACTATCTATACCTATAGCTTACCTGCTTCTGGAAAATAGTTAGGAAACATCCGACATCAAACTCAAAGAGCAAGTAGCCCAAACCACAGAAATTATAGATTTTGTTCGTCACTGGTGTGAACAGGTTGATCTTAGAGGGTACCTGGTAGCCAAAGCCCTAAGAGTGGGCATTATCAAAATGTCTCTGATTTATTATTGCCTGATCAAGACAGATCAATTAATTCTGAGCATATTCAGGACTTCTGGAAGGTAGGTTACAGGTAAACTTGGGGATGACTGACAGGTCCTGAAATGGAGATCATGTTATATCATGCTACTTATGCAGAGCACTCACAGAGCACTCTCCTATCTCTCTTGATGAGCATCAGGAATACCTGGATTCTTCACCACACACAATTCCAGCTCACGGATGTATAAATTTATTTTGGAAAACTAGGGAAGGAAACAGAGGAGAAGAAGGGAGAATGGCAGCGAAGTCTATTCAAATGGATATTCAGAGACAGAAAAATGTATGTTCCTGAAGAGCAGGCTAGAGATGGAAGGAAGTTGTGCCAAGCAAGTAGGGTTTGTGCCCCATTCGCATGCTGATTGATGTAGATAGATTAAAAAGCTGGCTGAGTGCTCACATCCAGCCCATCTCACATTTTGGCTGACACTTTGGCAGTCAGACTCCGGAAAGCTCTGGGCAGAGCTAGAAGCCTGTGTATATGCTGGAGTCTACAAATGCCTACACGATTAGCTGGCATGCTAAGAAAGGAGAAGGTAGTACAAAAGGAAAAACCAAGTTAGAAATAGAAATAAAAATAGACTAGCCATTTGAGGAGATCACAAGGTACTTTGCACATCACGATTTGAGAGGAACAGAGGCACATGCCATCCATGTACAGTGGATGTGTGCGATGCACAGAACCTGGCGGTGGTGCAAAAGCAAGACAGACACTGCTGGGATTAATGTCTTCAGTTTAGTCATACCTATAATATGAGTGATTATATAGATTGCCAGTAAAAGGATATCCCCTTAGCACACACTGTCTACGAGGAAGAGTATAAGAGTATGTTACACTGAGAAACCAAAGCTCTGAAGCTTACAATTAAAAATATGTCTTTACAGTTCAAATACCACAAGTTTACATACGTGATGCAAGTTTTTGTTTAATTATTTTCTCATTACCCTCAGTGTTACTAAATAATTTACCTAAAGGAAGGAGAGTAATGTAAATAATGTATTATTGCTACTCTACATATAAATTCTGGTGGACAAAAGCTCGTGGTGCAATATGGACTTCAAATATCTATTAGTTCATAAAAATCTATATATTACAAGACTGACGGCTCCACAATTTAGTATTATAATTTACAGAAATATTTGGAGACAGAGAAACTTTGTATCAACAAGAGCACTGCCTGAAAATCCCAATAATCCTCCAATGAATTGAGCTTATTCTAGGTAAAGATGTACTGCATTTTTTTGTGTGTTCCTTCTTTTAGAAGACAAAATTAATATTTTGGCTCATTTTTGTTGTTGCAATTCTTAATATTATGACAGAGTAGTTATCCCAAAATAAATAGGACAACAAATTGAATGTCTATTTCATATTTGGTCGTATATAAAAGTCATTACAAGTCAGATAACCTGTTAAATCTGAGCAATATATTTTAGTGTCAGTATCAGTAGAGATACCACAATGGACAGGTATATATCAAATATAGTTAATTTAATTTCAAAAAAGTAAAAGACTTTACTGGTAAAAGGAATCAGTGGAGTATGTTCTGTCCAGATGGCCATTCTGATATTAATGGATTCTAGAGTAGGATGACCTTAAGAAGGTGAAGGGGTGCTTTAAATTGGACCCATACCCATTGTTGTCTGCTGCAGTTAAATGATACATACTGTATCTTGAAGCACCTTTAAAATTATGGGGATTTACACTGTATGTTTATGTATACTTTTATATTTATAGCTAAGACTATCCTATCCAAAATCAAATAGCTTCAGGCACTGACTGAAATTTATACTAATTGTCTTTGCAACTCATTATGCTCAAGCTCCATCAGCACTTTGGGAAACCTGCAAAGCATCTATGCCTGTCCAACCTCACAGCATATCATAATAGCATTATATTATTTTCTTAAAAATGTTTCATCTAATTACAGTTGAACTGTTATTTTGACTTTATTTTCAAACAGTGTGTTAGTTAATTTAATTTACAAGAACAGCTTCAATTCCATTACTCTCAAATGCTTAAAAGAGAAATGAGATTAATTCAAGTCCAAAAAAATTCTAGAATTTTACACCTTGTACTATTTTCTGCTAAGTCACTGCAAGGTTTCTTTTGTGGAAGAAGACACCCATTACGTGTCTGAAGTTACCATCTATCTTCTCTGTTTGGCAACTGTGAAATAGATTGCATCTTTCATCAGGAGTTTATCTCACTACAGGTAATCGTCATTCCCAAAAGCTACAAAGATATCAACCTTCTCAAAGAAGGCATGCTTGTTTTTATCTTTTTTTTTCTTTTACTTAAATTAAAGGCATTAATGACACTGACCACATCTCACAATAACATTATCTTTTATTCGAGATCTTATTTTACATATCCCCGTAAGATATAAAACCTTCCAAGAGAAAATATCAAAAACCTTCCGTTGAAATCAGTTTGTTTCAGACAACATGAGCAAGTAAACCAATGACATTTAAGATAAAGAAATGTAAAAAAAATTCAGTACAGGTATAACTCTGGTATGGAAAGTAATTATGAGGTTTTAAACCATTTATTACATAGCATTGTCTTTAAAACCATGTTTTAAGGTAAGGATGCTTGGTTCTCTTAACCAGTAGTTATAAACCCAGCAGCTACAAAAACAGAAAAAAAGAAAATAATATGATTAAATTAGCTGGCTAATGCACAAAAAGCCCAAGAACTTAAATGAAATATCCAATGTAAAGAAAATACAGTGTAAGAATTCATTAAAAGTTGTCAGGAAAAACAAACCAAAGCAACAACCAAGCCCATTGACAGCCACATTCTGAACCAATTAAAGTAAAATTTATTATCAGACTTTGACTGAGGCCTACAGGAAGGATGGGGAGGGACTCTTTATCGGGCAGTGTACTGACAGGACACAGGGTAACGGCTTCAAGCTGAAAGAGGGGAGATTTAGATTGGATATCAGGAAGAAATTCTTTACTGTGAGGGTGGTGAGGCAGTGGAACAGGTTGCCCAGGGAAGTTATTGATGCCCCATCCCTGGAAGTGTTCAAGGCCAGGCTGGATGGGGCTTTGAGCAGCCTGGTCTAGTGGAAGATGTCCCTGCCCAGGGCAGGGGGGTTGGAACTAGATGATCTTTAAGGTCCCTTCCAACCCAAACCATTCTATGATTCTATGACTGGAGTTTTGACTTAGTCATGGACTTCAGGAAAGGATCCGAAATTGAAGGCTGTTCTGTTGTTCACAAAAAAAAAAATGCAAAATAAAGGAACAAAGATTAAATCTGCTGGTTAAGGAAGATTCAGGCATCATGATTGTACAACTGATGATAAAAGAAATAATCAAACATTATATGAAACATCTTTTGGAAGCAATTCCAACAGGCAAAATACTTTAAAACTTTATTGCATCAAAATTTTCTTTTTTCTGCCTAACAAAACTGAAATAGTATTTTGAAAGCTCTCTTGCACACAACACATAAAAGTCTCTGAAGCATTTTAATTTTGAAGATGCAACAAAATAGATGTTATGAGAAATTTCTGCTGGCAGGTCTACCAAGCTTTAAGTTCCAACAAAAAATAGGATTTTCAAATACTACAGCTAAGAAAAGTTACAGTACATGTTTATTGCATGAAAACATCCATTTATTGGATCCATTTGATTCTTCCATTTATAGTTAGTGGTTCTTATATTCTTGATATAACTTGCACCAGATCCTACTAAGTATTCCATTAATTACAAAACACACAGTAGCTTGAATTAATTAGGGAAATCTACACAATCTCAACAGAGATCCAACCTGTGACAATGCATGAAATCAAAGTTTCACGTTCATTTTCTTTTAAGATAGCCTGTAGCTACATGGTATCATTTGATACACTGTGGAACAACAATGATGAAATTAAATACAGTAGGCAATATCAGACTTAGAAAATAGCACATCTTTTTAACAGTTATGATGACTTTTCATGCATTAGTATTAAAGATAAGCAATGATGTATGGAAAAGTAAAGCATAAGCAAGGGATAGAAGAAAGAGTTATGAAGATAAATGAAGACTAGGAAATGGGATCACACTCAGGTGCATGTTTATATATATAAACTGTAAACAGCAGCTCTACTTAGGGAAATACTTTTCACACTTGAATAGCTTCAGCACTAAATATGGATTGCTTGATATGTGAAAACAAAGCAAAAAGTAAAGATTCCATTTCTCAGTAATGTGAGCACTGGCAATGTAAGTGAGGTTACAAGTTTGAAAAATGTCATTTAAAATATAGGCACATGATTTGGAATTAACAGGTCACCACAGTCTGTGACATGCAAGCACATATTTTGATGGGTTTGCAAACTATGTCTTGCTTACTATAAACTGCATCAAGTTGCAATTTCCTTGAAAGCAGCTGAATTTAGATTTTACAGTAATTCTTTTTTTTGTCTGTGTCTCATGTTATGACATCATTTTAATACATTCAAATAGTCAAAATGTTCAGAATAAGATAGCACAAACTTGGTGCAGGAGGACATAGATCAGAGTGTGGCCAGCATTGTCAAATAGGAGATACACAGCTTAAGTATTATATAAACTACCTTTCCCCCAAAAACATTAACATAGACACCAAAATTGTAACAAGACGTATCAAAAAATAAGGCACATTTATCTTGATATGGTAATCTTGAAATAGAAAACTCATTTCAGAGAACATCGGTATCCAAATGAGTTTTATAAAAAATCTTGTATTCATGATAATTATGGACATTTCTCATACATGATAATGGAATAATTGCACATATCCCAGTGTGTCAAGTAACAAAATGGGAGTTTTATTAAATGTTTCCATTGCAAAATTATTTTGTAGGTTCATGTTTTCCTATTTACATAACTCAGGTGAAGGATAGAAGTATTAAAATCTACCATCACTTATCACAAGTACTGCAGGCTTTTATTTTACCACAATTAATAATCCCCTTTGTGTTGAATAAATTGAAATTAATTGTGGAATAAATTGAGATTATTGTCATTTATATAAATGATTGTAAATATTTGGACATTAGCTACTACACAAGAACATTTTATTTCATTTAATTTCCAAGCTGCATCAGGACTTTCTACACTGAATTATTTGTACATAAATTCATCAAGGATCAGCAAAGAAGGCTGTTTAAAATCCAATCCCCTCTTTATGAAAATTAAAACACCAAAAACATCATTAGTTAGCATTTAACCTGAGATATAATCTGTTGAGAGGTTAACATCCTTAGAAATTTCTTCACTTGTTGCATTAACTCATACTGATGTTGCTATTTTATGAAAAAAAAAACAAAACAAAACAAAATAAAAACCCCCAAACAAAAAGTTGCTTGCAACATGGCTTTTCACTGTGTTGGTCAAAAAAACTATAGAATGCATGTTTTTGTCACAGTATCCAGAAGCTGGAATAATAATAATGTGCTTCTTATTGCACGTAAAACTTAGAGGAGATATAATTGCAGATTCCTCTTCTCTATCTGAGTAGTAAAGCCAGATTTCATCTTAGCCGAATCCGGAACGTATTTATCTCCATAGAATTCATATTTATTTCACTTATATTTCTGGCATCTGGAGGTGAATGCATCAAAGATAAAGATGTGGGTGTAAGACTTTCCACTCTGAATTTGTTAAAGAGTTTATGCACCTTTATCTGAAAAAAAAAAAAAAAAAAATTTAGAAAATACAGCATATATCTTAAAATTGACTATGGGTATTACCACAGCAATTCTTACACCAAATGTTATGAATATTTTTAAGTGCCGTGTCTCAAATGCTATACACTACATCTTTTTAGTCAGTGTTCACTTGCCACATTTCAAAGCAGGTAAGTTAAAATGATATATTAAAAAACTCATCAGAAATATTTGGATTAAAACTCTTCTTGTTTCTAAACAAAACACTTACTTTTCTGTTTAAAGAAAATCTCAATCAGATTGCAAAATTTGATTACAAAATTCTACAGATTCATAACCATCCAGTCCATCTGTAACCCTCAGAACAACATTGTATAATTCATATTTCATAATTTTACATATCACATCAATCCTATAGCAACTGCAAAACACTCAGGTATTTGCAATGGCGTAGGCCATGCATGTGAACATGGGTAGACAAAGGACATGCTATAATAATTTCAAAGTAACAGACACATAACTTGTGGATATCTTAATAATATTCAAAAGAGACACTTCATCATATGTAATATGACTCTTTTTACTTAGTAAAGTTCTAAAACACTATTAAAAAAATATTTGAGAAATACCGATCTGTGTTATACGGAAACAACATTTACAGGAAGTTAATGAGATTAAAACTGACCTAGAATTTTACTGGTTGATGCTTACACGCCATTCCCCCACACCAGCAGATCTATATATTTATCAAATGGAAAGCAGTTTTCAAGATAAACTTAACTATTATCCTGAAAGTATAACTCTTGAGCAATAAGTACCTAGACTTTTCATATAATTTAACTTAAAAGATCAGTGTTTCTGCAATACTTGTAAGGTAAGCTACCCATAAAATTTCAGTATACCTTTCCCTGAGTAGTGGAACAGAGCAGACCCATGTCTCTGTCTGAAAATCTACAGTCAAATCCCTTTCTGTGAAGAATCAGAGCAGCTTCATCAGACGGCTCAATATCTACCTACAAATAAACAAAATAAAAAATTACTCAGAAAGTAGCAGAGCTGGAAAGACATTTTAGGACCTCATAAAATTATCATTACCTTACAGTGATAGAGCCACTTATGCCTTAAATAATGTTGAGCCTAGATTGAACAGTCATGTTTCTTTTCATGTTTATAAGATGAAACATTGAAAGAACTAAACAGCAAAGAGAGTTTAGATATACAAAGTACCACAGAACATAAAGGTAAGTTGTTAAGCAAAGAGTCCAAAGCTCAACAGATGCACATGTACAGACTCAATTCAAGTGTATAGTTGTATTAATTGGCTTCACAGAAAAATTATATGGCAAAACCAAAAACTGACTAGATATCACAAGCTAATTACAATACCCAGTTTTTAACAGTCATCGTGACTATGCTTCATCAAGCTTTCATTTTGCAAACCCAATCTCTAAAATCTAACTCAGCTTAAGGTGTGCATGACATACAGTGCTCTTGAGCCCCAACAGTAATCAAAGAGTAATCCACAATCTCAACTTCCTAGTGTGGACCAAATCACTAAGATCGCTTAGGACAAATGGTCACAAGGATAGCATATAAATGCCTCAAAGCAGAATATTGTTTTGATATGTACTTCATAAACCAAAATAACCTAGAACTGGCTGGGAAATTTCAATTTACACAAAAACTTCATTTTTTTTTCTTTTACACTAAGATGTAGACAACCACTCTTGTACAGCAAGAGTAACAGAAAAGAAATTCTTCACATTACAGATGGATGTGCATGCAAGCTATCTTCATGCCACAGGACTGGCACATGACAAGATGGCCTTCATGCTGCAAGCTGGCTGCTGTATCGCTACACTCACCTTACTCATTTATTTTCCATGATTTATTTTTTTTTTGTTGACGTTGTTTTACATTCTTCAGCTCTTCATCTTATTGCATATATAATAAGGGCATAAAAAAGACGGCTCTATCCACAACCATGACAGGTCTTCAGGCTATTTTTCTCTAATTTATTTCTGGTTTACTTGTTTTTGTACTGGGGGTCCCAAAAGTCTCTGCCATGAGTTAGGTTCATTTCTGGTACTTCAGTAAGTATCTATTGCCTTGGAGAAACCTATGCCAACAAGCATTAGGCACTTTTTGATGCTTTAGCTCTGGAAGGTGTAACAAACAAGTGAGGTCTTAATCTAACACGCTTCAGATCCAAACCAATTTTCTCCTAATAAAAGAGATCTTGGAACAGCTTGAATCAGCTTCTTTGAAACCCAGCACAACACAGCTTCATAGTAGTACAAATTCATAGTACTAAGTACTCATTCAGATAATAAAAAATGGTAAACTGATAAACTTAATGTTAGTGTTTTCTAAATACTTTAATATTTAAAATAGCAAAAATTTACTTAACAGTATTTGGAATTGAAGTTAGATACTTTTCAGTAAAACATGGACTGGTAAAAACTTTGCATAGTTTACAAATCACGAATAAATCTAAGTATGAGAAGATTTCAATGAACAACATTAGCTTATAACCATGTAAAATCAGATTTTTAATTAATGAATGATGTCTATCGTCAGCATAATGAAGCTAGTTTGCAGTACTCTAATATCACTGATGGCTGAAAAAGTTCTTATCCTATTTATTGGAACAGTAGTACCACTTCCTACATTAAGTGAGGTAATAATGATGATGTGACAAAATTATTTTGTCTCCATCTATGAAATACTTGACTTGGTTTTCACTGTCACTGACGTGACAAAGTTGCACTTAAAAGTAGACATTTTTATGTACACAAAATAATACTGTCTCCCTACACATCAGAATACTGAAATATTAAAATTCATACTGCAAAAGCCTCACTTCCTGTGGAGTAAATTGGTATTCAAAATGACAAGCCAGTAATGGATATCAAAACTTTCTCTATTAAAGTGGAATTATCTTGTAGTAATCTCCATAACAAATGCATTTCTGCATTTCAAATGATGGCATGAAAATTTCACCTCTTTAAGTTTTTAAAATTAAATATTATCTTAATTAAGATTCAAAAGATTTAAAACAGAAAGATAATAAACAATTAATGACACCTTCAGGAAAAGAGTTTTGGTGAGTATAAATATCTATGATACAGCAGTCAACCTTTTAGAATTCCCAGGACATAATCATGCTCACAGCATCCATGTGTAATAAATTAAGCTGTTCTAACCTATTATCAAAGCAGGTGTAAGACTGAATAAGTTGCCACAGCCTCTGCATCTACTTTAACTTACCTCTTCTTATATCATCTCTAGGTAAATTAGATTAAGTGTATGCAAGCCTCAGGAATGTCTAAGCAAGGACGATCCTAATTTACATCAAATACACCTTCTGAACGTGATCATGCTAACTGCATGAAAACCTGTAACAAATTCTCAATTTTCAACAAACAACAACACTTTTAACTGCAGAACTTCACAGCATTGTTATACGACAAATACCGTACTATCAAATCTCTGCCTGCCTCTCTTGGAAGAGCTGCCAAAGTTTGATTTGATTTTGATCTCTGAGAAATAAATGTGGTTCTCACATCAAGCTTCTAGATTAAAAAAAAAAAAATCTCATAAGCAGCATCCCAGGGCAGTGCTGCTAAAATTTTGATGAGAAAGAAAGAAACATTTAAACACTTTTTTTTATCTGATTATGGTAAGCTAACAGGCATGCACTGAAAAGTTCAAGCAGCATGACAAAAATATGTATTTATATTTAGTATAAAGGGACAAATATACTTAGCTTTTAAATCTTGAGGAACTGTCTATTTACAGTAGGTAAAATCTGTGTCAACCTAAAAACTGGAGCTTTATTAAAAATTCATAATAAAAATTTCATATTCCTGAGGCATTGGAATCTTCCATTACAAGATCACCTATCTTACAACAATAGTAGTATTATTCTCCCTGAGAGGAGCAGAGTTTAAAGGGAAACTAGGAATTCCCTTAAGTTTTTTCTCATTTATGCTTTAATGCACTTGCTTGCATTTGATTTCTACCTTAAATCTTAAAAATACTTTATTTTAATTTGGTATCCTTTTATGTGGAATTGTAACGATATGATTTCTTGAAAACCAACTTCAACAGCTAAAGCAATGAAGAAGTAGTCTACATTTCTGGAAAAAATTGCATTATGTCAATTAGCCAGAATTATGACACTTGTCATTCAAATTCTTGGAAGAGAGAAAGGAAGCAGAAAGTGAGAAGAGATTAGAAAAGGCCACTTTGGCACGCAAGAAATTATTTGCAAGGCATTGCACCATTTCTGCTGTGAGGAAGAACTGTCCTGTACCTATAATGATAGTCCTCCTGCCCTATGACTACTGATAACCTTTACTTTGAAGTGCACAAAGTAATGCTGCAAGCTCAAGAGCTGTCAATCAAGTAATCATTGAAATATACAGCTGTGGACAGGGAAGAGATCATAGCCTCAAACAATCTTATACCAACTGGGATAGTGGGGCCGGTATAGCCCAGATAAAATCACAGAATTCACCTATGAATAGTAACATTGAACTCAAAAAAAGCAGACACAGAGCCAGCCTTCCATTTCACAGGTTTCATGCCCACATGATACAAACAAGGGGAGGAAGTTTAGTTCTGGAAAAGGGAGAAGGGGCACGTACATGAAAGTCTGCCCTGAACTTGACATGCTGAAGCAAACAGGTGCTGCTGAGCTGGCTGAGGTAAATGAAAAGAATTTACAGTGAAGTGTGGAATGCAAACTTCGCATAAACATTTAATTCATTACAAAGCTTCCTCCTAACTCTTCAAAGGTGTAAGACCTGCAGAATCAAGAGTTATTCCACTTTGAGTTATTCCACTTTGAAATTTAAAATAATAAATGGTCACAGCTGAAGTACATGAGCCTGAACTACTAACAGAGAAAGTGTGAGAAACTAAACTAATTCTTTACATTTTAAAATAAGGATTAAGGCAAAAATGAAGAACTATAATAAAAGAGCAGCTATTGACAAGTTTTTTAGATATTCTGAATATAATCTGGGGCTATTATAGATGATCAGTTCTACCTCAGCCACCATGGAGACTCTAAGGGAGAAGGGACAACTGTAGTTTCTAAGTATCTAAGCATGATAGAATTAAAAAGGGATTTCACCTATGGTAACAGCACTGGTGAGTGATACTGCAATACAGCATAAAGTTAATATACTCACATTTTAAAAGGTGTTGAAAAACTGAAAAGAATTTATACAAGAGCTGGCAGAAGAAGGATGCCTAAACAGTCCTACTTCTACAGTTTATCAAACAGAGAACAGAAATACAGTTGTTAACAACTGTGTAAGTTCCTTTGCAAGGAAAAAAAAATATTGAGTAGAGAACAGGTTTTTTGTTTGGTTATTTTTTTTTTTGGTAAACCTACCAGAGAACAGTTTCACAGGAACCAAGGATTGTAAGATGATGTTAGAATAATTAAAATAGGTCTTGTATTTAAGCTTAACAATATTTTAACAATTTATTCCTATAGATGTTAAGATGTGGTAAATTTTCTTTGTCTTCCAAATGGAATCAGATGGGTTTAAAACTATATGCTTTAATAAAAACACAAATTATTGTATCCAGAACAAAGTCCAGTGACCTTAATTTCAATTCCTCTTCACAGAGGAGAGGGCAAAGTATATGAGCCCTTCTGCTCTTAAATTTTGGGAATGCATTGAAATGTGCCTCCTCCAGACAGAGAATAATGCACTATGCATATTATTATGTTGTGAAAAAACAATTCCTGTATTTCATGTTACTCAAACAGACGCAAGTCTCTAGTTCTTACAGAATTAACCAAAACTAGTCATCACAGAGCAGTTTATCAAATCACACAAAAAAACTCCCACAAATTACTTTCCTAGAATAATGCGTTTGATTCGATTATATTACTAAGCTATATCATAGGTTTGCTCATAAGAATAGTGGTTTGACCTTACCTTTGATTGGATTGTCCTCAGATTGACTATATGCATGTCACAAGGCATAGATGACACGAGTGGAGAAAAAGTATTTAGCATCTCTGGGACACCTGAATCTGCATATGTTGTCATTGGAATTACAGGATGATTTAAGAAAGAAGAAGTCATATGGCTAAGAAGTGAGGGAAAACTGACTGATGCCTTCTCTTCATTCTGCAAAATACAAAAGAAAATATTTGTAAAATCAAGTTAATATACCATCACATTTAAATTTTGAAACCCATTTACTTTATATATGACTCCATTAATTTAATATAAAATTTTAGTTTATAGACTGTCCATTTAATCAGTTTTGGAAACTTCTAATCATCCACTAATTCTCTTCTAGTACTAGGTATACTTCCTGTTTTTACAAATCATTAGTACATCTTTCAAAAAGATCATTAGATGACACTTCATTTTACACCATTCCCTCAGTTTTCTCTATTAGCCCTTGATGTGTAAACAATGTAGTTTAGAGAAAGAAACTAGCTACTACTTTAGCAAGTTGCTCCTATCTATTCAATATCTACTTGAATACTGACAGCCAGCTAGTCTTTTGCAGGCTTCCTTTTCTGCACGAATTTTCTGTCCTGTATTTCTTATCTACTTTCTTCAGATTCATCTAATTTTTATCCTACGTCCCTCTTTCTTCTTAAATCTAACTTCTTAAAACTTTTTGCTGGAAGAAATTGCAACTAGCATCTTTGTCTTAGCCCATAATGTAAAAGATTTCATGTCCTGCCAGCAGGAACTGAAGGGGCTCTCTCCCAAGATTTTACAAGTTCTGTACTTTCCCAAGTTTTGTATTTGCAGTGCTTTTACATGGCTGCAGAAGCTGTGTTACAAACACAAGATGGCCCAGTCCTACGTATTCACAACAGCTAGTTAAAACTCCATAGAAGCCAGAAAAGAAAACAAAGGAACTTCAAAAGGGTGCTTTCTGTTTTAGAATGTCAGTGAGGATAAGGTAGAAATGGGTGAAAACTTATTTTGCTCTTATTTTCACTTGCATACTTAATCAGATAAATCCCTGCTTGTTTATAATTAAACAGGTGATTTTTAGTGAAAACTTCGCAGAAAGTTTATTGGAAACACAGTATCTTAAGCATTGATATCTTAAATTTGCATTTTACGACAGGCTGAAAATATGAAACAAAAAAACTAAATGGGAGATACTTAAAGCAAAAGGGAGGATTATTTATCAACTCAAAACGAACAACCGTAACAGTAACTCCTGTTTTGGGGTGTGTATGCATGTATGCATATTTATTTATACCTCTGCAGAAGCATTTAATACATCTGATAATGTAGCAATTGAAAATATGCCAGAACTGGACTGAAGCAAGATGAAAATTTCTGTTTTATTCTTGGTGCTTTTCTTAGTAATGACGAACACTGTTTGCCTGTTTAGTAGCTACTAAGCATTGAGGCTAGTATTATAATGCCCAAAATTGCTTTCCAAAAATGATAATAGTTGATAGTTGTAGAGGATTGCTTCTCCAGGCACTTCACTAAATTTATTTACATTGAATTCTATCTGCCACTGTACTGCATGCTAAATCAGTGAGTCCTCCAACTACCCAGTTAGCCTTGATTTTTTTATTTTTTTTTTTTTACTACTTTGAATAGTTCAGCATCCGTGGAAAACTTGCTTGTTATGATTTTATTCTTTTCCAATGAAAGTATAGCTTACTCTAAGTACAGCAAAAGCTGAAAGTCTTCAGTTCAAGTGACTGTATGCATGCTCCATCCACAGGGAAAATGTGCATATACATGTTCTTTCAAAGAATTCAGCATTTCACACCAAAAGGAACACCATTTACTCTGTTGCGTTAGGTGTGGTAAAGTCAGTCAAAACATGTTATTGTCAGTTTTCATATTGTTATTCTATCATTTTTTCTCTATAAAGTAAGTTGATTGCTTGCTTCTGAGAACTTTAAAAAGGATCTCCTAGAATATCTTACAAATTACACATGAATCAGTCAATTTATTTATACTATTATATTTAAAACAAAAGATTTATCAAAAGCCCTTGCAACTGGTTCCTAGTTCTAGGCATGTAACCTGAGAATGAGCAGAAGACAAAACTACTGTCCAGCTACAACAGATAACTGGGATCAGTTTTTCACGTCCCCTTTTAAACTCAAAACATTTGAGATCAGTGATTTTGCCTAAGTGGAATCCACATTCCATCATTTCCTCCCCTACTTCCAACCATTGCCTAATATACACTACAAACATGTTGGAGCAAGAAGTGCACAGCCCAGATCCAACACAGTTCTCCTCAACTCCAGATTTCTCATATTTAAGAGACTCCAAGGAACTGGAAAGAGGAGGAAGGGTGAGCCTTCACAGCAACAGCTGGGGTTTTGTTTTGGTTTTTTTTTTTTTTGTTTGCTTGTTTGTTTTTAAATAAAATGTTTTATCTAATGCAAATTCTCACTGTAAGACATCCCAAATACTTACTTGGAGAAGGGCCACATGTTATGAGAAGAGTGACTGAAAAACCATTCTACTAAGTGCAACTTTACGTCTAGAAATACAGTGCTTGCTGTAAACAAGCAGAACTCATTTAGATGTACTCATAGCTTCCAAAACAGATGTTCCTCAGAAAATGCCACCGAGATCATTTGAGATGAAGAGACATGAGATCTTTCTGAAAGCTTCTGTTCCATGTACAGAAGAATACTGTGTACATAAACACAAGCATGATACCATGGGTCAAAACCTTGCCCAAATCGCAGAAATCAGAACTACAGGAAAAGATGGGAAGCAAGTTTGTATATTGGTGAACATGACGGTAAAAAATCCCCCATGACAAAAATATCAGGCGAATCCTCAGCTTTGTCTAGGAAAAGATAGCACAGAGCAGGTCAATCTTCTAGGACTGAATCCTTCAAAGCCTTCTCTAAGACTAACAGAAGTGATGTGAACAAAAAAAAAAAGCTGGTTTTAACATAAAGATGCAGTAACATATATAGTAGTTGAGAAACCAGGAGAGATGGAAGGAAAGACACTGAAAACTTTGAAGAAGAATGTGGGTGGGAGAGAATCATCTACTATTTTATGGGCAATGGGACAAAATTCTCAGATAACCCATAGCAGAACCATGAAGAGTGGATCCTCGATTCCTTGATTCTGGAAATAACAGAGGATTGCAGAGAAACACAGCCTTGATGGTCTCTGGCAAATGCTAGAACCAGAGCTGATTCACCTTGACTCATTTTTCTCCTGCTGTGTTTACATGTTTTATCGTGGGCACAAGCATTTTACTTAAGCATTATGAACTTTGAAAAGCTGCACTAAATCTTAGGTGGAGATTTTATCTTGAATCTTGTATTCCCACATTTCAAACAACAGTCAGTTATGCTACCACAGGAGATCCAGAAGGGATATTTTAAATCCCACTCCCCGCAAGGTACACCACAGTCACAAAAGGACTGGAGTACGTCTTTCCCCTCTCAATTTAGTGATCCAAAATTTCAGCAGGACTCTGAGGAAAGAGAAAGATGGGAAGGTTTTGCACATACAGACAACACATTTGGAAGAATAGTTACTCTATATGCACATTCATTATGTGTGCAGCTTTCAGCAGTACCCTGCTAATGGTAAGTCAGAAGACGTAGTCCCACAGTCTCCGTCTAATTAAAGTACTGCTCTCTCAAAAGTGGCATTATTTCCTTGACTTCAATGACAGTGTTTAGCACTCAAAAGTGTGAATGGAGCTCCACTGGCAGCCTTACAAACATTACATACTGGCAAGATTCTGACAAATGCCACTGATATAGCTGAGTGCTGGCTTTATGAGCTCTAATCAAAGCAAATACTGCCTTTTTAACTACCTTACAGTGCATTCATATACAGTTATCCAATTGGAAACTGTCTGTGTTGAAACACAACCCCTTGAATGACTGTGCAGTAGATGTAAATGAAGGATCTTTCCTTGTCATCAAAAGTAAGGTGAATAATTCTAAATTTTTAGTTTTCAGGAAAAACAAACTAACCACACTCCAGTATAACCTTAGGTTACAACTTGCAACAAGTTCTGAGAATGGCCTCATCTATATAAAGTGCCAATATATCAGAAATGAGCTATTTTATCGATAAATGGAGGATGGAACAGATTAAGAAAAGACTCAAAGGGGTTTCTGTAAGGGTTTAAATTGAGGAACTGAGGTCCTTAATTAGAGGGGAAAAACACTAATTAGACTCTTCAGGAATCATTTAGTAATTGAATGGAAGAAAGAAATGGAAAATACTGTAGACAAGAAAGTAAAGCTGAAGCAGTTGATAATTAGAATTCAATTGAGCTAACAGAGAAACAATTAACTTTTCAACACAGACAAGTAGTCTTAAATTTCCCATACGAAAATGAGGAAAGGAAACTGAGGCAGACAGAATATCAAATCACAAATCTTGACTATTTACTCCTCCTCTAGACTGTTCTCTGCTATGAACAACCCTGGTCAGGAAAGAAATTTAATTATAAACCCAAAAACCCAGCAGCATCCAAACTATCTGATCAAACATGCTGAAATGTGGATGCTGAATTTGGATGCCAGCGCATTCAAATAAAATCTGGGAACAGATAGAATTCTGGTCCTGCTAAATCAAGGGATGCAGATCAAAATAGTCTGATACCAAACAACCTGGACTACTTCTGCAAGGAAAAATTCTCTCACTCTCTCTCATGTTGTGTGAGGAAACAATTTTTACCAGCTTTCTCTGTTACCAGTTCAGAAAACCAACTGGCAGCACTCTTCAAAGAATAATGTTTCTGACTGGTAAATCTAATCTGTGCAGTAAAATGACTCTTCAGAACATCCCTAGGCCCAACACAGAGGGAGACAATATTATTAAATCTCTCTCAATCATAATCTAGCAACTGACAGCAACCACAATGGTCAGCCGAAGAATCTAAAGCTTTCCAAAGACAAACATGGAAAGAAAAATTTGTTTCTTTCTGCATGATCCAAAGAGTCACAATCCATCTGCATGTTTGATGAGATGATGTATTTACATGAGAACGTGGTTGTATAATACTGTGCTAGCCTGCTTATAGGTGAGAAACAAAATGGCAGGCAACATCACTGACTATGTGAATATGCAGTTTTACAACACATGACAAAAATAAGTTACAGGTAAGGACAGAAGCCTTAGCTTTAAAATTACATATATTCTTCCACAAATGCAAATATCTTGAATCCTTAACTATTTAAAGTGCTCCCCACTTGAGGTGTCTGTAAACAAGAAGAGAGTGAGAAAATTGCACAACATTCTTGCATGCACATTGCCCTAAAGCTTCCAACTTGAAAGGGAAATTCAGATTTTATTTGGGACTGACACTAGTCAAGTTAATGAAATTGACATCAAGCTGTGAATGGTTTCAACTTAGTTGCAGGTTTTACACACAAGATTGCCTGGCTGTTACCTCACTAAATGAAAATCAGATGCACATGCTTTAAATTCACCCAAAGTTGCACACTGTAATATAAAAAGAGTAATTGAAGTCTGACAAGTTGTGAAAGTCCTCCAGATATGGATAAATCATTCCCTTTCTTCCAAGGTCAATGTCTGGAGCTACATTTTTGTGTGTCTGTAAAAACTCCTAGTGCTTTTGAGAAGGAAAGAAGGAAGACACATAACGGGGCTTAAACCCATAATGCAACAAATGGCGATTAGTCTGATGAAAACTGGGTTAACTCTTCTGAGGTAATTCCTTTTCAGTGTCCCACAGTACAGTGCTGATGTAACAAAATGTCAAAGAAAACACTGACCATCGCTTCAAGCAGCCTTCAAACTGGCTAGTGGTTGCAGAGGGAATTTTGTATGGAAATCAGATAAGGTGATAGGAAAATCATCTTCTCCGAGCAGCAGGATTCAGAACACCCAAGACCTCAAAGCTGTACGAGAGCAATCTTCAGGCACAATGAATCAGACTTTTAGGAAGGCCTGGATGAATTGCAACCAGAAATAACAGCCACAAATGCGAGTACTGAACAGGCAGTTACCCTGGAATCTTACAAAGACTATAAACAAGAATACCAGATGCCAGATTATTTTCTGCTATGCTACAGCATCAATCTTCACTGAATCCTGAGGGGCAAAAATACTGAAAAATATAAGGATGAGATCAGCCTGAATTGTTCATATATACATTTTTGTCAGCATTGCAATATTCATCAGTTACGTTACAGTTTTGCACATCAAAGTATAAATTATTTTGGCAGCATGTTTCAAGTCCTATTGAAAACCATGACCTGGAATGCTTAAGGTTTTTTGATAGCTATTGAAGTGACCAGCAAAGGGGGACTCAACTGAGCAGACAAAAACTGATATTACCTCTTTACCTCAGGGAATGGAAAAATTTCTATCAGTTCACTTGGAGACTATTACACTGGAAACGAATTTCTGCCACACTAGGTGAAAGGGGTCCCTGGAGGCTGATTATAGAAGTAATGAAAATTCTAAGTCACTGTAAAATACCCATGAGGCTGTGAGTTGGTTCAGAGTGACTCTAAAATCACCACAGAATTTCTGTACTGCCTGTGGATTCTTAGCTGGCACTGAGACTTCAGGTGAGGAAAGCTGGGACAGCTACAGGTAACCAAATCCAGGGAAATTTGGACCCACAGCAGGAGTTCCTCCCAGTCTGCTAGAGCCAAATTTGGTGGTCTCTAAGACCAGGGGACTCCTTTCATCCCAGGTCAAGAGATGGGAGCCTGCTATACTTCTGCTCCTCCAAGACCAGGCTGGAGAAAGTCAGAGCATATATTTCCAATAGGCAGACCAAAAACACAAAATGCTTTTCTCAAAAATAAAAGTATTTTATACTTTAGTTATAGCGTCTCCCACCAATTTTATTTCTTCTCTTCTAGTTCTTCTTACAATGTTCATATTGTTCAATAACAGTGCAGGACGAAGGAGGAGGGACTTAATACCTAAATAAATAAACCATGTTAGAGTTATGGGAGAGACATGGTGCTAAATTATGTTTCCTGGTGACTGGTAAGAGCTTATCCTGTTCCCAACGATGGCAGAACACAGTGATCAGAAATTTTATGGAATTCTGCTTTGATGAGGAAGTAAGTCATTAAATTGATGATAAAGACAGAAACTACATAGTGATATCCTCCTGAATTTTGTCCTCCAGAGAGACTACCTGCATTGGAAGTCTGCTGCTACTCATGGAAACTGCTTGTTCCATGTGTAAGGAAATTATCCCTTGAGAGTTACACGTCTTGAGAATACAAGAAGCCACTCTGGACTTTGCAGCCTTTCTCCTTTCTTTAAGAAGGATTCTGCCCTACTGCCAGAGCTTGCAGCAGGAATGAGCAGGCCTTCCTAGAAGTGCTGATACAGAAAGGTTTAAATCTAATACCTCAAACTGCACCAGCTCAGATAGGCTCAGAAAAGACCTTAAAGAGGTAGATTCTCCCACTTTGGTGAATTATATGGGCTAAAAGTGGAGAGACCAAGCTTGAATACTACTCATACTACTGAAGTAAAATATTTCCTTTCAAAACAGAGCTGGCAGACAGGTTATGCACAAATGAAGACAAATAAAAACAACAAAAAGTAATTCCCTGTAGAGATGTACACACATACATACAAAGAAAACCCACAAAAAAGACACAGATGTAAGTCCAGAAATCAGAGCAAGGCAGTCCTCTGTACTACCTATTGCACCATGAGCCAGTTACAACGAGTAGCTGCTGCCCTGTTGTAGGGTGAGAACATTCACCCCTATGGCTTTGGACAGTATGACATGAATGGAGCTCAGAGGCAAATCTGTCTTTATTTAGAACCTGTCTGCAACACATCATTCTCACAGTGTCGAGAAAAAACATTTGAAAGAAATTAAGCTGTAAGGTGCCCTGGTATAAAAAAAAGGACAGTGCTGACCTGAAAGCAGATGGTATTTGTAAATAAATAAGAGATGGAAACATTGTTCTTGAGCAGCAGAAACAAACTTCCAGCATAAGAAATATAGTATCATCTATATAGTAGTAGCAGTAATAATGTAAATGTAGTGTTTTAAGCAAAGTTGTAAAGAACTAATACATACCTGAATCTCTCTTCAAATGAAACAAGAAATAAGTGTATTTCCTTTACTAAATATATGTGGCAAGGCTCTAAAGGAGAAGTATTGTGTTCTGTTTAAAGAGAGGGAGAAAGGGAAATGTCTTTTTTCTTCTGTGGCTACCATAAACCCCTAAAACTTTAAATTTTAAGATTTTGTGTATATTTGACAAGTTCGCTATGGTAGTCATAACTAAAAATTATATTAGAATACCTGAGGTTGTCACACATGGGCTTGAAAATGCTTCTAAATGGTAGTAGTTAAGCCAATGTTGAGATTCTGCTTTTTTGAAACATCAATTATGCTTGTTAAGGTGTGGTTACACATATCATAGCAATGCACAGAATAGTATATAGCTACTATGTGAAAGGTACACGTGCATTACAAATATGCACACCAAGTAAGTGGAAAATGCAAGCATATATTTTCAGAGAAAGTGGATACTGACAGATATTTAATAAGAAAAAAAGAATAGTTGTACGTGGTGGAAGAAAAGGGGTTTGATTATCTGACTGCCATATATCTGTGATTTTATTGACTGCCTGTATCATTGTTTCTCTAAACAACCTCCCACAAACCATAGCAAGTATTTGAGCCACTGAATCCTGGATCTCTGCTTGAGACTAGGCTCTAAATCCAGTTATATAAATTGAGCAAGTCAAAGCAAGGTATGAAAGAGGAATCTGAACAAGAAAGCGTGTGCCTGGCACAGAATCTTTTCTCCAGATATGTCATTGATGAAATAAAGATATTATTACTTCCTATAAATCCTGTTTCATTCATATTCTTATACTAATATAATGCACTAAGGGCCAGATTGTAAAACGGTATCAATGCTTATTTTTAACAAAACTTACAGTAAATGTAAAATAAAGATACCATATTTTCAAAAATAAAGAAACATTTACTCTTTTGACAAACAAGTATTGGTAAGTGTACTCCGTTTCATTATCAGCTAAATAATAATCCCTTCAGTTTAAGAATGAAATGCATTCAGTCCTTGCTTAAAAATCTGAATTAATATTAGGAGAGAAGACAAAAGGATATGCAGAATCAAAAAAGGCTTGCAAGAACAAAATGAACATGTAAGCAGAATTAGTTAGATCTAGTAGAAGGAAATAAAGATGCATATAGAAATTGTATCAAAACACAGTAACAGAATTCATGAGCCAAAACCCAGGTAACACTAGGACTAGAGACTTAGCAGAATACAGGCTACCTCAGTACGCACTAATGATTATTAAGAATTCCACCTTCCCACTGGACAGATCAATCTTACACTTCAGGACATTCATGCAGTTTGACTCTGTCATTAAAATACACTGTTCAGGGTGGTGTTGGGGAAGAAAAAAAAAAGTATTTCAGATACGTAAATTAAAATAATTGGTTGAGATTGTCATAACCAAAAAGCTCCTCAGTAATTGCACCACAGTGGTGCATGTTTATTTGAATTAATTTTAAAGAATTGTACATCTTAGACTTCACGCACTCTCCTTTCATGGAGAAGTTTCCCAGAGAAAAAATCCTGTTCTTCAGAACTGTTTTTGAGAAAAGACAGAATAAAATATTTTGGAATACACTTCAGGAAAAGCTTGTACTGGCAAAGATGCCAAGTGATCAAAACTCTCTCCTCCTGTAGCTTCCATGGTTCCTCAAGTAAAAAATGGGCGTGACAACAAAATTAGGGTCAGTGTATGAGTCACACTGCAGCTGGTTACGTATATAAACTGCATATAATTTCTTCATAACTTTCTGACAGGGCTATTTTTAAACTATTATAACAACTACCTTCTGAGTAACAATGCACTAAAAAAATATGTTTGTACATTTCACAAAACTGAAAGGGGACTACTACTCTTCCTTACTTTAACACATCTGAAACCGTTACATTAATCAGAAAATGTTACCGATGTTCAAATAAACTTTGAAAAACAAAATGCTAGAACACTCTCAATATAGCAAAGGGGAATTCCAGACATAACACCAAAAAAATAATGTTTCCTTAAAACACCTTGCTTGGCTCCTGGGGGTTGTGCACACTGTATCAGTTGGGCCAACAGCACCTCTTTGACTGTGCCCATTCCCCCATAACTTTGATCCTCCTTCCTTTCAAGTCCCTGCAGGGGTGTATAAGAACCAACTGTCCTTAAAGGATTACTCTGCAGCTATTTAAAACCATTACAAGCTCAGCAGAAAGGGTCACGGAGAAGGAACATAGAGGCTGTAACACAGGTACCCAAAACACCTCAAAGATTTTTTGATTGTAGCGGGTAACTATCCCTGCTCCTTTGAACGATTCTCAGCAACTTGCACAGAATCTTTCAAAAATGGAGAAAAAGAAGAGGATTTTAGTAATAAAATAAAAATACATTGTTATTCCACTAAGCTGATATCTGACTTGTATTCCAAACAAAGTGGTAAATGTATGCAAAGCCACATGTAAATGTTTCACTAACCAGATAATCCCAGAGTTGTTTAGGCTGCCTTTTCTGCTGCCTGTTCTGCTGCCTGTTCTAATTGAGGTTTGTCTGTTCTGACATAAAAATAGGCCTGCTTTCAGCAGGACTAGAAGACTTCCAGAGATACCTTTTAGTGAGTTATTTTATGGTTCTATGGAAAATACCAAAACTGCACACAGTGTCAATGCAAGCACCGTGATACTAACTGATTTGATCTGCTCCTGTTGTTTCAAATTATTTGCTAATGTAAACATAGATGTCCACGTCCAATAATTCTTACTGATCAGCTTCATATTCTAATTTAATACAACACAAATTACCCTTGGTACTCAAGAAGTTTTCTGTGGTGGTACAGATCTCTCTGCAGGTTTCTTCTTGTGAAGGTAGATTAACCTGGGCGATGCTCATTGCTGTCAAAGCTATACTACTGCAGAACTCAAGTTAGCTTCTTTCAAGTTAACTAGGATATTTGCACACCACACTGATAAATGCAGTTAATATGCTGCCTGTGTTATACAGGATGAGGAACTAGAAAATCATAATGATGTGTACAACCTGAAAAAAACACCGTCAATCACTAAGTGGTGAAAATTAGCTTTAAGCTTGATATTATCATCCTCTCACAGTGGTTAATGATATCCATTATAAACTAGAAATAATTCCAATTTATCTGCATATTCATTAGCAGCTCAGTATACAACCTCTCATCTTTACCTATGTGATGATTTTAAAATATACTCAGTGCTATCATCATGATTCTACTGCTTCAATATGAAGATGTACTACTTATTTTGTCATTCTTAACCATGACAGGAAAAAAAGCAGAGAGAGAATATGAAAAGAACTGAAAGAAAATCGAAGAGTTATTCAAAAGACTAATACAGGAAAAGGCAAACTGAAATGATCTGTGTGAGTAAAAAAACCACACTCTTACAACAAAGGGTCTCAACTTTCCCAGAATCATAATGAAGTGAGGTTTATGTGTCTGACATCTAAATATTTCAACTTAAATCTTATTTCCTAAAAAAATTAAATTTATAACATGTTTTTTCTTTTCACCCATTTATCTAAAACAATTTGTCAACCTTTTTCCAGATTCAGTTAACTTTGTTAAGAAGCAGAAGTCTCGCTTGTTAGCAATTTTTTAAAAGCTTCCTCCTTAAAAAAGAAAAAAATAGAAAGAAAAAAGAAAAGACTTCCACAGCAGTCCCCCAGTCATGTGTTGAAGTGTGAGTGAGAAAGTACACACTGCAGGTACTTCTGTGAGCAGTAGTGAAAGATGAAGTCGTTACGATAACAATGTGCAAGCAAGCTTACAAAACTTCCTGGAACGTTATTTTTCCTTAGTTCTACTGGTCATAGAGTAGTTTCTTTACTGAGTTCACGGCTGCTGCAACAAAAATAAATATTTATATCTTAATTAGCCAGAGAAATATAGACAGTGAATCCTACCACATCTGTTCCATGTCTTCTTTCCAGCAGAAGTTGGAAGATATTAGCTGTAATCTTGTTATCTTGGACACCTTGTCCAAGGCCACGGTTGTCATCCTGCATAAGACGACGATCCATGATCACTTCCAACTGACCTGAAAGAGCAATACAAGGATTAGGCTGGTAATAAGAGTATGTAAAGCTTCTGTCAAACATAAGAAAAATACTCTGAAATGTAACTTATAAAGAATCACAATTGTTCTCTTGTGTATGCAATAGCAATAGCAGATCTATATTGTTAGGACTGATTATGAAAACAGCTAATAACTTTGGGCTTTGGCTGTTAATAACCTTCCAAAAAATTTTTACTAGCTTTTCAGCACAAGGTCCTGCGAAGTTTTAATGTAAGAGCCTAAACCGAAGTTTAGCACTGTTAACAGTGACAAGTGGCGTCCCTCAGGGGTCCAAAATGGTACCAGTACTGTTCAATATCTTCATCAGTGACACAGATAGTGGATCAAGTGCATCCTCAGCAAGTTTGAGGATGACACCAAGCTGAGTTGTGCAGTTGATGCACCTGAGGGACTGGATGCCATCCAGAGGGACCTGGACAAGCTTGAGGAGTGGGCCCATGTGAACTCCGTAAGGCTCAACAAGGCCACCTGCACCTGAGTCGGGACAAGCCCCGGAATCAATACAGGCTGGGGAATGAAGGGATTGAGAGAAACCCTGTGTAGAAGGACTTGGGGGTACTGGTGGATGAACAGATGGACATGAGCCGACAACATGCACTCACAGCCCAGAAAGTCAACTGTATCCTTGGCTGTATCAAAAGAAGCGAGACCAGAAGGTCGAGCGAAGTGATTCTGTCTCTCTACTCTGCCCTTGTGAGACCTTACATGGAGTATTGTGTCCAGCTCTGGAACCCTCAGCACCAGAAAGACAAGGACCTGTTGGAGCAGGTCCAGAGAAGGGCCACAAAAATGGTGAGAGGGATGGAACACTTCTCCTATGAGGACAGGCTGAGGGAGTAGGGGTTCCTCAGCCTGGAGTAAAGGCAGCTCCAGGGAGACCTTATTGCAGCCTTTCAGTACTTAGAGGGGGCCTACAGGAAAGATGGGGACAAACTTTTTAGCAGGGCCTGTTGCGATAAGACAAGGGATAATGACTTTAAACTGAAAGAGGCTAGATTTAGATTAGGTATAAGGAAGAAATTTTTTATGATGAGGGTGGTGAAACACTGTAACAGGTTGCCCAGAGGGGTGGTAGAACCAGAGAGGTAGAACTTTGTACCAGATGAAGGCTGAGTATGAAGTTCTGAATTTATATTGAACTGTAACATTGCCATTCAGAATAGCTCTTTAAGCATGATGTTAAATCATAAATAGCCTTATGGAAGATGAAGTTCATATCTTTTCAAGTTTATATCTCCAGAGGGAAACCAGTTCAGGGCATGTAATTAAGGCTGTTATGGGTTTTGCACACTGAATCTTCAAACAAATGTATTTGTTTCCTAAATAAAACTGGAAGATTGAAGTACTTGTTTCCTAAATAAGAAATGCACAATTTAAGCTACTAAAGGAAGCTGCTTAGTAAGGCAGTCTCTTTTATAATTCTTCATTGTTTTACAAACACTTATCCAATTTTCCTAAATACTTATTCTTCTCTTTCTGCAAGGAAAAACAAATTTTGTGTATTCAGGACAGAAGTCAGCTGGCAATGAGTAAGAAACAAACTACCATTTCATACTAAGGTATAAGGCTAGGATTGTGCCTCAAATTGATGGTCTTTGTGGATCGCTGTATGAACATGAGAGATAGGCATGATAAGTCTCTGAAAAAACCTAGAGCCACAGTAAGAAGGACAAACCTATGATACACTTTTGTCAAAGTTTTGAAAAAAACCAACTTAGATCCAAAACTATCTAACTGCATATCCAACTTTATTGGAGAAGCTAGGGTAACGAAGGCTGACAAAATAAAGCTTTATGATTCTTAAGGCCACTGTGAATAGCAAATACAAAAAAAAAAAATGATCAGTCCTGTTACAAAAAAACATTTGAAAAGTGGGTCAAAGATTAAAGATTGTTTTAGGGAAATTTCTGGCTTAAAAGTCGTGTAAGTGTACTGCATGAGGCTTCAGGACATAAGTGATCCCTGCTACACCACTAGTTATCCACTAGACTGCAGGGAAGTCCACCTCTAAATGACAGTGGTGCATCCCATCTGGAGGTCTCCCCTAGGTCATGGAGGATAATCCACTAAGCAGTAAATTAGAGCAGAACTGGATGGAATTTACAAGGTGAAGGATGTTCAGCATCTAACATTAAAAAATGATTATGCATCCAATCCCACAAATGGGAAGAAAGAAAGGAAAGTAGGAATAAGTTGCAGCTTATGTACTTCACAGTTTTTGATCAAGTTTCTTAGAAGCTGATATTGAAGACTAATGATAATACAGTGAGAATTCCTAATCTATACTGCTGAGATCATCTGACAGCATGACAGTTAACTAACTGCTCCTTAGTAAGGAACATGTCTTTAATCCAAGAATGAGAAGTGAGAAATAATCAGCTGTTCATGTCTCAGATGGTGGGTTATGCCTTGAGACACACAGTCTCAGACACACAGATACACAGCTACTGTAGGTGGTTGCCTAAACTGTAATGTTTTTGAATTTTCTTCCAGGATCCCTTTGAGATCCTGAGGGGCCTTCAAAAGAAGTGTGACAAAGTGTATGACTTTCAGCAGCCACAGAACCTTCAGCTTCATTTTTGTTTTCTTTCAAGGAGTCCAACATGCCCTCAGGACAAAGGCAGTAAACAGTTGTTTCATGAAATGTTACCTAATGATAACAAGTCAGATGAATACATTCTCCTCCTTTTTTTAGTGGGCACAGAGTAAATATTCGATGTTGCTAACTATCTCTTAACCTTGAGTGGTATAACAGAGTTTGCCAAAGAGTGACATTGTTAAGAAATTAATGCCATGACCAGGTATGGGATACATCTTTTGCTCTTTTATTTAACTGGAATAGGGGAAAAGCCTCTAATGTCCTCTGACTGGGGTGAAATCAACGCTCACAGAAAGCCAGTTTCTCCCTGATACTTAACTGCAATATGTCAATCAGAGCTAGCCTTAATTTCCCTAACTTGGAAGCAGATAGTGGAGGTCTCCGTGGATTTAGATGTTCCACTATTCTGTGATGCAGAGACTAGGATTGTTAAAGAACAAATGCAGACACTATTCCAAGGTAACAGAGCCTCTGCACACTAATTTAGTCTCCAATACCTACATAACAAGTGTCTACAAACATTTGGTGGTGTCAAATTAATTCACAAGATCAGGCCAAAGGGAATTTTATTTCTAGCAATGAAAGGCATGAAAAAAACGTTATCTTGTATCAGGTAGTCTTGGAACAAAAGCCTGATATTTTCCACTATTGCTTTATTAAAGCATCGGTCTATAGGCCAGTGTTAACTCTTTGCCCTGAATTGAATTAGGTTTGCTAATGCTGCCATCAATCTAGTACACTATTCACCTTTTGTCAGAACAGGCATTAATATGACATTTTTCTGAAAAGGGACTGGGAAGTAGGTTTTGGCATAGTTTCTGATGGGCTTTTTTTCTTCTAAGTATTCATTCCATTGTTTTTTAAAACCATGTAGATTTAAACTCACTCACAATATACTACAGCAAGGAATCATACATCTTAAATTATGAATTACATACCTTATTTTGTCAACTACTTGCTAGCTTTAATTCATAAAATCATAGAATGGTTTACGTTGGAAGGTACCTCAAAGATCATCTAGTCCAACTCCCCTGCCATGGGCAGGGACACTTCCCACTAGATCAGGCTGCTCAAAGCCCCATCCAGGCTGGCCTTGAACACTACCAGGGATGGGGCATCCAAAACTTCCCTGGGAAACCTCTTCCAGGGCATCACTACTCTCAATAGTGAAAAATTTCTTCCTAATATCTAATTTGAATCTACCATCTTTCAGTTTGGAGCTATTAGCCCTTGTCCTGTCGCAATAGGCCCTTGTAAAAAGTCCTTCCCCACCTTTCCCATAGACCCCCTTTAGGTACTAGAAGGCTGCTATAAGGTCTCCCTGGAGCCTTCTCTTCTCCAGGGTGAACAACCACAACTCTCTCAGCCTGTCCTCATAGCAGATGTGCTCCAGTTCTTTGATCATCTTCTTCGCCCTCCTCTGGACTCAGTCCAACAGGTCAATGTTCTTATGTTGGGGGCTCCAGAGCTGGATGCAGTACTCCAGGTGAGGCCTCATCAGAGCAGAGTAGAGAGGGAGAATCACCCCCCTCAATCTGCTCGTCTCACTTCTTTTGGTGCAGCTGAGGATACGGTTGGCTTTCTGGTCTGAGAGAACACATTGCCGGCTCACATTGAGCTTCTCATCAACCAACACCCCCAAGTCCTTCTCCTCAGGGCTGATCTCAAGCCATTCTCCACCCAGCCTGTATTTGTGCTTGGGATTGCCCCAATCCAAGTGCAGGACCTTGCACTTGGGCTGGCTGAACTTCATGATGTTCGCACAGGCCCACCTCTCAAGCCTGTCCAGGTCCCTCTGGATGGCATCCCATCACTCAGGCGTGTCAACCACACCACTCTACTTGGTGTCATCACCAAACTTGCTGAGGGTGCACTCAATCCCACTGTCCATGTCACTGACAAAGATGTTAAAGAGCGGTGATCCCAATACTGACCCCTAAGAAACCCACTCATCACTCATTTTCACTTTGGTATTGAGCTGTTGACGGCAACTCTTTGAGTACAACCAGCCAGAAAATCCCTTTTCTATCGAGTGGTCCATCCGTCAAATTCAGCTCTCTCCAATTTAGAAACAAGGATGCAATGTGGGACAGTGTCAAATGCTTTGACAAGTGTTTGTCAAATGCATTTACTTGAATTCCTCCTCATTCTGGTAGCAGTATAGACTGAACAACTGACTTCCATTTCCACCCCTCCAAGGTCATTCATCATCACCTTCTTTGCTCTAAGGGACAAGATTGTGTATCTTTTGGAATTCTTAATATGAATTCATTTTTCTTTCTAATGTATTTATCAGCTCTTTCAAAGTACTCCATTAAATTTATGCGGTATGATTTTGCTTCAGAAGAAGTATGTTGATTTTTACCCAGGGTAATTTTTATCCTTTGTTTCACTAATTCTTGTCTTCAAAAAAGCTACCAATGTTTTCTTTGATAGGGATGTTACGCTATACAGCATATACTTTAAGACTTGTGCTTTCTACCCTAAAGCAAACAAACAAATCAAAAAATATGATCAGCAACACATTGTCCATCTTAAGCCTTCTGCTACCAGAGCAGTACAAAAAAGAACAAATCACTTAGTTTTGCTGTTTCACCCTTGAGTTCCACAAGAGTTCTTGGGTGAAAAATACTTGGTTATGACAACTTATTGCTCATTTTGTCTTTTTTGTAATCTCTTTCCTCTGTCTCTAGTTTGAGACAGAAATTCTATTGAAGATGACAGTATCTCACGTGGGAACAACCTCTACCTCCTTCCTTACGGACATATTCTAAAACTTGTCAGAATTGGAGAACTGTATTTCCTTTCTTCAAATGTTAGTAGGTATGGCAATCTCTGAATGTACTATTTCAGACAGTCATGAAGGACAGGCCTTTATAGTATCTACCCTCTTGTACTTACCATTTTTCAAGCTTGCAACACCTAGAGACTGAGCTGAATGAAGTGTCAAACGAACACCAACATCTTGGATATAAGCCATTGTAGTCATAGGATAGATATTTGCTTGAAGAGGTAATTTGCTCATCGTCAGTCTGGGCTGGATCTGCAGTATGAACACGAACTTCAATAAAATACATTCTTTTTATGCATTTAAATTTCAAAGACCTTTTCAGACATTTATCCCATGTGCTTTAGAAGCACAACCAGCACGAAAGCATTCACTCAGCTGTATTATTTAGCTTTTTGGAGATTTGTGGCTAAAATTACCACTTTGGAAATGATAACTTCAATGTACTTTTAGAACAAAGACTATTTAAAAAAACCTGAAAGATTCATCAAGGGAACCTACAAAAAAAAAGCAATAATCACAGTTATAGAATGAGAGAAAAAAATTCTCCTCTAGAGAGCAAGCAGAGAATAGATTCAAGGTAGCAGAAAATGAACTGTTGGTTTATAATCGGAACTTATTAGAGTGCTAGTGGAATTCTTGAATGGTACATGACAAATGAGTGGTAGTACTAAAATTATTTTCATGTTTATAGGTTCACTTTACTGTCTCCAGCAAAACACAGGACTACACATTAACTGGAAAAAACACAGGTATGATTTTAAATGTATTTGCAAAATTATTTTTAGCAAGGAAGGAAGATAGGGAAAAGAAAATTTTCTTTCTTTGGTGTGTGCCTCAGTGTCCAAGTTAAGAAAATAGTCACACTATATTTCATCAGATGTATTACCAATAGAACAAGTTACTATACTCCAAAAATACATCACTTATTTCGACCACAGCAGCAAGAAAGTGTTCTCTAGGTCTGAGTTGCTGGACCTTATGTACCTCTAGCGTTGTGCTACCCAAAGGGCTCTAATTAAATACACAAATCAGGGGGGAAAGAAGGCATGCAGATATACAAGCTACAACATGGTAGCTTGTCATAACTTCCTTTATTACAATTCTTATGTTAAAAAGGACATAAAGGAATATTTAGCAAACACTTCGAAACTCTTTACAATCAGAAGTATTAAGACAATCCAAAACTGAGACCCTAGGCTTTTATAATTAATAGACAATCATTACCTGATATCCATTAAGATCAGTATAGAATCTATTTTGACTGTTTATGTCAGATGAAATTCTCATGGCAAGCTCACGATTATATTCTCCTCTAATATCCACAATATTGGAAACTTCAAGAGACTGGCCTTCCAAACCTACACGAAAAAGATGCATTTAAAATCTCTCAATTTTTAAAAGTGATTGCCACATATATAAGAAAGACTATGCTCCCAGAACACAGGGATTTATCTAGTTTTTGCCTACTAGTGTTCCTTTTCTGTTATATCTAACCAGATATTTGAAGCCAGTTCAGTTATATACCATATGATATAGCAATACTTCTAATCCACTACTCATTAAGCAGACAGTCTGAAAACTTCACTGAAGTAGAACAGAAGCAATTCATGGTAAAAACCAGTGTGGATTCCAGAAGATCAGCAGGAAACAGTACACAGCTGTTAAATGCTGTCTTTAGCAGCAGGTAATATGCTGGAGCAAGAGCTAGGCATTTATGTGGTTGTCGCCATTCACAGACAAGAAGGAAGTCCCAGCTTCTTGACAGCAACTGTTCCACTAAGCAGGAAACTGGTCCACTGTTTTAACCAAAACAGGGAGAATCTTCCGTAAGGACAGTGAATTAAGAAACCACATACTCATATGACCACAACCAGGACACAAGTCTTTGCTGACAGGGAAAAGATGTCTATTTATTAAAAGAAGGATTAAGTATTTGAAAAAGCAGACATATGTTCACTGAGATTTTTTTCTACAGTGCCTCTCACTGAAAATTGAATACCATTAAAAATAACCTGACCTTTTCAAACAGTTCGAGACACAGTTTGGACTGCAGTCATACCATCATTCAGCATGACCACTTCTACCCCTTCTGTAGTCTAATGGGACTAACAATTGTGAAAAGAATTCCGCCAAGCAGAACAAAGATATGAAATCTCTCTTTGTAGCGAGATGAAATTACAAGCTTGTCTGAGGGATTGTAAACAGAAGAAAGTGAGGGATTGATTAACCAGCTTAGTCCTTTAAAATCTGAAGACAGGATTCAAAAATCTTAGATACATAACACTTTTTTTTTTCTCCCAACAGTTCACTGTATGTCAACTCACAAGACCCAGAGGCGTGCTAATCAGTTAGAGACTCATCACAGACAGAGGTTAGTACAACCTCTTTTTCCTTCTACATATACAGTTTTCAATTTTTCTAGCAGTTCTGTTTGAGAGCATGTTGGAGTAGTATCCTTAAGAAGGTCTTTACTTCGTCAAATTCTAAAACAAACACTGAACCTTTACACAATGGAATGCTGAAAGTGTCCGCCTGCTCCAATTTTTATGCTATTATTTAGTACGTAAAATGCATACTAAATGGGTTGTGATTTTGTCACCCGAATAAGGAGGATGTCAAGCTCTGTATGTTTCCTCATCTTTTATAAAATCTGAATGCCACCTGCAGCAGTACCAGCAACTGTTAAAATGTTAACATTGACCAATTACTATTATACTACAGTACTAAATTAAAAACATCTGATTCAGGTAATTACTTCTATTTTCACAGATATAGTCAGTAAAAAGTGGATCTATACGTTCCACTTTTGACGCTCTTAGTCATAGACTTTCCACCTATTTTAAAGTAGGACTATTAAAGCACGAGTACATTGAACAAGGAAACAATATTTTAGTTTACAATTTCAAAATGACCAGACCATGAACTACTCTCAGCTCTTTCCTACTGCATTATCTGAGTTAATACAAAAATACAATTAGGAAGATAATGAAACGTAAGAAGCTTCCTATAAAAAGATTAACAAAACCCTGCTGATGTCAGTGGAAGAAGAAAAAGTTAAAAATCAGTCATTGGCCAACTACTGAGCAGAGTTGCCAAGCTCAGAGTATTTTCTGCTCAAAATTAACAGAATCCTAAAGCCCTAAGTGGAAAATAAAATTGCTGAAGCAGTCATAGGACTAGGCAGTACTGTCTAACAGTTGGATTAGGCACATGATCAGGCTTTCCAATCCCTGGCAAACAGGAGTATCAGGTTTTTATTTAAAAACAAAAGGTACATATTCACATACACATATTTCTTTCTCTCCACATGATTTCTTACTGTGCATATCTAGTAAGACTTCAAGATACCTTCTTTTAATTGAAGTAATGCTATACAAATAACTTCCCTTACAAAGCCCAGGAAACAGATCTCAGCAAAATGATGATGCAGTCATCAAATTTTAAGTTTTGAAAAAGGCTATTGCATATGAAGAAATTAAAATAAAACAAATCACAAAAGTAAACAGAGACAATACATAAAATAATGGCATCATTTTTCCTTGTAAAAGCTGGGAACATGGTAAAGGACTTCACCATGACTGGATAGGTAATGGTGTAAGTACTGAACCAGTGTGATGAATTAAAAACTGTCAAAAAAAAAAAAAAAAAGACGAAAAAACCTAGATAGTGCACTCAAAATGAAAGATATGTGTTAGGAAATGGCAAACAACTGATTTTCACTGGCAGCCCATTTTCTGTGAACTGTGAACTGGAGTATAATACTTCTGGTAGGCACTTACTAACAAATGAAAGAAAAGGGAGTATTATAAAGAAATCCATTAAAAAAACCAAACAACCTCACCCTAAACAGACAAGAGACTTTTCAGGCTTTTTGTCTCCCCTTCACTACAATAAACATCCTCTTTATGTAAGTTCCCTCCTTGCTAAGAAGTTTAATTTACTGGAAGCCACATAGAGTAAAGTAACTTTCTTTTCACATTTTTGGCAATCTAGTATATCTTAACCTCAAGGTACCTTTTTTTTCATCTAAACATTATTGGTCACATAAACCCCCAAAAATTTCACATCACCTCCAAGACATTTCTAAATATTTTTTTTCTCATTTTGTTAATTTATAGCTACCTACAGCATTCAGATGACCCGGTAAAGCGCAAGACCCCCTTGTAGGTAATTTATAATATAAAATTTCCTAATACTGAGAGGTGTATCTAACAAATATGTTTAGTCTAAGCATGCCAGCTTAATGACTAGCATGATGTTCAGAAAGGGATCATCGTGCACTGGACCCAGGAAGACTTCAGTCTGATGAATTCTGCACTAGTTCAGAAGTGCATTTAAACATTAGAAAGTCAGGTAGGATCCAAGACTGTATCAATGAAAAATAACTGCTGAGAGAGACAGAATTTCACAGCTCTTACCCTGGACTTTATACAGTCGCACGGTATGTGTGACGTGGTGAAAAAAACAAACAACTTCTGAGAAAATCTTTCCATAAGCAACTCTTATGGTAGGTGGATCTGTAAAAATATAAGGCTACAAAAAAAAATAGGATGTTAGAATAATTATTTTGAGAGTTTTGCATAAACACAGTGTCCATAAATCAAAATATTTAGCATGTATTAAACAGTCTTTTAATTTTTTTGAATTGTTCTATATATAAGTCTAGTCTAAAAACTGGGAATTAAAAACTACTCCTGATCTGAAATTCAGCATCTTCTCTTCAGTGCCTCACTTATCCTTTGGCTAAAATTAGGATAACCCTCATTACACATCTCACAGGTATTTTATGAGGATTAATGGATACAAGGACTACATATAAACACAGCAATGTATTAATATTGCAAACATATGGATTGAGGTTTTTTTGCTAGCAAACTACAGTAATCAAATACTGTAGTTTCATAATCTGTGGCAGATGATTTAACTGTTGTGTTTGCTCACAGTTTACTATATCACTGGTACACAATGCACGAGGAAAGCTGCCTCTACATTGTCTTGTGGATCAGTTTGCATATCCTTTTGACAGTGAAAGAGGAAGCTTTGTCTGCATCAAAAGCAGCTACAGTTGCCAGGGGAGTCCCCTGGAATGCAGGGTATTGCTGGGAACGATTAAGAAACCTCAAGAGGGACACTGGCTTCTTATTAATGTATCTCAAAGACTAGCAGAAATTTTGCATATTCACAGTCAAACCAAAGAGATGAAGAAAAATATTTCTCTATGTAGTTACAGTATTTTGAGTCTCAGCTAAGGAAATAATGACTTTTTTTTTAAAAAAAGTTGATGCCAAACTGAACTGTATATACCATATAGAAATACATGGATGGCTACAAAGGTAAAAATGGGTTAAATATTAAGCGTGTACAAAGCCAAAAATGAAAACACAACACATGCAACTACTACTATAGGGCAACACCAATAAAGACTTCACTCAAAAAACCCCAACAAAATACTTGAAAAACATGTTATTCAGAGGGTTCTACGCAGAAAGCTCTTAGAGGGTAGCTGTCTTCCTCCTGTATGTACCAATGTCATAAGAACAGAACATGTTTTTTTTTTCTCAAGAAAAGAAACCAAAGATCAAATGTATCTTGAGGAAGAGACAAAAATCAACATTACATACATTACATACGTACAGAGAAAAACAAGTACAGGTACATAAAATCCAGTCGTCTTCTTCGAGCATGCACTATATGTATATTCACAGAGAAGATTTCAAGAAGTATTGTATAAAAGAAGAAACTGAAAGAGTTTTCAAAGACTAAAAGCCTGCCTTTATATTCACATATTTATTCTTAAAGCTTCAGCCAGAACACTGTTTAATATGAGCTTTGCCAGAGCTCCGAGAGGCAGCTCTGCAGCTATCAACTAGAGGAATACTTTGTACAGGAGTTTGGTAGAGGAATCATAGTTGCTTACACTTCAGTAAGATGGGTTGTTTTAGGGAGTCAGGGACTTTTCTACTGATCATCTTACACCAATGTTGTATCCAGTTAATCACTACAAAAACCCAAATGAGGAAACGTTTTTTTGTACTTCTTAACAGTTGACATAAAAAAAATTATTAGATACTTCCAAGGGGTCTCATCTTGTCAATAAGACAAAAAAGTGTTATCTATTGTGGAAAATCAATTTTCTAGCTGAGAAATACAGGAGGAGTATGGTATTAGGAAGGCATGGAAGCCAGACGAATTAATATGCTGGGATAAAGGAAATTTGAAGACCAGATTTTAGCTTTGAATTTGAGATGGCTTTTGGGTTCTGTTATTTCCACGAAAAACTGCTAACATAAGTAAATGTAGACTGAATCTTCCCCTTTCTTCTAGCAGAAGAGATTGTTATCTATCTGCTTATCTATCACACATAGGCAGAGAAGACAAACTCATTTAACCTGTGACTGTAAACTCTTAGAAATACAGCTTTAGCTTAAAATCCCACCGAGGAACTGGATTACTGACAGGAAGGAGGAATAATCAAACCCTTCAAAATCCTACCTACAGGGTAGGGTGACATGAAGATCCTCAATTTAGCAATGAAGGACTGAAACAGCAGCTAAAGCAACTCTCAGAAAATGAACCGAGAAACCTGAAGTTTTCAGATCAAGAAAATACCCTCACCAATTATTATCCAGGAGAATACTACTTGCATGAATAGCAGCCTGACAAATACATTCTGTTAGCACAGTAACACCTATCTTATGGGCTTATTTCTGTTGTTTGTAAGAACATTTCTCATGAGATCTTTCACTGGAGCTATGCAGGACCAAACCAGCAAAATAGAAAGATGCTGGATGAGTGACAAAGGAATGCAAAAGGCTGTGCATTTATTAAAAAAAAGGAAAAAAAAAAAGAAAAAATTACCTGAATTATTTTTTTTTAAAACAGTAAAAAAAAAAATACTTGGAGGAACTCTGTTCCATCGAGCTTGTTAGTATAAAACATGATGGTGACATTGACAACTACCAAAATACGTTGTTCCCATCCAAGTAGAAAGCTGAAATTACGTGCATTTAACAGCTCTCAGATTCTGGGATATTGCCACAAACACTAAGTTAACACACGCAAACTGGACACGTAGCCAGATCAGCTCCCCAGCTGAAGATAATGACAACCATACTTACCATTCTGAATTTATGGAAAGATGAGGTCATAAGAAAGAAAAGTAATTATGTGTCATTTTGCAGATATTGTCTGAAACTAATCATTTTTCTTTAAATCATAATTTGTGATTCCACTAGCATACTCACTGAGAGAAATATATCAAACCCAGTTTGCAAGCCTCTAATTCAGACATGGTGCAGTGAAAAGGTGCAAACGAGGAAAGAGAGTTACAAAGGCACATACTATCATGTGATTTTGGGGGTTAGACAAGTTCTTCCTGATACAAAGAGTGGAGATATTTAATGTATACTTGAGTTCTTAAAGACGGCTGTTGCTTCCTGATTGTTGGGCAAACAGGAAAAAAGAAGAAAAAATACTGTACTGAGAGAAGAGGGAAGCCTCCTAATTCATATTTAGTTCTTAGAAAAGCAGTAATCCTAGAAAGTTATTTCTTAATAGTCATCTGGAGACATATTGAGTTCAGAAGCTACAAAGATGTAATTGACCTGCTTTGCCACACTGAAAACATTTCAATGAATCAGGCAGGAAAACATCTTTATGCATTGAATGTGCAATTATTCTAGTACCATTGTAAAAATCCTGGGTGAGATGCACAAAGGCCTGTGAAATGATCCTGGTCCTGGATCTGAAATATAAAGATAGTTTTGATGTGAAAGTCTGACTAAGATGCTGAAATAAGCCTCTTACTACTCAGACACAATCCACTTTCCTTTCTAAGTGGAAGGAACAAACAGTGATAGAGCTATTTGCAAAACTGATTGGACAAGACCCTGGTCTGAATTCAGTATTTACTCTGCTTTAAGTGGGAGCTTGGACTAAATGACCTTCCAGCGCAAAGGACTCTATGATCACTTAGACCTTAAATTATGAAGAAAAAGATTTGGGTATCATATCCAGCAGTACTCTCAAGACTCCACTTCCTAAACAGTTAAAATGAATAGTTGCTGTAAAATCTTTTCCCCTCAGCTCCACTGGAATAAGTTCCATTGTAAAAGACTCGTCAGCTACTGTGGCAGGTTTTGTTGAGCCTGGAAAGCAGTATTTTCAGAATAAGGGTAACAGAACTATGGGTCAAAGGGTCCAGAAACCATTTCTCAGTACTTATATTCAAGAGAAACATGTCAACCTCCCCTTGAGGGGGGGAAAAAAAAAAAAAAAAAGGCAATCTAGAAATTTTAAGGGAGAATACTTGGAGCAAAATAATATCCCATAGTTCCCTAGCATATTTTAAAATACTTGGCATCAAATCGTGTGCCAAAGTGTCAAGGGGCAGTGAAAACTGGAGAAAGGCTTACGGTCTCACATAGAAGCTGGCATGGCATATTCCAGTCTGAAGGCATGAAGCATGGGCAATAAGCCTTTCCCCTTGCAGTCAAGCGAAGCACTACTAACCATCATAGTGTGGCCTAGAAATTTCTGGCAGTGCAGCACACTGTTGGTGTGGAAGTCAAATAAACTATGCCCAGAAGAAAGGTTTCCAACACACATTGAATTGCTCTTGATATGCCTGAGATTTTATAAAAGACCTCAAGGCAAAGCCTTCAAGAAAAATTGCTTCTCAGTAGCAGATTACCCTTTGTTTGGCAGGGTTTGAGATTAGACTGGGCTTTGGGGGTGTGAGGGGGAATAAAAAGCAGATATAATGAACTATTGAGAACCGTGTTTTTAACAATTAGGTGTCAGAAGTGAGACAGTTGTCATTTTAAATACTTTTGTCTGCAAAACCAACCCCCATGGGGCAGATTTTTAGATGACAGATAAGATGCTTGAGGAAAATACACAGCACCAAGGAAAGAACAGAAGCTTCAAAGGCAGACGATTTTGGAGCATTGTGAGCACCCTCCAGGTAATGGTGCCTGCATACTTATCTTTTCCTGCTATAAGGCACGCAATAATGATGGAAGTATTAAAAGTTTGCTTGAATGAGGATCCTCTCCCCTTTTGAGAGAGAAGAACTGAAGATGGATACTGTGGGATACTCTAAATGGATAGTCTCTCTCCTTTTGCGCAGTGGAACTTCCCAATCTCACTTACAAAAATGCAGAAAGATACCATTATCTCTTCCTTAGGTTTAAAGGCCAAGCATTTAGATAACTCAGATAAGTGTTCTCTGAGAAGCAGAGGCAACAGGTAATCCTGACAGATTAAAAAAGAACCTGTCACGAAAAATGTTTCTTGGCAGCAGCTGCAGCTATACAAGTCAGAGATCATCATCAGTAAAGGAAGTCCAACCATGGAGACAAAGTGTGAAGAAATAAAGAAGGAGAAAAGCTCTAGCACTAGAGATCCAGCAGTATAAAATATATATATATATGTATATCTTTTCTTATATATTCTGTTACTACTTAAGTATCTCCTACTCATACATACATGTGTGCATAGACACAGCTGCCTGAGGGAGAATCACAATTTCCCAGTCTGGGTCTACCACAATATCCACTTTTATTCTAAAAGACTGTTTGTAAAAAAAGAAACTGAACCACTCACATTGATTCCACAAACACTTAGCATCTGACTCATTGGAAAAAACTTGTTTTGTTCTATTCCCTACTGATATTGAACATGGCTACTAAGTAGGTCATCATATATTGAATTCTCTTGAATACGTGGAAGAAAACGTAGACAGTTAACTGTTCAGAATTTATTGAATGCTGATCTAACAGGTTTATGGAGCTGGCCATCCTTCACAAAAATCACAAGAGATACGAATGTTTTCTCTTCACAGGCAGAATGCTTTTGTTTATACTTGTTGTGAGGTCCAAGGGTCCAAGAGAAGTCCCTTCCTTCCAAACCCTGACAACATTGTCAGTCAGTTAAGCAGCACTGATGTTTTAAAAACTTAAGATATTCCCTGGTACTTTGCTTTTGTTCTATTTTGCAGAAAATGCAAAGATGTGGTAGGAGTACTGCCTTATCTCTACAGCTGCAGCATGGAGATTCTGCTCTGTGTCATTGTCCTGGACTTCGCACTGATGTCCCAACCTGAGGCTGCCACTGAACTACTTTCACACTTCAGAGACAGGAGGGACAGAACCACCCATGGTCATGACCCTATGCCACAATCCCAGAGACTCCTCTTACTGGGGGCTGTCTAGCTGCACCCATGGCAATGTTTGCCAATGTGTCATAGAGCCTTTAGTCCAGCTATCCTTTCCAGAGCAGTGACAAAGAGTTATCAGTGTTCAGTGTACCTTCTATTTAATACTGTGTAAACCACTGTCATTAACCCAGGTGTCTGCTGATGACCAACTCAGTGCTCATACTAAAGGCTTACCACTTCTTAGCTAGAATGCACTCTTTGCAGTACTTCAGGCTGTTTTTTGGTCAGCCATAAAGATAATCAATCCAAGGAACCTCTTGAAAGATCCAGATTTGTGTACATTCTAAGTACACAGATCATCATCTGCAGAAGACATGACATTCACTCCTTACAGCCTACTGATGAAGAGAGCTGCACTGTATGTGTCAAGTGTTTTAAAATGACATGGCTTTAAGTCATGGCCTGCAAATGTAGCGTGTTACAGCACCAAGTTTCCAAAATAAAACTGGCAGAAGAACCCAAGACCAAAAAGGCTATATAAGTCCTATAGTAAGACAGACAATTAAACTAGGTGAAGAAAAATAATTTCTGAGTATTGCAGAACTGAAAAGAAAGGAAGCAAAAGACTTAATCAGGTGACAAAATAATCAGCTAATAAAGGCAAATAAAACATATAACTCTACTCATATACCAGAGAAAAATGACCCAACATTAAATGCAATTATTCTTTGCAATTTTTGCAGTAATACACAGGGTAAGGGGGATAGAAAAAAACAACCACCTAGCCAAAAATCAAGAGAACTACCTGTAATCTGTCCTATCTCCACTCCACACAAGAACTTCGGAGGTGTTAGTCAGTCCACCTCACATTGAGAACCCTGAACAGATGGCATTTCTTTAAAGACAGAAATTAGTTCTAACTGGTTTAGAAACTACTATAGAATTACATCGTTATTCCCAGTTGGACAACCCAATTAATGTTATTAAAATGCAAGCCAAATGAGCCTTATGGTATATTTATGAAGCAGAATTTTTAGAACTATCATGATTTAATTTTTATTATATAAAAAGTTACAAAAGCTGAACCCACCACCCTTTTTAATGTTAACTAAAAATGTACTTCAATTTCATTTTTCATAGAAGTTCAATATGTACCTTATTTTCTAACTGTACTTGAAGGCATGTGAGACAACTTCTGTTCAAACCATAGCATTATGCTATCTAGATTTGTCCACATTATTTTATAAAGCAAGTAATTCAAAAGTGTAGTTAAAATTATACAATTGATACATTTAGGGATTATTGTTTTTATACGTAAAAGACGAAGTAGTATCTAAAATAAAATTAAAGTGTCACCATGCAGCTGATGAAAGGTAAAAATCAAAAAATATAATTAATATTATTCATGTATTCATAGATCAAAACAACTGACATTTAAAAAGTAAAGAGTAAGCGAACCCTGCTGAATACAACTGATGCAAACAATTACGGGACTAAATATACTAAATGATTTAAAACTGCCAACTCACAGACCTCAAAACATGTGCTTCTAGAACAGACTGTGAAAAGGAAAAGAAACTGTTCTGTCCACTTCCAGACTGATTTACAAGTGATTACCCTTGTTTATTTCCTGAAGTGGTAAACATAGAGCTCCCAGTTTGCCTTATGCATGCAGTTTAAGTTTCCCCAGGAGAAAAAGGGCAGAAGAAATATGCTGCAAACTAGCTAGCTTTTTATAAGTGTTCATTATCTCTTCATTTTCCTTCTGAAATATCATCTTTCCAGTTCCAAAAGTGATACAGTAAATTTTGTATATTAAGTCAGTATATTCCTTACATTAAGTCAGTGTAAGAACACTGTCATTTTCTGAATTTCCAATTTGAAAACTAATATAAGCATGCTGTTCCCCTCCAATAATTACACAGATTAAAGTATTGATAACCCTAGACAACTAAATCAGAACAGTTGCTTGTTACTCCAGCTTTATACTCATCAATTGGGATTCAGTATCTTAATTACTGTATTAAACTACATATGATAATATACGCTCTGAACTGGAATCTCCTAATTCACAATAAAGAAACCTTAAGAATCAGAAAAGTGAAGAAATGCAGGAATGATTCAGTATGTCCTATATATTTTCACCATAGGAAGTGAAAGTGAACTTATTTTATTGATAGTGAATGGTCACATCTCACTGGATTTCTTGCAAGGGTATCATCTTATTTAAGTTTTTTGGTGAATCATAAAATAATCTGCCTATTTTTACACTTCCAAATTAATGCTGTCTTTTTACCCAAATCTAGGGTTATGAAGTATGAAGTTCTGACAATCATTTCAGTAACTGATGTCATTATTTCTAGTCACACAGCTGCATTTCAGTGTTGGGGAAAACTAGCTCTTACAATCTGTATTTGCAGAATGCTTCAAGTTACTTCAAGATGAGAATCTCTCTGCAAATGGAAGATTTACCTTGGCATCTCCATCTGGTAAGAAGAGATAAGCTCCACTTTTATCCCGGTTACTTGTCGTTCCATACCAAGCAAACTCAACCTTCATTTGATGATTTTTACCATCTTCTTTGGTATTTATTTTCTAAGGACAGAGAATCATGTTTGAAATAGTTGACAGACTTAGGTTTCCATGAATAAGAACAAAAGTTCTTAAAAAAGTAAAACACTGTGTTTCTAAATATAATGCAACACACCTCAAGTAATCCAGACATTCCAGAAAACCACAGTTTCATATAAGAATTTTCTAAGATGATATTATCCACAGAATTCTGCATTTCTTTTATCTTGAAAAGTCTGTCTGGCTTCTCCTGCCTACTATTCCTCATGTATATATTATAGTCTGCTAAAACTGCTTCTGAACTCTGAACCTCCAAAAGCTGGTAAACTCCAAGCCCCAGCGGTGGTAGATGTGCCACGAAAGAGATCTGTTGGGATCAAAGAAGAAGCCATTATTAAAAACATCGAAGTACCAACTTTCTATACTATATTTATGCTCAGAGTAACTCCTTTTGTTTCAATTATTTTAGGATGGCTGAATTCTTTCCAATATTCCATAAATGAATATGAAATTACAAATGAAATTCCAAAATTAATAGCTGAAGCATGTTAAGAAGAATTAGGAAACAAAAATGTCTGCATTGTTAATTTGCTTAGCATCAAGAGCACTGTTACAATAATGCAATAATGATTTTGAATCTTATTAAAAAAGAATGCTAGTTGTGATGTGCAGTTCTGAGCATATTTGCTGTACATTAGACATGCGTGTGTAGCGTACCAAGTGTGCACAGACCCTACTTCTAAGATGCATTTAAAAATTCACAAATTTAAATAGTGAAATATAAGGCAACTGTCTCATTTTTCGTCACTGTCATTTTACTTTTTCTTCTTCAGACTCATATGGTGCTATGTTTTGATATCAACAATGTTGAAAACAGAGGGATGTTTTAGCTATGGCTGAGTAGTGCTCATGCAGGACCAAGGCCTTTTCAGCTTCTCAGATGACCCTGCCAGCGAGCAGGCTGGCAGTGCACAAGAGCTGGGAGGGGACACAACCGGGACAGCTGACCCCAGCTGACCAAAGGGATACCCCAGACCATATGACTGCATGCTCAGCAATAAAAACTGGGAGAAGGAGGAAGAGGGAACGTAGAGAGTGATGATGTTTGTCGCGTGATGGAGCCCTGCTTTCCTGGAGATGGATGAACACCTCCCTGCTGATGGAAAGGAGCGAATTAATTCTGTATTTCACTTTGCTCACACACACAGCTTTTGCTTTACCTATTAAACTGTCTTCATATCAATCCTCCAGTGTTCTCACTGTTACCCTTTCAATTTTCTGCCCCATCCTACTGGGGCAGTGAGCGAGCAGCTGTGTGGGGCTGTACTGCTTACCGGGGTTAACCCATAGCAATTATCAATAATTACCCCTTTGAGGGACAACTGAGAGACAGTTATTGAATTATCTTTGCAGGAACATTATCCTGAAACATGTTCAATTTGGCTCCCAAGTCAAAAGGAATCAGACTAAGAATGTAAGCCTGAAAATAATACAGTGCTGTTACACTAATACAATACTATTATGTCACTAAGAATTTAACAAAATACAGTTTCTGGTGTGTGATCATTGAGGACAATCTTCTATAATGATGTAGGATTCAAAAATTATCAGAAATTTTGTTTAAAACCAAAAGCAAGAGGTGGACCCAAAGTCATCTCTGTAGCTTGAATACAAGAGTAATGAAGATTACTATCCAGCCTCTGTATCTGAATGATGGAAAAAAAAAAAAAAAATCAGAATCTAACTGCTCAAGCCATTGCACTTACAAACCTTCCAGCTGTAGAGCTTGAGCACGTACATACGGTGTGACTGTGTATAGACATTTTCATTTGAACGAAAAAGCAGCTTTGGCAAGACACACATCCAGTATTTTCTGATCACACAGCTGAGACTGACCCTTCAAATATAATACACCATATCACAAAAATTTAATAACTTCTCAGTTTAAGAAACATTAATGCTAAATATACTTATTTCTTTTTTTCCTTAAAACGACTAAATTAACGGGATGATCTGCAGAAGACAGAATTGCCAATATTTGAAGTATGCTTTCCATTTCCTTAGACTGTGAAGCTACAATACCTGTCAAAAAATACTTTAATGCTTTTTACTTAAGGCAGCATACCTGATATGCTTCATGTGATACTGTAGTTGCTCCATCCCAAACAGCACTGATCTGGACAGTAACAGGTTTTCCCAAAGGAGATAATATTTTAACTCTGGGTGAATTCACATTGACTGAAACAACTGAAAATCGCTCTTGTTCCGTAGGATTATATATCAAAAGGTACCTGCAAAAACATATTTACCAAATTATCTTTTGGCAAACAAGCTTCCTCCTTCAGGTTTAATATTATTGCACGTAAATTTTACATACAGAGCGTTAAAACAATGTTAGAACAACAGATACATACCACAACAAATAAATATGCAAAACATAACCAGGAAACAATGGATATTTAACATCAATTCTTGGAAGATCTTCTTTTCTTAATGCTATTATTTTTCCAAGCAATTTTGAAAATAACTTACAATAAAAATACATCAATTTCCCATCTTAACTACTAAAAAATTGCTATTAACAGTTGCAAGCACAATCAAGATATTTAAGGACATTTTAAATGTACTTTTCAGGGTGAACTACTAAATTCTTATGCACAGTTGCTCTCCGTTTAACATAATTTAAAAACAATGAAAGAATGAACAAAACCTCCTGTATATACATATAACTGATATAAATTCTTAAAAGCAACGAGTTTCCTTCTGCTATAAGGGAAAGTTAAAAATTATTTAAATTATAATTTACCAAAATTCCCTGTGGCAACTGCCTACATATACATTGAAACCTTTTTATTAGGTACATTGTGAATAACTCATTTTTATGTAATCTTATGCCTGTTATTCTGTTTGAACACAGATTTTGTTGCTAACCAAAAGAATCATCCCTGAAATTTAACAGAGCAACTTTGTCAGCCTATATAATTTTATTTTTTTAATTACAAGTTCATATATTGTAAGGTATAGAAAAATAAAATGATACTAGAGCATTTGTCCCTCACGCATCTCTAGGACCATCGTCATACTCCTTGTCTTTTCATTGCCAAGCTCACAGTATACACTAATTCAAACTGTTCCCTGAAGTTTCCCTCTCTTCATTTCATCTTTTAAAAGAAATTGTCTTTAACAGTGAAAAATGTTCTTGCCCAAATTTCTAATAACTTCTTAGATACACAGCAGAACCAATATTCTATCTTCAACCTCCTTGACCCTTCCCCACTGTAAAATATAGTTTACTTCTTCATGAAATCTTATCTTTCATCAGTTTCCATGATATCCACTTGTCACTTATCAAATCACTCCTTCAGCATTTCTTCTAAGTAGATTCTCCTCATTCTCTGCTCCATTTTCTATGCAGATTCCTCAGGGTTTTGTCAGTGATTTTCTGCCTTTTTCTTTCACATCTTAACCTTCAAATTCAATTACCACCTTCACAGAACAAACCGCTTCATTTAGAATTGTTTCCTTCCACCTAAACTAGAAATCTCATTCTGTCACTCAGGTCTTTAACTTAAACATGATCTGTAGCTTGAATCTCTTTCTACAAGCTCACATTCTGACTGTAAGTCTTCCAGGTTCCTTACTTATACATTTAGATGCTCTATGCTCCATTATTCACTAGCCTGGCACAACAGTACAGCTAAGGTCCTACTAATAAGGTACTTACATCACTAAACCTTTTAATCTTTTCTCTTTTTCAACATTATCTCTGAACAGACTGAGGGCAGCCCTCCTCTACACACACGCCAGAGGAGAGTGAGGTCTTCCTGGCACCATAAAGTCTGGCAGGCAGTGGACAAAACTGCTGAGATGATACTTCGGAAATAATGAAACAGCAAAAGTTCAAGGCTGAGAGGCAGCAGCGAACTATTTAGAGTTAATAAGGAAGTACAAATTTAACTCCTCTTTATTCTGGGAGAGAGGACTTCTACACAATTTCGGTGTAAAATCTGAGCAACTGTGTTAATCCACCTTTAAACCACAAACGCAATACAGACATAAAAGGAAAATTCTCCCCTCTCCGTACTGCTGAAAAATTTCACCAACTCTCTTTCCATCCCACCCTTTGATATTTTTTTGCAACACTACTCTAATGTTAACAAATGCAGTTTTGCTCTATGGATACTCAAAATCCTCATTGAACACTAACAAGGCTACCATTTTCCCCTTTTCTTTTCCTTGGCTCCCTCTTCTTTTCTGCACCAAACTTTGGTTTTTCATCTTCAATTCCATAGACCTTCACTGCTATCCTATTACCTCACAGTCAGTAGAAAAGATGAACTCCAACTTCTCATTCACTGAATAAACTAAAATCAAAGGCTATATTAGCTTTTCTATCAAGAAGCTTTGGATTACCTGCCATACACAGAATGAGCTTCCCATAAAAATTATTTTCCTTTTCCTGTGCTGAAGTATTGTTAAATCATGACTTCTATGTATAACAACTACTTTCCTCCCATATTTGTGCATCTGACTGTGGTCAGTTGCCTTCTAGTAGAACTAAAAGTGGTTTGGGATGCTCCTTTTTGCCATGTTTCATGTTGAAGACTCCTAGGTTATGAGACATCACAAGACTTAACTGAATTCTTGGTCAGCTGTTGGACTCTTTAAGAACTTGCACAAGACCTTGTGAGGGCCTTCACTAGACTTGGGTAGGTCATTTTACAGTTCTGCTTTACTGAAGATGTCTTCTTTTTAGATAAGATTTTAATTTAAATGTTAAATTTTTTTAGTAACAGTTGTGGAATCAAAACCAAACTAAACCAACACTGCTCTCAGTCTAGATCCTTTAAAAAGTAGGAAGACACAAAAAATAAAATTAGTGAAATACTTTTTTCAGAACTCCTCATATACTGTCAGAAACTATACATATCTAAGAGATGATCCAACACCAAAGCTCAGAATAAATCAACAGTCTCATCCATCAACAGAACATTACAAAAATCTTATTTTGTTCACTTTCCCATTGATACAAACATGTTTCACAATTTTAATTAACCGCATGATAAATTTACCCATGACGGAAGACCTTAAGAACTGCCATATTATCATTATATTTCAGCAGGCTATTTTTTTGTTATGTTTGGATAAAACAAAGCTCTTCTTGTACCAAGGTATATATGCATTGTACCTTCTGGAATCAAGGTACTGTAAGTGCCTTATGTGTATGTAGAATAATAAGGCTGTCAGATGAAGCTAGTCATGACAGGGCAGATTTTCAGCAGTTGAAATGCAGAAATACTAGATGCTAGTATTTTATTTTCAAATTTTATTTCAGCAGGACTGAAGTTTTTATACTCCGTAAGATATAATTCTTGTGCATATACAAAAGCACTCACTAACGTAACTAACTCATGTTAGTTCTGCAGCACCATTCAACTCCCAGCTTTAAAATAGAGTGGGATATTATTTAAGTTCTATATGAAATGAAAGAGCTGCACTTAACTTAAGCTGTATCATTACAAAGAATGTCATCTGCAAATGTGCAGACTACAAATGTGCAAATCTGCAGACTACAACTGCTTAATGTATTGTGGTTACATTACACAGAGAACCAACTTGACAATATTTAAAGGTTTCCTATTCCAGATTTTAAGGAAAAAAAAAAATAAATTACTGTCTTTCAGAAGCAGCAAGCAATTATTTTCCTTTCATTTTTCAGATTGCTGGTCTTCGGCTGCAGCACCAAGATAACTACAAAAGCTCACATTTTGTCCAAATAAAGGTGTGGGGGGGTGTTAATGACTACTAGTAAAATTCAGATGAAAAATTTTACCTGAAATATTTTACTTTAGAAACATCACTATGGCCAAGTGTCAGCCATCATTTCTTTCACTTACTCAAGAAACCAAAGAATTCTGAAACTATTTTAATATAAACTGTATTGAAACAAAAGGAAATCATGCAACTTTCTACAGATAAAACCACGGCCAATTCACTCACATAGAAACCACATATTCCATCTGTGCACTGGGAGCAGGAGTAAACTGCTCTCAGTCCATCAAAAAAATGAGAAACAGGTGCACATTTGAGCTCTTAATCCTAAATTGGATGCATCTCTGATGTGCAAATATTTGCAATTTCAGAAAAGCAAATCCTGCCACCTGCTTTTCAGACGCTTTTGGAAAGATATACCTTGAATTTTTTTACCCCATACTTTTTTGGGTCTCTGAAACCTAGAACAAGTATCTTTTATTCATTTTCCCTATATAACCTACCATATGCCATTAATAAACCCTTCTAATAATTGCATACATCCAAGCATCAAGGAATACTTTGACTAGTCTTTCCTGTAGTAAAAATTTCATTTGCTGTGGAACATTTTCAGCCAGAGCTGAAAAAAGTCACCCCCTATTTGCCCCCATTCTTATTTCAAATACTTTCTTTACTAAATTATCACGAAAACATGTAAATCGGTGTAGCTATATTCACAGGCAAAATGTGAATAAAGCTGATTCAGATCTTTAACAACTTCTTGGTTTCCTAGAAGAATGCTATTACAAATTTTGTTTCTTAAACTGAAGAGTTACAGTATTTCAGACCACTGTTCTTTTTTTTTTCCACTGATGTGCATAAACATATATATTGATACATAGACACATTTACTGGTAACACCTGCAACACATACACCTTTTTCTTTTAAAGTTCATTCAATGCTGCCTTCACAAGCAATGCCTTCAACTAGCATGAGAAACTAGAACTCATTACCAGTAAACGTCAGAGGGTCATCAAGTGACAAACGATTATTCAGAAGACCACCTCTTCAAGACACTTGGACTCATGACAGCTTAGGACAACAGCTTTCATTGCTCAGTGGAGGATCTTTATTCAAGTTTGCTTTGACAACCAGTTCCTTCAGGCACTCTAGCTCAGACTGATCAATTTTACTGGAAGCTCTCTGACAAACCTTCACAGACAGATAAGAGAATTTCCCATTATAACTCATCAGAACCAGTCCTCTGGGCACATATGGACGATTTCAATGCAAACTTACATGAACAGCACCTTCAAAGCTGATTCGTTTCTTTCCCTCTTCTATTCTAGAGGATAAGCTAAAAAATCCCAAAGTGGTGAAAAAAAGCAAAACTGCAAACATGTACAACATCCCTGATGAAAAGACCTCAATGATTCTTGCATTAAAGCCCAAGAAAACATGTTAATAGACACTTATTTTCCTGAGTTTTACTCTCGTGTTATTTAAGAAGCTCTCTCCTTGCTTTAGAGGACCATGGGAAAAAAACTTTGAACAAAAACTAACCACAACAATCCCTTTTTCTTAAGAAGAAAAACTCTGCAGAGTATTTACTCAAAACACTAAGTTAAAAACCAAAAAGTTATATCAAGTTACTTAGTTCTGTCCAAAGCTCTAATGGTCTCTCACATAAGAGTGAAGGCCTCCTTAGTCAAAAGTATGATTGAAGTGACATTTTAAGTACAGGTCCCATATCCACTTTTTTACGTATCTGTCCAAGTCTGCATTCATTTCTACTATGAATTACTAAAGATGGAAAGAGTCTACAACATAATTGCTCTGAAAATAAATGCCATGTAAATGCCACATATACAACTTGAAGTGTCCTTTGATCAACTTCATTTTTTTAAAAGCAGGGATTCAGGATATCATCTGAAATCATCTGGTCATGCCGCTCCTCTGGTTCTACAAAAATTAGACATCTTCTAATATCTCAAGCCATGTTCCTAATATTCCTTTAGGAACATGACTAATCAAAAGCCAACTATGCAGGCTCATGATCACAACACTCTCCTTAACAGCAGATTAATGCTTTTTCTACAACTCTTCTATCAGTTAGAAAATTGAGTTTTAGAAACTATATGTTTCACAGCATTTCAAGACACCTTTAAATCCTATTCAAAATATATTTAGGAAGAAAGTTAGGTAATGGAGAAAGTTTTGGACAGTAATTCAAAATCTACTGCATGAAAATCATGTGACCAATCCAGTTTCTGAAGGTATTCAAGTCTGATCCATGCTTGTTTTAAAGAAAATTTGACTCTGCAGGTACTTTTAAAAACCATCCTCATTTCCCACTCTGCCACATGGGTATTTATTTCTGAAATGTAAAAAGTTCTCCTGATTTCACCAAAATTATACTTTTTCTAATACATGTTATTCAAAACACTGAACTCCAAGCCTCTGTGTATCAAAGACATCCACCTCACAACTTTCTTTTAGTAGTGGCAAACCCTACCAAAAAATAAGAAAATAAAGAATGTGGAAACCAATTGTCTGTTAATTTTGAGTTAAAAAGTCCATAAACCCCTGAGGAATTTTTGAATGTATTTTTGAAGACATATGCATGGATAGTTGTCCAATAATCCAAGAATAATTTTCTTCCTAGTTCATATTCAGAAAGAAAGCAAAAATAGTAATACCCATAAAATGGAATAATTGTGCATCAGAGTCTGTTTTTCCCAGAAGGGGAAATACACTTTTATATCAAGCCATACGAACTAATTTACAGAACTAGACTGTTAGGGATTCAGGATATTTCTTTTATAAATATAACTGGATACATACACATAGTATATATGCTACATATGGGTGGGGGAGGGGTGGGGCAGGTAGAGGGAAAATCCAGGATTTTCCCGTATTAGGAAGTATCTTGACCTGTGCATTCCTATAGAGAACTGATCTGTTGTTACTAATGTAAATAATTATTAGTTTACTCAACACTTCTCACTTCATCAGAAAGCTACCTACCCACAGTAAAAAACCATAAAATAAATGTATTACTCTGCAAACATTTAATGTGTAAAACAGTTAAAATACCCAGCACTCAGATAGCTCTTTTAACAGAAGAGATACAAAAACACTTTTCCTTTTATAGCAGATCTGCCAAGTGCCAAAATAATGCTTGTCAGGGGAAAAAAAAACCTTTTTATCCTAAACAGGAAATTATTTTTGCCTGTACGACAAACTGAACACAAAATGCTGCGCTTGTGCATTAGGGACAGCAGTTGTAAGCAGAGCTGTTCTCTCATTAGAGCAACTAGTTCTCATACAAACATCAGGTAACGTTTCAGGTCACTGGAAGGTCTTGTATGCCTTAAACCTGTCCACTTTTCTTATTTATTCCAGTTGGTAAAATAAAAGACGGTATATATGAAACAGACTAGCCTGTAGCTTTAGGCCATGCTCAGTACTGCAAAATATGCTGCTTTGCTATGACTCTCCAGACTAAATTCAAAAGCCAAAAGGCAAATCTATATATTAATTAAAAACCCAGTGGACTAAAAGGTTGCTGCAGTTTGAGCTCTTACCCAGATAGAGAATTCAGTAGGACAAGCTTTGACAAATGCTTCAACCACTATTCTTGAAAAGGTCCAAAACAGTTTGTACTGTTCTGCAGCTTAAGCCTTCTCAAAGTCTCATCTCTTGAAGTATGTTTTCTAAAACTATATACCATATTTTTGATGCAGCCTTCATCACTCTGAGTACAGCACACTATTTCAGCTGTATTTTACACAGAACTTCCATTTAAATAGTCCAAAAGCAAAATTGTCTCTGACACCATACAAGTAACTCTCTCAATTTGATCTTTTGTAATGCCTTTGTCTTTTCCTTCTTCACTAATGTCTACTGGGTTAGTCCCCACATTATTTTTCCATGCGGTGTGTAATGCTTCCACTTGCCTGCTTCATCTCATTCTTTGACTATGAAACATTGGCTCCAGTTTATTAAGACATTTTTAAATTTTAATCCTATATAGAGTGTTTGTTCCCAGTATGATTTCAAATTTTATAATCTATTTACACTCTACTCAATCAGCATGACTGATACAAATAGAAAACAATTTGTGATTTTATGATCAGAACTAAAGAATTTCTTCCTTGTTTTTGGCCTCACTTTGCACAAAAAACTCCATCCTGTTCAGATGGATACCCAAGGATATAAGTTGAATAATATGTGATATCCAACATTTGGCAATGACCATTTGAGTCATTGCTAGGCAACCAGCAATTCTGTCTATTAACTGAGTGAAGGTAGCACTGGCAAAAATATATTTACAACAAACGGACTAGAAATTAAAGTGTGGAATTAAAACATGATGTTATGTCTAATTTTTTACTTTCTAGTTTTAAAGAAAGGGGATCAGATCTACTTCAATATTCCTGTTTGGGTTAGTGGTGGTTTTTTTTAAATTTAATCTGCATATTATGAGAATAAACTTTCAGAAAAAGCTATAACAAGTTAAGCTCAAAGCACCAAACAAAACTACAGTGAAGGTGTCCTTTCAATTGCATTAACACACCTAATTATATTACAACATTTAGTTTCAATAATTGCTACACCTTTAATGTACACCTCCTCTGAGATACAGTAGATGCTGAAACTTATGTTAAGAGTTCATAACTATACAATCCTAGACATTTAATTGAATAGAGAAGTGCTGTGTAAGGAAAACCTTATGCTTACAGAGCTGCAGTCTCAGATACACTGTCAAATGTAAACATGAAATTTGGGGCAGTGGGAATATGGGTGGCTTAATAAAAATTTAATTTAAGCAAGCAGTTCCCCTCTATATAGTCAGAGAAAATCAAGTTCTCCCCAAAAGGAGATTCTGATACCTTCCCAAGGGCCTTTTAATTAAGTGGATAAAGTCTAAGGAGATTTTTCAGCTTACTTAACTGGGTAAGATAAATAATGCTAATATGGTCCTCTGCATCACATCCAGCTAAGCTTCTTGTAAATTTAAGAATCCTAATTCGGGACTACCAATACTGTAACAGATGTAACAAACAAACAAAAAAATCAATTTACATTTAAGCACCAATTCTTATAATCCAATTACGCTGTTTATTATAGAGTAGAATATTAATCTCAAATATATATATAATCAAATATTATCATATATGAACAAATATTAAGATTTTTGCCTCCTCCTAAATAAAACATCTTTTCTAGTTTATGAAAAAAATCCTGCAGAAGAATTAGTAGAAATCGAATCCCAACTTGAAACTACAAGCACACAATATAAATTTGTGTTGCTTTCATAAGGTATAAAAAACAAGGTGGAAACAGTATCTATTATCCACAGATCATCTTTTCATTATAAAATCAAACTGGTGACATCAGGATATTAAAAAAGAGATAGTATCAATAAATCAGTAAATTCACAAGAATTCAGTAGCTTTTCAACCAACACAAAATAGAATTATGCTATGTTTATAACAGCATTTGAAGAGGAAGTTAAATGCACAGTATAGAAACAGAGGTATAATGCTAAAATTACACATTCTTTCTAGAAGAAGTAATGGCTGACAGTTCTGATTAACATACAAATAATTAAAAGCAATGATAGTGTGCTTAAAAAAAAAGTTCCATTATCTTAGCTTGACATTTCAGAATTCTGAATCACTCCAGGAATACCCTTCCTAATGACAAACCCAAAGTCAAACTTTAGATTCGTTGATAAAGGTAAGAGAACTCACACACACACATTCCTGTCAATTCTCTTTTTATAGCTCTACAGATATATCTTTATAATAGCCATTACTCATGCAAAAGGCAGAGAATTAGGCAGACAATAGGCACATATTCCGTCCCTCTACTCTCACAGGAAACAGGACCTTTGTGTGGCTTTCTCAAGAACAAACCATGGAACACCCTCAAGAAAACAGCATTCACGATAAACACAGACAACAGCACAGCAAGAACTATAAATTTTGAGAACACAAAAAACCAACATCAACCTAAGACAAGACTTTTAAAATGTTATGTACCTACTACATATGCCAGATACACATACTTCCTATGATTTGGATGGATTGTAGTGGCACACATATCCTAATCTGGAGCACATAACTACTCTCCAATTAAGGATAAAAGGATTAAGTCCAAAGGCACTATTTTAAATTTTTCTTTTACCACAAAGTTGTGAGGTGTTCTGAAGTCCAAGATGGGCTTGAAGCCCCCTGACTTTTTCAGGATCAGGAAGTACCTTCACTAAAATCCTTTCCTTGTTCCTCTTGTAGTGCAGGCTTTATAAATCTGCATTTAGAAGGGAAAAAAAATCTGGTTCAGAAGAGCAGAAAGACTTTAAGTATGCCATATCACTTCAGTCTGTGCCTTGAGAGCCTTGGACTAACTACAGTATTGCCTCAAAGCAACTCCAGTAAAAAGGCTGAAGGGGCCAGTGCCTGGAAAAAAAAAAGAAATAATACACAAATATACTAATATACTGAAAATGTGTATCTTCTACTTCCAAAACTGCTTCAACAAGTACATGCATACAATGCAGATCTTTCAGTTATATTCAATTCTTTACTAGCATATTCTTTCATAATGATCACTTTTTGGTTTTTGAAAAACAAACCCAGTTTTCTTTCCTCCCCCCAAAGTATGTTTAGTTAATCTATTCTTTCTATATTTCATATGACACTTCCATTACAAACAGCATTTTCAGAGAAACCCAGAATTTTCTTTTAACACCTAATTGTGGGATTTTTCATTTAATGTTTAAATTTATATAGCAATTGAAGCACTCTGATTGCATTGGTACTGCAAACCCCAACAAAAACTGTGCACTGAACCGAAAATCCTAAATTTTTGTAGTTTTGAGAAACTGCAAAGATTCTACAAACGCTACAAATTGTATCAACTTATTTACTGGTTTAATTTTGCAACTGTAATTTCAGAGACAATCAGTAAACAAAAATACTTAGAACAGACCATCATTGGTTTATCAATAATAAGACAGACCAAAACCTGAAAATGTTTGATTTATAAGAATTTTTATGCACTGAAAAAGTAATTATTAAAAGTTCAAAATTTAAGAAATTTTAGAACAACTTGAATTCAGAAGCATGATAGTCAAAGCTGAGGTTTGAAAAATAAAGATTAATTCCACAAAAAGCTTTGGAGTGCAATTAATTGCAAATTAAAGCTGCTTTTGTTTTCTTAATAATGAAAATTTATAATAACTAAAAAAATGAACCACTGTTCAGTTTTAAAGAGCTACACCTTACATCAAAACAGACATTCATCCCTTAGCTTATTTGTTGTTTTGTTTTCAGAGTTCCCAGATAAACTTTTAACGAAGTCAACTGCCAGTGCAGGGAGTCAGTTCTGAGATAAGCCTGCATGTAGTGTAATTAACACAAGTAGTACAAAACTCACACAATAAAAATGGAAATCTCTGAAAAACTGCTGTGACCTTACAGAAAAGAGTGGGAATTAAGAGATCAAGGTGCTGTGTACTCTTCCACACCCCTTGCTTCCTCTCCCATTAGACATTGTCAATGCACAATTCGCTGGGTTTGGTCGTAAAGATAGCTGCACAGCTAACAACACCTATACAACAGAATGAATGTATCCTGCTTTTGGTTTTGTTCATTTTGTCACCACTATTGCCAGAATGACTTTTACTGAAATATTTATTTCAGGTTCACATTAACTGATGTTTCAGGATTCAGATGCCTGAGTTACCCTGTGTCAGCCAAGCATTTGATTGCCTTTGCAATTGCTCCTCCATCATGAAAATCAAAGTGAGAGACTGCTTTTTAAATACCCATTCAATATAGTCAAAATGACCTTGAGTTTACTACAAACAGAACATGTTCATGGCAGTTATAGGTCACGTGAAATCTAGTAAATTGATCAGGCAGCTGAACACTGCGATTAACACTTTAAAGTCATTTTTAAAAAATCATTAGGCTGTATTCAGCCTAAGCAACCAAGGTATTGGAAACTAAACGTGCAGCTCTTCACATATAATTTCAAAGAGTTTTCTGATTTTTTAACTACTTGCACTACTGTGCTGAGAATATAAGTGATTAATTAAGTGTTGTTTCTTAACAGAAGAAAAGAGTCTTAAGGCTCGATTGCATGACCATTCAACCTGTCCACCTCCCTTGGAGATACTAATACAGAGGTTTCACTTTAACAAAAACATAACAAGTCTGTGCATATTGCTACCACTATTTCATCCAATAGAAAGCTAAAACTGTTGACTTGGCTTTGGTTTTTGTCTTTTTTTCCTCCCTGGGAAACAAGTGTACTTATCAACAATATATGGACCCCCACAAATATTTTTCGCCTTATTTTAAATGTTACTGTTTTCTTTCTTGTTTTCTTTAAACATATTCCCCCCCATTGACAACTGAAAATACCCTTGTTTCAACTGTATTTTTTTAAACTGTTTCAGTATTTAACTAGACATACATATGCTTCAGAACTTGTGCAAGCATAAAAGGTAATTAAAATGTATATTATTAAAATGTCAAATACTGTCAGAGCATCCTCTGCTTCTACAATTGTTAGATTGGACAACTGTTTAGATTGATTGTTCCAACATGGACAACACAGGTGAAAAAAAAATTAAAAAACCCCACCACCAAAGTTAAAGTTGCCAAATGAGAATATTAAAACATTACCCCAATCCAGTCACCTTCTAAACTCAGAAAGATACAGTTTCTTTGGTGTGAAGCTTTAATCAGTTTCTTCACATCATCAGGACAGCTTTCCCTTTTGGCATATCACACCAACAGAGTTTCCTTCTCAGGCAAGTTATCCTTGCTGTCATCTCCAACAAAATACACTAGCACAGGCACTGCTCTGCCAAGAATTTTTGATCTTTGTACATTATTCTTTATCACACATTAAACTGAATAACTTAACTTCAATTTTCTACATTATAGTGTTGTGTTGAGAAAGCAGTAGGTTCTCGTGCCAAGCAAATTTTTGAAAAGGTAACCAACGTGCGAAATCTTAATGGTAAAGCAGCATTTTCTTTCTCAAAAAAGATCACAAATTTTGGACCTAACAGGATGAGCATATCTTATGTCAAAACTTTGTTAATTACAGCCTTATGCCAAAAGTTGCTCACAGATACTGAAGTACGGATAATAGCCCAGATTACTTTGTATCCTCAATTTGGAGATATGAAACTTTGTTTTATAAGGTGGATGTCACTAAACTGCTTGGTCTTTTCATAGATCTTTGAAGAAATCATTGATTACAGTGTATCTTACCCAGAATTAATCCCCTAGGCAACCTGAATATTTCAACCAGTGGAAAATATGTCTGCTAAGACATTAAAGTAGCCTGATGAGAAGGATATAATGCCATTCCTCCACGATGAGCTGACAAAAGTAACTTGTGGGCAAATTACAAGTATTGTTGGTTTAGCACTAGAAATAATCCTAAATAAATGATTTTTTAAAATCTTTCAATATCATAGTATCTTCAGTTCAGATGGGATGCCTTACACCATGCTTGCAGAGTGCAATGGAGTTCAGGACTGAAACTCCACAGCCAGATATATGAAGGTTCAGAAGTGGATAAAAAAAAAAGGGGGGGAAGGGAGGAGGGGAGAGTGTGCCTCATTCACTCCTAGGTTCATCATGTTGTGCCAAACAATACTACTACAAAATCCAAGTTGGAACAGACAGCCAATTCAGTTATTTGATCATGTATCGCATTCCCCGTCAATGCTGTCTCAGGAAACACTGTAGATGGAAATAGATAGTAAATCTTGCCAACCACTTTATCAACACACCCTTCATCAACAGCTGACAGCTTAAACTGGATGGCATGAGGTTCAAACCCACATCCCCCTCCAAGTCCAGTGAGTGCGAGTCTTTTGCCATTTGGGAAGTACGACCTCTGACAGACTACTCCCAAGGAACAATGATTGTATCAAAGGACAGGGCTCTTGCAGATGTGTGATGCAGCATCCACTTTATCAGCACGCTCATGGGCTTTGTCTCCAAGACAATGTAACAATTGCTAATTTCAGAACAAGATAAAAGTAGTTCCATATCTAGTTGGATATTACCTTGTGAAAGCTTTTTTCATCTGGAAGTAACCGTTTTTTAAAAAACATGCAACTCCATTTATCAGTTAAAAGGGGGTTATTATAATTAAATACGCCATAACTTCAGTACTCAAAAGCCTGATAATAAGGCCACTTAGTTGTTCTAAGGAGGCAGAGTCGCAATAAGATTTAAAATACTCTACATACCTATTTCATTGAAATTAACACATTACTTTTCTTATGAAACTACGGATTCATAAAAAGATGGCAACAGAACACTACAAAGAACCGATGCAGGGTGGGGTGGGGGAACAATGTCAAATATATTAGAAGTGGTATCTACTTAGAAGCAGTTTGAAAGACACTTCACTACACAACCATCTGGAGCTGCTTTGTACTAGAACAATGACTACTGAAAGATAGGTTCTTTTCGTCTTTTATTTTTTTCCATGTAATCAACTTGTACTAGCTCTCCTGTATAGCCTGTCCAATCAGTTTGCACTACTGACTACAACTTTCACAAGCAGTGAAGGGAACACAACTAAAAAAATATCGAAAAGGAAGGCTGTTTGAGAGATGCAAAAGCACACTATGAAATACTTTCCTGTTGAAAAGCAGGTTAGATTTGAAATTCAGTATCAACTCAGTAAAATAAGAAAAAAATAGGAAAATGACTGAATAATTAATCAGATGAAAAAATCCATTATCTTATGAGCTTCCCATCAGCAGTGCTCCTCTAAATTTATAGCTGATATGAAACAAACTTTTATAAGAATAATCAATTTACAATACAGTTATGTTTAAAAATCTTGACATGGAAATGCAAAACTACAAAAACCTAAATATTCAGCTAATTAAAGAAAAGTAACACTTTGCCAGTTACATTGACTTAATTTATATCCCACATAATGCTATATTAGAACACATCAACAGAAAGAAATCCAGAGATTTCATGCTCCAGATGTAAATAATAAATGAATATTATGAATAGAGGATAACCAAGCAATAAAGTTTTGAAGATAACCTGTATTTTCAATCTGCTGATGCCTCAAAATTTGAAATGAAAAATCAGTTTCTCTTAGAAGCTTCAAACTCTGGAGTTTAAGCACAGTAATCCTTAATGATAAATTTATCAAGTTAAGTTTAAGATTCTACTGAAATGAACTTTTCACATCTTTACTGGTTACCCTAGAAAACTCAGATGCACAGTCATAATATTCACATACTAGATTTAAGGAAAAGTTACTGGCTCAGCTTACATACTACTTTTCACAATAATAATAATGTTAGTGGAGATTCAGGCTACAACCAGATATAAAGCTAAAAGCCTAGAAAGACTACGCTCATTTTTATAAAAGAAAATAATTGAACATACAGATACCCAAATTAAAATTTTAACAACAAAGTAAACATGATGTAGTGTGCACTTAAGCATTGCTTTGAAAGCGTTTCCAAACAGGAAGTCATTACAAAAATAGGTTTTCAGGCAGCAATATCAATATTCTCTTGTAATCTTTCTCCTCCCCTTCTCCCTCACATTTTTTTCCTGTTTAGTCTATCTCCCGTAACTCTTATTACACAGTCTTTGGAACACTAACTGCATCTTATATGACTGTATGGTATCTTCACAATACCAGACAAGTTAAAATTAGCAATTATCTACCAATGTTATCTTCTTAGTAAGTTAAGAAAAGTTTGGAGAGCAGCAAAAGGTTGCTAGGATAATATTAATTTTATAATAAAAAATCTTGACATATATATCTACTTAATGTACTACTACGAGGGAAAAAAAAAAGCAAATGCCTGAAATGCATAAACACCAAAAAGGGAAAAACTTGCTTAGCATACTATGCAGAGAGAAAAGTGGAACAGCAGATGTAAACAAAAGGCATATCAGGGGATGGAAGGGGCATGGGGAAAATTTCAACAGCTAAGCTAGGCAAGGAAAGCAAAAGCATTAAAGCTATCCTCAAATGGAAAGAAAGTCTATGTTATAACTTGCCTCCAGCCAAGTGTTTATGTACAATATATACAGTCGTCTCCTAGTGAGGATATGCGAGGGCATATTTTGAGAAAGTTGAAAGATTTTAGTTCAATAAATAGCTAGGCACCTGAGTTTTTGACCATTTTGGACAAGTTTAAGATAACCCATTAGCACCTATCTAATACTCCAATACGAGAATAAAACTCCTATCCTGTGTGTCTACAGGACTGCTCCAGAAACAAGCTTATATTAAAACTACGTATACACACACATTATATACATTTAACTTTAGAGCACAAAAGACAGCTTCCCCAAAAAGCTCACAAGGACCAAACTTCACTCATTTTTTTGAAGAATCTGATTAGAATTTTTTAAGAGCAGTTAGGCTGCTGAATAGTCTGACACCTTCATGAATTAGGCATGTAAGTTTTATTAGCTTGCCAGTTGCTAGAACTAGTGAAATTAAATACTAACATCAGCAAAAATAGCATTCACTACTTTTTAAATGAATCTTAAATCTTCTCTTCTGTAAGCAAAAACCTTGTTATTACTCGATTAACACTCATAACAGTTGTCATATCCATACACCTTATTCACTTAGTTCGGATCAGTCAGCATTGAATGGATGTTTAAGTTTTTTCAGGTTGGATACAGAATGTTCACAGGGAGACCAGAATGACAGTTTCAACTGAATCCTCTGATGACAGTTTCAATTGAATACTCTGGAACTACATATAAAGAAGCAAGCCCTCCTAATACAATGGAAAGTTGGAGTTAAGACAAAACAGAGACCTAGTTTATCTTCTACTTGGATTTTAAAGACAACTCAGCATTTATGTATTGTAATTTTTAGGCCTCATAAAAACTAAGGTTTTGCTCACAGTGTTAATTGAGCCAGCTGTAATTACGTTTAATTAGAATTTTCTACTGCTAAGGATTACAATGCTCTAAAAGCACTTAGTAAACAGACTGCTTTACTTGCTGCAGCTGAATTAGCAGTATGTGAGAAACTTCTATGGTTTTAAAGTGCTGTGTCCTCTTTACACTAGACATACCAGTATTAGCATAAAATGCCAGACTACCTTTTTAATTTTACCTTTATTTTGACTGAAAGTTAAAAAGAAATGAAATGGCATGAAAACCTAGTAGGTAGTGAAAACACACACATTGCTAAAAGAATCTCAGAAACTAAGTAATATATAAATTATTTACCTTGGTTGTGATGTCAGCTTTATAACTGTCTTACGTGGCAAAGAATCTTGGGAAGACTGAACATCATCCTACAAGAGAACATCTTTGAATTTGTTTGGAATACACTTAAACATATATTATATGAGCTTTGTCTATTATGTGAACTTTATGAAATAAAAAACCATGATAGCTGTACCATAAACAGAAGCCTGTTTTAGCATGTTACACAGGACGATGAACCACAAAACTTTATAAACTAAGTACTTCAGACTGACAAAAGAAAAAGGCTCACTTTGACCAATTCATTGAGAAACCTTTGCTTTCACTAAATGTCTCTTATTAGACCATTACCAAATTGCTACCCCCATGTTTTCATTTGTTGCAAACAAGACATCATAATCACCAACTTCCTTAAGTTTTGCATATACTTCTCATATATTTTTATTAACTTTCTCTTGCTATAAATTTACTCTCTGAAATCTTACACTCCTGTGTATTTATCACAAGAATTTAGAGTTCAGTTTTCTGACAGACCTCATTGTTACCTTATATTGTACATAAAGAAAATTTTCAAAAACATAATTTGGGGGGTGTGTTTATGATTTTTATGTGATAGAAACTACTTGAAGAATTGTTTCACAATATTGATTAATTCTTAGTTTTCACTAGTTTCTCTCTTTTCTTAAATACAATACGACCAAGGGCTCAATTCTAGTCAGACAAGGTAGTGACAAGCCATTGCTGTCACTATTGTGTTAGTCTTTAATTAAGAGAACAGCCAACCTGTTGATGTACTGTTACATTCCTATTGGCTCATATAATGGTGACAACGATAGACCTTGCAACTGAAGTACAAAGCTCTTAGTTCCTCAGGGCACTCCAAAACATCCTCAAAATCATGTTTTTCAAATCCAACTATTGCCACTTAGACGAAATTTTTCTTTCTACACTCAAAGAAATAAGACTAATATACAGGAATGGTGCAATGGTTGTATAGCTTTACTTTTATACATTGGATCTCATCCTGTTGGTTGGACCATTCAGGGATCTCTAAGTTTCTTCTATTTTTCAGTGTATTGTGTTCCAAGAGATCTGTTTTTTGTTTGTTTACTAGTGTAGAGTCTGTAAAACTTACACATGATGTACAAAGTATTCAGTTATCAGCTGAGAAAACCATGAATGATGCTTTTGTGTGTAACTAATAATTAAGAATAGCAAAACCACAGTGCAAGCAGTGTCATTCTGTAATCTTTCCATCCTGTCTCTTTTCCAACTTCCTTTTCTCTACCTTCAAGAAGGGCAATTTTCCCCTGTTTGCACCTACTACCTACTGGAATGCTGCTACTCTCTTGCTCTGTTCCTTTGACCATGTGGTTTTTTTTCCTTCTTCACCCCCGCAAAGACAAATGAAGCCTGTAAGATCAAAAAGAGCTATTGTCTTTTTCAGCTCTGTCAGCATTCATTCTGAATGCCCATCTCTGAGCAATGATTGATGTCAGCCTCCATCGGCCACCAAAATACCATGATAGTATTTCAGAACAAGTGCCTCTGAACTTTCTACTTGCTCGAGGTTTGCAAAAGGTGTTTTGTAAATATCCTTAAGTTCTCCCATTGGCATTCCCCACATTAAAAACATTTTGTTGTGGTAACCAAAGTACTGTGGGAATATTAGGTTTACGATATGCTGCAGTTACTGTTTAACATACAGATAAATCATAATCTAATTCTTTAATCACCTTTTTTTTCTGTGTTATATAGACATAATAAATTCATTGAAATAAGAGCTTTCTTTTTCATTTCTGCTTTCACAGTAGTAATAATAGTAGGTTTGACTTAGTATGCTCCTAGGCAATATACAGTTTAAACAGCAATTAGTACTTCTACAATCCAGTAGTATTAATCGAGACTCATAAAGAACAGGAACAATGAAAGTTTAGCAAAATATAACATCACAACATCCTCCAATATAATTCAGAGCAGAAGTGAAAACTTCCTTCCATGAATGACTTCCAAAGATTCTTAGCTTATGAAGGTGCACATTCTTTTTGTTACCCTTTTCAACCAGGAGAAAAATGACGTATTTGTGGCACACACTCACAGGCACATATATGCAGCATGCACATATATATTAGTATCAAAGTCATAAAATGCATAAAGAACTGTTTTAATAATTCATTACTTTTTTTAATATATGTGACTGAAGAGTAATTCAAAGTATGACACATCTGGCACATCTAAGCCAGCAGGATACATGTCATGTTAGTTACATTAGAAATGTGAGGTAATCATATAATAAAAACTGTCTTAATCCTGCTATGTTTATCCACAAAGAAATTAAAGCATCTTGTTTGCCCTCTAGTCCAGGTTTACGGACTTAGGTAGACTTATGAAGACCACCTAGCTATGACAGCAGAAAGTTTTCATTCAGAAAGTGAAGAAACTAAATGGAACAATATTAGCAAGTGTGTTTCTTCAAGGTGCTCTTCACTGAAAAATGGGTCACAAAATGATATGTGGGGATCTGTTGCTGACTATCATCAGTAGATCCTGTTTCAAATAATTTCAACTAAGGAAAAAAGCACAAGGTCTTATCTAGATCTGGTCTTGCAAATTTAGCTTAGGTTTATTTCACAATGGAAATTTTCAACTTCCTACATTTGTTAAGTAATAAGAAGTCAAATTACAGGACTGCATACTGTTCTATATTCACTTATCATGTACATGTCACTGAAGTCAACAACAAATTTATGCCCACAAGAAAATTAGAACACCTGGCTTTACTATGTGATTCGCGAAGTGGAACAAAATAAGACCATTTATTTTAGATATGTGTGTTTTTTTCAGCATTAACTGCTGAAGTTTTCACTTTTTACTTTCCAGTCTCTTCAATTAATATGAACAATGATAAGCAACAGATTTTGAGCAAGTATTAGCAGCAAATTTCATTCTGATTTTTTGCAAACCACTTAAACTGTATTGAAAATGCATGGTTCACATTTTATTTTTGGAGAAAATCACAAAAGATAGCTCACCATCTTCAGGAATGGAGTTGATGTGTCATAATTATAAGCACCTTTATCCTTTAGGATAAGAATATGAGCAGAGTCAACTATCACTTTCTTCAAGTTCATTATTGAATGGAAAAGCCTGTTGAAAATTTTAAAGTCTTAGTTAGTTTTCAGTTGTTTTTATTTGATGTGATAATCGAAATTTAAAAACATTAAAGAACTCAAAACTATGAGTTATAGAAAAATAAATGTAATTTTTAATATCAATATAGCACGAAATTAACAACAGCTAGTTGCAATGAGTGACCAGACTGCAAAATCCAGACATATTCTGAATTTCATTATATTCCTACCTTGCATACTGAAAATGAGGTACATCTCCACCCCACTGTTATGCTACAAAATGTATACCCTCAAAATAACAAGTACTTTTTCAAAATACTAATCTTAGGAAACTTTATGTTTTCTATGTTTGATTTCCAGTATCTATAGTGGGGACAACCTGAAATGCTGGTCACAAAGTCAAGACTGCCTTTAAGCAGTATTAGAAAAACAATCAGAAGCACAAAAATTTAAATTATTATCATTATTTCCATTGCTTCAACTGACGTAAGGTTTACAAATTCTTATATACAGACTGCTGTGTAATTTTATTTGCAAAGTGAAAAAAGCCTTTATTTTACTCTCTCATAACCAAGTGCATTGCACATGTTTGCACCTTGATTATACCTGTGCTTTAATAGCTAAGAAATTAACAAATTTATGGAATTTAAAAATACTTGTCATTAATGCAGTAGTTTAAACCAAAAAAGAGTATTTGAGAGGCACTTAAAACAATAACTTATTTAATGGACATGCTCTGCCATCAACCATCTACCATCATCCACCCCAATTAATCAAATGTACTAGTGTTTAACATTCCAACATGTAAAAATTTCCGAATAAATGCATAATTAAAGCATATATCTGCATATACAGACATACACATATAAAATTCCACAAAGTTGCTAGTAGAATAATTGGTCAATACTGAGAAAATAACTACCCACCAGATATAACAGTGTCCTGGTTTCAGCTGGGATAGAGGTAGTTGTCTTTCTAGTGGTTGCTGTGTTTGCAGATTTGGTATGAAAGGAATGTCAATACTGCATATTGGTTAAGTTCTTGCTAGGTGATGTTTATACTAATCAACGACTTTTTTCAGCTTCCCATAGAAGCTGAGAAGGTGAGTAGACAGAACAATGGAATGGTCAATGGAATATTCCACACCATAGGCGTCTTGCTTGATATATAAATGGGGGTTGGCCAGGAGGCAGGAATCCACAGATCACTGCTTGGGATGAGCCGGGAAACCAATTCACCAGGTGGTGAGAGTGACTTGTGTTGTATTACTATATCTTGTATATTCTTTTACCACTGTTATTGTTATTATTGTTATTTTCATTTTTCTGTTACTGTTCTATTAAACTGTCTTTATTTCAAACCACGAGGGTTTTTTCCCTTTCCTTTCCACTCCTTTTTTCCCTCTGGGGGAGAAAGGGGGAGAACTGTGCAAGTGGCTGCGTGGTCCTAGCTGCTGTCTGGGGTTAAAGCACAACAAACGTCAATACAGAACACCAGACAAATTAAGTAGAAGATTGGCAATATGAAAAAGATTTCCCATATTGAAGAAAGGCAGGTTACAGAGGGTGTGGGATTTTCCAAGGAATATATGCCTAAATTAGCATGTCTCTTGATCATTGCTTAGTACAGGCAGATATAAAATGTTCTCCTATACAATAGCTACTGCAGAAAATAATAGCCCTGTTATTAAAGAACGGTCAGCATCATGTTTACCTAGCTTCTTTTGAATCCTCAGAAATTTTGTTTGGACATCAAATTCTTACTTCAGAGGATTAAAAAATATTTCATAAATGAAGAGGATGGGTAATCGAATCCACTTCTTATCTAGAGCACCACTACACTTTCAGTACTGAGTATGTTACTAACTCTAGCAAATCTGCATCTCTGAAATAAATATTTGTTTTAAAAAGGTAAAGGGAAAATAAGATTTAAGTTTATATATTCATAATAAATTACCTTGTGCCATAATCCACAACTACCCAATCTTTAGATGTTCCTGTAATAGCATCATGGTGCTGAAAGAGTCCAAGGTTCCTCCTAGCTTCTGTCAGCAATTTATAGTTATCCACTGAAGGAAATACACTCATCTTCTCAGATTTACTGGACTGTACCAAAGCCAAGGAGTAGAGGATTTCAGCTGCTCTGGAATGGCAAAGAAGAATCAAATATTTATATAGGTTTAAAAATCAAAAAGCAACACACATTTTACATGAAGAAGAAAGCGATGTTTTTACATCTTTCCTCATGCCTAGTTCCGCAAGTTCCTTAAACCTTAATCTTGTACTTTTTGGCCTGTTTCTAGCTTCAAACAGTTAAAAATCACTGCTGCACTTGATCATCACTAGTTTTACATCTTGTAACGTTCCTGCAAGTTTTCAGTGATGGAAAACAGAGCTTGAGAACAAAAATATGACAGTATAAAGTACCATACCATTTTCACAAATGTGTGAGGTATACAGAGCTGATCTTAAAATGATACAGCGATAGCTTGCATTACAGGAGACATACAATTCCCGTTTCAAAAAGCAACTTATTAAACAAATAAAATTATCTTAAAGAAATACATTAATCTGTACACTCTATATAATATCCAGTCTGCCATTTGTAATCCAATCAAAATAAATTCTCCTAAAGACGTAAGCAGTTCATGCACCTGCTCACTATACGTTCACCTGAATGGTGAAAACACTGGATTCAAAGACCCTTAGACTGAACCAGATGCAGAGCCCTTCTCTCCTACTTCTTATACAAAAGCCTAGCACTAAAATATTACCATTAGGTTCTCACTTGATTTATAAGAATCTACATTTATTTTACAAAAAAGAAAAAACAAAACCACAAAACCAAAACAAAACAAACTGTAACTGCCAGTCATTATGAGTATCTGACTAACAAGACACCTCTAGAAATTCTGGGAAACCATCTCCTTATCCTAAAATGTTACAGGTCTGTTTTTCTAAGTCTGATAATTGTCAGATTCTTTTTCAAACTTTATTTGACCTTAATCAATGTTTCTCATGTGTTTAAAGAAATCAAGAAGATACAGGCTAATGTTATAAAAAGCAAAGAAAAGCAAAATAGCATGTTCTTGAAACAAATGTAAAACTAACTTCTAAGCATATAAAGAAAGCAAAAATTTAAAAAGGGAAAATATGTTAACTCTTATACTTACCCAAACTGTCAGTGAGTGCATGTGTTCAAATTTAAACTAGGTACAACAAATTTTAAAATCATTCTCAACTTGGGTTTTCAGACTGTGGATTGCTATTAACTGTTAACATGAAAAATACATGTGGATTCAGCTTGATCTTTATGCATCACATAGTTGACAATTACGTAAAAACTGCAAGTAGCATGCGTCAAACTAAACTGAAATGTACATTGTATATATAACAGATCAATTCATTTTTATACTGTCAATATTTGAGGAATAGGGTGAGATTTTGCTCTTATAGGTAAGATAACTGCTCAGAAGCTACACACAAAATCAAGGAGTTAGAAGTTGTAATTCCTTTTTTTATTACTAGTGCACTTAAGCTTAATGGCTGTGATTTTAATGTTGCTTAGTGTAAATTCATACATCTATGCATTCCTCCTACTTTGTTTTATTACAGCTTAACTTCAAATGAAAACAAGTGTATTGTAGTTAAAATGGCATCAGATTCACATTCATTTAATGGATAAACCCTGTCTGAAAGTGTTTTACCTTTTTTCATAAAATTTGACTTAGCCACTAAACACTGACCCAACTGTCAAGTAGAGAACACAAAATATTTTAGTCCTCAAAATACAGGTTTGATTTCCCTCCCCACAACCCACCTCAATTTTTTTTTTGTTAAATAGGAAAGTCCATTATATGTAAACCAGGTAACAACCTTAAAGCAAAAGAAATAACATTAAAACGAAGCTGTATAGTAAATATATTTTGAGTTCATACTGCTTCCAGAACTTCACTTTAAATCCATTTTGTCTATAAGGAGCAATTGGAACTCTTTTGCCTTTCAGAAGAACAACTGATTTTGTTTTACAGATCCATTCAATACATCAGTCTTTTAGATGCAGAATTTTCCTTTCAAGTCTCGATATTATTCTAAACATTAGAATTGTTCAATGGTCTCAAAGATGAAAGACGCTCAGAAGCGAAACCACAAGAAACACTGTATTAGAGAACACTTCATCTTATAAGTAAACATTTACCTCTCTGTAATACCTTTCCATAAAAGCTGTATAAAACCTTAGTTTTCTCACCTCTATTTCAAACTACTGCAGATTACCTAAAGTAGTTACCCCAGATTATCTACTTTGTTGCAATTTGTAACTGTATCTCTACCTGATGGGACATTGCAAATAAACCAAAATTTGCTTCACTGATTGCTCAAAGTCTACACTAGGTTACATTTAGGTATACGTTATAGGTAATTTACATAAATAATAAATAATTTTTCCAAGAGTTTCTGAACTCTCAAGATGTGGTCTTACCTATCCACCTGTACAGCTAGAAATACCACTGCAGCTCTTGTTCTGCTTTGGAATTACTGCAACAATCTCTTTTGCAGACTTATCGTAATTTTTCCCTGATTACATCTGTGAAGAATGAAATCACAAATGCATTCCTAAGTTGCCCCCAGCTACACTATTGTTCTTTGCATCTTCCAATTACTACATTAAAAAAACTTCTGGTCACTGATTTCATCACCCTTCAAACTACTTCAATCCATCCATCTCTCACTTAAGATTAAGAAAATCAGTTATGTCTCAAATCAGCAATGATGTCAATCTCCATTACAAAATCCTTAAACTTTCATGTACTTATTGCACAAACCCAAAAGTTTTTTTAAAAACAGGAAAAACCCAACCAACCAACTCTTTTTTCTTGCTTAAATGGCTAGCCATCATAGCAGGTCCTGAGGCTGAACAGTTTCCTAGCTATTAAGTAGCAGCGAAGTACTTCTTAATCCTGGTACTGCTGGAAATTAAAAGCATTCATCCTTGGTAAAGAATACACACACACATATTTATCTCCTGTTCATGGTTCATTCCCCCACATATATATACATAAACATATATATGAACACTAGACAGATAGAAAGAACTTAGCTCAAAAAGAACTATGGAAAATTTAAGCACAAGGATGGGATGAGGGTGTTATTGAGTAAATATGATCATAACGTATTTCTTCTGACTTTAAAGAAAATAAAAAATAAAAGACAAACCCCCTAATTCTGCTAATATGCCAGCCTTGAAGATCCTCCAGGTCTCTGAAAGCACAACTGCCAAAAAACCTCATCCTAAACTGACAAGAACACTTCTATGCATTTTGTTCTTACATGGTATTCACAGAGGATAATGAAGGATGAAAAACTTCCCAGGTACATTTTTAGAAACGTGATTTGTTTTAATTCGTAAGACTGAAGGTTCAGTTTTCTTCCAGAGATTCTTTACATGTAAGACTAGCACCTTTTTCAGGTGCTATTAATTAAAAGGTAATTTAAATTCTTACATGAAGGAATCTTTTAAGAGTGTAAAGTTGTAAACACTACAAATAAACTTGAAAGCAATTAATACTAGGTTTTCTGCAATGTAAGTAATGAAAAATAGAAAAATGACAGTACAATAAAGTAAACATACTTAAAAATTTTGAAAGAATAGGCTATGATAAAGCTAAAAGAAAATCAAATCTTTGGTGCGTTTTAATAAACAGAAAGGAATTTAGGCAAAAGTATGAAAAACAATTCAATAGGGAATTCAATTTACAAGGACATCATCTTTCTATACATTTTATATTTCCCAACAGCAGTATTAAGCAAGGCTGTTTTCAATGAAAACCAAAGATTCTTATGATAAACAAGCTAATAAGAACAGAGCTAATTAGCATTTATAATGTCAATACAGTAAGTAAAAAATAAAATGCTTCTAAGAAAATCATATTGCTAGTGATGCTTGATAGTCTATTTTTAAACTATTTCTGAATAGTTGTCAAACTTCTAATTACTGTTAGCCTTATAAATGCCCCTTTCTAATCTTCTAACATTCTTGGTTTTGTAAGTTAAGCATAACACTTTTAATATTCCAAAGTTCTGATTAAAACACTGAATAAGTCACTCCTCTAATAACTTCTCCTTACTATATTATTTTTACATTCTTCTGCCAAAGGGATCCTAACCTTGTTTTGTGTCATTTCTCTCAGCTTTGGTCTTATTTTTCGTCTTCTTCCTGACAGTCTTTGGCTTCTTTCATCCCAGCTTTCCCATTTGTGAGCAGCAAGGAGGAAAGTTTCAATGTGATGCCTTCAAAGTTACGTTACCTTGTCTCTTCCCTAACACCGTTTTGTTCTCAGGCCCTTGATCTCACTTCTCCTTACACATTTCTTAGTCTATTGCTTTCATTTCTTCTTCATTCATGTTCTTGATTTCCTCAGGTCTCGTACTCCGTATTCATAGAGTGCAGAGAGAAGGCTAGAAAAAGCCACTTTTATTACTAGAAAAACATACTACAGATCACAGAGTAGCTATGTCTCAAGTTTGCGAAACCTCCACTGTACCAGAGTAAAGACTTGATTCCTTGTCAGAAGGAAAACAAATTCTTCTAGATATGGAGGTTTCTCTTCTGAAAGGTACTTGTATCTGCCTCCAAATGGCTGCTTTCCATGCTCCCAAAACACTACTTTCCACACCTCTCTTGCTCTCTCCACTACTGCAGCAGCCATTACAACACAAAAAAACATAATTGTAAGAAATCCTTAAGAAAGGATTTCTCAGTGTTACAGAAGTTCTTCTCTAGCACAAAAAGGTCTGAACAGCATACAGAAGCACGAATATAGGTGTATTTTAAAGGGTCCTTCCAGAAGACAAAGTGTCCTTTGACTAAGGATTGTTGGAAGAATAATCTTTCGGAAACCTAGCCTCTAAGTTTTGGCAATAGATGAAATGTCCAGGGTTTACATCATATGCATTTGCCCCAGATTTCTTTCTGGAGGTTTAAAATACAGTGTGTCTTATCTACAGCTGCTACATGGGATAACCACTTAAATACTCCATTACGAAAATTCAGCAGTAACTTTTTCTGTAAAGGTGCAAACACTTTTCAGCAGAGCAGTACCTTACAATCTGAGATCACTTGGCACACAATATTCCTGACTACTTCTCACATGTATCTAACAACCCTTGTAAAATTGACACCTCTGTATTTCTCTCTAAGAGTTCACAGTATAGCTATAATGACAGATTGACCTGACAGCTACTCAAATCTGATACAGAAATAAAAAGCATACTACTTGCTATTTTTCACAGAATCAGGACTTGCTGATCACTTGAATAGTATTTTAGAAGAACTTCATTCGTTTGGATGGAAAAAATGTCATTGTATTTCTCTCAATTTACTAAAAAAACAGATAGACCAACTAATCCTTATAACAAGAACTACATTTGGGGGCCATTTAGGCTATCCTTATTGTAAGTAAACTTAAACTGTGCATTTCGAAATCACTTTTCCATCTGTCCAACAGATCTGGAGTACTTATACACTCATCTCTTCTGTGTGCCAAGACATATGTTATGAATTTACCGGATGGCAGTATTTACCGTAAATAGGATTCCAGGACTCTATCCAGTCGTTTATAGAAGGGTCGCGATGTAAAATATCCACTCCAGTAATGATGATCTCTGTCTGCATAGGTGAAGAAGTCTCCACTTAAAACAGGGAAAAATGAATTGCTGCTCTTTTCACCCAAATTGCTTTCTTTGCGCAGAGCTTCAAAGTAATCTGATAAAGTTCCAAACTGGGCCTGAATGAAAATTAAAATTACTATAACTTAGTTCCTTTTCCTTTATTTAGACATATGAAGAGCATGAATATGCTTGGTTTCATATACATTTCAGAAATATGCCAGTCTTCCAGCAGAATTGTAGCACAAATCCCATCCTAAAGAGCTTTAAAGTTTCCCTACACACTTTTCAGACACGCTGAATAACTCTTCCAAAAGCATTTCAACTTTATTTCAACTCAGTACAAGGAAGACATGGACCTGCTGGACCAGGTCCAGCGGAGGGCCACAAAAAAGATCAGAGAGATGGTACACCTCTCCTATGAGGACAGTTGGCGTTGTTCAGCCTGGAGCAGAGGCAGCTCTGGGGAGACCTTATTGCAGCCTTTCAGTACTTTAAGCGGGCCTACAGGAAAGATGGGGACAAACTTTTTAGCAGGGCCTGTTGCGATAGGACAATGGATAATGACTTTAAACTGAAAGAGGGCAGATTCAGACTAGATATAAGGAAGAAATTTTTTAGGAGGAGGATGGTGAAACACTGGAACAGGTTGCCCAGAGAGGTGGTAGATGCCTCATTCCTGGGAATATTCAAGTTCAGCCTGGACGGGGCTCTGAGCAACCTGATCTAGATGTCCCTGCTTATTGCAGGGGAGTTGGACTAGATGACCTTTAAAGGTCCCTTCCAACTCAGATTATTCTACAATTCATGAAATACAAAAGACGCAATATCTTTTATTATGTAAGCAGATGTCTGGACCAAATAAGGAACTTAATGTAATACGACAAGAACATAATTGTCTTAATCCTGTGTTTCCAAAACTAACTCTGTTGTGCTCCAGATCTCCAACATTTGCTTAATCCAAGATGACTGTTGATCAAAAAATAAGCATTTGCTTTCAGAAGCTGATTTTTTTAAAAAAATTATATACAAAGAAATTGCATTTAGAGATGTAACGGGGGGGAGTACCAAAAATTCATTATCTTATGGTCATTTTTAAAAACGTCCAGACAAATAAGGCAGCAACAGCCCTTTCAGGGTAGGTCAAAAGATGGGGTACAAAAAAGGGAGGAAAAAAAAAGGACAGGGACCGATGTCACAGCTGCCAGCTTTGAGAGATGTTGTTGAAGAAGGCAGAGATGGCAAACTGTATTTTGAATGAGAGTGGAAAAACAACTAATGGATGTGCGAACAGCACAGAAGATCACATTACCACAAGTATCCTCATAATAAGTTATAGTGATAAATCTTCAAATTTAAATGAAGTCACTTTGGGGTGTTTTTTTGGTTTGGTTTTTTTTTTGGGGGGGGGGGTGTATTTTTTTTTTATTCTTACTTTTTAATTTTAATTTTATTTTTAATAACAAGCATACAAAGCAGCATGCTACAATTTACAACACCAGAAAACAAGTTTTTAGTAAAAATTCTTTTTAAAGTGACTTGGAATATAAGGACTGTTACTGTGACAACACAGATAAACTATTTCAATGTTAAAAAAAAAAAAAAAAAAAACAACAAAAACCCAACAGTATTCACTCTTCAAAATCATTCAGAAGATCCAAGTATTTTTTAGGTGGGTACAATTTGATAACTTGCTACTTTAAATGACAGTAAAGCAGAGAAAGAGACATACTGCCACAGAAATCCCAGTATTAGTGATCCTTGCCTTATCAGGCACTTCTAGGACACTTGGCATTTTCCCTCACTATCAGAGACACCTACAAGATGGAATTCAGAAAAAATAAAAATGAAAATCAATGGAACAAGAGAAGTCAGGTATAGGTGGCCTCCCTTCTGTATGCTGGGTTACAACAGAGGAACAAAACCTCACCAGAGGAACCAACAAAGTTGAAGAAAACTCATTCTAATGTCAGGTAAGTGGAAACAGTGAAATAATCTGGTAGACTCTTCTATTGGCATATAAATCTCATCTTAATTTATGCATAACAGATGTAAAGGGCATCTCCAAATGGGAGATTAAACCCCCTGAGAGCAAAATAGATATCTTTTCAAGTAATCTACCACATACTTTTAAGATCACAGAAGAGTGGCTGGCATGAGAATCTCAATGCTAACAGACATATCCACTAGATAAACATCTCAAATTTTTCTGAAAGGGTAAATCTCTCATAAAATCATAAAGGCAGAATAGGCAGTCCCTTGTGTAAGTAGAATATCCTAGGAATCTCAGAACTTAAGGAAGAAATGTGAACTCTTCCTTTACATAATCTAGGTTCATAGGAAGCTGAGTGTGACTCCTTACTTGCCTGTGGAGTTACAGTCCAGTGAGGAAACTGTAGCACAGTGTGAAAGTTCTCCACCTAAGCTCATATTTCCAAGGATAAATGACATCAGTTTATAAAAAGAACGAACAAACAAACAAAACCAAACATTAAACAAGCAAGAAAACCTAACCCCAAAAAACAGAGAGAGAAGTAAAAAAAACCCCAACTAAATAAATGAAATGAAAAGGAGATGCGCTCCAGTGCCAACAGTGCTCCAGCTAAGCGAAGTGCCCTACGTATGAAGTGGCTGAATCAGAGTATTGCACGTCTTTTTGTCTGGGTATTAAGAACCAGAAAAAGGGTTGGATACTCCATGAGGGCCCCAAGGCCTGGTGTGATTACTAAGGCATTAATCTAGGTGGGCAAGCCAGGGCTAATGAAGTAGACTTCTGGAGTGGCTGAGCAGAACCTTTTAGATAAGGATCTTTCAGATAACTCAGGACAGGAGTGGTCCTTGAAGAATGACGTCAGAGCTAAAGCCTGCAAGTTTTTGCCCCAGAGAAGAGATCATCCAGCGCAGGTTAGCAGGAATGGAGACTACAGAAACTATGCTGCTGTTAGTATGCAAAAAGTAACTCTCTGCATACTGTATCCAGTTTTGAGGGGAGTAAAACTGGTGAAAGGCTTTAGGTTTAAAACATAGACTTTAGATTTAAAAGATTTTAAAAAGTAGTCTTCAGCCCCATCTCCCCCTGCTGAGACACAGCAGGCATTCCCACATACCATGTCACCCACAATAGTGCTCTCTCATGTTATACTCAAGAAAAAACAAGGTTGTGGTCCCCTATTTCTTATTCCCATGCTGAAAGATGATGAAAAGGTGTCTGAGTACAGAAAACATCTATAGTACAAGAAGTCTCTAAAGTACTTGTCTTACACATTAGAATGTTCAATACTATTTACAGTTTTCAAGCAGATATTATTAATAGAAAAGTCTTTGTTTTGGAGGGAGAAAAGGTGGTAAAGTTAAAAAAAAAGTTATCTGCCAAGACAAACCAATCTGCTGTTAAATAAGATATAAAGCTCCACAGTTCAAAAAAAAAAAAAAAAAAAAGAAAAACAAACAACAAAAAAACCCAAACACCAACAAAAAACCAACCACAACCTATTTCCATGAAGAATCTCAAAATACTAAGAAATATTGTTTCCTCCAGAAATCAGAAAAAGTGTTGTATTTACCTTAACATGCCACTCAGGATGAGAATTCATATAATCAAACAGCTTCTGATAATTCTGGTACTGCTGATCCCATTCTGAGCTCTCGGCATAGCGGAAATCATCCCCTAGTGGAGCCAACAGAACTTTAGTACGGAAAAGCTTTGACTTCTTCCTGTATTGATCTAAAATCATCCAAGCCCTTGAGGGGGGGGGAAAAAGAAGGCAATTTAGAAAACAGAAGAATAAAGGTCAGATTTTGACGAAACAATTCTTAGATACCAAGTTGTGCATTAGGGTGACCCTACACAAGAGACATAAAACTCTGCTACCTCATTTTGTAACAAAAAGATGCATGCAGTTCCCCCCATTGAGACATCACATTCAACCTACTATTGTTGCAAACACTGTGCTAATTAAATCCTTCAATAAGCTTATCAAGTTCCATCTGAAACACTAGGTCAGTCTGCATCAATTTGTTCCTGTGCCAAAACTAACCTTCAGTTTAAATTATGTTTACCTGCTTTATATTTAGATAACAATCCTAATCCTCTCCAACCCTTATTTACAATAATAAGCAAGCTCTTCTCATCCCCTCTGGTAATTCTGTTGGACACTTTGCTTCATATCTTCATGTCCTTGACAGAAAGGCTGCCCATAAATTAATCTTTGAGGAACTTCAGCCTTGCCAAAAAAAAAAAAAAAATATTCTGGAGCAAGTTCACTAATAACAATCATTGTTCTCCCTCTAAAGCTTTACACATATCCTAAAAAATTAAACACTCTGCTTTTGGCCTTAAAAAACAAAACAAAACACAAAAATACCAAAAAAAACCCCACACCAACAAAACCCACACATGCACACACAGAAAAAAGACAGTAAAATTATCCTTTAGCACTTACTAACTCTTTGACAGGTAAAATATAGCTTCTGTCATTAAGCAGCAATGTATTGAAAGTTACAAGCCTGATGTCTAAGTTACTGAAAAGTTCCGTTTCCCACTCCCTCCCCCTTCTCAACCACAATCACTATCAACGTTTTCAGATGCTGATCCTCTCTAATCAAAGTTATGAAAATATTTTTAGTAGGAAGTATAAACCATAGTAACCTATTTAAGAAAACAAGAGTACAAATTCCAACATTTTAAAGAGAAAATAGCAACAAAATCGAGATTCCAGTAAGGTTTTTGTTTCTACAAGTCTTTTGAATAGATGGTCTAGCAAAATTTACTTTCAACTCATACTCTTGAAGATTTGTTATATAAACATTTATGTGAGAATTGAATCTAGTCCAATATATTTGAAACCCATATTTCTTTGACCAGCATGTCAAGGTTTATTTATCAGACTATAAAAGTATTTAGCAAACTGAGGTCTGACCGTATTCTGAAGGGAGAAAGGGGGCACAACAACATCTTTAGTTAAGGATCTACATAGTTCTGCTGAGACTACAATAGACCCACCTAGTGGCTTCCCTCTCTCTCGCTAGTTTGATTTACAGTTCAGATTACCAAGTATTTTCTTGACTGCTTGACTCAGTATTTTCCATGACTTTCAACAGGCTGCCTATTTACACACAAAAACTTCCTCTCCCCACAACTAACAGAACAATTGGCACAACACAAGACTTTGTAATTCTACCTTCCAAGAAGCCAGCCTAACTCAAATTTTCTACACTCAGCCTATGGCTGGAAATATACTTTATTTTAGACTGTCCTGAAAAATACAGGACTTCAGGAAAGGTTACAGTTAACACAATATTTGACTTTGACATCTATCTTCAAAGTACTCCTCGAGTTTCTTCCCAAATCTCCTGCAAAATTCATCACTGCTGCTGTTCTCCCTTTCTTCAAAGTACTTCAAACTGTAGGATTATTAGGTGTTTTTAAGGGGGCAGCAGGATCTTCCTCCATTGCAAACCGGTTTCAATTGCAATAACACTAAAGAAAAATCAGATATCCCAAGTCAGGTATATCCTCTTACATTTCTCTCAAATAACTTCCTAAATCACTATTTCACACAGGAGTGAGAAATAATCAGCAGAAAGCCCCTGACAGAATCTGCTGAAGACGAAAAATTCTTCTGAAGGAAAAAAAAATAGACTCCAGAAAGTCTCACCAATGCTTTCCCCTTCTGATTCCCCAGCAAGACAGTATTAGATCCATTTTGATATATGTTTATCCTGCCTACCTGAATGAAAATTTGAAAACCAAAGAGACTGGTCATGATAAACTTTTTATAGCACCGTAATTACAGATATAGCATATCAGCAGCAACTCCATTGTAATGGCTTTAAAAAAAAAAAAACCTCAATTTTTTTGGTTTTATACAATTAAGAATTCTTGGAATTGTACACAACGCATTATGTAGTTCTCACTATTCAGAGCAACCCTAACTGCACTCTTAGTTGACAACACTGAAGTATATCAATATTGTCAGTAACACTGTCAAGAATATTTTTCACCTTTCTTTTGGAAGTTTTCAGATTATCATTGAAAGCCTAAGACCAATCAGAAATGAAGAAAACTCCTTCATATGACAAGTGTGTTCTTTTAATGCAAACAATCCAAATACTTGTTTAAAACATATTGCTTTGATATGTTTGATATTAACGTGGCTGGTTTTGCCCCTTCCTGTGTCAAAGAAGGAGGAGCAGTAGCCACCCAGAATCTGTGGGAACCACAAGAAATTTTGCAGCAGCTATAGCAAGTCCTATATGACAGGTTTGACAGTGGTCATGGCTTCACAGTCCCTACTACATCAGCCCATACTGCACATGAAGCATTAGGGACTCACTCTGCTCAACTATCTCAATTAGCAAACAAAACCATTTAGTGGATTGGCAATTTTCTGTTCAAGTAATTTTAGGGAGGACATGGCTATGCAGACAGGACGAGTACTTCCTAAGGGGGTGATCTCAGATTCTTGAGGTTGGCAACCACAAACATTAACCATCAAAGCCACATGAGCAATATAATTCTGAATGCCAGCTGCATGTTGTGCAATGTCACCAACCATAAAGCGAAAAAAGCTGAAGCATAAAATTGGGCTCTTCAACAGCAGGAGGTGAAGGGGAAAGTCCATTTTCTACTCCTTCTCTGAATCATGTAACTTGGAGTACAGATTCTTTCCTATTTTCCATGCATGGGGAGAGACGTACACCAAAACAAGCTATGCTTCCTTTAACAAAACAGCTCATTCCATTCAAGGAAAAAAACACCAACAGCTCTTTTTTTTTGCTATGAGGACAGGCTGAGAGAGTTGGGGTTGTTCATCCTGGAGAGGAGAAGGCTCCGAGGAGACCTTATCGCAGCCTTCCAGTACCTAAAGGGGGCCTACAGGAAGGACGGGGAAGGACTCTTTATCAGGGAGTGTAATGATAGGATATGGGGTAATGGCTTCAAACAGAAAGAGGGTAGATTTAGATTAGATATAAGGAAGAAATTTTTTACGATGAGGATGGTAAAACACTGAAACAGGTTGCCCAGAGAGACAGTAGATGCCTCATCCCTGGGAATATTCAAGGTCAGCCTGGATGGGGCTCTGAGCAACCTGATCTAGTTGGAGATGTCCCTGCTCGTTGCAGGGGAGGCTGGACTAGATGGCTTTTAAAAGTCCCTTCCGACCCCAATTATTCTATGATTCATTCAAACATATGGATAAGGATGCAGCTACAAAACAAGGCAAGTGCAGCAGCAATCTTTATAAACTAAGGTGTGATGAAGTGCAATTAAACAAGTACAGGCTTTCAATTAGGCTGCTGTTTCATTCCTTCCTACCAAATCACAACTAAAGTAGCAAGATAATGATAAAACCAACAGCTACTAGTTTTAAGTTTTCAATTCAATATATGTATATATGGCCATAATATTATTGAAATCAAAAGCAAGAGTCCCATCTGAGTATTCAAGAACTGTGTTTTATTAATTTTGTTGCACATTTAGTATTGAAGAAAGGTCAGTGATCTAAACCTTGCCTCTAAATTAATCATGTGTATCAAATACATTTTTCAGATCCATGTACTGTAGATCTCCTGTATTTTTCCAGTCTCAAAAAACAAAGCAATCAGAGATGAGGGACACATTAGTGTGCTACAAAGCTTTAACCTTGGAAAGCTTATTATGTAAAGACAGATTTTCCAATTACTTCTGGATCTCATACATCTCCTCATCATACGGCTGTAAAATTTGTGTTGTTACTGAGGTCAGATCAGAGAAGCTTTTCATTGCCTACAATATACCAACTTTTTATTTTCTATGAAATATGACTAGTGTTTTTAGCATTCTCCAGCAAAACACTACTTCCTATGTTTTAGTGGATTTTTTTTGAAACTACAATCAAAGTATGGTTCCTGTGTTCCTTCCAGTGTTCCAAATGTAAATAATCCAGGCTCAGCACTCAAAGACCATGTTCTAGTTTTTACTTTTCCCTTAGGTATTATCTTAGGTACTATAATACTGCTCTTTAAACTCCCTGTTAGAGACCAAAACTGCTTTTGTGTACCAAAAGCTGCCACAAAAAAATTAAGTTTCAGAGACTATACTGAGATGATGATCGCTTCAACTCGATCATACGTTAACTACATACCTGCCGCATTTCTTTTATTTTTTGATTTCATATGACATAGTGAAAGAAGCATTTCTTTTACAAGGCCTAGTTTAGATTATGCAAAGGTTGCATCTTGGAAGTACAGGGATAAATTAAGATTTAATTGAAAAACAAAAACCTTAAAAAGCATTCTGAGTAGGCTCTCTACATTATATTTATAGCCTGTATGTTCCAGGTATTCGTTAAACAAGCTGTTACTCTTCTACAAATATTTGCCTCAGCTAATTGGGACACATATTCAATATTTTTCTTCTTCCAACTTTGATTAAAAAACACATGAGCTTTCCTTCACATTTTATAAGCACTGGGTGTGTCATAATGATTCTTCTATTAGGTCTACTTGTTCTCCTGTCACCTTCAGCTTTCATTTTCCTACTTTTATAGAAAATTACTTTCTCCTATCATCATTCCAATTTCTACCTTAAAATATGACAATTGTGATGTATTCTGTTTTATTTTGGTTTTATCTTCAATAAAATTTCATAATTGAATTCTACTGACAAAGTTCAGTTTTCAAGACGCTTGGTAAAATCCATACTCAGAAAAAGGACATGCAGATTTGACATGTAGACAACCAACGCATCATCATCAGATCATCACTTCAGAACTTCAGCATCAATATTAGAACCAAAAAGTCACCCTGCTATCCTTAATACATTCGTTATACTCAGCAATTTGCAATAATCGTAAACACCTACCTAAATTTCTAACTCTTGAGCTTGGGATGGTTTGAAGGCCTGAAGCTAGTAACAGGACCGTAGAATATCATCTTTTTCTGGAAAAAACCTTCAGCAGTTCTATCTTGCCTTTCTTTTTTCCCCTTTCTGTTTTGGGGTTTGTTTCCCCCACCCCTTTTTCTTCCCCTCCTCCCCAAACTGAAAAGTAGTTTTGTAAAACTGTAGACTTGACTCTTACCCATGGCAAAACAACTCAGTGTTTCTATTTGAAAAATAAAATTGAGGTTAATATGATTACCCTCCCTGCCAGGACATGTAAGACATAGGACTCAGATTCACTTAAAAGTGTCCACTTCAGGAAACCTAGGTCACAGATTGCCAACTTTTGCAAAGATATACCATGAAAAATACCCCATCGTTTGCAGTGACAGCGTACTATAGCATGCTGTCCCTGAAGTCTTCCTCTGTCAGAAGACAAATCACTGTCTATTCATAAAATTTGCAAAAACTACAGTAAACCAGTAACATAACTATAATCGGATGACTATGTTCTGTCTAGCATTCAGAGATACTAATAGTTAGACTCACGCATTATGAAAGGAAAAGAAAAAAAATTTATGCATCTTCCTTAATCATAACCTATCTTCAAATTTCACTGTCAATTACATTCTGAACTTACGAACAAACAGTAGGTTAAGCAATAGGTATCTCATTTTCCTATGAAAAGTTTATTTTTAGAAGTATATAAATTCAACAAACTATGCTAGATACCATCTTTGGCCAGCATGAATATTTTTGTTTTAAACTTAGTCCCTTGAAGAATATGTAAAAACTGTACCTATGCTGAACATTTCCAGCATGAATGGCTTCTGGTGGAACTCTCCACGGACAGCTTACTCTTCCTCCAGGAAGACGTTTGAAATCAAACTGGCAGCAGATTTTCGGATCTGGACCACAAGTATGAGGAACGTCATAGCTATAGAAAGGCATCATATGACAAAGGATATCTGTACTGGATCCCAAATCTGGAATTAAATACATAGAGCACATCTTTAAAATAAACCCTCTCAGATTTGCCAAAAACTAAATCAGTTCCATGCTCTTATTCCAAGACTTGTATTAAAACCATCAGATCAAGACAATTCCTTACTTTGAATATCCATACCTGGAGTCTCCCTTTGCATGTACCTTACACATAAAAAGGGTAAAAAACAGAGATACAACCAAGATTGGCATGCTCCAATCAAGCACCAGCTGGTTGAGAAAGATAGGAACAGAATGTTAGGGATTTTTTTACCCAGGTAGGTCTCATTATTTCCAGAATTTTAGAGATGAACAAAACACATCTTTTATACTTCGAGTGAATCAAAACCCAACAACAACAAAACAGCAAGAACAACAAAAAAAAAAAAAAAACCCACAACCACCCTGCTGTCATCACCTCATTAGCACAACATTTTAATTGGTTGACTTTAGCAATATCCTAATTTCTTGAACACATAACTTCAGTTCGACAGTACTTTTAAGATAGATTCTGTGTGCCTGTACATAGAACTGCATGGAATCCTCTGCACTTCTGACACCATCTTTGCAATCCTAACTTTTCCATCTAGTCAGTCCATTCCCTTAAGTTTGACCCACCAGGAGCAGATATCTACTCACATTTTGTCAAGTCTCAATAGAAAGTCTTTCAAAATTTAACTTTAAAGAGAACCTGAATTTCTCATAGAATTTAAGACAACCTTAAGTTTACTCATATGGTAAAACAACTAAATGCTGCTTACCTATTTCCAGCACTAACAATTTACAGCAATTTTATGCCCAAAAAAAGGGATGAATGCTGTAAATGTGCCACAGAACCTGGCTCCTAAGTATGTCAACAATACACAAAGCCTTTAATAGCATAAGTCTTCACAGTTCCAATCCAGATCTTTTGTTTAAAAACTCCCATTTTACTACTACTTACTTGTTACTAAAAAGGTAAATATATTTTATTTTTCAGCTACAAGATCTCCTTATCTCAGATAGCATGTCTACATATTATGCCAGATAAATGTGCAGTGATCTTTGATTTGTGATCTGGTTTGAAAAGCTTTCTTCTGAAGCCTGAACACTAGACCATACACGTGATTTACATATTCAAGTATTCAAGTACATTCAGGTATTTTGGAAAAAGGCCTGTCAACTAAGTATTCTGTAGTCTGAGTGGCATACACCAATGTTCAAAGAAAAATCTCTGAAGTGTCAGTATCTGAAAATACTGGCATGCTTTCCTCAACTGAAGTTTACTTGTGCAGCAGATTGCTGAATAACCTCCTCCCTACAACTTCTGATTAAAAACACAGAAGAACTAAAAAAGCTTCAAAATCACCACCATCTTTCAATAGTAAGTACTAAACACATTTGTTTGACCCTGTATTGACAAAGCAGTGACATATTAGCTTAGTTTAAAAAACAGAAAGACCAAAACCTACATAGATTCATCATACAGTTTATTGGAAAGCCAGTGCAGTACAAAGAAAAACAAAGTATTTGTATAGAAAAGTACATTCATTTACAAACACACTGGTTTCCTAAGGCATAATCACTACATTACCTAAGAAAACTTTCATACTCTATATTGTATAAATAATATCAAAAAAGCAGTCATATTTTTTCTAAGAATAAGGTTTTAGATGAGACTTCAATTGCAAATTAAAATGGTGACATTTTTAATCTATTTTTCTGACCAAAGATAACTTAAAAATTTCAACTCCACAGAAAGCTACTGTAACTAATGATGCTAATTTGTCACACCAGCTGAGGAAAACTGGTTGCTTGAAAGTTTTTTCCTTAGTAAGAACATAAGACAGATCTTTTCATCTTCAAATATTCACTTTTGGCCTTTTTTTTTCCTCTCCAAAAGAAATGTTCCTTCTCCTCCACTTTATTTCCACATAGTAGAGTAGGAAGAAGAAAACAAAGAAGTGAGGAAAGGAAAAAGAATATTTCATTCCATTTACTTTTTTTACATATACTTGTAAGGAACGTGAGAGTAGGGAAATAAGAGAAAGTAAAAGCACAAAAGAAAGTGAAGAAACAGAAAGATCAGAGGAACAATGGCAGTAATACAGTTGGGTTTTCTTAACTCTTTTCCCAACACACAGGTACTCAAATTCCCTGTCTGTTATTTAAAATATATATATATATATCCCCAGAACTTAACATAGATGACTTTTTCTTTTTTTTTAAACAGAACTGCAAGTCAAAAATTTTCAAGTCTAGGCTGACTTCTCTAAATAAACTATTCTGTAAAGATTTCCGTAGTATTTATTCAAGTTCTCTCCACATTTTACCTGTGTAAATTAACAAAATAAATTACATAAAGGAAAAACACATACCCCAGTTCTGTCTCCAAAAAAATTCTAGTGTCTTCTGCATTGCAAAATGTTTTTTAACTGAGTAATGAACTCTCTGTATAAGCATATTGGAAAATCCTGTGCGTTTTAGAAGGTAGGCCATTGTTGGTGAATGCCCAAAAGGATCAATTGCCCAACCAGACTTTGGTTTTACTCCTGTTGACAAAAAAAAAGTAAAAAGGGAAGAAAGTTTTACTTTATATCCAAAGAAAGCTGTATCAATATAATTCAAATCAGAGCACTAAAGTTAAAGTTTCGAAGACGACAAATTAAAATATACTGCTGAACTGCTTCCTGCAGAACACACCCTGGAATTAACAAGCTAGAATTAAACAGATAAACAATTAACAAAAAAGTCAAATGTCTTAGGGGCAAAGCATTCTGTCTAACTACATAAAAACTGTGAGATTAGTACTCTTTGTTGTTACAGTATTTCAATTGTGCCTCAAACATATTTACATGGAATAATAATGAAATGCATCTCCTTTTTCACTTTAAGTAGTTTACAGATGTTACAATTGGAAAGCTAACTGGAGATGGACTGATGTTGCGGCTTGTTGCATTTTCACTGTAATTTAAATAATGTTAACCGTCACTGGCTTTAGAACTAACTTTTCTTTTCTTCTGATTTATTTGGTTGGCAATCATTAGAATCATGTTGATTAATACTGTTCTTTCACTGAACTTCATACTAGGAAATAAAGAAGCTCTATCTAACTCTTGTTTTACTGATTCTTCAACATGATTCCTTTACTGTCGTATCAAAAAAAACAGTAGGGAATGCATTATCCTTTTATTAGGCCTTCCTCTCTGCCCCCGCCCCCCCCCCCTCGCCCCTTAATTATGGCAAGCTGCATTTATGGAAATTTCAATTTAAGAAAAACATAGTGAAACAGCTTTTCAAAATAATTTCAGTTAATTGGATGAAGTCATGTGAACCGTATTATTAAAATCACTACACAGATTTTTTCTGTAGAAAAAGGGTTATCTCTACTTACAGAACATTATCTCTATTTATAGAACTAAACAAAAAAAACCCTCTCAAAGCCACCAAAACAGTTCAGCCAATGTTACTGCAGCCAGTAATTCCTCAAAGTTTCAAAAGTGAATGAGTCAGCTTTTTTTTTTTTTTAATATGAACATTACAATGGGTTTAGGTTTTATAACTACTACTGCTACAACAACCACTACTAAATTTCATATTTACTTTTTTGAAAGCCTTACATAAGAGAACCTAATGAATACACAGCCTGCAGAACAGATCCAAACACATGAAAGGAATATTAATTTTTAGGTCATTTTAAGGCCTTTGTCATGATTTTCAAAAGACAGAAACAGCAAACAGAAACTGTTTGTGACATCAGAGACATGTGATCTACAGTTCAGAATGATCTAGTGTTAAGTTTTATTATACTAATATACTACATACGTCTTTCATTGATCAAGACAAAATGTTATGACATAAAATTGTTTAAATACACTTCATCCAGGAACTTCTATCTGCAAACAGTAATTGCAAATATTAGATTCAATCTTCTAGCTTACAGTAAGTAGTCTGATTTAATGTTTCAGGAAAGCAGAGTAGAGAGTCTTCTAAGCACCTCATAAATACAAAAAGTGTTTTCAACTTGACTTCCTCTATTAACACAGTTAAAATTTAGATCAAGATACATACCGAGGTTCTTTTCTAGCCATTGATGTCCTTCTATCAGTTGGTCAATTAAAGCAAAATAATGAGGAGAGGCTTCATCAGGCATGACCCATCCTCCTGTTACTATTTCAAATTGTCCATCTTTTATCAACCTGAAAAATATGTAAATTGTGTTCAGAATCTTGCACATGAAAACACGCTCTTAAAAATACCCAATAGCATTTACCAGGGACACAATACCAAAAATCTAAATCATTTGTGCTACTTACATCACTGGACTACATTTCTTTAATCAAACTGGGAAAGAATGAATAGATGGAACACTGAATTTTTAATGCCTCTGTGCAATTAAAACTACCAGCTCTACTGCATATGCCATAATACTTGATTTTTTTTAAAATCAGGAAGAGGCTATTTCCTGCATAGTTTATAAAAACAAAAGTGTATGTGCCACAGTACCAATGGTCATTTGAGCGAGACCTTTTCAAGCACATTTCAAGCATTACTAACATGTACCCATCTTTGATCTACTGTTCCTTTTATTGTTTTAGAGAGCTGATAGAGCTTCAAAGTTCATTCTATCTATAAAGGCTTCAAACCATCTCCCTCATTAAAATGCCTTCTTGAAACAGATCACAGGATGATGACATCAGTGAAAACAATGACCACGCTTACAGTACCAGGTAGTCCCTACAGTAAAATAATGTAATTTCAGCAGTTATATTGTACACTGGCATATAAATGTTTAATGAATTCAAGAAAGGAATACAGTAAACTTAAGTCACATTTTAGATAATACCCATAAGAGTAATGAAAAACATACAGCAAAAATAATCGCCAGTACAGCTTCTGTAAGTCTTAGAGGAGTTTAAGCAACACCTGATTCCCCTGAAGAAAGGACACAGTTCCTTAGTGACTATCATTTACTGTTTATTGTGTTCCAAGAGATCTTTTTAATCTCAAAAAACAACCGCTGTGCTATAATACTCATGCATTGTACATAAATTTTTAAATAGACAGTTTTCTGTCATACCCAAGATTTTCAGCTCTACCTAACCTTTGCAGCTGTGAGGCTCTCATAGCCTTAATGTACACTGCAACTTCTGCATCTTGAAGAGGGGCATGAGAAGGAGGGCATCACAGAGATGAGCTAAGAAGTGTTGGATCCTGTCTTAAAGCCAACCCCTTTTAGAAAACTTCAAACTATATCCTTACTTCAAGTTTATCCAAGCAGCATGCTTTCTTGTCTCAATCTCTATGCAAAACTTTTACTTTTGTCTTACATTTTGAACTTTAATTTTAAAAAGAACTAAGAAGAGCAAGGGTGTGGAGTATGTACTACTTTACCATTTAAGCAGCTGCATGTTTATAAAAAATACTCATATTTAAAACCAAAAAATTCCCAATTCATAATTGTGTTAAAACTGAAGAAAAAATTACCACATATAAATAGCTAATATGAAAAATTATTTTTATTCCACTGCTAATACTTCAATGTGACTTCAAATAAAGTTTATCATCACAACTCTATTACAATTATAATGACATCTTTATGGTTGTACATGGAAACTTTTAGTCAATTTTTTCAGCAACTCAGTAATTTGTCTTCCCTTGTCTAAATGCATTTTTATTTTGTAACCAGAAAAAAAAAAAAAGAACCAAGGCCAAAAATATCAGAACTTGAGTAGCTGATTATTCTAGCAATTCTCCATTGCAACAAGTGAAATCTCAAATTTACAGTGTAGTCAAATACACAGTCTCTCAGAACATTCCACATAGAAAATAAGAAATAGTTCAGTGTTCAAACCTTTTAACAGCATCCTTTTTTTGGCTATCTATTCCATCCCACCATTTTGAAAAGTAAGAGATCTCAGACCACATAAATTTCCTTCGGTTGTCTTCTTGCAGTTTTATAACCATATTATTTAAGATATGCTGTGTCTGATCTCTGAAGTAATCATCAAAAGTCTTCAGCCAACCTAAAAAAAAAAAGAATATACGAAATTCAAGTTGCTTTCAACAGACTTAGAGATCTGCCTTCTTCCCACTCCCTACAAGAAGTGAAGCATTTTCTTAAAAAGCTGAACTTTACACACTGTGGACAGTTCAAAGTGCTAAACTCTCCAGGAGTTTCTTTCTACAAAGTTTTGATGCTTTATTTCCTAAACGTGTAAGTATATGGAAGGCTCTCCACTTTGATCAACAGGATACATAGATTTAAAAAATTGTGAATTTTTTTTTAAGCACAAATTAAGTAGTTGAAAAGGAAGATGTATACACCTGCAAATTGATCTTCTTTGATGACTTCCACTAGGTTTCCTCATCTCTCACATCAGGACTGTAGCATCTACTCATATATCATCTTCCCAGCCCCAGCCCTATTCCAAATACACACACACACACACTACCCTCTAATACTTCCCTCAATGTCTTATTTCTTCTTTCAAGTCAAAGCACCACAATCCTACTTTACATAAACAACCGAACAAAAATCCTTACTAGCAGCACCTTACATCTACAGCTTGAGGAGAAAATTAAGAGTTATCCCACAGACCTTGAGGGTAAAGAAATTACATGGGGGCAAACCAAGCAGCAGTAAGCCCTGCATCCCATGTTCAGTATCATTTATGAATGAAGGGCTTGTTAGCAATGACTGAGAAAAGAAATATGTTATAGCTGCATCCCTCATTAAAAAAGATATTGGTGAGACGCAGAATAATCAACTTTAACCATATATTCAGACCTCACAGTACAGAGCCTTCCATGAAATTTTTTAACCTCTTCCTAAAACCTTGCATGAGAAAGTACATATATCTTCCTTCCCAGAATCTGGAAGGGGTACATTCTTTCTGTAACTATAACTAGAAAAAAGAAGCAGGTAATCCTGGATACTAAATACACAAGTGGCATATTCCTACTCTTCATACCAGCTCTTGTCATGTATGAGCATTTTCATTAAAGTGCTTCCAAAAGGGACTCAGCAGTTGTGTTTAAAGCCTAAGTATCATGTACGACACAGTAACAACTGAAGAATGGAAGTGATGTTATGAAAACTGTCCTATAGCATGCATCCACACAGTGTGAGGATTGTGCTCCAGACAACTATGATCCTAGTGATTCCAGTCTGATTTACCAGTTCTGTTCTGCAGAGGCACTGCCATTCTAGCACAATGCCAGTCTGCTTATAAGATACAGGATTAGGCTGCTCTGGGCTGAGATTGTATTGTTCCAAGGCAGTTATATAAATGCAGAAAATTTCAGTATTAAAAAAATAATTTTTAAGTCTTATAAAAGAAAACCACTTTACTATGACTAGGGTCCAAATATCAATTCAGAGAGGATATATTATAATTTATTTTAAGGATGAAAAATAAGTGATGTTCACCTTAGATAGAAATGCAGAGCTAATGTAATTTGACAATGTGCACATTCTTTTCCAGTTCACATCAAATTCTTCATTATATTTCAAAGAAAAAAATCTTGTAATTAGGAATAACCACTAGGCACAGGCTCACTCTTACTTTGTTTGCAATACTTTCAGGCTGGACTCTTGCCTTGTAAAGCTCAAATTTTAATAAAGTAGTCAGAAACAAACAAAATCGCCACAAATTTCCAAAAACCTCCCTTTCTTATTTTGCAAATGAGGAAATAAACCTGTAACACTCGAGAGGAAGACTGCTAGCTCACTATGTTAATTTTTTTTAACAGATATTTAGCATCAAGAAAAATCATCACATCTGATGTAAGTTTCTATACAGATAGAACAAGAGAGTCTAAATTATCTTAAGGAGGTTGTCAAGACAGTTGAGGACTTGAAATTTGAAAACTTAAAACATTTTCTTTAGAGGCACGGAAACAGCTTAGTAGAAAAAAGTTGTCAGTAAATTACTATTACACAATAATTTCATGGAGACTGAAAATAGAAAAGCAATGAATAAGCTGAATTTATTTTCTTTTTGTGCTGTTTTTAATCAAAATTTGTTGTGATCTCTGCCTATTTCAGTGGTTTTTTTAATGGAAGTTTTCACTCAAAGAATTGAGATCACATAGCCAATTAATCTTTTTCAATGCTCTTTTACTTTTCAACAAATCAAAGAAATATTTAACTGGTATTTACATAAGAAGATCCACATGTAGCAGACGACAAATTTATAGCTTTTTACCAGGAATTTCTTCTGCAAGAGACAGCATCATGCTAGCACACAACTAACGGAAGATGAACTAAACCAATCCTATGTTTTTCCTACACAGAAATATATCATAATCATAGAACAATAGAATGGTTCCGGTTGGAAGGGACCTTAAAGATCATCTAGTTCCAACACCCCCTGCCACGCGCAGGGACACCTCCCACTAGACCAGGCTGCTCAAGGCCTCATCCAGCCTGGCCTTGAACACTTCCAGGGATGGGGCATCCACAATCTTCCTGGGCAACCTGTTCCACTGCCTCACCACCCTCACAGTAAAGAATTTCTTCCTGATATCCAATCTAAATCTACCCTCTTTCAGTTTGAAACCATTACCCCATGTCCTGTCACTACACTCCCTGATAAAGAGTCCCTCCCCATCCTTCCTGCAGGCCCCCTTCAGGTACTGGAAGGCTGCTATAAGGTCTCCCCAGAGCCTTCTCCTCTCCAGGATGAACAACCCCAACTCTCGCAGCCTGTCCTCATAGCAGAGGTGCTCCAGCCCTCTGATCATCTTCGTGGCCCTCCACTGGATCCGTTGCAACACGCCCATGTCCTTCTTGTGCTGAGGACTCCAGAGCTGGACGCAATACTCCAGGTGGGGTCTCACAAGAGTAGAGGGGCAGAATCACCTCCCTCGACCTGCTGGCCATGCTTCTTTTGATACAGCCCAGGATGCCATTGGCTTTCTGGGCTGCAAGTGCACATTGCCTGCTCATGTTGAGCTTCTTGTCCACCAGCATCCCCAAGTCCTTCTCCTCAGGGCTGATCTCAAGCCATTCTCTGCCCAACCTGTATTTGTGCCTGGGATTGCCATGACCCAGGTGCAGGGTGTTGCACTTGGGCTGGCTGAACTTCATGAGGTTTGCACAGGCCCACCTCTCAAGCCTGTCAAGGTCCCTCTGGATGGCATCCCTTCCCTCCAGTGTGTCAACCGTGCCACACAGCTAGGTGACGTCGGCAAACTTGCTGAGGGTGCACTCAATCCCACTGTCCATGTCTCCGACAAAGATGTTAAACAGCACCTGTCCCAGTACCAACCTCTGAAGAACATCACTTGTCACTGGTTTCCATGTGGACATTAAGCCATTGACTGTAACCCTTTGAGTGCGGCCATCTAGCCAGTTCCTTATCCACCAAGTGGTCCATCCATCAAATCCATGCTTTTCCAATTTAGAGACCAGGATGTCGCGTGGGACAGTGTCAAACACTTTGCATAAGTCCAGGTAGATGACATCGGTTGCTCTCCCCTTATCTACCAATGCTGTGGCAACATCATAGAAGGCCACCAGATTTGTCAGGCACGATTTGTCTTTGGAGAAGCCATCCTGGCTGTCACCAACCACCTCCTTATTTTCCATGTGCCTTAGCAGAGTTTCCAGGAGGATCTGCTCCATAATCTTGCCAGGCACAGAGGTGAGACTGACCAGTCTGTAGTTCCCTGGGTCATCCTTTTTTCCCTTTTTGAAAATGGGGGTTACGTTTCCCCTTTTCCAATCAGCAGGAACTTCACCAGACTGACACAACTTTTCAAATATAATGGAAAGCGGCTTGGCAACTTCATCTGCCAGCTCCCTTAGGACCCGTGGGTGGATTTCATCTGGTCCCATGGACTTGTGCACCTTCAGGTTCCTCAGATGGTCCCGAACCTGTGGGCAGTTCTTCATTCTCATAGACCCTGCTTTTGCATTCTGCAAGTTAGGTGGCGTGCTTGGAGCCCTGGCCAGTGAAGACCGAGGCAAAAAAATCATTCAGCACCTCGGCCTTCTCCATATCCTGGGTGACCAGGTCTCCTGTCTCCTTCCTGAGAGGGCCCACATCTTCCCTAGTCTTGCCTTCCCCCCTGCCGTACTTATAGAAGTTTTTCTTGTTGTCCTTGATGCCCCTAGCCAGATTTAATTCTATCTGGGCTTTAGCTTGCCTAATCTGGTTCCTGGTCACTCGGACAGTCAACCTGTCCTTGCTTCCACCCTCTGTAGGCCTCCTTTTTTCTTTTGAGCTTGTCCAGGAGCCCTTTGTTAATTCACGCAGGCCTTCTGGCATTTTTGCCTGACTTCTTCATTCTTGGAATGCACCAACTATTTTGGCATATTTTATATTGCTGCAGTAAAAGCAAACTTACACTGAATTAATCTTAAACATTCTTGAAAAACTTAATAAACCAAACTAAATAAAGAAGCACAGAGCTAAATGACAAAGCAGCTGGTATAATACATTATGATGTAGGAAGAGCAGTGTTACCATTACAGGTTGTTTTGTTTTAATATATTCAGTTTATTAAGGGATAGAGGAAGGGTATAACCTGCTTAACACATTGAACTTAGTACACATCAGAAAGCCCTAGGAAATATTTACAAGTATTCACACAATTAGTTGCAAGCCAACAGAAATTGAATTACCATGCGTCTGGCATCTTGCACTTAAATGTATTTATTTCTGAATAGAATATTTTCAGTTGAAGTGATCTACAACAATCATCTAGTCCAAATGCTGGACCAGATCTAATCAAAAGTGAAAGCATGTTATTAAGGACATTGCCCAAATGCCTCTTAAACACTGGCAGGCTTGGGACATCAACCACCTCTCAAGGAAGCCAGGTTCAGTGTTTGACCACCCTCTCGGTAAAGAAATGTTTCCTAATGTCCAGTCTAAACCTCCCTGATACAGCTTTGAACCATTCCCAGGCATCCTGTCACTGGATCCCAGGGAGAAGAGATCAGCACCTCCCTCTCCACTTTCCCTCCTCAGGAAGCTGTAGAGTGATGAGTTTGCCCCTCAGTCTCCTTTTCTCCAAACTAGACAAGCCCAAAGTCCTTAGCCACTCCTCACAGGGCATGCCTTCCAGCCCTTCCACCAGCTTTGTTGCTGGTTGCATTCAAGGACCTTTGCATCCGTCTTAATTTGTGGGGTCCAGAATTGCACACAATACTCAAGATGAGGCCGCACCATCACCGAATACGGCAGGATAATCCCCTCTTTGGACTGTTGGACTGGCTGGCCATGCTATGTTTGATGCACCCCAGGATGTGGTTTGCCCTCTTGGCTGCCAGGGCACACTGCTGACTCCTACTGAGCCTGCTGCTGACCTGCACCCCCCGATCCCTTTCTGCAGGGCTGCTCCACAGCCACTCCTAATTTATACTTGCACCCAGCGTTCCTCCATCCTAGGTGCAGAATCCATTCAGTCTTGTTAAATTTCATGCCATTGATAGCTCTTAACCCCATGGCTTACAGAAGCTTTCCAATTTTGCAGGGAGACATAAAGATTAAAAAAAAGTTATCAAAAGCTGAACAGAACTATGAATAAATTAATTTACAGTTGCTAGGTGTAAGTCTACTACTAAAGACTACCACATTAAATTTATTATTTCACAACTTGCACCCCTCCAGGGAAATCTGCATGTTCGATTACCGCTCTGAAGTGCCTGTACAGCAACTCACACAGTACGGAGAATAAACAGGAAGAACCAGACATCTGTGTGTGGTCGCAGGGCCATGATCTCATTGCAATTAAGAGACATGGTGGGATAGCTTGCATGACTGGAATGCTACCATGGATGGCTATGTACTTTTTAAGAAAGACAGGCCAGCAAGGTGAGGTAGTGGAGTTGCACTCTAGGCAAGAGAGCAACTGGAACGTACCAAGCTCTGCCTAGGGGTAGATAAAGAATGAGTCAAGAGCTTATGGGTAAGAATTAAGGGGCAGGTTAATATGGGTGACATGGTTGTGGGTGTTTCCCACAGGCCACCTGATCAGGAACAGGAAGTCGATGAGGCCTTCTACAGTCAGCTGGAAATAACCTCACGATCACAGGCTCTGGTTCCCATGGGGGTCTTCAACCACCCTGATATTTGCTGGAAAGGCAACACAGCCAGGTACACACAGTCAAGGAGATTTCTGCAAAGCATTGATGATAAATTTTTGATGCAGATGGTGGAGAAGCCAACGAGGAGAGGTGCACTGCTGGACCTTGTCCTCACAAACCAAGGAGGACTGGTTCAGGATGTGAAGGCTGGAGGCAGTCTTGGCTGCAGTGACCATGAGATGGCAGAGTTCAAGATCCTGTGTGTAAGAAGTTGGGCAATAAGTAGGATTACAGCCCTGGACTTCAGGAGAGCTAACTTTGGCCTCTTCAAACACCTCCTTGGAGGAATCCCATGGGTTAGTGCACTAGAAGGTAGGGGGGTCCAAAAGAGCTGATTAATATTCAAGCACCACTTCCTCCAAGTTCAAGACTGATGCATCCATATGAGTAAGAAATCAAGCAAAGGAGGCAGGAGACCTGCATGGATGAGCAAAGAGCTTCTGGAAAAACTGAAATGGAAGAGGGAAGTCTACAGAGTGTGGAAAAAAGGATTGGCCACTTGGGAGGAACATAGGAACGCTGTCAGAGTATGCAGAGATGCAATGCAGAAGGCTAAGGCCTACTTGAAATTAAATGTGGCAAGGGATGTTGGACTAGATTATCTCCAGAGGTCTCTTCCAAACCCTACCATTCTGTGATCTCAGTCCCTAATACCACATAATAATCTAGTACAACTTGTGCTTATCCACAAACTAAGAATGTGTTCTCGAATTGAAAGAAAAGATTTACCAGCATGTTTGGACCAGGAAACATTCAATACAAATGCAGTTTACACATGGAAAAAGTACCATGATTTAAAACTGCAATTACCAAAACTAAATCTGATAATATCAGCAAAATAACACTTGTTGGTTTAAACCTACATAAGGAACTTTGTCAATATAAAAGTGTAAACAAGGAAAAAAATAATACTGTCTTTAATGTCATTATGCTAGTCTTGATTTAATAAGTATTCAGGACTTTGCCAGCTACTTTAATTTTCTGCCAGCACAGGTGACAGCAATAGAGGGTACACACTGATAAACTGCTTGCCTTTTGATCGCCTCACTTGTGTTTGTCCTCAAAAGTGTGGAAACTTGATTGTCCCCACCCCTGCCTAGAGATTTATTATCATTATGCAGTTATCTGTTTTTTCACTTTTTCCCTCCCTACTTGTTAATGCAAATTTTCTTGGGTTGACAGCAGACTCCAAGAATCATGTCCAAATGTCAATGTAATCCATTGCTATGCAGAAAGTCCTGAAGCATTTAATTAATTGATTTACCACCATTCCTGTCTACACTTTCTAGTCCAATTTTCTTCTTGAAGTTCTATCAGCTCCGTCCACTAGGAGAAAGGTATTCTTGCGTCTTTGCACAGTTAAGACACAGTTGTAGAGATACAGGCAAAGTTTCAGGACAAAATCAGAACAGAAGTTGAAAAGTTAGCATTATTCAAAAAATAACCTAATTGAGTAAAAAGAACTTCACAGTTTGATCATGACATGAATCACAATCAACTTTGAAAACATGAAATCATTAATACCAAGAGTGTTTGAGCACTGCTTACATGTATCTGCAAGGCTGTTGGGTTTTGTTTGTTTTTTTACTTTTGGGGGTTTTTTGTCTTTTGGTTTAACCATTGAAACAAAAGAAAAAAGACTTTTTGATTGCTTATGCCCATAAGCCACCCTCCAATGTTTAGAAGGAAACGTGTCCTTAAAGAAATTCCTAGTTTCTCATGAAATCTGTTTTAATGAAGAGGCAGATCTAGTAAATGTCAGGATATTATTCGTTGTTAGATTAATGCATTTTTTGAGGGCAGTTTGCATCTCTGATTTACTTTACAGTAGATCAGTTTTACTGAGTCTAAAATTCACACATCAATGCTTCTTGCAACCTATGAAACCTTAGTAATTTGTTAATTTTAGCAGAATTAAATAAAACCATTACATTTCAGCTAGCATTATACAGCTTTCCAGAAAATAAAAGCAATCTCTTTCCAACAGAATTAGTGGAACTTCCATTCTTGGATTTTTGAAATGTACACCTAAGTTAGTAAAAAACTTACTTTTTTTTTTTTTTACAGTTATGCTTAATTCTCAACTAACTAGTTCCTGGAAGAGACACAATTAAGTAACTGTTTGATAGCTAAGGAAGCAAAAACAAATCATAAGCTGTAGGAGGACGTTTTAGTTCTCAATTACATCCATGCTCCACATAACATGTGATGCCAAAATGGTAAAAGTTTTTCTTAAAAACAATTAAAAAAATTAATGGACATGTAGCCATGAGTTCTTGTCAGTGCTTTGGAGAATTTATGCATGGTCTATTTGTTTATCTGATGATACACAGGCACACATTAATGACAATAGCACAAATACTGGAAATAAATCCAAAATATAAGTTTTATCTTACATTTTAGTAAGTACAATTACAAATGGAAAGGATTTAGCATTAGCTCCTTTGTAGATTCAGCATTAAAAAAAATAATCCCTTATTTTAAGGTATAGAATACACATATCAATTTTTAATTTAGAAATCTTGCATCATCATTCTATGATGTCAAAACTAAATAAAGCAAACATACAAGTTAATATTTTACAGATGTTTTTGACATAAAACTTCACTGCAATTTTTACCAAAAAGAAGTATCTTTTCAATAAAGATGAATGGTTCATTGGCTAAGACTATGAAAGAAAATTTGAGAAACATGATGTCTCTCAGGTAAGACTCTAAGATTGTTTTTCATTTTTCTATTTGACATAGTATAAACCAGAATAAGACAGAAAGCCACTGGGAACACCCCTGTGTTGAAGCACTAAGTCTGATTCAGAAGAAGACAAATAGAAGATGAGCCCCTTGTTCCCCAGAAATATTCTCTGAAATAAAGTCATTTAGGTAAAAGCAAAGATACTGATATTAGAAAGGTACAATCATATTGATTTCTCCAATGGCATACTTTAACTTGTAAAAGATCTCTACTAAATGGACCACAAGAATCATTTCATATTTATCACATTTAATTTCATAAGCATAGCTAGAAACTCAAATAATTGCACATTTCACCAAAAGCAAAATCTGTCATGAACCATGAGGTACTTAAAAAGTTATAATTAGACTTCTTATGTATTAGGCTTACACAGTGCAAGGTATTGTATATAACTAAGGTATTGTGTATAACTAAGATGGGAAGAAAATTTGTACTGATCAGGAATTAAAAGTGTGTTCTCTGTAACAGTCCTGTCAATTTGCAATGTAACTTCCCTGAATTTTCTCCCCCCGCACCCCGCCCCCCGCCCGCCACCACCACCACCTGACAAAGGAAAAAGAAAAGATTCTCTCGCTAAAAGTACCCTGCCACCTCATATGCAAACACAGAAACATTGAGAAGTGAGCCAGCAATAAAATTTAGATTTCTGTAATTCAGCATGTCAAGAAAAACTCATGAGCTGCCCAGTTTCCTCTAGATCTCACTGTCCTCTACAATAGAAAAATTAGGTGTTCACCATTCAATGTGTATTTTATAGTCTTTTCATAGCCACAGAATCATAGAGTCTTCATGGCTGGAAGGGACCTTTGAGATCATTGAGTCCATAGCCATCAGAGTTCGGTTTTGGTTTGTTTTTTTTTTTTTTTTTTTTTTAGAAAACTCTATCTACTATTCCTGTTTACAAAAAGGAAAACAAGTTCTAGACAAACAGTGGTGACAGATTTTATTTTTTGTCTTCCTATTAAGACACAACACAAACATATTAATCAGTGAACTTTCAATTTACAGTCTGAAACTTTTAAAGGTAAAGTTTTCAGATGTTATTCAACTAGCATTTTTTCTTTTCTGCTTCAGTTCTATACTAACCTGTTCCTACATTTTGGTGGGTCAGACAACAGTTTAAATAACCCATGTTCCAAACATGTCAGAAAAACAAAGACACCTGAAAACCATATCCAGATCTGGTCAACAGAAAACAAACCTGAATCTCCATGGTATATCAACAGCCTCAAACTTCTACGCTTAAGTTTTCTCTTATCTTAACACTGCAATTAACTTCACAGGGCTATACAGATTTCCTCCTGAGAAACGGAGACTGTCTTAAATAAAAAAGGGTTAACATGAGTGCAAGTAAGGTAAAGTTACCGATGTTATAGATAATTAATGAAATGTTAAAAAGTAGCATTTAGACCTGACATATGTGCACATACACTTTCACATACATTTTTACTTAAGCAGAAATTAGGGGTGGTCAGGCAGAGGGGCAAGGGAAAAATCTATTTTTCCTCTCTTTCAATTCCACTTAAGCACTGTTTGTACTAGGTCTGTAACAACCACATTCAGCAATAAAATAATCTGATCTGCTACACACATATATTACAAAGCTCACAAGTCTCAATTCTTAAATAATTTAATGAAAAGCCATTACCAAAATCATCACTGCCAACAGAGCAAGAAATGCTAGAGGTGTCTTTCGACCCCTCAGGTGATATCTGAACACCATCTTTCAAGTCCAGTTGTGCTGGTTGACAATATATCTGTCCCTGAGCAGGGTTCTCCCCTCTGGAGTTCAGCTGCCTAATCCACTTCAGGCAGTCACATGAAACTGCTGCTGAAGCACATGAAAGCTAACATAAGGGCTTTGCCAGCTCAGCAGGTTATACGATTGCTCATTAATCTGCTCCAGAAAGAAATGTCACCCATTTGCAACGGCTATAACCTCACACAACCCAGCTATTTGTAAACCGAACATCTCTCCATGGCTTGAGATTAATCTGCACTGGGTGAATCCCCCCCAAATCAGGCACGCTACTGAGGTGCTCAAATCTTCATCAGCTGTCAGCAATTAAAAGACAGTTATACCTGCCACTAAGCAAAAGTGTGAAGGGTATCCATCCTCATACCTGATTTCCCAATAACAGGTAAATGTATTAGCTACTGAAGGGACAAGCATAGACACCCCAAGTTTGTGGGTCCTGGTTGAATCACACAGAAGCAATTAACTCAGATTTAGCAGAATTTAGCAACATAAAGGGGTTTGGAGCACATAAGTTATCCCCCAAAACAGAACTTGGAACTTAAGACCACTCCCTTCACTACTGATCGTGTTTCAAGGCAGTTTCTTTGCCTTTTAGCTACAGATTCGTGCCAGCATAACTGGTTATGTGAAAAGTTAAAGAGAAAGTAGCCTCAGATAAGAAAACATAAAATGTAATGAGAATTTAAAACTTCTGCAGCTAATACAGTTATATCTTTACTGATCCCATTTGTTGGTAAATATTTTTCTCATACATTGTTACGTTATAGGTTCATTATGCCTTAAACTTTTTTGCCAGAAGGCATTTCCTTTGCACTATGCCTTTTAATCCTCTGTGGGAAAGGAATAATGTAACCATTAGTTATACAAGAGATTTCAGATCTCTGTTACAGATAAATTTTCCTTCTTTCAAGTGCTTATTAATATGCAGTTTCATACTGCAGACAATTCCACAGAAATGTCCTTACCAAAAGCAGTACCAAGTCAGGAGATTTCTATATCACTCTTTGTAAAAGCAAACAATAACCAGTCTCACATGATCGCCTTTGGTGATGTGTAGCTTATGTTTACCAGGATTATATCTCAGTTTAACTCTACTTGATATCAACTGAGGAGACTGAACCAGCTGTGAGATTGTATGCATGAGGAGGTGCAGATTTCTTGATTTTAGTTGCTGCTGGTGGAAGGACTGATACAATTTATAGTAAAGGCATAAAGAACTTAGGTATTAAGGAGGAAGACCTTAGGAACGAAAACTAGACACCAGTGAGAAAGTCAACTATTAAAAGTGAATGACAACATCATTAAGACTTCAGACAACTCCTTGGGAATAACCTATGCAGGAAAAAAGTTGTAACAGAAAGATGCGAGACAGCTCTCATAACTTCACAGTATTATTCAAGCCTTATTATTGAAGGGGCAGTCATAGAAAGGACTTCTTTCAGCGAGCTGGAAGAACAAGTACCTTACTATAGATTTAATGAGTGACTCCCTCCAAGACAGATACCTGAATGCTGGGAAAAATCCATCTGTGAAGCCAAGTTCATTATGGCCCACACCCCTATTTGGAAGAGGGCCAGAGCAGTGCTGGAGAGGGCAAAACAGAATCAGATTAAACTTCATTAAACTTCTCAAGTGCACCAAGAGACATCATTCAGATGTAAAATTAAGGAATAGATAGACACATCACAAACATGCTTCCTGCGTAAGTAAAAAAATCCTACTGGGAAAGTACAGGAAATTCCAAGATTGGTAACCAAAAAAATTAAACAGGAAAAAGTGTTGGTGAGGCTACCTCTGGTTGTAGAGCAGTATCTATGCTTTATCTGTCTTAGAAGTTTAATAATTATTTTTTTGGAGGGGGTGGGGTGTTTGGTTGGGGTTTTTTTGTTTGTTTTTTTTTTTGGTGGTGTGGTTGGGTTTTATTTGGGGCTTCTGGTTTTTTGTTTGTTTCTTGGTTGGGGGTGTTTGGGTTTTTTGTTTGTTTGGGGTGAGTTCTTTTGTTCGGTTTATGGTGTTTGGTTGGGTTTTTTTAGACACAGACCAAGAACCCAAACTTGACAGAGAAGAATGCTATACATAGAGAGGGTCTTCAGACCTGGAGAAAACCCTTTTGTTATCCTCTGACCTTTCAAACAAAGGTATAACATTTTAAGAATCATAGCAAATATATAGTGAAGCTCAAAGCATTCCTCACTGAATGAGTTCAGTAACTTGACATCCTAATTTGGAGGTTATTAAGAGATGTGTCCATCTTTCCAAGGATTCCACTAATTTTTGGGACCCTTCTTATAGGAGCAATACAGAGCTATTCAGTCTGCTAGCCCCAAAAGACACATATCTAAAAATTTGGAGGCTCTGATGAAGCCTCCTCCAGCATAACCTGATATTGATGGCTTTTGCTATTGGCCAGCTGAGCCAAAAAATGACTGTAAAGACTGAGGCTTCTTTCTAGGAAAGTTTCCAGGAAAACAACAACCAGAGAAGAAATAAATGGACACCGGTTTAAAAACAGTTCTACAAAAAGGCAGACCAAAGTTTATACTGTGATTATTTTATCTGAATATTTTTACTATATCCATACTTTGTTATTTTAGCTGTCATAACTGGACAATACAGTCCCTCCAAATTCCATTGTTCATTTTCTTCAAAAAGGCTAGATACGTGCAAATGGAAGTCACTTACTTCACTCAGGTCCACAGTACTTCAAACAACAAATTAAATTGTTAGAGAGATACACAGTACTAAAGTTCGAAATCACTGAAATTTTGGCTTTCCACAATAACAAGTAGTTTCACAGGCTTCTCATGGTCAGCATACATGTACCAGGAGTATACTATAGCAGTATAACTCACTGCTTTTTGGTGCGTTTCACAGTCATTTCAAAATAAAGTGACACTTCTCCATTTTATTCATTATACAGTAAACATCCACTCAGGAGGAAGTGAAATTACATAAGCATAACTAGGTTTCAGTTTAGATCCAGACTTTTTATGATCCCACTGTAGGTTGTGGATGGGGGCATGCACAAAACAGTAAAGAGTGTTACAGTCAAAAACCTCAGATTTTCCATTGTCACATATTCCAAAACGCGCAGGCTGAGGGTTAAATATCTATGACAGTCCAAAAAGTCAAAAGAAGAGCAGGCCATATTTAATGCAGCAGCGAATAAACTGACTGGGTTACCAGGAGGATGAACACAGAAAATCCATATTACCTTCCAATATCAAACTGAAGTTCTAGTCCAGTTAATAAATAAGTACGCATACAACTTTTATCATAACAGTTGTCACTCAAAGTCAATGGCACTTTAATTACATATCTGCTTACACACCCTGCTAGACTTAAATCTAACATATTAAGTTTTATGCTTCAAAAAAACCCCCCAAATCTTAAAAGAAATGGCAATATATTTCTCAATTCAAAAGCTCCTATTTACCCAAATCAATACAGTTAAAATATTACCTGGGTCATTATGCGAGTGAGGCACGACAAAAACTTGAAGCGGTTCATTGTCCCATTCGTTTTCATTGTATGTGATATCGAATCCTTGTTTCCACACGCCACCATCTGGATTATCGAAAGGAAGAATGTCATAGACATCCAACATCTAAAAAAAGAGTAAAAGGAATATGAAACATTAATTCACAAAAACAGTTCTGCTATTAAAACCCAAAGCTGTTTTCATCAAAAATGAATTAGCTTGTTCATTACACAAGGAGAGACCAAGTGTCAAATGAATAGAAAACTGACAAATGAGAGCTAGTTTCAAGTCACACTATGACACCCAAGACACAGCTGGCAGGAAGAGGAGTATTTTGGCAGGCCCTATTCTAAGGAAACTGAAATTCATTAGATAAACGGTAGGAATAAGAGCCTTAAGTCACAAAAATTATGACAGCTCACAATGGCATTGAAGCAGGAAGGCAGGGAGAGGATTATACACAATAGCACAATACCCTAAATAGGGGAATGCAGAAGATGATGAGGATAAACTAAGCAAGCAGCAAGAAGGGAGGACAAAAGGAAAGAGAAGGGAGGACAAAGTGAGAGAAATTGAGGCAAAAGTCAAACCCACAAGAGGGAACTGAAAGAACCTATGAAGGATGAACGTTCAGAAATATAGCCAATTGCTATAACAAAGTTACTTATACATTTACTGTTGCCCAGTATACTAATTACACAAGGAAGGACATATTTCACTTCTCAATGCAAATAATAAGGTTACAGGTAAGTAAATCAACTCTAGAGTTATTTTAACAAGTTCCTATGAAATTCAGAAACCACCAGATAGCTTCAAAAGAGAATTTTCTAATCTGAGTTTAAACCAAAGTTACCATATCCAAGTTTTTCTTTTTCTTTTTTTTTTTTTTTTCCTTTTGTAATGCTCTGGTCTGCTTTTAGGAAAGAAGGCAAACTTTATGAATGTCGACTGTCATTTGGAAAAGCCTTTTACTGGCAATAGTTTAAAAAACTTAAACTAAACTTTAGTTTAGTTCTAGCCCCACATTAGAATATAACAGTACACTTGACAAACTTTCTTCAACAAACATTTCACTTGCATGCAAATAGCCTACAGGAGTCATTTACTACATAAACACCACAAGAGTTAAAACTTTCCAGTGGTAAGCCAATTTCAGTCCTGCTACAAAACTTTAGAAAAATATAGGTATCTGAAACAAACATCTGACTAAAGAAGTTAAGGCCTTGTGATGGGTTGACCTTGGCTGGCTGCCAAACCCCCACCCAGCTGCTCTCTCACTCTCCCTCCTCAACAGGACAGGGGGAGAAATAAGATGAAAAGCTCATCAGTCAAGATAAAGGCAGAGAGATCGCTTACCATCACAGACAAAACAGACCTGACTCAAAAACATGAAATTAATTTATTGCCAATTAAAAGAGTTGGATAGTGAGAAAAAAAGACAAAACTAAAACACCTTTTCCCCACTCCTCTTCTAGCCTGGTACAACTTCACTCCTTCATTCCCAACTCCTCTATGTCCCCCTACCCTAAGTGGGGCAGGGGTATAGGGGCTGCAGTCAGTCCATAATGGTTCCTCTTTATCACTCCTTCCTCCTCACACTTTTTTTTCTGCTCCAGCATGGGGTCCCTTCCACAAGCTACAGTCCTTCATGAACTGCTCCAGCATGGGATCCCCCATGGCCACTGTTCCTTCTAAAATTATCTACCTGCTCTACCTTTAGCTTGAGACACAAAGAGAAGTAAGCAATGCTAGATGGGAATACAAACAACTGTAATCCTAGAACTAGCAAAGCATCAGTTAGGCCTACAACGTCCATACACTAGATATCTATGGCCTGTACGAGATCATCTTGTCACATCACTGCTCTACCAGGATTGCTTCCACCTTTGGACAGTATTGCCTAGTGGAAAACACAGGTGCAGATACATGCATTCTGTAAGGCAAGCTTGAAGGGACCGAATAAAGGTTACAATGAAATTAGTGTAATACCATACTTTCTTGCTTTTCTAACATTTGATTTTGAGTAACTGTAATTTTTCTGTGAAATGCAACCTTCTGAAGAAAATTAAATGAATGCATACTCTGTAAATTTGCCGATTACCAATGTGTGATCTTAAGACTGATAAACTCATAGGAATGTGGGCAATTCCAGGAATTGTTGCTTTTTAAACAAATATGTTTTCATGGTTGAAGCGTCAAGAGCTTTTCTCATGGATGGAGCCTGAATTTCACTAGCAACTTCCTACAGCCTGCAGGACACCAGTTTTCATAGTCCATAACATACATAATTTTTTCCCTAACATCTATTACCTTACAGTGATCTCAAACCATGCTCCCATGATTATGAGCTCAAGAGCTGGAAACTGCAACTCAGGAAATAGATCTTGGAATCTTAATCAACAGTTGTCTGATATGACTGGCTCAATGACCTGATACAGCTTCTCGAGAGGTTTGCTGCCTGCCAGGGGCACGGATCCAGGATGTTCTAGAAGAACTGTCAAAGCTTGTCCAACTTGCTGACTGCTACCCCTTGCTCTTCTTCCACGTGGGTACCAATGATACTGCCACAGGCAACCCAGACTGCATCAGAAGTGACTACAGAGCTCTTGGGGTAGCAATTGAAGTCATGGAGGCCCAGGTGGTATCCTCTTCAGTCCCACCAGTAAGGGGTAAGAGTAAGAATGCGAGAGGAGGACACCAATAGTACAGGCCAATAATTGGCCTCAGAGGTGGTGTTGGGAACAGGTTTTGGGGTTCTATGATCACAGCACCTGGTTTGCAGATCAGTGTCTGCTGCCAGGAGGATGGCTGACCTGTTAAGGAGAGCTTTTAGCTAGGAATAAAGCTTGAGGAACAGAGTTACCAGCAGGCCTGTGATGGAGTGATGGACAGAAGTAACGTGACACAAAAGGATTTAAAAAAAAATAATTAAAAAAAAAGAAAAGATAATCAATGAATCAGGGCTTAAGCAGGGCCACCTCCAGTGTTTGCATGTAAGGAAGGAAGTGCTTATAAGGCACAAAAACAGAGAAATCCCCAAAATTCTTCCTAGGAAATCAGCATGCTGAGGTACCTCTCTGAAGTACACTAACACACACAGCATGGGGCATAAACATGATAAGCTAGAGATCTGTGTGCACTTGCAAGTCTATGATCTTGTCAGGATCATGGAGACATGGTGGGATGACTAATGACTGTAAATGGAGGGATACAAGACAGAAGATCTTGAGGAAAGACAGGACAGGAAAACAAGGAGGGAGAGTTGGCCTTTATACCAGAGAGCAGCTGGTATGCATGGATCTCTGCCTGCAGATGGATAAGAAGCCAACCGAGAGCTTATGGGCAAGGACTAAAAAGCAGAACAGTATGGGTGACATTGTAGTGGAAGGCTGCTATAGGCCGCCTGACCAGGAATACAAGTGAATGAGGCCCTCCACAGACAGGATGGAGCAGCCTCATATTTGCAGAACCTGTTCCTCATGGGGAACTTCAACCATCTTGTTATCTGCTGGAGGGACAACAGAAAACTGGTTAATATTCAAGGATCACCTCATCCAATCTCAAGAGAAGTCCATCCCAACAAATAGGAAGTCAGGCAAAAATGCCAGGAGGCCTGCATGGATGAACAAGGAGCTCCTCGCAAAACTCAAACAGAAAAGGAAGCATACAGAGGGTAGAAGCAGAGAGAGGTAATGCAGGAGGAATATAGAAACATTGTCCTGGCATCCAGAGATGAAGTTAGGAAAGCTAAATTTCAAATGGAATTGAATACAGTCAGGAATGTCACAGGCAAGAGGAAGGGCTTCTATAAGTACATGGGTGACGAAAGGAAGGCTGCTGAATGAGACAGGGGGGTCTGATGACATAGGACATGGAAAGGGCTGAGGTACTGAGTATATTCTTTGCCTCAGTCTTTACTAGCAAGACTGGCCTTCATGAATCCCAGGTCCCACAGACCAGGGGAAAAGTCTGGAGCAAGGAAGATGCGCACTTGGGGGGAAACACCCAGGTCAGGGAACACTTAAACAAACTGGACATAAATAAGTCCATGGGCCCTGGTGGGAGGCACCCACAAGTACAGAGGGATCTGGCTGATGTCACTACAAGGTCACTTGCAAGAAGCGTTAACAATCACGGTGGTTGGAAGAAGTGCCCAAGGACTGGAGGAAAGCAATGTCACTCCTATCTTCAAGAACAGCAAAGAGGAAGACCCAAGGAACTACAGGCTGCTCAGCTTACCTTGGTCCCTGGGAAGGTGATGGAGCAGCTAATCCTGGAAACCATTTCCAGGCACATGAAAGACAAGGAAGTCAACAGGAGTAGTGAGCATGGGTTCACCAAGGACAAGTCATGCTTGACCAACTTGAGAAACTTCTATGATGAAATGACTGGCCTGCGAGATGAGGGAATAGCTGTGGATATTGTCTACCTTGACTTCTGTAAGGCTTTCGGCACTGCCTCGTGTAACATCCTTACAGAGAAGCTGCAGATGTATGGGCTGAATGAGCAGTGAGATGACGAACCATCTGAACAGCCACGTCCAGAGGGTAGCAATCAATGAGCAGCATGAAGTCTACTTGATGGCCAATAACCAGTGGTTACTCAGGGGTCGCTACTGGGTCCGATCCTGCTTAACATCTTCATTAATGATTCGGATGATGGGGCAGAGTACACCCTCAGCAAATTTGTAGAGGACACCTAACTGGGAGGAGTGGCTGATACACCAAAGGATCATGATCCCTCACCCAGAGGGATGTCAACAGGGTGGAGAAATGGCCTGACAGGAACCTTATGCAGTTTAACATGAGGAAGCGCAAAGTGCTGCACCTGGGGAGGAACAACCCCAGCCACCAGTACATGCTACAGGTAGCTCAGCTGGAAAACAGCTTTGCAAAAAATGACATGGGCGTCCTGCTGGACGACAAACTGAATGCGAGACAGCAATGCGCCCTTGCAGCAAAGAAGGCCAAGGGCATCCTTAGCTGCACTAAAGAGTGTTGCCAGCAAGTCAAGGGAGGTGACCCATCCCCTCTACTCCACACTGGTGAGGCCACACCTGGAGTACTGTGTTCAGTCCCGAGCTCCCCAGTACAAGAGAGACAGGGACATACTGGAGAGAGTCCAGCAAAGCACCACTAAGACGATGAAGGGACTGCAGCACCTCTCCTATGAGGAAAGGCTGAACTGTTTAGCCTAGAGAGGCTTGGGGGGATCTTATCAATGCATACAAATACCTGAAGGAAAAGTACAGAGAAGGAAGAGCTAGGTTCTTTTCAGTGGTGCCCAGTGACAGGACCAGAGGCAATGGGCACAAACTAAAACACAAGAGGTTCCTCTTGAATATCAGGAAACACTTTTTCCCTATGAAGGTGACAGAGCACTGGCACAAGTTGCCCAGGGAGGTGGTAGTCTCCATCCTTGGAGATACTCAAAAGCTGTCTGGACATGGTCCTGGGCAACTGGCTCTAGGTGACCCTGCTTGAGCAGGGGGTCGGACCAGACGACCTCCAGAGATCCCTCCCAACCTCAACCATTCAGTCATTCTATGATTCAAACATTAGTCAGAAGCAGTTAAGAAAAGACAAGAAAAAAATTAGGACTCAAAAAATTCCGCTGGAATAAACTGAAGCCAAATCAGGCTGAAATCAATGCACTTATATCAAGACTTCCAGACATAGATGTTAAGTCATTTTTATCTTTCACATAACACCATCCTCAGTAAGAATTGCGCAAAGTATTAATTACAAATTGCATCATCACTTGAGCAGGTTACACAACTGCAAGTGAAGAATAAGTTCCAAATACCCAGTCAGTAAGGAGCAAAAAAAGATTAAAGACAAGTATTTCATGGATATATTTTAATTTTATTTCTAAGTATAAAATACTAATATACTAAGCAAGGACTTTGTAAAAAGAGTAAACAAACAAATACAAATTCAAAAAAGATGCTGCCTGTTTTCATTAAGGCTGCTTCAGAAGACAGTCATGTTTTTACAAGCTTTTCAATTAAAACATTTAAAAACTTGTGAGTTGTCTTTTTTCCCCTCTATATGGGCTTATTCTTTCTCTACACTGAGGACTCAAACTGCTTAAGTAATGCAAGTCTTGGGCAAACATCACAATATTTACCCCACTGAACACTAAACTACCACACAGAAGAAATAAAAGCATAGTCCGTGCCTCTTCAAGTCACCTTTTTAAAAAGTGATTCATGATTCATTTTTAAAAGGAGCAACATTACTAAGCACAATGTTAGATCCTTCAGTAGTTGAAAGGGACAAGAGAGGAGACATCTTGCTGTATTAAAAGACCTTCCAGCTCAGCATGATAGCTGTTCAGAATTCTATCTTCTTTGAGCACAAATTCCAGATACTTCTTGAACTACTGACCTAAAAAAGCATCAGGTCATAATGATATTTGATCCAAGTTCTTCATTTTGTTGGTTTTATTACCTAGCTCCACTATCATCTTTTAAAAAAAAGTACACATTAATCTTCTATTTCATTTGAATTACATCAATTCTCAAGTCAGTGCTATTTTCAGTGGCCAGCTCTACTACAGTTTGCTACCTACTTACAAACACCACAAGTAACAACTCTACTTGTGGTACATGTATATTACCTGAAGCATACAAGTAAACAATTTCTTGATTTACAATTCCTTCATGAAAAAAAATCCTTTAGCTCTCCTATCCAAGAATCTTTTGAGGCTCATGTTATTAGTAACTTGTTTTGTCTGATTTATGCAAAGAAAATACATCTTTGAGTAGCAAGTCCTGGTAATATTTCTCATTGAAATATCACAAAGGTTTTTAATCCATATTTGAATGCATTCTCATAATGATTTCTCTATTATGAGAGACTATAGTAAGTTCCCATAATTTATTCAGTGAAGCCCTTTTTGCCTTCATTCTCTAAAGTGATTTTTATCCAAACACTATGTCTCACCTATATTAGCTTTTACTTCTTTCTAGTCTCTTGTTTCGTTCTCATACACCCACTTAAGAAACAGACCATGGAAAAAGTAAGGTTTAGGTTTAAGTTAATGTTTATGAACAGCAGGTAATTAACACAAGCTGTTTTAGAATTTAAAATATAATTAAGAAAAAATGGTCCAAATAATCTACTCAATTTTTCAGTCTTTATAAAAAAAAAATCTAGAAGAAAATAAATTAACTGACCTTGCAGAATACGTCAGGCTTGGCAAATTATTAAATAGTAAAACCATATTCAAATACAGTAATTGAGATCAGCTTTTGAACGTGGTGTTACAAGAATTCTGCTAAAGTCAAGGTCTTAGATTCCGTAACTGAAATGTGGGTCAGACTCACAGGATGAGAAACTATATACAGAAGCTGTATTAAAGTGACTTAGTGACGATGGTGGATAACCTGCTGAGTACAAGGTACTAATGCAATGACACAAAAAACTTTAGAACCCTCCCTCCCTGTGCAAGGCAAGGAAAGAAGCGTGAATACAGGAGTAGTATTAAGAATATTCCCTGCTATATTTGTTGCTTAAGTACATGCATATAACTTTAAAAGTAAAGTTATCAAAAAGCAGTTTAGCTATTACAGCCTACCATTAAGTAGGTAGGTGCATTAGCTGATAGTAGGTACATGTTCTGACATTCTGCAAACATGAAGCAAAACACAAGAATAGTTTAAGCAAACATGTTTTACTTCCCATTCACAACAGGTTAACACATCCAAGAATTTAAGCCAACTCATTTTACCTCAAAATTCACAATTCATATTTACTATAACTTATTTCTAATGCACCTAAAAAGCACATAGCAATCATAGATCCACATGCTTCAGTTCTCTGCACAGAAGTCTTAAAATATATTAGAAATATGAACAGTCTTTAAAAAAAAAAACACTTTCCCTGTAAAAGACATTAAGGTGGTGCCTACCCCTGAAGAATTTAAAGGAATTACGAACGATACATCAGAGGTTACAATTGTTCTAGTATGTGTACTTATTCATCCTAAGTCCACTGTCTTTTTTCTGCAATAGAAATACTTTCAGTTCTAGAATGAGAAAGCTGGACTTCAAAATTTAATCTTTGCTTTAGAGTACTATGAATATTTATAGTACTCCCACAAGACTCCCAAAAACAGTACCGATCACAAACTTCACATAGTATTCTCAGTACTCCTGAAACACTCCATTAAAACTGAATATATAAGAGTCCATGAACTCACAAGCATCACCAGAAAGCTAAATAAATTCAACTTGAAGTGTTTCACTTTAAAAACTTCAACCTCCCCAGTTCATGCCAACCAGTCAACACGGTATATGTTCCGCCTTTCTGATCAAAGTGCCTATACAAACTGGAGACACACAAGAATGCTGAAATACAGAAATGTCATTTAAAAGGGAATGCAGTACCTGAGTTTTTTTTTAAACTGTTAGTTTTTGAACATTCTTTACTTCCCCATCAAGATCCATCTCCACATATATCCCTAAAACATAAAACCTATTTAAATCAAGACTATCCACTATTTCCAGTCAATTTCTCATCGATTTTAGAACAATTTGGGGAAACCGAAAGAGACTCTCAAATAAAGTCTTTCCAAAGAACTTCTGATAGTACTGGACAATAATCTGAGTATAGTTGTTTCAAAACCCTGAGTTCCGTTTAGCATTTTTTAAGAACTTTCAAGCTTTCTGAAATGTTGGCTCTTCACAATCATTAGTCAATTTCTAGACAGTTTAAAACAGGTAAAAAAGAACAGTTTCATAACATCTATTAAACACAACAGTCACCTGAACAATTCTATTATGTCTTAGATTAGAAGCTTAGTACCAAGCTTTTACCAGTAATTAGACATTTTTAGAATTAAAAGGTAATGACAGCTAGCACTTCAGTAGAATGAAAGAGAATGGCATACAGCTTACCTGTACACCTGAACCGTGACTTCCACTTTTTGAAGCAAACAAACAATCCTCAGAGTCAACTGAAAGCAAAACTGAAGCAGAAGGAAAGAGCTCAGAGACAGATCCTTGACTGAAGTTTATAGCCTCTGCATTTTTTTGACCATCCTTTACTGATTCGCTCAGATTGATCACAGAATCTCGTATGTTTGAAATAATCTCATTATTTTCTGCCAACAGGCGTTCTAAATGATCTATTTTTTCCTGCAATATTGAAAGCTGGCCCTGTAAAAAAAAAAAAGTAAATTTTAATTATTTCTCAGACCAATTCTTGACAGAATTTAAAAAAAAGTATCAATTTCACAATAGTATATGATCACACAGACAAAATCAAATCTTTATTCTATATTGTATGTAAAGTCAAACTAATAAGAAACTGAACCAACATATGAAATTTTCTCCTTTCAGAAAAAGGGAAAAGAGCAAAAATTACATTTTCCACTATGAACTTGAATTCACAACACAAGATTTAATCAGTGATATAAAGATATTCTTAAAAGGTCACACTGTTTCAAGTACCAATTATGCAAACTTCAACTTCTTTCATGTCCTTCATAGATTTGCAAAAATCTGATCTTTTCATTTATCCTCACATCAGAACATCAAAGAGAAAATAATTTTTAGAAAGCTGTCACATCATTATGGGATTAACAGGATATATACATTTTAGGCTTTTCTTGTACATGTAAAATAGTCTGTCAGTAAATATTGAGTTTCTTATTTTCAGTGAAATTTTAAGACAAATGAACAAAAGCACTTAAACTGCCTGATCATAGTAATAATCTGTATAACTGGACCATTACAAACATCAAGATAGCCAATAACACTTTCAGTCAGAAGGTCCTATTCAGTTGCCAAACCTGAATTTGTAGATGATTCTAGTCTGTACCACAAGAAGGAGGATATAGAATAACATCATTGTGAACTGACAGAAGTCAAAGTATCTCCCAAAAATACTTCAAAGGAGAGACAGATACCACAAAGCAATTTAATAGCATCTAATCACTGTACTGCTGGAATACAGAAGGGAGCATAGCAGAACAAGATACCTGGAAGTGCTGCTGCCCTCTCATGTACTAGTAGCCACTCCTTCCAGATGATTTGAGGTATGCTTTTTCAGGCATGAATGTGTTAGCTTTTACACAATCACAAAAGGCCAGATTATTTAACTTTTTTTTAGGGATATTTAGTCTTAACAGTAATTTCTTTCATTCCTTAGATTGACTTCAACCTAACACTATTAAGAAAAGATAGAGAGGAAAAACCCAGTCACTTCCTGTTATTAAAGTTGTGGTTAGACCCCAAAATATACAACACATGGTTTTTTTCAAGAAGCTGTCATTACAGCAAAAACCCCACTGTAGATTCAGGCATTTTCATATTACCCATTACATTCAACACAAATAACATTGATTTGGTAGACAACTACTCTGTGACCTATGATTTTAAGGAGAAGTAAAACTTTTTCCTAGCACCAATGACTTATTTTCTAAGTAATATAGAATAAGATTAGAAACAACAACTGTACATGATACTTTTTTCCTCTTTGACAATAATTCACTTGAGGTATTTGCATTTTCCTTTTAAGTGACAAAGTGCTTTCCTCAAATGATAAATTAATTCCAACTTCGGTAGTTAGGCTGTAGTTTGCAAAAGACTAAGCCTCCTTTCTAAATTGTGATGTATACTTTCTTTTAAATTCCATTCACTTTGAGAATAAAAATAAAAAAACACCCCTTACCAAGAGACATCAATCAGCCTTTTGGGTTCTACTAAATCGGCATTCCTATAATTCTATCTTTATGGAAATTTTGCGTAATTCTGCAGAACATGTGTCTTAGTATTTTTTTAACCTGTTGGTAAGTTTTTCCTCTCATTTTCTGAGCTGTGTAAAGCGCTGACCCACTGCTTTTTTTTTTTCTTAGATTGATGCATCCTGAAAATGCTAACAGGTTATAAAATGCAACACAGGCAAACTGTTATTGCTCCCCGAAAGACAAAAATATATTTTGACAATAGATCCCGATTAAGTTAATTGAGATGTAGGGCAAACATTCTAGCATCTCAGCAGTTTAAAGACAAATACTAGAAACTTAAAAAATAGATGACCTGAAAACAACAGGAAATCAATATGCAGATGACGGGATGCTGGACTGAAAAAAAAAAAAAAAAAAAACCAAAACAAAACTGTTGTCCCATGCCCCCTGGTGGCACAAAAGAAACAACAACCAGACTGAAATCTTTCAAATGCTACAATAAAGACAGCGTACACACATTTCTGTGTAAAATTAGTATTTTTCCTTTCAATGTCTGTGACATTTTAAAAGAAAACAAGGTTTCTCTACTCAGAGAGAGTACTCAGCAGCTTAGTATGCCACTCACTCTAAATATAACATATTAATACTGATTGGGGCTTTACAGGCTACCCAACGTAGGCTCTGGTTTTTAGATTCCTAAGAAACTAAAGTATAGCTGCCATCTGTACAAATTATTACCTGCTCCACTGCACATGACTATAGTTCACCAAAGTTACCAAGTGTGTAAGCAGCTAAAATGCCATTCACGCCTATCCCACCACTATATACGCTGCCTCTACAACTGTAAAATCAGACAACTGTTTAAAATTTATATTCTCACTCACATATGTTCTAGAAATATTTTACCTCTTCCTACAAGAAAAGAATTTTATATTGCTTAGCAATAGCCTGTCAACTACCTGGTCATAGATTACACCACCAATCTGCCTTATGTCATCTAGCCTATTATAGTCTCTCCAGCACTGACCAACAACAGGCACACAGCAAAAAAAAAAAAAAACGCTGAACCCAAGATTAAAAAAAAAAAAAAAAAAACAAACCACCAAACACACATTTAAACTGATCCTTCCATTGCCATATACTGCCAACCCCTAGCAGTCAGATATAAACTTCTAGTTTGGAGGTCATGTCATAATTCACATCTCCAAGACGGGCCTTTCATTTAACTTACCACACTTCAAACCTTCAAATATCTGCAATAACAAGTTCCACCATTTTACCATTTATTATGTGACAAAACACTTTTCTTTGTAAACTAAGTTCTCTGCTTCCTGTGTCACAAGAAATAGTAACTTGTTCCCTGACAATCTTTAAAAAACAATGATTTTATATGTTGCTATATACTTCCAGTAATAATTTATTGTAAAGCTGGAAGGTTCAAGCCTACCTAGGACTCTGAAGAGCAGTCTGTTAAAGTATGTTACTTTAACTTTGAAGGTAGATATTCTGTTATTTGGAGAAAAAAAAAAAATCCTTACGAAGACCTCCCATTGTGGAACTTAAGAGAGGACATTAATAAAGACAATCCTGCTTTCTTTTCTGAAGACTATGAGATGCATCCCACCTCTCTTTTAAAGCATTTTGTCATGCCATGTACTAACTCAATTTGAATGTAAAACATGAAATAAATTTATGTTGTGAAATGCATCAGCCATGAGAGTTAACTTTAAGAAACAACAGTGTCACAAACTAGAAACAGACCCCAGTTTTCATTCAGTATGAAAATAGTTCATGTCAGGAATCCATTCTGAAGTTGAAAGTTTCACATGGATCCAAATTATGCAAAAGCTAAGTCTATTTCTATTGCACATTCACCTTTTCTTCTTACTCATTTTAAAAAGTAGACAATGCCTAGAACATAGTATTCAAGAGTAAAATTATTTTAAAATGTGAAGTAAACATGGTAAATATTGCAACTCCTCAAGACAACAAAATTAACATGTGAAAATAAATGAAAATCAGTTTCAATATTTTTAGAGGAAGGCAAACAACTTACACTGCCCAACTTCAAATGTCAAGGCCAAACAGTACAAAACAGTGAAGTTACACTAAAACTGTTTCGTCTTATTGATTGCTAGTAACAGATGTTGATTTACTAGTAAAACAGATTAGAAGCATGTTGCAGGTGGCATTAAATAGGTATAATTAAAAAATTAAAAACACAGGTCTTCTCCATTACAAAAAACATACTCTAAAAGTATGTTGTTTTACAATAATTTTGAAAATTTTTCATACAATTGGGGGGGGGTATTTTTTTTTTTAAATCTGAGCAAGAGATGCACCATTTTTACCTTAACCAATTCTGCCTCAAAAATTTGTAATTTACATGGCTTTGTGGATAGCAAAATTTGGCGAGCTGCACAATTCATAAATGTCAGCCAACCTCCCCCTGACTTTACAGCATCAATTCTTCTCAGAAAAGAAGCAATCCTGATCCAAGACTTCGAGCCCTGCCTAACTGCACAGAAAATTGGAGGTACATTGCCTGGATAAGCATGTCTTAGTCCAAATTATCATTATTAAAGGATGCTCTGTAATGTACATACTTGTTTTAAAGTAAGAAAATGCGATGTAAAGTTATGTGAATCACCTGGCCTATACAACTGCTTAAAAAGTTAATAACAACTTTGGTGTAAACTTCTTTCTTTCATTTCTCTCTGACTTTATATATTGATAAGATTGTGCAAATAAAGATCTTACTAAAAAAGCAAGAAAGGCAACCCTGCTGTTACTCCACAGCAAAGCAACCATTTCTACAGTAAGTACGAAGTGCCAACAAATCCAACAGTACTGAAAGTAGGTACAGCTGCATTGGTAGAAAAGTGGCATCCCATGAGCAGCGCACCTGTTCACCATCCCCATGGTTACACAGGGCTGGACTTAACCAACAAAATCTGCCCATGGGAGATCATCCCTGAGCAGAGATCAGCACACTCTCCTCCCACCTGGAACAAAAACTGTCCATACCTGCTAGCTGCACTGAGCAACCTGCCACTACCACAACATGAACCAGCTACATAAACAGTTCCTTATGCTTCAGTCAGTCTGAACCCTTCAGTAGTTTTCATGCCCCAAATACTCCAAAGCAGTCTGCTTTCCCACTGCCCTCTGCTTGTCCTTCTCTGTTTGCTTCTGACACTGGTCTAATCTGCAGCAAGGGCTCTTTTCAGAAAGGAGTATACTGCCAAGGAGGCAAGTCCAATAAGATAATGAATGATCATAGAATCATCACGGAATCATAGAATGTGTTGGGTTGGAAGAGATGTTTAAAGGTCATCTAGTCCAATGCCCCTGCAGTAAGCAGGGCCATCTCCAACTAGATCAGGTTGCTCAGAGCCTCATCCAGCCTGGCCTTGAATGTCTCCAGGGATGGGGCCTCCACCACCTCTCTGGGCAACCTGTTCTAGTGTCTCACCACCCTCATTGTAAAGAACTTCTTCCTAATGTTTAATCTAAACCTACCCTGCTCTAGTTTAAAGCCATTGCCCCTCATCCTATCGCTCCATACCCTTGCAAACAACCCCTCCCCAGCTTTCTTGTAGGCCCCTTTCAGGTACAGGAAGGATCAAGTTGCTTTATTATGGCGAAGTGGAGAACAGTTAGTTTCTCCCATTGTACACTGCAGAAAAGGTACTAGTTGCAACTTTAATTTCCTCAGTGAACATTCACTGCTTCTCTAAATGCACTTGCTTTCAGCAGACCACTAACAATCAGGAAAAAGACAGCTAGCTCAAATAATTGACATGGGAGTATGACAGGCCCACAAATGAGGAAATCTCATGGAAATAGGCAGGCAGAGGAGAAATCCACATTAGAGACTTCTGAGGCTAGGTTGGCTGGAACTTGATTATTTGGATCCAGACTCAGCCAGGAACCACTAAGTGCTTGGTCCAAAACCAGTCAGAGCCCATGCTCCTTCTCACCCACATGAATAAGTAAGAGACCACAAAGGAGCTGGCAGTGTCCTGTATATGAGGCTCTGGTGCACTGATGAGTGGTGGTGAAGAAAGCAGAATACCACAATGAACAGAGTTCTCCAGGGGATGTGGAATTCAAGTCAAGATAGTTGCCTATACAGATTTACTGCAGTAAGCAGTGAGGAAATTGGAACTCAAGTCTCATTTTCTATCTGAGCTGAATGGCTGTCACCATAATAATATTCCACACCAGTCTTGTAAATAACTATTTCCAGGTACATCTTCAGAAATCACATACTAACTTCACTAAAATTTTGATATAAACCTCCGATCAGATGCCAGCGTACCACGATAGTAAGACCAGAAAGCATTCTCTGTTGACTGTTAGAGCACTGGACAGCAAACAAAACATACTAAATGTAGAATGAAATGGTCAGCTCCCGTACAGAAAAAGCAAGCAGGTAAAAGTTAAAAATGCAACCTGACGTAGCATCAAAGCTTAATATTCAAAGACACTGTTTCAGCATGTATTCACATTGCAAGGTAGGACATAGAATAAAAAACCAAGCATACAATGCATCGATCAAAAGGACAAGTCAAGGTTTAAAGCCTTTATTAATCTGAGCAGAAGACTTATGTGCATTTGTGATGATGAAAATTGCATAAGTAACCTTGTTAATAATTTCCTACCTTTAAAGTACCATTCAAAAAAAAGCTCACTTTACAAAGACACTGGAATTCTTCTGAACTACCTGAACTACAAAACAAAAGTCGTGTTCTCTTAAAAAATGAGAAGGTTCTATTCCAAAGATGCATCAGCCTGACAAATGGATTCTAAAAGGCTGATGGACTTCCGCATCTTATTTTACCAGAGGCAGCAATAACAGGAGTGTTTAATGTACTGTTATCCTAGACTTAAGTTTCAGGTAATTTACTGAGATAAAAATAAGGCATGCTGTTAGGGACTAATTTGACACCATCATCAGTGATCTGAAGGAAAGGAGAAAGGAAAGGGAGATGGAGACAAATCTAGAAATATTCCCTGTTTAAAGTCAATTAATCTGAAAAATGTTCACTACTACTCTATCTGATATGTTTCAGGTTCATTTCCTTTTTGATTCCCCTCCCTGTCCGATGCTTAATCCTTATTTAAATGGCCAGCAGTACAAAACTGAAGCACAGCTTACATGGCATTAAGAGCATGACCATTTTAATAATGTTTATTTTTATTTGAACAAGTCAAAACTTAAAATAACAAAACCATGTGTCAGACAAAGAAAAGGTCAAGTAAGAGCAAATTAGGAAACTTTCTCCATTTAGTTTATACAGTTTAAGTTAGGCACCGACTCTAGGTAACAGAAAGAAGTGCTCATTTAGAGGTGATGGTACTACTTTGCTGCAAAACACATTTCACCCAACAGTTTGCACCAGATTTAAAGACTTTAATTGAAGGAGGACATTAGCTTTTGCTTGACTGCTGCTTAGCCAAATAACAAGCAACACAGAGAAATACTGTGAATGTTAGGAAGTACAAAGAATTGTTACTGACCTGTAATTATGTTCACAAAGATGCCCCTCCTTCTTTACAAAGGTACTAGAAGCTCAGCAGAAGAAATCCTAAATTTTTGTTATCTTACATTCAAGATCATCCCCATGACACTCAAAGGCTTTTAGATTGTGAACTTTGAGTGTTGTTAATAGTATTTTGTTTGTTTGTTTTTTAAATAAGTCAACATGTTTCAAATCCAGGAAAATTATTCCTTCTGTGGATTTCTTCACTCAACGTTCAATCTTCTCTGACATGAAACTCAAAAGAATGCTAATAAAAGTCACTGTGCCCACAATTTTTCAGTACTCAGAAGTCAGAAGATGACAACTTCTAAATTATGTACAGCCTTAATTGCCACTATTCACATTTTAGAGTAAAACAAACATTTCCTAAATACCTGATCATGCTGCTTCCAATACATCTGCATACAGAAGTCCTGTTCCTTGTTATACAACATAGGTCTGAAAGCTGCCCAACAAGCTCATAAAAATACACCGATTGCTAAGAACATGCAGCAACAAAACGCGTGTATTTGTAGTCCATGTAAGCCATTGATTTCAGCTACTTCACTATGACAAGGCACCTAGCAAAACTATAGCTGGAAAAGGTGTCTATAGGGTATCAGGAGCTATTTCAAAACAGGAAGCATACAAACTTCCCGACACTGGAGGGAGCTGAGGTTTGCACTGCACAGAATTGGGACATGGTAACTACCAAGCATAAGCTGATACACTACAGTTACAGCCACCTAATAGAGACCCAGGGCTGACTAAAAGTATTGCTCCCTTACACAAAGTTCACAAGGTGCCTTTATTCAACACAGATTCAGAGAACTGCTGGTGTTTCTGCCATGTGTTTGGTCCTAATTTCCTACTGTTACTGCTCCACCCTACTGTGATTCATATTTTGGCCAGGTGGTACTGCTATCAAATTATTGGCAAGCTCAGATGAAATAACACTCCATAACAAAACAATCACCACTTGCACCATTTGTGCAGAAATATTTGATGCATTGTGTAGATGCCTTAAAAGTAGGAATCCAGTAAAGAAGCTTTAGTAGTACCACCAACAGCCAGGCCACTTGATGCTTTGCTGGAAGGACACTGCAAACAAAAGAAAAAGCCAGCTGCTTTTATAGGAACTGTACTTGATCACCTCTGCTCAATGCAATGCAACTAGTGAGCCCATAAAAGCAGTTAACACACAGGAGAAGATCTAAGTAAGCTTCAAACAATAGTGGTCAAAGGTGGGGGCAGGGGGGGGAAGAAAAGAAAGGCAGGGAGGGTGGGGGGGTGGGGAAGAGAAATCTTATTCAAATAACAATTTGTTTAGAAAAACAGAAACTGTAAAGATGGAAGTTGCTGTATGTTTGTGCTTTGCCTTTTAATAAAGTTTAAGGGAAAGACCAATGATAAAAAGGAGCAATCGCTCCTTGCCATTCCAGTTATCAACTGGAATCATGGCAGACCTGAGTTTTAAAAATGTATTTACAGAAACAACAGAATGTTTCCGTGGGGAGACATTCCATAAAAGCCAAAGCAAGCTGTGTGAAAGTAGCTAGAGGGAAAAACCCCTGTCCAAAGCATCACCTATCAGGTACTGTCAGAGGATGCTGTGTTGTGTTGCTGTTTTGCCTTGCTCAGGCATAAAATTCTCTAAAAGTGAACTTTCATGTGAAGACTACACAAAGGCCATATATTTCTGAAGCAAGATACTCTTACAAACAAATCCCCTGCTTTTTTTTTTTTTAAACTGTATTTTTAATGTGTGCCATGCGTGCTTAGGTGTTAATTTAGCAAAATTTAGAATCGAAAGAACTATTCCACAAGCTTCTATAAATGAACAGCTTTTATGGATCTGTTCTAAGTCAAGGTAAAGTTAGTTGAGAAAACAAGCCATGTTAGGCTAATGACTTATGGGTTTTTTTTTTCCCTATTTGGGTCCAAAATACGTAACAGATTAATATGGGCTTATCAGTATTTGGTATTCATCTGTATACAGTAACATAGGTTCTTTAATATAAGCTGTTTATGGACTTGTTCCAATTTAGATTCAATTTGAATGTAGTTTTCATTTAGTAGTTATCAATTTAGTCCACAAATCACTTGCACCTGACACTAGCTGCAGAAGCAAGGGCATAGGACTAGCCACCACTCTGCACCCCCCGCCACTCTACAGTCACACAGTATTTCTCAGAGAAATCTGTATTATTACAGACAAAAACAATATACTCAATCATTTTTCCACTATATTCCACTAGACAACTTTTAGACAGTGACCTGTGCTGACAACTGGTACAATGATAACCTAAAAATGCACCTAAGGCATTCCCCCACCTTGAGCTGGTCTCTGCGCAGTGTTGTAACCTTGTTCCTAGCCTGAGACAGGACACTAGACACATCATATACTGAGATGTGTCCTGAGACAGGAGCATCCTATGGCTAGTAACAGGCTCATGAGAAAGACAGAGCTTGCAATATGGCCGTAGTAAGAATAGTATACACCTGACAACTAGGCAGGATCCATAAAGATATATGCAGGAATTACAGAGGAGAAGCCAGTAAGTCTTGATCTCTTGGGAGAGAGATCCCACTCATCTTGGTAGATCTTGTCCAAAAATTATTTCTGCACGACATTTCCATTGGCATCCTTGAACAACTACCTGAACTCTCAAATGGGAAAGCAAGCTCCAGAAGGATAGCTCTTGACTACACTGGCAGATAAGCCTGAAAGAAGACAGGTTCACTGAGTCTGATGCAAACTACCCCAAGACCATACAAAGAAAAGGTGTTTTGTCTGAAAGAAAAAGTGGAAACGAAAGTGGAGCAACAATCCTAACCATTTATTTCACTACTGGTATTAGGTACTGTGACGCTTTAGGTGGATGCAGACCAACAGCCACTGCCAGCTGAAGAATTCCAACTCTAATCCTGGCAGAAATTTAAAAAAGCCTAGATAGACAAATGCTCATTAGCTAAACAGGAGACCACTTACAGAGGTACCCCCTTCTCTCCTCTGAGCTTAGTGTAAGCCACGTAAGTCAGGAAGAAACTAATCAATATGCAACTTCCAGGACAGGAAAGGTGACATGTATTGTTACCAGGACTGCAAAGAGGAACAGAAAAGCTCAAGAATTAGCACACTGTCAGAACAGAAAGAGGTATGAATGTCAGAACAGAAAGAGGTATGAAGTGAATCATTACAGTAATCTGTAAAAAAAAAAAAGTCTCAGTTCCTTTTTCTAAGCAAAAAAGGTTCCGACCTTTGCCATCAGGAATGAGAATGCCTTCTTAAATCTACAGATAGATGATCTACTGCTGCCATAGCTTATCACAAACAAAAACAGCTTCAAGTTCTTACATCTGTGGCTAGTTTAACTTACAGTACAATGAGTTCTGGCAACAGTGCACCGACACAAACAACTTTTTGTCAGCTGAGGTAGGATTAAACTTGTTTTTTTCAAATATTTGTGGTGGCTTCTATTCCACTTTTCATCTTTTGCGTTTACTTTAAACAGATATTATAAGGCTCTGAAAAATATTTGCTAGCTGTCAGAGGCTTCCCAGTTGTAGCAAAGTGAAAGATTCCTACCCTATGGGCGGCAAAAGAAAACAAAAAAATCACATCGACTTCATCTGTAACTTCCTCAAAGGATAAAGCAGTAAGAAAGAAAAAGGTAACTGTTCACCTAAAGGAAGGACAAAACCAGCAACAGGCAGAGGATTCTCCAGTGAGAGTCAGCAGCCCCAAAGAAATTTAGATGTGGAAAAGGCAAAAAGAGTAAACACTGACAGATTGTTCTAGAAGACTGAGGGGAAAGAGGAGGACGGAAGGAGAAATGGTTGTCTCCAGTGGACTAGACCATGTAGAAGTGTAACAACAGATTGAGGTACTAAACCCTTGGTGACAAGAGATAAGACCATGTTACACAGCAAACCAGCGTTACATATAGGACGCAGACAGGAATTTCAACTGCAAGATACTGAAAACGGAATACAAAACACGTTTAATAAATATTCTGTCTGTTCACTCAAGTATTTCAAACCAAAATCTAACATGAAAAAAAAAAGATCACCCATGTACAAGCTTTCCTGTTCTATACTTCAGCTGTATTATACTCAACTGGTGGTTTAAAGACACATGAAGTGATTTCCACATACAAGATACTGACTGTATCACCAAAGTACTTGTACTTAGCTGTTAGAAGTGTCACACATGGCATTACTCTCCTGCTGGAGTTATACATTGAGTAGACACGACTGCTGTAGCCAGACTTCTTCTGCTTTCTTTTCCTAAGCTTCTTTGCCGTTCTCTTAGTTCCTGCAAAAACTAGTGGCTGACCTCTGAACTGTAACTTGAAGGAAAAAAGGCAGTACAGATCTGCACTCTTTCTTAGTCAAGGATTTTATCTTTACTGTTAACAAAACTGTATCAATTATTACTTTTGCATTAACCAAAAAATTTGTGATTCTATCAGAGAATTGTCACTTTTTAAATAAGCCTTTTGAGTTCTTCTATTCACTTGAAGCCTCACTGCTGTACTAAAAAAAAAAAAAAACCACCCCAGTTTCCTTTGTTTTATTTCCCCAAAAAAATAGTACAGTGCAACCATAAATAAGCTGTAACTTCACTAATTTTTTTTGTTTGTTTGTTTTTGGTCTACTACTATAAGAAAACGGACCTATTTATACACAGCAGTATTCTGCCAGCATACCATGTGCTCTCTGAAATACTTCTGTCACGGTTAAACATTTCTTATTAGAACACTACCACCATACACAGCTTTTAAATTTCTCTGCCGCACAGACAAGAAGGGAAAGTGACAAACTAAAGAACTGCTTCGTTTCACCATGCGGTGCTGTCAGGTATCGGCCAATTACGACTCCAAAGGAAGGCTTAGCGAAAAGGAAAGCAGTAACATAAAGCCAGCATTTCTCTAAACCTACCTGTTGATGCCATAGCTGAGGTCTACCCTCGAGTTCCTGACTTTCCGCGCCAGCTCCCACCCGTCCTCAGCACTGGTCTCCCCAGCGCGGAGTTAAAGCCCCGCGCTCCCCCTGCGCCGGTCCCGCGGAAGGCGGCCAGACGGTGAACCCGCAGCGCGACCCCGGCCCGGCCCGGGGGGAGCCCCCGCTCCAGCCGCCTCGGTGCCAGCCGGGTGGGCTGCGCCCGCCTGCCCCCGCAGCCCCACGCCGGCAGCAGCGCCGCCCCGAGGCGGCACCCCTCGTCCCCTGCCCCTACCGCCCGGCAGCCGCCGCACCTCGCCGCCGGCCCGGAGGGGGCGAGCCGCGCCTCGGCGCTCCGGCACCCCCCGGCGGGGAGAGGGGAGGCGTGGGGACCCCGTGCCACTGCCGCCCTCCCCTCCGCCCTGCACCCTGGCCGCCGCCCCGCTCACCTTGGGGAAGGTGCCCTCCCGCCGCGGGCTCTTCGGGTGGTCGAAGTGGCCGCGGTCCAGCATCAGGTAGAGGGAGAAGATCACCACGCAGAAGACCGCGCTGCCGAACACCGTGAACTGCCGGCTCAGCTTCATCGCCGCCGCCCGGCCGGCCCCGCCGCCGCGCTCCTCCCGCTGCGGCCGGCGCTCTCGGGCCTCACTCGCCGCTCCGCGCTCGGAGGGGAAAAGTTCTGCCGCCGCAGCGGGCGGCGGGGACCGCAGGCGCCGCCGCCGCCGCCGCCCCCCCGGACGCGGGGCAGCCCCGAGTCTTCTCCGGAGAAGTACGAGAAGTTGCCCCTTACCGTCCCCGCGCCTCCGCCTCGCCCGCTGCGCCGGGGCGGAGAGCCCTTCCGAGATCCCGCCGCAGCGGCGAGAGGCGAACCGAGAGTTTCCGGGAGCGGATCGGGTTCCCGGGCAGGCTTAGCGCCCAGCGGGGAAGTGGCGGCGGCGGCAGCGCTGCGGGGCCGACCGAGCGCCGCCGCTTCCTTCCTCCCTCCTCGTCGCTAGCCGCTCCACTCCTCCTCGTTACCGGCAAAGCGTCGCCGGAGCCTGCCGCCTCCTCCCCCGCCCGGCGGCCGGAGCGCTGCCGCCTCCGGAGCACCGCGGGCCGCCGCGCACAGACGCTCCGCACCCAACGAGACCCCGCCGCCGGAGCGCCGCGCTCCGCCCCCGCGCGCCCGGGCGGTTGGGCGGCGCCGCGCGCGTGTGACGGCCACGGCACCGGCACCGCCCCCGCCGGCCCGCCCTCTCCACGGCGCCGCGCGGGGTGGGGGTGCGCGCGCGGCGGCCGCTGGGGAGGCGCCGGCCGTTGGGATGGCTGCGGGTTGGAGGCGGCTGCCGTCCCTTCCTCTCACCCGCCGGTCCGCCGTGAGGAGGAGGAGGAGGATCCCCTCACACCCCCCGTCCCGGTTCGGCGCGGCAGGGCCCGGCCCCCGAGCTGCCTCCCACCTCTCCCGCCCCGCGGCGGCGGCTCCGAGGCGCCGCGTAACGTTGTCCCTGCGCGCGGGGAGACCGTGTGGGGCAGCCTCCGCCAGGGGAAGGGACAAGGCCTCCTCCGTCCTTCCCGAGCCTCGCCGTGCCCAGCTGCGGGGCGGGGAACGGCAGCCCGTGAGAGGAGGGGGGATGTGGGGTGACGTCCGGCACCGAACGAGCCCCCGCGTACCCGTGGTGTTTTGCAAAGACGCGTCCCACCTTTCCGTGCACCTTTTCCTGTTCCTCAGCTAACAGCATCAGACGCGTTTGCGGGTCACTGTCGAGCTCCAGCTCCTCTGCCTCTGAAGAAGTAGCAAGCTTCAGGAAAAGCACCGCATGTTCCCCGTAGGAATGGGCCACAGCTGTGGTCGAGGGCCAGCCGTTCCGGTTGCCCCCCTCCTCCATTGCAGTGCTTAGCTCCTTCTCATTTTCACAGATGTCATCTGCTCAGATTTGAAAACGTTCATGCCTGATGTCTGCTTCTGACCGATATTTTGGGGAAGTACTTAAAATGCATTGTCTGCCACTTACAACTAGACACATGCTGAAAACATCTTTTACTGCTCTGTGTGTGCTGCTTTTTTGAGCACTATCATGGGGGCATACACCTACGACTTGAAGTCAGGATGTATGTGTTAGCATTACTATGTTCTTTCTCCATGAAAATCTCCCCAATCATACCCAGATGTTAAAACAGTAATAACACACAAAAATTTGGCCAATAAAGTTCAGTAGACTTTTGCAGGAGCCAAGAAGCTTAAATCATTGCTAATGTTTTCCATATTTGGAGCTTGTTCCATTATCTTAGAGAACATACTTGAGGGCTCAGTTACTCATAACTTCTCCCTCCCTTTCTCCCACTGGACGAAAAGTTGAAGTGTTTGATTCTGGCTTTGAAAGGTGGCACAGGACTCCTGCAGTTCGTGGGTATGGAGATTATGAGCTGCTGTGGTGGGAGCAAAGAAACAACCTCTCTTGTGCGTGGTGCACTATTGTGCATACTGACTGCATTCAAGATTTCTAATGCAGGGGAAAGAGATAGAGAGGTTGAATAGAAAAGCAGCTGAGCAGTGGGGACAATACAGGGAATAACCTGGGGAGGGACAAAAAGATGGGGGCTAGTGTAGGAAAGGAAAGGAACTGACAACCAGGGAAAGCTAGGAATAACAGATGAAGCAGGTTAGGGGAAAGAATGACAGTGGAAAGGCACAATGCTCAGTGTCAGGCAAAATAGAAGAAAGCTGCGGATGGGTCTCCTACAGAATCTGGAATAAAACTCAGAAGTTTTGAAACCGGATATTGCTGTGCTGTTCAGCAAAAAGCTGTAAATGTAAGGATCTTCCCATTTCACATTTGCTCTGTTCCCCCTCTAGTGGCAGATCCCCACAGAAATTACAATGCTTTTTTTTTTCCCCATCTCTAGTTGTTAGTGGAGTTCAGATGTCTTTGTGAATCCAAAAATCTAACTTTGCCACGATCTACATAAGATGTCATTTCCAAATTTCTTTTTCTTAAGAGGGAAACTGTATTTAAATCTGGAGTAAACTAACACTGAGATTACAAAAAAAATGGCCTCAGGATTTGGGATATCCGTTATTGAAGTTGAGTCTGAAGCCTCTGCTCATCTTGTGCATGAACAGATAGATATTATCTCTTTTTTCGCTGGAATATTTAGTTGATTCATTGAACAGGAAAACGGGGTGCCTAGAGGGAAAAAAACAGGACTGTGAACAAACCAGTCCTCTGTAGACCTTCTGTTTCACCTGTTAAAAAAGTCAGAAACTGATGAACGAGACAGGAGTACCACAGAGAGACAGTAGTGATCAGGTGGCTAAGAGAACAAATGTTGCCACCGATAATCAGACCCTGTTCTCCTTCCTGTTTGACGGTTTCTGTGTGATATGAAGTCACACGAACAGAAATACCTACAGAGAAGTGGTAAGGATTCTTTGCTTTCTGGGGTCCTTCTCAAGGCATTCGTAATCTAAATGGCAGAAATATGCAGAACTCACGTTTGCAGCTGAGGCCAAGGAAAGCAATGAGCTTAGACCTTTCCTCACAAGGACCTTTTACACATAAAACTGTAATGTTTGTAATAAACCATGATTTCTTAGAACATCATTAAACTATGAGGAAATTAACCGTTCTACTGTCAGTTCATGTTTCAATGGTGTATATGGAGTAATGTGAGAGGTCACAACTTACAGTTACAATAAAACCATATTTGAATCTTAAAAGCTTCAGTGAGAGCGGTCTGAATAAACAAGGGGCCACGTGGAAGGTAGTATCTGGTCTAACATTTTGAAGCTGTGTCATAATGTATATATGGACCAACTCAGGTTCTCTTAGGCAATGTTGTGACATGTTGTTGCTCTGATTTTGCAACTCTTCATATTCCTGTGGTCTGAGATTTTTGTCAGGTGATACTTAAGATTAGATATCATTACCTGTTTAGATACATGCTTTGTTCTCTTGTGTTAGATACACTGTAGTATTCTAATGTTTAATAGCTGATAAATAAGAATGTATCTTCTGTAGAATGAGGGACTCGGCTAATGTGGTGTGAGACTAAACTTTTAGTCTAGTATCAATGTATCTGGTATGGCCGGTATCAAAGTCAAGAAATACAATGTTTCCAGTTCTGGTTTGTTGGGATTTTTTGTGTTGTGGTGTTTTTGAGTTTTGGTTTTGGTTTTTGTCTGGTTTTTTTTTTTTTCACACATAATGTGAAATAGCAGTAGTACACAGTATTAAAACCTATGTGGAATTGTGATTCTCCTAGAGATGTAGTGCTAGGCCCAAAAAATTCTTCTCAGGTAGAATTCAGGTTCTTTTGTTAGATACCTAAATTATGATACAGAGGGGGATAAGGAGAAGTGCTAACCTCATAAATAAGGGTCAAAACCTCAAGCTATTCCAAGAACTCTCCTGAGCAGTCACCAGGAAACACTAAAGACAGTCGTTTGAGTAAAACCCTGCCCTTTCCCAAGATTTAGGCATATTAATAAGAGACTGGAAATGTGTATTTTCATGTACTTGGGCTCTGTAATTTTGAATTTTCTCTTGAATATAGATGTTCATTGTTTATTTTTCAAAGATATACTATTTCCACTTTTGACGTAGAAGGAAGAAAATGGTGACGCTGGCCACTTTTATAGACTAGCCATCTTTACTTAAGGCTTTATATACATATCTCTGTGTTTGTGAAGCCATAAATAAATACATATTCTATATAATTGTATATGTGTGTGGTTTTGTTTTTAAGTTTTTAAGTTTTAGTGTCGAGAATTGTATTTTGTGAAGGATGCAATCTTCTTGCTATATCTTTAGAGCTACACCTGTGTTTTTTCTACCCAGTTAAGGTTAGATGGGTACCTGGGTACTGAGGTTGGGACAAACTTATGTGGAAGTGTAGGAGCTATAGTCATATGAAAAAGTTTCATCTTAAATACAGATATGTCTTAAGCCATAAGCAGCTGCTGAGTGTATTTTTTTTAGACCTCAGTTTTGGATTTGGGCACCTAAAGTTTGCCTAATCCTTTCCTTAGATACCAAATTCTTTTTCTGGATCTAGCCTCTAATAGCAAACAGAGGAAACTAGTTTTACGATGGTTATTTTCTTACTGACCAGGCTGATGGTATCTAAAACACATTTTCCACTACAGACTATGGAAACCTTATCTCTGGCTGTTAAGAAACTGTAAAGTCAAGTAAATTCCATATGTGAAGGGATCTACTATCCAAACAAGGATGAAAATATAAAAAATATTGTACAGGTATAACTTTTACAACTTTCTTAACTGCATGCTAACTCTTAAGAGAGGATAAAGATATAATTATTGTTGTTAATAATATTGTAAAAAAAAATCCGTGAAAGTATCTACTGATAAAATTTTGTTTCCCCACCAAGTCAATAAATATTAAATCGTGAGATTAAGAGATGGTTTGCCTCTTTTAAAATATATATAACTTGTATAATTAAAATATATATACCTTTTATTCTTGGAGACAAATTATTTTGGTCAGGGTATTGTAAGTGTATCATCATGATATAAAACCATTATTGTTGGATTGGACAGCAAGTGATCTATAGTTGCTTATTTGAAAACTGTAACTAGCCTCAGAAATTTGGTAGGAACATAGAAATTCGGCAAACTTTGCCTTTCATCTTCAAGAAACTGGTTTTTCTCATTTGCTTCTTGAATCAAATGCTTATACATAACATCCATCCTTTGTAGCAACAGTTGTAATATAAGAAACGGAGACATTTTCTTAAATCTGTAACATAGTGTGTTTGATGGGTAGTTATATTTCTGAGTATATAGAACATTTCTGAGGGCTAGAACATTTTCAGTTTGCCTAAACTAAACTAAACTAATTATTGGAAATGGAACTCAGTGTTGTTGTTATACATTAGAAAAGAGTTGTAGTTGTTCAGAAATTTTTATTTATTCTGAGGTTCTCTTGTATACTAAGCTTTTTGTGAGTGTTTTTTTTAATAACGCAAAAACAGCTGAGGTAAGAGCAGCACATGCATATATGCATGATACTATAATGGGAAGAACCTGCAAGTGTAATAATGATGGATAGTATATTTTGATGTACAGATACAAGCACATAAGTGAGAATTCACTTTTATCACAATCTGTCCTCAAGACTTGAGATCCTTCCTGCCCTTCTTCACTTTTTTCCAGCAATTTTAAACATATGTATTCCTAGGATATAGATTTGGTACAAATGGACATGGGGGGGGGACAATTCTTAATTTCATTTTCTTAAGAAATTTAGCTTGTCTGAACAGACATTCCTTTTTCCTTTCCCGCTTCAGTAATTTTTCAACCTGTGGATGCAGTAAACTGTATTTGACAAAGATGGAATCTTGAAAACACTTAATTTCCCAGACATATATGAGAAGTGGTAGCTGGGATACAGTAGGGGACAAAGCTACACAGTTACTGACTGTCCAAGAGGAAATGTTGCTCAGAACATGCACAGCTTATGCTGCCTTTGCCTGTAAGGAAGGCACAGAGAGACAATGAAGGCACTGTGGGAGGAAAGGGTAGCTAAAACATTGCATGAAGGAAGAAAGGAAGAGTGAACTGGAAACACTGCAGGGAAGAAATGCAGGAAAAACAGAGGGAACAAGGAGGGGGAGGGAGACTATTGTGATTGGAGATGTTTAGTATTTTACATACAGCTATAGAAAACTATAATCCATTAGTTAATTGTTCATGGAGTAACTTCATTTAGAATTATTGCAAGCTTATTTCTCCCTTTTCTGTTTCTTTCCCCCTTCCTATTCACTCTCCTTCCTCTTCCCCTTCCCCTTTTTAAACCAACAAGGCCTTACTTTCCTGCCAGGCTGTTTTTATTTGATGTTTCCTCAATGTCAGATCAATCACTTTTTTTTAAATACAAATGAAAAATCAACCAGAAAACGGTTTAGCAGTGCCTCATTGCCTACTATTAGTATCACGTAGAAGTACTTGCCAGTCTTTGCATTTATTGAAGGTGTAAGGCTCCAGACTGCAAAAATCAATCAAATTTCCAAGCAGTCAGGTCATTCTTCTCTAAAATATTAGTAACTAGTGAAGAAAAATAAGGCATTGCTCTCACCTTTATTGAATTTCTTTGTTTGTTTTTTTTGTATATAACTTTTAGATATTGTGTTTGACCACTTGATTGACTGAAGGGACACAATAATGTAAATTTTAAATAAATCATTAATGTGTGTATATATAGAGAGAGGTATTTAAACACTGATGGCTTTAGAACAGACTGCATTGGCCTAGTATAGATCTTGAAACACTGTATAATAGAGTGGAGCATCAGGCAATTAACAAAGCCTCTTGTATTTTCTGAAGTGAATTGCTGCAGAAATTTGATTTTTATAAGGTACTTGTATGTTTCTGTTGTTTTTTTTTTTTTATTCTCTTACATACAGAATTTGCCTCCATTTGCTTTTAGAGTGCATGTTTTAAGTATATGTTTACAGTTTCTGTCTTCATTTAACAATATATTATTTAGAGAGGAAAAAGCAGTGTGGTACTTCTTTGTTAAAATCAGAATGTTGAAACTATATCCATGAAGAAAGTTAATGTAGAGGCTGACAATCGATTACTTCTGATCTGTTATCCTGATAGCCTAAGTAACTCAATCATTATATTAATGTATTATAGATTGCACTAAACTGCAAAAGCATAGAGTAAAACAATGCTAAGTGCATGTCCATTAAGATTCATGACTCTCTTTCAAACCCATGAAGACTTTTTGTTTGTCTACAGACAAGAAGGCTGACCATTCTTGCAGGTCAAATTAGAACTATATGAACCCTCTCACCAAGTGCTGTCTGACACCCTTTTCCAAGCTTTTCAATGAACTATATCATATGTCTTAGTCTGTATAAAAGATGTTGACCACTGAATTCGTTTTTCCTAATGGTTCCTAATGCACACTAACTGTAGCAAAGCCCTTTCCTACTGGAGAACCTTGAACTGAACAGTCCTGCCTTAATCCTAGATGGGATGGGTCAAAACAGCTGGATTCAAGGGGGCAGATAGCTTCACAACAAATGTTGATTTAATGACTGTGACATGACAAAAATCAAAAAGTTACCTTCACAGATCTGAAAGTAAGCCACATGTCATTAAGTCTGGCTGAATGAGTGTAAACCCACATGAAAGCTTACTGAAGTTCTTACAGAAAAATAATATGCCATTCTATAACAAGGAACATTCAAATAAAAATTTTAAATTAAAAAAAAAATGTTGTTGGACAAGCCTGTTCATTCATGATGAATCTAGTCATTACACAATGTATCAATGTATTTTTACAAAGTGAAAGAATGTCTTCTTTGTTTGCTGAATGCTATTGGATATCTGTGCTTTATTTGTGTGCTCAGTCGTGTCTTTAATTATATGGACATTCTCTAAAAAAAAAACCAGAATAAAAACACGAGAAAAAAATCAGCACTGTATCTGCTATCCATATATTTTATTCTCAAAATGAAAGCTGATACTTTCAGTATTCGGCACAAAGTGAAGATGGAGCAGAGAGAGAGGAGCCTTCATTGTAAAGAACACAGCACTGGCTTTAAGAGTAAAGCATAGGTTGGGCTAAGGAACGAAAACCTGAACATCGTAGAACAGAACTTTCAGGGGCCTGCTCCAGCGTCGTTCAGTTTTCTAGAAAAATAGTGACTGTAGAGATTATGTAATGCTAGGGTTAGATCTCCAAAACAGGTACAGTCAGTTTTCTGCATCTCCAAATATCCGAAGTGTAGTAAATACCATGTCTAGAAAGCATAACGGGGAAGGCAATATTTAATAAAAGTCAAAGTATATAATACCGATTATTCTCAGAATTACCCACAACTGGGAAACCATTCCGGGAACTGCAAGTCTTTAAGTGCAAACACAGTTTAAAGGGGATAAATCAACAGCTAATGGGTGGAGATGAAGTTCTGCATTAGCAACATCAAAGTAAAGAGAAATGTCTCAGATATGTTGTAAGAAGTCACATAAAAATATCAGTTTAGATGTTAAATTAACTAACATTTAATAAATATTAAAAAGCAAACAGTAACAAAAATGTTCATCAGAGCAGCAAATGTTATACTTGCTAAAAAGGCCAGCTACAAGTGTAAAATTAGTACTATCTGCTTCAGAAAGTGTTTTATCATTGTAAGCCTAGTAACAGAAATAAACATAAACTAAGCTTAGCTTATGTTTTGCTGTGATGTATTTGATTAAAATATAATCCTGACCATCTGACTTAGCCTCAAAGTACAAAACCTGGGTCAAATACCACAGTCATCTGTATTTATTTAAATATTAAATGTATTAGAGACATGTTTCATTCTTTTTGAACTTTTACCTGGGGCAAAAAAGCTAATTATTATGGAACCTCACTAATGCTCTTATGCAAGTTTTGAATTCACAAGTTTTAAACCATGTGCTATAAGAAAGAAGCTGAGCACATCCACAACTCTCTCTCACATTATTCAGTAGTGGGCAGAGTAGCCAGGGTGGTCCAGAAGTACGTTTGGTAGTGAATATTTTGCTATGCTTTGGAGCGATGCCTTGGAGTATATGCAAGTATATGAGAACGTGTTATTTCATGGTCCACCATTTCTACAGAAGTTCTAGATCTTTCTTTGAAGAGATAATTCACTGTAACTTCAAATGCAAACATCCCTAGGAATATGTCAGATGTTTCTAATGTTTGGCATACAAACTAATTAAATCACAGCATATATTTTCAAATTTACTTTTCTTGCAATAATGTTGAGAATATGGAACAAAATTTGCATATGTCTATTGTTGCTTACTGCGCATTGAAAATAAGTCTTCAAAATTGTAGGAACAAAGTATGGTATATTTTCAGATGATATTTTGGTTCTTATTTTTTCCTTTGATCTCTTTTCAATTCAACTGAAAAGTATATCCTGAAAAGAATATTACAAATCAACTTCACCTTTTGAGAAATACCTTTTTCTCTTGCTTGATGCAGTTGACTATAGGCAAGAAGGTTGTGAAAAATTGTCCTTAATGTGTGAGGCTCTGTACAAAGCAACAAAAAAAATTGTGTGGGCAGCCCAATTCTAAAAAGCCTACACAACAAATGTGTTATTAATTTAATAATACACTATTAAAAGGAGAAGACAAACAAAAATGGACAAAAAGTGACAAACAAAAATGGACAAAAAGCAACAAACACCACAGGAGTACAGATTTCACTAGTTACATTTCTTCAGACCAAACTAATCCTTTTTGCCTTCCTGAATTTCCCTAAAAAACAATAAAATATCTACCTTTCATGCTGCCCACAAATGTATCTCAGAAATGTGCTGAAGATTAATTCTAACTGAGCAAAGCTAAGAATATTACCCTAACCAAAGGGATGGACAGCATGTGTCTCCCCCTGCCCCAGCACCCCCTACAGAAAGGGAATGGTTCCCACAGTCCCTGGCTGCTGCTCTGGGCTGTTTGGGGTTGAAGGAGGTAGTGGCCATAACCGTAACGTTGCTTAGCTGGTTGAGATTTCAACAGAAACTTATGCAGTACCTTTGTGTCTGCATTTTTGTGTACAGCATAAAGCAGTGGACACTTGAAGGGCAATAACGTAGAAAAAAATGATAACAAGGCAATAACATTGTTATATATTGGAAAACAAGAAGAATGTCCATTACCTTGTCAAGCAGCTTGCCACTTCCTCCCATCAGCCCGTTTTTGTGTTTGGACTGATTTGCCACACATCCAATTCTGTCAGCAAGGAGATGGACAGCCTACTCAGGGCTACCAGGCAGCAATACTCCTGTGGAAGAACTCTGTAGGATGTTGAAGTGTTAAAACAAATAAACAAACAAACACAAAATTAAATAAATGGGGAAAAGGGGGATTTTTTTGCATGTTGTTGTAACAAGCTTATGTGACCCTTGCAGTACCTGACCTACATCGTAAGAAGGCACAATACTTGGTTGCATTATTACACTACTTCATGTCACAATTTAGAAAGAAAAACAAAGAAGGATTTTAACACTAGTTATACAGTTCTGGTGAGGATGGCCCCACAATTCCTGTGGGAGATGCACAAAGGAAGAATTTTGTAACACGCTACCCTACAGTTACAGCATTTTAGAGTTTTAATTTAAAAGTAAAAAGGGAAAGGTAGGAGGAAAAAGAGAGACTTTTCTGCTGGCAGCAGAACAAATAAGATGTAGTTCCCTATCATTTTGCTCCTTCTTCTTTGATTTGCTGTAATTTAATAAAGGACAAGCACCATTTTCCACAGTGGTGGCATTTATTAGCCTCTTTTCCCTCATGAAACCTTATATGTTTAAATAGGAGTTAAGCTAACTGTGAAACTTCTCCATCAGAAGGGCTTTAATCAGATGTCTGTCTTCTACCTGACTGCCTATTTTTATTAATTCTGCAAGACCACAGTATCTTTTTTATCATTGCTTTTCTCTAATATTTTATTGATGTTTGCTAGTGCTTTTAAAAGTTGTAGAAGAGAGACGATGCATGAGCCTTCTTATTACAGAATTTTTATTTTTCCTCATTAAATAAGGAACAGTGCTGAGATTTTTGAGAAAATATTGTTCTCTGTCATCTAGATTTCATAATAAGCGTAGTGCTCTCCACCACCACGGCATGGAAGACTGGAAACAAGTCCTAAGAGAAATGTATGCTATCAAGTACTGCAACTATCCTCAACTCCAGTAATCCTCAGATAGTTCATTATCAAATGGCATTAAACAGGAACCGCTAAGTAGTTATGATAACATCCTGACATTGTATCTCGGCTTTTCTGTTGGCGATGTTGCATTTCTTCCATCAGTGATTAATTAGCTCCTTAGGTCTTTCATCTCTTTATTTCTGCTGTGAGGGAAAATGTGTGAGTGATGGGGAGGAAATTATCTCCCAATCTCCTCTCTGCTGGAGGCAACAGGGAGAGGATTGACTTCTATAGCTTTATTCTTCATGGCATGCTAACTGCATCACAAGCAATCACGTGCTTGTCAACATGACCATGACTGCTCCATGACTACGTTGCCAGTGTCAGCAAGATACAAGACTCAATTGGCACTCTCTGTGGTGATGACAAGTAATGCAGGTGTCTGATCTGTGTCCAGAGATTCACACTGTATCATTTTATTCTTGCATTTGTAAGAGCTGGATTTAATTTGTCTGCTAATGCTTATCATCATAGAAAGAAACTGTTCAAGTCAACAAATGTCACTTCATTGAAGTCATATGCTGCAAGTATGAATCTTTGCCTTTGTAATTACTAGGACCAAGACCTGCTTTTCAGAAGGCAAATCTGTTTTGAGGAATTTGTGTTGATTTTGTGTTTCGTAACTGTTTGTTTTACTGCTGTAAGGGAATAGCAGAAATTGAGAAGCTTGCTTAAGGGACAGAGAAAATGGAGAAGAAAAAGATGTCCCTTAGAGTAGTGTAACAACTGAAAAGGAGCATATGAGCATGCATATATAGATCAGGTACAAGATGTCTGCAAAAACTGGGACCTCAACAATGGGTGGGACCACTTAACGACAGAAACTTAAGGTGATCAAGCATGGGCTCAGAACTTTTCCAAGAAGAAAAATAAACTAAGACATTTTTGAAAGGAGCTTGCTCAGTGCTTTGATGACAATATGCTCCTACAAGAGTATGTCTGGAGTGGTAATGGTCTTGAAGACACTGCTCAGTGTATACTGGCAACGGAGACTGCAGATCAGATAGGTGCTAGCAAATTCTAGGTAATGCAGTGGTTCTAGTGGGTCATGCCTGCTGTGCTTTCAGGAAACCTGAAAAACCCTTGCTGCCCTTTGGATGAACCTTTATTTTGATGTGTGTCAACTGGATAAGAAAAAATATAACTGTATGCCAATAGTGAGAGAATGCATCTTCAACAAGTTTTACAGTACTTACAAGCCTGAAAGAGAATACTTTGGAAGGGATTGATGGTTCATGATATAATTGCAGATAACCATTAAGATAATATCCACACTTATGCATTTAGGCTGTACAGCAAAACCACTGATGGAGTTCCATGGAGTACTTTTGTGCTTTCAGTCACACCGAAATTGTGTGTATTATGAACTGTGGCTATTGCTTTTCATTTGATGTTCAACTTGTAGATGCCTTACAAACTACAGACTACCATCTCTTTGCCATTGATGAAATTCTGTGATGCTAAGAAAGTAGACACATAACTTGATGAAAGTATACAATAATGTAATTTTCTAAATCATAACGACAACATAAATCATTAACATTTTTTTTCTATCCTATGCTTTATTAGATATAAATTACGCAGCAGACTATTGACTTATTAATGTGAGTGTTTTGTAGTACATAGAATTAGAAGTAACCTTGGAATTTAACTTTGGTTCTAAATCAAGATTTTTATTAGGATTTAAAGTAGATTAAGCTTTTACTTCAGTTACATAAACACTAACCTAGAAGGTAAACATTTGAAAACTGCTCTGTAGTTAGAAAATCAAGTGACATTAGCTTCTGGTTTTAGAAACCATAAACTATCTGCCACTATAATTTACTTAATAATACAGCAGTAGTCTTCAAGGGGGGAAATGTGGCTTTTGCCGAATCTTTTCAAAATTTAGGACGAAGGAGAGTGATGAATTCGGAATGATAATGAATTAGTGGTTTTGAAGTTCTTATCACCTAGCAGGAAGAACCTCTCTTTTTATTGTTATCACAAAAGAGTTGTTAGGGATACTGCCTCAAAAAATCTTAGATGAGGATGTATAACTTCATTCCAGATTTGCTTTCACAGTTAAGCTGAGGCAGCAAATCTTTGTCTAGATAATATGTTTCTTGACAGAACAATTCTCTTTCCCTGTTTTTTTAAGACATCCTGCTTTCTTTTTTTGTGTATTTTATTTCTACCAGTGCTAATGCTAACCGGTATTTTAACTGATATTTAAGGGCCAACCTTTCCACCTTTACGTGATTTCAAAAGAGCGATAATTAAAGTTTACTGAATCACAGCTAACACAAGGAGGGAAGTCAGGCTTTTAACGGTACAGTTTAAGTTTACCTGAGTTGTCACTAATGCTAACAGAGCCAGTCTTACTGTTTCTCCCATTCCTGAATTCATATCACCCGTCTTCTGTTCAGTGTTAGAGATCGTGATGGTGCATGGTCAGTGCAATCAGGCAACCAATTAAGTTCACACCTACGGAAAGCAAAAATAATTTATTTTCAGCCATCTGGGTTCCTTGAGCCAGCTGTCCCTTTGATTGCAAAATACTTGTGCTGGCATAAGCAAGAGGTTTATATTGGTTTAAACTGAATGTTAAACAACACCTTTAATCGTAAAACAGTTTAACAGGCGAACAAAGATAAATTTACTTACAGTTTTAAGTCAGGGATGCAGTGATTGGAATTTTGCGTGTGTCTGGATTGTATGTAAGAGTCAAACATGCAAGACTGAAGTTCATTACTGGGTCCTGGATTTGTTTGGTTACTAGTGACTAATGAAAAGCTATCAGTAATTCTGTTCTTCTAACGTATCCTGCCTCTGCAGAGCTAAAATACTCTCTAGGCAGTTTAAGCCTTTTGGGACAACTTTTCCAGAGCCAAAGAAGAAAACAATGTGAATTTTGAATTCAAACTGTCATGATGGATGAACATAGAATTATATTTCTGGAGTTGTATTATTTCTTTGAAGGAAATACAATATATGCAAAATAAGTTGAAGGAAGCTGAGTATCATATTGGACAACAGAATTGTTCTGATCACACAGGATTTTTGCATTTATGCAGTTTAGAAATCATCTGCCTAACTATCCAAAAAGTATAGAACTTAGAGAAACTGAGGGAAACTAGACAATCTATTTTAAAACAGCTTGGGTTTTGGAATGGAATTAATTAATCAAAATACATTTGAAAACCACAAAATTCTGGTAGAAAAAACAGAAACAGATTATTGCCCTTTTCACCTAACTGTTGAAAGGGCAGTTCCTAACCTTGACCCTAGGCCAGGTGTCTGAAAGATATGTACAGTATTTGTTCTGAAACTATCCAGCTTGCAATAAAAACAGACAAATCCGACAAATATTAGGAAAACTTTTCTTTTATCACTGTTTTCAGAGTGATCTGTCAATTAAAGAGTAAAGCTCTGAAATTGTATTACTGCTACTTGTTGTCAGGGACTAGATAAAACCTTTACAGGTTTTATTCACCTTAACAGGGTTCACAGAGCAGTCACTTTTAATTTGTTGAATGAAATAAGTTATTAAAATCTCTTTATTAAAAAAAAAATAGCCGAACAATAATAAGGTCAAAACACAGCCTTAGGTAGCATCTACCAGTCTATGCAGAGAGTCATGCTGCCTTACTCAAGCTTCTGTCAGTACCCAGATGAATAAACAGCCGCCAATATATTAGTCTTTCTTGAAAGGAAAAAAATAAAATTAAAAGAGGAAATCTATGAGGAAATCTATACTACAGATAGAATAGAGCTGTGACCAAAGCAATTTTCAGGTGTTTGATTACTCTTGAGTTCTGAAAAATGACTGTGCGTTCCTTGTAAATAAATAGAAGTTAGTAGATTCCATCATCTTCTCTTCTCGATTTCTTTTTTAAAGTGGAAGGCTTTGATTTTGTTCAAAATCTAGACAAATAAAGCAGAGGCCATGTTACTCTTGTACTATTTTCTAACTGAAACATTATTTTTCATTTAACAACAGTTCAGGAGTAGATGCATTCTTAGTGTTGTAAAATAAAGCTGCTGTTCAGTTACAGAAAGAATTTCACATGCATCTAGAAATATTTAAATATGCATTTGTAAGTTTCAGCAAAGATAAGACACAGTGAACAAAAGAATGTATCCTGCAATAACTATGTGGCAATGAGAAAGCTATGCATTCAAATACAGTTTAGAATAGCTTTACAATTACATTTTTTTTTAGTGTTGATAATGGCAAGTGTAGCGGAAGGAAGATATTTTAGGGAATATCAACAAGTTGAAAGCCAAAATCTGAATAGATAAGAAGATTACCAGTAGTTTTTAAAAGTCATTATTTTATTATTACTGTGTGGTGTCTTTCTGCATCACAGTTAGTCTGCACCCATCTTTGCCCAGTAAGATTAAATGTCACAGTTATGTTACATTTCTGCAGTTAATTATTTTAAATGTGTAACCTTACAGATTGTCTATGATTAAAATAAAACAACAAAAACCAAACCAAACCAAACCAAGAAAAAACAAACTATTTACCCATCACAGTTGGCACTCTTGCTCAAAATCTCAGCAAAATTAAAGATTATGGAATTCCAATGATACTTCCTAGTGTTACTGTCAGCCTGATCATTACTACAAAGACTTATCAATGACACTTGGCTTCTTTTAGCACAATCTGTCTGTATTCATACAGTTCTCTAAATAATTCTCATGCATTTACCAGCAAATATAAACCTGTTCCTCAAACAAACTAAGAGCTCTGTTAGTATATTTGCATTTATGCAGTGCCTAAGCAGAAAAAGAATGATATCACAGTTTAAACAGTTTTTCCCCAGCAAACTGACAATACAGCTGTTCCTGCAGAAGAAGCTTCACTGGTACAATGTTTTAATTCTGCTTCATGGGGCAAAGCACGGTTGAAAGTCTGACTGTCAAATCCCAGCATAGCTTTCCGGGAATGATGCCTGCTCCACCCCACTTTTATGCTGTTCTGTGCTTCAGGAAAAATCTTCTATTTATTTCCTTAAAACATTGATATACACATATTGCATCAGCAATAGTGTGGATTTTTTGTTGGAATGGGAGGCAGGGAAGCCCAGAGGTACAGCAGGACAGGGTCTGTGCCAGCTAGAGAGAAATGAAATACACCAGATTTACCAAGGTTAAGGAGTAAAAATATTAGCCTGAATATTCCAATTGAGATACACTTTTTTAGGTATTCATCACTGACATGTTAAATTGGAACCGTGGTATCTTCCTATTAGTAATAATGGACAGTGATCTAATCTGAACAGAGACATGTCCTTAAAATGGTGCCTGTGGGAGAGAATGTTAAATGTGTAAATGCAAAAGATGTTGAGAGCAAGAGTTAAATGCTTGGAAACGTCTCTGGATACAGTAAAAAAGGAATTTGAGTAGATGTGGTGCAGAAGTGGCTGCTTCATGAATATAGACAGCTTATTTTCTCCAAAATCCTTTCTCCACCTTCTTCTCAAAATGATGGCTGTATATACTTTCTTGTTTGAACTCGGACATTTATTTTCATTATAACACGGTGCTTGATAGCAGTCAAAAATGAGACATATTTTGCAGAGATGTTTGCTTAGTAGTTATGTTATGTTACACTATAAAACTGAGTAGGAAAGACCGATCTTTAGTGCTCAAAGAGATCTTGCATCTTTCAGCACAAAAGACTTAAGTGTCAAGAGTGCACTATTGATCAAAATACCAGCAGGCTTACAGCACAGCAGCCACTTGACAATACAGAAAAAAATTACTTCTGTCCAGGTAATGTAAAACCCTTCATCGGGTTTTCAGTCTTACTAGAAGTATACCTATAATCTCACTCTGGCAGAAAATAATAAGAACTGCTATGAATAAACTTACTGTCAGTCACAATTATGCTCTGCGTGGGCTATTAAGCGGCAGAGAGCACTCTGGCAGAAGCCAGTCTCCTACATCGTGATAACCTGGCCAAATCGTGTAAGAAATAAAGGCTGGACATTAAGCCTAAATGACTGATAGGTGTCCATGCTGGTCCTGCTGCTGCTGTATTACTCGGTGGGCTACTTTGCACCAGGACCATAAATGCAGCATCCCCTTTGCTGGGGCCCTGCATGGGCTCCCAGCTGACCAGTCACGAGCGCTGCACCGGTCTGCCTTCACCTTTCCTGATGTCTGTCCCACAAGCTGTCTCGGGATCTGCCTTTCAGTGTTAAACTTGGTAGGGTCACTGGCAGCTAAGTTGGGTGCCGCCCATGCTCCTGCCTTGCCTTTGGTTTGGCTTTTACTTCTTGACCTTGGTCTTTTATGATTACAGTCCTTACTTCCATTCCTTGTATTGGCCTGCTCAGAGCAATTGCTGTGACAGCCCATGCCTTGGTTATGATCTTTTAACATCTACTGTATACACTGAGAATCTTGCATATTAATATTTCCACATTTTAAGCAATATTCTCTAGACAATTCCAGCTGAAGAAAAAAAAGAATGTGTTTTCTTTGTCCTGAGACACACACAGGTGTCAACATTTTCCAAAGCAATTATTCCTTTTTGCATTGTACGATTTCATATTCTGTGTAACCATTCTTTGAAATCTTACCTTGGCCACGTAGAAAAAAAATTGGCATTATCTCAGATTGCGCGAAGTCAGCAGGCAAATTGAACATCTTGCCATCAGCCTTGGAGCTAGAATGTCCTCTGGGCATCACAAATGTTATGAAATGCAATCATGCCACAATAGCATGAGGAATATTCTCTCTGTCTAGACTGTCCTAGGTGCAAGGTATTTTTAACCTTCCTTCTGTCTTCCAAAGATACATGCCACGACCTGCGCTGAGTCAGGAGACAGTTAAATCTTACTCTGGGAAATGCTGATTGTCTTTCCTGATGCTGTCATTCTGCAAATAGAAAAGTACCTCTCACCCTCTCAATATATATGAGATAGTTCCACTGATCAATACAGCATTCATGTTACTAGCAGCAAGACATGTTAAGAAAGATAAATGGTACTAAAAAGAATGGAAACAGAGGGTTTTCTTGGAATTTTGCCCAAGTACTCAGGCAGATTTTGTGGAGCTGTGCTATACATTACACTGAGTCTAAAATACAGAGAAAAGAGAACCCAGAGAGTACTGCATCACATGCTCTCCTGTGAGACACAAGGAGGCCCTCGCCCAAAACCTTATATATTTTGCTATAGTCTTTTCTGCCAGGTCTTGATGAATCTGGGAGAGGCAGGCAGCTCTGATTACACCCTATCAGAAGAACAATACTGGCTTCGCTGTGTCTGCTGGTAAAACCTCCTAGACAGTAGACAAGCATGTCTTAGAATGAAGTGCATGATCCAAGCATCACTGGAAAATTAACCTCTCTGGGGAAAAGAATATGATTTCTCACATTTCACCAACATTAAAAATCAGCTGGCAGAAAGGAAAAGATGTAACTATTAGGATATTGTTAAATTTCCTTCATTTTTTCATTTGTTTTGCAAAATTCATTCTGGGAACATGACAGTTAAATCATACTATCTCATGAACCTAAACAGGTAGCGAGTTTACCTTGATAAAAATCCTTATTCTAAAAGCAAACTTATTTACCTATTTACTCAACATCTAAGGAAGTTTCTAAGGAGGCATGCATTAGCATAACTCTTTCTAAAAGATGGTGTTTTGAATCAGCAAGAGTGTCATTTGAGGAAATTGATATAGTAAGAAAGAATGTAATAGTATTTAAGGTTTGGAGAGGCTGTAGAAACAGAGGACTATATCACATTTGCATTCAGAGACTGACCGCAATCCAGAATGCCTGTACCTCCACTGCAGCAGAATAATTCACTATTGATATTGAACTTTTGTACCTCTGAATTCTGAAAACTAATCTGTGCTTCCAATGGTTTTGGCAGAAATGGCACTGTCTTGCAATTCAGACTTTTGGATGTTATCCAGATACACTAACTTCATAACATGATAAATAATATCTTAGCATACTGCATTGACCTGTGTTACTTTTGTATGTTTTCTGGCTCATGCTTAATGAATTGCCTTTATCTTGCCAATCTGTTTTCCTTTTTGTTCAGTTACCAAGTACCATTTACCAAGAGAGCAGATAATAAAGAAAGGCTCAATCAGTACTTTCTAAATAAGCCAGACTTCCACAGAGATGTGAAAGAGAGGTGTAAGCTTCCATCAGATTTCATAGGTCTGAACGAAATAATACAGGTGTTTGAGTAGCTGATCCAATAAACACAGAGAACTGCTACTTGCCTCCTGTCCACTGAGAGATGAAATGAAAACAAGAAAGGATTTAGCTACGGTTTTGTTTAAAATACATTCTTGCTAACAATACTTGTAGTATTTCTTATGCTGAATATGTTTTCTTAGCACTGAATTTATTATGGGTAACATAAAAAATGAATACGTATTATATGAATTTAAATGGAGGAATACCATTTTTTCTTGTTTTTATGAAAGGTATTATCATCATTTTGTCTAATATCTCCTGCATTTATATAGGAAATTATTTCACTTTCCGAAATGTGTGACATGACATATTAAATCTAAACACTCATGATTTAGAAATAATCAAAAGATATCAAACTGGATACTAAAAGTATGAATTTCTTTAATTTTACCAGAGTAAGGATCATGTATATATCATTACAGACAATGCTGGCTGTAGTAATTCGTCCAGCTTGAGTCACTCAGACCATTCCTAGGGTCTTTTTGCACAGCAGTCCTAGGAGGATGTGATCACCAATTTGCTCACGCAGATCTCCTACAGAAATTAGCATAAAAAAGGACAAAATTAAGTGGTTTTCCCCTCTTAGAAGTCAGTTCTGTCAAACATATCTTTATCACCATGTGTTTTTTCCAGGATCTGATTCAAAAGCCAAACAGGACCACAGGAATTTTTCAGAGGAAATTTTTTCAGACCTTTATTCCATTTGTTGCCTAATTCTTTTCTCTTTATCTCTGCCCTACTTTAGCACTAAACAAGCTATGAGATACGTAGGCCAAGTCAGACATCTATCATGTATATAATAAGAGTTTCATTTCTGATTAGGCATGTTCTTTCCTAATAGAAAAGAGAAGTACTCTTTAAGGCTAGTGGAAGAATGATGGAACAGCGTTTATTGAACAATGAGACGTACATACAATTAGGTTAGATCCAGTTAGGAGTGCATGAATAGTGATGCTTAAAACGTTTTTTTCCCTATCAGTGGCTTAACCTACTTTCTGTGGGGTATAGCAAAAGCAATAGTTATTACACCTATACTTGTCATAAATTCTGCAATACTATGAAATATGGAGAAGACAACAAAAGACACTTAAAACTTTCTTAAACCCTAACTTTACCAAACCATCAGTATATCCTAGAAGTTATTAAAAATTGATTAGGCTTATGATTCAACTCTCTTAAGTGTGAGGCTTCCTATTCAGCTGAGGAAAAAAGGGTCTGCAGGGGGGAAAGTTCCTTGGAGAGGCAGAATGCCTATTTCTTCCTCTTCCCTGGAGTTTGGGTGCCTCCCTATCCAGAACCCTGTGCTCAGATTTAGCCTGTATTTTATTTATGCTTTGTCCTTACTTTTTCCCCATTTATGTGCAGATTTCATTCTAAAACTGTGAATGTCAGATTATTTTAAAATAGCCTTACTTAATCCACTCTATATTTTCATACATCTAAAGTATGTTAAAATAATATATTAGTCTGAGGCACTTGTATTACTAGCCTTCAGTTTATTCACAGAGCTGTGCATAGCCCTTGATACCATCCAGTATCAAATTGGGTTTGTCTTTCCTTGTCGCCCAGACATGTCCAGTATTTTTAGGAACATTTCCCAGAAGCTGGATGCCGTAGTCTATGGTAATAAAATTTTATTATTTTTTCTTGAGACAGACTTGGCATATTTCTAGTAACACACTTTCTAAATAATTCACTGGCATAATTCATCAACTTCCAGGGAATGTTTCCTTTCAGTATTCCAGATGAGACTGTACCTCTTCTGCTCATTGCCTCCCACAAAGCAAACACAACCAGGCATACCTGTCTTTCAAGCAAGAATGATGTTGGCAAGCATTTTTGTATGGCTGTGTGTGTGCACACATACTCAATGATCCAGTCCTCTTCTGCTCCGCCCCCTCCCAACAGAGGACATGGTAACACACACACGGAAACTGACACTGGATACTCCATCCACAGCTATTTTCAGTATTCAAGCCATTTTTCTTAGCCCAAGCTCAAGGTTACTATAAACAAACCAGCAGCTTTCTCAGTCTCCCTCTCCTCACCCCAGAGCTCCTTTCCACATCCCCATCATCTGCCCCATCTTCCAGACAGCTCTATCCATGTCTGGTGACGCTTGTGACTGCTCAGCATGACAGCAAGGGAGGGTCGATGCCCGACCCAGTATTGCAGAACAACGTGGTCACCATGTAGGTCCTCAACTAGGGCAGGGTCTGGATGCAGGAGAAGCAGACATACATGTCCCAGGAAGGACTTCTTCCATTCTTGGCATCATCTCAAGGCATGTAGAGGAAAAGAAAGCTATCAGAAGTACTCAACATGGATTCACCAAGGGGTAATCATGTCTGACTAACCTGATAGCCTGCTATGATGGCATGACTGGATGGATAGATGGGGGAAGGCCAGTGGATGTTGTCTACCTTGACTTCAGCAAGGCGTTCGACCCAGTGTCCCACAGCATCCTCATAGGGAAGCTTAGGAAGTGTGGGTTAGATGAATGGACAGTGGGGTGGATTGAAAACTGGTTGAAAGACAGAGCTCAGAGGGTGGTGTTTAGCGGCACAGAGTCTAGTTGGATGTCAGTGATGAGTGGTGTTCCCCAGGGGTCAGTACTGGGTCCAGTCCTCAATATAGTCATCAATGACCTGGGTGAAGGGGTAGAGTGCACCCTCAGCAAGTTTGCTGATGACACAAAGCTGGGAAGGGTGGCTGACACACCAGAAGGCTGTGCTGCCATACAGAGAGACCTGGACAGGCTGGAGAGTTGGACAGAGAGAAACCTTATGAAATTCAATAAGGGCAAGTGTAGGGTGCTGCGCCTGGGGAGGAATAACCCCATGCAGCAGTACAGGTTGGGGGCTGACCTCCTGGAGAGCAGCTCTGTGGAAAGAGACCTGGGAGTCCTGGTGGACAACAGGATGGCTGTGAGCCAGCAATGTGCCCTTGTGGCCAAGAAGGCCAATGGCATCGTGGGGTGCCTCAAGAAGAGTGTGGCCAGCAGGTCGTGGGACGTCATCCTCCCCTCTACTCCACCCTGGTGAGGCTGCATCTGGAGTAGTGTGTCCAGTTCTGGGCTCCCTGGTTCAAGAAGGACAGGGAACTGCTGGAGAGGGTACACCAAAGGGCTACCAAGATGATTAGGGGATTGGAACACCTCTCTTATGAAGAAAGGCTGAGGGATTTGGGTCTCTTCAGTCTGGAAAAAAGACAACTGAGGGTGGATCTTATCAATGCTTATAAATACTTAAAGGGTGGGTGCCGGGAGGATGGGGCCAGGCTCTTTTCAGTGGTGCCTGGTGACAGGACAAGAGGTAATGGGCACAAACTTGAACACAGGAAGTTCTACCTGAACATGAGGAGGAACTTCTTTACTTTGAGGGTGGCAGAGCCCTGGAACAGGCTGCTCAGAGAGGTGGTGGAGTCTCTGTCTCTGGAGACATTCAAAACACACCTGGGCGTGTTCCTGTGCAACCTGCTCTAGGTGACCCTGCTCTGGCAGGGGGATTGGACTAGATGATCTCCAGAGGTCCCGTCCAACCCTACGATTCTGTGATTCTGTGTAATTGCAATTAAGCCTTTCCTTGGATCTTAGTCTTCTAGTAGAATATTTTCATGGTAGCCACCCTGGCATCCCATAATTTGGGTGAGATGTGTTGGCATCTTTTTGCAGTCTCATGTGTAAGGCAGCAACAGGAGCAGCCTACAGAGATTGGAGCAACCCAGACCCATATCACTTACTCCAGGATCGAGGCGGGCAGCAGCTTGGCAGGTGCTGCCCACCCTCTGTGGATCTGCGTAATGCTGAGCAGCAGCTGTGTGCTCTGCAACAGCTTCAGGCAGGCTGAATGGTGTAAAATGCACCTAATAAGCTAGCATATCTAGGTTTTTCTGAAAATTGTGTTCTGCTTTGCAACCATCCTCTAGCGGCACCAATTAGATGCTTGATTCACTGATGGTACAAAACAGGCTCAGCAAACGAGCACAGGGAGCCTCTCACAGCTCCAGCCATCCTTTCTCTACCCGCTTTGCCCACACCTCTCTGCCTCTTTTCCTACAGTCTTGGCAGCAGCCTATACGCAAGAGGCATATGTCAATGAAAAAACATTGCCCAGTGTAGTTCCTGTGCTGGGAAATACTCAGATCTTCTTGGACCATCCCATCCTCACACTGGGTCAGCAGCATTAGGGTCAGTGCTGCTGCATATTTCTGAGGTAAGTGATACAACTGAGCTTTTGCCCTGAAGTGGCTTGGTGTGCAGCAGCTGATGCGCCTAATCATACTACAAGTATTGCATCCAGCATTCCTTATTCTTCACTATTGAAGTTTTATAATTTGTAATTCGACTTTTGTATTTTTTTTTCCACCATTTTCCTTTATTTTCTGTTTGAAAATAGCACATATTTTGCTTCAGCATTTGATTACATAATAAAATTAAAATGTCAAATACTTAATTAAATTTGATGGTAAAATAATTTTTAAGAAAGTCTGAAGGTGAAAATTAATAAAATGAGTCACCTCAAAATGACCATCCAATGGAATGAAACTTTCTATTTCACTGGCCGAATAAATCACTGTTTTTCAAATTCAAGAAAGGTATCTTCTAGTTGTTTTACTGTTAAACTGTTTAACTGTTTATTGTTTAACTGTTCTGTTATCGTTAGTTTGTGGGAAAGTGGCACAAAACATTCCACTTGAATTCTTCTGATTTTATACTAAACCTTAGACTATCCCTTGGTAAAGTGTGCAGTTTTATCATTTTAAAAGGACTTTGATCTGCCTCCTTCATTTGACCTTTCTAATGAATCTGTAAAGGTACTTCCTCAACACTGTTCTCCCCATTTCTTTGAAAATATGAAGCTGTCAACGCGTTAAGATACAATAGTTATGTCTCGATGCATTCTGCACTTGCAGATTCATTCTGTACACGTTTGCCTATTTGTCTTATATTTGTAGCCAATTAATCAGTCCCATTCCCAGACATTCAAAACTTGTGATAGCTCACCATGTAACAATTCTGGGTGGTCTAAGTTGTGCATCCAGGAAAAAACAAGTTATAAAAGAAGGCTTCACCTGGATTTACATGACTCTAAACAACTGCCACAATAAATCTGTGTTCTGGTCACCTATGTTCATGTAATGAATATCAATGTGCGTGGTAAAGCTAACCGAACTGAAATGTGTCCTGGACATGGCAGACAAAAAACCCTGCAAAAATCCACCCTTTTGCCTCTCCCTTATTGCTTCTTTCTCTTTATGTTTGTCGCCACTGCAAGTTCTTCCATCTCCACCAGCCACACGGATAGTGCCAGGCTGGGGGATGCTCGCCCCAGGGCAGGCAGGGAGCGGGCAGGCCATGGGGGCCAGCGGGGGCAGCACCAGCCCAGGGCATCCGGTGCCTCCGTGGGTGCAGAAACTCCCGCAGTTCCAGGCAGACCGTTTGGGCTACAAATGTTACTCTCCACTCTGAGGATGAAAAGTAATTTTCATGAATTTTCTGCATGAAGCAGCAGAGTTAGAAGCTTCGTGTGCTCCTGTCCTACAGAGTTACAGCCAATTCCCTTAGTTAGAGCAGGTGTGCTGGGTCAGGTATTCTCAGGATCAGGTCAAAGAATGCACTAGCACTATATATACGTTCACCAAAAACTGCTCGCCTCCCATTTGCTGTCCAGTATCATAAACTTGACAGATCAAATGTGGCAGGTACATTCTTACCTATCTTTATCACTAACTTTTGAAGCAGCCAAATGCACGAATTAAATCTCTTTGAGAATTTGAATGTGCTTCAGGTGTTGTATCAGTGAGGAAATGGGACTTTCTTGGACTTTATATAATGTATTTTTAAACCTTTTTTAGACTTATGTTGTCAATACTACTCATTATGTTTTACAGCAGGGAGGGAGCAATAGCTGGAAGTAAACTCTTTTGATCTTGGCCAAACAAACGGAAATTACCATGGAATGGCATGAAGGATGGAGCAGCCTGACCACAAAAACACAAAGATACACAAAGAAAAAACAAAGATACACAAAGAAAACACAAAGATAACAAAGAAAAGGTCTCTTGGATTTTTTTTTTCTTTTCAAAAAGATTCATTTGGTTTTGCTCCTATAGTTCTCCAAAGAATTATTCATTTTCTTCCCTGTTTTTAACAAATGTAATACATTTTTAACACATTTCACTGCCTTTAAATAATGCAATATATTCTAGAATTTCTCCCATTACCAGCAGAAGCAAATAAAAAGACTTCTTTATGTTCTTGATTTAATTGCAATATGGCAGGGTTGAATTCAGATTATTTGAAAGAATTAGTGGCATCTAATATTTTTAAGGTTTGGCCTGATTACAAACTAAAAGCAGAAAGACTTGAAGGCATTGTTTTAATGAAACTAATCTTGTATTTCTATTTGTTTAGATCACTGCCACTCTTCCAATTAAACTAAGAAGTACTGATTGACATAGAACACTTCTCATATTTAAAAATATCCAAGTTAGTCAATATTAACATATTTTCTTGGATGAGTAGCTAGGAGGTATG